>JASWHV010000006.1:6147436-7467740 GCA_030760725.1 Neostapfia colusana
CTCTATCAAAGTCCAGCAACATTTCTGCCGGAAATAGGGGATGTTGTTTCTAAGTCTTTTAGAATGAACCTATACTCACAATTGACTATTAGTTCAATATAAGAGTTCAATAATTACTATTCGAATCCTAAACCCCAAATTTACTATTTTCTCTGGCAAATTCATTTTATGCATCTAAGAACATATATCGATACTACATTTCTCACCAATTAAAAAATCCTATTCGGATTATACCGGCATATACGTGTCAAATGGTGGCACTAGAAACGGTCACTCACAAACGTTTTCTAAACGCAATGTTCTACCGTGGTTGATGTAACTGCATAAAACTACTTAATAATGAGGCACACAAAGGTTTATCATTTCAGGCAGGTCCATATCGTACTAAAAATATACGCCCCGCGTCATTGCCAAACGGGTCATCCTTGAGTCAAGCCACGTCTCATGGTACATGATCGGGTTACTCATCACCCGACGTAGGGCTCCACACCTTTCAAATTAAGTACACCGGTGGACCAGTGCTTTCATATGTCTCATAGAACATGAAAAGTCCTAGAGAACATATTTCATGTTACAAACCACATGATGGGGTCTCCTTCTCTTGCCCCTGGGTTTGCGAACTAGAGGATAGTGCATTCATATGTCTCTAAGACATGCCGAGTCTTAGAAAACATATTCACTTCCCATCCATTTCTGAACGGGACATCCCATACTGCTTTCCTCGTATGGGGGAGCTAACCGAAATCGATCCTCTTTCGGTGGCGTTCCTTACCGTTCTTACTCCATGTAGGTGCATCGTTATACAATTGAAATATAGAATAGTAACACAATTAGCATTGCCACCTTAATTAACTATGCTATTAATAGTCCTTACACATTCTTACTAATGAAATCTCACTCGTAAACGTCTAAGTTTTTTTTTCAAAATAGGCTCTTTTCATGTGTGCTATTCCCAATGCGGCTCTGATACTATGCCTGCGTGGACCCGTGGGTCCACACTCTAGGAATCGCATTGGGTGGTGTCGTGATATGCGACACCAAACAGCATACACGAAGAGACAGCATAACATACAAAGTCCTTTTATTTCTCAACAAAGTAATGTTTACAACATAATGTACATTAGTACATACGCAGTAGAGTAAAACTATACACATATGCACTCTTGATCCTAGCTACGCCAAAGAGAAGCCGTCCAGCCCGGGGACGCTTCCCACTAGCTTCACAAGAGTGTAAGGCAGCGGCAAGGCTTCCCACTGGGCTTCTCACCGAACAACCATCATCATAGCATGAATCATGCTACCTGCAAAAACAACTAAGAATTCAACCATGAGCACAATGGCTCAGCAAGGCTTAACCGACTTTCCTAAACATGTAACTCTACATGTTGGAGTGTAATAACATAGGAAGCTGAATTTGCATAACAAAGCTTGTCTAAACGTTGATCCTTATGTTCAGATTATTACAGAAGCAAATTAATAACATCTCATGTAGCACAACACCGGAAGTCCACAATCAAACAAGAAACGCCTATTTCGATGTTGCTTGGCTAAGGTGGAATAGAAATTTAGTTTGCGCTATCTCTAATGCATTCAAGGTTCTAATACAATAATTAAGCAACAACCATACTTCATATGATTCAGTTACTCTTAATTTACTATGTCACAGTGCAGTGAACAAATATGCTCGGTCTATAACCGCGAGTGACGGTGATTCAAATCAATAACAATCCGGAATACACGACACATACACTCGCCTCGAAAGACTCTTATGGGAGCTCTTTTTCTTACGTAGGATGCGGCCACGTTTCAAATGACACCCTTATGAAGAAACACTCTTCGTCCCAAGCAGGAAGGTCCTCTACACGGATATGTTGGAGTTGCCCACTACAGGATTTACACCCCCCCCCCCCCCGCCCGCCCACCTTCTCAACGCCATTCCCGGACAAAGGATGAGTTTCCACACCATGGTCCATCGAGTTACATCAGTTTAATAGGTCACATATACCATTATGTATCCAGTACAATTCAAACTTGCTTAGCAGGGCCACACAAGGCGCGATCCTTAACCGACACAGACGGGGCTACAATGCCAACCTCCACATCGACCTTGCCATAACCGGCCTAGGCCCAATGTGGTCACAAGCTGAAGTGTCCTGACCAATAAGATCGGAACTAAACATGTAATATTATACCAGAAGCAGAGTTTGGTACATAATATTACAATACAAGTGGAACCACATCCATACAGAGCTTTGTTACAACGACATAGTCTTGTGGATAAGAACTATAACTACTAACAAAAAATATATAATGGTCAAAAACACATAGACTAGTAGCTCCTCGTTACCCATGGTTCCACTACACAACGTGGGTGCGGACGCGACCCTACTCAATGTCCTCCGGCAGAAAGTCAGGATCCTCTGACAAACATATCAACAACATCTGAGTACAAAGGTACTCAGCAAGCTCCACCTCGCCCTTTAGGATGGGAATGGAACGGATATAGATGCAATGCACAAAGTAAAGAGTGGTGCAACCTAATACATACAAGTGCAACGCAACACCTCATCCATAGATATCCCTGATCTCGATCCCACAACATGCAATTTTCTAGTTGTTAAGAACAGACCATAACATGTCCATACCGAGGACACGGCTGTCCGAACGGGTTCTACACTCTACAGAATTTTACAATGTACCCACACGCACGGACCATCAAAACAGCCCACCATAACCGACGCCAGTCGAATAATCACCCAGACCAGTGTCATGGCTCATCTCAATACCATCTCAAATTTGAGTCATACATATTTTTTCCTCCACCGTGGATGACTGTCGGGCTCACCACTTGGATTATTCTAAGCCCTGCCCATACAAGGTCATGTGGTCGTACTGAAATAAGTTAGGTGATATGTCAAAACAACTCGGTCCTTATGGCTCGCCAGGGAAGCCTCCATACACAAACCATGAGCCTGTCATCCTAATAGTACTCGCCGTAAGTCTACAACCACAATAGCGCTTGCATAAACACTAACCCTTTTGCCCCGCTATCAACTCATGCTCTCACCAACCAGCAACAAACACAAGGTCACATCATCATGCATAATCTCATTATATCAACGTGTTGTGAAAGGGAAACTAGTATGGTCACACTCTATCCTCGAGTAACTCATGCTCAACAATGCAAAGACCTAATCTACTAGTCACAATGGATGGACCTCACATAGGAGCAATATGATAAAAAAGGGATCAATGGAACTTGTCTTCGCTACCGTAAGAAGCGTCGTGCTCCTTGTCTCCCGGCTCCTCTAGGTTCTCCTACGGCACCGGTTCTATATCCAGAAATGTCGTGTGCAAGCAAACGTACATGCAAAGCAAACACATGTTAATACAACATTCAAACTTGCTTGCATCAATTAAATACATTATCATGTTACATGATTTTTAGAATAGAATTAAATCGATTGGTGTTTGTATGGATGAGTATGGTCTCAGGCAAATCAAGTGATTCCCTAGGTTTGCGCCCAACATGTAGACGTAATACCTAATTAACTAATGTTCGACTAGCTATTGGCCTGATAGAGGCATAAGAGTCTTCGATCTCCCTTCTCCGGTTCAACCTCCTTTCCCTCCGACCATCATAGATGGCATTCGAGATCAAATCGGGGGGGGGGGGGGGTATCAGGGAGAAGATTGCCAGAGAGCAAGGAGTCGAACACCGATGCTATGGCTCCCTCGATCAAACCATCGATTTAGGTGGATGATAGAGGAAGGGGGACAACTTCATGCAAGGGCGGCCATGGCGCGGGGTGGTCGTGTCTAGGCCTGAGGAGAGAGGGACATAGCTCGGGGACAGGTTCGGGGAAAAAGAGTTGACTGTGGGGGATGCTCACCTAGGCCACAGCTCAGGCGTGGAGGCTCCTCGCATGAGATCAATGCGGCGTTAGCGGGAGAGCGGCATGGAGGCAGGGAATGGCTGGTCGGAGCAGGGTGAGTTCACCGAGCGCCCTTTTAAAGACAGCGGGGGAGGGAGAGAGATGGCCAACACTCATTGCAGATGATGTAATGGTTATGCGACGGAACTATACTCGCCACTGTACTTTGAGCAAACTGCTGGAGGTGTCCTAGCACCTGGTGTGGCTCAGTCGATGGAACTACACGAGCATTAGCTAAGCGAGGCACAGAGGTGAGCCGACGGCTTAGGCAGCGGCTATCTGCTCTGAGCAAGCTGCTTGATGAGTCTCAACACATGGCAGTCGATTGGACTCCATGGACAGTGGCTCAGTGAGATACAGAGGTGAGGTGACAACTCGTGCAGTGGCTGTCTGCTTATCATTTTGCTCTGGTCAACCTGCTTGAGGAGCCCCAGCACAGGCTCAGTTGATTGGACTCCATGGACAGCGGCTCAGCGAAGCACAAAAGCGAGGTAACAGCTCAGGTAGTGGGTGTCTGCTCGTCACTGTTCTCCCGTCAACCTGCTTGAGGAGTTCCAGCTTAGGCTCAGTTGATTGGACCCCATGGACAGCGGCTCAGCGAGGCACAGAGGCGAGGTGACAACTAGGGCAGTGGGTGTCTGCTCACCACTATTCTCTGGTCAACCTGCTTGAGGAGTTCCAGCACTTTGTGTGGCTTAGATGATTGGACTTCATGGACAGTGGCTCAGCAAGGCACAGAGGTGAGGTGACGGCTCGACAGTGGGTATAAATGGTGCTTATCATCATTAACACATGATCAGTGATGAGGGCCCTAGAGCTGTATGGCCTGCAGCTCATCTTGAAGCTAAAGAGATGTCACATGCAGGTTTGGTAGTGTTTGAGTGAGCGAATGGGTCGGCAGTAGGACGGCGTGTGCAACGGCGCCACAGGATAGGAAGGGTGAGCGGTTATTATATTTGTCGGTGTGTTAAGAACTATCTGGTTGATCTCATTTATATTTCCCTTTCTTTTTCTCTTTCTTGTTTCTAGCACTTGGTTTTTCTTAAGCATGTGTGCGTGTGCATATAAATTTACATACACATGCTTGGAATATTGATATAAGCTTGGTTTCTTAACTCGTAGGAAAACGAGATGTTACAAACCTACCCCACTTAGGACGAATCTCATCCCCGAGATTCGGTTGGTCTTCAAAGAGATGGGGAACTCTGCCCGCAATGTATCTTCTCTTTCCCAAGTAGTTTAAGCCTCTGTTTGTCTACTCCACTGGACCTGACAAAGCGTGATGGTGTTTGTCCGTGTTCTTTGAGTAACGGTGTCCAGAATCTTCACTGGCACTTCTTGGTAGCGTACATCATCCTATAGGTCTAGGGTATCTGGTACCACTTGTTCTTCAGGAATCCGTAAGCATATTCTCAGTCGTGACACGTGGAAGACGTTATGCATTGACATCTCTTCAGGTAGCTGGATCTTGTATGCCACTGTTCCTATCCTTTTTAGTACTGGGAAAGGACTAATGTATCGTGGCGCCAACTTTCCACGCACTTGAAATCTGTGTGTGCCGCGGATTGGAGATACTCTAAGGTACACGTGATCCCCAACACGGAAGCTGAGTTCATGCCTTCTCTTGTCCGCAAAGCTTTTCCGACGTGATTGGGCGGCCTTGAGATTCGCTCGAATATCTGCTACCTTATCCTCTGCTGCCAAGACAAAGTCCGGTTGCTCTACAATACGGTCCCTGACCTCTGACCACATGAGCGGGGTTCAACATTTCCTTCCATAGAGGGCTTCATAATGTGACATCTTGATGCTGGTCTGATAATTGTTGTTATATGAGAGCTCAACATATGGTAAACTATCTTCACAATCCTTACCATAGGCGAGAACACCAGCCCTCAATGTGTCCTCTAGTATTTGGTTGATTCTGTTTGACCATCTGTTTGAGGGTGGTATGCTGAACTAAAGTCCAACTTGGTGTCAAGTGCCTTCTGAAGACTCATCCAAAACCTTGACGTAAATTGAGTACCTCGGTCTGAGACTATCCTCGGAGGTACATCATGTAGCTTCACAATGCGGTTTATATACAACTTAGCCATTGTCTCTATCATAGGTTGTGTGCACAGGAGTGAAGTGTGTGACCTTTGTGCCGCGGTCGGCCACTACACATACAGAGTCGTTACCATTCTTGGTTCTTGGTAAGACCGTGATGAAGTCCATGCCCACTTCATCCCATTTACAGACGGGTATTGGTAATGGCTGGAGTAGGCTACTCGGCTTCTGATGCTCAGCTTTGATCCTCCTACACACGTCACACTAGGCCATGAATCTGGCTATGTCACCTTTCATGCCAATCCACCAATACTTATTCATAAGATCCAGATACATTTTAGTGGCTCCATGATGGATAGAATATGCGGAGTTGTGGGTTTCATCTATAATGCTGCTCCTGTAGTGGTCTTGTGCAGGCACACACAATCGCTTCTTGAACCACAAGCTTCCATCTCTATGTACCCTAATATCTGGGGCCTTGTTTTCACTGGTCAGTGAATTGATCTCTATCAACTTTTTATCTTCTTGTTGAGCCTTCGTAATATGTTCATCTAGGACGGGTTGATCATTAATGTTGTAGTTGCAAGAGCGAGGTACAACACTTAGGTTCAACCTCATCATCTCATCGCACATCCGTGGTGCTTGAGGTACCAGGTGTGGCAATAAGCTTTCCTGCTAAGAGCATCCGCTACCACATTTGCTTTACCCGAGTGATAGTGGTTTTCCATGTCGTAATCCATGATAAGTTCTAACCACCTCTGTTGCCTTAGATTGAGGTCAGGTTGGGTGAAGATATACTTGAGACTTGTGGTTTGTGTAAATCCCACACTTGTTCCCAATCAGGTAGTGCCTCCAAATCTTCAGCGCATGCACCACTACAGACAACTCCAAGTCATGAGTCGGGTAGGTTTGCTCGTGTGACCTCAACTGGCGAGAGGCATAGGCTACCACTCGCCCTTCCTGCATGAGCACACAATCCAAACTCTGTCTTGAAGCATCACAATAAATAACAAATTTCTTATGAATATCTGGTAGGACTAACACCGGTGCGGTGGTTAGTCTTTTCTTCAGTTCACAAAAACTTCGTTCACATGCTTCTGACCAGACAAACTTCCTGTCTTTCTTTAGCAGCTCTGTCATTGGTCGGGCTTGTTTGGAGAACCCCTCAATAAACCTCCGGTAATAGCCAGCCAGTCCAAGAAAGCTACTAATCTCCGAGACAGATGTTGGTTGCTTCCAAGATGCTACAACTTTGACCTTCTCCGGATCCACTGCAACACCCTCTGCTGTTAGAACATGACCCAGGAAGCTGACTCTTTGCAACAAAAACTCACATTTGCTGAACTTGGCATAAAAATGATGACTTCTAAGCCGTTCCAGGACAATAGGCAAGTGTTGCGCATGCTCCTCTTCGCACTCCGAATATACCAGAATGTCATCAATGAAGACAATGACAAACTTGTCCAGCTCTTGCATGAACACTCGGTTCATTAGGCTCATGAAGTACACAGGGGCGTTAGTCAACCCGAACGACATCACCGTGAACTCGAACTTTCCATAACGAGCCACAAATGTCATCTTGGGTATATCCTCAGGCTTAGTTCTCACCTGGTGGTACCCGGACTGCAAATCAATTTTTGAAAAGAACATGGCTTATTTTAACTGGTCAAACAAATCATCTATCCAAGGTAGAGGATACTTGTTCTTGATGGTCACCTCAATGAGAGCTCGGTAGTCTATATAGAGCCTCATGCTTCCATCCTTCTTCTTCACAAAGAGGACCGGTGCACCTCATGTGGTGATGCACTAGGTCTGATGTATCCTATCTGTTGCAACTCATCTAACTTCTTTTTCAGCTCTACCAGTTCAAGGGCTGCCATCCTATAAGGCCTCTTAGCGATTGGAGCAGTTCCCGGGACAAGTTCAATAGAGAACTCTACTTCCCTTTCTGGTGGCATGCCTGGCAATTCTTCTGGGAACACATCAACATACTCTCTGATCACTGGCACTTCTTGAGGTGTTTCAGCCTTCAAGTGATTTTTCATTGGCTTAGGTAGGCCATATTGGACGTGGCAGGCGACAGTCTTCCCCTGATGGTTAGTCACAGTGACAATCCGTTCTGCACAGGCTATGCTCCCTTTGCACTTAGCCAACCAATCCATGCCAAGGATCACATCTATCCCGTGGGAGTCAAGCATTACTAGGTTAACCAAGAACGCTACCCCATTTAGGTATAAAAGGATGTTGTTAACCCCCAAGCGGCAGGATATATAGCCTCCCGGTGGTCTGGTAATTATGGGTCTTTTAAGGGCCACTGTGGCTATATCATGTGTCTCTATAAAGTGCGATGATATAAAAGAGTGTGATGCAGCCGAGTCGAATAGCACTAAGGCAACGACTGATTGAACCAAAAACTCACCGAGTAACACTCATGGTTCCGCATAGGCCTCCTCAGTGTAGACGTGGTTCACCACGGCCTTCCCGAAGGGTTGCTGAGCTCTAGAGGGTGCTCCACGGCTACCTCCAGCAGGCATCCTTGGCCCATTAACTGAGTTGGAGAAGACGGAGATCGTTGTCTTGTTCTTGTAAGGACAATTTGCAATGAAGTGACCAGTCTCACGACAGTGGAAGCAAGACTTCTGGCTGCCAATCTGACTCACTTCATATTGTTGAGGATGGAAGGAGCCCTGGAGCATGCCAGGCTGTACTGGGTGCCTGAAAGTTTTAGCTGGTGTTTTATAATACACCCCACTTTGAGTCCTTTGCCCTGAGTAAGCTGGTTGCTGCTGCTTTTGCACCGCGTCTGTCCTGAATAAGAAGACTGAAAAGTTCTCTGAAACTTTGTCTGTTGGAACATCTGTTTGCTTTCAAACTTCCTCTTCTTCTCCTGCCTCTCCTCCTTCATGTTCTTATCTTTGTTGATGGCCCCGTTGACCAGGTACTGAAACCTGGGTAAACACACACCCCGAGCAAGGTTCTGATCTCAGGGTTAATGCCACGAAGGAAGGCTTCCTGCTTCTGCTCATTAGTATCCACCGCGTAGGGGTCATAGTGGAATAACCCTGTGAAACTGTGTAGGTACTCCATCACAGTCATACCCCTCTGCTGGAGGTCCCTAAACTCTGCCTGCTTCATCTTCACAACACTGCTAGGGATGTGGTGCTCCCTAAACAGTGTCACAATCTCATCCCATATCATGGTCCTGGCATGTGCATTCATATCTCTGTAGCTCTGCAACCAAGCTAAGGCAGGTCCCCTCAACTGCTGGACTGCAAGCAAGACTTTATCCTGCTCATTTGCATGCACAACCTCGAGTTTCATCTTGATCTCTCTCAGCCAGTCACCTGCCTCAATAAGGTCCTCAGATCCAGCAAACTTGGGCGGGTTCATCCTATTGCAGTCCATGATCTAGTGATTCTTCTGTGGCACTAGCTGATGGCCGTTAAGGCCATTGTTGTTCTGAGCAGCAAGTGTATTTTCTTGCATCTCAAGGGGTCGAGTCTGGCGGTCCAAAATGGCAGTCGGGTCATAGGCAGGTGCATGGGGAGGCGGTGGCGGCGACAGGATTTGTGCACTTTCTGCCGTCTCCTGCTCGTGCGGTGCAGGCGGAACCTATTGGAACCGCTGGCCCACCTACCGTCCATCCGTAACTCGGTTCAAGTGGCGAGTCATCTATGACAATGCAAGGTCGGGGTTAGAAAGGTTTTATGAGTGCATTGGGTGTATTAAGGTACATCTTGGTTCCTCATTTATATTGTTATTATTATTGTATACATGTGTAACTACACATATATATTGCCCTAATTTTTGAGGCGTAGGTATGTGCATCTTAATGTGTGTGTGTGTGTGTGTGTGTGTGCGTGTGCGTGTGCGTGTGCGTGTGCGTGTGCGGTGTGTGTGTGTGCGTGTGTGTATGCGTGCGTGCGTGCGTGCGTGCGTGTGTGTGTGTGTGTGTGTGTTATACCACTCCAGTCACATCAATCTTGTAAGCAACACACCAAACATTCATTCACTCACGCAAGTGGGTACAAAATACATGGGGCATGTTGTCCCTAGGTCCATCCCCTAAGGGTCTGCCGGGGCCTCTGCCTGGCTACTGGGTCTTACATCCTGATCTTTGGGGTCTTCATTGGTCCCGAGAGGTGAGGTCGGAGGAGTAGACGGTATGGGCTCACAAATCCTCCAATGGGGGTTGGATAGGTGATATGTTGGAGTTCCTTCTAGGATGAGCGGCCCGGTCGTTGCACATGCCTGACAATCCTTCCGCTTGGCCCAGTTTACGAGATAGACACCCCTAAGTAGCTCGCTGTGGCGGTTGGCCTGCTCCCTAAGGTTCTCCTTGGCCAAGACGACACGGCTTTCGACGCTGGCAACCCGGGCTTCGGCCTGCACTGGCGCTAGATTAGCCTTTCGCCAATGAGTGTTCCATGTCTCAGGGCGCTGGACGAGGGTCTTCACGCGCTGGTTAAGCTGGTCGCACAGGCTGTCCAATCTCAATAAATAGCCGGACATGGCAACTATGGTGGGGTCATCTTCGGTCAACCCGGGGCCTTCCAAGTTGCGGATCCTTGCCACCCATGAAGGACGGCTACGATCCAGTGGTGAGAAGTACTTCATGGGTGTGAAACCCAAATACCAGTCAAACATGTGGCAGGAATACTTCAACGCTTTGCGGGCGACCAGTTGGCAAGTATCTGTTATGCGGCATCCAGTGGCGAAGACGTTCCATGGCTTCATATCCAAGAACCTCTCACTAGCGCCGATGTGCACAGTGACCTCGCAGCTTTCGGTGCCATACTCCACGAACCCATGTCCCACGTGCTCCACGCGATGTGAAATACCGAGTAGCATCGTGGCAGCATAGAGCACCTTAGGAAAACCGTCTTCGTTGATGCAGAAGGTGGTGATACGGTCTTTGACCATCTGGCTTAGAACAGGGAACAAGGATTAAATGAGACCAAAACCTATCACCAAGGCCCTACGGTCCATGTTTTCTATAGGTAAACTATCCTACGGTCCCCTACGGTCACCTAAGTACGAGAGTCCACATCCTACAGCCAAGTACAGCTCTGATACCACTTGAAGCATACCGACCAATAATATTGGCACTTAGTATTATACCAGAAGCAGAGTTCGGTACATAATATTACAATA
Source organism: Neostapfia colusana (assembly GCA_030760725.1). Lineage (NCBI taxonomy): Eukaryota > Viridiplantae > Streptophyta > Magnoliopsida > Poales > Poaceae > Neostapfia > Neostapfia colusana. The sequence continues at coordinate 6,158,572 of JASWHV010000006.1, forward strand.
CAAGTAGAACCACAACCATATAGAGCTTTATTACAATGACATAGTCTTGTGGATAAAAACTATAACTACTAACAAGGAAGATATAATGGTCAACAACACAGAGACTAGTAGCTCTCGTCACCCATGGTTCCACTACACAACTTGGGTGCGGATGCGACTGTACTCAAAATCCTCCAGCACGAAGTCAGGACCCTCTAAAAAACATATCAACAACATCTGATTAGAAAGGTACTCAGCAAGCTCCACCTCGCCTTTCGGGAGGGGAATGTAACAAATATAAATGCAATGCAAAAAGTAAATAGTGGTGCAACCTAATGCATACTAATGCAACCAACATCTCATCCATACGCATCCCTGATCTCGATCCCACAACCTGCGACTTTCTACTTGTTAAGACCACACCATGAACTGTCCATACCAAGGACACGTCCATCTGAACGAGTTCTATGCTCTGTAGAGTTGTACAATGTACCCACACGCATGAACCATCAAAACGGCCTTTCATAACCGACACCCAGTCAAAACATCACCTAGACCAGTCATCCCCAACCCAGTGTCATGACTCATATCAATACCATCTCAGTTTTTAGTCATGCATATTTTTTCTCCACCGTGGACGACTGTCGGGTTCACCACTGGAGTTAGGGTAAGCCCGACCCATACAGGGTCATGTGCCGTACTGAAAGAAGTTAGGTGATATGTCAAAACATCTCGGGCTTTATGGCTCACCAGGGCAGCTTCCATACGCAAACCACGAGCTTGTCATCCTGATCGCCATAAGTCTACCACCACGGTAGGGCTCACACAAACACTAACCCTTCTACCCCGGTCCCAACTCATGCTCTCACCAACCTTGCAACAAACACAAGGCCACATCATCATGCATAATCTCATTATATCAACATGCTGCGAAAGGGAAACTACTATGGTCACACTCTATCCTCGAGTAACTCATGCTCAACAATGCAAAGACCTAATCTATTGGTCACAATGGATGAACCTCACATAAGAGCAATATGATCAAAAAGGGATCAATGGAACTTTCCTTCGCTACCTTCTGCAGCATTGTGCTCCTGGTCTCCTGGCTCCTCCGGATTCTCCTCTAGCACCGGTTCTATATCCAGAAACGCCGCGCGCAAGCAAACATACACACATGGCAAACGCATATTAATACACCATTCCAACTTGCTTGCATCAATAAAATACATTATCATGTTGGATGATTTTGAGAAGATAATTGGATCGAGTGGTGTTTGTATGGACGAGTATGGTCTTAGGCCAATCAAGTGATTCCCTTGGTTTGCGTCCAACATGTGGATGAAATACCTAATTAACTGATGTTCGACTAGCTATTTGCCTAATAGAGGCATAAGATTCTTCGATCTCCCTTGTCCGGTTAAACCTCTTCTACCTCCGAAAACAATAGATGGCATTTAGATCAAATCTGAGTGGGGGTATCAAAGAGAATATAGCGAGCGAGCAAGAAGTCGAACACCGACGCTATGGCTCCCTCGATCGAACTGTCGATTTAGGTGGAGGATAGAGGAAGGGGTACAACTTCGTGTGAGGGCAGCCATGGTGCGGGGTGGTCGTGTCTAGGCCTGAGGAGAGAGGGACATAGCTCGGGGACAGGTTCGGGGAAGAAGAGTTGACTGTGGGGGGGGTGCTGTGACGCCCGGTCCCGTGGAACACGGAACCCAGCTAATGCATATATGTGCCCAGGATGTTCATCACACAAACACATGTAATCCACAAACTGAATTCAGAATATAACAACGAATAATAGGGTTTAAGTACTTTATTACATCAATCTCCATCTTATTCTTGCAGCGGAAGTCTCTAACTTATTCTAGCAGCGGAAGTTTCTAAACGATAGCGGAAGCAAACTAAATATGGCAGCGGCTCCATCTCCAACTCCACAGACAAGTTGACGGTAGTCTGCATACCTAGTACTCCACATGATCTTCGAAGTACTCCTCTCCTATTGCTGATGTTCGTATGATAATGCAAGGGTGAGTACATGTCGTACTCAGCAAGTGCGGGAAAAGTATGACATGTAGCTTACAACAAGGTAGGAATAAAAGGCTCATTGCAGAAAGCAAAGTTTATTTCACAAACATGATAAAAACAGCAACTATCTTTAAGTGAATTTGATCCCAACATATATTTAAGTAAAATAGCAACATACCTCCTTCATAATGCACCACTTTTCATGTCTCAACCAACCATTAATATTTCTCAACATCATATCATGCTCATAATAACCATCTCATATTCATATCCATCTCATAACCGAAACCAAAACTCATTATCACGACTCAACAGTCCGGGAACCAATTTCCAATGACCATACCATAACCAAACCAATAACCATCCCAACTTTCCATCCAAAATTTCCCTCTAATCATGTGAGTTGGCCAGGTGCTTGTGACCGTAAGCACGGCTATCATGATAGTTTCACACTCTTAAGAGGTGGCACCATTTTACCCACAAGTTTGTGATTTCGTCACCCGTCGGCGGCTGCAAAACCTCCATTATACCAGTACACAACCATCGGTGTATGGCCAAGATATCACAAAATAGCCTTTACAAAGGGGCTACTACATGTATGGACTCACTAAGGTTTCACCAGCAGGCTCGAATCACCATTCTCCCACCTACGGGCCCCCTCTTGTGCCATGCAGTTCCCAGGGCAGTCCTCTCTCGACTCCCATTCCCCGCACCTTCCACGGTCCATAACAATCTAGCAACTTACCTAATTAGTTAGCTAAGCCGCACCCATATTTGGCCTTGTGGTGGCACTGTTTTCCTGGCATGTGCTGGCATGAACCGGTCCTTAGATCTATGGCAAGTAAACCACCATCTCATTCTACCACTTCCATGAACCAAGCTTGCCTAGATCTCCCCCGATTCTATGCTCATTATTATCATCAAGTTCTTTTTACCATTATTCATATGAGTGCAGTAGCTAGACACGTCCTATCTCGCTTCCCATATCCCGTAGATTAGCGAAGCAAAAAGGAAAAACAACCATACCAGACTCATTAACTTTCCTGGCAACAAGGGTGGTTAACAAAACTAGTAAACTCCTATAAAAGGGTTTCCCATCAGGTTGAATCAAGCATACATGTTTTCGCAAACAAAACAGTTTCCAAAACATGGGATCAATATGGTCAAGGGGACCTTGCCTTGTTCCTGTGGCTTTTGTTGCTCACGTGTCTCAAAGTTTTGGTGTTGTAGTCCTTCGTAGATAGCTTCCTGGGCATGTCCTTCTACTCACAACCATGCACATACAAAATTATAGCAATCTAACATCATGCACAAACTCTACTCAAGATGCAATGGTGCAAATCCTATGATGCTGTCTTATTTAGATCAGTTTGTACATGTTCTTGCATGTTTTACTGGGCTTGCATGGGGTTTTATGGTGAACAAGTGTGTAAGATCAAGTGTGGACGTGGTGATGATCTTGACTCAAGATCTAGATCAATTCCACCGTCAAAAACCGATCAACACGTGATCTATCCACACGAAAATGCTTCAGTTCAAAGAAAAACAGATGCGAAGAAAACCATGATGATGTCGTAAGGTGGTAACGAAGACCTACCTCGGCCTTCCTCCTAGTAATGGCAGCAGGACAGTTCGTCAGCTCTCTTCCAGCGATGGCGAGCGTGACGGGGCTCGTTGGCGGTCTCACCGGCGACTGAACACCGGCAAGGGGTGGAACTCGGCGAGTTGGAAGCCAGGGCCTCCAAGTCGTCGACTCGGGAGGTGGTAAATAGGTACGTGGTTGCCGCCAGGGGTTTGGGTTCTATTTATAAGGGTGCAAGAAGAGTCCTACTCCGATTGGATTTCAAATAAGAGTCCTATTCAATTTATTTTGGATCTTAACAACTTATCTCCAATTGATTTAGTGCGGTATCAGCGTGAAAATCGTGTCAGTTTCCTCCGTACCGGGTATTCCCACGCGCACATGAGAAAAACCGCTTAAGGATCTCGTCACCTCCGCAGGGTGAGCTCCGGAGACGCCACATGTCCAGCGGGGGCTGGGCCTCCCTTTTCCTCAGGGGCGAGCTCCGGTTGAGCCGCGTGTCTGGCGGACGGGACCTCCCTCTCCCTCAGAGGCAAGCTCTGCGTGTGCCATGTGTCTGGCGGGCGGGACCTCCCCTCTCCTCAGAGCCGAGCTCCGCATGCGCCACGTGTTAGTGCCGGACCTCCCCTCTCCTCGGAGGTGGGCTCCGAGAATGCCACGCATCGAGCAGCGCCGGACCTCCTTTCTCCTCAGAGATGAGCTCCGAGGTCGACACGTGTCCAGCAGGGCGGACCTCTCGGAGGCGAGCTCCAAGAGCGACACGTGTCCAACAGCGTCGGACCTCCCTTCTCCTCGGAGGTGAGCTCTAAGGATGACACGTGTCCAGCAGTGTCGGACCTCCCGGAGGTGAGCTCCGAGGGTGACACGTGTCCAGCAGTGTCGGACCTCCCGGAGGCGAGCTCCGAGTGTGACACGTGTCCAGCAGTGTCGGACCTCCCGAAGGCAAGCTCCGAGGGTGACACGTGTTCCGTGGGGTCGGACCTCTCGGAGGCGAGCTCCGAGAGTGACACGTGTCCCGCGGGATCGGACATCTCGGAGGCGAGCTCCGAGCCTGCCATGTGTCCCGTGGGGCGGACCTCATCCCTTCTGTAGGGGTGAGTTCCGAAGTCGACACGTGTCCCACAGGGCTGAGCCCCGTGTTTCCGCAGAGACTAGCTCCGAAGGCAACACGTGTTCCACGGAGATGAGCCTCGCTTCTCCGCAGAGACTAGCTCCGAAGGCAACACATGTCCAGCGGGATTGGACCTCGCCCCTTCTCCTGAGGTGAGCTCCGAGCCTGCCACGTGGCCAGCAGTGCCGGACCTCACCCTCCCTCCGCAGGGGTGAGCTCCGAAGGCGCCACGTGACTAGCAGGCCGCGGGAAGTGTTGACAGCGCTCCTCGGCGAATTGGAATTGGCTCTTTTCAGCTATCTTTCTCCCGTTTTTATGATTCTTTCTCATTTCTATTTCTTTTATAATGTTTTTCTATATGCAATGCATGAATATGAAATTGAGGGTGTTATAAACCTACCCCCTTAAACTGAATCTCGCCCTCGAGATTCGATAGGGTAGTGAATAGATGAGGGAATTTTGCCTTGAGGTCTTCCTCATGCTCTCATGTAGCTTCGGCTTCTGCGTGATGGCTCCATTGTACCTTGCACCAACGGATCACTTTGTTCCTCGTGACCCTTTCCTTCACGTCAAAAATTTGGACAGGGTGCTCTACATAGGTCAGATCCTCTTGAAGCTCGAGCTCATCCATTGGTACTTGATCTTCTAGTACTCTCAAGCACTTCTTGAGTTGGGATACGTGAAACACGTCATGCACGTCAGAGAGGTGTGTTGGGAGCTCTAGTTGATAAGCTACCTCTCCTCGCTTGCCCAAAATCTTAAATGGTCTGATGTAGCGAGGTGCTAACTTGCCTTTGACGTTGAAACGTCGTTGGCCACGGATAGGCGATACCTTAAGGTATAAGAAGTCTCCTACTTTGAAGGTCAACTTTCTTCGCCTATTGTCCGCATAACCTTTTTGCCGTGACTGAGCAGCCTTCAAGTTCTCCCGTATTGTTTGGACTTGCTTCTCGGCGTCTTGCAGCACTTCGGGTTCAAACACTTGGTTATCTCCGGTCTCATTTCAAAACAGCAGCGTTCTACACCGTCTACCATACAATGCTTCGAAAGGTGACATCTTCAAGCTAGCTTGATAGATGTTATTGTATGAGAACTCAGCATACGACAAGCTCCTATCCCAACTACGCCCATGTTTCAAGGCGCAGGCTCTCAACATATCTTCTAAAATTTGATTTGTCCTCTCAGTTTGCCCGTCGGTTTGCGGGTGATAAGCGGAGCTGAAATCCAGTCGTGTACCCATAGCTTCATGCAGCTTCTTCCAAAACCTAGAGGTAAATTGGGTATCCCGATCTGAAACTATCCTCTTCGGAATTCCATGACGGCACATGATTTGCTCCATGTACAGCTCGGCTAGTTCTACGACGCGGTAGGTGGTTCTAACAGGAAGAAAATGGGCTGTTTTCGTCAATCGGTCCACAATAACCTAGATGGAGTCGTAACCCGACCGAGTACTTTCAAATCCATGCTGATGTCTTCCCACTTCCACTCGGGTACTTTCAATGGTTGCAACAGTCCAGCGGGTCTTTGATGTTCGGCCTTCACCCGTTGGCACGTATCGCATAAGGCAACATACTCAGCTATGTCCCTTTTCATACCATCCCACCAATAACAGGTTTTCAGGTCCTTGTACATCTTTGTACTGCCAGGATGTATGGAATAAGGTGGGTCATGTTCCTCCTTTAATATCGTGTCATGGATGTGCTTCACGTTAGGCACACAAATCCTTTTTCCTAACCAAAGCGTACCCTTCTCGTCTTCCTTGAAGTTCTTTTCTATGCCTTGTCGGATTCTTTCCTTGATCTCCTTGATTTCCTCATCCGTTGCTTGGCCATCTCTTATCTCTTGTTCCGTCGAAGAATGGAGTTCCATCACTTCCATCTCGTTCAAGAACTCGAGATGTAACCGTTCGATCTCCTTGCGCAGCTCGGGCGGTAGCTCCCGAACCGTGAGTAGGTGACATGCTCCCTTTCGGCTCAACGCATCAGCTACTACATTGGCCTTTCCGGGGTGATAGTTGATTCCAACATCATAATCCTTGATGAGTTCCAACCATCGACTTTGCCTCAAATTCAAATCCGTTTGGGTGAATATGTACTTGAGGTTTTTGTAATCCGTATAGATCTCACATCGGTGGCCAAAGATATAGTGTCTCCAAATCTTCAAGGCATGTACCACGGCTGCGAGTTCCAAGTCATGTGTGGGGTAATTCAGCTCGTGTTTCTTTAGTTGTCTCGACGCATAGGCTACCACATGTCCTTCTTGCATGAGCACACATCCAAGCCCTTGTCTTGATGCGTCACAATATATGTCAAAGCTCTTGCTCACGTCCGGCAATACCAAAACCGGCGCTGTGGTTAGCCTTTCTTGAGCTCCTCAAAGCTTTCTTGACACGCTGGTGTCCACTGAAATGATTTTCTCTTCATTAGCAATTCAATCATAGGCTTTGCTATTTTAGAGAAATCCTTGATGAACCGTAGGTAATATCCGGCCATCCCAAGGAAACTCCGAATATCCCTCACGTTCTGCGGTTGGTTCCACTTCAGAACATCTCCCACTTTTCCGGGATCGACCGATATGCCTTCCTCGGAGATGATGTGGCCTAGGAATGATATCTCCTTTAGCCAAAATTGACACTTGTTGAACTTGGCATACAATTGATACTCTCGCAGTTTCTGCAATGTCAATCTCAAATGTTCTTCATGTTCTTCCTCGCTTTTTGAATACACCATGATATCGTTGATGAAAACCACGACGAACTTGTCCAAGTGCTCCATGAAGACCTTATTCATGAGGTACATGAAATATGCGGGTGCATTCGTTAACCCAAAAGACATAACGGTATATTCATACAAACCATATCCTGTTCAAAAGGCAGTCTTGGGTATGTCAGAGGGCTTAATCTTCAGCTAGAAGTATCCCGAACGAAGATCAATCTTGGAGAAAACTCGGGCACCTTTCATTTGGTCGAACAGGTCCTCTATACGGGGCAGCGGGTATTTATTCTTGATCGTCACCTCATTGAGAGACCTATAATCCACACACATTCTTTGGGTCCCATCCTTCTTGTCTACGAAGAGCACGGGGCTCCCCATGGTGACGCGCTCAGGCGAATAAAACCCTTTTCTAGCTGCTCCTGAATTTGCTTCTTAAGTTCCACTAGTTCATTAACGGGCATCATATATGGTCTCTTCGCTATGGGTACAGTTCTAGGTACTAAATCAATGGCAAACTCAATGTCCTGGTCAGGTGGCATACCTGGAAGTTCTTCCGGAAACACATCCGAATATTCTTGAACCATCGGAGTGCTTTCCAATGTTGCTTCTTCGATGTGGTTCAACGTTGCCTTCTCGGTTGCCGGTTGGGCTGACTCAAACTCAATACGAGTATTGTGCTCATTTGTCAACTGCACGCTCCTCTCAGCACATTGGATCACTCTGTTTTGCTTGCTTAACCAATCCATTCCAAGTATTATATCCAGCCCTTGAGAATCCAAGACAATAAGGTTGGCAAGGAAGTCTACCCCTTATTTTAAGGTTTACTTTTGGACATACTATATTAGTCCTCGTCTCTCCACCGGGAGAATTAACCAACATAGTATATTTCATGTGTGATATGGGCAGATTATATTTGGCAACATACTTGGATGATATGAATGAATGTGATGCTCCGGAATCAAATAAAACAGTAGCTGGGTTGGAGTTGGCAAGGAACATACCAATCACGACGTCCTCAGCCTGTTGCGCCTCCTCAGCCGAGACATGATTCATGTTATCACGAGCGAAGTTCTGCGGTCCACGGTTACCTTGATTAGCTCCTCCGTTCAGCCGTGGGTTCTGCTTGGGTGCGTTGGTTGGCTGTCCAAGGCCTTTCCTCGGGCACTGACTTGCAAAGTGTCCCGCCTCTCCGCATGAAAAGCATGCCTTGTTGCCCAAGGCAGCAGGGACGTTGGGACGGGGTTGGTTTTGAGCATAGGCGCCCATGTTGGGTCGGGGCGCAGGAGGCAAAGGCACACGAGGTGCTTGCATGACAAGACATTGCTACGGTGGTGGATTAGGGTGAAAAGTAGAAGCGGACGAGCCATACTGCGGTGCAGCTAGGGGCATGTGACGGGGACGTACATTGCTCCCTTGTGGCTGGTATGGCATCTTTCTCTTGCCCTCTTGCTCGATCTAACGGATCTTGCTCTCAACCACTATAGCTTTGTCAACTAGCTTCTGGAAGTTTGCATAGTCATTGTTGAGCAGTTGAACTTGGATCTCATTGTTCAACCCTCTCATGAACAAGTATTGCTTCCTTTGATCTGAGTTGACATCCTCGGGGGCATACCTTGACAGCTGCGTGAACTTGTTGAGGTACTCATTCACGCTCTTCCTGCCTTGGTGGAGACCTTCGAACTCTTGCCTTTTTAGCATCATGATTCCAACAGGGACGTAATGAGAGCGGAAACTCTCCTTGAACTCAGCCCAAGTGATAGTCTCCTGGTCGACATGAGCATTGCAAAGAGCGTCCCACCAGTCAGCGGCTGCTCCCATGAGTTGGTGCGATGCAAAGAGAACTTTCTCTTGATCATTGCACTAAACAATATCAAGCTTCTTCTCCATGGATTTCAACCAATCGTCGGCCTCCATGGGATCATTAGCTTGTGCAAAAGTAGGCGGTCGAGTCCTCATGAACTCTCCCAGTCGGTTGTGAGCCGGCGGTGGTGGTTGTGGTGCAGGAACGGGTTTAGGATTGTTGTTGTTGTTGGCTTGCAGCTGACCCAATGTTTGGATCATAGTTTGCATGAGCTGGTTCTGCATAGCCATCAACCGTTCAAGGTTGTTTGCACCAGCCCCCGGGTTAACATTCTCAAGAACTTCATCGTGGCCATCCTCTTGTGGTTCCTGGTTGCCACGAACGTTCCTCCTTTGTCGGCTGGCGTTTTCCCTCACCATCTATGAGAGAGAGTTGGGTGGAGTAGAAGTTAGAAGTTTAGATTGATCCCCCCCTCAACTATATGCATCAAGGTGGATGGACTAAATATATTTACTTTTATATGAGGATGTGAACAAGTGTCGAAGCATCTCACATCTCTCTACTATGTGTGGATATGGACAACGCTGAAGCGTCCCACAACTCACACTAAGCACTCAAACACAAGCAATCATCACAAAAGTTCACACCACTCCTATTCAAGCTTATTCAATGGGAGTCCTAAACTTAATCATGTGAACTGGTGTTGTTCCCACTATGTGCGGGAGTGGTCCATGCATGGGCACACGCCACGGTGAGTTGGCGGTCCATGTATGGTTAGATGGCGTTGATCGGGAACACCAGCGCCATTTATAAATGGGACATGATAAAACTTCGAGAAGGAAGAAATAACTCCAAAACTTCAGAAGTTATGGAGCAAGAAAGCAAAGGTATTGTTGTCCAAAAGAAGAGACAAGGAGGGGCTTGAAAATAGCATTTTGCGGTGGCTGAATTGACAAGGAAGTGCAGAAGCAAGCAATTTTCAAAAATAGCAGTTTAGAGGGGTGTTCCTATGTGTTTGAGGGTGTCCATTCTACCTAAGCTTGCGTCCTACGGTCAATGTGGTTCTGATGCCAATCTAAGACTTCTACCTAGGCTTGCGTCCTATAGTCAACGTGGCTTTGTTGCAAACCTGTGACTTCTACCTAGGCTTGCGTCCTACAGTCAACGTGGCTCTGATGCAAATCTATGACTTCTACCTAGGCTTGCGTCCTACAGTCAACGTGGCTCTAATACCAATCTGTGACTTCTACCTAGGCTTGCGTTCTACAGTCAATGTGGCTCTGATACCAATATGTGACACCCGGTCCCGTAGAACACGGAACTCAGCTAATGCATATGTGTGCCCAGGATGTTCATCACACATACACATGTAATCTACAAATTGAATTCAGAATATAACCACGAATAATAGGGTTTAAGTACTTTATTACATCAATATCCATCTTAAAGTCTCTAACTTATTCTAGCAGCGGAAGTTTCTAACCGATAGGGGAAGCAAACTAAACATGGCAGCGGCTCCATCTCCAACTCCACAGGCAAGTTGACGGTAGTCTGCACGCCTAGTACTCCACGTGATCTTCGAAGTACTACTCTCCTGTTGCTGATGTTAGTATGATAATGCAAGGGTGAGTACATGTCGTACTCAGCAAGTGCGGGAAAAGTATGACATGTAGCTTACAACAAGGTAGGAATAAAAGGCTCATTGCAGAAAGCAAAGTTTATTTCACAAACATGATAAAAACAGCAACTATCTTTAAGTGAATTTGATCCCAACATATATTTAAGTAAAACAGCAACATACCTCCTTCATAATGCACCACTTTTCATGTCTCAACCAACCACTAATCTTTCTCAACATCATCTCATGCTCATAATAACCATCTCATATTCATATCCATCTCATAACCGAAACCAAAACTCTTTATCACGACTCAACAGTCCCGAAACCAATTTCCAATGACCATACCATAACCAAACCAATAACCATCCCGATAACCATCCCAACTTTCCATCTCAAATTTCCCTCTAATCATGTGAGTTGGCCAGGCGCTTGTGACCGTAAGCACGGCTATCATGATACTTTTACACTCTTAAGAGGTGGCATCACTTTACCCACAAGCTTATGATTTCGTCACCCGTCGGCGACTGCAAAACCTCCATTATACCAATACACAACCGTCGGTGTATGGCCAAGAGATCACAAAATAGCCTTTACAAAGGGGCTACTAGATGTATGGACTCACTAAGGTTTCACCAGCAGGCTCGAATCACCATTCTCCCACCTACGGGCCCCCTCTTGTGCCATGCAGTTCCCAGGACAGTCCTCTCTCGACTCCCATTCCCCGCGCCTTCCACGATCCATAAAAATTTAGCAACTTACCTAATTAGTCAGCTAAGCCGCACCTATATTTGGCCTTGTGGTGGCACTGTTTCCTTGGCATGTGCTGGCATGAACCGGTCCTTAGATCTACGGCAAGTAAACCACCATCTCATTCTACCACTTCCACGAACCAAGCTTGCCTAGATCTCCCCTGATTCTATGCTCATTATTATCATCAAGTTCTTATTACCATTATTCATATGAGTGCAGTAGCTAGACACGTCCTATCTCGCTTCCCTTATTCCGTAGATTAGCGAAGCAAAAAGGAAAAATGACCATACCCAACTCATTAACTTTCCCGGCAACAAGGGTGGTTAACAAAACTAGTAAACTCCTATAAAAGGGTTTCCCATCAGGTTGACTCAAGCATACATGTTTTCGCAAACAAAACAGTTTTCAAAACATGGGATCAATATGGTCAAGGGGCACTTGCCTTGTTCTTGTGGCTTTTGTTGCTCACGTGTCTCAAAGTCTTGGTGCTGTAGTCCTTCGTAGATAGCTCCCTGAGCTTGTCCTTCTACTCATGACCACGCACATACAAAATTATAGGAATCAAACATCATGCACAAACTCTACTCAAGATGCAACGGTGCAAATCCTATGATGCTGTCTTATTTAGATCAGTTTGTACGTGTTCTTGCATGTTTTACTATGCTTGCATTGGGTTTTATGGTGAACAAGGGTGTAAGGATCAAGTGTGGACGTGGTGATTATCTTGACTCAAGATCTAGATCAATTCCACCGTCAAAAACCGATCAACACGTGATCTATCCACACGAAAAAGCTTCTGTTCAAAGAAAAACAGATGCGAAGAAAACCACGATGATGTCGTAAGGTGGTAACGAAGACCTACCTCGGCCTTCCTCCTAGCAATGGCTGCAGTACAGTTCGTCGGCTCTCTTCCAGCAATGGCGAGCGTGACGGGGCTTGTCGGCGGTCTCACCGGCGACTGAACTCCGGCAAGGGGTGGAACTTAGCGAGTTGGAAGCTCGGGCCTCCAAGTCATCGACTCGGGAGGTGGAAAATAGGTACGTGGTTGCGTCCAGGAGTTTTCGGTTCTATTTATAAGGGTGAAAGAAGAGTCCTACTCCGATTGGATTTCAAATAAGAGTCCTATTCAATTTGTTTTGGATCTTAACAACTTATCTCCAATTTATTCAGTGCGGTAGCAACGTGGAAATCGTGTCGGTTTCCTCCGTACCGGATATTCCCACGTGCACAGGAGAAAAACCGCTTAAGGATCTCGTCACCTCCGCAGGGTGAGCTCCGGAGATGCCACGTGTCCAGCGGGGGCCGAGCCTCCCTTTTCCTCATGGGCGAGCTCCGGTTGTGCCACGTGTCTGGCAGACAGGACCTCCCTCTCCCTTAGAGGCAAGCTCCGCGTGTGCCACGTGTCTGGCAGGCAGGACCTCCCCTCTCCTCAGAGGCGAGCTCCGCGTGCGCCACGTGTCAGTGGCAGACCTCCCCTCTCCTCGAAGGTGGGCTCCGAGAATGCCACGCGTCCAGCAGCGCCGGACCTCCTTTCTCCTCAGAGACGAGCTCTGAGGTCAACACGTGTCCAGCGGGGTGGACCTCTCGGAGGCGAACTCAGAGAGCGACACGTGTCCAACAGCGTCGGACCTCCGTTCTCCTCAGAGGTGAGCTCTAAGGATGACACGTGTCCAGCAATGTCTGGCCTCCCGGAGGTGACCTCCGAGGGTGACACGTGTCCAGCAGTGTCGGACCTCCCGGAGGCGAGCTCCGAGGGTGACACGTGTCCAGCAGTGTCGGAGCTCCCGGAGGCGAGCTCCGAGGGTGCATGTGTTTCGCGGGGTCGGACCTCTCGGAGGCGAGCTCCGAGCCTGCCACGTGTCCCGTGGGGCGGACCTCATCGCTTCTGCAGGGGTGAGTTCCGAAGTCGACACGTGTCCCGTGGGGCTGAGCCCCGCTTTTCTGCAGAGACTAGCTCCGAAGGCAACACGTGTCCCGCGGGGCTGAGCCTCGCTTCTCCGCAGAGACTAGCTCCGAAGGCAACACGTGTCCAGCGGGATCGGACCTCGCCCCTTCTCCTGAGGCGAGCTCCGGGCCGGCCACGTGGCCAGCAGTGCCGGACCTCATCCCCCTTCGCAGCGGTGAGCTCCGAAGGCGCCATGTGGCCAGCAGGCCGCGGGAAGTGTTGACAGCGCTCCTCGGCGAATTGGAATTGGCTCTTTTCAGCTATATTTCTCCCATTTTTATGATTCTTTCCCATTTCTATTTCTTTTATAATGTTTTTCTATATGCAATGCATGAATATGAAATTGAGGGTGTTACAGGTGCTCACCTAGGACACAGCTCAGGCATGGAGGCTCCTCGCTAGAGATCGATGCGGCATTCGCGGGAGAGCTGCGCGGAGGCAGGGCGTGGCTGGTCGGAGCGGGGTGAGATCACCGAGCGCCCCTTTAAAGACAGCGTGGGAGGAGAGAGGGATGGCTAACAATCATTGCAGATGATGATAACGGTGATGTGATGGAACTCTTCTCGCACTGTACTTTGAGAAAGCTGCTGGAGGTGTCCTAGCATCTGATGTGGCTCAGTCGATGGAACTACACGGGCAGTGGCTGAGCGAGGCATAGAGGTGAGGCGAAAGCTTAGGTAGCGGCCATCTGCTCTGAGCAAGCTGCTTGATGCGTCTCAACACATGGCAGTCGATTGGACTCCATGGACTGTGTCTCAGCGAGATATAGAGGTGAGGCGACAACTCGGGCAGTGGGTGTCTGCTCATCACTGTGCTCTGGTCAACCTGCTTGAGGAGTCCTAGCATAGGCTCAGTTGATTGGACTCCATGGACAGCGGCTCAGCAAGGCACAGAAGCAAGGCGACAGCTCTTGTAGTTGGTGTCTGCTCGTCACTGTTCTCTGGTCAGTCTGCTTGAGGAGTTCCAGCACAGGCTCAGTTGATTGGACTCCATGGACAGCGGCTCAACGAGGCACAAAGGCGAGGCGACAGCTCGGGCAGTGGGTGTCTGCTCGTAACGATTCTCTGGTCAGCCTGCTTGAGGAGTTCCAGCACATGGTGTGGCTTTGTCGATTGGACTTCATGGATAGTTACTCAGCAAGGCACAGAGGTGAGGTGACGGCTCGAAAGTGGGTATGAATGGTGCTGATCATCATTAACACATGAGCAGTGAAAAGGGCCCTAGAGCTGTGCATCGTGCAACTCATATTGAATATAAGGAGATGGCACAGGCATGTGTGGTAGTATTTGATTGAGTGAACGGGTTGGCAGTAGGACGGCGTGTGCAACAGCGCCAGGGCACAGAAAGGGAGAGGGGTTATTATATTTGTCGGTGTATTAAGAACTATCTGGTTTATCTCATTTATATTTTCCTTTCTTTTTCTCTTTCTTGTTTCTATCTCTTTGTTTTTCTTAAGCATGTGTGCGTGTGCATATAAATTTACATACACATGCTTAGAATATTGATATAAGCTTGGTTTATTAACTCGTAGGAAAACCGGATGTTACACAAGCATTGCCCCACCGATCAGATCGAGACAATCTTGTGTGTTCCATCCTACAGAAATTCCCCGTCCACATCTCATTTTACTTGAGAGTGATCTATCAACTATTATCTCGAGAGTAAACCCCGCTACTCAATTTCTCTCACCAGTAAATTCCAACTACTCGACTTCTACTGAATTACCTTAAACATTAGCATAATAAACTATTCTGATGGACTATAATATCTATTCTATCCAAGATTTCATTCGTCATGCAAGTGGAGTGTCAAACATCTTAGACATAATGCACAACATCAATTCTAATCAATATAAGGTGAATGTAAAGTAAAAAGTTACAAAGGCTGTTATATGCAAACCGGGTCTTGCGTTGCTTAACGGTTTAGTCAATGTTAGTCTTGAGGATCAAAAATCAGCTGCTGATCCTCTCAATCGATGTTCCTCGTCGAACTCCTTCGTTGTGATCACTATTGATATGATTATGCACATATAATAAAATATGGTTTAGTATTTTGAAACTTTCAGCTAATATTAATTCAAAATTTGATTAGGTATAACAGGACTGACCCAAAGAATCCTCTGTTGTTTAAAGAGCACAGAGGACTACCTAATTTAAACATAGGCTTAAGTATAGATTTGACTAGGTTTAAAATTGGATATATGGAACTAAGCAGCAGATTACTGATGCTTACAAAGTCTATTGAATCTGAAATTTTTACAGTGAACTCCACATAGGGTATGTGAAATACTAGCAAAGTTTCAGATTAAGTTGAGAAAGCATCTGTGCACAACAATTCCCTAAGGCTTTTCCGTTCTCTGAATTAACAGAAAAGTTCTGCGGTTTTGTCATGCAGCAAAGTGTACTTTTTGTTAACTACACATTTCTCTGAGTCTGAGAAAATTGATTGATATGGATTTTACAAGGTTTGGCTAAAAACTAAAATTGGTTTTGTTGTTTTTGGTATTTTTCAATGACATAAAGGATTGGAACATGATTTGATCCAGTAAATGAAGTCAAATGACTCTGAAATTTTTACTGGAGATCAAGTATATATAAAGTAAGACTTTGTCCAAATTTGAGAGTTTTCTATGAAGCAGATCCTCTGGAAATAATCCCCAAAGTTTTGGCTTAAAAGAACTAATGAGAAAATTCCAGGAATTTTCATAGAAATTAAATTGCCTATCTGCAAAGTATTTGCCATGAGGAATCTAACAAAATTTGTTTCACTATTTTTGGGCGATTCTACAGAGTATCGAGTCACACAGGACCACAGACTTAAAGCGTGTAGCCACACCCGATCCTGTAGCCACAAAAGATCTGGCCCAAACCATATTCTCTCACTGGCTACTGAGCCCTGCCACTCCTTCACCCTCCTCTGGACACCTGACAGCCCGTGGTAGCGCACGCCGGCGAGCCTTGCCGCCGGGCATTCTACCACTCGGAACTCGTCGATTCTCGCTGCTAGGGCATAAATCCTCTCGGGGAATACGCGGATGGGGTCGGTAACAGCCGGGGATGGCTGGAGGACAGCGCGCGACGGTGACAGATGGCGGAGGAACTCCGGCGATGGTATTCTTGATCTAGGATGCACCAAAACAGTTGGGGTTTGGTCGGAGATCATCGTGGCAACCTGAGAATCTCTAAACTGAATCCTAATCACAACGACAAGGGCGGCAACATATGGTTCAACAGCGAACCGAAGGTTTTGGGGCGGAAAATGGAAAAACTGATATTCCGGTGTGTTTAGTTGATCCAAATTTGGCCTCTTTGCATGTAGGAGCTTGCAAGGCATCCTAGAATCCATGCTCTAATGGGAATGAAGAAAGATCAATCGTAGGGTCCGAATTTTGTAACTTTCTACCCGCTGTTTTATGAACTACCCAAGAAAGAATCGTGAAATTCGGCTCATCGACGCAATGGCATGATGATCCACTCGGGGAACAGAAAGGAGGGTCTAAGGCGAACCATGCAGGCCGGTTTGTAGTGCCCCACGTAACCACTACCCTGGACGCTACTACAAACATCTAAAATTTCCTACTAAGTGCAAAAATTATTAGAAATTTTGATAGAGTTTTCCTTGTAATTTCTATCACGTGCGGACAAACAGTTACAATAATATGCACATTAAATAAAAAAACAATATTAGCATCATTCGACCATCACAACTGAAATAAACTGAGTCAAAACTCAATCGACCTCACGATAGTTTTTAGTGACACACAAACTATGCAAAAAATTAAGATATACCATATTCTAAGTTTAATGTTTGATATGTGTGTTTAAAGTGTAAATGCTACCCTCTTCCCATGCATGCTAATTCGATCAACAAGTACCTAAAAACAAAATAAACATAGAGTTAAGCAAAACACTCAACAAGTACACTTAGAGCTAGAAGAACGGTAAAATCAAACCGAATGAAACAAAGCGACGGTAGAACCTGAACTGGAAATGATGAAATAGTAGTTCCGTCTGAAACGGACCACACTTGAATACTTCTTAGCATTTACCGGTAAAGCCGAGCAAGTGGGCCAACACTTACTCAAAGGAACTTGAACATAACAACCAAACTGCACTCTGGATCAAACCGGTACTTGAATGATAATTAAATGAACAATGTGAATATTAAACTTCAAATAAATAGAATCATGAACAATTGAATATCAAAAACTAAGATAATGAATCAACAATACAACAAACGAAATCAGGAGCACATCTCACATGTCAGAAAAGGAGCTCGTCATGCACTTGCCTAAACCTTGTCGAGAATTGGAAGTCTCCCTCCCGACACCGGAACCCTCAAAGCCTGTGGAATATAAACTGTATTTAGAACGTCCTAGCGCATAACTAAACTTGTACTCCAACATGATCCAAAATAAATAAATAACTTCTATACAGACTAGAAACACTAAGATAACCGCTATTTTGATGATTCTCTCTAACCGTTGGTGGGAATTGAGCGAGACAAAAGAAAATAGAAAGATAAAAAGTATCCCTACATATTATCACTACAAAAGAAATTAATTGGAAATCCTGACTTCACGGCGCCAAATTCAGTCAACAGAAGCTAATCATCTCAGTTACGATTTTTCGGGTTTTAAACTAAAGATTTAAATCCACAAATTTATAGAGATTTAGAGAATTTTAATTTCTCAACCCCTAACCTTTTTTTCTTCCTGTCCACCTGTTTTCCTAGCTTTTCCCCACGGCAATAAGCAGCAGGCAGCGTGGCAGCAGCTAGTAAAGCAAGAAACAGCAGCGTTGCAGCACACAACACTTCCAGCATAGCATTAGGCAAAGCATACAGAGACAGCACAAGCAAAAACTCATCTGACGGCAAGAAAAAAAATTAGGGGAGCGCTCACAGTAATAAGCAGCACAGCCCAGTAGGCAGCATCCCTCTTAATCTGTACCTTGTTCTCTTCCACCGTAGTGCAGCTGAAGATTGGAGGACTTCTAACAATTGGCAGCAAGTGAAGGGGCGCTGCAAGATTTGACCAGCACTACAAGAATCTGAACAATTAACGATGGCTGGAAACCGTCGTTAATAAAGGTGAAACCGTCGTGAATAAGTTATTCACGACGGGGAAGCCTTATTCACGACGGTTTTCGGCCGTCACCGATAAATAGTGGTAAATAAGGTTGTTAACGACAGCTCCCGTCGTAAATAAGATTATTTATGACGGCTAAATAATACCATCGCGAATAAGCTCCCCCCGACTGCCACATGGTCTGGGGGAATTTATTCACGGCGGGCTGATCTTGGCCGTCGTGAATAGACCCATTATTCATGACGGCTGGTCTTGGCCGTCATAAATAGTAGTGGCATATTTACGACAGGTGGTCCTGGCCGTCGTAAATAATAGTGGCTTATTTACGACGACCAGCACCAGGAAACCGTCGTAAATAAGTTTAGTAATTTTTTTTAAATTAGAAAATGATGCCCTGGCTTCGAGGCCAGCTGGCCAGCTCACACAGGCAGTCAACAATAATAACAACAATATGCAGCAAAAATATTATAAACATGTACACTAGCTAGACACACACCACACTACACACTACCACGTGTGCTACCTCCAGAACCCGGGAACTCATCCTCCAGCCTTCGTTCTCCTGGTAGCTGCGGCGATGGCATGTGAGCCTAGTCGCGGAGCCCTGTTATGTATAAATATAGTTAGGAAAGTTGTAAGTTTTAAAATGCATATTTGCATAAGTGAGGTTATTATAACATAGAATTGATCAAGTTAAAATAGTTTTGGCTATGTTTGACTAAGTTTGGTGATATTCTAATAAATTTGGCTAACTTTCATCAAATATGGCTATGTTTGTACGTTTGCTCCTGTAAACGGGGCTTGTGGCTCCTGTGGGGGCTGCTACTATGGAAAGACAACCGGCTGCCCTGCCGGCATAGCCTATGAACAGAAAAAATTATCATACAACTATCATTGATATGTTAGAAATATTAATTAAAATGACCGTTACATACCTGCATTGCCATTTGCATCTGTAGCATGAACGAGGCTTGATACTCATCACGAGCGCTGCTTGTCGTGGCTTGACGCTCCCTTTCTTGCCGGTGCTGCTCCCTTTCTAGCCGGAGCTCCTCCCGTGTCCTGTGGAGCTCGTCCCGAACACTCTGGAGCTCCAGAGAGCTCGGCTGTCTCGATCCCGCCTGCCGCGATGAAGAGCCACTCGAGGAAGGTCGTGCCTCCCTCGAGTCGACAACTCTATCGAAGATGGCGAACCTACAAAACAAGAAATATTATTAAATTTTCAAATCTGAAATTCATTAACATTAAATAATAAAAAAGAACTTACCGTCCATGAGGTTTCTCGCCTCCGGTTGCATACACGGCTTCCGGGATAACTGGCGCGCTCTGCCAATCGAAGCCTTCACCGTGAAGCCACTCCGCCTCCTGCCCATACCTTGCCTACAAAGATAGAAAGATAATATCATCAAAACTATTTAAGAAAACTCAATACAAATACAAAACAACTCACCAGTGCGTCCGCCGCCGCCTGAGAACACAGCTGGTCAGGCTGTGACGGGTCACTTCCCCTGTGACCCCTCTTCCAGACCTGAATTGGAGTCGGCTCTTGACCGCTCTCGTGCTCTTATGTATATGTGTTAGTTCAATGAATAATATTAACATATTTCAAAATAATAGTAATCACACTTACCATGCGTTTAGCCAGACGTAAGTAGTCGTCCGCACAAAATGTGTGCTTTCCATCCGTCCCTCTGCTCTGTCGACGGGTCCTAGAAACTTCCTGGAACCCCTGACTCGCCCACAGAGCACACAGGGCATGGTAGTCCTCCGGACGGCCGTCTAACCATGCTACACCGACCTACATACATTTATTATTAGGTTATATACTATTTACCTATTGTGATTCTTCCACATTTTAAAATAAATATTTTATAATTTACCTCTGCGTACTGCTCCGCTAACAAGTACCTAGAAGCCATGTTTCTGAATGCCCCCAGCTTGCCCTCTTCCAGATGCAGCTTCATATACGCTCTCGTTGCTTGAATTCCTGCGTTCGATAGCGACTGTGTAACGAGCTTCAGCGTTCTTCTGGAACACGGCTCGGGCGTAGTCCACCTCGAACTCGTCCTCCAAACGGTACTGTGCCTAAAAAGCATATTTATACATCATTGGTATTAACCATATTATAGACTTGTATTATAGAAATATATATTTCATGCTTACCATAAAGTCGGACCACACAGCCTCTTGGTGGTTGTCGTGAGCAACGTGCTGGGCGGTGGCATAATCGTCCCACGACCTGGCGGGGACACCATTCACTACACCGAGGTACTGCAAACGGATAAGCCGTCCGAGGACACTGTCCACTTGCTTGTGTCGTCCTTGACCCGTGAACGAGTCATTGTACCAAGACCTGATAAAAAATGATAAATCAATACATCTAGAATGCTAAGATAATCTAAATTGAAGAGCTAGAGATTTACTTACATATCGCCAACCGGACGAATAACTATCCTGTCTTCTAGGTTTGCAGGACCCAGAGGAGGAGCCACATAGTGACTCCTCCTAGCCCGACGCCTCTGAGGTGGCTCGGCGTCAGGTGACCCGGAGGAGTGGTCACCGGAAGAGTCCACAGGCAGGTCCACAGGCTAGCTACCCGACCCCGAAGGGTGGTCAGCCTGTGCTGGCTGCAGAGGACCTCTCGTCTCTGAGTCCTCGGACCTATTGTCCTCCTGGATAATTTAAAAGAACCGAAATGTAGATGAATAAAGTAATTATTGACATTATAAGATTCACGAAATGTTATTTACCTCGTATGACCGCTGTAAGGCGACTGCTGTGTGTGGGGCCCGGGAATCGCAGTGGGTGGTGCCGTGCGATGCGGCACCCAACAGCATGCACGAAAAGAGGATCAAGAACATAACGGAACCATTTTGTTACTCAAGATAATTTCTTTTACAACATAATGTACACACGCAGCGGAAATTAAAATTTGCTGGACAAACTACTCACTCTCGACCCTAACTACGCCGAAGAGAAGTCGTTCAGCCCGTGAACGCTTCCTACTAGCTTCACCAAAGAAAGGCAGCGGCTAGGTTTCCGATGAGTTGAACAAACCGTGAGGTTCATCGTCTCACCGAACAACACTCTTCATAGCAGGCATCCTGCTACCTGCAAAAACAACTCAAAAGCAACCGTGAGCACTAAGGATCAGCAAGACTTAACCGTCACTCCTAAACATGTAACTCTAAATGCAGGGGTAGTAAGACAGTAGGAACAGGAATTTGCAAAATGCAGCTTGACTAAACTTGATCCTTATATTCAGATTCTTATAGCCTTCATTTTAGTGGTCCTCACGCCTCACAACATCAGAAGTCCACAATCAAACAAGAAATGCTTATCCCGATGTTGCTAGCCTAAGGTGGAAGTGAAATTTAGTTGGCTCTATATCTACTTCAGTCAAGGTTCCAATACTGTGATTAATCCACAAACAACAAGTTAAGAGACTTAGTTCCTCTTCTTACTAAGTCACGGCGCAGTGGGCAAGTATGCTCAATCCTCTTCCGCGAGCGACGGTGATTCGAATCAATAACAACCTGGAATACACGACACATACACCCACCTCGAAAGACTCTCTCAAGATCTCTTTCTTACGTTGTATGCAGCAACCTTTCACACGACACCCCGACATAGAAAAACGCTTCGCACCGAGCAGGATGGTCCTCTACGCGGACACGTCGAAGTTGCCCGCTAAAGGATTTACACCTCCCGCCTTCTCAACGCCATTCCCACGCGAAGGATGAGTTTCTATATCACGGTCCATCGAGTTACATCAGTTTCATGGGCCCCATACCCCACTATATATCCGGTACAGCTCAATCTTGTCCAGCAGGGACGCATACATACGGTCCTTAACCGACACGGACGGGGCTACAACCAACCTCCACATTTGCCTTACCATCCCGGTCCAGGCTAAATGTGGTCTCAAGCATTGTCACACCCATCGCAGTTCGAGACCAACCTTGAGCGCTCCATCCTACAGGAACATCCCCGTCCCCATCTCATATTCATGAGGGTGCTCTTATCATTTATCTCTCGCGAGTAACTCCATTGCTCGAACATTCTCGCTTGTAGCTTTTTACTACTCGACTTCTACCGAGCTAGCTACAACATTAGCCTAGCATCTACAACGAGGCAAAGCTTACACTAAACCTTCTAATGAGGGATGTAATAGGCATGCAAGTGGGTTTCAATCATCCTAGACATAATGCACTCAAGTCTAATAAACATGATGTGAAGTAAAGTAAAATCTAAAACGGTAACGATATGCAAACCGGGGCTTGCCTTGCTCAACGGTTTTGTTAGAATCTAGGAGTTAGTCTTCCTCCAGAGAATCCGCCAAACTCGTCACGAGATGGAGATCCTCGCTGTAGAGTCAAGTCCTCGTCGAACGTCGACGTCACGTGAGCTATTAAGATGATTTATGCACATGTATTCAAAAGCAATTTAGAAAATGATTCAAAACTGTTGTTGTACAAGTTAACTCACACATAAGAGAGATAAACAACAGCAAGGTTTCTGTTGTTGTATCTACAACCTTAGAGATGATGAAAGCTAGGGTGAAAAGAGATACTAATAATCACCATGTGATTAAGTCCATTATATGAACACTTAAACCTAAAAGATGGTAGCTCAAGTTCCAGAGGTCCAATGAAGCTGAGAATTTAACCACAGCCTCTATGAAAGGTATTTAGGCAGTGTGCAAAAATTGAGCTCATGAAATGGCTCAAGGTGATCACAATAATTCTTTATATGATTTTCACTAACCTGCCTTTACCCCCTAGGTATTAAGCTTTCCTATGCTGCAAAGTATACTTTTTGTGAAGTAAAAAATGTCCTGAGTCCATATGAATTGGTTTTACAATTTTTGGAGTTTCCTACATGGAGATATGGATTTTAGAAGGATTGGGAAAAAGCTGAAAATGTCTCTGTTTATTTTTCCATTTTTCAGAGACATAAGGAATGAACACATAATTTGACCAAGCAAATAAGGTCTAATGCCTCTGAAATTTTTACTGGAGTTCAAGGAATTTTGGAAGAATGTCCTGGCCAAATTTGGGAATTTCCCAATAAAGAGAACTCCTGTAAAAATTCATACTAGATTTTCCTTAAATGAATTAATGAGCCAAATCCAGGGATTTTCATAAACATTGGGCTGCACCCTGGATACTACTCTTTAAGAGGAATCCAACAAAATTTGTTTCACAATTTTTGGACACTCCTACACAAAGTTATGACTCTCCAAAGTTTGCACTGAATTGGGAAAAACCTGGAAAATGTTTAAATGCTGACAGTGGGTCCCACCTGTCATCCCTAACCTCCAGACTCGCGCCAAACAGGGCAGTGGCGGCCCACTCCGGCGAGTTCGCCGGAAAACCAGTTCCCAGCCACCTCCAGACCCCCTGCTGGCCGCCCGCCCCCATATTTCCCCACGCAGAACACGTTGGTGAGGTCGCCGGCGGCTGAAACTCACCGGAAAACAGGGCGCACCGGTCACAGCAAACCCTAGAGCTCCGGCGAGGTCTTGCACGGTGAATTCTCCACCAAATGATCGGTTCTTGGGCTCTACAGCACCAAGGGATCATGTAGAAGACTGGCACGAGGTCTAAACCAGCTGGAGATGGCTCTAAACCTATCGGCACCGTGCACCCGATAGGGTCCAGCGGCATACCCTCTAAAAGAGCTCGGATTGCTCACTCTACACTCAATTTCTTGGTCTAAAATCGATGGAGGAGGTGTTCTAGGCAGTTAACAACCTGTGTGTGAAGTTTGAGACCCAACAAACACGATTTGAGGACGAATTTTATAATTCCTTACCTCAAGGTCCGTTTCTGCCGCCCGGGAGAAAAACTTGAAATTCTCCCTCTGTGATCAATGGCTAGGGCTGAGCTTTGGAGGTGAGCAACTAGACTTGTTGGTGCACAGATGGGGTGGCTTTCTTGGGCGTGATCCCTTCTGGTTTGGGCTGTCCACGGTGATCAGTTTCGGCTCCTTCAGTTTCAACTCACGAGCAGCAGAAGCTTTGCTGTTTCTAGGCGCCGGTGAGCTCGGGACGGTGGAGGGAAGTTGCCAGCCGGCCAGAGCACTCACGGGCAAAGGTTTTTGCTGCTGAAAGCTGGGGAAAAGATTGCTTGGTTTGCTCTGTTGTTCAAAGAAAGCAGAGAGCGGCAGGTTCTGTTCTTATCGGGAGGAAAACAAGCGAGCCAGCGCTCGGGCTGGGAGGAAACGAAACGGCTTTGCTGCACCACTCCTGGGCGTGTTGATCAGACCGGGAACCACCACGCAAGCAGGAGCTGGAGCTGAGCCACCGAGCGTGCCCAGCTGCTGCTGTCGAGCGCGTGTGCCTCCGGGAGGAAACAGTCTGCTGTTCAATTGTGGTGTATGACATGTGGGTCCCGCATCTTTTATTTGATTTCCCCACCATGCTTTGAGATTCCCACGCAAACATTGTCCAAATCTCACCAATTTTGGAGGATAGGCCCAACATAATATGAGGAATTCAAATATGAAATCTCATTTCAAAATTGAGCATATTTGGTTCAGTTTCCAAATTCAAATTTGAATTTGAACACTCCCTCGAATATTTCCCGGAATAATTGGTATACGAGCTCCAAAAATATCCAAATTTGGATCATGATCTCATTGATACATGGAGAATGCATCGGTGAATTCATTTGGATACATTTATACAATCTGGAAAAGAATCCTTTTAAAAGAATTCAAATTGCGTTTAAATTCCCTCCACTCTACTTATAAAGGAGGTGCACATGAGTTAGAGTTTTTGGGAGTGTAATTCTTTCCCCTAGGTTAACATGTGTTGAGCATGGGCTAGAGGAAATTTTTAACTCCCTCACATGTCCATATTTGTGTTCATCATTTCATGTGACACAACTATAGTCTTTTATCGCCTTAACTTTGTTTCATAATTTGACATCAAACTTTACAAAAGTTAGGGCTGTTACATTCCTCCCCCCTTAAAAGAATCTCGTCTCGAGATTACAAAAAGAAAGAAGGAGGGAGAATGACTACTGGACATATGGTACAAACAAGTCCGGAAAATTTAAACGGAGAAATTCCTCGCTTTCTCACGTGGCTTCATCAGCAGTGTGGTTGCTCCACAAGACTTTGTAAAACCGCAATGTCCGATTTCTTGTGGCGCGAGTCTTCTCGTCAATAATCTGTATCAAGTACTCAGAATAAGTGAGATCCGGTTGAAGATCCTCAATGTTCTCCATATGAACTGTGGTTGGGTACTTAAGACATTTCCGCAGCTGAGAGACGTGGAAAACATTGTGAATACCCGAAAGTGACACCGGTAGCTCCAGACGATAGGCCACGGGTCCGCATATCTCAATGACAGCAAACGGCCCGATGAATCGCGAAGCGAGCTTTCCTTTCACTCCAAAACGATGAACCCCTTTCATCGGAGAGATACGAAGATAAACGTGGTCCCCGATGTCGAAGTGAAGAGGTCGACGTCTTTTGTCTGCATAACTCTTCTGCCGAGATTGAGCAGCCTTTAAATTGGCTTGAATCACTCGCACTCGTTCCTCGGCTTCATTCACAAGATCAATCCCGTAGACCACTCTCTCACCGGACTCACACCAATTCAGCGGTGTGCGGCACTTCCGGCCATAAAGAGCTTCATACGGGGCCATTTTGATGCTGGATTGATAACCATTATTATATGAGAATTCTGCTAACGGTAGATGGTCATCCCAATTCTGCCCATGATTGATGACACATGCCCGTAGCATATCCTCCAGAATCTGATTTATCCTCTCTGTTTGACCATCAGTTTGCGGATGATACGCTGAACTCCGGATTAACTTGGTTCCCAAGGAAGCATGCAGTTGCTCCCAAAATCTGGATATGAACAACGCACCTCGATCAGACACGATGGTGCGGGGAACCCCGTGTAAACACATGATTCTTGAGATGAACAGCTCCGCATACTTCTTTGCCACATATTTGGTATGGATTGGAATAAAATGTGCTGTCTTGGTCAAACGATCAACGATTACCCAAATAGAATCATGCTTGTTGCTGGTCATGGGTAAACCGACGATGAAGTCCATACTTATGTCTTCCCACTTCCATGCTGGAACCTTTAGTGGTTGAAGTGGTCCGGCTTTCCTCATATGATGGGCTTTAACCCGCCGACACATATCACATTCAGATACATATTTCGCAATTTCTCTTTTCATCCGTGTCCACCAGAACTTAGATTTTAAGTCCTGGTACATCTTGTTGCTTCCCGGATGAATGGAGTACTTGGATAAATGTGCTTCGTCCAATATCTTCCTCCGCAATTTCATGTTTCGGGGTACCACTATGCGGTTGTTAAACCATAGAGTACCCTCTTCATCCTTGCGGAACATCTTCAATTCACCGCTGTCCACTCTTCTCCGGATATGAGACATACCTCTGTCTCTCTTCCGAGCCTCTACAATCTCATCTCGGGTTGTATGAATAAGAGCGAGGTTGAACAGCGATCCGTAGGGAACTAAGCGCAGGCTTGGTTCTCCTCCTTCATGTGCAGCCATGGCTAAATGGTGAATGTGGGCTTTCCGACTAAGTGCGTCGGCAACTACATTCGCTTTGCCCGGATGGTAATGAATTTCAAGTTCGCAATCCTTGATCAATTCGAGCAATCTTCGCTGCCTCATATTCAGTTCTTTCTGTGTGAATATGTACTTCAAGCTTTTGTGGTCAGTGTAGAGATGTACTAGATTGCCTAGTAGAAAATGTCTCCACATTTTCAATGCTAAGACCACTGCAGCTAGTTCAAGGTCGTGCGTCGGGTAATTCTGCTCATGACCCTTGAGTTGTCGGGATCCATACGCGACCACACGTCCTTCTTGCATCAACACACAACCCAAACCAATGCCGGATGCATCACAATAGACATCAAAAGGCTTCGTGGTGTCCGGCTGGGCCAAAACTGGAGCTGTAGTGAGATACTTCACTAAAGTCTGAAAAGCTTGTTCGCATGAATTGCTCCAATCATACTTGGTGCTTTTCTTCAACAGCTCCGTCATAGGTTTAGCGACTTTGGAGAAGTTTGGAATGAATCTCCGGTAATAACCCGCTAAACCTAGGAAACTCCTCACTTCATGAACAGATGTTGGAGATTTCCAATTCAGCACTTGCTCGATTTTACTTGGGTCCACAGCGATGCCTTCCGCTGAAATAATATGCCCAAGAAACGGCAATTTGCTGATCCAAAACTCACATTTACTGAATTTTGCATATAGCTTGTGATCTCTCAAGCGTTGGAGTACAATACGCAAATGTTCAGCATGTTCTTCTTCTGACTTTGAATAGACCAAAATGTCGTCGATGAAAACCACGACGAACTTATCTAACTCCGGCATGAACACAGAGTTCATGAGATACATAAAGTGAGCCGGAGTATTGGTCAATCCAAAGGACAAGACAAGATATTCATAAAGACCATATCTTGTCGAGAACGCCGTCTTAGGTACATCTTCTGCCCGGATTTTTATCTGGTGATACCCGGACCGAAGATCCATCTTGGAGAATACCTTAGCACCCACTAGTTGATCAAACAAAATATCAATGTGCGGTAGTGGATACTTATTCTTGATAGTGACAGCATTCAGTGGACGATAATCTACGCATAGTCTCAAAGTCTCGTCCTTCTTCTTCACGAAGAGTGCAGAACAACCCCAAGGTGATGAACTTGGGCGTATAAAACCCTTGTCCATGAGGTCACTAAGCTGCTCCTTCAATTCTGCTAGCTCCTTCGGTGCCATTTTGTATGGTCACCGAGAAATAGGTGTTGTTCCCGGTGCTAGTTCAATCTTGAACTCTACATCACGTTCGGGCGGCATGCCCGGCAAGTCTTCAGGGAACACATCTGGATATTCACATACCACTAGAATATCTTCAAGTTTAGGAGCTTCAATCTGATGCACCGCTGCAACTCGTTGTGATGGATCCACAAGATTCAATGTGTTGCAACCGTGTATTGGGGAATTTAGTTGGACAGTCCGCGAGCTGATATCAAAGATAGCTCCATAATGTGTCAACCATGACATCCCCAAGATAATATCAATCCTTTAGCCTTTGAGTATGATAAGGCTCGCAGGATAGATATTTCCACCCAAACATAACGGTGCCCGAGAGACCATCTCATCTGTTGATATCTTGCCTCCGGGTGAGCTGATATGAAATGGATGCTTAACTGTGCTGAATGGAAGATTATTCTTCAGCACATAGTCTCTGCTAATAAAATTGTGGGTGGCCCCGGAATCAAATAACACGAAAATGGGCTGTTCATGTAAAGTGAACATGCCCGCCAAAACTGGTTCGCCTTTAGCAATATCATCAATAGCAGTGTAATTAACCCTGCCAGCTTTTGAAAGATTCTTCTGTGAAGGTTCACGGTGCTGATTTGAGCATTGATGAGACGACACATAATTGTGGCTCTGCTCAGCTCCACGACTATTTCGTGCTGCAGAAATCCTCAGCTCTCTACTAACATGAGGTGGAGATAATTCGTGCGTAGCTGGTTGCGGTAGGGTTGCACGAATAATTTCTGTCAGCTGCTGTTGAGGTGGAGGCTCATAAGGGATCAACTCCAGCCGTGATTGTAAGAGTTGCACCACAGGCTGAATTTGTTGCCTAACTGGCGAGTAATACCACACTCGATAGTTCGGACGAACCTCGATATCGCTGTCTGGCAGTATACTTCTTTTAAGCTCCGCTTCACAACGAAGGTGCATGTCTTCCTTAATGATAGCGGCATTTACCAACTCATTGTAAATACCGTTATTGAACAAGGTCACTTGTTCCTTAAGTTCGACATTCAAACCTCGGAAGAAATACTCGCACTTCAATGCTTCCGAGTCTACCATATGAGTGGCGTATTGCATCAAGTCTTCAAACTCCTTGAAGTACTCATACGCACTCCTTTCTCCTTGCTTTAGCTCCAGAAAATCTTGATACTTTGTTCGAAGAATTCCTGAACAAATGTGACGTGCCCGGAAAACATTCCGGAATTCATCCCACGTCACTCGATGACCTTCAGGAAGAGTAGCGATGTACTCCGCCCACCAAGCTCCAGCGACTCCGTGGAGTTATTGAGCGGCAAATAGAGTCTTCTGGTACTCATCACACTCAAGCATATCGAACTTGGCTTCAATACATTGGAGCCAATGAGCCGACTCCAATGGTTCTTTCGCTTCCGAGAAAACCGGTGGTTGTCTTGCTAAGAAATCCAGATAAGTTCTTGGCGGGGGATTTCGCTGTAGTGTCTCCTGTCGTATGCTTTGTCGCACCAACAGATCTAGAGATTCAGCCATCTTTGCCAAGATTTCCGCCAATCCGGTTGATGATGTCGGCACTTCTTGTCGTGGCGAATTACTTTCGCCGTGACTCGACTCACCAACCTCACTCCTGGAATGAGCATGATCCATGCTGCAAGAGTGAGCAATTTACGGTTAAAATTCAAAGTTTAAACCCAACTTGAATTAAAAACATAACCGTAAAAGCATCACATCAATATTGCAGCATTACACAAGCTAACTAGGGTTTCGACAATACTGAAATCTATCAAATGTGAGCAAGTTTGTCCAGACCCTTAATTCCAACAGTAGGACAAACTGAAAATTAACTCAAGAACATGTTATGGAGCTTAGAGAAGTCTGAAACATCCCTGTCCACAACAAGTCTTAAGTTACATAGGCAATAAGCACTACTCTGTTCAGAATGACCAATTGGTCTTAACCCCAGAATTTAAATATGAAAATGGCAATTCGTATCTCAAGTTGAATATCAAAGTTATACTTAACTTCAATATCTTTCCAACGAGTATTCATTTGCCTTCATATATGTTCTGGATCAAAAATTGTGATATTTCAAAGTTAACAGAAATCTGGAACAATTTTAACAGCACCTCCTTTGAAAGTGGTTGTTTTGTCCGCAAGATTTCATCACTTTAAACTCCAAATCTGGAGAAACTTTGAAATAAAAAGTCATAGAATATATCACAAGCTTTCCAACGGTGTATTACATGACCCTTAGAATTTTTTCTATAGAAAGTTATGGTCAAAATACAGGAATTTCCAGAGAGCAATCTGAGCCTGCCCTGTTTTTGGGCAGTTCACACTCCTATGAGAATTTCATCCATTTGGAGGATGATTCTGATCTGGAGTTCTACTGAAGAGATGTAGAAGACTTCAATAGCTTTCCATAAATGTATCACTCACCTCCATTGGTTCAACCAAACAAAAGTTATGTCCTATTCAACTTCAGCAAAATTCTGCCAAAAACAGGGGAGGTTTCTCCTAAGTCTTTGTGAATAATTCTATACTCCCAATTGACTCTTAGTTCATATTAGGAGTTCATTACCCCCTAATAAAATCCTAGACTCCAAATTTACTCTTTTCCTTTTCAAACCTTCTTTTTCATGCAGTTCAAAACACATCACGGTACTACGTTTCCTCACCAAATTAAAATCCTAACCGGCTTTATACCGGCTTATACGTCTCAAGTGGTGGCACTAAAACGATCACTCACAAACGTTTTCTACACGACATGTACTAACGTGGTTAAGGTACCTGCAGAAAACCACTCAATAATGATGCACACATTGGTTTATCATTTCAGGCAGGTCCATATCATAGTAAAAACATACGCCCCATATCATTGCCATACGGGCCGTCCTTGAGTCAAGCCACGTCTCAAGGTACATGATCGGGTTATTCACCACACGACGGGGGCTCCACACCTTTGCAATAAAGCAGACTGGTGGAACAGCGCCTTCATATGCCTCATAGGACATGAAGAGTCCTAGAGAACACACTTCGTGTTACAAACCACACGATGGGGTCTCCTCCTCTTGCCCCTGGGTTTGCGCACTGGAGGCTAGTGCCATTCATATGTCTCTAAGACATAAAAAGTCTTAGAAAACATATTCACTTCCCGTCCATTGCTGAACGGGACATCCCACACTACTTTCCTCGTATCGGTGAGCTAACCGAAATTGATCCGCTTTCGGTGGCGTTCCTTACCATTCTTACCTCCACGTAGGTGCGTCGTTACTGAATTTAAATGCTGAATGATTAACACACTGTTAGCTTGCCACTTTAAGTAACTATGCTAATAATACTCCTTATGTGGGCATACTATACGTTCCTCACTCGTATACCTCTAAGTTTTCGAAAATATGCTCTTTTCATGCGTGCTATTCCCAATGCGGCTCTGATACCACGTCTGTGGGGCCCGGGAATCGCAGTGGGTGGTGCCGTGCGATGCGGCACCCAACAGCATGCACGAAAAGAGGCTCAAGAACATAACGGAACCATTTTGTTACTCAAGATAATTTCTTTTACAACATATTGTACACACGCAGCGGAAATTAAAATTTGCTGGACAAACTACTCACTCTCGACCCTAACTACGCCGAAGAGAAGTCGTTCAGCCCGTGAACGCTTCCTACTAGCTTCACCAAAGAAAGGCAGCGGCTAGGTTTCCGATGAGTTGAACAAACCGTGAGGTTCATCGTCTCACCGAACAACACTCTTCATAGCAGGCATCCTGCTACCTGCAAAAACAACTCAAAAGCAACCGTGAGCACTAAGGCTCAGCAAGACTTAACCGTCACTCCTAAACATGTAACTCTAAATGCAGGGGTAGTAAGACAGTAGGAACAGGAATTTGCAAAATGCAGCTTGACTAAACTTGATCCTTATATTCAGATTCTTATAGCCTTCATTTTAGTGGTCCTCACGCCTCACAACATCGAAAGTCCACAATCAAACAAGAAACGCTTATCCCGATGTTGCTAGCCTAAGGTGGAAGTGAAATTTAGCTGGCTCTATATCTACTTCAGTCAAGGTTCCAATACAGTGATTAATCCACAAACAAGTTAAGAGACTTAGTTCCTCTTCTTACTAAGTCACGGCGCAGTGGGCAAGTATGCTCAATCCTCTTCCGCGAGCGACGGTGATTCCAATCAATAACAACCCGGAATACACGACACATACACCCGCCTCGAAAGACTCTCTCAAGATCTCTTTCTTACATTGTATGCAGCAACCTTTCACACGACACCCCGACATAGAAAAACGCTTTGCGCCGAGCAGGATGGTCCTCTACGCGGACACGTCGAAGTTGCCCGCTAAAGGACTTACACCTCCCGCCTTCTCAACGCCATTCCCACGCGAAGGATGAGTTTCTATATCACGGTCCATCGAGTTACATCGGTTTCATGGGTCCCATATCCCACTATATATCCGGTATAGCTCAATCTTGTCCAGCAGGGCCGCATACATACGGTCCTTAACCGACAAGGACGGGGCTACAACCAACCTCCACATTTGCCTTACCATCCCGGTCCAGGCCAAATGTGGTCTCAAGCATTGTCACACCCATCGCAGGTCGAGACCAACCTTGAGCGCTCCATACTACAGGAACATCCCCGTCCCCACCTCATATTCATGAAGGTGCTCTTATCATTTATCTCTCGCGAGTAACTCCATTACTCGAACTTTCTCGCGAGTAGCTTTTTACTACTCGACTTCTACCGAGCTAGCTACAACATTAGCCTAGCATCTACAATGAGGCAAAGCCTACACTAAACCTTCTAATGAGGGATGTAATAGGCATGCAAGTGGGTTTCAATCATCCTAGACATAATGCACTCAAGTCTAATAAACATGATGTGAAGTAAAGTAAAATTTAAAACGGTAACGATATGCAAACCGGGGCTTGCCTTGCTCAACGGTTTTGTTAGAATCTAGGAGTTAGTCTTCCTGCAGAGAATCCGCCAAACTCGTCACGAGATGGAGATCCTCGCTGTAGAGTCGAGTCCTCGTCGAACGTCGACGTCATGTGAGCTATTAAGATGATTTATGCACATGTATTCAAAA
Organism: Neostapfia colusana; assembly: GCA_030760725.1. NCBI lineage: Eukaryota > Viridiplantae > Streptophyta > Magnoliopsida > Poales > Poaceae > Neostapfia > Neostapfia colusana. The sequence goes on from JASWHV010000006.1 coordinate 6,192,095, forward strand.
GCAATTTAGAAAATGATTCAAAACTGTTGTTGTACAAGTTAACTCACACATAAGAGAGATAAACAACAGCAAGGTTTCTGTTGTTGGATCTACAACCTTAGAGATGATGAAAGCTAGGGTGAAAAGAGATACTAATAATCACCATGTGATTAAGTCCATTATATGAACACTCAAACCTAAAAGATGGTAGCTCAAGTTCCAGAGGTCCAATGAAGCTGAGAATTTAACCACAGCCTCTATGGAAGGTATTTAGGCAGTGTGCAAAAATTGAGCTCATGAAATGGCTCAAGGTGATCACAATAATTCTTTATGTGATTTCCACTAACCTGCCTTTACCCCCTAGGTATTTAGCTTTCCTATGCTGCAAAGTAGACTTTTTGTGAAGTAAAAAATGTCCTGAGTCCATAGGAATTGGTTTTACAATTTTTGGAGTTTCCTACATGGAGATATGGATTTTAGAAGGATTGAGAAAAAGCTGAAAATGTCTCTGTTTATTTTCCCATTTTTCAGGGACATAAGGAATGAACACATCATTTGACCAAGCAAATGAGGTCTAATGCCTCTGAAATTTTTACTGGAGTTCAAGTAATTTTGGGAGAATGTTCTGGCCAAATTTGGGAATTTTCCAATAAACAGAACTCCTGTAAAAATTCATACGAAATGTTCTTTAAATGAATTAATGAGCCAAATCCATGGATTTTCGTAAACATTGGGCTGCACCCCTGGATACTACGCTTTGAGAGGAATCCAACAAAATTTGTTTCACAATTTTTTGACACTCCTACACAAAGTTATGACTCTCCAAAGTTTGCACTGAATTGGGAAAAACCTGGAAAATGTTTAAATGCTGACAGTGGGTCCCACCTGTCATCCCTAACCTCCAGACTCGCGCCAAACAGGGCAGTGGCGGACCACTCCTGCGAGGTCGCCGGAAAACCAGTTCCCAGCCACCTCCAGACCCCCTGCTGGCCGCCCCCCATATTTCCCCACGATGAACACGTTGGTGAGGTCGCCGGCGGCTGAAACTCGCCGGAAAACAGGGCGCACCGGTCACAGCAAACCCTAGAGCTCCGGCGAGGTCTTGCACGGTGAATTCTCCACCAAATGGTCGGTTCTTGGGCTCTACAGCACCAGGGGATCATGTAGAAGACCGGCATAAGGTCTAAACCAGCTGGAGATGGCTCTAAACCTATCGGCCCCGTGCACCCGATAGGGTCCAGCGGCATACCCTCTAAAAGAGCTCGGATTGCTCACTCTACACTCAATTTCTTGGTCTAAAATCGATGGAGGAGGTGTGCTAGGCAGTTAACAACCTGTGTATGAAGTTTGAGACCCAACAAACATGATTTGAGGACGAATTTTATAATTCCTTACCTCAAGGTCCGTTCCTGCCGCCCGGAAGAAAAAATTGTAATTCTCCCTCTGTGATCATTGGCTAGGGCTGAGCTTTGGAGGTGAGCAACTAGACTTGTTGGTGCACAGATGGGGTGGCTTGCTTGGGCGTGATCCCTTCTGGTTTGGGCTGTCCACGGTGACCAGTTTCGGCTCCTTCAGTTTCAACTCGCGAGCAGCAGAAGCTTTGCTGTTTCTAGGCGCCGGTGAGCTCGGGACGGTGGAGGGAAGTTGCCAGCCGGCCAGAGCACTCACGGGCAAAGGTTTTTGCTGTGGAAAGCTGGGGAAAAGATTGCTTGGTTTGCTCTATTGTTCAGAGAAAGCAGAGAGCGGCAGGTTCTGTTCTTATCGGGAGGAAAACAAGCGAGCCAGCGCTCAGGCTGGGAGGAAACGAAACGGTTTTGCTGCACTCCTGGGCGTGTTGATCAGATCGGGAACCACCACGCAAGCAGGAGCTGGAGCTGAGCCACCGAGCGTGCCCAGCTGCTGCTGTCGAGCGCGTGTGCCTCCGGGAGGAAACAGAGTCTGCTGTTCAATTGTGGTGTATGACATGTGGGTCTCGCCTCTTTTATTTGATTTCCCCACCGTGCTTTGAGATTCCCACGCAAACTTTGTCCAAATCTCACCAAATTTGGAGGATAGGCCCAACATAATATGAGGAATTCAAATATGAAATCTTATTTCAAAATTGAGCACATTTAGTTCAGTTTCCAAATTCAAATTTGAATTTGAACACTCCCTCGAATATTTCCCGGAATAATTGGTATACGAGCTCCAAAAATATCCAGATTTGGATCATGAGCTCATTGATACATGGAGAATGCATCGGTGAATTCATTTGGATACATTTATACAATCTGGATAAGAATCCTTTTAAAAGAATTCAAATTGCGTTTAAATTCCCTCCACTCTACTCATAGAGGAGGTGCACATGAGTTAGAGTTTTTGGGAGTGTAATTCTTTCCCCTAGGTTAACATGTGTTGAGCATGGGCTAGAGGAAATTTTTAACTCCCTCACATGTCCATATTTGTGTTCATCATTTCATGTGACACAACTATAGTCTTTTATCGCCTTAACTTTGTTTCATAAGTTGACATCAAACTTTACAAAAGTTAGGGCTGTTACACTGTGCTTCTCAGCTCTGATAGCTAAATCAAAGCAGCCCGTCTAGTAGAAAGTCTGCTAGATGTACTGCCCTGAAAGACGTCAGCAGCCCTATGCAAGAAACCTTTAGCTAGGCTCCTCGCCTTTCCATAACCGGCAAAAGTGTTTCCATGATTATGTGATAATCATGACTTTTCAACCCAGTAAGCTTTCCCGTCTTAACATTCACAGCTCATCTCAGACTAGCAGTATAACCATCAGGGAATTTCAACTTTTTCAACCACCGCAACACTTCTTTCTTTTCTTTAGGTCTAAGATAAAAAGTAGCGCGTGGTTTGCCACCAGTTTCAGAGAGCTCAAGACTTGGACGGTTACAAACCTCTGCCAAGTCTTTTCGAGCCTTAATATTGTCTTTTGTTTTGCCCATCACATCCAAGCATGTGCTTATGATGCATTTGCTCATATTACGCTCCTGGTGCATGACATCAATGTTATGCATTACAATTAAGGACTTCACATACGGTAGTTCCCATAATACACATACATGAGTCCAATTGTGGTCCTCTCCGTAACCAACAAAATATCAAGGAAGATTTGCATCTGGCACTAGCTTCTCTAACATGGATAATATCTCTGGCCCATTCAAACGTTGAGGTGGTCCTTTTGTGGCAACGGTGTTCTTTATGAAGGCATTCAGCCAACATCGATGACAATCGATGTAACATATCTTGGCACCATGACTGAGACGAAAACATTCCGTGTCCGCAGCACATATCGTACATGTCAAACGACCATGAGTACTCCAGCCAGAAAACATGTAGTATGCTGGAAAAACATGAACAGACCACAAGTATGCAGCTCGAAGATTGAATTTCTGCTTTTTGTGACAATCATACGCTTCGATTCCTGCCCATAAAAATTTCAACTCTTCAATCAACGACTCCAACATCAGAGTTGTGAACCAGGATGATCTGGTCCAGGAACGATGAGGCAAAGAAACATGAATTCATACTTCATACAAAGAGATGACGGTAAGTTGTACGGAATAGTGAACGCGGGCCAATATGAGTATGGTGTGGCATTTGTACTGAACGGAGAGAAGCCATCTGTCGCTAACCTGATGCGAACATTTCTTGCATCGTTAGTGAAATCTGGATCGAAGCGGTCCAACACCTTTCATGCCTCACCGTCGGACGGGTGCACCATGACTCCGAGGTTCTCACGTACACCTTCTTTGTGCCATATCATATGTCTGACAGTTCTTTTCGAGAGAAACAAACGCTTCAACTGAGGTGTGACAGGCAAGTAACGAAGCTGCTTATGTGCGACTTGAGTCTGTACATGCTCTCCTTCGTTATTATCAACCTCGACAAACCTCGATTTGCCACATTGTAAGCACTTCTTCTCGTTGGCGTGCTCTTTCTAAAAAAGCATACAGTTGTCTGGGCAGACATCAATCTTCTCATATTTTATACCAAGACCAGAAATCAATTTCTTGGATAGGTACATATCTTTCAGCACTTTATGCGGTTGAGGAAGGATATGCTGATCAATTTGATGAGATCGTTGTAACAGTTGTTGGAGAAGAAATACATAGACTTAATTTCCATAAGTCTGGTCATAAAATTAAGAAGAGTCACTTTTATGTGTTCATGCAGAAGCTATTCTGAAGCTTTGAGAAGCTCAAAGAATGTCTGAACCTGCATTGTAGGAGGATCCTCCATCAACTCAGGATCTATGGCTTCAAGAAACTCGTCCATCCTATCAACTCCCATGCTATCATCCACCACTTCATCTTCTACAGCTTCAAAACATGTCTCACCGTGAAAGTACCATACCTCATACTTTTACATGAAACCGTTTCGACACAAGTGAAACGTCAACGCCACCTTGTCGAAAATTTTGCATTCTGACATTTGGTACATGGGCACCGCACCTTGCTGCTGTTGCACAATGAAAAAGCTCGTTGTATAAAAGCATCTGTATTGGTAAACCATTCCTCCGAGTGATGCCCATTCTTTTTCCAACCAGAATACATCCAAGTTCGCTGTTCAGCCATGTCTGAGGCTATACCTTCAAAGCGGATAAATCATTATTAGTACATTTTTGTGTCTTGTCCCGGCCACTACAACTAGGCAGATAGGTCCTAAACCCACCTAAGATTGACCGAGTTAACGTGATTATGACGAGACACGGTGTCCGAATCTGGACAAAATTTCAGCAGCATAACCCCGCTGTTCTCTAACTGCACGCCCAAAAAATGGTGCAGCAGAGAACATTAGGGTTATGCTATCGAAATCACAACCAGATCCAGACCCCGTACCTAACTCGTCAAAAGCACGTCCTCGGTCACTCTCAGGCTGTCCAAAAACAGACAATCGAACCTGCACGCCTCACGTGTTTATCACATGTGAGACGTACAGATTCGAAACGGGTAATAAATTTCTATAGGTTATGTTACTCATTTTCATTTTTCAATCATTTAAAAGATAGGAAAGAACGAGAAAGAGGGGGTGAGTTGGTCAGAGTTGAAAGTTCAAAGTGGCGACGCGTAACTGTTGAAAGTTACAAGTCATTGTCGCCGTTCGCCTTCGTGCTCGTCTCGACACATAAGTTGCGACTAAAACCATCTGGGCCGTGACGGGTCGGGGCGGGATTGGGCCGTGAATGGTCAGGCCAGATTGGGCCTTGATAGGTCGGGCCGTGCCGGGTCGGGGCGCGATTGGGTTGTGCCGGGTCACGCCAGATTGGGCCTTGTCGGGTCAGGCCGGGTAGGGCCGTGCCAAGTCAGGCCAGATTGGGCCTTGTCGGGTCGGGCCGGGTTGGGTCGTGCCGGGTTGGTCTGGATTGGGCCGTTTCGGATCGGACCGGCTCGAAACCCGTTAATATACGTATAAATAGTATACACTCATAATCAATCAAGTAACTAATTATAATCTAATTGAGAATTCGAAACAAAATAAACAATTAAATAATTTAAACAATACTAAGCTGGCGGGCAGGGCGGTCAAGGAGCTGGCGGGTGGGGCGGGCAGGGGAGGGACCCGTTGGGCGGGGCGGGCAGGGGAGGGACCTAGCGGGCAGGGACCCGACGGCTAGGGAGCTAATTAATTAAAATAAATTAAAAAAAGCTAATTAATTAAAACTAATTAAAAAACCTCAATGGGCCGGGCCGGGGCGGCGGCGGGTCGGGGCGGGGCCGGGTCTGTGGCGGGGCGGTCAGGGTCGGGAGGGCCGGCCGGGGCGGCGGCAGCAAAGGCGCGTGGGGAGGCCGGGTTGGGCGGCGGTAAAGACACACGGGGAGGTCGGGGTGGCCGGCGGCAAAGGCGTGCGGGGAGGGCGGAGTGGGTGGCGGCGACGGCGCACGGGTAGGCCGGGGTGGGCGGCGGCGCGCAGGGAGGCCGGGGTGTGCGGCGGCGGCGGAACCGGTCAGGGACGGCGGCGGCGTGAATACCCGCGCCGACCCCGACCCGGGCGGGTTGAATAAGCTAAACTAAACTAATTTAAAGTAATTAAACTAAACTAATTAAAGCATACTTACAAACTAAACTAATTATAAAATCAACTAAACTAATTAAAATAACCTAATTACAACTAGTAAACTAAACTAAAACAAGTTAATTAATTAAAACTAATTAAAAAACCTCGGGTCGAGGCGGGACGGTGCCGGGTCTGCGGCAGGGCGGTCGGGGCCGACCGGGTCGGGACGGAGCCGGCGGTGGGTGGCCGGCCGGGGTGCGCAGGGGTGGTGTGGCGCCGAGTACGGGCGGAGCCAGCGGCGGGTGGCCGGCCAGGGCGCGCAGGAGAACGGGGGGTCAGGGGCGTGCTGGGACGGGCCGGGGGCGCGCGGGCCGGGCAGGACGGGGCGGCGGCAGCGACGAACAGCAAGGGCGGCGGCGTGCGACGGTTGCGGCATTGGCGCAAGAGGCGGTGGCAGCGGCGGACGGGTCGGGGTTGGCGCGGGCGTGAATGCCGACGCTGACCTTGGCCCGGGCGGGTATATAGCCCTTATTTACGACGGCCAGGTCCCTGGCCATCGTAAATAAGGTGTTAATTACGACGGGAATTGGCCCTGTCGTAAATAAGGACTTATTCACTACGGTCAGGGCCTACCATCGTAAATAATGTGCTTATTTACGACGGTGTACGTCAACCGTCGTGAATAATGCCTTTATTTACGACGGCCGTCGGACACCATTGTGAACATTTTAATTAACGACGGTACCGTCGTTAATAACTTTGGCTGTCATAAATTTGTCTTTTTCCTATACTGCAGCAGCTTAATGCAGCGGATGCAAGAGCAAGGGCAGGAAGATGCAACGGCAAGGAGCAGCAGAGGAGATGCAACATGAGAAGAAAAATTTGGAGGCGGCAGCACTAGGAGCAAGGTTCGGGGAGGTGGCGGCGCTGGTTGGGGAAAGAACAGCAGGTTTTTTAATATATATTGCTAGGTGACATAAACCCTCATATCCAACAGTGCAAATTAATCCAACTCATAACTAACTCATCCGATCTCCGAATCAAGCATATGAGTATTGAAACGGAATCGTTTCGACGACCTCTACGCATATATAGTCTCTGATCATCCATCGGTGCAGCAGATCAAAAATCAATTTTTTGATCAACCCTATAATATTACTTGTCGCAATTTTTTTCTTTAATACTCGGGATATTACGTTCTCCCCCTTTTAACAGAATTTGCCCCCGAATTATTTATTATAATTCTAAAAGAAGAACAGAGGAATGATAAATAAAAACTCACAAATGCTCACCAAATTTGAACAATTCAGATAATTCTCTCGCATCTCAGCCTCGAGCTCCCAGGTTGCTTCACGCTCAGTTTAATTTGTCCATAAAACGTTCACAAACTTGAATGACTTGCTTTTGAGCAGTCGCTCAGATGTCTCTAAAATTCTCACAGGACGAGACACAAATGACAAATCTTGTTCAATTTTCAATGGCTCTATTGTTATGTGGTGCTCTGGATCTCTCAGGTACTTCCTCAACATGGAGACGTGGAATACACTGTGAACCCCTCTCATTGAGACCGGCAACTCTAATCGATATGCAAATTTCCCCACTCGCTCCTTAATAACAAAGAGTCCGATATACCTTGGGGTAAGCTTCCCTTTAGTACCAAACCTCACAACACCCTTGGTGGGCGACACCCTAGGAAGAACCTCATCCCCTTCCTGAAACTCCAAGTCTCGCCTCCTATCATAAGCATAGTTTTTCTGTCTACTCTGTGCTGCTAGCATGTGTTCTCGAATTTCGGCAACTCGCTTAGTCGATTGTTGAACCCAATCCGGACCCTAAACAGCTTTCTCACCCACTGCATCTCAACAAAGTGGTGATCTACACTTCTTTCCATAAAGAGCCTCATATGGTGCACAATGAATGCTAGAGTGATAGTTGTTATTATAAGAAAACTCCACTAGTGGTAAATTATCTTCCAAACTTCCTTTCCATGATAGTACACACGATCTGAGCATATCTTCCAAGGTTTGAATTGTGCGTTCCGATTGTCCATCTGTCTGAGGGCGGAAAATAGTGTACATCCTTAGAGTAGTGCCCAATGCTAATTGCAAGCTCTCCCACAGCTTAGAAACAAACTTAGCATCTCTATATGAAACAATGATGTGTGGTACACCATGCAACCGTACTACTTCCCGCATGTAGATGGGCGCCAAGTCACCCGCTGAACAGGTGGACCGAATAGGAATAAAGTGTGCCACCTTACTTAGGTGATCCACTACCACCCAAATAGAGTATCATCCCCTTGGAGAACGTGGTAGGCCAAGCACAAAATCCATAGCGATATCTTCCTAGGGCCACACGGGAACCTATAATGATGCAGAGGTAGAGACTCAATTAATTTTATCGTCAGATATACCAAAGCGTGTATGGAGACACAAGAACAAGACCGCTTGTTGCTAGATGTTAATAAACGGATTCATGAAGGAAAGGTTGGGGATTTCACCTTGGATGTTGCTAGAGCTGTTCGATTTCATGGTCACCTATGTGTGCCGCCAGTCTCCAGTCAAGGAAGAGATTCATAAGGAGGCACATCATGCCTGTTATACCGTGCACCCTGGAGAAAATAAGATGTATCAAGATTTGAAGAAAATTTATTGGTGTAAGAGGATGAAAGTGGATGTAGAGAGGTACGTGGTTTCGTGTGGAGTTTTGCAGTGAGTTGAGGCTGAGAATAAGAGCCTTAGCAATAAGATATATCCAACCATTCAAGATAACTATTAAGGAGTTCATAGTAGGAGAAGATACTCTATGGATTAATGCATCAGCCACCACATTTGTTTTACCAGGTGTGTATTGGATATTCAAGTCATAATCCTTAACCAGCTCCAACCACATCCTTTGCCTAAATTTTATGTCTTTCTGAATGAATATATATTTCAAGCTCTTATGATCAGTAAAAACATCACATAACTCCGCATGTAAATAATGTCTCCAAATTTTCAGTGCAAAAACTACAGCAGCAAGCTCTAGATCATGAGTGGGGTAATTCTGCTCATGCATCTTTAGTTGCCTTGATGCATAGGCAATCACTTTTTCTTCTTGCATAAGAACACAACCAAGTCCCATGCGAGAGCTGTATGAATAGACGGTCAAACGCCTACCAGGCTCGGGAAGAGCAAGAATGGGAGCACTAACCAACTTCTCTTTCAGCAACTAGAAGCAACGCTCACACTCCTGAGTCAACACGAACTTGACATTCTTCTGTGTAAGTTGTGTCATAGGCTTAGCAATGCTAGAGAAATCGTTTACAAAGCATCGGTAGGTGCCCGCTATACCCAAGAAACTCCTAACTTCCTTAACAATGGTTGGCCTTTCCAATTCCACTATTATAGAAACCTTGCTCGGATCAATAGAGATCCCATGTTGGTTAACTACATGACCTAGAAAACCAACTTCTGAGAGCTAGAACTCACACTTCTTCAATTTAGCATAGAACTTATGACTCCTTAGAGTCTCAAGAACTCTCCTCAAATGCTCCTCATGTTCTGCTTCGGTCTTGGAGAAGATGAGTATATCATCAAGAAAGACTACTACAAACTCTTCCAATCCTTGAAGCATATTATTTATCGTCTCCATAAAGTATGCAGGTGCATTAGTGAGCCCAAAAGACATAACTCTGAACTTGTAATGGCCATACATGGTAGAAAAAGCTGTTTTCTCTATATCCTCCTCTCGAACAGGAATTTGGTTGTAGCCAGATTGAAGATCAATCTAGGAAAACACCGTTGCTCCTATCAATCGATCGAATAACACATAAATACGAGGCAATAGATACTTGTTCTTGATGGTCACAGTGTTTAAGCCACGATAATCCACACACATATGCCAACTTCCATCTTTTTTCTTAGTGAACAACATCGGAGCTCGCCATGGCGAAACTCTACGGTGAATTAATTTCTTAGTCAATAGATCATCCAATTGTTTCCTCAACTCCTCTTGAAGTGGACGAGATAAACGGTATGGGGCAATGGATACAGGACGGGTGCCAGGTATAAGATCAATGCGGGACTCCACTTCTCGCTTTGGTGTCATTCCTGGCAGCTCGTCAGGGAAGACTTCAGAAGTAGTCTCGCACTACTGAAATGTACATAACCACCAATGACTTTGTTGCATTCTCAACAAGGCTCCAAAGAAAGCCTGTCTTCATTGGACGATGACTAGGAAAGAAACATGCCATCATTGATAAAGACTGAAGAGGTGCATCGACTTTGAAGGTGATAACCTCCCTAGAAGGCGCCTCCAATGTAACGGTCTTCCAAAAACAAGATATAATGGATCGATAGCGTTGTAGCCAATCCATGCCAAGAATAATATCAAAAATCGATAATGGAATCACCATTAGATTAGCTAAAAATTCATCACCACATATAGAGACGGTGCAATCGGGACACACAACAAAACTTGAAACCAAACCTCCGGGAGAACTAACAGAACTGACTGGGATATCTCTTGACTAGAGAAATTTGTCCTTATGAAATGAAGTGAAATGAATGAAAATGTGGCACCCAAATCAAATAAGATATGAGCATTATGGGAGTCAAGAACGAGGGTACCTGAAACTACATCTGGTCGACTCACAAAATTTGTGTTGGCGTGGTGTAGACTTCAGTAGGGATGGAAGTAGATCCGCTTGCAAGGTGTTGAGCAGAATGAGCTGGATGAGCAGGAGGGGCAGGTAGCTGTAGTGGAACATGTGGGACGGGAAGTTGAGGCACGGTCCAGTAGTAGCCTGGTGGGGGAAAGTATTGCTGAGGAAACTGGTAATGCGAGGCTGGAGGACCGGTCATCATCTGAACAGTGCCACGAGGAGCATTAAATGTGGAAGTTGAACCCCTAGAACTAGCCATAGATCTGGATCCTGTTGAGGAAGAATTTGTCCTTTGCCACTTGATAATAAAATCAGAATTTTTCTTGCAAATCAGGGCCATATGTCCCTCTCTTCCACATAGACGACATGTCCCTGAAAAACCACACTCTGAAGCACGATGGGACTTCCCACACTTGAAGCAAATCAAACCTTGTCCTGGAACGGGAGGCATAAACGGGGCACTTGAAATGTGCTGTCCCCTGGAAGACTGAGCCCCTGACTGCTTAGGTTTGAAGGATTGCTGAGAGGAATTGTTTGCCTTAGACTTCTTGAAAGAGGGTTGTTGAGTGGGCTCTCCTCCATCCTGGTGAATCCTCTGGTGATCACCTCCTATGTTATTGACATTCCCACTACATCTTTGTTGTAGGGCTGTAAGTTGAAACTGAATCTCCATACCCCTAGCCTCCTCAACTGCTGTGATGTATGTAGTGGGAGGGTTTCTACCCACCACATCTCTGTACCAAGCATTCAGCCCCATCAGGAACTTTCTACTCACGCTCATCACTTGCAACACTAGGAACAAAGCGAACAATGTTGCTGAAATCCCGCTTATACTCATCCACAGTCTTTTTCCCTTCTTGAATATGGTTCAACGCATGATTCATCTTGTCTCTGAAGGAATCAGGATAATATTTAGCCCTGTACTGTGCCAAGAATACCTCCCAAGCGATAGCACCACAAGTAGTTTTCCATGCTTGACATACTCCAACCCACCAAATATCAGCCTGACCTGTCAACTGGTGTGGTATGAACAGGATCATTTCTTCCCCTGTCATCCTACAAGCAACCATAACCTTCTCCATCTTACGCAACCAATCAGCAGCATTAGTAGGTGCTCCAGAACCATCAAATGTGTCCAAGCGCATGTACATCCACCTAGCAAATGTCATTGACTGGGGCATGACATTTGCACCCTGGGATAGGAGCTTCAACAGCAACTAAGTGTTCCTCCCCCTTCAACTTCTTCATTCATTTGGTTCACTTGCTCCTGAACAACATCCTTATTAGCACCACCTCTACCGCGGCCAACAACACGACTTATACCGCGACCTCTATCACGTGCGACCACACGCGCACTCCTTCTCGGCGGCATAGTTCTACTAGTTTGAAATATAGAAATAGTATGATTAACAACATATCAACATGACAAAATAAACACAAAAAAATATGCAACTTAAATAAGAATGAAGAGTGTGCCCATGAAACCCATCCTAGTCTGCATAAGTGTGTCAATTTTTAATTTTATGCGTACGCTAATACGGCCTAGGCTCTGAGTACCAACTATAATGCCCCAGGTAACCACCCTGGATGCTACTACAAACACCTACCATTTCCTACTAAGTGTAAAAATTATTAGAAATTTTGACAGAGTTTCCCTTGTAATTTCTATCACGTGCGGACAAACAGTTACAGTAATATGCATATTAAATATAGAGAAACAATAATAGCATCATTCGACCATCACAACTGAAATAAACTGAGTCAAAAGTCAATCGACCTCACGATAGTTCTTATTGACACACAAACTATGCAAATAATTAAGATATTTCGTATTATAAGTTTAATGTTTTATATGTGTGCTCAAAGTGAAGATGCTACCCTCTTCCCATGCATGCTTCGATCAACGAGTACCTAAAAACCAAACAATTACAAGAGTGAGCAAAACACTCAACAAGGTACACTTAGAGCTAGAAGAACGGTAAAATCAACCGGAATGAAACAAAGCGGCGGTAGAACTTGAACTGAAAACAATGAAATAGTAGTTTCCGTCTAAAATACACAACACTTGTATACTCCTTAGCATTTACCAGTAAAGCCGAGCGAGTGGTGCCAGCACTTACTCACAGGAACTTGAATATAAGAACCAAAAACTGCACTCCGAATCAAAACGGTACTTGAATGAAAATTAAATGAACAATTTGAATCTTAAACTTCAAATAAATAGAACCATAAACAATTGAATCTCAAAAACTAAGATAACAAATCAACAATACAACAAAGGAAATTGCGAGCACATCACACATGTCAGAAAAGGAACTCGTCATGCACTTTCCTTAACCTCGTCGAGAATTGGAAGTCTCTCTCTTGACACCGGAACCCTGAAAGCCTGTGGAATATAAACTATATTTAGAACGTCCTAGCGCAAAACTAAACTTGTACTCTAACTTGATCTAAAATAAATAAATAACTTACTATACAGACTAGAAACGCTAAGATAACTATTATTTTGATGATTCTCTCTAACCGTTGATCGGAATTGAGCGAGACCAAAGAAAATAAAAAAAGATAAAAAGTAACCCTACATACTATCACTACAAAGAAAAATAATTGAAAATCCTGACTTCACGGCGTGGAACTCAGTCAACCGAAGCTAATCATCACAGCTAAGATTTTTTGGGTTACAAACTAAAGATCTAAATCCACAAATTCATAGAGATTTAGTGAATTTCTCTCAACCCCTAACCTTTTTTTCTTCCTGTCCACCTGTTTTCCTAGCTTTTTCCCACGGCAATAAGCAGCAGGCAGCGTTGCAGCAGCTAGTAAAGCAAGAACAGCAGCGTTGCAGCATCTAGTAAAGCAAGAAACAGCAGTGTTGCAGCACACAACACTTCCAGTGCAGCATTGGGCAAAGCATACAGAGGCAGCACAAGCAAAAACTCATCTAACGGTAAGAAAAAAATTAGCGGAGCGCTCACAGTAATAAGCAGCACAGCCCAGTAGGCAGCATCCCTCTTAATCTGTACCTTCTTCTCTTCCCCCTAGTGCAGCTGAAGATTGGGGGACTTCTAACAACAGGCAGCAGCAGCGGCAAGGCTGACTAGCATGTGAAGGGGCACTACAAGGTTTGACCAGCAGCTTTTATGCAGCCGATGCAAGAGCAAGGGCAGGAAGATGCAACGGCAAGGAGCAGCAGGGAAGATGCAACGTGAGAAGAAAAATTTGGAGGCGGCGGCACTGGGAGCAAGGTTCTGGGAGGTGGTGGCACTGGTTGGGGAAAGAACAGCAGGTTTTTTAATATATATTGCTAGGTGACCTAAACCCTCATATCTAACGGTGCAAATTAATCCGACTCATAACTAATTCATTTGATCTCTTTATCATGCATGAGTAGTGAAACGGAATTGTTTCGACGACCTCTACGCATCTATAGTCTCTGATCATCCATAGGAGCAGCAGATCAAAAGGTCAATTTTTTGGTCTACCTTATAATATCACTTGTCTTGATTTTTTTTCTTAAATACTCGGGATATTACACGGTTGGTTAAGTGGAAATGAGAATGAAGCGGCTGATTGACGATGCGTTGTCGTGGCGGTAAAACTGAGCGCCGAGAAGAAGAATCTCGCCGGCTCACCGCAACGGCACAGAGGGGCGATGGTTGTTGGCGTCAGGGAGGAAGAGGAGAACCTCACGCTCCTTTCTACGGCCACTAGTGGGCGTGAAAACGTCGGCCGGCATCTGGCAACGGAGGAGCGGTGGCGGCGCGCCCAAGCAACGAGCACAGGACATTTTTGTGCACGGGCCGAGCAAGAAACAGGTGAGCTGCGGCCTCGGTCGATCGCCGCACAAGATAAAGGAGGCAGAAGTGACCGGTGGCTCCAAATGATGAAAACATGTGGTGGCACATGCGATCTGTGCGTGGCGCGCGTGAGCGAGGGACCGAGGAGCTCACAGCCATTCGGCTTTGAGTCCTGCGGCGTGAGGCCGGCTGACAGGTGGGCCCCACCTGTCATACACTTAGAGATGCAGCAGGGCTCAAAATTCGATTTAAAAAAAAGATGGGCTCCAAAAATTCTAAAATTTTGCAGAATTGCACCTTCCAATATGCTGAACTCAATGGTGATGTCAAATCTGAATGTTAATTACGCTAAATTCGAAATTTGCTATAACAGAGCCTCTCCAATTAGGTTAAAAATGATTTTAATTCAATGAACAGGTTCAACTTATGTAAGGGCCTCAGTTTTGACACATGCTTGAAGTGTTTATCACCACACACACACACCTCATTTGAAGCAAGTTGATGAACATATTTGAAGAGCAAGTAACCACCATCAACATACTCATTAGAGAACAAACTCACATATTGCAAAGTGGTATTTCCCACATGTAATATATAGGGGCTGGGCATATTAAAAACTCCTACACATTTCTAGGAATGTCCATGCCAAGTTTCACCCAAATTCAAAACCTTTTAAGGTACTTTTGGGGTATAGCTAGGAGGAGGGCAGTTTGAACTCAAATGCAAATTCAAACTGTTTTGATCCTATAAATTCAAACCTTGGAGGCATATTCTTACTCAGCACATTTTTGTGAGCTCACACTCCAATTTTCACTCCATTTGGAGTTGATCTTGACATGAGCTAAGTGGGGCCAATTCAAACTTTATTTGAATTTCAAACTGAACATGTGATGAAATTTATCCAAACCAAAACCAAATTGAATTCTAACCAATTCAAATGGCTCAGGGGTGAATAATTTGAATCACCAGGGGCATTTTGGGGCTTACTGTTTACAACAGTGATGAGGAGTTAATCTTAGAGGTTAAAATGGGGGTGGGACCCACCTGTCAGTGGATGCTGAAGACATGCAACCGAAGCATGGACTTTGCCTCTGCCGGTTCAACGCCACCGAGGGCAGCTGCGATCGCCACCGAGGAGGAGCAGCGCCACCAGCTGCTTCCCGCTTCCACACGCGAGCCCAATGGCGGTTCCGGGGTCCTCTTAAGGCGCTTCACCGAAGCAAGCATCGCTCGCTTCCTCCTCTCCAGTGAACACCAAGCCCCCGGCCTTCCGCCTCTCTGCTCGATCGGGAAACAGCGAAAACATCGCGCCCCCTCCTTCCCCGAGCTGCTAGGCAACACCCTGAGATCACACTCCACTTCCCCGACGCCAAAAACCCCGAGCTCTGGCCTCCCTTGCCCGAGAACGATCACCACAGCTGCGACCTAACCTCAGCCAAAGGTCAGGCGCTCGTGGACAGCGTTCCACAGGGGCTTTCATGGTCCAGCAAGAGCGGCAACAGGAGCGCGCGACCACCGTGTTGCTCTCCTCCAAGTCTTGAAGCAAACCGTGAAGAATCCGCTGCGAATTTCCAGATTTTGCTCCGGCGGTCTTAAACCGAGCTTCCGGTACGGATTCTTCGAATTCCCGCTCTATGGTCCTTCTTAAGTTATCAAATCTTGCACATAGACGCTGGACTAGCCGCGATCAATTTCCTTTCTGTATCCGTGGTATGAAACCGACTAGGAGTGACGGATTTTGAGCTCGATCGAGGACGTTCATGGCGGGCATGATCGGTCACACGGTGCTGACCACCTTACCGCCATCTTTGAACACTTTTGAGACCTTGTCGAGCTTCCTAGAGGTGTACTGATGCTGTAGAACCGATTGTTCGAGGTCTTGGCGGGTTAGAACCCACGGCCGACGGTGCCGGACCTCAACCGAGACCGCCGCACGTCGCCGGGTCATTTCCGGTCACCGCCAGCCGAAACTGACCCCACAGACAGGTTCCTTGACGTCGACAACCCCCTAGCGACGAGTTTCAGACCGTGCGATGGCCGGCAGCAACAATCCGGCGAGCTCCGAGTCTGCTCCGGCGAGGGGAGGCGGCGCGGGCGCGAGGGCGCGTCGGGAGGACGAAGACGACGCGGGGCCCGGCCGTCAGTGACTTAAAAATTCAAATCGGGATCGGGTGCGGCTGGGATCCGTTGTGCTGGCGCACAGGAACCCCGCAGACCACGGTGTGCCGACGCATCAGTGCGCGACACGTGTCCCCGATTTTCAGATTTCATTCAAACTTCAAATCCTCATAACATTGGCTAGAAAGCTCCAAATCGAGTGAACCAAATTTTGTTGGATTCAGCTCTCCGAGCACTTTCCAGCAAATCAAGTTTCACTTCATGAAAAGCCTTAATTCTCCAGAATTCATTCCTCAAAATTTAATATGTTTGGAATTTTAATTGGAGAATCCTTTGGAGGAAAATTCTGAAATTTTGCTGGGATGTTCACCAAAATATCCCTGAACTACCATAAAAATTTCAGGTCCATTTGAGCTCATTTGATCCACCTAATGGTGTGATTAGTGAAACTGTTCCATTTTCAGAATTTTCTCTGAAATTGTTTAGCTCATATCTTTAGCTAGGAACCTTCAAATTAAGTGAGACCAACTCCATTAGAACCTTCTGAAAATCTAGTTTCCAGAAAGTCAGGGCTTGCTCCATGAAAATCCCTAGAATACCCTAAGAGCTCCAATTAAGGTCAAGGACATAATTAATTGTGGAGGGCTCACATGAGCTTTGCTGCAACTAAAACTTGACCAAGTCTGTGTTTAGGTTGTGACCAAGCCACAGTAAAAATTTCAAAGTCGTTGGGTCTGTCTAGTGGAACTTATAAACCTCACAAGTTAAGTTTCAATCATATGCATTTAAATTAATACATATACTTCTTATATCATGTAGTCGCTAAGGTCGAGGAGGAACTCGAAGTCCTAGACTTCGTTACTCCGGAGGAGCAGCTAGCCTACACAAAGAGCAGCAAGGCAAGCCCCGGTTTGCATTAACTGTTTTACAAATTTTTATTGTTTTGAGCACTTACTTGAGTATTATGATTCCTTGCATTAGAATATTGTTTGGAAACCCAATTGCATAGCCAAGAAAACCCTGGGTTGGGTTTAGGATTGCAAACCCCGTTAGCTACTGCAAAGCTAAGGGTAGGATTCGGTACAAGTCGAGTAGTTGGAACTACTCGCGAGCAAAGGCTAGAGGCACTCGACTCAGGTAGAGATAGCACATGATACACATGGCAAGAAAGATGAGACCGAGCAGAGAGTAAGGGCAGCAGGACTTTGGGGCCTGTGTGCTGTAGCTCCGCTTGTGTCGATTGAGGACCGAGCCATGTGCGGACCTGTTGAACAAGCTAGAACAGTACCGAAGACCTATCGGCTATATGGGAACCGGGAAACCGATGTAACTCGGGTAGCTGGGTGTTGAGGCATAGCTGGTCGTTCAGAGGGTAGGTTGAGAGCTCGAGGTGTAAATCGGCTGGCGGAACGGAGATGCGCGTGCAGAGACCTCTTGCTCGGGACGATTGGACCGGTTCAACATTTGGCTAACGGGTGAAAGGTAGTTGCGTATGACGTCCGTGATGGTTGTTGTAGGCAACATCGAGTACGGGCGTACTTGACGGGTTGTTCGGGTAACCCTGCAGGTGTAAATCGATTATAATCACCGTCCCTCACGGTCAGTGAGTACCACTTGTTCACTGTACCGTGACGTAGAAAGAACAGGCTAGTTACATGTTAAAATGTTGCTGATTGAGAGATGGACTTGATTGTTAATAATTTGCTGTAGTTTAGAGCTAATTAAAGTTCCTTTCAACTTTGGGCAAAGTACATGAGAGAAATGCGTTTCTTGTTTGATTGCGGCTCTCTCATATGCCTTAGCGTAAGGTTCTCCACAACCTGCTGCTAAAATTTGAAAGTAAGATCCCAATAATTAGGCGAGTCCTTTGCAAATGGTTTTACCCCATGTACCCATCACCCCTCATGTAGAAGTTCCATGTTTAGGTGAGACGGGTCAGACTTGCTGAGCCTTCGTGCTCACTGCTTGTGTTTGAAGCTTTTCCAGGGTTCTATGAGGAAGGGACTCCCGATGAGGAGGCGGAATCCCAGGAGGGGAATCCCGTCGAGTGGGAGTCGTGCATGCCACCGTGTTAGTGTGTGTGCGTGCTAGCAAGGACACGTTCACGGGCTGAACGTGAACTTGATGCGTAGTCTACGCCCGTGATGGAAAAATGTTCATAAACCACTTTATGTAATAAAAGTTTTGCTTCCGCTTTGTACCTTTGACGTGTGTTATTCGGTGCTGTGCAACGCAGCACCCCTCAGCGTGATCCTGGCTCGACAAGACCGTGGGGTCGTGTCAACTTAATGTTTTCTCTATGAAATTAAGTCAAACAGTAAAGATGTCATTGAATATAGGGAAAATATCTTGATGACCTCAAATTTTAAAATTCCACCAAGATGTATGCAGAAATCATATTTGAATTTAACTCCCCACCCTATGGTATAATTTTGATTAAACCAAAAGAGTGTTTCAAACTTTGATTCAACTTAGGACTGAACTCTCAACTTGGAGTTACCTTATGGCTGAATCACAAATGAAAATGTGGGCTTTCACATGGTATACCCAAATATTTAATGGGATTTTCACCTGTATTGCATCCGAATAGTTCTATATACTCTTTTTCAAAAACCTTTGCTTTGCCATAGCAAAAGATCTCTCTCTTGTGAAAGTTGATCTTAAGGCCAGATAGATGTTCAGAAGCAGATAGTAATAATTTCATATTTTTTGCATCTTCCAAATCATGTCCTATGAAAATGATTGTGTCATCCGCATATTGCAGAATTGATAAGCCATTATCTATGAGATGTGGAATGACACCCCTTATTTGTTTGTTATCCTTTGCCCTTTTAGTTAGGACTGCAAGCATGTCTACCATTATAGAATATAATAGGTGACTTTGGGTCTCCCTGACGTAACCTATTTTTTTATTGAAAATAATGTCCGATGTCATCATTCACTTTGATAGCAACACTGCCTTTTGTAACAAAGGTCTCAATCCATCTACACCATTTAGGTGCAAAACCTTTTATCCTTAAGCTTTGTTGTAAGAATGACCATTTAGTTTTATCATAGTCCTTTTTAAAAATCAATTTCAAATGATCCCATTGAGTTTTCTCCAAAGATTGAATTCATACTTTTCTCAAAATAACACTAACTGTAGTAGTTCATCACAGATTTTGGCAACATCTCACATATGTTAGCACTCTGGAGATTTGTACAAGACTAGTACCGTCAAATGACCAAGCTTACAACATTATGCTCCCAAATTATGTTCCCCTTCTATAGGAGTTTATCCTCATGTAAATCGGTCAACAAAATACATAGCATGCCCAAGTCCACATTAAAATCACACACGAGTCAAACTACAGCATATAATATGATACAACACATGTGGTGGGCATCTACGCTAACTAGTAGAACACGGGACTAGCTTACTCGTCCCCAAGTCCTTGCGCTGGTGTTGGCGCTGGCACTGGTGTGGGTGCTGGCTGCGGCTCCTGCTCAAACTCAGCCTCAAACACCTCCTTGGGGTCTGCCTCAGACCTGGTCACGATCTCCATCTCTAGGTCAGTCTCAATTTCCATCTCTGACTCAGTGTCCTAACCTGACGTCCACATCAGTCCTGGCTCAACAACTGGTGACTCTACCTCTGTCTCTGGCTCGGATTCTGACTCTATCGGTGCTCCCTGGTCAAGTTGCATCGCCTCAGCGTCGTTGGAGTCACCTAACTGCAGAGGGTTGGCCCTAAGCTCGCCCAACTTGTCCTGAGTCTCAAGCATCTCCTGCTCGAAGAACTATGCATCCTCCCGTATCTCATCTTTCTACGCGGTAATCTCCTCAATTCTCTGGTCTCTCTGCTGTATTGCCTGGTCTCGCTCCTGCACCTGGCGCTCTAGCTCGACAATCTGAGCGCTCTGCATCTCAATCATATGCTCGTGCACATCCTCTCGTGTATGAGCCCGACTCAATGCCTCCAACTGCAGGCTGCTAATGCTCGTCTAGGTACTTTATACGTGGTGGCTCAAGGCTGCAAAGTAGCTGACCGCATCCACGCGTGGATCATAGAACGTGTGCTGCCAGTCATGCATCACGCTCATCTGACACAGCCAGACGGGGCTAGACTGGTCTCTGACCAGAAGGAGAGCATATGGTGTTCCCTCTATTACTCGGGAGTGATCCTCACAGAACGTCATGATCGCCCGCTGTGTAGCCAAGTCACACGCATCGTCTACGCTCGGCACCGTGACTCTACAGTCCACGGAGCCCAACCTGGAGGAATGGGACCTGCGGGGACAGCCAGGTGCATAACGCACGATGACTCCCACCTTTCCAGGGTCTCTCTCTCCCACGTAGACAGGGGCCTCGAAGTATCCAAAGCTCTCGAGCATCCGCCAAAACATTAGCGGAAACACCGGACAGTGGAGGTACTTAGAATAGAACCAGCAGTTATCCAAACACACAATGGAATCAACCATCTGCAGGAAGAGTTTTGAGAAGTGTCAAAAACTCAACTCTATCAGTAAATATTGAATTAAGGAACCACGTTTGCATGATAAATACTTTGGGAAAAGTTCAACAATCAGCCACGACAAAGTATAAATCCAATAAGTTTTCGCTTAACCGATCAAAATTCAACCAACTCTGTCTTTAGCTGGGTAAAAGGTAGAAATTTTGAATCTGACATCATTTGGGGCAAGATTTTTACTCAAGCTAAACCAAAAGTTAAAGTTACCTTTTATAGCTTTCCAGCGAGTATCTGCATGCACCCAAACAAGTTCAGGATCAAAAGGTATGAATTTTTGAAGTGGACACAAGTTCTGAAAAATTTTCTCGGGTGGGCAGTTTTTGAGCAGCCTCAATTGTTCAATATTTTCAGAAACCTACGAGTTAAAGCATGGAAATCTCATGAACTACAAAGTGATAGCACACTTCCCAACTGCTCTCTGTGACAGTTTCTAAACTTTGGGCAATTTAAGTGATTTGTAGGAAGAATTTGAACATGACATGAAAACCAAAATCGAAAGGGCTTCACCACCTTTCCAACAGATGTTCATACACCTCTGTTGGATGAGTAGATAAAAATATACACATTATTCAAATTGAAGTTCGGTGCTGTCAGATTCCTAAAACATGTACCAATTTTGACAGTCGGACTTCTTCGAATCTTCCGAAGGACTTAGAAGCAGATTTGAAAAGGTCCAAGAATACCAACATCGAAGGCGACAACCTAAACTTTACAGTGGTGATATACATGCCTCTATTAGATCATTGGACAAAGATCTATACCCTTTTTAAGCCAAAGTTTCTCGCTGTCTGGTGCTGGAATTGCACACCAAGTGACAGCTGGACAACTCGAAATTTTCAAGAGATTAGAGGTAGGTATAGCAGTTCCCGTGAATACCAATCTTGAAGAGGACTTCCCAAACTTTCAATTGTTTACCCATACCATTCATCCGATGAGTATATAAGGTGCCAGTCTTTGGAAGGTCCTTAACAGTTCTGAATTTTCATAAGTTCGACAGGTATACCAGTTTGGTGATTTCAGGAAAAAAATTTTGATGGTCTAGAGGCTAATTCAAAAGATCCAATGAATAATAAAGTTGAATACGACTCTCTAAACCTTACAGCAGTGATTCATACCCCTTTTTCCGCTGACCTGATCAAAACTACAGCCTTCCAAAATGATCAGACTGGTTCTGAAATTTCAGAAATCGCTTAGAAGGGATTTTCGAGGGATTTGGTCAAATGTTCATAGAAACAACAGACAACTTTTGAATACCAGGTTTTGGAACATTTTGAGGGAGAGGTCTGCTGCTATCAACTTAAATTCAAATATCACATGTTGAAGAATTCAATTTGATTTTTTGTTAATTACTGTTTAAGAGTTTAATCACTTTAATTTTCATACAACACATAATCAAAACAACAAGACGATCCGATAAGTCCTCACAAAAATAAAATCCTAACCAGAATTAGCTAGTATATACGTTTATACAGTGGCGCTAAATCAGTCACTCACAAACATCTTCTACTCGCAATACGATAAATGTGGTTAGTGTACCTGCAGAAGATGGATCACAACAACAGATTCCTCACCACAATAAAATTCCACAAACAACTAAATAATTTCCACAAACAACTAGAATAATATCTTCAAAACAACTAAAATAATATCTCGAAAGCAACTAAGATAATATCTTAGAAACAACAAAATAATGCACCCACAACCTACTAGTTCTAGAATAGCACAAACAACAAAATAATATCATTAACAACAAAATAAAGTCATCAACCACAAAATAATACTCATAAACAACAAAATCGTTCCAACCTAGTTTTACCTTCCTAGCCACAATTTCGATAGTTACAGAAGAAAAACACTATTAGCTTGCCGCCTAGGTATTATGCTAATAATATAACCTTATATGGGCATACTATCGAATCCTCACTCGTGCACGTGTTAAATTTTTGAAAATAAGTTTTTCGATGTGTGCTATCCCCCAACATGGATCTGATGCCACGCTGTGAAGACCAGAGTCCTGACAACTAGGATCAATGTTGGGTAGGGTCACACGCTGCGACACCGGATAGCTCACATACGAAAATAAGGAAATACTACAACAACGGGGTTTACTTAGTTATATTACATCAGAGAGTGAGTTCGAAAACAATAGAAACACAATTAAAGATTACAACTTGATGGATACATAGGCTAAGGCAGTAGCTACGTATCGAGCCCAATGATACACCACCTTAGCAATATACAACTCATTCTTGCGGCGAGATAGGCTCCCATTAGATGGTCCAGCCCTCAGTGGGCAATACTTATTCCGGAAGCCCTTCAACCATATCATCGAGAAGTAAATCATAATTACCTGAAAGACAAATTAACAAACTCTGAGCAACTAATACTCAGCAGGACTTACCCGTCGAAGGACTCACTAGAACCTATTTTAGTATGCAACGGGTATTAATAGGAACAGGGAAATTTTGCATAAAAATAGGGCCTAAATATGGGTCCTTATATTCATATTTTAGCAACATATTTTAGTTTCACGTGAAATGTAAGTCTAGTTGGCATCTACAACTAACACATATAAGTTCAAACATGAATTTATATTCAACAGATCTGATCACATAATTAGAGAATTCCACTTGTTACTACGCGAAGATGCAATGAACAAGCGGGACTCATATCCACGAGTGACGGCAATTCGAACCAATTTATATTCCTACAAGAGAAACCCGATTGCACGACACATACATATATATGGAGGTCATTCACGGGCGCACTCCCTGGCAATCGTACGCGGCAATCTTTCACAAGACACTAATGCCAAAAAAGTCTACCGTCCCTGATAGGTGGTCCCTACACGTGATGCATCAACATTAGCGTATTTACGTCTGACCTGTCCCCTGACTCCAATCTAGGGTGGTTGAATGATGCTCGACACCACAGTGATCAAGTCAGATTTTTAACAATTCTACTATGTAAAAATACACTTTTCTATTAATTATCTATATGAAGGGCAGGCCTGGCGCAGTGGTAGAGTCTCTCCACTTGTGTCCTGGAGGTCCTGGGTTCGAATCAGCCTCCTTGCAAAATAAGCAAGGGGAAGGCTGCCTGAAATCCCCTTCCCCAGACCCTACAAAGTGTGGGAGCTTTCAGCACTGGGTATGCCCTTTTTTTATTAATTATCTATATGAGTTGAATCAATTCATTAACATGGTTTATTTACTGTAAGTTGGTAAGATGTTGAGGAATTGTAGTACAAAATTTTGAAGATTTATTTATCCATATTCTATGTTATGGAATGTAGTTAGCAGCAAACAATTAGTAATTATTTTACCAAAATCAACAGGACAAAAAGATCTAAAATTTTTACAGTGATATAGTTAGCCTGCAAGAGTGTGTTCTGCAATTTCTCAGGTTTTTCTCATGGTTGGATCTCTCTCTAATCAAGTTACCACATTATTGCTTAATGTAGCTATATATAGATCACTTTCATATGTAATATACTTGCTAAAGTTGCAGATAGGATCCTAAGAAATCCAATAAACTTGTTTCACATTTTTCTGATTTGCTAGAATTTCTTATGATCTTTACAAGCTTGCATCATTTTCTATAATTACTTTTTTGTGCTGAAAACGCTCAGCAGTGCTGTCCACTGTGAATCAGGCCACAGGGCAGGCCACAAGGGCTGGCTGCATGGGATCTGGTGTGAGCCGCACCAGATCCTAGCACCACGGCAGCTGTCATGGCCACCCGAGCTGCTCACCGGAGAGCTCGCCGTGGCCTGGCCGGAGTGGCACCCGGGGGCCGGGATGGGCCCAGTGGTGCTGCAGCATCCAGGGCACCTCACTAGCAGGTAGCAGCAGCGCCGGAGTAGGCTGCAGTTGGCTGGCGACGAGCTTACCATGGTGCCGGACTTCGGCAGTGTCGTACACATTCCTTAGCGAGAGAGAAGGGAGGAATTTATTGAACTTTCTTTTTATTTCTCTAACTCGCAAATCCATTTTTCTAATAGAATCTATTCCAATTTCTATATTGATTTTGATTTCAGATATTTTCAATTTGATATGTCTCGGACGAATAATCTAATACATAGAATTTCTCAGGTTTTTCTCATGGTTGGATCTCTCTCTAATCAAGTTACCACATTATTGCTTAATGTAGCTATATATAGATCACTTTCATATGCAATATACTTGCTAAAGTTGCAGATAGGATCCTAAGAAATCCAATAAACTTGTTTCACATTTTTCTGATTTGCTAGAATTTCTTATGATCTTTACAAGCTTGCATCATTTTCTATAATTACTTTTTTGTGCTGAAAACGCTCATCAGTGCTGTCCACTGTGAATCAGGCCACAGGGCAAGCCACAAGGGCTGGCTGCATGGGATCTGGTGTGAGCCGCACCAGATCCTAGCACCACGGCAGCTGTCATGGCCACCCGAGCTGCTCACCAGAGAGCTCGCCGTGGCCTCGCCGGAGTGGCGCCCGGGGGCCGGGATGGGCCCAGTGGTGCTGCAGCATCCAGGGCACCTCATTGGCAGGTAGCAGCAGCGCTGGAGTGGGCTGCAGTTGGCTGGCGACGAGCTTACCATGGTGCCGGACTTCGGCAGTGTCGTACACATTCCTTAGCGAGAGAGAAGGGAGGAATGCCACCGGTGTGCATCTAGTTGGCGAGGAGATGGCCAGAAAAGTGAAGGTCGATGTTGGTGTGGCCCACGGTTGAAGACGACGGCAGCCGCGTTTTCTGTCACCCAGGACAAGAAATCAAGAGGAAAAATAGTGAGTGTGGTGCGTCTGGAAGTTAGCAAGTGTGGTATGAGGTCCGTTGCACATGAAGCTCACCGAATCGGGAGAATTTTGGCCGAACGCCGTTGAAGGTCCGGTAGCCGTTCTTCAGAGAAGACGGCGAAATCCTCTCGAATCCTAGGGAATGGGGGTGAATAAGGTGGCTAGGGAGGTGGAGTGTAAGTGGGCACAGCCGGTGGTGTGCTCGGATTCGCCAGGCGAGCTGTGATGGCTCGACGAAATGGTGGGGAAGAGAGCTCAAGCTTGGCAACAATAAAGAAAATGGCTATTGCACAGTGGAGAAGAAATGGCAGTGGAGAGGCGACCTGCTCGAGAGGGAGAGCGTTGGGGGCCTTAACGCAGCGGAAATGCAGCTGACATTTTTTTTAATTATTTTGAATTTCAAAACTGCACAAACTTTCTAATTAAAAAATAAATACCTACAGGTCTCCAAAAATGATAAAATTTTGCAGAGCGGTTCTACCCGATATATTCTCTATTTTGGTGAAATCAGATTTGAATTTTCCCAGTAAATTTTAATTATGAATTTTCTCTTCTAAATAATTGTTTAAATTATTGTTTGCAGAAATTACATCATATTTCAGAATAGAGATTTTTGTACATGCCTAGAGTGGACGTCATTTCATGTGACGAATTGAGCTCATGTCCTTGAATGTAAAATATTATATTTGGCCTCATTTTGCTAATTTGAGTCACATTCAAAAATAGAATTAAATTTTCAAATGATTTTTTGTCGTTAGAAATATGGATTGTTACAATACATATCTGTACTGATTTATAACAAGAACCGTTACAGAAAATGTGATATTTAGAATCGGTTTGAATCTGAAACCGTTGCAAACATGATGCTTATCAGTATCAGTTCATAACTGCAAATGGTTTTGATAATCGATTTATCACTACCGGTTTACAGGTGAAACCTGTTCTGATAACTCTTATCATAACCGGTTGATAACCGCTACTGATGGTGATCCTTATTATCAGCACCGGTTTCTTAATCTCAGTATTGAAATCGGTATAAAAGGCAGCTATAAACTGGTAGGCTGTTTCAGCACTAGTGTACTTACACGCGCGTGACACTGCAGCTACGACATGATGCTTTCCGTTCTGTGGAAAGAGAAAGGGCAACAGAACGTCTTCGCCGGGCTGATGGGCAGAAACTGGCTGTTGGTCGGTTTGGGCTCTAGTGTGGTTGGACCTAGCCACCTAGGGTTGTCAACTCATGAGCTCGAGTGAGCTTATTTTTTTAGTCTTGAGTTTGATAGCTCGAGTGAGCTTACTCAGTGTAAAGGAGATCAGGTTCACAGTTGGTATAGTAGGAAGATGGACAGCATTGCATATTATTTACTGCTAGTTGTTATATGAAGCCTTTTTTTAATAGGATTACATAGTCTAGGTAATCATTTAGTAGAGCAGCAATATGATTGCATATATTGTGTTATTAACTTAGTTATAATTATTTGATGACAACAAATACGAGCTTACTCGACCTACTCGAGCTCGTCGAACTTGCAAGCTTACACGCAGGTTCAAGCTTGGCTTGTTTAAAATTCGAGTCGAGCGTAGAACAAGTCGAACATGAGCGAGTTACGATACTTGAGCTTTCTATTAACATCCCTAGTTGAACCAACAAGCAATGAATGGTAGATGGGTTGCTTGGATGGATAGAAAGACTGAAGAAATCAAAAGATTGGCTGGAAACAATTGTTTGTTAAGAAGGGATAATATGAGGGGCTTGGCTACAAAAGAATTGGTCCAGCAACCAAAAGAACTCTTGAGTTAGGGTTTGTTCGGATGTAATCGGGTTTGAAGGAATGGTAAGAATTGGATGAGATTGGATACATATATCGCCCATAAAGATTTAAATCTAATTCGAAAAGTCAAATGGAAACTTTCTGGATTTATTAAATTTGTCCTACCCTTTCATTTATCTCACTCCCGGTCCAACCAATTTTCTGAACCAGTCCAGTCCAGCTCACCATCTCTCTTTCTTCCTCCCCGGCACATAACGCACAACAATTTTAGTTTATTTTTGAAATAGGATTTTTGTTCTAAATGCTAATATTTGAAAATAGAGCAGCTATTAGAAATTCACATTGCTATCTATAATTGATGCAGGCATTAGATGGAATCATGCTTATTGTTGTCATTACAGAAAAATCACTCTACCATTTTACTATTAGTGGATCCAATTCCAGTAAGGACCTCACACAGCACATATCGTACCTCTCCTTGATTAGTCATGCTCAGGATAATGGTATATTATATTGATATATACCCAGTCTAAAACATATATTTTGTAACTATATGCTTCATACTGAATTCTTGACCCCAAATTTTTTTTGCTGCATGAAGCGTTTTCTTTTTGTGCACATAATCTTCGTTATATACAACATAACGTATGTATGCCTTCATGACATTGTTCTGTCTCATCCAATTTTCTATTTTTATGCACATAGTCCTTTCTTATTAAGTTGTCATACTCATGTTAATTAATCTCTTTTACTAAAGAACGAATGATCACTACGTAAAAGCCTGAAGTAGGTATAACTGCACCCTAACGGTCATAGGAAACGCTGGAGCTAGATTAAAGTGACTACTGTTATAGGAAATAGGCAATTTACTGAATAATTCTGGAAAAACATGACTTCGAGCAGCGAGAAACACCAGCAAACGAGAAGTCAGATTGGGCGTACCAATGTGAAACTGGAGGAATCGCTGCAAATGCAGATTTCACGACAGTCGGTTGGTGAAGAAGTTGGTGGCGACGCTAGGCAGCAGCGCCCGATCTGAGCGGCAGGCGGCCCGTGATGAAGAACGCGAGCAGTCGCGTAGAGCGCTTCCCAAAAACCTTATTCGCCCTCTCCCGGTGCAGGATCGCAAGGGCGAGCGATTCCGGTGACCTTCTGTCCCGATCGTCGGTGCACTCCAGCTCTTGGGATGGAGTAGACGATGGCGGCGCAAAAAACTGGAACGTGGGAACGATTTATTTCTGGGGTTTTCTCCTCTGCCGTCCACACCGTAATATATAGAGTTCCTATTAGAGATCGGTTCGGTTATGGATCCATTTTATCTGCAACGTGCGGGTACTACTACAACAAGCTTCATCTCAGGCGGCTCCAAACGTATTATCACAGGCGAAAACTCAAACCGCCTGTGAAAAAGTTTATCATAGGCGGTCTTAACCTTCATTAATCCGCCTGTGAAGACTCCTTATCACAGGTGGTTTTTGTAGTAGTGTCCAGTCTGGTCTCTAACTGACTCAATCCAATTCGGAAACTCCTACAAAGCCCAACCGAATTTTTCTGCAGCAAAAATAAAAGTTGGACTCAGCTTGAATTCACACAAACGCACACGCGCGCGCGAGGCATGGCGAGGCGAGCGAGGAGGAGGAGCGCGCATGGGCCACCCCTTTCCTCTCTTCTTACCTCTCACTTAGTGAGTGGAAGAACAACCTACCTTATATGTAGGAGTTGCTTCGCTCAAACTTCCCATGTGGTACTAAACCACTAGCACCGCCCTCTCTGGCACTAATGGGCCTTTGAGATTTATTTGGAATTATTGGTATTTCCTGCATGGGTCTTGGGCCAAAATTCCAACAATCCCCCACCAGATCTCACAGTCATTAGAAGGGAGAACATTCTTGTTCCTTGTTTGATATACTAGTGTTTCAGAAGAGACTGTTAAGTTGAACTTATGCCTAGATCTTTAAGTTACATCAGTTCACAACTCGAACAATGGACTAAGCCTTGAATTGCAAGTTTTGTGTGAACTGATTCCACCTAAAGACCTTACTAGTACTTGACTACCAGTAATCTACCCCGCGGGTGGAGCATATGCGTCGTACTCCCTGGTCTCTTCATGAGCTTTCTAGAGATCACCCAAATCTCAAAGAATGTGATGTTAGATAATCAGAGCTCACATAGGTGTGTTTCTTTTAAGATTGCCCTGTAGGACAGCATCTTAGCTACACATAGCCAACAGAAACACATTAAGGCAAATTGCCAACCTGCCTTACAATTGCAGAGTATAGTTGTGCATATTCACATAGAGAGTGTCTCTTGAAATACTCTCATCGGTGAACCACTAGCTTGTTTTTTCGAGATGCTACTTCACGGGGTCCCCGATCACATAGGTTGGGTTACCACTATGGTGTCACAGTCATGGGTCTAAAACCCATCTCCCTCAGTGCACTTTCTATCATGTTCCGTGATAGTCCCTTCGTAAGGGGATGTGCCATACTTTTGTCTGTTTGTATGTGCGAAACAGTAATAACTCCGGAGTTCCTCATTTTCCTGACAGATTTCAAACGTCTTTTGGCGTGTCTTGATGATTTTAAATTATCCTTAGAACTGGTCACTTTAGTAATCATCGTTTGATTGTCACAGTTCATGAGGATTGCCGGGAATGGTTTCTCGACCACAGGCAAATCCATCAAGAGCTCTCACAACCATTATGCCTCTACAGTTGCTGTCTCTAAAGCAGTGAGTTCTGCTTTCATGGTTCATATCGTCAGTATGGTCTATTTGCAGGACCCCCATGATATGGCGCCACCAGCAAGAGTAAACACATATCCACTCATGGAATAGAGCTCATCAACATCAGAGATCTAGTTCTAATCACTATATCCTTCAGGCACGGCCGGATGCCCTGTATAGTGAATTCCATAACTCATGTACCTCTCAGATAGCGCATAACCTGCTCAAGTGAATGCCAATGATCTGTACCTGGGTTTGGTATGAACCTGTTTAGTTTGCTTACAGCAAACGATATATCAGAGCGGGTTGTGCTTGCTAGGTACATGAGCGAACCGATCATCCGAGAATATTTAGGTTGATATCTTGGCTCTTTCTTGTTCTTTCTGAGTATCACGCTGGGATCATAAGGTGTTGAAGAAATCTTGTTATTCATAAAGCCGAACCGGCTCAAGAGAAACATTTTCTCAACATAGTGGGATTACGTTAAAGTAATTCTACTCTCATCCTTATTCAGCTCAATGTTCAAAATGACAGCCTCTCCCATATCTTTCATATCAAAGCACTTTGATAGAAAAGACTTGACCTCAGAAATTATATTAATGCTTGAACCAAAAATGAGTATGTCATCCACATACAAGCATAATATAACGCTATCGCCCTCACCATGGCGATAGTACACGCACCGATCAGCCTCATTAGTAACAAAAACCGCAAACATCAACGTACTGTCAAACTTTTCATGCTATTGCTTAGGTGCTTGTTTCAGCCCATGCAAGGATTTCAACAATTTGCACACCTTTCTCTCTTCACCTTTTACTACGAACCCATCAGGCTGATCCATATAGAACTTCTCTTCCAACTCTCCATTAAGTAAAGTTGTCTTCACATCCATTTGATGAATGATTACACCATAAGAGGCAGTCCGAGAAAGTAGTACTCAGATTTCTGTCAATCTGGCGATAGGTGAATAGGTGTCAAAATAGTATTCACCTTCCTTTTGTGCATAACACTTTGCAACTAGCCTCGCCTTGTACTATATTACCATAAAGTCTAAGCTTCTTCGTGAACACCCACTTACAACCTACTGGTTTGCACCCGTACGGTTGTTCAGTTAACTCCCAAGTTCCATTTGATAGAGTTGAGTCCATCTCACCATGAACTGCTTCTTTCCAGTCATCTGCATCAGGAGATGCATATGCCTCTGCAATGGATTTAGGAGTGTCATCCACAAGGTACACAATGAAATCATCACCAAAGGATTTTATAATTCTCTGTCTCTTACTCGCCTTATTTGTTTCATTGTGTTCCTCCTCCAGAACATTCTCAAATGGTGGTGGATTCAGGATTAAGTTCAGAAGAAATCCTAACAGCTTTATGCCTATCTTTCATAGGAAATATATTCTCAAAAAATGTTGCATCACGAGATTCCATAATAGTATCAACATGCATATCAGGTATCTCGTATTTAACTACTAAAGATCTATACGTTATACTCCGAGGTGGAATGTGTGAGTTCAGCTGATCTCCATCGCAAGAATCGTTTTTGAGATCGATTGGCACAACAGCTATGAAAGCCAATCATTAAATAAAAGGACTTGCTTCGGTTCAGGTCAAGCTGAGCATAGCCTAGAACGATGCAATCCACTGTCTTTGGTCCAAGCTTGCGTTTCTTGGAGATTGGTATATTGGCCTTTGTCAAACACCCCCAAGTACGCAAGTATGAAAGTGATGGTTTTATCCCAACCCACTCCTCATAAGGGGTTTTCTGTTTATTCTTGTTTGGAACGTGGTTTAGGGCATGACATGAAGTCAATAGAGCCTCCCCTCACCATGTCTTAGATAAACCGGAAGTGTCTAACATGGCCTTCACCAAGTCACACAACGTGCGGTTTTTCCTCTCGGCTACCCCATTTGATTGGGGTGAATAGGGAGGCGTCCTCTCGTGTATAATACCATGTTCCTCACAAAAATCATCGAATAATTTGGGAAAATACTCACCACCACGATCTTAGTTAAGACGTTTAATCTTTCTCTCTAATTGATTTTCTACTTCAGCTTTATAGATTTTAAAGTAGTCTAAAGCTTCATCTTTAGTTTGCAACAAGTATACATAGAAGAATTTAGTTGAATCATATATTAGTGTCATGAAGTATTTATTCCACCTTTTGTCAGCACACCATTCATCTCGCATAGATCAGAATGTATGAGTTCTAGAGGTGCTAAGTTTCTCTCCTCGACTGCCTTGTGAGGTTTTCAAGGTTACTTTGATTGCATACAACTATGGCACTTAGAACCTTTGGCAATGGTGAATTCCGGAATTAACTTAAGACTAGATAGCCAATTTAATAAACCAAAGTTAACATGACATAATCGAGAATGACAAACACTCGCATCATCATTGATACTGCCACAAATATGGTTTACTGACTTATTATTAAACTCTAAAAAAGAAAAGTGGAACAAGCCTCCGCATTCATAGCCTTTACCAATAAATTATCCATGCTTCGACACAACTATTTTATTGGACTCTAAAACTATATTGAACCCATCTCTACACAGAAGGGATCTGCTAACAAGATTCTTGTTCATAGTAGGGACATGTTGCACGTTCCTCAGCTGGACAATCTTTCCCGAAGTGAACTTCAGATCGACCGTGCCAACACCACGAACAAAAGCACGTGACCCATTCCCCATTAGGACGGAGGAATCCCGGAGGAACTGGTAAGAAGTAAACATAGACATGTCAGAACATACATGGACATTAGCACCCGTATCAAACCACTAGGATGGTGTTTGAATAACAGATAGAACAGTAAAGGAATTACCGTACCCATCCGCATTACTAGATGTCAAAATGTTGACATTCTTTTTCCATCTACGATGTGCCCTGTTAGGATAGTTTTTGGAAAAATGCCTGTGCTCACCACAGGTATAACCGCTCTCATTGGCTTTGTTTGACTTCTTCTTGAAAGCAGTAGTTTTGTTCGGCTTGAACTGAGACTTGTTATTCCCTTTATTCTTGACATTGGGTTTTTGCACTATATTTGCATTGGCACTAGAATGACCCTCACGTCCTTTCTCAGTAGAGTCCTTAGCCCGAGCCTTCTCCTCAACATTAAGAGATGCTATCAGGTTTTCAACTGATATTTACTGTCTCTTGTGTTTTAGAGTTGTGGCGAAGTTCCTCCTCGAGGGAGGCAACTTTGCAATAATGCATCTAGCCACCAAATTTGTCAGGCAGAGAACACTTAAGGAGATTGAGCTCTCTCGCGATACACTGTATCTCATGAGACTGTTCGACTACAGGACGGGTGTTAACTATAGTCATGGAAACTCTCCATGATATACAGTTCGCTGCATCGGCTGCACCATACTTAGCATTTAGTGCATCCACATCTCTTTCCCTTCCAAGACTGTTAGATAAACACCACAGAGCTTGTTGTCAAGAGTGCTTAAGATACATCCTCTCAGGGCAGCATTGGCTTCCTCGAACTTTATCTGTTCTTCAACAGTCATAGGACCTTGAGGTCTGCCCTCGGGGTTGCCCAACAGATCTTAAGCGATTGAAGCCAGAGCGTGGTCTTAACTTGCCACCTCTTGAAGTGTACACTAGAGAATTTCTCCGGCCTTAGTGCATCGGCCAAAGTCATCATGTTTAAAATAGGAAATTGCCTAAATAAGGTTTTTAAATTGTTAAAAGAAATAGGTAATTTACTGAATAGTTCCGGAAAAATATGATTTCGAACATCGAGAAACACCAGCAAACGAGAAGTCGGATTTGGTGTACCCATCTGAAACTGGAGGAATCGCTGCAAATGCAGATTTGACGATAGTTAGTCGGTGCAGACATTGGTGGCGACGCTGGGCAGCAACGCCTGATCTCAGCGGCATGCGACCCATGATGAAGAACGCGAGCAGTCGCGCAAGCGCATCCCAAAAACCTTATTCACCCTCTCCCGGTGCATGAACGTAAGGGCGAGCGGTTCCGTGGACCCTCTCTCCCGATAGTCGGTGCACGCCGGCGCTTGGGATGGAGTAGACGATGGCGGCGCAAGAAATTGGAACGTGGGAACGATTTATTTTTGGTGTTTTCTCCTCTGTCGCGCACGCCGCAATATATAGTCCCTTATAGAGACCGATTCAGTTGCAGATCCGTTTTATCTGCAACGTGCGGGTACTACTACAACAAGCTTCATCTCAGGCGGCTCCAAACGTATTATCACTGGCGGAAACTCAAACCGCCTGTGAAAAAGGTTATCACAGGCGGTCTTAACCTTCATGAATCTTCTTGTGAAGACTCTTTATCACAGGCGGTTTTTGTAGTAGTGTCCGGTCCGGTCTCTAACTGACTCAGCCCAATTAAGAAGCCCAAAAAGCCCACAAAGCCCAACCAAATTTTTCTGCAGCAAAATAAAAGTTGGGCTTGGCTTGAGGCTCAAATTTACACGAACACGCGCGCGTGGCGAGGCGAGCGAGGAGGAGGAGGAGCGTGCGTGCGTGGGCCAACCCTCTCCTCTCTTCTTACCTCTCACTTAGTGAGTGGAAGAACAACCTCCCTTATATGTAGGACTTGCTTCCCTCAAACTTCCCTTGTGGTACTAAACCACTAGCACCACCCTCCTCTCTTGCACTAATGGGCCTTTAAGATTTATTTTAAATTATTGGTATTTCCTTCATGGGTCTTTGGCCAAAATCTCAACAACTACATTATCGTGCAACCAATAACGCATGAAATTATTTTAGATTACATAACACTATGTTAATAGTTATTAGGATTAATCTTGACTTTTGTATATGTTTGTGTTGTGTGATTTTATTAGCGAGTGGTTAGCATGATCATGGTAGCAGGCTGTTAGATGCATGCGTCAAGTACTGGATGCACTGCCGAGTAGGTAGAGGCTGTTAGCTGCATGGCACAGATTGTTTGCCAGCTGATGCGTGTGAGTTTCGTACCGTAAGTGGCGTACTACATGCAAACGAACATAATGGGCATGCGACGCGGAGTTGTGTGTAGACGGAGCAACAGACCTTGCTGCATGTGAGTAACAACCAGGCCATATGCATCGTACTTCAGCGCGCAGCGGGCGCAGGACGACGCAGTGCAAGACTTGCAGCAAGCATCCACTGCCCGGTTCACACGGAGAGTGCCCCATGTTGGATCAAACCATTGACAATCAAAAATCACGAGTTACAATTCTTTTGGACTGGCAAATGTGTACTCGATTATATTTTGAAGAACACCGTAATATTCTTTCACTTCTCCACTACCCTCTGCGGCTGTTATCAATACTCCACTATTTGTAGTGGCTGCAAGTGGACGATTTGCTTCTAAACTAGCCGTCCGAAAACGATATACGTTTATATCGCATCGATTAAATTCTCTTGTTCTCAGTTGACCATGTGACATCTGTCTCAAGTCATTAGAGATGTTGGTATCCTTCGTATACGACATAATTAGACAAAGTTAGCATCTTATGATAAAAGAGAAAAAACTTATAAACTATAATTGAAAAACGGATAGAACAATTACATGTTCACGAAACCAGTTGACAAAGCTTGGCCCACCGTTTGTGCCACGCTGGCGTAGCTTATCCGATTGACTTTGCGTTGGTTTTCGTGAAGATGTCCAATACAGCTTATCAAACATTTCAAAATATGGTAACACCTCCTCCATGTTGAAAAAATGTAAATCATTGTGTAGTTTCTCTCTTCCTCCGAAATATAAAGAGAAGTAGCAGCTCCAACACCTTTACCCTTCCAATGAAAAATTTTAAGGTCACTCGTAGGTTGCTCTTCTACATTATGATATCTTGTGGCAGATGCATTCACGTTGTTGGCACATGAAAAATATTTGCTAGAGAAGTTAGTAACCTCTTTAGCTGCAAATGCCTCTGCAATGCACCCCTGAACTCTTGTCTTGTTGCGCACTGTAGCTCTAAGTTTGTTCAATTCTCTTTCTTGACTGTACATCCACCTGAATTGTGCAGGGCCTGCTACCAATGCTTCATAAGGTAAATGCACCAGTAAATATTGCATAACAT
Organism: Neostapfia colusana; assembly: GCA_030760725.1. Lineage (NCBI taxonomy): Eukaryota > Viridiplantae > Streptophyta > Magnoliopsida > Poales > Poaceae > Neostapfia > Neostapfia colusana. The sequence goes on from JASWHV010000006.1 coordinate 6,228,459, forward strand.
TCATAAATCCAGGCGGGAAGACTTTTTCCATCTTACATACAAGCACAAAAATTTCTTTCTCCCACTGCCGCATCATCTTTTTCGATAATTCCTTAGCACATATCTGTCTATAAAAGTAGCTATGTTCCGCAAACATCTTCCACAAATCTGTCTATAAAAGTAGCCTCTCCATGATAATGTGATAATCATGACTCTTCAACCCATTCAGTTTACCGGTGTTGAGATTAACACATCGTTTTATGCTAGCTGCATAGCGGTCTGGAAACTTTAATGTTTTCAACCAGCTAAGTATTTGCTTTCTTTCTTCGGGCTTGACACAGTATGGAGCTCGTGGTCTACTTTCATTTCTACTTGCATTTGTTATAACCTCAAGACCAGGACGATTACAAATATCAGCTAAGTCTTTCCTCGCACTTAAATTATCTTTGGTTTGACCAGTAAAATCAAAACACATGCTTATGATGCTTTCAGCGACATTACGCTCCTGGTGCATCAAATCTATGTTGTGTGGTAGAAGCAGCGCCTTTGCGTATGGCAGCTCCCAAAGAAAAGAAATATGAGTCCAATTGTGTTCTTTACCATATCCTTCAAAACCACCTTCTGCGGACTCTTTTAACTTTGCATGCCATGCCATTTTTTGTTCGCCTATCAATCGACGAGGTGGTCCTTCTGTAACCCTCCTACCTTTTCAGAATGATTGTGTATCATTCCTAAAAGGATGATTTGAAGGAAGGAATCATCGATGACAATCAAAGAAGATGACTTTTTTTTCCATACTTTAACCTGATTGCATCAGTGTCAGCCATACATATAGGACAACACAACTGTCCATGAACACACCAACCAGACCAAATGCCATATGCCGGTAAATCATGTATAGACCATAGATACGCAGCACTTAAAGTAAATTCACATTTCTGATGACTATCATATGCCTTTACACCGTTCCATAGCTCTTTCAACTCCTCAATCAACGGTTGCATAAATACATTGATCTTCTTACCAGGATGTTTAGGACCAGGAATGATGGCCGCAAGGAATATGTATCATTGTTTCATGCACATGTTAGGAGGGAGGTTGTAAGGCATAATAAAACCAGACCAACAAGAGTACGGGCTGTTACTGTTGCTGAAAGGAGTGAAACCATGTGTTGACAATCCAAGACGAACATTTCTAGGATCTCTTGCAAACTCCGGATCAAAACGATCCAGAGCTTGCCAAGCAGCGCCATCCGAAGGATGCGCCATAATATCTTTGTCATCGCTGTAACGTATTCCTTCAGAATGCCACCTCATCTGCTTTGCTGTTTCTTGGGACACAAACAACCATTTGAGCCTAGATGTGATAGGCATGTACCGAAGCCATTTGATTGGTACTTTTGTAGTTATTGTTTCTCCATCATCATTCAAAATCTTCACATGTCTAGAGGCATTGCAATGCAGACAAAGAGTATCGTTCTTGTGTTACTTCCAAAACAGCATGCAATTATTCTCGCACGCATCAATCTTCTCATAACTCATGCCCAGACCAGCCATAAGCTTCATAGACTGATATATGTCTTTCGGCATCTTATGATTTGATGGAAGGAGATCACTGATCAAATCCAAGAAACCATTGTAGCAATTGTTTGCAAAATTGTACTTAGACTTCAATGACATAAGTCGTGTCACCGCCTGTAGAACAGTCACATTGGTGCCCTCATGCACTTTTTCATCTGAGGCGGCAAGAAGCCTGTAAAACTTTTGCACCTCCTCCGGCGGTAACTGCTCTTCGTACTCTCGACCAATATCTGCCATCATGTCATCCATCTGATCTTCATCCTCGTTTCTGTCTGACTCAGTAGTAGGATATATCTCACCATGTTCACGCCACACTAGGTAGTTCGACATAAATCCGTGCTTGCAAAGGTGCAGCTCAATTTCAGACTTATTCAGAAACCTACGATTCTCGTACCTGCTAAACAGACACTCACATAACGAGCACCACTAACAAATGCTTGATTTACAAAAACATTTGCAATATGAGCCCATTCCAAAGTGTGTGCACCAGTTGAACTCCATCCAGCATACATCACCTAACAGTCGTCACCCATTTTTCAGCTTGTCCCTTCAAATCATATAAATCATTATCAGTTTATTTTTATGTCATGTGATGGCCCCTACAACTAGGCAGATAGGTCCTAAACCCACCCAAGAGTGACCCAGTGGAGCGTGCTTATGACGACACACGTAATCCGAATCCAGACGAAATTTCGGCAGCATAACCCCGTTGTTCTCCACTGCACGACCAAAAATGGTGCAACGGAGAACAACAGAGTTATGCTGTCGAAATATCGTCTAGATTGAGACCCGCGTCTCGTCACAAGTCATGCCCCCTCGGTCACTATCAGTCTGTCCAAAAAGGGACAATTCCAAACCTTCACGTTTCACATGCCAATAGCACGTGCAACGTGCCAATTCGAAACGGGTAATGAAATTATATAGGTTTCGTTGCTCATTTTCATTTTTCAATCATTTACGAGTGAGGAAAGAATGAGACAGAAGGGGGAAAGTTGGTCAGAGTTGAAAGTTCCAAGTCCAGGTCCACCGTCCATGCGGGGATAATTGGTTATTCTAATTGTCGTCGTACACCTTCGTACTCGTCTTGACACATATGTTACGACTAGAGTAATCTCTTATGGCACAAACACATTTAATGTGTTTCGTACCGGTACATACATAATATTTAATATATTTATAATAAACATGTACATGATAAACTTGGAACGAAGTAGTTATAATTTAGCAACACATAGATGTAATTTAAAATTTAACAATGCATAGAAGTAATAGAAATTTAGGAACATTGAAACTAAACATTCCTACGACAATTAAGGAACATATACATGATAAACTAAATACACTTTCTATGACATACAACGATTTAGCAACACATAGAAATAATTTAATAACTAAACTTTAACATAACTAGACTTTGAAATTTGCAATTCTACTAAATACTAAACTAATTTGCAAGTAATGTTAGACATCACCATCACTTAAGTATGCATACAAGTCATTTAACAAATATACTTACATTTTATTTGCACTACAAGTCGTTAAGCAAACATACCTTGCTTACAAGGGATGACGACGTCACGCTGGCGCGCGGGAGATGACGGAGCAGTCCGGGCGGTGCTGGAGTCCGGGTGAGGCGGCGGTCGCGGTGGAGTCCGGAAGAGGCGACGCTGGAGTGCGGCGGCGGCGGTCGCGCAGGCGTTCGGGAGCGAGCCTTGCGGGCGGCAGTCGCGCGGGCGCTCGGCTGCTTGCGGATGGCGGTCGCGCCCGCGTGCGGGCGTTCAGGAGCTTCGGGAGCGGGAGGCTAGCGGTGGCATCCGGGTGAAGGAAGAAGGGTTTGCGGGCTAAAAACGCGGGCATATGAGCGTCGACCGTAGCCGACACAATAATTAAGGCGTTGGTACTGACCCCTTTATTAAGGGCATCGGTTCCAATGCTCTGACCGACGCTTTTAAAGTCCCAGCGCCGGCCACGCGCCACCTTGGTCGCGCCCACTTCTTTAAGCGTCGGCTGCGGCCAACCCACTTAAGTATATGCGTCGGTTCAACTGGTCAGGCCACCCCTTTATTAAGTGCATCGGTTCGCGTACTCTAACCGACGCTTTTAAAGTCCCCTGTTGGCTTCCACGCCGGGCAAGCTCCTATAAGCGTCAGTTGGGCCGACCCATTAAATTATGGGTGTCGGTCTGGTCGACACATTTATTAAGTGGGTCGGTTACCTCATCTTGGCCGACACATATACTTTATAAGGGTCGGTTTTGTATAACCGACGTTTATAGTTAAAGTAAAAGCGATGGCTTGGACGCCTTTATTTTAACCGACACCTTATTCATCATTTCTTGTAGTGGGAACTTACTAAAGCTAGTCGGACCTACCGCAAGAGCTAACCAAACACATGTCAGACCTAGCCATAGCAAGTCAGACCTTATGTCGGATCTTGTCGGAGCTAGGACCTAGAGTCGGATCTTGACAAAAAGAGTGTTTTTGTAGAATTTGAAACTTTTATCGTCATAGCCAATGTATTCAACACACATAGGTCTCACAATCTCCCACTTGATGAATGCATTGGCAACACCACTTAAAATCCGAACATTGGCTTATTCACATGAAAAGTTTTGAAAACAATCAAATGAGAAAGAAATTTCGAAACAAAAAATTTCTCCCCCTATACATATTTCTCCCCCTTTATAAATCAGAAATAAAATTATAAAGAAACAAAAAAATCTCCCCCTGAGAAGAATCGTGTCAAAACACTTGTGAATCATGCAATGTATGATCAATTTCTCCCCCTTTGATAATGTATTCAGCAAGGTTCAAAAGAGAAATTTTATTTTTTATGAGCATATTTATAACATATACATATAAAACAAAACTCATCCAAGCCATACTATCAAGTAACTTACACTATCACATCAGTGAGATACATAAAGTAGTGTAAGCCGTACTAAAGATCAAGTGTAATTTTCAATTTAAGCAAGTCATGATCTCACAAAGTTAACTATGTCAAGACCTGAAAGCATGACGCTTGTTGCTGTATTTTAATTATTTTTCAAAGCATAAATTAAGATCGTATGACATTTGCAAGAGATTATATGCCGCATCAGCCTTATTCTAACCAACCAAGTCAAGCCTATGTTATTGGACACTCAGAAGCTTAAGGACATGGTTTTAGTCATACACAACTTCTTCCAAGTTCATATCTAAGTGCAATGATAAGCCATCTCAAAAGAAGAAGTGCGATGCATGCATATTCTCTTGATCTTTTTCTCAATTTTTCATTTGAACATAAAAGCTCAACATGTGAATAGTTGATCGATTATTTTTTTATTATTAAAAGCACTTGTGAGCATGCAACAAGTTTAAAACAGCAAGAAAGTTCGATCATGATCAGTTTTGGTGTAAATAATTATTCCAATTACTAGTCATGGCAAAAACTACAAAATGTATAACATGAGTAATACAGTAAGAACTTTCAACATATAAAAGGAATCACAAAGTCATATATGTATGAAATACTATGCTCATATTATTTTAAATTCAGATTCACACATAGACTTCTCAAGATTCAAAACTCCCCCTCAATTTAATCCATGAGGATGCATAACCCCTATTTCACTACGAATGAAACAAAAATTAGTGAAATCCAAAGATTTTGTAAAAATATCAGCCAATTGTTGTTCAGTATCTATGACATGACCCCACAGTCTTGTCCATCCAGGATCACGCTGAGGGGTACTGCGTTGCACAGTACCAAATAACACACATCAAAGGTACAAAGCGGAAGTAGAACTTTTATTACATAAAGTGGTTTATGAACATTTGTACATCAAAATAAGTCCAGTCTACACTCACGGGCGTAGACTACGCATCAAGTGCACATTCAGCCTTAAACGTGTCCTTGCTAGCACACACGCACACTAACTCTGCGGCGTGCACGGCTCCCACTCGACGGGGTTCCCCTCCTGGGGTTCCGTCTCCTCTTCGGGAGCCCCTTCCCCATAAAACCCTACAAAAGCTTCAAACACAAGAAGTGAGCACGAAGGCTCAGCAAGTCTGACCCGTCTCTCCTAAACATGGAACTTCTACATGAGGGATTGATAGGTTACATGAGGAGAAATTTATTTGCATGGACTCGCCTAATTAGTAAAACCTTACTTTCAAGTTTTAGCAGCAGATTGTGGAGAACCTTACGCTAAGGCACATGAGAAAGCCGCAATCAAACAACAAACGCATTTCTCTCATGTACTTTGCCCAAAGTTGAAAGGAACTTTAATTAGCTCTAAACTACAGCAAATCATTAACAATCAAGTCCATCTTTCAATCAGCAACATTTTAACATGTAACTAGCCTGTTCATTCTACGTCACGGTACAGTGAACAAGTGGTACTCACTGACCGTGAGGGACGGCGATTATAATAGATTTACACCTGCAGGGTTACCCGAACAACCCGTCACGTACGCCCGTACTCGATGTTGCCTACAACAACCATCACGGACGCCGTACGCAACTACCTTTCAACCGTCAGCCAAATATTGAACCGGTCCAATTGTCCCGAGCAAGAGGTCTTTGCACGCGCATCTCAGTGCCGCCAGCCGATTTACACTTCAAGCTCTCAACCTACCTCTGAACGACGGGCAATGCCTCAATACCCAGCTACTCGAGTTACATCGGTTTCCCGGTTCCCATATAGCCGGTAAGTCTTCGATACTGTTCTAGCTTGTTCAACAGGCCCGCACACGGCTCGGTCCTCAATCGACACAAGCGGAGCTATAGCACACAGGCCCAAAAGTCCCGTTGCCCTTACTCTCCGCTCGGTCTCATTTTTCTTGCCATGTGTATCATGTGCTATCTCTACCCGAGTCGAGTGCCTCTAGCCTATGCTCGCGAGTAGTTCCAACTACTCGACTTGTACCGAATCCTACACTATCTTAGCATTGTAGTAGCTAATGAGGTTTGCAATCCTAAACCCAACCCATAGTTTTCTTGGCTATGCAATTTGGTTTCCAAACAAGACTCTAAAGCAAGGAATCATAATACTCAAGGAAGTGCTCAAAACAGTAAAAATTTGTAAAACGGTTAATGCAAACCGGAGCTTGCCTTGCTGCTCTTGGTCGTAGGCTAGCTGCTCCTCCGAAGTAACGAAGTCTAGTACTTCGGGTTCCTCCTCGACCTTAGCGACTACATGATGTAAGAGTACATGTATTAATTGTAATGCATTTGCATTGAGTTTAAACTTGTAAAGTTTATAAGTCACAGTAGACAGACTCAATGATTCTGGAATTTTTACTGTGGCTTGGTTACAACCTAAACAGAGACTTGGTCAAGTTTTAGTTGCAGCAAAGCTCATTTGAGCCCTCCACAATTAATTATGTACTTGACCTTAATTGAAGGTTTTTAGGGTGTTCTAAGGATTTTCATGAAACAAACTATGACTTTCTGAAAACTAGATTTTCAGAGGGTCCTAATGGAGTTGGTCTCACTTAATTTGAAGGTTCCTAGCTAAAGATATGAGCTAAACAATTTCAGAGAAAATTCTGGAAATGTTTCTGAACATTTTCTATTTTCTCTGGAACAGTTTCACTAATCACACCATTAGGTGGATCAAATGAGCTCAAATAGATCTGAAATTATTATGGTAGTTCAGGGATATTTTTGTGAACATTCCAGCAAAATTTCAGAATTTTCCTCCAAAGGATTCTCCAGTTAAAATTCCAAACAATTTAAATTTTGAGGAATTAATTCTGGAGAAATATGGATTTTCATGAAGTGAAACATGATTTTCTGGAAATTTCTCAGAGAGCTGAATCCAACCAAATTTGGTTCACTCGATTTGGAGCTTTCTAGCCAAAGTTATGAGGATTTGAAGTTTGAATGAAATCCGAAAATTCGGGGAAAAGTTCAAACTCGCGGGTGAGCCAAGGGAACACGCGTCGCACCCTGAGGCGTCGGCACACCGTGGTCTGCGGGGTTCCTGCACGCCAGCACAACTGATCCTCGCAACACCCGATCCCGATTTAAATTTTTAAGCCACTGACGCGTGGGCCAGCCGGCTTCGTCTTCCTCCCGACACGCCCTCGCGCTCGCGCCGCCTCCCCTCTCCAGAGCTGACTCTGAGCTCGCCGGCTTGCCGCTGCCGGCCATCACCTGGTCTGAAACTCGCCGTCCGGGGGTTGTCGACGTCGAGGAGCACGTCTGTGGGGTCAGTTCGAGCTGGCGGTGACCGGAAATAGCCCGGCGACGTGCGGAGGCCTCGGTTGAGGTTCGGCGCCGTCGGCCATGGTTCCTAACCCGCCAAAACCTCGAACGATCGGTTCTATAGCATCAGTACACCTCTAGGAAGCTCGACAAGGTGTCAAATGGGTTCAAAAATGGCGGCAAGCCGGTCGGCACCGTGTGACCGAGCGTGCCCGCCATGAGCGCCCTTGATCGAGCTCAAAATTCGTCACTCCTAGTCGGTTTCATACCACGGATGCAGAAAGGAATTTGATCGCCGGCTAGTCCAGCGCTTATGTGCAAGATTTGATAACTAGAGAAGGATCTTAGAGCGAGAATTTGAAGAATCCGTACCGGAAGCTCAGTTTAAGGCCGCCGGAGTAAAAACTGGAAATTCGCAGTGGATTCTTCACGGTTTGCTTCCAAACTTGGAGGAGAGCAGCACGGCTGTTGCGCGCTCCTGCTGCCGCTCTTGCTGGACCGTGAAAGCTCCTATGGAACGCTGTCCACGAGCGCCTGACCTTCGGCTGAGGTTAGGTCGCCGCGGTGGCGATCGTTCTCGGGCAAGGGAGGTCGGAGCTCAGGGTTTTTGTCGTTGGGGAGGTGGAGTGCGATCTCAGGGTGCTGTCTAGCAGCTCGGGGAAGGAGGAGGCGAGATGTTTCCGCGGTTTCCCGATCGAGCAGAGAGGCGGACGGCCGGGGCTCGGTGTTCACGGGAGAGGGGGAAGCGAGCGGTGCCTGCCTCGGTGGAGCGCCTTAAGGGGACCCTGGAACCGCCCTTGGGCTCATGTGTGGGCGCGGGAAGTAGCTGGTGGCGCTGCTCCTCCTCGTGGCGATCGCAACTGCTCCCGGGGCGTTGAACTGGCAGCTGCTCAGTGGAATTTCCCACCGAGACTGTGACTTTGGGTGCAAGTCTCCCCTCTTCTCTCTATGACATGTGGGTCCCACACTCAAGTTTAACCTGTGAAATTAACTCCTCATCACTGTTGTAAACAGTGAGCCCCAAAATACCCATGGTGATTCAAATTATTCACCCATGAGCCATTTGAATTGATTAGGATTCAAATTGGGTTTGGTTTGAATGAATTTCAACACAAGTTCAGTTTGGAATTCAAATAAAGTTTGAATTTGTCCCACTTAGCTCATGTCAAGATCAACTCCAAATGGAGTGAAAATTGGTGTGTGAGCTCACAAAAATGTGCTGAATAAGAATATGCCTCCCACTTTTGAATTCATGGGATAAAAACAGTTTGAATTTGAATATGGTTTCAAACTGCCCTCTTTCTAGCTATACCAAAAATGACCTCAAAAAGGTTTTGAATTTGGGTGAAACTTGGCATGGGCATCCCTAGCAATGTGTAGGAGTTTTCATATGCCCAGCCCCTCTATATCACATGTGGGAAATACCACTTTTGCAATATGTGAGTTTGTTCTCTAATGAGCATGTTGATGGTGGTTACTTGCTCTTCATTTGTGTTCATCATCTTGCTTCAAATGAGGTGTATGGTGTGGTGATGAACACTTTAAACATGTGTCAATAACTGAGGCCCTTACATCCCCCCCCCTTAAAAGAATGTCGTCCCGAGATTATAAGGTGAAAATGAGAGAGAGGACGGTGGAAAATTACCGGATATGCGACGTGAAAAAGTCGGGGTAGTTAGCGCGAAGAAATCCTTCGCTCTCCCATGTCGCTTTATCCATGGAGTGATTACTCCATAGAACCTTATAGAACCACAACGTACGGTTGCGTGTAGTTCGGGCCTTTTTGTCAATAATCTGAACCGGTTCCTCCCGATAGGTGAGATCCGGTTGCAGTTCTTCAATGTCTTCCATCTGAACGGTAGTTGATAGCTTGAGACACTTCCTCAGCTGGGAAATGTGAAAGACGTCGTGCACACCGGAAAGTTTTCTGGTAACTCAGCCGGTATGCTACTGATCCACATCTTCCGGTAATCTGGAATGGACCGATAAATCAGGGTGCCAACTTTTCTCTCACCCCAAACCTGTTTACGCCCTTCATTGGAGACACACGCAGATATACGTGATCCCCGACTTCAAACTGCAAGGGGCGTCTTCTCCGGTCCGCATACTGTTTCTGACGGGATTGGGCGGCTTTTAGGTTCGCTTGAATCAGTCGAACCTTTTCTTCCGCGTTGTTGACAAGGTCAATCCCAAAGGTAACCCTCTCGCCAGACTCACACCAGTTCAATGGTGTGCGGCATTTCCTTCCGTATAGCGCCTCGTAGGGCGCCATCTTTATGCTGGCTTGGTACCCATTGTTGTACGAGAACTCGGCTAATGGCAAGTGATCATCCCAATTCCTGTCGTGGTTGATAGCGCAAGCCCGTAGCATGTCTTCCAAGATCTGATTCACCCGGTCGGTTTGCCCATCCGTTTGTGGGTGGTACGCTGAACTACGGATCAACTTCGTCCCCAAGATAGCGTGCAGCTGCTCCCAAAAACGGGACACAAATAAAGTGCCCCGATCCGATATGATGGTACGGGGTACGCCGTACAAGAATAGGATCCGTGAGATGTACAGTTCAGCGTACTTCTTGGCGTTGTAATTGGTGTTGACCGGGATGAAATGGGCAACCTTGGTGAGCCGGTCGACGATCACCCACACGGAATCATGTTTTTGAAAGGTGATGGGTAAACCGACGATGAAGTCCATGCTCACATCCTCCCACTTCCAGGCAGGAACACCCAGTGGTTGTAGCAGTCCCAGTTTTCGCATATGGTGTGCCTTCACCCTTCGACATGTATCACACTCGGACACGTACTTCGCGATCTCCCGCTTCATCCGTGTCCACCAAAACTTGCTTCTGAGTTCTTGATACATTTTGTTGTTGCCGGGGTGAATAGAAAATTTTGATAAGTGAGCCTCATCAGAAAATTTCTTCCGTAGCTCCGGGTTACGGGGTACGACGATCCGGTCCTTGAACCATAGGACGCCGTCTCCGTCCTTCCGGAAACATTTCAGCTCCCCACTGTCTACACGTCTCCGCAAATGCGACATGCCCTTGTCATGTTTCTGAGCTGCCGCTATCTCTTCACGGATGGTGGGGATCAAAGCTAAGTTGTAGAGAGCCCCATGTGGGATCACATGTAGTGGTGGTTCGCTCTCTTCCAATGGTGTGACGGTCAGATTGTTGACGTGTGACTTGCGGCTCAGCGCATCTGCCACTATGTTTGCCTTGCCCGGATGATAATGGATCTCTGTTTCGTAATCCTTTATCAGTTCTAACCATCTTCGCTGCCTCAGGTTCAGCTCCTTCTGAGTGAATATGTACTTGAGGCTCTTGTGGTCGGTATATAGATGTACGAGGTTACCGAGTAGGTAGTGCCTCCACATTTTCAGTGCAAGTACCACGGCAGCGAGCTCCAAATCGTGAGTTGGATAATTCTGCTCATGGTTTCTAAGCTGCCGTGATCCATATGCGACCACTTTTCGGTCTTGCATCAGCACACATCCGAGCCCAATGTCGGATGCATCGCAATACACATTGAACGGTTTCGTTGTGTCTGGCTGCGCCAAAACCAGTGCTGATGTCAGGTGCTTGACTAAAGCCTTGAATGCTGCTTCACATGCTGGACTCCAAACATATTTGGTAGCCTTCTTCAGCAGCTCCGTCATAGTCTTGGCAATCTTCGAGAAGTTCGGAATGAACCTCCGATAATATCCCGCGAGTCCGAGGAAACTCCGTACCTCGTGAACAGTTCTCGGGGATTTCCAATTCAACACTTGAGTGATCTTGCTCGGGTCTATAGTGATACCCTCCGCTGAAATGATATGCCCGAGAAAAGGCACTTGCGATATCCAGAACTCGCATTTGCTGAATTTCGCGTATAGCTTGTGATCCCGCAGCCGTTGCAGGACTATACGCAGATGCTTCTTGTGATCTTCCTCTGACTTGGAATATACCAGTATGTCGTCGATGAAGACCACAACAAACTTGTCCAGCTCCGGCATGAATACCGAGTTCATCAAGTACATGAAGTGAGCTGGAGCATTGGTGAGGCCGAAGGACATGACCAGGTACTCATAAAGTTCGTACCTTGTCGAGAAAGCCGTCTTCAGAATGTCCTCGGCCCTTATCTTAATCTGATGGTACTCGGATCTTAAGTCCATCTTGGAAAACATCTTTGCTTCGACCAACTGATCAAACAACATATCGATCCGTGGCAACGGGTACTTGTTCTTGATGGTTACGGCATTTAATGGATGATAGTCCACGCAAAGCTGTAACATCTCATCCTTCTTCTTCACAAATAATGCCGAACAGCCCCATGGCGAGGAGCTCGGCCTAATAAAACCCTTTTCCAGGAGGTCCGTGAGCTGAGTCTTCAGTTCAGCCAACTCCTTGGGCGCCATCTTGTACGGCCTTCGGGATATTGGCATGGTTCCAGGTGCAAGTTCAATCTTGAACTCCACCTCTCTATCGGGCGGCATCCCCGACAAATCATCCGGGAATACGTCAGGGAACTCTCGGACCACTGGAATATCTTCCAATCTGATGGTTGTGGCTTGATAGACACTTGGAAGTTTTATTTCTGGACTGTCCAGAAATAAGGAGTGAGACCCGTGCACTTCTGAGTTTAAGTGCACGACTCGAAGGACGGTGTCTAAAACAGCGCCGTGGCGGGTTAACCACGACATCCCTAGGACGACATCGACCTTTTGTCCCTCTAAGATTATGAGAGACGTAGGGTAGACTCTACCCGCTAAGCATAATGGTGCTTTAGAAACCATTACGCTTGCTGAAATCTTCCCACCCGGTGAACAAATTAAATATGGACTATCGGTGGGTAGTATTTGCAAGCTGTGTTTAGCAATGAAAGCTTGGCTAATAAAATTATGCGTGGCGCCTGAATCAAATAATACTATGGCGGGATGCTGGTGGAGTTGGAACATACCCGCAAGGATTGGCTCACCCTCCGGCACGTCCTCTATGGCAAGTTGGTGGACGGTGCCAGGCCTAGGGTTTGCCCGCCACACATTAGTAGGGTTCCGGGGTTGATTCTTCCCCGGAAACGGTGGTGCCACTCCGCCGCCTTGCCTCTCCGGGCAACTTCTCGCGAAGTGTCCTGGACGACCACACTTGTAACATGTGGCCTCTGCTGGTATAGTGCTCGGGGGACGAAAGCCCGGCATGCGTTGCTGAGGTGCATACGCACGCGGCATTGTCCGCTGCTTCTGTTGTTGTTGCGGAGGTGGTACTGGCAGTGCCGGCCTGAATGCCGGTGAAGAGTACGGCTGACTGCGGAACGGCATCGACCTCTGCGGCGGCTCTGGATCTACCACCTCTTCTCCCATCTCGGGTTCTCCCATAGCTGGAAGGCCCAAGACCACCGGTATGCCCAATACCGGAGGTACGAGGTCCTGCAATGCATGCACCTCGTCCATGGCTTGGTTGTAGTCTTCTTCCCAGCCTTGCCCTTCCTCAATAGCGTCGTCCCGCTCATGAGCAAGGTCCTCATTCTGCTGGGTTAAAGTTTGTACCAGCTCTTGCAACGCCGCGATGTCAACGCGGCTTTTCCTCTTCGCCTTCTTCAGACGATGCAACTGATTATGTTGTTCATTCAGTCGCTTGATCGCCAGAAGGAGCACATTGTGTAGTGCGCTGTGAGCACTCTCGAAATGGTCTCCACGGCTCGTGCTCTCCTTGAGCTTCGTGGCGAGATGTTCCGTATGAATAGCTTGGTTGTCCATCACGGCGTTTCCCGCCCTCATCTGGAGGCTGAGATTTGCCTCCGCGGGGCTGTACCTTGGGCAGCTCGGGTCTGTTGCCTCCAGGTACCTCTCTTCCCACACATGATGAGCCCGTCCCTCCACCGGAACGAGCGCGTATGGAGTACCCTCCATAGCCTGCACGTGTAGTTGGCAGAAACGTGACATGGTCTCACGGGCTGCCACTTGCCACATCCCTTCTGGTTGTCTACCTCTCACCGTGACGGTGAACGGCACCCAACCGGGTGGCGTAGGTCCTGCAGGGACTTCGACATGGATTGTCCATGTCTTGTTCCCCTCTTCGCCATCTTCCTTGGTGAAGTACTGTGGCATCTGATCGTATCCGAAATATTGAAGCATCTGCCTCAATGCCTCCGGATAGCCGCTGTGGTGAGAACAGTGAGATTCCACCCAACCGTTGTCGAAATGCTTATCTGCTGTCATCTGTAAAAATATATTTGATAAATGTCAAATATTTATTTAAAACAGTAAACCATTGAGTTATAACATAAGATATGTCATAGAACTCATAAAACTTGGAAATATAGTTCAAATTTAAACAAATTTGACTACTGATCTGCTGTCCAACATGACAGCCCTGACCATTTTCCATCTCAACCTGATTTAGGCCATGCTAAAGGCAAAACCAATTCTGGAGCTCAACATAGAAGTTAAAGACAACTTCAATATCTTTCCAGAAAGTATTTGCTTGGCCTAAGATCTGTCCTGGTTAAAAAGTTATGAGAGGTCAAAATTAACAGAATTTCTGGAGGAAATTGGACAGCACCTCCCTGTTTTAGGTACTGATTTGATCCAAGAATCTCAGTTAACTATGTTCCTAATCTGACAAAACTTTCTGTTACAAAGTTGTAACCCATATCATAAGATTTCCAGAACTACCTCATTTTCTATTTTTGGATTTTTATGCAGGAAGTTATACTCAATTTACAGAGAGTTTACAAAGAGTCTTTACTCTGTCCTGTTTTCAGGACAGTTTCAACTCTACTGCATTTTTCGATTGGTTAAGGGATGAAACACCTCTGGACCTCAACAGAAAAGTTGTAAAGCTGTTCCAAAGATTCCAGAAATGTATCATATGACCCCAACCTCGAAAGAACTCAACCTCTAACCTCTGATTAACTTCAGCCTTAACTCAGCTGAAAACAGAGTGCTCTGTCCTTAACAACCTATAAGTTGAAAACTTGTTAACTTTGAATATCCTGATTAAGGGAAGGAGTTACCTCAAGTTTTACTACTTCGGATCAAAACCTTCAAGTTTATAAAATGAAGTTGTTCATTTAGTGGGGTGTGACGTCGATGCGTCACCAGATTATGTCGATACTACGTCCTCACAATGAAAAACCTATACCGTACTTAGCCGGCTTCGTTAGTTCAGTGGAACTAAATGTCACTCACACACGGATGCTACACGTCTACCGTTTCGTGGTTAGACTACCTGCAGAAACTCAAACAATCGTCAGACTCAGCTGCACACCGAGCCCGGTATCCACACAGTTCGTACACCCGACCGTCATCACTCGCCCGGATGTTCTCAAGCCAAACACGCCTTGAGTTACGTGTTCACATTTCAGACCACGTGGCGGGATCTCCCAAGTTGCACCACGCACGCCAGGGACAGACGTTGCTTGTATACCCCAAACGACATGAAGAGTCGTAGAGGATATCAAAGCGGGTCGGATTACCTGCCACTCGTGGGGCTCCACCCTTCAGCTTGTGTGCACTGGATGACAGCGCTTACGTGCACCCCTGAAATCATAAACGTCCTGAGATGCATGATTTTCTGACGTAGACAAATAGGTTAGTATGCCACTTGCTATACACTAATAACATTCTTATATGGGCTACTAACTCGTTCCTCACTGGATTTTTGAAAAAGATGACCTTTATAGTGCGTTAAGCCTCAAGCGAGCTCTGATACCAACGCTGACACAACCCCACGGTCTTGTCGAGCCAGGATCACGCTGAGGGGTACTGCGTTGCACAGTACCGAATAACACACATCAAAGGTACAAAGCGGAAGCAGAACTTTTATTACATAAATTGGTTTATGAACATTTGTACATCAAAATAAGTCCAGTCTACACTCACGGGCGTAGACTACGCATCAAGTGCACGTTCAGCCTTGAACGTGTCCTTGCTAGCACACACACACACTAACTCTGCAGCGTGCACGGCTCCCACTCGACGGGGTTCCCCTCCTGGGGTTCCGTCTCCTCTTCGGGAGCCCCTTCCTCATAAAACCCTGCAAAAGCTTCAAACACAAGCAGTGAGCACGAAGACTCAGCAAGTTTGACCCGTCTCTCCTAAACATGGAACTTCTACATGAGGGATTGATAGGTTACATGAGGAGAAATTCATTTGCAAGGACTCGCCTAATTAGTAAAACCTTACTTTCAAGTTTTAGCAGCAGATTGTGGGGAACGTAACGCTAAGGCACATGAGAAAGCCGCAATCAAACAAGAAATGCATTTCTCTCATGTACTTTGCCCAAAGTTGAAAGGAACTTTAATTAGCTCTAAACTACAGCAAATCATTAACAATCAAGTCCATCTTTCAATCAACAATATTTTAACATGTAACTAGCATGTTCATTCTACATCACGGTACAGTGAACAAGTGGTACTCACTGACCGCGAGGGACGGCGATTATAATCGATTTACACCTGCAGGATTACCCGAACAATCCGTCACGTACGCCCGTACTCGATGTTGCCTACAACAACCATCACGGACGCCGTATGCAACTACCTTTCACCCGTCAGCCAAATATTGAACCGGTCCCATCGTCCCGAGCAAGAGGTCTCTGCACGCGCATCTCAGTGCTGCCAGCCGATTTACACCTCAAGCTCTCAACCTACCCTCTGAACGACGGGCAATGCCTCAATATCCAGCTACCCGAGTTACATCGGTTTCTCGGTTCCCATATAGCCGATAGGTCTTCGGTACTGTTCTAGCTTGTTCAACAGGCCCGCACACGGCTCGGTCCTCAATCGACACAAGCGGAGCTATAGCACACAGGCCCCAAAGTCCCGTTGCCCTTACTCTCCACTCGGTCTCATTTTTCTTGCCATCTGTATCATGTGCTATCTCTACCCGAGTCGAGTGCCTCTAGCCTATGCTCGCGAGTAGTTCCAACTACTCGACTTGTACCGAATCCTACGCTATCTTAGCATTGCAGTAGCTAACGGGGTTTGCAATCCTAAACCCAACCCATGGTTTTCTTGGCATTGCAATTGGGTTTCCAAACAAGACTCTAATGCAAGGAATCATAATACTCAAGGAAGTGCTCAAAACAGTAAAAATTTGTAAAACGGTTAATGCAAACCGGAGCTTGCCTTGCTGCTCTTGGTTGTAGGCTAGCTGCTCCTCCGGAGTAACGAAGTCTAAGACTTCGGGTTCCTCCTCGACCTTAGCGACTACATGATGTAAGAGTACATGTATTAATTGTAATGCATTTGCATTGAGTTTAAACTTGTGAAGTTTATAAGTCCCACTAGACAGACTCAATGACTCTGGAATTTTTACTGTGGCTTGGTTACAATCTAAACAGAGACTTGGTCTAGTTTTAGTTGTAGCAAAGCTCATTTGAGCCCTCCACAATTAATTATGTACTTGACCTTAATTGAAGGCTTTTAGGGTGTTCTAAGGATTTTCATGAAACAAATTATGACTTTCTGAAAACTAGATTTTCAGAGGGTCCTAATGGAGTTGGTCTCACTTAATTTGAAGGTTCCTAGCTAAAGATATGAGCTAAACAATTTCAGAGAAAATTTTGAAAATGTTTCTGAACATTTTCTATTTTCTCTGGAACAGTTTCACTAATCACACCATTAGGTGGATCAAATGAGCTCAAATAGATCTGAAATTTTTATGGTAGTTCAGGGATATTTTGTTGAACATTCCAGCAAAATTTCAGAATTTTCCTCTAAATGATTCTCTAGTTAAAATTCCAAATATTTTAAAATTTTAGGAATTACTTCTGGAGAAATAAGTATTTTTATGAAGTGAAACCTGATTTGCTGGAAAGTGCTCAGAGAGCTGAATCCAACAAAATTTGGTTCACTCGATTTGGAGCTTTCTAGCCAAAGTTATGAAGATTTGAAGTTTGAATGAAATCTGAAAATTCGGGGAAAAGTTTAAACTCGCGGGTGGGCCACGGGAACACGCGTGGCACCCTGAGGCGTCGGCACACCGTGGTCTGCGGGGTTCCTGCACACCAGCACAACCGATCCCGGCCACACCCGATCCCGATTTAAATTTTTAAGCCGCTGACGCGTGGGCCAGCCGGCTTCGTCTTCCTCCCGACGCGCCCTCGCGCTCGCGCCGCCTCCCCTCGCCGGAGCCGACTTTGAGCTCGTCGGCTTGCCACTGCCAGCCATCACCTGGTCTGAAACTCGCCGCCCAGGGGTTGTCGACGTCGAGGAGCATGTCCGTGGGGTCAGTTCGAGCTGGTGGTGACCGGAAATAGCCCGGCGACGTGCGGCGGCCTCGGTTGAGGTTCGGTGCCGTCGGCCGTGGTTCCTAACATGCCAAAACCTCGAACGATCGGTTCTATAGCATCAGTACACCTCTAGGAAGCTCGACAAGGTGTCAAATGGGTTCAAAGATGGCGTCAAGCCGGTCGGCACCGTGTGACCGAGCGTGCCCGCCATGAGCGCCCTTGATCGAGCTCAAAATTCGTCACTCCTAGTCAGTTTCATACCACGGATGCAGAAAGGAATTTGACCGCCGGCTAGTCCAGCGCTTATGTGCAAGATTTGATAACTAGAGAAGGATCTTAGAGCGAGAATTTGAAGAAACCGTACCAGAAGCTCAGTTTAAGGCCGCCGGAGTAAAAACTGGAAATTCGCAGTGGATTCTTCACGGTTTGCTTCCAAACTTGGAGGAGAGCAGCACGGCTGTTGCGCGCTCCTGCTGCCGCTCTTGCTGGACCATGAAAGCTCCTGTGGAACATTGTCCACGAGCGCCTGACCTTCGGCTGAGGTTAGGTCGCCGCGGTGGCGATCGTTCTCGGGCAAGGGAGGTCGGAGCTCGGGGTTTTTGTCGTTGGGGAGGTGGAGTGCGATCTCAGGGTGCTGTCCAGCAGCTCGGGGAAGGAGGAGGCGAGATGTTTCCGCGGTTTCCCGATCGAGCAGAGAGGCAGACGGCCGGTGCTCGGTGTTCACGGTTGAGGGGGAAGCGAGCGGTGCCTGCCTCGGTGGAGCGCCTTAAGGGGACCTTGGAACCGCCCTTAGGCTCATGAGTGGGCGCGGGAAGCAGCTGGTGGCGCTGCCCCTCCTTGGTGGCGATCGCAGCTGCTCCCGGGGCGTTGAACCGACAGCTGCTCGGTGGAATTTCGTGCCGAGACTGTGACTTTGGGTGCAAGTCTCCCCTCTTCTCTCTATGACATGTGGGTCCCACACTCAAGTTTAACCTCTGAAATTAACTCCTCATCACTGTTGTAAAAAGTGAGCCCCAAAATACCCATGGTGATTCAAATTATTCACCCATAAGCCATTTGAATTGATTAGGATTCAAATTGGGTTTGGTTTGAATGATTTCAACACAAGTTCAGTTTGGAATTCAAATAAAGTTTGAATTTGTCCCACTTAGCTCATGTCAAGATCAACTCCAAATGGAGTGAAAATTGGTGTGTGAGCTCAAAAAAATGTGCTGAATAATAATATGCCTCCCACTTTTGAATTCATGGGATAAAAACAGTTTGGATTTGAATATGGTTTCAAACTGCCCTCTTTCTAGCTATACCCAAAATGACCTCAAAAAGGTTTTGAATTTGGGTGAAACTTGGCATGGGCATCCCTAGCAATGTATAGGAGTTTTCATATGCCCAGCCCCTCTATATCACATGTGGGAGATACCACTTTTGCAATATGTGAGTTTGTTCTCTAATGAGCATGTTGATGGTGGTTACTTGCTCTTCATTTGTGTTCATCATCTTGCTTCAAATGAGGTGTGTGGTGTGGTAATGAACACTTTAAACATGTGTCAAAAACTGAGGCCCTTACAATCTACATGGTGAAACACAATGTTTCTTTTTTCAACATTACCACGGAGAAAGTGATACCTAATGTCAATGTGCTTTGTTCTCGAATGTTCACAAAATAGTGGAACACTATCTAGATCAACCCCATAGTCCTTAAGTGTTTGAACAATCCAAATAATTTGTGAGCAAGCGCTAGCAGCAGCTACATATTCAGCTTCGGCTGTGGATTGTGCAACTGACTTTTGTTTTCTAGAGGACCAAGCAACAAGTGAATTACCAAGAAAATGACAAGCACCCGAAGTACTTTTCCTATGAATTCAACAACCCCCAAAATCAGCATCTGAAAAAGCTTTCAAAGTAACGGTTGAGGCAGAAAGAAGAAAAATCTCAAATTCTTGAGTTCCATGTAAGTACCTGAGAATTCTTTTGACGGCTTGACGATGTGAAGCACGTGGGGAAGATTGAAATCATGCACAAAGACATACGCTGAATTGTATGTCCGGTCTTGATGCCGTAAGGTACAAAAGTGATCCAATCATACTTCTATATTCTTTTTGATCCACAGGTTCACCATCTTCATCAAGTTCAAGTGTCATTGTTGTACCCATTGCTGTCCGAAGAGACTTGCTTCTGTCCATGTTGAAGTGCTTAAGAAGGTCTCTTGTATATTTTGTTTGATGCACAAAAGTACCCTGTTCAGTTGTCATGGTCATTGTGAGAGGAGTATGTGAACCTGCAACCATCTTAGCATGTCTACAAGAAGAGCACACAATTTCTTTGTCCCCTTTAAGCTTAGGCAGCCCATGTATGCGATCAAGAGCACTAACACGTGTGAGATGATCAAAGCCTACGTGACCAAGTCTACGATGCCAAAAATATAAGTCTTTTGAATCATTAGCACCTAGACATCTATGCTTAAAGGATGACATATCAAAAATCATCTTTAAAAATTCTTCCAAACCGAGACATATTAAAAATGAGCTCACTATTTGAATCTACAGCCTGGCAACAATTTTTAGTAAAAATTATTTCCAGATTTTCATCTACCAATTGTGAAATAAAAAGCAAGTTGTATTTCAAATTTTTAACAAGTACCACATCTTTTAAAGTGTAGTGATTATTTACTCTAACCGAACCCTTAGCAATTATAGGAGTTGAAGAATTATCGGCAAAAGTAACATTTTCTGTATGTGACACAAAAGAGAGGGAGGAGAACCATTCTTTGTTACCGGTCATGTGGCGTGAGCATCCTGAATCCACAATCCAAATGTTCTCCTTCCTCAAGCATGTAACCTACACAGAAGTACAATACGTCAATGACTCAATACTAGTGATAGTCAAAAGGCATTTAGAAATCTAGTACTGAGTCACACGACGTCCAGCAGAAGTAACACGCAAAGGCTGAGATAAAACAGCAGGTTTATGAGCCAAAGTTTGAGTATTTTTGTACCCAACTACTGACCTACGAGGTGTTACATGAGTAGCACTAAAAACAATAGGTCCAGAAGCAAACTTTGCATGTTTTTAACTCATTACAGCAGGTAGGAGCTTCAACAGCAACGGAGTGTTCCTCACCCCTTCAACTTCTTCATTCACTTGGTTCACTTGCTCCTGAACAACATCCTTATTAGCACCACCTCTACCGCGGCCAACACCATGACCTATATCGCGACCTCTCACACGTGTGACCACACGTGCACTCCTTCTCGGCGGCATAGTTCTACTAGTTTGAAATATAGCAAAAGTATGATTAACAACATATCAACATGACAAAATAAACACAAAAAAATATGCAACTGAAACAAGAATGCAGAGTATGCCCATGATACCCATCCTAGTGTGCATACGTGTGTCAATTTTTAATTGTATGCCTACGCTAATATTTTTCATACCCATTTAACATTTAAACTCTATAACTAGACAATACGGCCTAGACTCTGAGTACCAACTGTAATGCCCAAGGTAACCACTACCCTGGATGCTACTACAAACACCTACCATTTCCTACTAAGTGTACAAATTATTAGAAATTTTGACAGGGTTTCCCTTGTAATTTCTATCACGTGCAGACAAACAGTTACAATAATATGCATATTAAATATACAGAAGTTGTAGTGGAACATGTGGGACGGGAAGTCGAGGCACGATCCAGTAGTAGCCTGGTGGGGGAAAGTATTGATGAGGAAACTGGTGATGCGAGGCTGGAGAACTGGTTATCATCTGAACAGTGCCACGAGGAGCATTAAATGTGGAAGTTGAACCCCTAGAACTAGACATAGATGTGGATCCTGTTGAGGAAGAATTTGTCCTTTGCCACTTGATAATAAAATCAGGATTTTTCTTGCAAATAAGGGCCATATGTCCTTCTCTTCCACATAGACGGCATGTCCCAGAAAAACCACACTCTGAAGCACGATGGGGCTTCCCACACTTGAAGCAAATCAAACCTTGTCCTGGAACGGGATGCATAAACGGGGCACTTGAAGTGTGCTGCCCCGTGGAAGACTGAGCCCCTGACTGCTTAGGTTTGAAGGATTGCTGAGAGGAATTGTTTGCCTTAGACTTCTTGAAAGAGGGTTGTTGAGTGGGCTCTCCTCCATCCTGGTGAATCCTCTTGTAATCACCTCCTATGTTATTGACATTCTCATTACATCTTTGTTGTAGGGCTGTAAGTTGGAACTGAGTCTCCATACCCCTAGCCTCCTGAACTGCTGTGATGTATGTAGTGGGAGGGTTTCTACCCACCACCTCTCTGTACCAAGCATTCAGCCCAATCAAGAACTTCCTAGATTTCTCACGCTCATCACTTGCAACACTAGGAACAAAGCGAACAATGTTGCTGAAATCCCGCTTATACTCATCCACAGTCTTTTCCCCTTATTGAATATGGTTCAACGCATGATTCATCTTGTCTCTGAAGGAATCAGCACTACAGGAATTCGGACAATAGACGACGGGCAAAAAGCGTCGTCAATAAGAACAGTACCGTCGTCAATAACTTATTGACGACGGTAACCGTCGTCAATAATCTTATTGACGACAGCTAAATCCGGTTGTCGTCAATAAGCTACAGCAGAATATTGACGACAGCCAGGGTCAGGCTCTCGTCAATAAGCTAGCTTATTGACGACGGCCACGGTTTGAACCGTCATCAATAACGATGGCTTATTGACGACGGACAACTTCTTGGCCATCGTCAATAACAGTGGCTTATTGACGACGGTTTCTGGTACCTGGCCGTCGTTAATACTAGTGGCTTTTTGACGACGGCCAGGTACCAGAAACCATCGTCAATAAGCTTTGCAATTTTTTTAAAAAAAACAGAAAATCCTGCCCTGGCTTTGAGTCCAGGCCTGGCTCGATGGCAAGATCACAGGCAATCAAAACATAGTCACAGGCAGGCACAAAAACACTATACGCACGCCACACTACCCTACGCTACCCCGACCGCTACCACCAGAGTCCAGGAAGTCGTCGCGCGCTCGTCCAAGCACCAGATGCTGAGGGGATGGAGTTTCCTGAGCCTGCGTCGCCGATCCCTGTGATGTACATGTATAGTTAGAAAAATTAGAAGTTCACAAATGTGTATATGACTAAATAAACTCATTAGAAGTTAGAATTGAGCAAGTTAGCTAGATTTGGCTATGTTTGAGTAAGTTTGCTCATATTTTACTAAGTTTGAGAAGTATGGACTAGTATTGTTTATGTTTGAGCTAGTTCAACTAATTTTGGCTATGTTTGAGTAAGTTTGCTTATATTTGACTATGGTTGAGTAAATTATACCATATTTTACTCAGTTCGAGTATGTTTAACTAGTTTTCCCTAAGTTTGAGTAAGTTTGATCAAATTCAACTAAATTTGAAAAAGTTTAACTAGTTGAAGCTATTATGAGAAATTTTGTACCTGTGCTTCTAACGTTGGCCCCTGTGGTAGCTGTATCGGTGGGTGCGCTCACTGAGGAAAGACAGCCGGCTGTCCTGCGGCCATAGTCTGCAAATATGAAGTAAATTATTATACATGTCATTATATATTAGAAACGTTGAGTACAACGATCTGAACTTACCTGCATGGCAGCTTGTAGCTGTAGCATGTACGAGTGTTGATACTCGTCCCTAGCCCGGAGCTCGGCTGCCTGCCTCTCGTTCGTGAGCCTCAGCGCTTCCTGCGTCCTCTGGAGCTCCTCCTGGACACTCTGGAGCTCCAGATCTTGGCTGCCACGCCTGCTGGATCCGCCCTGCGATGAAGAGGCCCTCGAGGAAGACCGCGCCTCCCTCGAGTCGACTACTCCATCGAAGATGGCTAACCTACACAACAAAGAAAGAGTATTAATGTTTCGTGTCTCGAATTTCATAAAACTAAATGAAAAACAACAGAACTCACCGGCCGTGAGGTTTACCGCCACCGCTTGCATAGGTGGCTTCAGGTACGATCGGCGAGTTCTGCCAATCGTAATCCTCACCTCGAAGCCTCCGCACCTCCTCCCCATACTTTTCCTGAAAATACAGAAAATTAAAGTCATCAGAAGTTTTAAAGAGAATAAAATTAAGTTAACTAAAGTACTAACCAACGTCTCTGTCACCGTCTAAGAAGACAACTGATTAGGCTGCAAGGGGTCACTTCCCATGTGACCCCTCCTCCACACCTGGATAGCGGTCGGCTCCTGACCGATCTCACGCTCCTATCGATACGTGTTAGCACAATGATAGCGATAGAAATTAACTAGAATAAAATTCGAGTATCACTTACCATCCGTTTAGCAAGGCGTACGTAGCCATCCCCGCCAAGACGGTGTTTCCCGTCCGTCCCTCGACTCTGTCGGCGGGTCATCGACACGCCTTGGAAGCTCTGGCTCGCCCAACGAGCACATAGGGAACTGTAGGCGTCCGGACATGACTCAAGCAACGGTACGTTGATCTGCATACATTTGTTATTGGATGAAAACATTGATGAAAATTGGATAATAAAGCAAAGTAAAATAAATATTTTACCTCTGCGTACTGTGCCTCTGTCAAGTACTTGTCCGCCACATCACTAAACTGCCCCGGCTCACCCTCGTCCGGATGCAACTTATAGTACGCCTTCGTAATCTGAATGCGAGCCGTTGATATCGACTGCGTCAGGAGCTTACTAGCGTTGTTGTTGAAGACCAGGCGAGCATGATCCAACTGGGCCTTGTCCTCCAAACGGTAATATTTCTACAAGAAGAAATATACAAGTTAATGTATTTAACATATAATAGGTAATGTACTGGGCCATAGCATAATCGTCCTAAGACGTAGCAGCCCGTCCGTTCACTAGACCGGGGTAGTGACAACGGATGAGCTAGCCCAGGACAGCGTTGACCTGGTAGTGGCGTCCTTGACCCGTGAACGAGTCATCGGTCCAAGACCTACACGATTCTCAATTAGTATATATATAAGTGTTAAAATATCTAAATTGATTTGCTAAAGATTTACTTACCTATCGCCAACCGGATGAATAACGACCCGATCTTCTGGCCGTGCAGGAACCGGAGGAGGAGCCACTCTCCTCCTGTAACGCCGCTATGGAGCCGGCTCCACATCAGGCTCGGTGGAAGGCTCCGAAGCAGGGTCTGAAGCCTGCGGTGCCCGAACCTGAAGAGGATCCGAAGCAGGATATAGAACAGGCTCCGAAACCTGTGGCGTCTGAAGAGGACCCCTAGCCTCTGTCTCCTCAGACGTAGAGTCGTACTAAAAATTTAAAGATTGGTAATATAGATTTAAGAAGTTATTTATATAATTTATGTAATTTAATATTCTTTACCTGTCGTGACCGCTCTCGTGAGCCTTGGCCTCTGTTGAGGCCCAACAGCTGAGACAGTCTACCATTGCTAGACTGACAGCCCTAGAAAACGGAGTCTACTCTCGGGGGCAGAAAGCCCCGCGTCCCCCGTCGTCTACTGCTCGACGACATCCTGAAGAAAGTAAATTTGATAATGAATTTAAAGAAAAATATAGAAGATGAAATAAGAGATGAAGGAACCGTTACTTGTACTCAATTTCAAAATTCATCAGTATCACGATCATGTACTCTACTTCGTAAACCGGACCATCGATCTTTTTGTCGTGGTTGTTCGCCGTTTTTGTTTTTTCACATTATGAGTCTGTACATCTTGTGCATCTCTAACCAATTCATCGAGTCGTAGACCAGGCTCAACGATAAAAGAATTCGGCAACTCTTCTTCTTGGTAAACAACATCAGCCTCATCAAGGTAACCAGTATTGTCCGGTGTATATAACCACTCACGAGGATTCACCTTTTGTACAACCCACCATACACTAAGCTTTTCACATGGATATTGTAGATAGTACACTTGTTCGACTTGGTGTGCAAGGACAAAGGTGTCGTAGCCTCGTAGTCGGTCCTTGTGTTTGACTTCTACCATGCCAAATTGGTTTTGTCGAGATCCATTGTTATTATCAAACCAATCACAGTCAAAGAAGACTACTTTAAGGTCTTTACTCCCGGCAAAATTGAATTCTAAGATTTTGTTTATGATCCCATAGAAATTAGTTTCACGTCCTTCGGCATCGGTGGCCCTCGTCACAACTCCGGTGTTAGATGTTTCCCTAAGAGGACGTTGAGCTTCAAATTGAGTTGAACGAAATCGGAACCCATTGACATCATATCAACCAAAGAGTTTAACTTTAATGGATCTGTTGGACAGTTGTCACAAATCTTCATGAACACCGGCTTGTGTCTTGCACTTTCCAACATATGAAGTAAGAAGACTATTTTATGCTATGAACATAATTACTAAGAGGAACAAGACAAGGAAAACGTTACATGATTTCGAAACCAGGTTGGTAAGTTAGGTCCTCCATTTACTCCATAATGTCGTATTGTTTGTATTTGCTTGCTCGTAGGTTGCTGCTTAGACTTCCAATTTTGTCGATCGAACTCACTAAATAAGGACAAAACAAAATTATTAGCATAGATGTATAACACACCACGCAAATTAGTATAGATGTTGAACAACCACTTACTGAAAAAAATTGTCCATCCCATCTATGTTAGCGTACATGTATAACAAAGCAGTTGTCTTTTCATCTGTTGAAGCATCATAGGATGTGCCACTACCAACAGTGGTGCCTCTCGTTTGAAAAAAGTGAGAGTTCGCTACAAGAGGTTGCTTCAGCCATATTGTACCGCAACACCGATGCATTAACATTGTGTTCTTCTGCAAAGTAGACACTTGAAAAGTATCCTATCTCCTGAAGTGTAAATGCTTCAGCGATTCATCATTCAACCCTTGCCCTATTACGAACCATCGGTTTCAGACATCTGAGTGCTCTTTCAATGTGGTACATCCACCTATATTAAACAGGGACGCCTACTTTAGCTTCATATGGAAGATGGATTAGAAGGTGTTGCATTGGATTGAAGAACCCTGGAGGAAATACTTTTTCCATCTTACATAAAAGCACGGGTATCTCTTTTTCCAACTTCTCCATCATCTCCCTTTTGACTTCTTTAGCACAAAGCTGTCTATAAAAATAGCTAAGCTAGGCTAACACCTTGCACACCTCATCGTCAAGATAGCCTCGAAATATAACCGGCAGAAGTCTTTCCATGATTATGTGATAATCATGACTCTTCAAACCAGTGAGATTTCCAGTCTTAACATTAATGACTCTTCTCAGGCTAGCAGCATAACCGTCTAGAAACTTCAACTGTTTCAACCACTTGAAGACTTCTTTCTTTTCTTTTGCTCGAAGGTAGAAAGAAGCTCGTGGTTTGCCACTAGCTTCAGAGAGCTCAAGACTTGGTCGGTTACAAATCTCTGTCAAATCCTTCCGAGCTTTTATATTGTCTTTTGTTTTGTCCGTCATATCTAAGCACGTTCTTATGATGCATTCGCCCATGTTACGTTCCTGGTGCATGACATCAATGTTATGCATTAAAATTAAAGACTCCATATACGGTAACTCCCATAGTACACATATATGAGTCCAATTGTGATCCTCTCCGTAACCAACAAAATATCCAGGATGACCTTCATCTGGCACTAGATTGTTGAGCTGTTCTACAATTTCCGACCCGTTCAAACGTTTTGGTGGTCACTTTTTTACAATGGTACCCTTCCTAAAGGCATTTCTCTGTTGACTAAACACGTGATTTGGCGGTAACCAACGTCTATGACAATCAAACTAGCATATCTTGCCACTATGACTTAGACGAAAACAATCCGTGTCGGAAGCACATATTGGACATGTCAATCGACCATGAGTGCTCCAGCTAGAAAACATGTCGTAAGGTGGAAAATCATGAACAGACCACAAGTACGCAGCTCGAAGGTTGAATTTCTGTTTTCTATAACAGTCGTACGGTTCGACTCCTGTCCATAACATTTTCAACTCTTCAATCAATGGTTGCATCATCACGTTCAGTCGTGAACCAGGATGATCCAGTCCAGGTACAATAAAGCAAAGGAACATGAACTCATACTTCATACAAAGAGATGATGGTAAGTTGTACTGAATAGCGAACACGGGCCAACAAGAGTATGGTGTGGCGTTTGTACTAAACGGTGAGAAGTCATCTGTCGCCAACCCAAAGCGAATATTTCTCGCGTCATTGGTGAAATCTGGTTCAAAGCGGTCAAGCGCCTTCCATGCCTCACCGTCCGACGGGTGCACCATCATGTCGTTGTTCTCACGTACACCTTCTTTATGCCACCTCATGTGTCTAGCTGTTTTTTTAGATAGAAACATATGCTTGAACCTAGGTGTGACAGGCAAGTAGCGAAGCTGCTTCTATGCGACTTGAGTCATTACTTTCGAACCGTCGTCATTAACAACTTCGACAAACTCGCTTTACCACATTTTAAGCACTTGTTCTCGTTGGCATGCTCTCTCCAAAAAAGCATGCAATTGTATAGACACATATCAATCTTCTCATATTTCATACCCAGACCAGAAATCAACTTATTAGACTGATACATATCTTTAGGCACTATATGTGGTTGTGAAAGGATATCACTGATCAATTTGATGAGATCGTTGTAGCAGTTATTGGAGAAGAAATACTTAGACTTAATAGGCCATAAATCTAGTCATGAAAGTAAGGAGCGTCACTTCGGTGTGTTCAGGCAACAGCTCTTCTGAAGCTTTGAGAAACGTGAAAAACGCTTCAACCTCCGTTGTTGGAGGATCCTCCATAAATTCAGGATTTATGGCATCAAGCATCTCGTCCATCCTATCGACCCCCGTGTTGTCATCCTCATCTGAAACATGTAAGGGTTGAGAAGATGTCTCACCGTGAAAGGTCCACACCTCATAATCTTGCATGAAACCGTATCGACACAAGTAAAACGCCAAATTCACTTTGTCCCAACACTTTGCACCCTGACATTTCATACATGGGCACCGCACCTTATCGATCATTGACAATAAAAAAGCTCGATCTACAAAAGCATCTGTATTGGCGAATCACTCATCCGAGTGACCACCAGAATTGTTCTTCCAACCGGTATACATCCAACTACGGTCCTCACCCATGTTTGAATCTACAGTTTAATGTCAAGGAAAATATAGTTACTTTATAATTTATTTATGTCACGGCCCTACATCTATGGGAAAGGATAGGTCCTAAACCCACCCAAGAGTGACTGAGCCGAGCGTGCTTATGACAAGACGCGTGGTCTAGATCCGAACAAAATTTCAGCAGCATAACCCCGTTGTTCTCCACTGCAAGCTCGAAAATGGTGCAGCAGAGAACAACAGGGTTATGCCGTCGAAATCTCGTCTAGATCTAAACCCGCGTCTCATCACAAGCCACGCCCCCTCGGTCACTCCCAGGCTGTCCAAAAAGGGACAATTCCGAACGTACACGCCTCACATGCGTAACACATGTGAGACGGACCCGTTCGAAACGGGTGACACATGTTGTATATTTTTACATCAATCTTTCATTTTTGAGTCATTTAAAAGAGAGAGAGGAAAGAACGAGAGAGAAGGAACAAGAGACAAAGAAGTGGGTCAGCCGTCCTAAGTTATGCCCCGCTGAGGCCTGCCATTATCATACGACGCCTAGGGTTAGCCGTCGTACGTTATGCCCCGTCGTAAGTGGGTCAAAGATGAAACAACACCGTCGGGGCCCGCCATCCACGCGCGGGAGTTTGCCGTCCTCGGTGCCTGTCTCGACTAATACATTACCAATAAATGGGCCATGACAGACCCTAAATGGGTCGTGTCAGGTCGGACCGGGCCGAAACCCATTTATTTACATATAGTAACTAACCACGCAATCAATCAAAGTATTATTTAAACAATAATCAATTACAATACTAATTAAATAATTAATCAACTAAGGTCGGGTGGCGCGACAGGGCGGGGCTTGGGGCGGGGCCAGGCGGCACAGCAGGGCGGGGCTCGGGGCGGGGCGCGGCGAGCGGCAGCGGCCGAGGCGCGGCCGGGGCTCGGCGCGAGCAGGGGCGGCCGGGCGGGGCTTGCGGCGGGATGGCAGCGGTTGCGGCGGGGCGGGGCACGGGATGGCGGTGCGCATTGGAGCGGGGCGCGGGACGGTGGTGCGCGGCGGCAGGGCGGGGCGTGGCGGCGCGAGGAATCGCCAGCGTGAGGCATCGGCGGTGGAAGCACGAGGGGCCAGCGGCGCCTTGCAGCGACGGCGGCGGGCGGAGGCGGCGCCGGCATCGGCGACGCTCGCCCAGGCGAGGCGAACCGCCCTGGCTTATATGGGAGGTTTCTTGCCATGCACAGGGTTCCAAAAGGCGTTAGGCGCTAGGCGGGCGGTGACCCCTCGCCTAAAGCCTAGGCGTGCATGAGTGTTGATTTAACATTTAAATTTGGCACATGTTTTTTAAAGGAAAAAGAAAACAAATGTTGATGTAGTTGTGCCAGGAAGAAGGTGACAAAAGGTAAAGGCTAGGAATCCGCTTAGTATACTATGACCTTGTTTGGCATAGCTTATGTAACAGTTTTTTTATAAAAATGAGTAGGGGTGTACCAAACACCAGGATTCTCCAGCAGCTTATTATTTAGCTGTTTTTCAGAATGAACTATAAGTAGGATATAAGCTTAACCTGTTTTTCACTAGTTTTTTAAATAATCTGCGTTTTTAACAAGTTCAAACTGTGTCAAACAGAGCATATGCTTCACGTATTGCCCTCTATGCGTTAGCTATTTCTGCAGAATTGCCCCAAATATGTCAATTCTGTTAACCTATCAACTTCTTCAGATTGACCATATTTCATTTCAGCTGGTAGGTGGGATCTGATAATATTGCTTCTAGTTAAAGAAAAAAGGTGCCATGCTTTGCAGTAATATATTACAATGGACAGCTCCGGAAAAAAAGGAATGATTGAATGAACAAAAATCTATGTGAAGCATTAATAGACGTAAGAAACCTATAACGGTGCAAAGTTAGCCCTGCAGACAAAACCATCATACTTAGTATGTCTTATCTTTTTATCATTTGCACACAGTGACAACATGAACTTGAATCATCTTTGCGAAATGGGTCTACTATTCTGAAATAGTTAGGAGCACTGTACTCCTAACAGTTCTGACCTAGTAAGGATCACTATACTTGTAACTGTTCTGACCACAGTTTCTGAATATATTCAGGGGTGTATTTGCTTCATAAGATTTTCGAGGCATGCTTGCTGATTAGCGAACGCAATTATGATCTGTTCGTGCATATCATTCCATGATTTCCATTTCACTCTACATATCGGCCAGCCCATCTATCAGTCTTTCGGTTCTGAAAATATCCTATGCCCTGGGGAGGGGAGGGGGAGAGGGGCGACGAAAGGCGCCGGGGAGAGGCCGGAGGGGGAGGGGGAGGGGACTTACCTCGGGCCGGAGACGGGCGGCGGTGGCGGCGGGGACGGGCGGCGGCGACCGGGACGGCGGCGGCGACGGGGAAGTCCGGCGCGAGTCGGGAGGTGGCACTGGCCGCCTCCCGGCTCGCGCACGGGTTATATACCCCGTTATTGACGACGGTGCTAGGAAATTGTCGTCTATAAGGACTTGTTGACGACGGTGCTAGGTCACCGTCGTCAATAACTCCTCGGGTGGGCCTGAATTTAGTTAAAGACCACGGCCACCGTCATCAATAATTTATTGACGACGGTTCTCGCCTACCCGTCGTCAATAACTAAGTTATTGACGACGGCTAGATTAAACCGTCGTCAATAACATTAAAGACGACGGCCCCGTCGTCAATAAATTTGGCCGTCGTCAGTGATCGTTTTTCCTGTAGTGCAGGATAATATTTAGCCCTGTACTGTGCCAAGAATACCACCCAAGCGATAGCACCACGAGTAGTTTTCCATGCTTGACATACTCCAACCCACCAAATATCAGCCTGACCTATCAACTGGTGTGGTATGAACAGGATCATTTCTTCCCCTGTCATCCTACAAGCAACCATGACCTTCTCCATCTTACGCAACCAATCAGCAGCATTAGTAGGTGCTCTAGAACCATCAAATGTGTCCAAGCGCATATACATCCACCTAGCAAATGTCATTGACTAGGGAACGACGTTTGCACCCTGGGCGATAGGAGCTTCAACAGCAACTGAGTGTTCCTCCCCCCTTGAACTTCTTCATTCACTTAGTTCACTTGCTCCTGAACAACATCCTTATTAGCACCACCTCTACCGCGGCCAACACCACGACCTCTACCGCGACCTCTCTCACGTGCGACCACACACGCACTCCTTCTCGGCGGCATAGTTCTACTAGTTTGAAATATAGCAAAAGTATGATTAACAACATATCAACATGACAAAATAAACACAAAAAAATATGCAACTAAAACAAGATTGCAGAGTATGCCCATGAAACCCATCCTAGTGTGCATAAGTGTGTCAAATTTTAATTGTATGCCTACGCTAATTTTTTTCATACCCATTTAACATTTAAAATCTATAACTAGACAATACGGCCTAGGCTCTGAGTACCAACTGTAACGCCCCAGGTAACCACTACCCTAGATGCTACTACAAACACCTACCATTTCCTACTAAGTGTAAAAATTATTAGAAATTTTGACAGAGTTTCCCTTATAATTTCTATCACGTGCAGACAAAAAGTTACAATAATATTCATATTAAATATAGAGAAGAAATAATAGCATCATTCGACCATCACAACTGAAATAAACTGAGTCAAAAGTCAATCGACCTCACGATAGTTCGTATTGACACACAAACTATGCAAATAATTAAGATATTTCGTATTATCAGTTTAATGTTTGATATGTGTGCTCAAAGTGAAGATGCTACCCTCTTCCCATGCATGCTTCGATCGACAAGTACCTAAAAACCAAATGATCACAAGAGTGAGCAAAACACTCAACAAGAAGAACGGTAAAATCAACCGGAATGAATAAAAGCGACGATAGAACTTGAACTAAAAACAATGAAATAGTAGTTTCCGTCTAAAATGGACAACACTTGTATACTCCTTAGCATTTACCAGTAAAGCCGAGCAAGTGGGGCCAGCACTTACTCACAGGAAGAACCAAACTGCACTCCGGATCAAAACAGTACTTGAATGATAATTAAATGAATAATTTGAATCTGAAACTTCAAACAGATAGAACCATAAACAATTGAATCTCAAAAACTAAGATAACGAATCAACAATACAATAAAGGAAATTGCGAGCACATCACACATGTCAGAAAAGGAACTCGTCATGCACTTGCCTTAACCTCGTCGAGAATTGGAAGTCTCTCTCTTGACACCGGAACCCTAAAATCCTGTGGAATATAAACTATATTTAGAACGTCCTAGCGCATAACTAAACTTTACTCCAACTTGATCCAAAATAAATAAATAACTTACTATACAGACTAGAAACGCTAAGATAACTATTATTTTTATGATTCTCTCTAACCGTTGACCGGAATTGAGCGAGACCAAAGGAAATAAAAAAGATAAAAAGTAACCCTACATACTATCACTACAAAGAAAAATAATTGAAAATCCTGACTTCACGGCGTGGAACTCAGTCAACAGAAGCTAATCATCACAGCTAAGATTTTTTAGTTATAAACTAAAAATCTAGATCCACAAATTTATAGAGATTTAGTGAATTTCTCTCAACCCCTAACCTTTTTTTCTTCCTGTCCACCTGTTTTCCTAGCTTTTCCCCACGGCAATAAGCAGCAGGCAGCGTTGCAGCAGCTAGTAAAGCAAGAACAGCAGCGTTGCAGCATCTAGTAAAGCAAGAAACAGCAGTGTTGCAGCACACAACACTTCCAGTGCAGCATTGGGCAAAGCATACAGAGGCAGCACAAGCAAAAACTCATAGGCAAGAAAAAATTAGCGGAGCGCTCACAGTAATAAGCAGCACAGCCCAGTAGGCAGCATCCCTCTTAATCTGTACCTTCTTCTCTTCCCCCGTAGTGCAGCTGAGGATTGGGGGACTTCTAATAACCGGCAGCAGCAGCGGCAAGGCTGACTAGCATGTGAAGGGGCGCTACAAGGTTTGACCAGCAGCTTTTATGCAGCCGATGCAAGAGCAAGGGCAGGAAGATGCAACGGCAAGGAGCAGCAGGGAAGATGCAACGTGAGAAGAAAAATTTGGAGGCGGCGACACTGGGAGTAAGGTTCTGGGAGGTGGCTGCACTGGTTGGGGAAAGAACAGCAGGTTTTTTAATATATATTGCTAGGTGACCTAAACCCTCATATCTAACGGTGCAAATTAATCCGACTCATAACTAACTCATATGATCTTTTTATCATGCATGAGTAGTGAAATGGAATTGTTTCGACGATCTCTACGCATCTATAGTCTCTGATCATCCATAGGAGCAGCAGATCAAAAAGTCAATTTTTTGGTCAACCTTATAATATCACTTGTCGTGATTTTTTCTTAAATACTCGGGATATTACACGGTTGGTTGAGCGGAAATGAGAATGAAGCGGCTGATTGATGATGCATTGTCGTAGCGGTAAAACTGAGCACCGAGAAGAAGAATCTCGCCGGCTCACCGCAACGGCGCAGAGGGGCGATGGTTGTTAGCGTCAGGGAGGAAGAGGAGAACCTCGCGCTCCTTTCTACGGCCACCAGTGGGCGTGAAAACGTCGGCCGGCGTCGGGCAACGGAGGAGCGGTGGCGGCGCACCCAAACAACGAGCACAGGACATTTTTGTGCACGGGCCGAGCAAGAAACAGGCGAGCTGCGGACTCGGTCGATCGGCGCACAGGATAAAGGAGGCAGAAGTGATCGGTGGCTCCAAATGATGAAAACATGTGGTGGCACATGCGATCGGTGCGTGGTGCGCGTGAGCGAGGGACCGAGGAGCTCACAACCATTCATCTGAGTCCTGCTGCGTGAGGCCGGCTGACAGGTGGGCCCCACCTGTCATACACTTAGAGATGCAGCAGGGCTCAAAATTCGATTAAAAAAAATAAAAGATGGGCTCCTAAAATTCTGAAATTTTGCAGAATTGCAACTTCCAATATGCTGAACTCAATGGTGATGTCAAATCTGAATGTTAATTACGTTAAATTGGAAATTTGCTATAACAGAGCCTCTCCAATTAGGTTAAAAATGATTTTAATTCAATGAACAGGTTCAACTTAATGTTTTCTGTATGAAATCAATTCAAACAGTAAAGATGTCATTGAATATAGGGAAAATATCTTGATGACCTCAAATTTTAAAATTCCACTAAGATGTATGCAGAAATCAGATTTGAATTTAACTCCCCACCCTATGTTATAATTTTGATTAAACCAAAAGAGTGTTTCAAACTTTGATTCAACTTAGGACTGAACTCTCAACCTGGAGTTACCTTATGGCTGAATCACAAATGAAAATGTGGGCTTTCACATGGTATACCCAAATATTTAAAGGGATTTTCACCTGTATTGCATCCAAATAATTCTATATACTCTTTTTCAAAATCCTTTGCTTTGCCATAGCAAAAGATCTCTCTCTTGTGAAAGTTGATCTTAAGGGCAGATAGATGTTCAGAAGCAGATAGTAATAATTTCATATTTTTTGCATCTTCCAAATCATGTTCTATGAAAATGATTGTGTCATCCGCATATTGCAGAATTGATAAGCCATTATCTATGAGATGTGGAATGACACACCTTATTTGTTTGTTATCCTTTGCCCTTTTAGTTAGGACTGCAAGCATGTCTACCATTATAGAATACAATATGTGACATTGGGTCTCCCTGGAGTAACCTTTTTTTATTGAAAATAATGTCCGATGTCATCTGTAACACCCCAAATTTTGATTCAAAACCCTAAACCATGTTCAGAGGGGAATTTACAAATTTTTGGGCGTGTTGCATGTTTTGCAAAAATTCAAATTCAAACTGGAATTCAAATTAGACTCAAATCAGAAAAGAAATGGAAAAAGAAAAAGAGAAAACGGGAAAAAACCGGCCAGTGGGCCGAAACCCGCCAGCCGGCCCAATTTTCCCCCGCGCCAGCCCGCAGCCGCGCGCCGCGCTATCCCTCACAGACAGGTGGGACCCACCTGTCATCCCTAACCCCGCGACCCCGGACTCTCCCGCGCGCGCGCGATCTTAACCGATCGAATTACCGCGTCCCTCAGCCCGAATTCCGGTCCCAGAAGAATCAAACTCGATCACAACTGACCCACCGCCCTCCCCCGGCTATAAAAACCCTAGTCCCGATCGGTTTTTCCCAAGCGATCGCCGATTTTTACTCCGGTGAGCACCGAGACTTCGCCGGTGAATTCTGGCCGATCTAAGCTCGGAAACTCTGATCTAACTCGCTGGTCTTGATCCACCGCCTCCGGGGAGCTTTGCAGGTGCAGAAAACTCGGAGACTTACGGTGTAAACACAGCGCCGACGAGCTTCGCCGTGGTTTTGCCTCGGACCTCGCCGCCGATCACTTTCCAGGACCTCCGAGCTCAAGAAAACCCCCGAGGTGAGATCCCCGACCTCCCCTCTACCGATATATGCCATAAGATCACAGTTCTAGGCAGAATTCTCGAGGATCCGAAAGTTTCCGGCGAGATCGCCGCTTCCCGCCGCCGTGCGCCGCCGGCAGCGCCGCCCGCGCTCGATCAGATCGACGTGGCCGCTTGTGCGCCGTTTATTTTAAATCGCACGGTAGACTTTAAAACCCCGCGTACCGGTTCGATGTTATAATCTCAGCCGTCGGTTTAAAATCGGACGGTCCACGTCAGCCCCGCGTTATAAAGACTGGAATTCTTACGTGCTACCCCCTGAGGTTCTCGGGAAATAAGAGCTAGCCCCGGAAACTTCTGATCTAGCCCCTGGAACTCCAGAAAATCATGTAAATTCATTTAAAAATCAGTTTTAGCCCCTGGACTTAATAAAAATTAGGAAAAACACCTCTGATAAGTGTAGCTAGACCCCTGGAAATTATGAAAATAATATTATAGACCCTGTAATGAGGTGAGTCCATTATTTTAGCCCTGTTTAGTATTTAATTTAGAAAATTGAATATATAACTAGTGTTTAAAAAATTAAAAAGTGGGACAAACATAATTGTCCAAAATTAATTAAAAACTTTCTTAGTACTTAGAAAACTTTGGAGTGAGATAAAAATATATTTTGGGCTGAAATGAATCTGTTTCATTTATTATTCATATTATTTAATATAGGGACACATTTTTAAGTAAATAATAGCTATAGAAAAATAGGGAAAATAATTATGAAATAGTTTACATCAGAGGCCAAGGTCAAAATATGTTATTAAATTATTTAGGACCAAAACCTATACTGTTTAGATGATGTGTATTACTAATTTCATAATAAAATACACAATTATGCATAGGAATGTAAATCTGAAAATATAGCAACTAGTAAATGATAAATGGAGTTTTTAAAATTCAAAGAGTTCAGTTTAGGGTTGATAGAAATTATGAAGGCACATATGGAGAAGAAAAATACTTTTCTTACATACTTGGTAGTTTAATATAAGGAATATATTTAAAACTGAAACACACACACACACACACACACACACATATATATATATATATATATATATATATATAGTATGTAAGTATAAATATGAACACCAAAGTAGGAATCATACACATATAAATAAAAGTGTGTGCAAGCCACAGATCAACACACAAAGTAACCACAACACATATAATGGTGAATGAATTTCATAAATATGAATGTGTGGTTTGTATGAAGTAAGAAGTGTGAACTATGTCTTATGATTGTTGTTTTTCTTTTGCTATGTGTGATGGTATGAAGTAGAACCTGTTCAAGAGCAAGTTATTCCTTTCCAAGATCAGGACTACCCATTTCAAGGGCAGCAAGGAGGCAAGTGTCCTTGACCACTTTGATCCTATGCTAGGATGTGTAGATAGAATTATTTGCATTGTCAAGTTAAATATGAAACCCATGCTAGGAAAGTTTCCCTAGAATTGCATTACCTTGTTTCCTTGTAGCTTGGGTTGGGATTTATTTTGTCATGTCATTTATTTACATGCATATGCTTAGCCATGCTTAGAATGGGATATTTGGGATATGAGATCATCAGTTTATTTTACCATACTCTTGAATGAGCTATTGTGAGTTATGTAGAGGTAGGGATCAAGGCAAGTTGGATGTTTTGGTTGTGTGCTGGGTGCACGAGACTTGGGTTTGTGTTTAGTACTTGCCTGGATCCTAAGGATCGGTTCATGGAGCATGTAATCCTGGCTTTACAGTGCCAACCACATGCTGAGATGGGGCAGCTTGGCCAATTAATTAGGTGTATCCCCGGCGTAGTATGGGTGTGTTGGATGGTGCGGGGAATAGGTGTCAGCTGGACTACCATATGAACCGCAAGGCTCAAGAGGGGGCCACTGCAGCGGGGTTGGAGCATCTTGTATGCTGTTAGGGGTGAAACCTCAGTGGGCCCACGCTCGTCGGGAATCCCTTTGTAAAGGCTTCGTAGTGATCTCCTGGCTACACACCTGGGAAGTGTGAATGTGGTTCGTAGCCACTGGCATAATGGAGGTTCTTTTAGTCCACCCGGCAACGGGGGATGAAATCACTACATGTGGGTACAGTGGTACAAACTCTGCAGAGTCAAAACTGTCATGACAGCCGTGCTCACGGTCAAGAGCGGCTTGGACTTATTCATGATTAGAGGATTGATGGTTTTGGAAGTTAAGCGGGGAGCTTAACATTGGAAATAATGTTATGGTTATTGGATTATGATGATGGGATGGGAGATTGGGACCATTTCACCTGTGTAGTAATGTTGGTGCTTAATAAGCTAAGGTGTTAGGTATCAATGGCGTAGTGCTTTAATCATGAGTTCAACCTCTCCTTGTTCTAGCCATGCATGATATAATTTTCCCACACTTGCTGAGTACCATTGGTACTCAACCTTGCATATTTGTTGGTTTATATTGCTGCTCAGGTCAAGATAATGAGGTGGTGTATAATGACCAAGATTTTGGACCCGAGAAAGGTTTTTAGGTTCATGAAGACCCCCGGGCAACGCCTGTGATGGAGCCCTAAAGAATAATATTCCGCTGCTAGTTTATTTACTTGTGATGAAGCATTAGTGTCCATTGAGACAATTGCGATGTAAGACTTATTTATATTCGACACCTGACTTGTAATAAATGATGCTTCACTATTTGTCATCACATGTATGAGAAAATGATCCTGGCATACATGTGATATTCACTTGGTTGTTTCTTCGGAAAAACCGGGTGTGACAGAGGTGGTATCAGAGCCAAGGTTGCCCGTAGGAACGTGGACCTAGGTAGAAATGGACGTATTTAAGGGCCCTATTTTCTTAAAAACTATTTTCCAAGGTGTGGGTTGAAGAGTGTTATTTAAGGAGTCATTTTCTTCATCTTACCCCAAATTTTCATTCAAAATGGGATTTTTGGTTTAAAAAGTTTATCTAACCTAATTTTAAATTCTTTTTGTTTTAGATGGTTCGAATGATTCGCACCGCTCGCAAGTCCACAGGAGGGAGAGTTCCCGTAGTTGCCCTTGCCGAAAGAGAGGAGAGTCGTCCAGTGACGTACCTTTCCTACGGATTGGCAGTAGGAGACTTGTTGCGCCGTCTTCGACGTATGCTCGAAGCCGCCGGCAATACGGGCAAACTAATCATCCACTATAACTCTACCAGGACCATCCGTGAGAAGAGGGAAGAATGGAGTTCGGAGATGAGGATTATACATGAGAATCAGCTGCTTAAGATTCACCACTCTCCAGCTTGTCGAGCAACACAAGTTGACGCGGAGAAAGATGTCACCTGGGAGGCCATCACCTGCCAGAGTCACATCTATCGTCGCCACTTGGACAAAACTGAGTACATGTATGTCCTCCAACGTGAGAGTGGTACCACGGAGTACAAATACCCACCAGTGCAGCAAGGGACTTCCCATGAGCACATGGACTTGTGCTTGGAGGATGCGGCTATGCTCAGCACTCGACTGCAGGAGTGTCAACAAGAGCTTCAAGATGTCCGAGACACCCTGAAGGACACGGAGGCGTTGCTGCGAGCTTGCTTAAAGGCAAGAGAAAGAGGAGATGGGAATGAACTGTGCGTCATCGTGAATGATACATGGACTCCTGACTCCCCGGATCGCCGAGCAATCAGGCGTCGTCGCACTTCTCCACCAGCAGCCTCCCCACCCAAAGCAGAGTCAGAAGGTAGCCGAAATGAGGAGGAAGATCCCGAGGAGCCAGCTTAAGAGGACGGGTAAACCATGTCACTATGGAGGAAGCACAAGAGGCACACGACGTGGTAGTTGGTAAGTTTCCTGCCAATTTACAC
Organism: Neostapfia colusana; assembly: GCA_030760725.1. Lineage (NCBI taxonomy): Eukaryota > Viridiplantae > Streptophyta > Magnoliopsida > Poales > Poaceae > Neostapfia > Neostapfia colusana. Next base: position 6,268,719 of record JASWHV010000006.1, read on the forward strand.
CTTGCAACTCTGCTGTTTGATTCTGGTGCTACCCACTCGTTCATTGCTCAAGGGTTTGTTAAGAAGCATGACCTAGCAACCACACAAATGAACCATATGCTAGCGGTAAACTCTCCAGGTGGAGAAATAAGGACAAGACAAGTGTGTCCCAAAGTGAACCTAGACATTAATGGGGTGGTATTTACGGCTAACCTCATAGTGATAGATTCACAAGGGATAGATATTATTTTGGGTATGGATTAGTTGACCAAACATAAAGGAATCATCCATTGTTTGACCAGAACGGTGGAGCTAACTCACCCCAGTGGCACAAGAGTAAAGTTCATAACGATACACGAGCCTAGGAGGGACATTAAATTAAATCAAGTGGAGGTGAAAGTTGAGGAAATCAGGACTATCAGGGAATATCCAGATGTTTTTCCGGAGGAGTTGCAAGGTATGCCTCCCGACCGTGACGTGGAGTTCGCAATTGAGCTAGTACCGGGAACAGCCCCGATATACAAGAGACCTTATCGAATGGACTCCAAGCAGCTAGAAGAGCTCAAGGATCATTTGAGAGGATTGACGGAGAAGGGGTATATTCGCCCTAGTTCCTCATCATGGGGAGCTCCGGTGATATTTGTGCCCAAGAAAGACGGAACCCAAAGGTTATGCGTGGATTACCGTGCTTTGAATGAGGTAACCATCAAGAACAAGTACCCATTGCCTCGCATTGAAGACTTGTTTGATCAGTTGAGGGGAGCTTGTGTGTTCTCGAAAATTGATCTCAGGTCGGGATACCACCAACTCAAGATAAGGCAATCTGATATTTCCAAGACAGCTTTCGTATCTCGGTACGGACTGTATGAATACACTGTCATGTCTTTCGGGCTAACCAATGCCCCGGCATATTTCATGTACCTCATGAACAAGGTATTCATGGAATATCTGGACAAATTTGTGGTGGTTTTCATAGATGATATTCTCGTCTTCTCCAAAGATGAAGAAGAACATGAGAAACATCTAAGGTTGGTGTTACAGAGGCTGAGAGAACACCAACTATATGCCAAGTTGAGCAAGTGTGAGTTTTGGCTGAAGAGAGTTCCCTTTTTAGGACATATAATCTCGGAGGGAGGAATTTCCGTAGATCCCGCCAAAATCGAGGATATCCAGAAGTGGAAGACCCCTGAAAATGTCGGGGAAGTTCGAAGCTTTTTGGGATTGGCTGGATACTATCGACGGTTTATTGAGGGATTCTCCAAGATCTCGAGACCTCTCACCAAACTGTTGGAAAAGGGAATCACATTCACCTGGACGCCATAGTGCGATACGAGCTTTCAGGAGTTAAAGAAGAGATTGACAACAGCCCCAGTGTTGGTTATGCCAGATATGCAGAAGAATTTCACAGTGTACTGCGATGCCTCTGGAAATGGGTTGGGATGTGTTCTCATGCAAGAAGGACATGTCGTGGCATATGCATCCCGACAGCTTCGGAAGCACGAGAAGAACTATCCTACACATGACCTAGAACTAGCTGCAGTGGTACACGCGTTGAAAATTTGGCGGCACTATTTGATGGGGAAGAGGACAGAGATATATACGGATCATAAGAGTTTGAAGTACATATTCACACAGCCAGATCTCAACCTCAGACAAAGGGGATGGTTAGAGCTAATCAATGACTTTGATGTGGGCATCAACTATCATCCCGGGAAAGCAAACGTCGTGGCCGATGCTTTGAGTCGGAAAGTGCAGGTCAATAAGTTGAGCTTGAAGGACATGCACGCAGAATTGAAGGACGAGGTTATAAGGCTCGATCTATGTCTAGTAAATAGTGGTGAAGCTATCGCCATGGAAGTGGACTCCACACTCGAGCAAGACATACGCGAGGGCCAAAAGAATGATGAGAAGATACAAGAGATCAGACAGCTCATCAAGGAAAATAAAGCTCCTGGTTTTAGAGAGGATGAACAAGGAACGGTGTGGCACGAGAAAAGGATCTGTGTGCCAGAAGTAAAGGAGATCCGTGAATTAATTTTGAAGGAGGCTCACGATTCTGACTATTCCATTCATCCTGGGAGTACGAAGATGTACCAGAACCTCAAGAGCAGGTATTGGTGGTATGGCATGAAGCGAGATGTCGCGGAACATGTTGCCCTATGTGACACATGTCAGTTGGTGAAAGCAGAACATCAACGACCCGCGGGATTGCTGCAACCACTCAAAGTGCCTGAATGGAAGTGGGAAGAAATCAGCATGGATTTTGTTGTGGGATTGCCTAGGACCCAATCTGGGTATGATTCAATATGGGTCATTATTGATCGGCTAACCAAGGTAGCTCATTTCATTCCTGTGAAAGAAAGCTACAGCGGATCCAAATTGGCAGAATTGTACATGTCAAGGATTGTGTGTTACCATGGAGTGCCAAAGAAGATAGTGTCGGACCGAGGGACACAGTTCACCTCGAGGTTTTGGCAGAAGTTGCATGAAACCATGGGAACCCATCTGAACTTCAGCTCTGCCTATCATCCCCAAACTGACAGGCAGACGGAGAGAACCAATCAAATCCTTGAAGATATGTTAAGGGCATGTGCACTCAAAAACAATAGGAGTTGGGACAAGAACTTACCGTATGCGGAGTTTTCCTATAACAACAGCTATCAAGCTAGTATGAAGATGTCACCGTTTGAAGCTTTGTATGGAAGGAAGCGCAGAACTCCCCTATTTTGGAACCAAACAGGAGAAAGTAAAGTGTTTGGTCCAGAAGTGCTACAAGAAGCCGAGGCGAAGGTGAGGGAGATTCCCAACAACTTGAGGATAGCACAAACACGCCAGAAGAGTTATGCTGATGTACGAAGAAGAGAGCTCGTTTTCAACGTGGGATACTATGTTTATCTCAAGGTGTCCCCTATCAGAGGACTTCGTCGGTTCAAGGTGAAAGGGAAGTTGTCACCTCGATACATCGGACCCTTTCAAGTTTTGGAAAGGAAAGGCGAAGTGGCGTATCAACTAGAGTTACCGGTTCATCTATCGGACGTGCACGATGTATTCCATGTGTCACAACTCAAGAAATGTCTGAGGACGCCTGAAGAGGTGTTACCCATGAATGAAGTGGATGTAGCTGAGGATTTGTCTTATGCCGAGCAACCATACAAGATTTTGGAGACGATGGAACGCCTCACCAGAAACAAGAGAATCCGGATGTGCAAGGTGCAGTGGAAGCATCACTCAGAAGAGGAAGCCACCTGGGAACGAGAAGATGAGCTCAAGGCACAATTTCCGGAATTGTTTTCTTAGAAACACCAATCTCGAGGACGAGATTTCTTTTAAGGGGGGTAGAGCTGTAACACCCCAAATTTTGATTCAAAACCCTAAACCATGTTTAGAGGGGAATTTAAAAATTTTTGGGCGTGTTGCATGTTTTGCAAAAATTCAAATTCAAACTGGAATTCAAATTAGACTCAAATCAGAAAAGAAATGGAAAAAGAAAAAGAGAAAACGGGAAAAAACCGGCCAGTGGGCCGAAACCCGCCAGCCGACCCAATTTCCCCCCGCGCCAGCCCGCAGCCGCGCGCCGCGCTACCCTCACAGACAGGTGGGACCCACCTGTCATCCCTAACCCCGCGACCCCGGACTTTCCCGCGCGCGCGAGATCTTAACCGATCGAATTACCGCGTCCCTCAGCCCGAATTCCGGTCCCAGAAGAATCAAACTCGATCACAACTGACCCACCGCCCTCCCCCGGCTATAAAAAACCCAGTCCCGATCGGTTTTTCCCACGCGATCGCCGATTTTTACTCCGGTGAGCACCGAGACTTCGCCGGTGAATTCTGGCCGATCTAAGCTCGGAAACTCTGATCTAACTCGCTGGTCTTGATCCACCGCCTCCGGGGAGCTTTGCAGGTGCAGAAAACTCGGAGACTTACGGTGTAAACACAGCGCCGACGAGCTTCGCCGTGGTTTTGCCTCGGACCTCGCCGCCGATCACTTTCCAGGACCTCCGAGCTCAAGAAAACCCCCGAGGTGAGATCCCCGACCTCCCCTCTACCGATCTATGCCATAAGATCACAGTTCTAGGCAGAATTCTCGAGGATCCGAAAGTTTCCGGCGAGATCGCCGCTTCCCGCCGCCGTGCGCCGCCGGCAGCGCCGCCCGCGCTCGATCAGATCGACGTGGCCGCTTGTGCGCCGTTTATTTTAAATCGCACGGTAGACTTTAAAACCCCGCGTACCGGTTCGATGTTATAATCTCAGCCGTCGGTTTAAAATCGGACGGTCCACGTCAGCCCCGCGTTATAAAGACTGGAATTCTTACGTGCTACCCCCTGGGGTTCTCGGGAAATAAGAGCTAGCCCCGGAAACTTCTGATCTAGCCCCTGGAACTCCAGAAAATCATGTAAATTCATTTAAAAATCAGTTTTAGCCCCTGGACTTAATAAAAATTAGGAAAAACACCTCTGATAAGTGTAGCTAGACCCCTGGAAATTATGAAAATAATATTATAGACCCTGTAATGAGGTGAGTTCATTATTTTAGCCCTGTTTAGTATTTAATTTAGAAAATTGAATATATAACTAGTGTTTAAAAAATTAAAAAGTGGGACAAACATAATTGTCCAAAATTAATTAAAAACTTTCTCAGTACTTAGAAAACTTTGGAGTGAGATAAAAATATATTTTGGGCTGAAATGAATCTGTTTCATTTATTATTCACATTATTTAATATAGGGACACATTTTTAAGTAAAGAATAGCTATAGAAAAATAGGGAAAATAATTATGAAATAGTTTACATCAGAGGCCAAGGTCAAAATATGTTATTAAATTATTTAGGACCAAAACCTATACTGTTTAGATGATGTGTATTACTAATTTCATAATAAAATACACAATTATGCATAGGAATGTAAATCTGAAAATATAGCAACTAGTAAATGATAAATGGAGTTTTTAAAATTCAAAGAGTTCAGTTTAGGGTTGATAGAAATTATGAAGGCACATATGGAGAAGAAAAATACTTTTCTTACATACTTGGTAGTTTAATATAAGGAATATATTTAAAACTGAAACACACATATATATATATATATATATATATATATAGTATGTAAGTATAAATATGAATACCAAAGTAGAAATCATACACATATAAATAAAAGTGTGTGCAAGCCACAGATCAACACACAAAGTAACCACAACACATATAATGGTGAATGAATTTCATAAATATGAATGTGTGGTTTGTATGAAGTAAGAAATGTGAACTATGTCTTATGATTGTTGTTTTTCTTTTGCTATGTGTGATGGTATGAAGTAGAACCTGTTCAAGAGCAAGTTATTCCTTTCCAAGATCAGGACTACCCATTTCAAGGGCAGCAAGAAGGAGGCAAGTGTCCTTGACCACTTTGATCCTATGCTAGGATGTGTAGATAGAATTATTTGCATTGTCAAGTTAAATATGAAACCCATGCTAGGAAAGTTTCCCTAGAATTGCATTACCTTGTTTCCTTGTAGCTTGGGTTGGGATTTATTTTGTCATGTCATTTATTTACATGCATATGCTTAGCCATGCTTAGAATGGGATATTTGGGATATGAGATCATCAGTTTATTTTACCATACTCTTGAATGAGCTATTGTGAGTTATGTAGAGGTAGGGATCAAGGCAAGTTGGATGTTTTGGTTGTGTGCTGGGTGCACGAGACTTGGGTTTGTGTTTAGTACTTGCCTGGATCCTAAGGACCGGTTCATGGAGCATGTAACCTGGCTTTACAGTGCCAACCACATGCTGAGATGGGGCAGCTTGGCCAATTAATTAGGTGTATCCCCGGCGTAGTATGGGTGTGTTGGATGGTGCGGGGAATAGGTGTCAGCTGGACTACCATATGAACCGCAAGGCTCAAGAGGGGGCCACTGCAGCGGGGTTGGAGCCTCTTGTATGCTGTTAGGGGTGAAACCTCAGTGGGCCCACGCTCGTCGGGAATCCCTTTGTAAAGGCTTCGTAGTGATCTCCTGGCTACACACCTGGGAAGTGTGAATGTGGTTCGTAGCCACTGGCATAATGGAGGTTCTTTTAGTCCACCCGGCAACGGGGGATGAAATCACTACATGTGGGTACAGTGGTACAAACTCTGCAGAGTCAAAACTGTCATGACAGCCGTGCTCACGGTCAAGAGCGGCTTGGACTTATTCATGATTAGAGGATTGATGGTTTTGGAAGTTAAGTGGGGAGCTTAACATTGGAAATAATGTTATGGTTATTGGATTATGATGATGGGATGGGAGATTGGGACCATTTCTCCTGTGTAGTAATGTAGGTGCTTAATAAGCTAAGGTGTTAGGTATCAATTGCGTAGTGCTTTAACCATGAGTTCAACCTCTCCTTGTTCTAGCCATGCATGATATAATTTTCCCACACTTGCTGAGTACCATTGGTACTCAACCTTGCATATTTGTTGGTTTATATTGCTGCTCAGGTCAAGATAATGAGGTGGTGTATAATGACCAAGATTTTGGACCCGAGGAAGGTTTTTAGGTTCATGAAGACCCCCGGGCAACGCCTGTGATGGAGCCCTAAAGAATAATATTCCGCTGCTAGTTTATTTACTTGTGATGAAGCATTAGTGTCCATTGAGACAATTGCGATGTAAGACTTATTTATATTCGACACCTGGTTTGTAATAAATGATGCTTCACTATTTGTCATCACATGTATGAGAAAATGATCCTGGCATACATGTGATATTCACTTGGTTGTTTCTTCGGAAAAACCGGGTGTGACATCATCATTCACTTTGATAGCAACACTGCCTTTTGTAACAAAGGTCTCAATCCATCTACACCATTTAGGTGCAAAACCTTTTACTCTTAAGCTTTGTTGTACGAATGACCATTTAGTTTTATCATAGGCCTTTTTAAAATCAATTTCAAATGATCCCATTGAGGTTTCTCCATTAAATTCATACTTTTCTCAAAATAACATTAACTGTAGTAGTTCATCACAGATTTTGGCAACATCTCACATATGTTAGTACTCTGGAGATTTGTACAAGACTAGTACCGTCAAATGACCAAGCTTACAACATTATGCTCCCAAATTATGTTCCCCTTCTATAGGAGTTTATCCCCATGTATACTCGGTCAACAAAATACATAGCATGCCCAAGTCCACATTAAAATCACACACGAGTCAAACTACAGCATATAATATGATACAACACATGTGGTGGGAATCTATGCTAACTAGTAGAACACGGGACTAGCTTACTCGTCCCCAAGTCCTGGCGCCGGTGTTGGTGCTGGCACTGGTGTGGGTGCTAGCTGCAGCTCCTGCTCAAACTCAGCCTGAAACACCTCCTTGGGGTCTGCCTCAGACCTGGTCTTGATCTCCATCTCTAGGTCAGTCTCAATTTCCATCTCTGACTCAGTGTCTTAACCTGACGTCCACATCCTTCCTGGCTCAATAACTGGTGACTCTACCTCTGTCTCTGGCTCGGATTCTGACTCTATCGGTGCTCCCTGGTCAAGTTGCATCGCCTCAGCGTCGTTGGGGTCACCTAACTGCAGAGGGTTGGCCCTAAGCTCGGCCAACTTGTCCTGAGTCTCAAGCATCTCCTGCTCGAAGAACTATGCATCCTCCCATATCTCATCTTTCTATGCGGTAATCTCCTCAATCCTATGGTCTCTCTGCTGTATTGCCTGGTCTCGCTCCTGCACCTGGCGCTCTAGATCGATAATCTAAGCGCTCTGCATCTCAATCATATGCTCGTGCGCATCCTCTCGTGTATGAGCCCGACTCAGTGCCTCCAACTGCAGGCTGCTAATGCTCGTCTGGGTACTTTGTACGTGGTGGCTCAAGGCTGCAAAGTAGCTGACCGCAGCCACGCGTGGATAATAGAACGGGTGCTGCCAGTCATGCATCACGCTCATCTGACACAGCCAGAAGGGGCTAGACTGGCCTCTGACCGGAAGGAGAGCATATGGTGTTCCCTCTATTACTCGGGAGTGATCCTCACAGAACGTCATGATCGCCCGCTGTGTAGCCAAGTCACACGCATCATCTACGCTCGGCACCGTGACTCTACAGTCCACGCACGATGACTCCCACCTTTAAAGGGTCTCTCTCTCCCACGTAGACAGGGGCCTCGAAGTATCCAAAGCTCTCGAGCATCCGCCAAAACATTAGCGGAAACACCGGACAGTGTAGGTACTTAGAATAGAACCAGCAGTTATCCAAACGCACAATGGAATCAACCATCTGCAGGAAGAGTTTTGAGAAGTGTCAAAAACTCAACTCTATCAGTAAATATTGAATTAAGGAACCACGTTTGCATGATAAATACTTTGGGAAAAGTTCAACAGTCAGTCACGACAAAGTATAAATCCAATAAGTTTTCACTTTACCGATCAAAATTCAACCAACTCTGTCTTTAACTGGGTAAAAGGTAGAAATCTTGAATCTGACATCATTTGGGGCAAGATTTTTACTCAAGCTAAACCAAAAGTTAAAGTTACCTTTTATAGCTTTCCAGCGAGTATCTGCATGCACCCAAACAAGTTCAGGATCAAAAGGTATGAATTTTTGAAGTGGACACAAGTTCTGAAAAATTTTCTCGGGTGGGCAGTTTTTGAGCAGCCTAAATTGTTCAATATTTTCAGAAACCTTCGAGTCAAAACATGGAAATCTCATGAACTACAAAGTGATAGCACACTTCCCAACTGCTCTCTGTGACAGTTTCTAAACTTTGGGCCATTTAAGTGATTTGTAGGAATAATTTGAACATGACATGAATATCAAAATCGAAAGAGCTTCACCACCTTTCCAACAGATGTTCATACACCTCTGTTGGATGAGTAGATAAAAATATACACATTATTCAAATTGAAGTTCGGTGCTGTCAGATTCCTAAAACATGTACCAATTTTGACAGTCGGACTTCTTCGAATCTTCCGAAGGACTTAGAAGCAGATTTGAAAAGGTCCAAGAATACCAACATCGAAGGCGACAACCTAAACTTTACAGTGGTAATATACATGCCTCTATTAGATCATTGGACAAAGATCTATACCCTTTTTAAGCCAAAGTTTCTCGCTGTCTGGTGCTGGAATTGCACACCAAGTGACAGCTGGACAACTCGAAATTTTCAAGAGATTAGAGGTAGGTATAGCAGTTCCCGTGAATACCAATCTTGAAGAGGACTTCCCAAACTTTCAATTGTTTACCCATACCATTCATCCGATGAGTATATAAGGTGCCAGTCTTTGGAAGGTCCTTAACAGTTCTGAATTTTCATAAGTTCGACAGGTATACCAGTTTGGTGATTTCAGGAAAAAAATTTTGATGGTCTAGAGGCTAATTCAAAAGATCCAATGAATAATAAAGTTGAATACGACTCTCTAAACCTTACAGCAGTGATTCATACCCCTTTTTCCGCTGACCTGATCAAAACTACAGCCTTCCAAAATGATCAGACTGGTTCTGAAATTTCAGAAATCGCTTAGAAGGGATTTTCGAGGGATTTGGTCAAATGTTCATAGAAACAACAGACAACTTTTGAATACCAGGTTTTGGAACATTTTGAGGGAGAGGTCTGCTGCTATCAACTTAAATTCAAATATCACATGTTGAAGAATTCAATTTGATTTTTTGTTAATTACTGTTAAAGAGTTTAATCACTATAATTTTCATACAACACATAATCAAAACAACAATACGATCCTATAAGTCCTCACAAAAATAAAATCCTAACTAGAATTAGCTAGTAGATACGTTTGTACAGTGGCGCTAAATCGGTCACTCGCAAACATCTTCTACTCGCAATACGATAAACGTGGTTAGTGTACCTGCAGAAGATGGATCACAACAACAGATTCCTCACCACAATAAAATTCCACAAACAACTAAATAATTTCCACAAACAACTAGAATAATATCTTCAAAACAACTAAAATAATATCTCAAAAGCAACTAAAACAATATCTTAGAAACAACAAAATAATGCACCCACAACCTACTAGTTCTATAATAGCACAAACAACAAAATAATATCATTAACAACAAAATAAAGTCATTAACCACAAAATAATACTCATAAAAAACAAAATCATTCCAACCTAGTTCTACCTTCCTAGCCACAATTTCGGTAGTTAGAGAAGAAAAACACTATTAGCTTGCCACCTAGGTATTATGCTAATAATATAACCTTATATGGGCATACTATTGAATCCTCACTCATGCACGTGTTAAATTTTTGAAAATAAGTTTTTCGATATGTGCTATCCCCCAACATGGCTCTGATGCCATGCTGTGAAGACCAGAGTCCTGACAACTAGGACCAATGTATGGTAGGGTCACACGCTGCGGCACCGGATAGCTCACATACGAAAATAAGGAATACTACAACGGGGTTTACTTAGTTATATTACATCAGAGAGTGAGTTCGAAAATAATGGAAACGCAATTAAAGATTACAACTTGATGGATACATAGGCTAAGGCGGTAGCTATGTATCGAGCCCAATGATACACCACCTTAGCAATATACAACTCATTCTTGCGGCGAGCTAGGCTCCCATTGGACGGTCCAGCCCTCAGTGGGAATACTTATTCCGGAAGCCCTTCAACCATATCATCGATAAGTAAATCATAATTACCTGAAAGACAAATCAACAAACTCTGAGCAACTAATACTCAGCAGGACTTACCCGTCGAAGGACTCACTAGACCCTATTTTAGTATGCAACGGGTATTAATAGGAACAGGGAAATTTTGCATAAAAATAGGGCCTAAATATAGGTCCTTATATTCATATTTTAGAAACATATTTTAGTTACACGTGAAATGTAAATTTAGTTGGCATCTACAACTAACACATACAAGTTGAAGCATGAATTTATATTCAACAGATCTGATCACATAATTAGAGAGTTCCACTTGTTACTACGCGAAGACGCAATGAACAAGCGGGACTCATATCCACGAGTGATGGCATTAAAACCAATTTATATTCCTACAAGAGAAACCTGATTGCACGACACGTACACATATATGGTGGTCGTTCACGGGCGCACTCCCTGGCAATCGTACGCGGCAACCTTTCACAAGACACTAACGCCAAAAAAGTCTACCGTCCCGGATAGGTGGTCCCTACACATGATGCATCAACATTAGCGTATTTGCGTTCGACCTGTCCCCTGACTCCAATCTAGGGTGGTTGAATGCTGTTTGACACCACAGTGACCAAGTTACATCGGTTTACTAGTGCTCATATCACTACATGCTATCGCTACATTCGATACATGTTCAGGGGCCGACTACGATACGGTCCTTAGCCGACACGAGCAGGACTACACATACAAACCTCATATACTTTTGTTCCCTACCACCTGCTCGATCTTCAATTTCAGCCATTGTGATCCATACCAAAAATCCTATACCGGTATCATCCCAAATCCTATAGCTCGCAAGAAATTTTTCATCACTACTTCTACCATTAAACATACTAATTAGCATAGCAAGGTAAATATACAATTCTGATCTACCCTTCAAACTAAACAGGGATTTTTGCGATGCAAGGGGGTGTCATCCAATTCCTAGACCTAATGCAATCAATAAGCAATAAACAATAAGATCTTTCATAAATATAAAGGTTAGTAAAAAAGGCTAATGCAACCGGGGCTTGCCTTGGTGTTGGTCAGTAAATACCTCGCTGTCGTTGGGGTTTGGATTAGTCAACTTCTCCGGACTCGACCCCTCAATCGTGAGCTCTACCGTTATGGACAAAATGCAATTAAGTTACTACTGCAGTAACTTTATATTGTATGAACATCAAACTGGTGATAAAACAATTATTTTGAAGTGTAACAACATTTTCATAATCAGCGGTGATCATTATGTGAATTAAATCCAGATTTTTAACAATTCTACTTCGTAAAAATACACTTTTCTATTAATTATCTATATGAGTTGAATCAATTCATTAACTTACAGTCATATTCCTAACATGGTTTATGTACTGTAAGTTGGTAAGATGTTGAGGAATTGTAGCACAAAATTTTGAAGATTTATTTATCCATATTATATGTTATGGAATGTAGTTAGCAGCAAACAATTAATAATTATTTTACCAAAATCAATAGGACAAAAAGATCTAAAATTTTTACAGTGATATAGTTAGCCTGCAAAAATGTGTTCTGCAATTTCTCAGGTTTTTCTCAAGGTTGGATCTCTCCCTAATCAAGTTACCACATTATTGCTTAATGTAGCTATATATAGATCACTTTCATATGCAATATACTTGCTAAAGTTGCAGATAGGATCCTAAGAAATGCAATAAACTTGTTTCACATTTTTCTGATTTGCTAGAATATCTTATGATCTTTAAAAGCTTGCATCATTTTCTATAATTACTTTTTTGTGCTGAAAACGCTCAGCAGTCTGTTCACTGTGAATCAGGCCACAGGGCAGGCCATAAGGGCTGGCCGCATGGGATCTGGTGTGAGCCGCACCAGATCCTAGCACCACGGCAGCTGTCATGGCCACCCGAGCTGCTCGCCGGAGAGCTCGCCGTGGCCTCGCCGGAGCGGCGCCCGGGGGCCGGGATGGGTCCAGTGGTCCTGCAGCATCCAGGGCACCTCGCTGGCAAGTAGCAGCAGTGCCAGAGTGGGCTGCAGTTGGCTGGCGACGAGCTTACCATGGTGCCAGACTTTGGCAGTATCGTACACATTCCTTAGCGAGAGAGAAGGGGGAATGCCACCGGCGTGCATCTAGTTGGCGAGGAGATGGCCAGAAAAGTGAAGGTCGATGTTGGTGTGGCCGACGGTTGAAGACGACGGCAGCCACGTTTTCTGTCACCCCGGACAAGAAATCAAGAGGAAAAATAGTGAGTGTAAGTGGGCACAGCCGGTGGTGTGCTCGGATTCGCCAGGCGAGCTGTGATGATTCGACACAATGGTGGGGAAGAGAGCTCGAGCTCGGCAACAATAAAGAAAATGGCTGTTGCACAGTGGAGAAGAAATGGCAGTGGAGAGGGGAGCTGCTCGAGAGGGAGAGCGTTGGGGGCTTTAACGCAGCGGCAACACAGCTGACATTTTTCTTAATTATTTCAAATTTCAAAAATGCACAAACTTTCTAATTCAAAAATAAATACCTACAGGTCTCCAAAAATGATAAAATTTTGCAGAGCGGTTCTACACGATATATTCTCTATTTTGGTGAAATCAGATTTGAATTTTTCCAAGTAAATTTTAATTATGAATTTTCTCTTCCAAATAATTGTTTAAATTATTGTTTGCAGAAATTACATCATATTTCAGAATAGAGATTTTTGTACATGCCTAGAGTGGACGTCATTTCATGTGACGAATTGAGCTCCTGTCCTTGAATGTAAAATCTTATATTTGGCCTCATTTTGCTAATTTGAGTCACATTCAAAATAGAATTAAATTTTAAATTTTCAAATGATTTTTTGTCGTTAGAAATATGGATTGTCACAATACATATCTGTACTGATTTATAACAAGAACCGTTACAGAAAATGTGATATTTAGAATCGGTTTGAATCTGAAACCGTTGCTAACATGATGCTTATCAGTATCAGTTCATAACTGGAAATGGTTTTGATAATCGATTTATCACTACCGGTTTACAGGTGAAACCTGTTCTGATAACTCTTATCATAATCGGTTGATAACCGCTACTGATGGTGATCCTTATTATCAGCACCGGGTTCTTAATCTCAGTATTGAAATCGGTATAAAAGGCAGCTATAAACTGGTAGGCTGTTTCAGCACTAGTGTACTTACACGCGCGTGACACTGCAGCTACAACATGATGCTTTCTGTTCTGTGGAAAGAGAAAGGGCAACAGAACGTCTTCGCCGGGCTGATGGGCGGAAACTGGCTGTTGGTCGGTTTGGGCTCTAGTGTGGTTGGACCTAGCCACCTAGGGTTGTCAACTCACGAGCTCGAGTGAGCTTACTTTTATAGTCTTGAGCTTGATAGCTCGAGTGAGCTTACTCAGTGTAAATGAGATCAAGTTCACAGTTGGTATAGTAGGAAGATGGACAGCATTGCATATTATTTACTGCTAGTTGTTATATGAAGCCTTTTTTAATAGGATTACATAGTCTAGGTGATCATTTAGTAGAGCAGCAATATGATTGCATATATCATGTTATTAACTTAGTTATAATTATTTAATGACAACAACATACGAGCTTACTCGACCTACTCGAGCTCGTCGAACTTGCAAGCTTACACGCAGGCTCAAGCTTGGCTTGTTTAAAATTTGAAGAACGAGTCGAACATGAGCGAGTTACGATACTTCAGCTTTATATTAACATCCCTAGTTGAACCAACAAGCAATGAATGGTAGATAGGGTGCTCGGATGGATAGAAAGACTGAAGAAATCAAAAGATTGGCTGGAAATGATTGTTTGATAAGAAGGGATAATATGAGGGGCTTGGCTACAAAAGAATTGGTCCAGCAACCAAAACAACTCTTGAGTTAGGGTTTGTTCGGATGTAATTGGGTTTGAAGGAATGGTAAGAATTGGATGAGATTGGATCCATATATGGCCCATAAAGATTTAAATCTAATTTGAAAAGTCAAATGGAAACTTTCTAGATTTATAAAATTTGTCCTCCATTTTCATTTATCTCACTCCCAGTCCAACCAATTTTCTGAACCAGTCCAGTCCAGCTCACCCTCTCTCTTTCTTCCTCCCGGCACATAACGCACAACAATTTTAGTTTATTTTTGAAATAGGATTTTTGTTCTAAATGCTAATTTTGAAAAATAAAGCAGCTATTAGAAATTCACATTGCTATCTATAATTGATGCAGGCATTAGATGGAATCATGCTTATTGTTGTCACTACAGAAAATTCACTCTACCATTTTACTATTAGCGGATCCAATTCCAGTAAGGACCTCACACAGCACATATCGTACCTCTCCCTGATTAGTCATGCTCAGGATAATGGTAAATTATATTGATATATACCCAGTCCAAAACATATATTTTGTAACTATATGCTTCATACTGAATTCTCGACCCCCGATTTTTTTTTGCTGCATGAAGTGTTTTCTTTTTGTGCACATATTCTTCGTTATATACAACATAACGTATGTATGCCTTCATGACATTGTTCTGTCTCATCCAATTTTCTTTTTTTATGCACATAGTCCTTTCTTATTAAGTTGTCATACTCATGTTAATTAATCTCTTTTACTACAGAACAAATGATCACTACGTAAAAGCCTGAAGTAGGTCTAACTGCACCCTAACTGTCATAGGAAACGCTGGAGCTAGATTAAAGTGACCACTGTTAGAGAGAATAGGCAATTTACTGAATAATTCCGGAAAAACACGAATTCGAGCAGCGAGAAACACCAGCAAACGAGAAGTTAGATTGGGCGTACCAATGTGAAACTGGAGGAATCGCTGCAAACGCAGATTTCACGACAGTCGGTTGGTGAAGAAGTTGGTGGCGACGCTAGGCAGCAGCGCCCGATCTGAGCGGCAGGCGACCCGTGATGAAGAACGCAAGCAGTCGCACAGAGCGCTTCCCAAAAACCTTATTCGCCCTCTCCCGGTGCAGAATCGCAAGGGCGAGCAATTCCGGAGACCTGCTCTCCCGATCGTCGGTGCACTCTAGCTCTTGGGATGGAGTAGACGATGGCGGCGCAAGAAACTGGAACGTGGGAACGATTTGTTTCTGGGGTTTTCTCCTCTGCCGTGCATGCCGCAATATATAGAGTACTTGTTAGAGATCGATTCAGTTGTGGATCCGTTTTATCTGCAACGTGCGGGTACTACTACAACAAGCTTCATCTCAGGCGGCTCCAAACGTATTATCACAGGGGGAAACTCAAACCTCCTGTGAAAAAGTTTATCACAGGCGGTCTTAACCTTCATGAATCCGCCTGTGAAGACTCCTTATCACAGGTGGTTTTTTAGTAGTGTCCAGTCCGGTCTCTAACTAACTCAGCCCAATTCGGAAACTCCCACAAAGCCCAACCGAATTCTTCTGCAGCAAAAATAAAAGTTGGGCTCGGCTCGAATTCACACGAACGCACACGCGCGCGAGGCGTGGCGTGGCGAGGCGAGCGAGGAGGAGGAGCACGCATGGGCCACCCCTCTCCTCTCTTCTTACCTCTCACTTAGTGAGTGGAAGAACAACCTACCTTATATGTAGGAGTTGCTTCGCTCAAACTTCCCATGTGGTACTAAACCACTAGCACCACCCTCTCTGGCACTAATGGGGCTTTAAGATTTATTTGGAATTATTGGTATTTCCTGCATGGGTCTTGGGCCAAAATTCCAACAATCCCCCACCAGATCTCACAGTCATTAGAAGGGAGAACATTCTTGTTCCTTGTTTGATATACTAGTGTTTCAGAAGAGACTGTTAAGTTGAACTTATGCCTAGATCTTTAAGTTACATCAGTTCACAACTCGAACAATGGACTAAGCCTTGAATTGCAAGTTTTGTGTGAACTGATTCCACCTAAAGACCTTACTAGTACTTGACTACCAGTAATCTACCCCGCGGGTGGAGCATATGCGTCGTACTCCCTGGTCTCTTCATGAGCTTTCTAGAGATCACCCAAATCTCAAAGAATGTGATGTTAGATAATCAGAGCTCACATAGGTGCGTTTCTTTTAAGATTGCCCTGTAGGACAGCATCTTAGCTACACATAGCCAACAGAAACACATTAAGGCAAATTGCCAACCTGCCTTACAATTGCAGAGTATAGTTGTGCATATTCACATAGAGAGTGTCTCTTGAAATACTCTCATCGGTGAACCACTAGCTTGTTTTTTCGAGATGCTACTTCACGGGGTCCCCGATCACATAGGTTGGGTTACCACTATGGTGTCACAGTCATGGGTCTGAAACCCATCTCCCTCAGTGCACTTTCTATCATGTTCCATGATAGTCCCTTCGTAAGGGGATGTGCCATACTTTTGTCTGTTTGTATGTGCGAAACAGTAATAACTCCGGAGTTCCTCATTTTCCTGACAGATTTCAAACGTCTTTTGGCGTGTCTTGATGATTTTAAATTATCCTTAGAACTGGTCACTTTAGTAATCACCGTTTGATTGTCACAGTTCATGAGGATTGCCGACAATGGTTTCTCGACCATAGGCAAATCCATCAAGAGCTCTCGCAGCCATTCTGCCTCTGCAGTTGCTGTCTCTAAAGCAGTGAGTTCTGCTTCCATGGTTCATCTCGTCAATATGGTATGTTTGCAGGACCTCCATGATATGGCGCCACCAGCAAGAGTAAACACATATCCACTCGTGGAATAGAGCTCATCAACATCAGAGATCTAGTTCTAATCACTATATCCTTCAGGCACAGTCGGATGCCCCGTATAGTGAATTCCATAACTCATTGTATCTCTCAGATAGCGCATAACCCTTTCAAGTGAATGCCAATGATCTGTACCCGGGTTTGATATGAACCTGCTTAGTTTGCTCACAGCAAACAAGATATCAGAGAGGGTTGCGCTTGCTAGGTACATGAGTGAACCGATCATTTGAGAATATTTAGGTTGATATTTTGGCTCTTTCTTATTCTTTCAGAGTATCACGCTGGGATCATAAGGTGTTGGAGAAATCTTGTTATCCATAAAGCCGAACTGGCTCATGATTTTCTCAACATAGTTGGATTACGTTAAAGTAATTCCACTCTCATCCTTATTCAACTTAATGTTCAAAATGACAGCCTCTCCTAGATCTTTCATATCAAAGCACTTTGATAGAAAAGACTTGACCTCAGAAATTATATTAATGCTTGAACAAAAAATGAGTATGTCATCCACATACAAGCATAATATAACGCTATCGCCCTCACCATGGCGATAGTATACGCACCGATCAACCTCATTAGTGACAAAGCCCGCAGACGTCAATGTAATGTCAAACTTTTCATGCCATTGCTTAGGTGCTTGTTTCAGTCCTTACAAGGATTTCAACAATTTGCACACCTTTCTCTCTACACCTTTTACTACGAAACCATCAGGCTGATCCATATAGATTTTGTATTCCAACTCTCCATTAAGGAAAGTTGTCTTCACATCTATTTGATGAATGATTACACCATAAGAGGCAGCCAGAGAAAGTAGTACTCGGATTGCCATCAATCTGG
Organism: Neostapfia colusana; assembly: GCA_030760725.1. NCBI lineage: Eukaryota > Viridiplantae > Streptophyta > Magnoliopsida > Poales > Poaceae > Neostapfia > Neostapfia colusana. Next base: position 6,286,852 of record JASWHV010000006.1, read on the forward strand.
CGACAGGTGAATAGGTGTCAAAATAGTCTTCACCTTCCTTTTGTGTATAGCCCTTTGCAACTAGCCTCGCCTTGTACTTCTCAATATTACCATCAAGTCTAAGCTTCTTCTTGAACACCCACTTACAACCTACTGGTTTGCACCCAAACTGTTGTTCAATTAACTCCCAAGTTCCATTTGATAGAATTGAGTCCATCTCACTATGAACTGCTTCTTTCTAGTCATCTGCATCAGGAGACGCATATGCCTCTACAATGGATTTAGGAGTGTCGTACACAAGGTACACAATGAAATCATCACCAAAGGATTTTGTAATTCTCTGTCTCTTACTCGTCTTAGTTGTTTCATTGTGTTCCTCCTCCAGAACGTTCTCAAATGGTGGTGGATTCAGGATTAAGTTCAGAAGAAATCCTAACATCTCTATGCATATCTTTCATAGGAAATATATTCTCAAAAAATGTTGCATCACGGGATTCTATAATAGTATCAACATGCATATCAGGTATCTCATATTTAACTACTAAAGATCTATACGCTATACTCCGCTGAGCATAGCCTAGAATGATGCAATCCACTGTCTTTGGTCCAAGATTGCGTTTCTTGGAGATTGGGATATTGAACTTTGCCAAACACCCCCAAGTACGCAAGTATGAAAGTGATGGTTTTCTCCCAACCCACTCCTCATAAGGGGTTTTCTGTTTATTCTTGTTTGGAATGTGGTTTAGGGCATGACATGAAGTCAATGGAGCCTCCCCCCACCATGTCTTAGATAAACCGGAAGTGTCTAACATGGCATTCACCAAGTCACACAACGTGCAGTTTTTCCTCTCGGCTACCCCATTTGATTGGGGTGAATAGGGAGGCGTCCTCTCGTTATAATACCGTGTTCCTCACAAAAATCATCGAATAATTTGGGAAAATACTCACCACCACGATCTTAGCTAAGACGTTTGATATTTCTCTCTAATTGATTTTCTACTTTAGCTTTATAGATTTTAAAGTAGTCTAAAGCTTCATCTTTAGTTTGCAACAAGTATACATAGAAGAATTTAGTTGAATCATCTATTAGTGTCATGATGTATTTATTCCACCTTTGTCAACACACCATTCATCTCGCATAGATCAGAATGTATGAGTTCTAGAGGTGATAAGTTTCTCTCCTCGGCTGACTTGTGAGGTTTTCAAGGTTGCTTTGATTGCATACAACTATGGCACTTAGAACCTTTGGCAATGGTGAATTCCGGAATTAATTTAAGACTAGATAGCCAATTCAATAAACCAAAGTTAACATGACATAATTGAGAATGCAAAACACTCGCATCATTATTGATACTGCCACAAATATGGTTTACTAACTTATTATTAAACTCTGACAAAGAAAAGCGGAACAAGCCTCCGCATTCATAGCCTTTACCAATAAATTATCCATACTTCGACACAACTATTTTATTGGAATCTAAAATTATATTGAACCCATCTCTACACAGTAGGGATCTGCTAACAAGATTCTTGTTCATAGTAGGGACATGTTGCACGTTCCTCAGCTGGACAATCTTTCCCGAAGTGAACTTCAGATCGACCGTGCCAACACCACAAACAAAAGCACGTGACCCGTTCCCCATTAGGATGGAGGAATCCCGGACGAACTGGTAAGAAGTAAACATAGACATGTCAGAACATACATGGACATTAGCACCTGTATCAAACCACTAGGATGGTGTTTGAATAACAGGTAGAACAGTAAAGGAATTACTGTACCCATCCGCATTACTAGATGTCACAATGTTGACATTCTTTTTCCATCTACGATCTACCCTGTTAGGACAGTTCTTGGAAAAATGTCTGTGCTCATCACAGGTATAACCGCCCTCATTGGCTTTGTTTGACTTCTTATTGAAAGCAGTAGTTTTGTTCGGCTTGAACTGAGACTTGTTGTTCCCTTTATTCTTGACATTGGGTTTCTGCACTATATTTTCATTGGCACTAGAATGACCCTCACGTTCTTTCTCAGTAGAGTCCTTAGCCCGAGCCTTCTCCTCAACATCAAAAGATGCTATCAGGTTTTCAACTGATATTTACTGTCTCTTGTGTTTTAGAGCTGTGGCGAAGTTCCTCCTCGAGGGAGGCAACTTTGTAATAATGCAACTAGCCACAGATCTGTTAGGCAGAGAACACTTAGGGAGATCGAGCTCTCACGCGATACACTATATCTCATGAGCCTGTTCGACTACAGGACGAGTGTTAACCGTAGTCATGGAAGCTCTCCATGATATACAGTTCGCTGCATCGGCTGCACCATACTTAGCATTTAGTGCATCCACATCTCTTTCTCATCCAAGACTGTTAGATAAACACCACAAAGCTTGTTGTCAAGAATTCTTAAGATACATCCTCTCAGGGCAGCATTGGCTTCCTCGAACTTTGTCTGTTCTTCAACAGTCAAAGGACCTTGATGATGGGTTAGGGGATTAGGAGCATTTCACCTATGTAGTAATGTAGGTGCTTAATAAGCTAAGGTGATAGGTATTAATTGCGTAGTGCTTTAACCATGAGTTCAACCTCTCCTTGCTCTAGCCATGCATAACATAACTTTCCCACACTTGCTGAGTACCTACGGTACTCAATCTTGCTTTTCTGTTGGTTTTAAATTGCTGCTCAGGCCAAGTGAATGACGTGGCGTACAACAACCAAGACTTCAGCCCCGAAGAAGAATTTTAGGTTCACGAAGTCCCCCAGGCAACGCCTGTGATGGAGCCCACAAGACTTATCTCCGTTGTTGGTTTATTCATATGTTGTGAACATATTATCGTCCATAGTGACGTTATGTTATGTAAGACTTATTTATATTCGAACACTTGGCTTGTAATATAATGATGCTTCACTTTTTGTCATCACATGTATGAGAAAATGATTCTGGCATACATGTGATAGTCACCCGGTCGTTCTTCGGAAAAACCGGGTGTGACAGGGCATCTATGCTAACTACTAGAACACGGGACTAGCTTACTCGTCCCCAAGTCCTGGCGCCAGTGTTGGTGCTGGCACTGGTGTGGGTGCTGGCTGCGGCTCCTGCTCAAACTCAGCCTCAAACACCTCCTTGGGGTCTGCCTCAGACCTGGTCTCGATCTCCATCTCTAGGTCAGTCTCAATTTCCATCTCTGACTCAGTGTCCTAACCTGATGTCCACATCCTTCCTGGTTCAACAACTGGTGACTCTACCTCTGTCTCTGGCTCGGATTCTGACTCTATCGGTGCTCCCTGGTCAAGTTGCATCGCCTCAGCGTTGTTGGGGTCACCTAACTGCAGAGGGTTGGCCCTAAGCTCGGCCAACTTGTCCTGAGTCTCAAGCATCTCCTGCTCGAAGAACTATGCATCCTCCCGTATCTCATCTTTCTATGCGGTAATCTCCTCAATCCTCTGGTCTCTCTGCTGTATTGTCTGGTCTCGCTCCTGCACCTGGCGCTCTAGCTCAACAATCTAAGCGCTCTGCATCTCAATCATATGCTCGTGCGCATCCTCTCGTGTATGAGCCCGACTCAGTGCCTCCAACTGCAGGCTGCTAATGCTCGTATGGGTACTTTGTACGTGGTGGCTCAAGGCTGCAAAGTAGCTGACCGCAGCCACGCGTGGATCATAGAATGGGTGCTGCCAGTCATGCATCACGCTCATCTGACACAGCCAGAAGGGGCTAGACTGGCCTCTGAATGGAAGGAGGGCATATGGTGTTCCCTCTATTACTCGGGAGTGATCCTCACAGAACGTCATGATTGCCCGCTGTGTAGCCAAGTCACACGCATCGTCTACGCTCGGCACCGTGACTCTACAGTCCACGGAGCCCAACCTGGATGAATGGGACCCGCGGGGACAGCCAGGTGCATAACGCACGATGACTCCCACCTTTCCAGGGTCTCTCTCTCCCACGTAGACAGGGGCCTCGAAGTATCCAAAGCTCTCGAGCATCCACCAAAACATCAGCGGAAACACCGGACAGTGGAGGTACTTAGAATAGAACCAGCCGTTATCCAAACGCACAATGGAATCAACCATGTGCAGGAAGAGTTTTGAGAAGTGTCAAAAACTCAACTCTATCAGTAAATATTGAATTAAGGAACCACATTTGCATGATAAATACTTTGGGAAAAGTTCAACAATCAGCCACGACAAAGTATAAATCCAATAAGTTTTCACTTTACCTCTCAAAATTCAACCAACTCTGTCTTTAACTGGGTAAAAGGTAGAAATCTTGAATTTGACATAATTTGGGGCAAGATTTTTACTCAAGCCAAACCAAAAGTTAAAGTTACCTTTTATCTTTCCAGCGAGTATCTGCATGCACCCAAACAAGTTCAGGATCAAAAGGTATGAATTTTTGAAGTGGACACAGGTTCTGAAAAATTTTCTCGGGTGGGCAGTTTTTGAGCAGCCTCAATTGTTCAATATTTTCAGAAACCTTCAAGTCAAAACATGGAAATCTCATGAACTACAAAGTGATAGCACACCTCCCAACTGCTCCCTGTGACAGTTTCTAAACTTTGGGCAATTTAAGTGATTTGTAGGAAGAATTTGAACATGACATGAATACCAAAATCGAAAGGGCTTCACCACCTTTCCAACAGATGTTCATACACCTCTGTTGGATGAGTAGATAAAAATCTACACATTATTCATATTGAAGTTCGGTGCTGTCAGATTCCTAAAACATGTACCAATTTTGACAGTCGGACTTCTTCGAATCTTCCGAATGACTTAGAGGCAGATTTGAAAAGGTCCAAGAATACCAACATCGAAGGCGACTTCCTAAACTTTACAGTGGTAATATACATGCCTCTATTAGATCATTGGACAAAGATCTATACCCTTTTTAAGCCAAAGTTTCTCACTGTACGGTGCTGGAATTGCACACCAAGTGACAGCTGGACAACTCGAAATTTTCAAGAGACTTAGAGGTAGGTATAGCAGTTCCCGTGAATACCAATCTTGAAGAGGACTTCCCAAACTTTCAATTGTTTACCCATACCATCCATCCGATGAGTATATAAGGTGCCAGTCTTTGGAAGGTCCTTAACAGTTCTGAATTTTCATAAGTTCGACAGGTATACCAATTTGGTGATTTCAGGAAAAGAATTTGATGGCCTAGAGGCTAATTCAAAAGATCCAATGAATACTAAAGTTGAATACGACTCTCTAAACCTTACAGCAGTGATTCATACCCTTTTTTCCGCTGACCTGATCAAAACTACAGCCTTCCAAAATGATCAGATTGGTTCTGAAATTTCAGAAATCGCTTAGAAGGGATTTTTGAGGGATTTGGTCAAATGTTCATAGAAACAACAGACAACTTTTGAATATCAGGTTTTGGAACATTTGGAGGGAGAGGTCTGCTGCTATCAACATAAATTCAAATATCACATGTTGAAGAATTCAATTTGATTTTTTGTTAATTACTGTTAAAGAGTTTAATCACTATAATTTTCATACAACACATAATCAAAACAACAAGACGATCCTATAAGTCCTCACAAAAATAAAATCCTAACCAGAATTAGCTAGTATATACGTTTATACAGTGGCGCTAAATCGATCACTCGCAAACATCTTCTACTCGCAATACGATAAATGTGGTTAGTGTACTGCAGAAGATGGATCACAACAACAGATTCCTCACCACAATAAAATTCCACAAACAACTAAATAATTTCCACAAACAACTAGAATAATATCTTCAAAACAACTAAAATAATATCTCAAAAGCAACTAAAACAATATCTTAGAAACAACAAAATAATGCACCCACAACCTACTAGTTCTAAAATAGCACAAACAACAAAATAATATCATTAACAACAAAATAAAGTCATCAACCACAAAATAATACTCATAAACAACAAAATCATTCCAACCTAGTTTTACCTTCCTAGCCACAATTTCGGTAGTTACAGAAGAAAAACACTGTTAGCTTGCCGCCTAGGTATTATGCTAATAATATAACCTTATATGGGCATACTATTGAATCCTCACTCATGCACGTGTTAAATTTTTGAAAATAAGTTTTTCGATATGTGCTATCCCCCAACATGGCTCTGATGCCATGCTGTAAAGACCAGTGTCCTGACAACTAGGATCAATGTTGGGTAGGGTCACACGCTGCGGCACCGGATAGCTCACATACGAAAATAAGGAAATACTACAACAACGGGGTTTACTTAGTTATATTACATCAGAGAGTGAGTTCAAAAATAATGGAAACACAATTAAAGATTACAACTTGATGGATACATAGGCTAAGGCGGTAGCTACGTATCGAGCCCAATGATACACCACCTTAGCAATATACAACTCATTCTTGCGGCGAGCTAGGCTCTCATTGGACGGTCCAGCCCTCAGTGGGCAATACTTATTCCGGAAGCCCTTCAACCATATCATCGAGAAGTAAATCATAATTACCTGAAAGACAAATCAACAAACTCTGAGCAACTAATACTCAGTAGGACTTACCCGTCGAAGGACTCACTAGACATAATGTTAGTATGCAACGGATATTAATAGGAAATTTTGCATAAAAATAGGGCCTAAATATGGGTCCTTATATTCATATTTTAGAAACATATTTTAGTTACACGTGAAATGTAAATTTAGTTGGCATCTACAACTAACACATACAAGTACAAACATGAATTTATATTCAACAGATCTGATCACATAATTAGAGAGTTCCACTTGTTACTATGCGAAGACGCAATGAACAAGCGGGACTCATATCCACGAGTGACGGCAATTCAAACCAATTTATATTCCTACAAGAGAAACCCGATTGCACGACACGTACACATATATGGAGGTCGTTCACGGGCGCACTCCCTGGCAATCGTACGCGGCGACCTTTCATAAGACACTAACGCCAAAAAAGTCTACCGTCCCGGATAGGTGGTCCCAACACGTGATGCATCAACATTAGCGTATTTACGTCCGACCTGTCCCCTGACTCCAATCTAGGGTGGTTGAATGATGTTCGTCACCACAGTGACCAAGTTACATCGGTTTACTAGTGCTCATATCACTAGCATGCTATCGGTACATTCGATACTTGTTCAGGGGCCGACTACAATACGGTCCTTAGCCGACACGAGCAGGACTGCACATACGGAACTCATATACATTTGCTCCCTATCATCTGCTCGATCTTCAATTTCAGCCATTGTGATCCATACCAAAAATCCTATACCGGTATCATCCCAAATCCTATAGCTTGCAAGAAATTTTTCATCACTACTTCTACCGTTAAACATACTAACTAGCATAGCAAGGTAAATATACAATTCTGATCTACCCTTCAAACTAAACAGGGATTTTTGCGATTCAAGGGGGTGTCATCCAATTCCTAGACCTAATGCAATCAATAACCAACAAACAATAAAATCTTGCATAAATATAAAGGTTAGTAAAAAAGGATAATGCAACCGGGGCTTGCATTGGTGTTGGTCAGTAAATACCTCGCTGTCGTTGGGGTTTGGATTAGTCAACTCCTCCGGACTCGACCCCTCAATCGTGAGCTCTACCGTTATGTACAAAATGCAATTAAGTTACTACTGCGGTAACTTTATATTGTATGAACATCAAACTGGTGATAAAACAATTATTTTGAAGTGTAACAACATTTTCATAATCAGCGGTGATCATTATGTGAATTAAAGTCAGATTTTTAACAATTCTACTACGTAAAAATACACTTTTCTATTAATTATCTATATGAGTTGAATCAATTCATTAACTTACAGTCATATTGCTAACATGGTTTATGTACTGTAAGTTGGTAAGATGTTGAGGAATTGTAGCACAAAATTTTGAAGATTTATTTATCCATATTCTATGTTATGGAATGTAGTTAGCAGCAAACAGTTAGTAATTATTTTACCAAAATCAACAGGACAAAAAGATCTAAATTTTTTACAGTGATATAGTTAGCCTGCAAGAGTGTGTTCTGCAATTTCTCCGGTTTTTCTCAAGGTTGGGTCTCTCTCTAATCAAGTTACCACATTATTGCTTAATGCAGCTATATATAGATCACTTTCATATGCAATATACTTGCTAAAGTTGCAATTATTTGATGACAACAACATACGAGCTTACTCGACCTACTCGAGCTCGTCGAACTTGCAAGCTTACACACAGGCTCAAGCTTGGCTTGTTTAAAATTCGAAGAACGAGTCGAACATGAGCGAGTTACGATACTTGAGCTTTATATTAACATCCCTAGTTGAACCAACAAGCAATGAATGGTAGATGGGTTGCTCGGATGGATAGAAAGACTGAAGAAATCAAAAGATTGGCTGGAAACTATTGTTTGATAAGAAGGGATAATATGAGGGGCTTGGCTACAAAAGAATTGGTCCAGCAACCAAAAGAACTCTTGAGTTAGGGTTTGTTCGGATGTAATTGGGTTTGAAGGAATGGTAAGAATTGGATGAGATTGGATCCATATATGGCCCATAAAGATTTAAATCTAATTCGAAAAGTGAAATGGAAGCTTTCTAGATTTATAAAATTTGTCCTCCCCTTTCATTTATCTCACTCCTGGTCCAACCAATTTTCTGAACCAGTCCAGTCCAGCTCACCCTCTCCCGTTCTTCCTCCCGGCACATAACGCACAACAATTTTAGTTTATTTTTGAAATAGGATTTTTGTTCTAAATGCTAATTTTTGAAAAATAGAGCAGCTATTAGAAATTCACATTGCTATCTATAATTGATGCAGGCATTAGATGGAATCATGATTATTGTTGTCACTACAGAAATTTCACTCTACCATTTTACTATTAGCGGATCCAATTCCAGTAAGGACCTCACACAGCACATATCGTACCTCTCCCTGATTAGTCATGCTCAGGATAATGGTAAATTATATTAATATAAACCCAGTCTAAAACATATATTTTGTAACTATACGCTTCATACTGAATTCTCGACCCCCGATTTTTTTGCTGCATGAAGCGTTTTCTTTTTGTGCACATATTCTTCGTTATATACAACATAATGTATGTATGCCTTCATGACATTGTTCTGTCTCATCCAATTTTATTTTTTTATGCACATAGTCCTTTCTTATTAAGTTGTCATACTCATGTTAATTAATCTCTTTTACTAAAGAACGAATGATCACTACGTAAAAGCCTGAAGTAGGTCTAACTGCACCCTAACTGTCATAGGAAACGCTGGAGCTAGATTAAAGTGACCACTGTTAGAGAGAATAGGCAATTTACTGAATAATTCCGGAAAAACATGACTTCGAGCAGCGAGAAACACCAGCAAACGAGAAGTTAGATTGGGCGTACCAATCTGAAACTGGAGGAATCGCTGCAAATGCAGATTTTACGATAGTCGGTTGGTGAAGAAGTTGGTGGCGACGCTAGGCAGCAGCGCCCGATCTGAGCGGCAGGCGACCCGTGATGAAGAACGTGAGCAGTCGCGCAGAGCGCTTCCCAAAAACCTTATTCGCCCTCTCCCGGTGCAGGATCGCAAGGGCGAGCAATTCCGGAGACCTGCTCTCCCGATCGTCGGTGCACTCTAGCTCTTGGGATGGAGTAGATGATGGCGGCGCAAGAAACTAGAACGTGGGAACGATTTGTTTCTGGGGTTTTCTCCTTTGCCGTACATGCCGCAATATATAGAGTACCTGTTAGAGATCGATTCAGTTGTGGATCCATTTTATCTGCAACATGCAGGTACTACTACAACAAGCTTCATCTCAGGCGGCTCCAAACGTATTATCACAGGGGGAAACTCAAACCTCTTGTGAAAAAGTTTATCACAGGCGGTCTTAACCTTCATGAATCCACCTGTGAAGACTCCTTATCACAGGTGGTTTTTTTAGTAGTGTCCAGTCCGGTCTCTAACTGACTCAGCCCAATTCGGAAACTCCCACAAAGCCCAACCGAATTTTTCTGCAGCAAAAATAAAAGTTGGGCTCGGCTCGAATTCACACGAACGCACACGCGTGCGAGGCGTGGCGTGGCGAGGCGAGCGAGGAGGAGGAGCACGCATGGGCCACCCCTCTCCTCTCTTCTTACCTCTCACTTAGTGAGTGGAAGAACAACCTACCTTATATGTAGGAGTTGATTCGCTCAAACTTCCCATGTGGTACTAAACCACTAGCACCACCCTCTCTGGCACTAATGGGCCTTTAAGATTTATTTGGAATTATTGGTATTTCCTGCATGGGTCTTGGGCCAAAATTCCAACAATCCCCCACCAGATCTCACAGTCATTAGAAGGGAGAACATTCTTGTTCCTTGTTTGATATACTAGTGTTTCAGAAGAGACTGTTAAGTTGAACTTATGCCTAGATCTTTAAGTTACATCAGTTCACAACTCGAACAATGGACTAAGCCTTGAATTGCAAGTTTTGTGTGAACTGATTCCACCTAAAGACCTTACTAGTACTTGACTACCAGTAATCTACCCCGTGGGTGGAGCATATGCGTCGTACTCCCTGGTCTCTTCATGAGCTTTCTAGAGATCACCCAAATCTCAAAGAATGTGATGTTAGATAATCAGAGCTCCCATAGGTGCGTTTTTTTTAAGATTGCCCTGTAGGACAGCATCTTAGCTACACATAGCCAACAGAAACACATTAAGGCAAATTGCCAACCTGCCTTACAATTGCAGAGTATAGTTGTGCATATTCACATAGAGAGTGTCTCTTGAAATACTCTCATCGGTGAACCACTAGCTTGTTTTTTCGAGATGCTACTTCACGGGGTCCCCGATCACATAGGTTGGGTTACCACTATGGTGTCACAGTCATGGGTCTGAAACCCATCTCCCTCAGTGCACTTTCTATCATGTTCCGTGATAGTCCCTTCGTAAGGGGATGTGCCATACTTTTGTCTGTTTGTATGTGCGAAACAGTAATAACTTCGGAGTTCCTCATTTTCCTGACTGATTTCAAACGTCTTTTGGCGTGTCTTGATGATTTTAAATTATCCTTAGAACTGGTCACTTTAGTAATCACCGTTTGATTGTCATAGTTCATGAGGATTGCCGACAATGGTTTCTCGACCACAGGCAAATCCATCAAGAGCTCTCGCAGCCATTCTGCCTCTGCAGTTGCTGTCTCTAAAGCAGTGAGTTCTGCTTCCATGGTTCATCTCGTCAATATGGTATGTTTGCAGGACCTCCATGATATGGCGCCACCAGCAAGAGTAAACACATATCCACTCGTGGAATAGAGCTCATCAACATCAGAGATCTAGTTCTAATCACTATATCCTTCAGGCACGGCCAGATGCCCCGTATAGTGAATTCCATAACTTATTGTACCTCTCAGATAGCGCATAACCCTCTCAAGTGAATGCCAATGATCTGTACCCGGGTTTGATATGAACCTGCTTAGTTTGCTCACAGCAAACAAGATATCAGAGCGGGTTGCGCTTGCTAGGTACATGAATGAACCGATCATCTGAGAATATTTAGGTTGATATTTTGGCTCTTTCTTATTCTTTCAGAGTATCACGCTGGAATCATAAGGTGTTGGAGAAATCTTGTTATCCATAAAGCTGAACCGACTCATGATTTTCTCAACATAGTTAGATTACGTTAAAGTAATTCCACTCTCATCCTTATTCAGCTTAATGTTCAAAATGACAGCCTCTCCTAAATCTTTCATATCAAAGCACTTTGATAGAAAAGACTTGACCTCAGAAATTATATTAATGCTTGAACAAAAAATGAGTATGTCATCCACATACAAGCATAATATAACGCTATCGCCCTCACCATGGCGATAGTATACGCACCGATCAACCTCATTAGTGACAAAGCCCGCAGACGTCAATGTAATGTCAAACTTTTCATGCCATTGCTTAGGTGCTTGTTTCAGTCCTTACAAGGATTTCAACAATTTGCACACCTTTCTCTCTACACCTTTTACTACGAATCCATCAGACTGATCCATATAGATTTTGTATTCCAACTCTCCATTAAGGAAAGTTGTCTTCACATCTATTTGATGAATGATTACACCATAAGAGGCAGCCAGAGAAAGTAGTACTCGGATTGCCATCAATCTGGCGACAGGTGAATAGGTGTTAAAATAGTCTTCACCTTCCTTTTGTGTATAGCCCTTTGCAACTAGCCTCGCCTTGTACTTCTCAATATTACCATCAAGTCTAAGCTTCTTCTTGAACACCCACTTACAACCTACTGGTTTGCACCCAAACTGTTGTTCAGTTAACTCCCAAGTTCCATTTGATAGAATTGAGTCCATCTCACTATGAACTGCTTCTTTCCAGTCATCTGCATCAGGAGACGCATATGCCTCTGCAATGGGTTTAGGAGTGTCGTACACAAGGTACACAATGAAATCATCACCAAAGGATTTTGTAATTCTCTGTCTCTTACTCGTCTTAGTTGTTTCATTGTGTTCCTCCTCCAGAACGTTCTCAAATGGTGGTGGATTCAGGATTAAGTTCAGAAGAAATCCTAACATCTCTATGCATATCTTTCATAGGAAATATATTCTACAAAAATTTTGCATCACGAGATTCTATAATAGTATCAACATGCATATTAGGTATCTCATATTTAACTACTAAAGATCTATACGCTATACTCCGCTGAGCATAGCCTAGAAAGATGCAATCCACTGTCTTTGGTCCAAGCTTGCGTTTCTTGGAGATTGGGATATTGAACTTTGCCAAACACCCCCAAGTACGCAAGTATGAAAGTGATGGTTTTCTCCCAACCCACTCCTCATAAGGGGTTTTCTGTTTATTCTTGTTTGGAATGTGGTTTAGGGCATGACATGAAGTCAATGGAGCCTCCCCCCACCATGTCTTAGATAAACCGGAAGTGTCTAACATGGCATTCACCAAGTCACACAATGTGCAGTTTTTCCTCTCGGCTACCCCATTTGATTGGGGTGAATAGGGAGGCGTCCTCTCGTTATAATACCGTGTTCCTCATAAAAATCATCGAATAATTTGGAAAAATACTCACCACCACGATCTTAGCTAAGACGTTTGATATTTCTCTCTAATTGATTTTCTACTTTAGCTTTATAGATTTTAAAGTAGTCTAAAGGTTCATCTTTAGTTTGCAACAAGTATACATAGAAGAATTTAGTTGAATCATCTATTAGTGTCATGATGTATTTATTCCACCTTTTGTCAACACACCATTCATCTCGCATAGATCAGAATGTATGAGTTCTAGAGGTGATAAGTTTCTCTCCTCGGCTGACTTGTGAGGTTTTCAAGGTTGCTTTGATTGCATACAACTATGGCACTTAGAACCTTTGGCAATGGTGAATTCTGGAATTAACTTAAGACTAGATAGCCAATTCAATAAACCAAAGTTAACATGACATAATTGAGAATGCAAAACACTCGCATCATCATTGATACTGCCACAAATATGGTTTACTAACTTATTATTAAACTCTGACAAAGAAAAGCGGAACAAGCCTCCGCATTCATAGCCTTTACCAATAAATTATCCATGCTTCGACACAACTATTTTATTGGAATCTAAAACTATATTGAACCCATCTCTACACAGTAGGGATCTGCTAACAAGGTTCTTGTTCATAGTAGGGACATGTTGCACGTTCCTCAGCTGGACAATCTTTCCCGAAGTGAACTTCAGATCGACCGTGCCAACACCACGAACAAAAGCACGTGACCCGTTCCCCATTAGGATGGAGGAATCCCGGACGAACTGGTAAGAAGTAAACATAGACATGTCAGAACATGCATGGAAATTAGCACCTGTATCAAACCACTAGGATGGTGTTTGAATAACAGATAGAACAGTAAAGGAATTACTTTACCCATCCGCATTACTAGATGTCACAATGTTGACATTCTTTTTCCATCTACGATCTACCCTGTTAGGACAGTTCTTGGAAAAATGCCTGTGCTCATCACAGGTATAACCGCCCTCATTGGCTTTGTTTGACTTGTTCTTGAAAGTAGTAGTTTTGTTCGGCTTGAACTGAGACTTGTTGTTCCCTTTATTCTTGACATTGGGTTTCTGCACTATATTTTCATTGGCACTAGAATGACCCTCACGTCCTTTCTCAGTAGAGTCCTTAGCCTGAGCCTTCTCCTCAACATCAAAAGATGCTATCAGGTTTTCAACTGATATTTACTGTCTCTTGTGTTTTAGAGCTGTGGCGAAGTTCCTCCTCGAGGGAGGCAACTTTGTAATAATGCAACTAGCCACAGATTTGTTAGGCAGAGAACACTTAGGGAGATCGAGCTCTCACGCGATACACTGTATCTCATGAGCCTGTTCGACTACAGGACGAGTGTTAACCGTAGTCATGGAAGCTCTCCATGATATACAGTTCGCTGCATCGGCTGCACCATACTTAGCATTTAGTGCATCCACATCTCTTTCTCATCCAAGACTGTTAGATAAACACCACAGAGCTTGTTGTCAAGAATTCTTAAGATACATCCTCTCAGGGCAGCATTGGCTTCCTCGAACTTTGTCTGTTCTTCAACAGTCAAAGGACCTTGATGATGGGTTAGGGGATTGGAACCATTCCACCTATGTAGTAATGTAGGTGCTTAATAAGCTAAGGTGATAGGTATTAATTGCGTAGTGCTTTAACCATGAGTTCAACCTCTCCTTGCTCTAGCCATGCATAACATAACTTTCCCACACTTGCTGAGTACCTACGGTACTCAAGCTTGCTTTTCTGTTGGTTTTAAATTGCTGCTCAGGCCAAGTGAATGACGTGGCGTACAACGACCAAGACTTCAGCCCCGAAGAAGGATTTTAGGTTCACGAAGTCCCCCGGGCAACGCCTGTGATGGAGCCCACAAGACTTATCTCTGTTGTTGGTTTATTCATATGTTGTGAACATATTATCGTCCATAGTGACGTTATGTTATGTAAGACTTATTTATATTCGAACACTTGGCTTGTAATATAATGATGCTTCACTTTTTGTCATCACATGTATGAGAAAATGATCCTGGCATACATGTGATAGTCACCCGGTCGTTCTTCGGAAAAACCGGGTGTGACAGGGCATCTATGCTAACTACTATAACACGGGACTAGCTTACTCGTCCCCAAGTCCTAGCGCCGGTGTTGGTGCTGGCACTGGTGTGGGTGCTGGCTGCGGCTACTGCTCAAACTCAGCCTCAAACACCTCCTTGCGGTCTGCCTCAGACCTGGTCTCGATCTCCATCTCTAGGTCAGTCTCAATTTCCATCTCTGACTCTGTGTCCTAACCTGACGTCCACATCCTTCCTGGCTCAACAACTGGTGACTCTACCTCTGTCTCTGGCTCAGATTCTGACTCTATCGGTGCTCCCTGGTCAAGTTGCATCGCCTCAGCGTTGTTGGGGTCACCTAACTGCAGAGGGTTGGCCCTAAGCTCGGCCAACTTGTCCTGAGTCTCAAGCATCTCCTGCTCGAAGAACTATGCATCCTCCCATATCTCATCTTTCTATGCGGTAATCTCCTCAATCCTCTGGTCTCTCTGCTGTATTGCCTGGTCTTGCTCCTGCACCTGGCGCTCTAGCTCGACAATCTAAGCGATCTGCATCTCAATCATATGCTCGTGCACATCCTCTCGTGTATGAGCCTGACTCAGTGCCTCCAACTGCAGGCTGCTAATGCTCGTCTGGGTACTTTGTACGTGGTGGCTCAAGGCTGCAAAGTAGCTGACCTCAGCCACGCGTGGATCATAGAATGGGTGCTGCCAGTCATGGATCACGCTCATCTGACACAGCCAGAAGGGGCTAGACTGGCCTCTGACTGGAAGGAGGGCATATGGTGTTCCCTCTATTACTCGGTAGTGATCCTCACAGAACGTCATGATTGCCCGCTGTGTAGCCAAGTCACACGCATCGTCTACGCTCGGCACCGTGACTCTACAGTCCACGGAGCCCAACCTGGATGAATGGGACCCGCGGGGACAGCCAGGTGCATAACGCACCATGACTCCCACCTTTCCAGGGTCTCTCCCACGTAGACAGGGGCCTCGAAGTATCCAAAGCTCTCGAGCATCCGCCAAAACATCAGCGGAAACACCGGACAGTGGAGGTACTTAGAATAGAACCAGCCGTTATCCAAACGCACAATGGAATCAACCATCTGCAGGAAGAGTTTTGAGAAGTGTCAAAAACTCAACTCTATCAGTAAATATTGAATTAAGGAACCACATTTGCATGATAAATACTTTGGGAAAAGTTCAACAATCAGCCACGACAAAGTATAAATCCAATAAGTTTTCACTTTACCGATCAAAATTCAACCAACTCTGTCTTTAACTGGGTAAAAGGTAGAAATCTTGAATCTGACATAATTTGGGGCAAGATTTTTACTCAAGCCAAACCAAAAGTTAAAGTTACCTTTTATAGCTTTCCAGCGAGTATCTGCATGCACCCAAACAAGTTCAGGATTAAAAGGTATGAATTTTTGAAGTGGACACAGGTTCTGAAAAATTTTCTCGGGTGGGCAGTTTTTGAGCAGCCTCAATTGTTCAATATTTTCAGAAATCTTCAAGTCAAAACATGGAAATCTCATGAACTACAAAGTGATAGCACACCTCCCAACTGCTCTCTGTGACAGTTTCTAAACTTTGGGCAATTTAAGTGATTTGTAGGAAGAATTTGAACATGACATGAATACCAAAATCGAAAGGGCTTCACCACCTTTCCAACAGATGTTCATACACCTCTGTTGGATGAGTAGATAAAAATCTACACATTATTCATATTGAAGTTCGGTGCTGTCAGATTCCTAAAACATGTACCAATTTTGACAGTCGGACTTCTTCGAATCTTCCGAAGGACTTAGAGGCAGATTTGAAAAGGTCCAAGAATACCAACATCGAAGGCGACTTCCTAAACTTTACAGTGGTAATATACATGCCTCTATTAGATCATTGGACAAAGATCTATACCCTTTTTAAGCCAAAGTTTCTCACTGTACGGTGCTGGAATTGCACACCAAGTGACAGCTGGACAACTCGAAATTTTCAAGAGACTTAGAGGTAGGTATAGCAGTTCCCGTGAACACCAATCTTGAAGAGGACTTCCCAAACTTTCAATTGTTTACCCATACCATCCATCCGATGAGTATATAAGGTGCCAGTCTTTGGAAGGTCCTTAACAGTTCTGAATTTTCATAAGTTCGACAGGTATACCAATTTGGTGATTTCAGGAAAAGAATTTGATGGTCTAGAGGCTAATTCAAAAGATCCAATGAATACTAAAGTTGAATACGACTCTCTAAACCTTACAGCAGTGATTCATACCCCTTTTTCCGCTGACCTGATCAAAACTACAGCCTTCCGAAATGATCAGATTGGTTCTGAAATTTCAGAAATCGCTTAGAAGGGATTTTTGAGGGATTTGGTCAAATGTTCAAAGAAACAACAGACAACTTTTGAATATCAGGTTTTGGAACATTTGGAGGGAGAGGTCTGCTGCTATCAACATGAATTCAAATATCACATGTTGAAGAATTCAATTTTATTTTTTGTTAATTACTGTTAAAGAGTTTAATCACTATAATTT
Organism: Neostapfia colusana; assembly: GCA_030760725.1. Taxonomy (NCBI): domain Eukaryota; kingdom Viridiplantae; phylum Streptophyta; class Magnoliopsida; order Poales; family Poaceae; genus Neostapfia; species Neostapfia colusana. The sequence continues at coordinate 6,304,388 of JASWHV010000006.1, forward strand.
TCATACAACACATAATCAAAACAACAAGACGATCCTATAAGTCCTCACAAAAATAAAATCCTAACCAGAATTAGCTAGTATATACGTTTATACAGTGGCGCTAAATCGATCACTCGCAAACATCTTCTACTCGCAATACGATAAACGTGGTTAGTGTACTGCAGAAGATGGATCACAACAACAGATTCCTCACCACAATAAAATTCCACAAACAAATAAATAATTTCCACAAACAACTAGAATAATATCTTCAAAACAACTAAAATAATATCTCAAAAGCAACTAAAACAATATCTTAGAAACAACAAAATAATGCACCCACAACCTACTAGTTCTATAATAGCACAAACAACAAAATAATATCATTAACAACAAAATAAAGTCATCAACCACAAAATAATACTCATAAACAACAAAATCATTCCAACCTACTTTTACCTTCCTAGCCACAATTTCGGTAGTTACATAAGAAAAACACTATTAGCTTGCCGCCTAGGTATTATGCTAATAATATAACCTTATATGGGCATACTATTGAATCCTCACTCATGCACGTGTTAAATTTTTGAAAATAAGTTTTTCGATATGTGCTATCCCCCAACATGGCTCTGATGCCATGCTGTAAAGACCAGAGTCCTGACAACTAGGATCCATGTTGGGTAGGGTCACACGCTGCGGCACCGGATAGCTCACATACGAAAATAAGGAAACACTACAACAACGGGGTTTACTTAGTTATATTACATCAGAGAGTGAGTTCAAAAATAATGGAAACGCAATTAAAGATTACAACTTGATGGATACATAGGCTAAGGCGGTAGCTACGTATCGAGCCCAATGATACACCACCTTAGCAATATACAACTCATTCTTGCAGCGAGCTAGGCTCTCATTGGACGGTCCAGCCCTCAGTGGGCAATACTTATTCCGGAAGCCCTTCAACCATATCATCGAGAAGTAAATCATAATTACCTGAAAGACAAATCAACAAACTCTGAGCAACTAATACTCAGTAGGACTTACCCGTCGAAGGACTCACTAGACATAATGTTAGTATGCAACGGGTATTAATAGGAACAGGGAAATTTTGCATAAAAATAGGGCCTAAATATGGGTCCTTATATTCATATTTTAGAAACATATTTTAGTTACCCGTGAAATGTAAATTTAGTTGTCATCTACAACTAACACATACAAGTTCAAACATATATGGAGTTCGTTCATCGGCGCACTCCCTGGCAATCGTACGCGGCAACCTTTCACAAGACACTAACGCCAAAAAAGTCTACCGTCCCGGATAGGTGGTCCCAACACGTGATGCATCAACATTAGCGTATTTACGTCCGACCTATCCCGTGACTCCAATCTAGGGTGGTTGAATGATGTTTGACACCAAAGTGACCAAGTTACATCGGTTTACTAGTGCTCATATCACTAGCATGCTATCGGTACATTCGATACTTGTTCAGGGGCCGACTACAATACGGTCCTTAGCCGACACGAGCAGGACTGCACATACGGAACTCATATACATTTGCTCCCTATCACCTGCTCGATCTTCAATTTCAGCCATTGTGATCCATACCAAAAATCCTATACTGGTATCATCCCAAATCCTATAGCTCGCAAGAAATTTTTTATCACTACTTCTACCGTTAAACATACTAACTAGCATAGCAAGGTAAATATACAATTCTGATCTACCCTTCAAACTAAACAGGGATTTTTGCGATTCAAGGGGGTGTCATCCAATTCCTAGACCTAATGCAATCAATAACCAATAAACAATAAAATCTTGCATAAATATAAAGGTTAGTAAAAAAGGATAATGCAACCGGGGCTTGCATTGGTGTTGGTCAGTAAATACCTCGCTGTCGTTGGGGTTTGGATTAGTCAACTCCTCCGGACTCGACCCCTCAATCGTGAGCTCTACCGTTATGCACAAAATGCAATTAAGTTACTACCGCGGAAACTTTATATTGTATGAACATCAAACTGGTGATAAAACAATTATTTTGAAGTGTAACAACATTTTCATAATCAGCGGTGATCATTATGTGAATTAAAATCAGATTTTTAACAATTCTACTACGTAAAAATACACTTTTCTATTAATTATCTATATGAGTTGAATCAATTCATTAACTTACAGTCATATTCCTAACATGGTTTATGTACTGTAAGTTGGTAAGATGTTGAGGAATTGTGGCACAAAATTTTGAAGATTTATTTATCCATATTATATGTTATGGAATGTAGTTAGCAGCAAACAATTAATAATTATTTTACCAAAATCAATAGGACAAAAAGATCTAAATTTTTTACAGTGATATAGTTAGCCTGCAAAAATGTGTTCTGCAATTTCTCAGGTTTTTCTCAAGGTTGGATCTCTCTCTAATCAAGTTACCACATTATTGCTTAATGCAGCTATATATAGATCACTTCCATATGCAATATACTTGCTAAAGTTGCAATTATTTTATGACAACAACATACGAGCTTACTCGACCTACTCGAGCTCGTCGAACTTGCAAGCTTACACGCAGGCTCAAGCTTGGCTTGTTTAAAATTCGAAGAACGAGTCGAACATGAGCGAGTTACGATACTTGAGCTTTATATTAACATCCCTAGTTGAACCAACAAGCAATGAATGGTAGATGGGTTGCTCGGATGGATAGAAAGACTGAAGAAATCAAAAGATTGGCTGGAAACTATTGTTTGATAAGAAGGGATAATATGAGGGGCTTGGCTACAAAAGAATTGGTCCAGCAACCAAAAGAACTGTTGAGTTAGGGTTTGTTCGGATGTAGTCGGGTTTGAAGGAACGGTAAGAATTGGATGAGATTGGCTCCATATATGGCCCATAAAGATTTAAATCTAATTCGAAAAGTCAAATGGGAACTTTCTAGATTTATAAAATTTGTCCTCCCCTTTCATTTATCTCACTTCAGGTCCAACCAATTTTCTGAACCAGTCCAGTCCAGCTCACCCGCTCTCTTTCTTCCTCCCCGGCACATAACGCACAACAATTTTAGTTTATTTTTGAAATAGGATTTTTGTTCTAAATGCTAATATTTAAAAATAGAGCAGCTATTAGAAATTCACATTGCTATCTATAATTGATGCAGGCATTAGATGGAATCATGCTTATTGTTGCATTACAGAAAAATCACTCTACCATTTTACTATTAGCGGATCCAATTCCAGTAAGGACCTCACACAGCACATATCGTACCTCTCCCTGATTAGTCATGCTCAGGATAATGGTAAATTATATTGATATATACCCAGTCTAAAACATATATTTTGTAACTATATGCTTCATACTGAATTCTCGACCCCAAAATTTTTTTGCTGCATGAAGCTTTTCTTTTTGTGCACATATTCTTTGTTATATGCAACATAACGTATGTATGCCTTCATGACATTGTTATGTCTCATCCAATTTTCTTTTTTTATGCACATCACTACAGGAAAAACGATCATTGACGACGGCCAGTTTTATTGTCGACGGGGCCGTCGTCTTTAATTTTATTGACGACGGCTAGAAAAAGCCGTCGTCAATAACACAGTTATTGACGACAGCTGAGCGAGTACCGTCGTCAATAAATAATTGACGACGGTGCCCGTCGTCTTTAACTTAATTCGGGCCCACCCGAGGAGTTATTGATGACGGTGACCTAGCACCGTCGTCAATAACACAGTTATTGACAACGGCTGAACGAGCACCGTCGTCAATAAATTATTGACGACGGTGCCCGTCGTCTTTAACTTAATTCGGGCCCACCCGAGGAGTTATTGACGACGGTGACCAGGCACCGTCGTCAATAACGGGACATATAACCCGTACGCGAGCCGGGAGGCGGCCACTGCCGCCTCCCGACTCGCGCCGAGGTCTCGTCGCCGCCGCCCTCGGTCCCCGCCACCGCCACCGCCGGTCCCCGCCGCCACCGCCGAGGTAAGTCCCCCTCCTCCTCCCCCTCCGGCCTCTCCCCCGCTTTCCTCGCCCCCCGGCCGCGCCGCCGGCGACCGGCCGGCAGGCGTCGCCGTCCTCCCCCCGTCTGGCCTCTCCGGACCCTCCCCCGTCCCGGTGACCGCGACTTGCATGGAGAGCGACAGCGCCAAACACATCCGGGACTGATCTCCCATGCCCACCCTGCCCTCCGCATAAACCTGCTAATGGTTCGGTTTGGAACCGGTTTTGAAAACTCTGTACAACTTTATATCCCAGCCTCTGGATTTTCTTGCGCCTGTGTCAACTCTACTGCAACTACATTCCACCCTACATCCAATTTCAGCATTTTTTCATCTTCTGATCCTGAATCCTAATGGCTTCAGACCATCAGTGTAGATGCCAGCTTTAGGATCTAATTTTTTTGTTCTACCAAAGTTTTTGTTCAGTTTCTGGTGATTGCGCCATTTTTGCTCTTTTGTTGTGGCATTCAGGATTCACATTCTAGTTTTCCAAATTTCTAGCGTGCATTTTCATTTTGCTTCTTCCTGTAACACTTTTTTATAAACTGTAACTGATTTTCTTTTTCATAAAAAGTAGATGTGCTGAAATTCAAGTTTAGCAGGCATTTTCACAGACACTTTCTTAATTAATTAAATTGGCTTCACCTGATTTGCCCTCTTGGAAGTTTTGACTAGGCTACAATAGTTATGTAGTAATTCATCTGATGATGTAATCTAAATTGGCTTCATGAAAGCAGTGAAACAAAAGGCGGTAAAAGGTGGCCGCTTGGGCGCGTCTTAGCGCTCCGCGCAGCCCTCCCGCCTTGCCTCGGTGGGTAGGCGGTCGCGGCGACCGGTCAACCACCAAACAGGCTGAAATGAAACCAAGTGCCTAGTGGGCTGGGGCATGTGACAATTGGAAACGGGAAAAGAGAGAGAAAATAGAAGTGGGCTGTGGAAAATTAATCAACACAGCAGAAATATGTGCTACTATATTTTTTAAAAAATTATAAAACACCACTGCTACAGTATATAACGCCTAGGCACACTTAGGCTCTAGGCGGAGGGTCACCGCCCGTCTAGCGCCTTTGGAACCTTGCATGAAAGCATGGCTTCCAGCATTTTTCCTACATAGTTGCTAAACATTAGTTACTCATGCCAACTAAGGCACTAGTGAATCATTTTCAGTTTGTAACACACAATGGAGCTTTAGTCCAGGCCGTGTTAACTAGAGAATTTCAGTAACTTTTCCATGTTACAGGTGGGGTTGGATGAACTTAAGGGCACATGTTTAGACTGTGTTTAGTTGTAAGACAATGTTGGATGGGATTGCATTATGTCCATGTTTTGTAGGATTGAGAAATCTAAATTGCTTGTTTGGTTGATCGGAGAGGACGAGTTGATTTCTTCTTTGGTTGGAGGAACAAAGATGGATGGGACAGTATTAATTAGCTAAATTTGCAGACTGAGTATCCCGCAAGAAAATTGGTTTTCGTTCGGTTGGAATTGGACTGGGTAAAAACAGGCCGAAGTGAATAACGGGTTGGTTTAGTCTGGTTTCACGCTAATAACAGTTCGGTTCAGTTTGGGTTGGGTCTGTACCGTCCGGACCTAGAGTGGGCTTAGAATCAGGTCTTGAACTGTGGGTACGGATTGGATCGAGATCTCGCTCTCCTATATCCCCCTCTGCAGCAGCAGTCCACCAGGCCGAACTCTGAAACGCGTGCAAGCGAATCCAGCTCACCACGGGGAGCGGCCGAATGTATGCGAGAGAATCCACAGGTCGATCGCTAGCTAGCCTGCTAGGCTGGGAACCTTTTTTGCTAATGGGCTCAGACCAGTTTCAAACTGTAGTGTGGGATGTGCATTGGTTTGGGTTGGGTTGCTTTTTTTTTTACAGTCTGGTCTGGTTTGGTTTGAGCACATAAATTAATGGGCTGGTTTGGGTTAAATTAAATTTACACAGTCTATGGTTTGATCTGGATTTGGAGTTGGTTTTCGGCCCAGTGACAGGTTTACCTCCGCAACCTTCTTTCTCTGCAGCATCATCCCTGCCTACTTGCCACGATGATCACCCCTTCCCGCTGCTGCAGTAGCTAGTTTGCGATGAGATGTTTTGAGCGAAGCGAGGCCACTCACTTATCGAAGAAGCGATGATGGGAGGATAGCTGGTGCTTGGAAGGGTCAGGTGGGGAGGCCGATCAAGATGAAACTGGTTCGCGCGCGGAATTGAAGTATTGAATGCTATACAGACGTCTGCATCCTCGAGTTGCATTCGTGGATTGTTGCGCTTATTTGTCTAACCTCCCCACTCACGCCGAGGTCTCATCACCGCCGCCCTCCCCGCCGGTCCCCGCCCCCTCCCCCCTCTGTCCCCCGCCTCTGTCCCCCGCGGAAGGCGGGCTCGAGGTTGTAGGATGGACGGCGCCAGAGGGATTGGTGGCGGCGTTGCTAGTGGTTGAGCTGCTGCTGCAAGTGGTAGAATAATAAGATGAAGCACCACTATGAGGAGGATTATTTAATTCGTTAAGCTTCATTTTAATTAGGAACTTCAGCTCAGTGCACAGTTCACTCTTATTCTTGCAATTTTTATGTGGCCACTCATTGTTTAATTAGTATTGTAATTGATTATTGTTTAATTAATACTTTGATTGATTGTGTGATTAGTTACTATATGTAAATAAATGGGTTTCGGCCCGGTCCGGCCTGACACGACCCATTTAGGGTCTGTCACGGCTCATTTAGTGGTAATGTATTAGTCGAGACAGGCACGGAGGACGGGAAGCTCGCGCGCGTGGACGGCGGGCCCCAACGGTGGGGTTTCATCTTTGAACCACTTACAACGGGGTATAACGTACGACGGCTAACCCTAAAGGCGTCGTAAGATAATGGCAGGCCCCAACGGGGCATAACTTAGGACGGCTGACCCACTTCTTTGTCTCTCCTTTTTTCCTTCTCTCTCGTTCTTTCCTCTCTCTCTTTTAAATGACTCAAAAACGAAAGATTGACGTAAACCTATACAACATGCGTCACCCGTTTCGAACGGGCCCGTCTCACATGTGTTGCGCATGTGAGGCGTGTACGTTCGGAATTGTCCCTTTTTGGACAGCCTGGGAGTGACCGAGGGGGCGTGGCATGTGATGAAACGCGGGTTTAGATCTAGACGAGATTTCGACGGCATAACCCTGTTGTTCTCTGCTGCACCATTTTCGGGCGTGCAGTGGAGAACAGCGGGGTTATGCTGCCGAAATTTCGTTCGGATCCATACCACGCGTCTCGTCGTGAGCACGCTCCGCTCGATCACTCTTGGGTGGGTTTATGACCTATCCTTTCCAATAGATGTAGGGCTGTGACATAAATAAATTATAAAGTAAATATAATTTCCTTGACATTAAACTGCAGATTCAAACATGGGTGAGGATCGTAGTTGGATGTATACCGGTTGGAAGAACAGTTCTGGTGGTCACTCGGATGAGTGGTTCGCAAAGACAGATGCTTTTGTAGATCGAGCGTTTTCATTGTCAAAGATCGATAAGGTGCGGTGCCCATGTACGAAATGTCAAGGTGCAAAGTGTTGGGACAAAGTGAATTTGGCGTTTCACTTATGTCGATACGGTTTCATGCAAGATTATGAGGTGTGGACCTTTCATGGTGAGACATCTTCTCAACCCTTACAAGTTTCAGATGAGGATGACAACACGGGGGTCGATAGGATGGACGAGATGCTTGATGCTATAAATCCTGAATTGATGGAGGATCCTCCTCCAACGGAGGTTGAAGCGTTTTTCACGCTTCTCAAAGCTTCAGAAGAGCCGTTGCATGAACAGACCGAAGTGACGCTCCTTACTTTCATGACTAGATTTATGGCCATTAAGTCTAAGTATTTCTTCTCCAATAACTGCTACAACGATCTTATCAAATTGATCAGCGATATCCTTCCACAACCACATAAAGTGCCTAAAGATATGTATCAGTCTAAGAAGTTGATTTCTGGTCTAGGTATGAAATATGAGAAGATTGATATGTGTCTAGACAATTGCATGCTTTTTTTGAGAGAGCATGCCAACGAGAACAAGTGCTTAAAATGTGGTAAAGCGAGATTTGTCGAAGTTGTTAATGACGACGGTTCAAAAGTAATGACTCAAGTCGCACAGAAGCAGCTTCGCTACTTGCCTGTCACACCTAGGTTCAAGCGTTTGTTTCTATCTAAAAAAACAGCTAGACACATGAGGTGGCATAAAGAAGGTGTACGTGAGAACAACAGCATGATGGTGCACCCGTCGGACGGTGAGGCATGGAAGGCGCTTGACCACTTCGATCTAGATTTTGCCAATGACGCGAGAAATATTCGCTTTGGGTTGGCGACAGATGGCTTCTCACCGTTTAGTACAAACGCCACACCATACTCATGTTGGCCCGTGTTCGCTATTCCGTACAACTTACCACCATCGCTTTGTATGAAGTATGAGTTCATGTTCCTATGCCTTATTGTACCTGGACCGGATCATCCTGGTTCACGACTGAACGTGATGATGCAGCCATTGATTGAAGAGTTCAAAATGTTATGGACAGGAGTCGAAGCGTACGACTGTTATAGAAAACAGAAATTCAACCTTCGAGCTGCGTACTTGTGGTCTATTCATGATTTTCCAGCTTACGGCATGTTTTCTGGCTGGAGCACTCATGGTCGATTGACATGTCCAATATGTGCTTCGGACACAGATTGTTTTCGTCTAATTCATGGTGGCAAGATATGCTACTTTGATTGTCATAGACGTTGGTTACCGCCAAATCACGTGTTTAGGCAACAGAGAAATGCCTTCAGGAAGGGTACCATTGTAAAAAAGGGACCACCACAACGTCTGAACGGGTCGGAAATTGTTAAACAGCTCAATAATCTAGTGCCAGATGAAGGTCGTCCTGGATATTTTGTTGGTTACGGAGAGGATCACAATTGGACTCATATATGTGCACTATGGGAGTTACCGTATATGAAGTCTTTAATTCTAATGCATAACATTGATGTCATGCACCAGGAACGTAACATGGGCGAATGCATCATAAGCACGTGCTTGGATATGACGGGAAAAACAAAAGACAATATAAAAGCTCGGAAGGATTTGGCAGAGGTTTGTAACCGACCAAGTCTTGAGCTCTCCGAAGCTGGTGGCAAACCACGAGCTTGTTTCTGCCTTCGACCAAAAGAAAAGAAAGAAGTCTTCAAGTGGTTGAAACAGTTGAAGTTCCCAGACGGTTTTGCTGCTAGCCTGAGAAGAGCCGTTAATGTTAAGACTGGAAATCTTACTGGTTTGAAGAGCCATGATTATCACATAATCATGGAAAGACTTCTGCCGGTTATGTTTCGAGGCTATCTTGACGATGAGGTTTGGAAGGTGTTAGCCGAGCTTAGCTATTTTTATAGACAGCTTTGTGCTAAAGAAATCAAAAGGGAGATGATGGAGAAGTTGGAAAAAGAGATACCCGTGCTTTTATGTAAGATGGAAAAAGTATTTCCTACAGGGTTCTTCAATCCAATGCAACACCTTCTAATCCATCTTCCATATGAAGCTAAAGTAGGTGGCCCTGTTCAATATAGGTGGATGTACCACATTGAAAGAGCACTCAGATGTCTAAAACCGATGGTTCGTAATAGGGCAAGGGTTGAAGGATGCATCGCCGAAGCATTTACACTTCAGGAGATAGGATACTTTTCAAGTGTCTACTTTGCAGAAGAACACAATGTTAATGCATCGGTGTTACGGTATAATATGGCTGAAGCAACCTCTTGTAGCGAACTCTCACTTTTTCAAACGAGAGGCACCACTGTTGGTAGTGGCACGAGCTATGATGCTTCAGCAGATGAAAAGACAGCTGCTTTGTTATACATGTACGCTAACATAGATGGGATGGACAATTTTTTTCAGTAAGTGGTTGTTCAACATCTATACTAATTTGTGTGGTGTGTTATACATCTACACCAATAATTCTTTTTTGTCCTGATTTAGTGAGTTCGATCGACAAAATTGGAAGTCTAAGCAGCAACCTACTAGCAAGCAAATACAAACAATGCGACACTATGGAGTAAATGGAGGACCTAACTTCCAAACGTGGTTTCGAAATCATGTAACGTTTTCCTTGTCTTGTTCCTCTTAGTAATTATGTTCATAGCATAAAATAGTCTTCTTACTTCATATGTTGGACAGTGCAAGACACAAGTCGGTGTTCATGAAGATTTGCGACAACTGTCCAATGGATCCATTAAAGTTAAACTCTTCGGTCGATATGATGTCAATGGGTTCCGATTCCGTTCAACTCAATTTGAAGCTCAACGTCCTCTAAGGGCAACATCAAACACCGGAGTTGTGACAAGGGCCGCCGATGCCGAAGGACATGAAACTAATTTCTATGGGATCATAAAGAAAATCCTAGAATTTAGTTTTGCCGGGAATAAAGACCTTAAAGTAGTCTTCTTTGACTGTGATTGGTTTGATAATAACAATGGAACTCGACAAAACCAATTTGGCATGGTAGAAGTCAAACACAAGGACCGACTACGAGGCTACGACACCTTTGTCCTTGCACACCAAGTCGAACAAGTGTACTATCTACAATATCCATGCGAAAAACTTAGTGCATGGTGGGTTGTACAAAAGGTGAATCCTCGTGAGCGGTTATATACACCGGACAATACTGGTTACATTGAGGAGGCAGATGTTGTTTACCAAGAAGAAGAGTTGCCGGATTCTTTTGTCGTTGAGCCTGGTCTACGACTCGATGAATTAGTTGGAGATGCACAAGATGTACAGACTCATAATGTGAAAAAACGAAAACGGCGAACAACCATGACAAAAGATCGATGGTCCGGTTTACGAAGTAGAGTACATGATCGTGATACTGATGAATTTTGAAATTAAGTATAAGTATCGTTTCTTTCATCTCTTCTTTCGTCTTCTATATTTTCCTTTAAATTCATTATCAAATTTCCTTTCATCAGGATGTCATCGAGCAGTAGACGATGGGGGACGCGGGGCTTTCTGCCCCCGAGAGCAGACTCTGTTTTCCAGGGCTGTCAGTCTAGCAATGGTAGACTGTCTCAGCTGTTGGGCCTCGACAGAGGCCAGGGGTCACGAGAGCGGTCACGACAGGTAAAGAATAATTAATTACATAAATTATATAAATAACTTTCTTAAATCTATATTACCAATCTTCAAATTTTTAGGACGACTCTACGTCTGAGGAGACAGAGGCCAGGGGTCCTCTTCAGACACCACAGGTTTCGGAGCCTGTTACAGATCCTGCTTTGGATCCTCTTCAGGTTCCGGCACCGCAGGATTCAGACCCTGCTTCAGAGCCTTCCACAGAGCCTGATGTGGAGCCGGCTCCACAGCGGCGTTACAGGAGGAGCCACTACTCCTCCGGTTCCTGCACGGCCAGAAGATCGGGTCGTTATTCGTCCGGTTGGCGATAGGTAAGTAAATCTATAACAAATCAATTTAGATATTTTAACACTTATATATGTACTAATTGAGAGTCGTGTATTAGGTCTTGGGCCGATGACTCGTTCACGGGTCAAGGACGCCACCGCCAGGTCAACGCTGTCCTGGGCCAGCTCATCCGTTGTCACTACCCCGGTCTAGTGAACGGACGGGCTGCTACGTCTTGGGACGATTACGCTACGGCCTAGGACATTACCTACGGCAACCACCAGGAGCATGTGTGGCATGAATTCATGGTAAGCAAATCCTCTATTTGTTAAATGCGAACCTATTATATGTTAAGTACATTAACTTGTATATTTCTACTTGTAGAAATATTACCGTTTGGAGGACGAGGCCCAGCTGGATCACGCTCGCCTGGTCTTCAACAACAACGCTAGGAAGCTCCTGACGCAGTCGATTTCAACGGCTCGCATTCAGGCTACGAAGGCGCACTATAAGTTGCATCCGGACGAGGGTGAGCCGGGGCAGTTTAGGGATGTGGCGGACAAGTACTTGACGGAGGCACAGTACGCAGAGATAAATTCTTTATTTTACTTTGCTTCATTATCCAATTTTCATCAATGTTTTCATCCAACAACAAATGTGTGCAGGTCAGCGTACCGTGGCTTGAGTCCTGTCCGGACGCCTACAGTTCCCTGTGTGCTCGTTGGGCGAGCCAGGGCTTCCAAGGCGTGTCGATGACCCGCCGACAGAGTCGAGGGACGGACGGGAAACACCGTCTTGGCGGGGACGGCTACGTACGCCTTGCTAAACGGATGGTAAGTGATACTCGAATTATATTCTAGTTAATTTCTATCGCTACCATTATGCTAACACGTATCGATAGGAGCGCGAGATCGGTCAGGAGCCGACCGCTATCCAGGTGTGGAGGAGGGGTCACATGGGAAGTGACCCCTCGCAGCCTGATCAGCTGTCTTCTCAGACAGCGACAGAGACGTTGGTGAGTTCTTTAGTTGACTTAATTGTATTATCTTTAAAACTTCTGATGACTTTAATTTTCTGTATTTTCAGGAAAAGTATGGGGAGGAGGTGCGGAGGCTTCGAGGCGACGATTACGATTGGCAGAACTCGCCGATCGTACCTGAAGCCGCCTATGCAAGCGGTGGCGGTAAACCTCACGGCCGGTGAGTTCTGTTGTTTTTATTTACTTTCATTAACTTCGAGATACGAAACTTTAATACTCTTACTTTGTTGTGTAGGTTGGCCATCTTCGATGGAGTAGTAGACTCGAGGGAGGCGCGGTCTTACTCGAGGGCCTCTTCATCGCAGGGTGGATCCAGCAGGCGTGGCAGCCGTGATCTGGAGCTCCAGAGTGTCCAGGAAGAGCTCCAGAGGACGCAGGAAGCGCTGAGGCTCGCGAACGAGAGGCAGGCAGCCGAGCTCCGGGCTAGGGACGAGTATCAACACGTTGCCATGCAGGTAAGTTCAGATCAATGTACTCAACGTTTCTAATATATAAATGACATGTATAATAATTTACTTCATATTTGCAGGCTATGGCCACAGGACAACCCGTTGTCTTTCCTCAGTGGGCGCCGCCACTGATACAGCTACCACAGGGGCCGACGTCAGGAGCACAGGTACAAAATTTCTCATAATAGCTGCAACTAGTTAAATTTGCTCAAATTTAGTTGAATTTGATCAAACTTACTTAAACTTAGAGAAAACTAGTTAAACATCCTCAAACTGAGTAAAATATGGTACAACTTACTCAACTATAGTCAAATATGACCAAACTTACTCAAACATAGCCAAAACTTTTTGAACTAGCTCAAACATAAACACTACTAGTTCATACTTCTCAAACTTAGTAAAATATGAGCAAACTTACTCAAACATAGCCAAATCTAGCTAACTTGCTCAATTTTAACTTGTAATGAGTTTATTTAATCATATACACATTTGTGAACTTCTAATTTGTCTACCTATACATGTACATCATAGGGATCGGCGACACGGGCTCAGAAAAGTCCATCCCCTCAGCAACCAGCGTTTGGACGAGCGCACGACGACTTCCTGGACTCCGGTGGCAGCGGTCGGGGTAGCGTAGGGTAGTGTGGCGTGCGTATAGTATTTTTGTGCCTGCCTGTGATGTATGTTTTGATTGCCTGTGATCTGGCCATCGAGCCAGGGCTGGCCTCGAAGGCAGGGCAGGATTTTCTGTTTTTTTAAAAAAAATTGAAAAGCTTATTGACGACGGTTTCTGGTACTTGGCCGTCGTCAATAAGCCACTAGTATTGACGACGGCCAGGTACCAGAAACCGTCGTCAATAAGCAATTGTTATTGACGACGGCCTAGTGTAAACCGTCGTCAATAAGCCACGGTTACTGACGACTGTTTCCTGGCCGTCGTCAATAAGCTTATTGGCGACAGCCTGATTTAGCTGTCGTCAATAAGTTTATTGACGACAGCTAGATTTAGCTGTTGTCAATAAATTTATTGACGACGGTTACCGTCGTCAATAAACTTATTGACGACTAATAATTGACGACAGCTGAAAACCGTCGTCTATAAGCTTTTACCGTCGTCAATAACTTATTGACAACGGTAGTGCCCTTATTGACGACGGTTTCCGGCCGTCGTCTATAGTCCCGATTCCTGTAGTGCATAGTCCTTTCTTATTAAGTTGTCATACTCATGTTAAGTAATCTCTTTTGCTAAAGAACGAATTATCACTACGTAAAAGCCTGAAGTAGGTCTAACTGCACCCTAACTGTCATAGGAAATGCTGGAGCTAGATTAAAGTGACCACTGTTAGAGAGAACAGGCAATTTACTGAATAATTCCGGAAAAACACGACTTCGAGCAGCGAGAAACACCAGCAAACGAGAAGTTAGATTGGGCGTACCAATGTGAAACTGGAGGAATCGCTGCAAACGCAGATTTCACGACAGTCGGTTGGTGAAGAAGTTGGTGGCGACGCTAGGCAGCAGCGCCCGATCTGAGCGGCAGGCGACCTGTGATGAAGAACGCGAGCAGTCGCGCAGAGCGCTTCCCAAAAACCTTATTCGCCCTCTCCCGGTGCAGGATCGTAAGGGTGAGCGATTCCGGAGACCTGCTCTCCCGATCGTCGGTGCACTCCAGCTCTTGGGATGGAGTAGATGATGGCGGCGCAAGAAACTGGAACGTGGGAACGATTTGTTTCCGGGGTTTTCTCCTCTGCCATGCACGCCACAATATATAGAGTTCATGTTAGAGCTAGTACCTGGGCTAGCTTCATCAAAAGAAACCTCACAAGTCTCCACAATTTTGTTTGTGTCATGTAAAAGCACACGGTAGCCTCTAGTATGAGATGGGTAACCAAGAAACATGTCATCAACAGAACTAGGTTCAAATTTATAAGATTAACATGTTTCTTAACAAAGCATTTGCAACCAAAGACCCGAAAGTGCGTGACACTAGGCCTATGTCCAAACCGAAGTTCATATGGTGTTTTACCTAGCATAGCACGTAAGAAAACATGATTTGAGACATAACAAGCAGATGCAATTGCATCAACCCAAAATTTTCTAGGAGCTTGATATTCATCAAGCATAGTCCTATCCATCTCAACTAAGGTTATGTTCTTTCTCTCTACAAGACCATTTTGTGGAGGTACATATGGTGAAGAAAATTGATGATCTATTCCATTTTTAGCACAAAAGTGATCAAATGATTGATTTTTAAATTCGGTTCCGTTATCACTTCTAATTGCTTTTAAAGATCCTGGGTGATCAATTGATAATCTAACAAATAAGGTTCTAAAGTGACTAAAAGTTTCAGTCTCAGATGCCATAAAATAAACCCAAGAGTATCTAGAATAGTCATCAATAATCACAAGAACATACCATTTAGCTCCGAAGGATTGAACACGTGAAGGTCCTATGATGTCAAGGTGCAAAATTTGACCCGGTTCATGGTCATTGTGAGAGGAGCATGTGAACCTGCAACCATCTTAGCATGTCTACAAGAAGAGCACACAATTTCTTTGTCACCTTTAAGCTTATACAGCCCACGTATGCGATCAAGAGCACTAACACGTGTGAGATGATCAAAGCCTACGTTACCAAATCTACGATGCAAAAAATATAAGTCTTTTGAATCATTAGCACCTAGACATCTATGCTTAGAGGATGAAATATCAAAAATCATCTTTAAAAACTCTTCCAAACCGAGACATATTAAAAATGAGCTCACTATTTGAATCTACAGCCTTGCAACAATTTTTAGTAAAAATTATTTCCAAATTTTCATCTAGCAATCGTGAAATAGAAAGCAAGTTGTATTTCAAATTTTTAACATGTACCACATCTTTAAAGTGTAATTATTATTTACTCTAACCGAACCCTTATCAATTATAGGAGTTGAAGAATTATCAGCAAAAGTAACATTTTCTGCATGTGACACAAAAGAGAGGGAGGAGAACCATTCTTTGTTACCGGTCATGTGGCGTGAGCATCCTGAATCCACAATCCAAATGTTCTCCTTCCTCGAGCGTGTAACCTACATAGAAGTACAATACCTCGATGACTCAATACTAGGGTTAGTCAGGCATTTAGGAATCCTGTACTGAGTCACACGATGTCCAGCAGAAGTAACACGCAAAGGCTGAGATAAAACAGCAGGTTTATGATCCAAAGTTTGAGGATTTTTGTACCCAACTACTGACCTACGAGGTGTTACATGAGTAGCACTAAAAACAATAGGTCCGGAAGCAAACTTTGCATGTTTTTGACTCATTACAGCAGGTAGGAGCTTCAACAGCAACGGAGTGTTCCTCACCCCTTCAAGTTCTTCATTCACTTGGTTCACTTGCTCCTGAACAACATCCTTATTAGCACCACCTCTACCATGGCCAACACCACGACCTATACCGTGACCTCTCTCACGTGTGACCACATGCGCACTCCTTCTCAGCGGCATAGTTCTACTAGTTTGAAACATAGCAAAAGTATGATTAACAACATATCAACATGACAAAATAAACACAATAAAATATGCAACTGAAACAAGAATGCAGAGTATGCCCATGAAACCCATAAGAATGCAGAGTATGCCCATGAAACCCATCCTAGTGTGCATAAGTGTGTCAATTTTTAATTGTATGCCTATGCTAATATTTTTCATACCCATTTAACATTTAAAATCTATAACTAGACAATACGGCCTAGGCTCTGAGTACCAACTGTAACGCCCCAGGTAACCACTACCCTGGATGCTACTACAAACACCTACCATTTCCTACTAAGTGTACAAATTATTAGAAATTTTGACAGAGTCTCCCTTGTAATTTCTATCACGTGTAGACAAACAGTTACAATAATATGCATCTTAAATATAGAGAAGTTGTAGTGGAACATGTGGTACGGGAAGTCGAGGCACGATCCAGTAGTAGCCTGGTGGGGGAAAGTATTGCTGAGGAAACTGGTAATGCGAGGCTGGAGAACCGGTCATCATCTGAACAGTGCCACGAGGAGCATTAAATGTGGAAGTTGAACCCCTAGAACTAGCCATAGATGTGGATCCAGTTGAGGAAGAATTTTTCCTTTGCCACTTGATAATAAAATCAGGATTTTTCTTGCAAATAAGGGCCATATGTCCCTCTCTTCCACATAGACGGCATGTCCCAGAAAAACCACACTCTGAAGCACGATGGGACTTCCCACACTTGAAGCAAATCAAACCTTGTCCTGGAACAGGATGCATAAACGGGGCACTTGAAGTGTGCTGCCCCGTGGAAGACTGAGTCCCTGACTGCTTAGGTTTGAAGGATTGCTGAGAGGAATTGTTTGCCTTAGACTTCTTGAAAGAGGGTTGTTGAGTGGGCTCTACTCCATCCTGGTGAATCCTCTTGTGATCACCTCCTATGTTATTGACATTCCCACTACATCTTTGTTGTAGGGCTGTAAGTTGGAACTGTGTCTCCATACCCCTAGCCTCCTCAACTGCTGTGATGTATGTAGTGGGAGGGTTTCTACCCACCACCTCTCTGTACCAAGCATTCAGCCCCATCAAGAACTTTCTAGATTTCTCACGCTCATCACTTGCAACACTAGGAACAAAGCGAACAATGTTGCTGAAATCCCGCTTATACTCATCCACAGTCTTTTCCCCTTGTTGAATATGGTTCAACGCATGATTCATCTTGTCTCTGAAGGAATCAGGATAATATTTAGCCCTGTACTGTCCCAAGAATACCTCCCAAGCGATAGCACCACGAGTAGTTTTCCATGCTTGACATACTCCAACCCACCAAATATCAGCCTGACCTGTCAACTGGTGTGGTATGAACAGGATTATTTCTTCCCCTGTCATCCTACAAGCAACCATGACCTTCTCCATCTTACGCAACCAATCATCAGCATTAGTAGGTGCTTCAGAACCATCAAATGTGTCCAAGCGCATACACATCCACCTAGCAAATGTCATTGACTGGGGAACGACATTTGCACCCTGGGCGATAGGAGCTTCAACAGCAACTGAGTGTTCCTCCCCCCTTCAACTTCTTCATTCACATGGTTCACTTGCTCCTGAACAACATCCTTATTAGCACCACCTCTACCGCAGCCAACACCACGACCTCTACCGCGACCTCTCTCACGTGCGACCACACACGCACTTCTTCTCGGCGGCATAGTTCTACTAGATTGAAATATAGCAAAAGTATGATTAACAACATATCAACATGACAAAATAAACACAAAAAGATATGCAACTGAAACAAGAATGCAGAGTATGTCCATGAAACCCATCCTAGTGTGCATAAGTGTGTCAATTTTTAATTGTATGCCTACGCTAATTTTTTTCATACCCATTTAACATTTAAAATCTATAACTAGACAATACGGCCTAGACTCTGAGTACCAACTGTAACGCCCTAGGTAACCACTACCCTGGATGCTACTACAAACACCTACCATTTCCTACTAAGTGTAAAAATTATTAGAAATTTTGACAGAGTTTCCCTTGTAATTTCTATCACGTGCAGACAAACAGTTACAATAATATTCATATTAAATATAGAGAAGCAGTAATAGCATCATTCGACCATCACAACTAAAATAAACTGAGTCAAAAGTCAATCGACCTCACGATAGTTCGTATTGACACACAAACTATGCAAATAATTAAGATATTTCATATTATAAGTTTAATATTGGATATGTGTGCTCAAAGTGAAGATGCTACCCTCTTCCCATGCATGCTTCGATCGACAAGTACCTAAAAACCAAATAATCACAAGAGTGAGCAAAACACTCAACAAGGTAACTTGAACTGAAAACAATGAAATAGTAGTTTCCATCTAAAATGGACAACACTTGTATACTCCTTAGCATTTACCAGTAAAGCCGAGCAAGTGGGGCCAGCACTTACTCACAGGAACTTGAATATAAGAACCAAACTACACTCCGGATCAAAACGGTACTTGAATGATAATTAAATGAACAATTTGAATCTTAAACTTCAAACAAATAGAACCATAAACAATTGAATCTCAAAAACTAAGATAACGAATCAACAATACAATAAAGGAAATTGCGAGCACATCACACATGTCAGAAAAGGAACTCGTCATGAACTTGCCTTAACCTCGTCGAGAATTGGAAGTCTCTCTCTTGACACCAGAACCCTGAAAGCCTGTGGAATATAAACTATATTTAGAATGTCCTAGCGCATAACTAAACTTGTACTTCAACTTGATCCAAAATAAATAAATAACTTACTATATAGACTAGAAACGCTAAGATAACTATTATTTTGATGATTCTCTCTAACCGTTGATCGGAATTGAGCGAGACCAAAGGAAATAAAAAAGATAAAAAGTAACCCTACATACTATCACTACAAAGAAAAATAATTGAAAATCCGGACTTCACGGCGTGGAACTCAGTCAACAGAAGCTAATCATCACAGCTAAGATTTTTTGGGTTATAAACTAAAGATCTAAATCCACAAATTTATAGAGATTTAGTGAATTTCTCTCAACTCCTAACCTTTTTTTCTTCCTGTCCACCTGTTTTCCTAGCTTTTCCCCACGGCAATAAGCAGCAGGCAGCGTTGCAGCAGCTAGTAAAGCAAGAACAGCAGCGTTGCAGCATCTAGTAAAGCAAGAAAGAGCAGTGTTGCAGCACACAACACTTCCAGTGCAGCATTGGGCAAAGCATACAGAGGCATCACAAGCAAAAACTCATCTAACGGCAAGAAAAAATTAGCGGAGCGCTCACAGTAATAAGCAGCACAGCCCAGTATGCAGCATCCCTCTTAATCTGTACCTTCTTCTCTTCCCCCGTAGTGCAGCTGAAGATTGGGGGACTTCTAACAACCGACAGCAGCAGCAGCAAGGCTGACTAGCATGTGAAGGGGCGCTACAAGGTTTGACCAGCAGCTTTTATGCAGCCGATGCAAGAGCAAGGGCAGGAAGATGCAACGGCAAGGAGCAGCAGGGAAGATGCAACGTGAGAAGAAAAATTTGGAGGCGGCGGCACTGGGAGCAAGGTTCTGGGAGGTGGCTGCACTGGTTGGGGAAAGAACAGCAGGTTTTTTAATATATATTGCTAGGTGACCTAAACCCTTAGATTTAATGGTACAAATTAATCCGACTCATAACTAACTCATCTGATCTCTTTATCATGCATGAGTAGTGAAACCGAATTGTTTCGACGATCTCTACGCATCTATAGTCTCTGATCATCCATAGGAGCAGCAGATCAAAAGATCAATTTTTTGGTCAACCTTATAATATCACTTGTCGTGATTTTTTCTTAAATACTCGGGATATTACACGGTTGGTTGAGCGGAAATGAGAATGAAGCGGCTGATTGATGATGCGTTGTCATAGCAGTAAAACTGAGCGCCGAGAAGAAGAATCTCGCCGGCTCACCGCAACGGCGCAGAGGGGCAATGGTTGTTGGCGTCAGGGAGGAAGAGGAGAACCTCGCGCTCCTTTCTACGGCCACCAGTGGGCGTGAAAATGTCGGCCGGCGTCGGGCGATGGAGGAGCGGTGGCGGCACACCCAAACAACGAGCACAGGACATTTTTGTGCACGGGCCGAGCAAGAAACAGGCGAGCTGCGGCCTCGGTCGATCGGTGCACAGGATAAAGGAGGCAGAAGTGATTGGTGGCTCCAAATGATGAAAACATGCGGTGGCACATGCGATCGGTGCGTGGCGCGCGTGGGCGAGGCACCGAGGAGCTCACAACCATTCGTCGTTGAGTCCTGCTGCGTGAGGCCGGCTGACAGGTGGGCCCCACCTGTCATACACTTAGAGATGCAGCAGGGCTCAAAATTCGATTAAAAAAAATAAAAGATGGGATCCTAAAATTCTAAAATTTTGCAGAATTGCAACTTCCAATATGCTGAACTCAATGGTGATGTCAAATCTGAATCTTAATTACGCTAAATTGGAAATTTGCTATAACAGAGCCTCTCCAATTAGGTTAAAAATGATTTTAATTCAATGAACAGGTTCAACTTAATGTTTTCTGTATGAAATTAAGTCAAACAGTAAAGATGTCATTGAATATAGGGAAAATATCTTGATGACCTCAAATTTTAAAATTCCACTAAGATGTATGCAGAAATCAGATTTGAATTTAACTCCCCACCCTATGGTATAATTTTGATTAAACCAAAAGAGTGTTTCAAACTTTGATTCAACTTAGGACTGAACTCTCAATCTGGAGTTACCTTATGGCTGAATCACAAATGAAAATGTGGGCTTTCACATGGTATACCCAAATATTTAAAGGGATTTTCACCTGTATTGCATCCAAATAATTCTATATACTCTTCTTCAAAATCCTTTGCTTTGCCATAGCAAAAGATCTCTCTCTTGTGAAAGTTGATCTTAAGGCCAGATAGATGTTCAGAAGCAGATAGTAATAATTTTATATTTTTTGCATCTTCCAAATCATGTTCTATGAAAATGATTGTGTCATCCGCATATTGCAGAATTGATAAGCCATTATCTATGGGATGTGGAATGACACACCTTATTTGTTTGTTATCCTTTGCCCTTTTAGTAAGGACTGCAAGCATGTCTACCATTATAGAATACAATATGTGACATTGGGTCTCCCTGGCGTAACATTTTTTTATTGAAAATAATGTCCGATGTCATCATTCACTTTGATAGCAACACTGCCTTTTATAACAAAGGTCTCAATCCATCTACACCATTTAGGTGCAAAACCTTTTATTCTTAAGCTTTGTTGTAAGAATGACCATTTAGTTTTATCATAGGCCTTTTTAAAATCAATTTCAAATGATCCCATTGAGGTTTCTCCAAAGATTGAATTCATACTTTTCTCAAAATAACATTAACTGTAGTAGTTCATCACAGATTTTGGCAACATCTCACGTATGTTAGTACTCTGGAGATTTGTACAAGACTAGTACCGTCAAATGACCAAGCTTACAACATTATGCTCCCAAATTATGTTCCCCTTCTATAGGAGTTTATCCCCATGTATACTCGGTCAACAAAATACATAGCATGCCCAAGTCCACATTAAAATCACACACGAGTCAAACTACAGCATATAATATGATACAACACATGTGGTGTGTATCTATGCTAACTAGTAGAACACGGGACTAGCTTACTCGTCGCTAAGTCCTGCGCCGGTGTTGGTGCTGGCACTGGTGTGGGTGCTGGCTGCGGCTCCTACTCAAACTCAGCCTCAAACACCTCCTTGGGGTCTGCCTCAGACCTGGTCTCGATCTCCATCTCTAGGTTAGTCTCAATTTCCATCTCTGACTCAGTGTCCTAACCTGACGTCCACATCCTTCCTGGCTCAACAACTGGTGACTCTACCTCTGTCTCTGGCTTGGATTCTGACTCTATCAGTGCTCCCTGGTCAAGTTGCATCGCCTCAGCGTCGTTGGGGTCACCTAACTGCAGAGGGTTGGCCCTAATCTCGGCCAACTTGTCCTGAGTCTCAAGCATCTCCTGATTGAAGAACTATGCATCCTCCCGTATCTCATCTTTCTATGTGGTAATCTCCTCAATCCTCTGGTCTCTCTGCTGTATTGCCTGGTCTCGCTCCTGCACCTGGCGCTCTAGATCGACAATCTAAGCGCTCTGCATCTCAATCATATGCTCGTGCGCATCCTCTCGTGTATGAGCCCGACTCAGTGCCTCCAACTGCAGGCTGCTAATGCTCGTCTAGGTACTTTGTACGTGGTGGCTCAAGGCTGCAAAGTAGCTGACCGCAGCCACGCGTGGATCATAGAACGGGTGCTGCCAGTCATGCATCACGCTCATCTGACACAGCCAGAAGGGGCTAGACTGGCCTCTGACCGGAAGGAGAGCATATGGTGTTCCCTCTATTACTCGGGAGTGATCCTCACAGAACGTCAGGATCGCCCGCTGTGTAGCCAAGTCACACGCATCGTCTACGCTCGGCACCATGACTCTACAGTCCACGGAGCCCAACCTGGAGGAATGGGACCCGCGGGGACAGCCAGGTGCATAACGCACGATGACTCCCACCTTTCCAGTGTCTCTCTCTCCCACGTAGACAGGGGCCTCGAAGTATCCAAAGCTCTCGAGCATCCGCCAAAACATTAGCGGAAACACCGGACAGTGGCGGTACTTAGAATAGAACCAGCCGTTATCCAAACGCACAATGGAATCAACCATCTGCAGGAAGATTTTTGAGAAGTGTCAGAAACTCAACTCTATCAGTAAATATTGAATTAAGGAACCATGTTTGCATGATAAATACTTCGGGAAAAGTTCAACAATCAGCCACGACAAAGTATAAATCCAATAAGTTTTCGCTTTACCGATCAAAATTAAACAAACTCTGTCTTTAACTGCGTAAAAGGTAGAAATCTTAAATCTGACATCATTTGGGGCAAGATTTTTACTCAAGCTAAACCAAAAGTTAAAGTTACCTTTTATAGCTTTCCAGCGAGTATCTGCATGCACCCAAACAAGTTCAGGATCAAAAGGTATGAATTTTTGAAGTGGACACAAGTTCTGAAAAATTTTCTCGGGTGAGCAGTTTTTGAGCATCCTCAATTGTTCAATATTTTCAGAAACCTTTGAGTCAAAACATGGAAATCTCATGAACTACAAAGTGATAGCACACCTCCCAACTGCTCTCTGTGACAGTTTCTAAACTTTGGGCAATTTAAGTGATTTGTAGGAAGAATTTGAACATGACATGAATACCAAAATCGAAAGGGCTTCACCACCTTTCCAACAGATGTTCATACACCTCTGTTGGATGAGTAGATAAAAATCTACACATTATTCAAATTGAAGTTCGGTGCTGTCAGATTCCTAAAACATGTACCAATTTTGACAGTCGGACTTCTTCGAATCTTCCAAAGGACTTAGAGGACGATTTGAAAAGGTCCAAGAGTACCAACATCGAAGGCGACTTCCTAAACTTTACAGCGGTAACATACATGCCTCTATTAGATCATTGGACAAAGATCTATACCCTTTTTAATCCAAAGTTTCTCGCTGTCCGGTGCTGGAATTGCACACCAAGTGACAGCTGGACAACTCAGAATTTTCAAGAGACTTAGGGGTAGGTATAGCAGTTCCGGTGAATACCAATCTTGAAGAGGACTTCCCAAACTTTTAATTGTTTACCCATACCATCCATCCGATGAGTATATAAGGTGCCAGTCTTTGGAAGGTCCTTAACAGTTCTGAATTTTCATAAGTTCGACAGGTATACCAGTTTGGTGATTTCAGGAAAAAAATTTGATGGTCTAGAGGCTAATTCAAAAGATCCAATGAATACTAAAGTTGAATACGATTCTCCAAACCTTACAGCACTGATTCATACCCCTTTTTCCGCTGACCTGATCATAACTACAGCCTTCCAAAATGATCAGATTGGTTCTGAAATTTCAGAAATCGCTTAGAAGGGATTTTTGAGGGATTTGGTCAAATGTTCATAGAAACAACAGACAACTTTTGAATACCAGGTTTTGGAACATTTGGAGGAAGAGGTCTGCTGCTATCAACTTAAATTCAAATATCACATGTCGAAGAATTCAATTTGATTTTTTGTTAATTACTGTTAAAGAGTTTAATCACTATAATTTTCATACAACACATAATCAAAACAACAAGACGATCCTATAAGTCCTCACAAAAATAAAATCCTAACAAGAATTAGCTAGTATACACGTTTATACAGTGGCGCTAAATCGGTCACTCGCAAACATCTTCTACTCGCAATACGATAAACGTGGTTAGTGTACCTGCAGAAGATGGATCACAACAACAGATTCCTCACTACAATAAAATTCCACAAACAACTAAATATTTCCACAAACAACTAGAATAATATCTTCAAAACAACTAAAATAATATCTCAAAAGCAACTAAAACAATATTTAGTTACAACAAATAATGCACCCACAACCTACTAGTTCTATAATAGCACAAACAACAAAATAATATCATTAACAACAAAATAAAGTCATCAACCACAAAATAATACTCATAAACAACAAAATCATTCGAACCTAGTTTTACCTTCCTAGCCACAATTTCGGTAGTTACAGAAGAAAAACACTATTAGCTTGCCGCCTAGGTATTATGCTAATAATATAACCTTATATGGGCATACTATTGAATCCTCACTCATGCACGTGTTAAATTTTTTAAAATAAGTTTTTCGATATGTGCTATCCCCCAACATGGCTCTGATGCCATGCTGTAAAGACCAGAGTCCTGACAACTAGGATCAATGTTGGGTAGGGTCACACGCTGCAGCACCGGATAGCTCACATACGAAAATAAGGAAATACTACAACAACGGGGTTTACTTAGTTATATTACATCAGAGAGTGAGTTCGAAAATAATGGAAACACAATTAAAGATTACAACTTGATGGATACATAGGCTAAGGCGGTAGCTACGTATCGAGCCCAATGATACACCACCTTATAAATATACAACTCATTCTTGCGGCGAGCTAGGATCCCATTGGACGGTCCAGCCCTCAGTGGG
Organism: Neostapfia colusana; assembly: GCA_030760725.1. Taxonomy (NCBI): domain Eukaryota; kingdom Viridiplantae; phylum Streptophyta; class Magnoliopsida; order Poales; family Poaceae; genus Neostapfia; species Neostapfia colusana. Next base: position 6,329,808 of record JASWHV010000006.1, read on the forward strand.
CAATACTTATTCCGGAAGCCCTTCAACCATATCATCGAGAAGTAAATCATAATTACCTGAAAGACAAATCAAAAAACTCTGAGCAACTAATACTCAGCAGGACTTACCCGTCGAAGGACTCACTAGACCGTATTTTAGTATGCAACGGATATTAATAGGAACAGGGAATTTTTGCATAAAAATAGGGCCTAAATATGGGTCCTTATATTCATATTTTAGAAACATATTTTAGTTACATGTGAAATGTAAATTTAGTTGGCATCTACAACTAACACATACAAGTTCAAACATGAATTTATATTCAACATATCTGATCACATAATTAGAGAGTTCCACTTGTTACTACGCGAAGACGCAATGAACAAGCGGGACTCATATCCACGAGTGATGGCAATTCGAACCAATTTATATTCCTACAAGAGAAACCCGATTGCACGACACGTACACATATATGGAGGTCGTTCACAGGCGCACTCCCTGGCAATCGTACGCGGCAACCTTTCACAAGACACTAACGCCAAAAAAGTCTACCGTCCCGGATAGGTGGTCCCTACACATGATGCATCAACATTAGCGTATTTACGTCCGACCTGTCCCCTGATTCCAATCTAGGGTGGTTGAATGCTGTTCGACACCAAAGTGACCAAGTTACATCGGTTTACTAGTGCTCATATCACTAGCATGCTATCGGTACATTCGGTACTTGTTCAGGGGCCGACTACGATACGGTCCTTAGCCGACACGAGCAGGACTACACATACGGAACTCATATACTTTTGCTCCCTACCACCTGCTCGATCTTCAATTTCAGCCATTGTGATCCATACCAAAAATCCTATACCGGTATCATCCCAAATCCTATAGCTCACAAGAAAATTTTCATCACTACTTCTACCGTTAAACATACTAATTAGCATAGCAAGGTAAATATACAATTCTGATCTACCCTTCAAATTAAACAGGGATTTTTGCGATGCAAGGGGGTGTCATCCAATTCCTAGACCTAATGCAATCAATAAGCAATAAACAATAAAATCTTGCATAAATATAAAGGTTAGTAAAAAAGGCTAATGCAACCGGGGCTTGCCTTGGTGTTGGTCAGTAAATACCTCGCTGTCGTTGGGGTTTGGATTAGTCAACTCCTCCGGACTCGACCCCTCAATCGTGAGCTCTACCGTTATGCACAAAATGCAATTAAGTTACTACTGCGGTAACTTTATATTGTATGAACATCAAACTGGTGATAAAACAATTATTTTGAAGTGTAACAACATTTTCATAACCAGCGGTGATCATTATGTGAATTAAAGTCAGATTTTTAACAATTCTACTACGTAAAAATACACTTTTCTATTAATTATCTATATGAGTTGAATCAATTCATTAACTTACAGTCATATTCCTAACATGGTTTATGTACTGTAAGTTGGTAAGATGTTGAGGAATTGTAGCACAAAATTTTGAAGATTTATTTATCCATATTCTATGTTATGGAATGTAGTTAGCAGCAAACAATTAGTAATTATTTTACCAAAATCAACAGGACAAAAAGATCTAAAATTTTACAGTGATATAGTTAGCCTGCAAGAGTGTGTTCTGCAATTTCTCAGGTTTTTCTCAAGGTTGGATCTCTCTCTAATCAAGTTACCACATTATTGCTTAATGTAGCTATATATAGACCACTTTCATATGCAATATACTTGCTAAAGTTGCAGATAGGATCATAAGAAATCCAATAAACTTGTTTCACATTTTTCTGATTTGCTAGAATTTCTATAATTACCTTTTTGTGCTGAAAACGCTCATCAGTGCTGTCCACTGTGAATCAGGCCACAAGGGCTGGCCACATGGGATCTGGTGTGAGCCGCACCAGATCCTAGCACCACGGCAGCTTTCATGGCCACCCGAGCTGCTCGCCGGAGAGCTCGCCGTGGCCTCGCCGGAGCGGTGCCCGGCGGCCGGGATGGGTCCAGTGGTGCTGCAGCATCCAGGGCACCTCGCTGGCAAGTAGCAGCAGCGCCGGAGTGGGCTGCAGTTGGCTGGCGACGAGCTTACCAAGGTGCCGGACTTTGGCAGTGTCGTACACATTCCTTAGCGAGAGAGAAGGGGGGAATGCCACCGGCGTGCATCTAGTTGGCCAGGAGATGGCCAGAAAAGTGAAGGTCGATGTTGGTGTGGCCGACAGTTGAAGACGGCGGCAGCCGCGTTTTCTGTCACCCTGGACAAGAAATCAGAAGGAAAAATAGTGAGTGTGGTGCGTCTGGAAGTTAGCAAGTGTTGGATGAGGTCCGTTGCACATGAAACTCACCGAATCGGGAGAATTTTGGTCGAACGCTGTTGAAGATCCGGTACCCGTTCTTCAGAGAAGATGGCGAAATCCTCTCGATTCCTAGGGAATAGGGGTGAATAAGGGGGGTAGGGAGGTGGAGTGTAAGTGGGCACAACCGGTGGTGTGCTCGGATTCGCCAGGCGAGCTGTGATGGTTCGACACTGGTGGGGAAGAGAGCTCGAGCTCGGGAACAAAAAGAAAATGGCTGTTGCACAGTGGAGAAGAAATGGCAGTGGAGAGGCGAGCTGCTCGAGAGGGAGAGCGTTGGGGGCCTTAACGCAGCGGCAACACAGCTGACATTTTTCTTAATTATTTCGAATTTCAAAACTGCACAAACTTTCTAATTCAAAAATAAATACCTACAGTTCTCCAAAAATGATAAAATTTTGCAGAGCGGTTCTACCCGATATATTCTCTATTTTGGTGAAATCAGATTTGAATTTTTCAAAGTAAATTTTAATTATGAATTTTCTCTTCCAAATAATTGTTTAAATTATTGTTTGCAGAAATTACATCATATTTCAGAATAGAGATTTTTGTACATGCCTAGAGTGGACGTCATTTCATGTGACGAATTGAGCTCCTGTCCTTGAATGTAAAATCTTATATTTGGCTTCATTTTGCTAATTTGAGTCACATTCAAAAATAGATTTTAAATTTTAAATTTTCAAATGATTTTTTGTCGTTAGAAATATGGATTGTCACAATACATATCTGTACTGATGTATAACAAGAACCGTTACAGAAAATGTGATATTTAGAATCGGTTTGAATCTGAAACCATTGCTAACATGATGCTTATCAGTATCAGTTCACAACTGGAAATGGTTTTGATAATCGATTTATCACTACCGGTTTACAGGTGAAACCTGTTCTGATAACTCTTATCATAATTGGTTGATAACCGCTACTGATGGTGATCCTTATTATCAGCACCGGGTTCTTAATCTCAGTATTGAAATCGGTATAAAAGGCAGCTATAAACTGGTAGGCTGTTTCAGCACTAGTGTACTTACACGCACGTGACACTGCGGCTACAACATGATGCTTTCCGTTCTGTGCAAAGAGAAAGGGCAACAGAACGTCTTCGCTGGGCTGATGGGCGGAAACTGGCTGTTGGTCGGTTTGGGCTCTAGTGTGGTTGGACCTAGCCACCTAAGGTTGTCAATTCATGAGCTCGAGTGAGCTTAGTTTTTTAGTCTTGAGTTTGGAAGGGCAGGCCTGGCGCAGTGGTAGAGTCTCTCCACTTGTGTCCTGGAGGTCCTGGGTTCGAATCAGCCTCCTTGCAAAATAAGCAAGGAGAAGGCTGCCTAGAAATTCCCTTCCTCAGACCCCACAACGTGTGGGAGCTTTCAGCACTGGGTATGCCCTTTTTTTTTTATAGCTCGAGTGAGCTTACTCAGTGTAAATGAGATCAAGTTCACAGTTGGTATAGTAGGAAGATGGACAGCATTGCATATTATTTACTGCTAGTTGTTATATGAAGCCTTTATTAATAGGATTACATAGTCTAGGTAATCATTTAGTAGAGCAGCAATATGATTGCATATATCATGTTATTAACTTAGTTATAATTATTTGATGACAACAACATACGAGCTTACTCGACCTACTCGAGCTCGTCGAACTTGCAAGCTTACACACAGGCTCAAGCTTGGCTTGTTTAAAATTCAAAGAACGAGTCGAACATGAGCGAGTTACGATACTTGGGCTTTATATTAACATCCCTAGTTGAACCAACAAGCAATGAATGGTAGATGGGTTGCTCGGATGGATAGAAAGACTGAAGAAATCAAAAGATTGGCTGGAAACGATTGTTTGATAAGGGATAATATGAGGGGCTTGGCTACAAAAGAATTGGTCCAGCAACCAAAAGAACTCTTGAGTTAGGGTTTGTTCGGATGTAATCGGGTTTGAAGGAATGGTAAGAATTGGATGAGATTGGATCCATATATGGCCCATAAAGATTTAAATCGAATTCAAAAAGTCAAATGGAAACTTTCTAGATTTATAAAATTTGTCCTCCCCTTTCATTTATCTCACTCCCGGTCCAACCAATTTTCTGAACCAGTCCAGTCTAGCTCACCCTCTCTCTTTCTTCCTCCCCGGCACATAACGCACAACAATTTTAGTTTATTTTTGAAATAGGATTTTTGTTCTAAATGCTAATATTTAAAAATAGAGCAGCTATTATAAATTCACATTGCTCTATAATTGATGCAGGCATTAGATGGAATCAGGCTTATTGTTGTCATTACAGAAAAATCACTCTACCATTTTACTATTAGCGGATCCAATTCCAGTAAGGACCTCACACAGCACATATCGTACCTCTCCCTGATTAGTCATGCTCAGGATATGGTAAATTATATTGATATATACCCAGTCTAAAACACTATATTTTGTAACTATATGCTTCATACTGAATTCTCGACCCCCAATTTTTTTTGCTGCATGAAGCGTTTTCTTTTTGTGCACATATTCTTCGTTATATACAACATAACGTATGTATGCCTTCATGACATTGTTCTGCCTCATCCAATTTTCTTTTTTATGCACATAGTCCTTTCTTATTAAGTTGTCATACTCATGTTAATTAATCTCTTTTACTAAAGAACGAATGATCACTACGTAAAAGCCTGAAGTAGGTCTAACTGCACCCTAACTGTCATAGGAAACGCTGGAGCTAGATTAAAGTGACCACTGTTAGAGAGAATAGGCAATTTACTGAATAATTCCGGAAAAACACGACTTCGAGCAGCGAGAAACACCAGCAAACGAGAAGTTAGATTGGACGTACCAATGTGAAACTGGAGGAATCGCTGCAAATGCAGATTTCACGACAGTCGGTTGGTGAAGAAGTTGGTGGCGACGCTAGGCAGCAGCGCCCGATCTGAGCGGCAGGCGACCCGTGATGAAGAACGCGAGCAGTCGCGAAGAGCGCTTCCCAAAAACCTTATTCGCTCTCTCCCGGTGCAGGATCGCAAGGGCGAGCAATTCCGGAGACCTGCTCTCCCGATCGTCGGTGCACTCCAGCTCTTGGGATGGAGTAGACGATGGCGGCGCAAGAAACTGGAATGTGGGAACGATTTGTTTCTGGGGTTTTCTCCTCTGCCGTGCACGCCGCAATATATAGAGTCCCTGTTAGAGATCGATTCAGTTGTGGATCCATTTTATCTGCAACGTGCGGGGACTACTACAACAAGCTTCATCTCAGGCGGCTCCAAACGTATTATCACAGGGGGAAACTCAAACCTCCTGTGAAAAAGTTTATCACAGGCGGTCTTAACCTTCATGAATCCGCCTGTGAAGACTCCTTATCACAGGTGGTTTTTGTAGTAGTGTCCAGTCCGGTCTCTAACTGACTCAGCCCAATTCGGAAACTCCCACAAAGCCCAACCGAATTTTTCTGCAGCAAAAATAAAAGTTGGGCTCGGCTCGAATTCACACAAACTCACACGTGCGCGAGGCGTGGCGTGGCGAGCGAGGAGGAGGAGCATGCGTGGGCCACCCCTCTCCTCTCTTCTTACCTCTCACTTAGTGAGTGAAAGAACAACTTACCTTATATGTAGGAGTTGCTTCACTCAAACTTCCCATGTGGTACTAAACCACTAGCACCACCCTCTCTGGCACTAATGGGCCTTTGAGATTTACTTGGAATTATCGGTATTTCCTGCATGGGTCTTGGGCCAAAATTCCAACAATCCTCCACCAGATCTCATAGTCATTAGAAGAGAGAACATTCTTGTTCCTTGTTTGATATACTAGTGTTTCAGAAGAGACTGTTAAGTTGAACTTATGCCTAGATCTTTAAGTTACATCAGTTCACAACTCGAACAATGGACTAAGCCTTGAATTGCAAGTTTTGTGTGAACTGATTTCACCTAAAGACCTTACTAGTACTTGACTACCAGTAGTCTACCTCGCGGGTGGAGCATATGCGTCGTACTCCCTGGTCTCTTCATGAGCTTTCTAGAGATCACCCAAATCTCACAGAATGTGATGTTAGACAGTCATAGCTCACATAGGTGTGTTTCTTTTAAGATTGCCCTGTAGGACAACATCTTAGCTACACATAGCCAACAGAAACACATTAAGGCAAATTGCCAACCTGCCTTACAATTGCAAAGTATAGTTGTGCATATTCACATAGAGAGTGTCTCTTGAAATACTCTCATCGGTGAACCACTAGCTTGTTTTTTCGAGATGCTACTTCACGGGGTCTCTGGTCACAAAGGTTGGGTTACCACTATGGTGTCACAGTCATGGGTCTGAAACCCATCTCCCTCCATGCACTTTCTATCACGTTCCGTGATAGTCCCTTCGTAAGGGGATCTACCATATTTTTGTCTGTCTGTATGTGCGAAACAGTAATAACTCCGGAGTTCCTCATTTTCCTGACAGATTTCAAACGTCTTTTGGCGTGTCTTGATGATTTTAAATTATCCTTAGAACTGGTCACTTTAGTAATCACCATTTGATTGTCACAGTTCATGAGGATTGTCGGCAATGGTTTCTCGGCCACAGGTAAATCCACCAAGAGCTCTCGCAGCCATTCTGCCTCTGCAGTTGCTGTCCTAAAGCAGTGAGTTCTGCTTCCATGGTTCATCTCGTCAATATGGTCTGTTTGCAGGACCTCCATGATATGACACCACCAGCAAGAGTAAACACATATCCACTTGTGGAATAGAGCTCATCAACATCAGAGATCTAGTTCTAATCACTATATCCTTCAGGCACGGCCGGATGCCCCGTATAGTGAATTCCATAACTCATTGTACCTCTCAGATAGCGCATAAACCTCTCAAGTGAATGCCAATGACCTGTACCCGGGTTTGATATGAATCTGCTTAGTTTGCTCACAGCAAACAAGATATCAGAGTGGGTTGCGTTTGCTAGGTACATGAGTGAACCGATCATCTGAGAATATTTAGGTTGATATTTTTGCTCTTTCTTGTTCTTTCAGAGTATCACGCTAGGATCATAAGGTGTTGGAGAAATCATGTTATCCATGAAGCCGAATCGGCTCAAGATTTTCTCAACATAGTTGGATTACGTTAAAGTAATTCCACTCTCATCCTTATTCAGCTTAATGTTCAAAATGATAGCCTCTCCTAGGTCTTTCATATCAAAGCACTTTGATATAAAAGACTTGACCTCAGAAATTATATTAATGCTTGAACCAAAAATGAGTATGTCATCCACATACAAGCATAATATAACGCTATCGCCCTCACCATGGCGATAGTATACGCACCGATCAGCCTCATTAGTGACAAAGCCCGCAGACGTCAATGTACTGTCAAACTTTTCATGCCATTGCTTAGGTGCTTGTTTCAGTCCATATAAGGATCTCAACAATTTGCACACCTTTCTCTCTACACCTTTTACTACGAATCCATCAGGCTGATCCATATAGATTTTCTCTTCCAACTCTCCATTAAGGAAAGTTGTCTTCACATCCATTTGATGAATGATTACACCATAAGAGGCAACCAGAGAAAGTAGTACTCGGATTGCCATCAATTTGGCGACAGGTGAAAAGGTGTCAAAATAGTCTTCACCTTCCTTTTGTGTATAGCCCTTTGCAACTAGTCTTGCCTTGTACTTCTCAATATTACCATCAAGTCTAAGCTTCTTCTTGAACACCCACTTGAAACCTACTGGTTTGCACCCGAACTGTTGTTCAGTTAACTCCCAAGTTCCATTTGATAGAATTGAGTCCATCTCACTATGAACTGCTTCTTTCCAGTCATCTGCATCAGGTGATGCATATGCCTCTGCAATGGATTTAGGAGTGTCGTCCACAAGGTACAGAATGAAATCATCACCAAAGGATTTTGTAATTCTCTATCTCTTACTCATCTTAGTTGTTTCATTGTATTCCTCCTCCAGAACATTCTCAAATGGTGGTGGATTCAGGATTAAGTTCAGAAGAAATCCTAACAGCTCTATGCATATCTTTCATAGGAAATATATTTTTAAAAAATGTTGCATCACGAGATTCCATAATAGTATCAACATGCATATCAGGTATCTCATATTTAACTACTAAAGATCTATATGCTATACTCCGTTGAGCATAGCCTAGAAAGATGTGATCCACTGTCTTTGGTCCAAGCTTGCGTTTCTTGGAGATTGGGATATTGAACTTTGCCAAACACCCCCAAGTACGCAAGTATGAAAGTGATGGTTTTCTCCCAACCCACTCCTCATAAGGGGTTTTCTGTTTATTCTTGTTTGGAACGTGGTTTAGGGCATGACATGAAGTCAATGGAGCCTCCCCCCACCATGTCTCAGATAAACCAGAAGTGTCTAACATGGCATTCACCAAGTCACACAACGTGCAGTTTTTCCTCTCGGCTACCCCATTTGATTGGGGTGAATAGGGAGGCGTCCTCTCGTGTATAATACCGTGTGCCTCACAAAAATCATCGAATAATTTGGGAAAATACTCACCACCACGATCTTAGCTAAGACGTTTGATCTTTATCTCTAATTGATTTTCTACTTCAGCTTTATAGATTTTAAAGTAGTCTAAAGCTTCATCTTTAGTTTGCAACAAGTTTACATAGAAGAATTTAGTTGAATCATCTATTAGTGTCATGAAGTATTTATTCCACCTTTTGTCAACACACCATTCATCTCGCATAGATCAGAATGTATGAGTTCTAGAGGTGCTAAGTTTCTCTCCTCGGCTGCCTTGTGAGGTTTTTGAGGTAGCTTTGATTGCATACAACTATGGCACTTAGAACCTTTGGCAATGGTGAATTCCGGAATTAACTTAATACTAGATAACCAATTCAATAAACCAAAGTTAACATGACATAATCGAGAATGCCAAACACTCGCATCATCATTGATACTGCCACAAATATGGTTTACTGACTTATTATTAAACTCTGACAAAGAAAAGCGGAACAAGCCTCCGTATTCATAGCCTTTACCAATAAATTATTCATGCTTCGACACAACTATTTTATTAGACTCTAAAACTATATTGAACCCATCTCTACACAGTAGGGATCTGCTAACAAGATCTTGTTCATAGTAGGGACATGTTGCACGTTCCTCAGCTGGACAATCTTTCCCCAAGTGAACTTCAGATCGACCGTGCCAACACCACGAACAAAAGCACGTGACCCATTCCCCATTAGGATGGAGGAATCCCGGACGAACTGGTAAGAAGTAAACATAGACATGTCAGAACATACATGGACATCAGCACCCATATCAAACCACTTGGATGGTGTTTGAATAATAGATAGAACAATAAAGGAATTAATGTACCCATCCACATTACTAGATGTCACAATGTTAACATTCTTTTTCCATCTACGATCTACCCTGTTAGGACAGTTCTTGGGAAAATGCCTGTGCTCACCACAGGTATAACCGCCCTCATTGGGTTTGTTTGACTTCTTCTTGAAAGCAGTAGTCTTATTCGGCTTGAACTGAGACTTGTTGTTTCCTTTATTCTTAACATTGGGTTTCTGCACTATATTTTCATTGGCACTAGAATGACCCTCACGTCCTTTCTCAGTAGAGTCCTTAGCCCGAGCCTTCTCCTCAACATCAAAAGATGCTATCAGGTTTTCAACTGATATTTACTGTCTCTTGTGTTTTAGAGCTGTGGCAAAGTTCCTCCTCGAGGGAGGCAACTTTGTAATAATGCAACTAGCCACAGATTTGTCAGGCAGAGAACACTTAGAGAGATTGAGCTCTCTCGCGATAAACTGTATCTCATGAGCCTGTTCGACTACAGGACGGGTGATAACCGTAGTCATGGAAGCTCTTCATGATATACAGTTCGCTGCATCAGTTGCACCATACTTAGTATTTAGTGCATCCACATCTCTTTCTCATCCAAGACTGTTAGATAAACACCACAGAGCTTGTTGTCAAGAATTCTTAAGATACATCCTCTCAGGGCAGCATTGGCTTACTCGAACTTTATCTGTTCTTAACAGTCAAAGGTCCTTGAGGTCTGCCCTCGGGGTTGCCCAAAAGATATTAAGCGATTAAAGCCAGAGTGTGGTCTTAACTTGCCATCTCTTGAAGTGCACACTAGAGAATTTCTCCGACCACAGTGCATCGGCCAAAGTCATCATGTTTAAAATAGGAAATTGCCTAAATAAGGTTTTTGAATTGTTAGAAGAAATAGTCAATTTACTGAATAGTTCCGGAAAAACATGATTTCGAACTGCGAGAAACACCAGCAAACGAGAAGTTGGATTGGGTGTACCGATCTGAAACTGGAGGAATCGCTGCAAACGCAGATTTGAGGACAGTCAGTCGGTGCAGATATTGATAGCGAAGCTGGGCAGCAGCGCCTGATCTCAGCGGCAGGCGCCGCGTGATGAAGAACGCGGGCAGTCGCACAGAGCGCATCCCAAAAACCTTATTCACCCTCTCTCGGTGCATGATCGCAAGGGCGAGCGGTTCCGTGGACCCGCTCTCCCGATAGTCGATGCACGCCGGCGCTTGAGATGGAGTAGACGATGGCGGCGTAAGAAACTGGAACGTGGAACGATTTGTTTCCGGTGTTTTCTCCTCTGTCGCGCACGCCGCAATATATAGAGTCCCTGTTAGAGATTGATTCGGTTGCGGATCCGTTTTATCTACAACATGTGGGTACTACTACAACAAGTTTCATTTCAGGCGGCTCCATACGTATTATCATAGGCGGAAACTCAAACCGCCTGTGAAAAAGGTTATCACAAGCGATCTTAACCTTCATGAATCTTCTTGTGAAGACTCTTTATTACAGGCGGTTTTTGTAGTAGTGTACGGTCTGGTTTCTAACTCTTTATCATTGTGTTTGTGCACGTGTCTTAGCGAGTTTGAGAGATTCTGGTTCCAACAATACTTAGAGGACGGATCGGAATGGTCAAACAACTGTATTGGAGTCTACTTTGTTGTCTAAAATGGCATGAAAAAATTGACGTTGTTTGATGACAATTTATAATGTCCGAGTGACCTCCTTTATACTATAAACTCAGTTAACATTGTGGTTAAGAAGGACATTATTCTTGCAAACTTCCTTCCCCGAATAGATAGTTAATGAGTGTGTATAACTCTCTCTTCACACTTTCCCAGGAGCCATAGAACTTTTAATGCATCTGGACTCGTCGGAGCAGTCCAATCAGAGCTGCGAAGGGAAACAGAACTGCACCAAGCAGTGAGGCGACATGCTAATCCCAAAGTGTTCCATGAGTTGAGTCGCAGGCAGGGCGCTCCTTAATTAGCAGGAAAGACGGACTTATATGTGAGGAACATCCTATGGTTCTTCTACTATGGGAATAGCAGAGTGTGGTGCCGTGCAATGCGACACCTAATAACACATAAGAAAAGATTAAGAGCAACATACAAACTTTTATTTTACATAAAAACAACAGAAATCTTTTACAAACTTAATTATACAGCGGAAGTATTATTCATAACTATTCATTCATCCTAACTAAGCAAAAGGGCAGCCGTCCAGCCCGGGGACGCTACACACTAGCAACACTCACACCACGATCACGGCGACGTGCAGAGCTCCAGCTCAGCGTGCAGAGCTCCAGCTCGGCCGTGCAGAGCTACAACTCAAAATTTTCAAGAGACTTAGAGGTAGATATAGCAGTTCCCGTGAATACCAATCTTGAAGAGGACTTCCCAAACTTTCAATTGTTTACCCATACCATCCATCCGATGAGTATATAAGGTACCAGTCTTTGGAAGGTCCTTAACAGTTCTGAATTTTCATAAGTTCGACAGGTATACCAGTTTTGTGATTTCAGGAAAAAAATTTGATGGTCTAGTGGCTAATTCAAAAGATCCAATGAATACTAAAGTTGAATACGACTCTCTAAACCTTACAGCAGTGATTCATATCCCTTTTTCCGCTGACCTGATCAAAACTACAGCCTTCCAAAACGATTAGATTGGTTCTGAAATTTCAGAAATCGCTTAGAAGGGATTTTTGAGGGATTTGGTCAAATGTTCATAGAAACAACAGACAACTTTTGAATATCAGGTTTTGGAACATATGGAGGGAGAGGTCTGCTGCTATCAACTTAAATTCAAATATCACATGTTGAAGAATTCAATTTGATTTTTTGTTAATTACTGTTTAAGAGTTTAATCACTTTAATTTTCATACAACACATAATCAAAACAACAAGACGATCCTATAAGTCCTCACAAAAAATAAAATCCTCCAGAATTAGCTAGTATATACGTTTATACAGTGGCGCTAAATCGGCACTCGCAAACATCTTGTAGGATCGAAGTACACGTGTAAAGCTACCAGAGGGGGGTGAATGGTAGATAAAAACTTTTTAGCGGAAGCAACAAAACACCCCTCTGCAGAAAACTGATCTGTTAAAAAAACCGTGTGTGCGACTAATCTAAACGTGTTCAACTGTGACAAAAATAGTATAGATTGTAGAGAATCAAGTCACGAAGACGTCAAAACAAGAATCATGAAAATTCGTTGAGAGAAACTCAAGTTACGATCGAAAGATCGAACAAAGGTCAATCTGTCCTACGCGAGAAAAACAGTTCTGGAATACTGCAATGAAACTCGTGTAGATCAGAAACCACAAATTCAATGCCCGTGAAATTTTCACAGATGATAGATAATCAAGTTGTGAAGACAACCCAAAAAGAATCACATCAATTGGATCTCTAAAACTCGGGTTATGGTAAAACCAGCGAAGCAAGGTAGTGCTGAACAAAAACTCGACGAGAAAAACTTGTCTGAAACAAGTCGGACGAACAAGGGACAAAAGTTCCTTTAGAATATGAATTTTATATATCAAAACACAAGAGGAACAACCCCAAAGTGGTGCTCCACGAGCTCTGGCCTCCCTTGCTTATATAACCAGCTCTATGGCCAATCCAATTCAAACTAGGACTCCTACTCCTACTTGGATTCAAACTGTAACTTTCCAATACTGCTCAAAGCTCTTCTATACGAAGATAGAAGCAATCTTAAGACTTCCAAACACCTTAGGAACGTCCCAAACATTCCTAAAACAACTCAAATTCGCGACCCACATGAAATCCTATCATAACCAACTGAAAACTTTCCATATTTGAGTCAAACACGACTCAACCGCAGCCTGAGTCCATAACCTAGTCGGTTGGACCTTTCCGACCAATTCTTTACGTCCACATCTCTTCATCACACCTTGAAACCATGCAGCCACGTCTATGCACTCCTTGCACATGTGCAAACATCTTCCAACGACGTCCAAGATACCTTCATATGCATTGTTCTTGATTCAAACATACTGCGCAACCTCCCGATCAACTCAACCACAATTCCTCACGAACTTGGTTGTTGAACCTCATCTTCTCACTAAGACTAGTTCAATGGATCCCGTCACCAGCCATGTCTTGAACTCAAGCAACACCTACACATGAATAAACAACCAATACTTCCGAGCACAAGTCCTCGACTTGACTCTCGTTAGTTCCGAAACTACAACATCTTACGTGAGCACCTCACATAAGCATGTTGTAAACCATAGCAAAATAATATTAGCCATAACCACCAAAACACACCAAAAACTTAGTAAAATAATACTAAGCAAACTTTCCATAACAGTAAAGCAAGTTCGAAACATTGCAAGTTAAAAGTAGAACCATTGCAATCAAGCTCCGAACCTTACCAAAGCTAACCGGACCTTGAACCGGAGCTTACCAAAGCTAGTCGGACCCAGCGCCGGAGCATACTAAAGCTTAGTCGGACCTAGCACGGAACTTACCAAAGCTAGTCGGACCTAGCACCGGAGCTAGCAAAAATAAGTCGGACCTAACCAAAATAAGTCAGACCTAGACAAAGCAAGTCGGTCCTTACGTCGGACCTTGCCGGAGCTACCCAAAACAAGTCGGACCTATCGTCGGACCTTGCAGGAGCTCGGACCTAGAGTCGGACCTTGTTAAAAAGGTGTTTTGGTAGTATTCAAAACTTTTATCGTTAAAGCGAATGTATTCAGTACACATAGGTCTCACAATCTCCCCCTTGATGAATGCATTGGCAACACCACTTAAAATCCGAACATTGGCTTATTCACATGAAAAGTTTTGAAAACAATTTCTCCCCCTTTGTAAATCAGAAATAAAATGAGAAGAAAAAACAAAAATACCAAAAATTCTCCCCCTGAGAAGAATCGTGCCAAAACACTTGTGAATGTGTGCAATGTGTGATCAATTTCTTTCCCTTTGACATTGTATTCAATAAGGTACAAAAGAGAAATTTTAATTTGTTATGAGCACATTATGACATATACATATAAAACAAAGCTCATCCAAATCATACTATCAAGTAACTTACACTAACACATCAATGAGATACATAAAGTAGTGTAAGCCATGCTAGAGATCAAGTGTAATTTTCAATTTAAGCAAGTCATGATCTCACAAACTTAACTATTTCAAGACCTGAAAGCATGACACTTGTTGCTGCATTTTATTTAATATTTAAAGCATAAATTTTGATCTTATGATATTTGCAAGAGATTATATGCAGCATTAGCCTTATTCTAACCAACCAAGCCAAGCCTATGTCATTTGACAGTCAGAAGTTTAAGGACATGGTTTTAGTCATACACAACTCCTTTCAAGTTCATATCTAAGTCCAATGATAAGCCATCTCAAAAGAAGAAGTGTGATGCATGCGTATTCTCTTGATCTTTTCTCATTTTTTTATTTGAACATAAAAACTCAACATGTGAGTTGATTACTTGATTAATTCTTTATGATTAAAAGCACTTGTGCGCATGCAACAAGTTCAAAACAGCAAGAAAGTTCGACCATGACCAGATTTAGTGTAATTAATTATTCCAATTACTGGACATGGTAAAAACTACAAAATGTATAACACGAGTAATGTAGTAAGAACTTTCAGCATGAAAAAAAGAATCACAAAGTCATATATGCATGAAATACTATGCTCATATTATTTTAATTTCAGATTCACACATAGACTTCCCAAGTTTCAAAATTCTCCCTCAATTTAAGCCATGAGGATGCATAACCCCTATTTCACTATGAATGTAATAAAAACAAGTGAAATCCAAAGGTTTTGTAAAAATGTCAGCCAATTATTGTTCGGTATCTACATGGTGAAGCACAATTTTCTCTTTTTTGACATTATCACGGAGAAAGTGATACCTAATGTCAATGTGCTTAGTTCTCGAATGTTGCACGGGGTTTTTAGCAATGCAAATGACACCAGTGTTATCACAAAACAGTGTAGCACTATCTAGATCAACCCCATAGTCCTTAAGTGTTTGAACAATCCAAAGAATTTGTGAGCAAGCACTAGCAGCAGCTACATATTCAGATTCGGTTGTAGATTGTGCAACTGAACTTTGTTTTCTAGAGGACCAGGCAACAAGTGAATTACCAAGAAAATGACAAGCACCAGAAGTACTTTTTCTATCAATCCTACAACCCCAAAATCAGCATCGGAAAAAGCTTTCAAAGTAATAGTTGAGGAAGAAGGAAGAAAAATGCCAAATTCTTGAGTTCCATGTAAGTACCTGAGAATCCTTTTGACGGCTTGACGATATGAAGCACGTGGGGAGGATTGAAACCGTGCACAAAGACATACGCTGAATTGTATGTCCGGTCTTGATGCCGTGAGATACAAAAGTGATCCGATCATGCTTCTATATTCTTTTTAATCAACGGGATCACAATATTCATCAAGTTCATGTGTTGTTTCTGTTCCCATTGGTGTCCGAAGAGGCTTGCTTTTGTCCATGTTGAAGCGCCTTAGGAGATCTTTTGTATACTTTGTTTGATGCACAAAGGTACCCTCCTTGGTTTGCTTGATTTGCAGCCCCAAAAAGTACGTGAGTTCTCCCATCATACTCATCTCAAATTCTGAACTCATCATAGCTGAAAACTTGGACACAAGATCATGAGAAGCGCAACCAAAGATAATATCATCCACATACACTTGAACGAATAATGAGTCATTGCCATGGTTAAGCACAAAAAGAGTTTTATCAACCTTGCCCATGGTAAACCCCTTTTCAAGTAAGAATGTTTTTAACCTATCATACCATGCTCTAGGCTCTTGTTTGAGACCGTACAAGGCTTTGGACAGTTTGTAAACATAATTAGAAAAATTTGGATTTTCAAAACCAGGTGATTGTTTGACATAAACCTCCTCATCTATGTAGCCATTAAGAAAAGCACTTTTAACATCCATTTGATATAGCTTAAAACCTTTAGATGCAGCAAAAGCTAACAAAATTCTTATGACTTCTAATCTAGCAACAGGAGCAAAAGTTTCATCAAAATCTAGACCTTCAACTTGTGTGAAACCTTGAGCAACCAACCTAGCCTTATTCCTAACCACAACCCCATCCTCACTTTGTTTATTTTTAAACACCCATTTAGTTCCAATTAAAGTGTGACCTTGAGGTGGAGGTACAAGTTTCCAAACATTATTTCTTTCAAAATTTTCTAACTCTTCTTGCATGGCAATAGTCCAAGATTCATTAGTGAGTGCGTGTGATATATCTTTGGGTTCAAAAGAAGCAACAAAAGCAGAATGAGCATGAGAATTAGGGTCGAAAAACCTGGATCTTGTAACTCGTTCATGCAAGCTTCCAATAATTTGTTGTGGAGGATGACTTTTGAGAATCCATAGGGGAGTGGACACTTCACAAGCTTCTTCTTCTTCATGTTCATCACAAATAGATGAGCTTGTGACGTGAGGAGGATCTGGACCAGCAATGGTGGTCGTCGGTGCTGGCTGTGAATCAAGATCAGGAGCTGGAACAATGTCATTAGCTGCTGAATTTTCGGGCAGCAGCACCACTTCTTCCTCTTCTTCAACGAAAATACTCTTCCCCTGCGGATATGAATCCGGACCTGCAATATTTGAACTAGTACCTGGGCTAGCTTCATCAAAAGAAACCTCACAAGTCTCCACAATTTTGTTAGTATCAGGTAAAAGCACATGGTAGCCTCTAGTATGAGATGGATAACCAAGAAACATGCTATCAACAGATCTAGCTTCAAATTTATCAAGATTACCATGTTTCTTAACAAAGCATTCGCAACCAAAGACCCTAAAGTGTGTGACACTAGGCCTATGTCCAAACCTGAGCTCATATGGTGTTTTACCTAGCTTAGCATGCAAGAAAACACGATTTGAGACATAACAAGCGGTTGCAATTGCATCAGCCCAAAATTTTCTAGAAGTTTGATATTCATCAAGCATAGTCCTAGCCATCTCAACTAAGGTTCTGTTCTTTCTCTCTACAACACCATTTTGTTGAGGTACATATGGTGAAGAAAATTGATGATCTATTGCATTTTCAGCACAAAAGTGATCAAACGATTGATTTTTAAATTCGGTTCCATTATCACTTCTAATTGCTCTTAAAGATCCTGGGTGATCAATTGATAATCTAAGAAATAAAGTTCTAAAGTGACTAAAAGCTTCATTCTTAGATGCGATAAAGTAAACCCAAGAGTATCTAGAATAGTCATAAACAATCAGAAGAGCATACCATTTACCTCCGAAGGATTGAACACGTGAAGGTCCTACAGTGTCAAGGTTTAAAAGTTGACCCGGTTCAGTTGTCATGGTCATTGTGAGAGGAGCATGTGAACCTGCAACCATCTTAGCATGTCTACAAGAAGAGCACACGATTTCTTTGTCCCCTTTAAGCTTAGGCAGCCCACGTATGCGATCAAGAGCACTAACACACGTGAGATGATCAAAGCCTATGTGACCAAGTCTACGATGCCAAAAATATAAATCTTTGGAATCATTTGCAACTAGACATCTATGCATAGAGGAAGACATATCAAAATCAGCTTTAAAAACTCTTCCAAACTGAGACATGTTAAAAATAAGCTCACTATTTGAACCTAGAACTTTGCAGCAGTTTTTATTAAAAAATAATTTCCAGATTTTCATCTAGCAATTGTGAAACAAAAAGCAAGTTGTATTTCAAATTTTTGATAAGAGCCACATCCTTCAAAGTGTAGTGATCATTTACTCTAACCGAACCCTTAGCAATTATAGGAGTTGAAGAATTATCGGCAAAAGTAACATTCTCTACACGTGACACAAAAGAGAGAGAGGAGAACCATTCTTTGTTACCGGTCATGTGGCGTGAGCAACCTGAATCCACAATCCAAATGTTCTGCTTCCTCAAGCGTGTAACCTACATAGAAGCACAATACGTCGATGCCTCAATACTGGGGTTAGTTAAAAGGCATCTAGGAATCCAGTACTGAGTCACACGATGTCCATCAGGAATAGCATGCGAAAGCTGAGATAAAACAGCAGGTTTATGAGTCAAAGTTTGAGATTTTTTGTTCTTAACTACTGACCTATGAGGTGTTACTTGTGTAGCACGAAAATCAGTAGCTCCGGAGGCAAAAACAGAAGGTCCGGAGGTAAAAACTGATGCTCCGGAGGCAAAAACTGAAGCTCCAAAGGTAAACTTTGAATAGTTCTGACTCATAACAGCAGGTTGCATGTTCCTAACATTCGGTTTAGTATGTGCAACAAATTTTGCATGAAAGTTATAAGATCTAGCTTGCATTCTTTCCTTTTTATGTTGTTTAGCTAGTCTATAACAAAAATCTATGACATGACCATCTCTACCACAATAGGTACAATGAAATTTAACTTTGTGTTCATGTCTAGATGAGCATGCAGTATACTTATTTGAACCCGAATGTTACAACACTCCTGCAGATTTAAAAACCACTTCTTTTTGTTTAGGAACTGTTTGAATCAAACCACTTCCTAATGATTTTACAATTTTAGGTGGATGTTCCTTAGAATGAGCATGTGAATCAAAACCTAAACCAATTTTATTATTGCAAGACTTGGAAGAATTCAGCAGCAAGTTTAGGTTCTTATTCCCATTACAAAACCGATCTAATGTCTTATGCATATTATCAAGTTTATTTGATAGATCAAGGCAATTTTTGCATGAAGTTTTTCCTTTTAATTTGCAATTAGAACAATATTTAACTTCATGAAAACGTAAAGCATTGTTCAATATAGAAATTTCTTTCATAGCATCTTGTAGTTTCTTATCAAGATCATCGCAAGTAGAACAATGCAAATCAATTGTAGAACAACAAGCATCTTTCAAGTTTTTATCATTAAGTGCAGCAAGCTTTTTGTTCTTTTCGATTTCAAGTTCAAGTTTATCAAGTGTGGAGGTGTGTGCACTTCTTAGAGGGGACAATTGTTCATATATTAAATCACATGAAGAACAAGAATCATCACTAGGAATCAAGGATTTTAAACGATTAATTTCAGATTCTAGTGACTCAATTTTAACAGCATTGTCCCTAAGCTTTTTGTCCTTTTTCTTAACAATAATAGTGGCACGAGAAATAGCATCACACATTTCTTCCCAAGTAGGACATACCTCTTCGTTGTCACTGTTGTGTTCTGCATCCTCCATACTTGATTTTGATTTGCCCGCCATGAAGCACAAGTTTGCCAGATCATCTTCATCTTCATCACTTCCAATGTCTACATCACTCGAGCCAAGTTCTTGAAGAGTGGTGATGAAACTGTTTATCAGTTTGCGTCCTATAAAACCCTTCTTTTTTTTGTTGGTGTTGCCAAAAGAGGACTTGACTTTATTCTGCTTTTCATCACGGTTAGAAGGACCTGAAAGGTTAGGCCAATCTGTACGAAAGTGTCCTGTCTTACCACATTCAAAGCATCGTTGAGGTCCGGAGCTTCCTCTCCTTCTAGTTCTCACATTTTGCAATGCTTTTGAGAACCTAGTAGAAAGAAGTACTAGCTCCTCCTCTAAAAACTCCTCAATCTGTTCCAGGGTTAGTGAAGACAGCAAAGCAAGTGTTTTGCTAGATGATTGGCCGGAGCTAGGCATATCACGTTGTGAGACAAATGCAATAGTCTTATTTGGGTTCTTATGTGATATAATGTCAATTTCATGAGTTTTTAGCTTAGAATAAAGCACATCTAATGTAAGAGTACTCATGATAGTGGATTCACGTATGGATGTTACTTTCATCTCCCAAATTGACATGTCTAATGCACTTAGTAATTGCCTAGCATTTTCAGCATTTGAAAAATTAACATTGACGCTACGTAAGTTGCTGAGAATTTTATTAAAGCAAGCAAAGAGGTCATCAATGGACTCACCGGGTTGCATCTCAAAGCGCATGTATTCTTTCTTGAACATATCCTATCTTACCTTCTTGATCGTGTTGGATCCTTCGTGGCAGTCACAAAGTGCTCTCCACACATTGTACGCCGATCGGAGATGTGCAACACGGTCGAAGTCGCTCTGAGTTAGTCCTTGTATGATCAAGTTCTGAGCCTTGTTGTTGTTGTCGACATCTCTCATGTTTGTAGCCGTGACTTGATCGTTTGAAGGCACATCGTAAGCTTGTACACATTTTCCCATATTGCAAAGCCTTGCGCCTGGATGAAAGCTTCCATACGTGCCTTCCAAACCTGAAAATCAATACCACTAAACACACAAGGTTTGGAGGAGTATTTCTCCATGATGATTAGTCAAAACATGTGCAAATCACAAAGATTAGAGCAACCTAGCTCTGATACCAATTGCAGGATCGAAGTACACGTGTAAAGCTACCAGAGGGGGGGGTGAATGGTAGGTAAAAACTTTTCTGCGGAAGAAACAAAATACCCCTCAGCAGAAAACCGATCTGTTAAAGAAACCGTTTGTGCGACTAATCTAAACGTGTTCAACTGTGACAAAACTAGTATAGATTGTATAGAATCAAGTCACGAAGACGTCACAACAATAATCATGAAAATCCGTTGAGAAAAACTCAAGTTACGATCGAAAGATCGAACAAAGGTCAATCTGTCGTACGCGAGAAAAACAGTTCTGGAATACTGCAATGAAACTCGTGTAGATCAAAAACCACAAATTCAATGACCGTGAAATTTTCACAGATGATAGATAATCAATTTGTGAAGACAACCCAAAAAGAATCACATCAATTGGATCTGTAAAACTCGAGTTATGATAAAACCACCGATGCAAGGTAGTGCTGAACAGAAACTCGACGAGAAAAACTTGTCTGAAACAAGTCAGACGAACAAGGCACAAAAGTTCCTTTGGAATACAAATTTTATATATCAAAACACAAGAGGAACAACCCCAAAGTCGTGCTCCACGAGCTCTGGCCTCCCTTGCTTATATAACCTGCTCTATGGCCAATCCAATTCAAACTAGGACTCCTACTCCTACTTGGATTAAAACTGTAACTTTCCAATACTGCTCAAGAATCTTCTATACGCAGATAGAAGCAATCTTAAGACTTCCAAACACCTTAGGAACGTCCCAAATATTCCTAAAACAACTCAAATTCGTGACCCACACGAAATCCTATCATAACCAACTGAAAACTTTCCATATTTGAGTCAAACACGACTCAGCCGCAGCCTGAGTCCATAACCTAGTCGGTTGGATCTTTCCGACCAATTCTTTACGTCCACATCTCTTCGCCTTGGAACCATGCAGCCACGTCCATGCACTCCTTGCACACGTGCAAACATCTTCCAACGACGTCCAAGATACCTTCATATGCATTGTTCTTGATTCAAACATACTGCGCAACCTCCCGATCAACTCAACCACAATTCCTTCCGAACTTGGTTGTTGAACCTCATCTTCTCCCTAAGACTAGTTCAATGGATCCCGTCACCAGCCATGTCTTGAACTAAAGCAACACCTGCACATGAATAAACAACCAATGCTTCCGAGCACAAGTCCTCGACTTGACTCTCGTTAGTTCCGAAACTACAACATCTTACGTGAGCACCTCACATAAGCATGTTATAAACCATAGCAAAATGATATCAGCCATAACCACCAAAACACACCAAAAACTTAGTAAGATAATACTAAGCAAACTTTCCATAAGAGTAAAGCAAGTTCGAAACATTGCAAGTTAAAAGCAGAACCATTGCAATCAAGCTCCGAACCTTACCAAAGCTAACCGGACCTTGAACCGGAGCTTACCAAATCTAGTCGGACCCAGCGCCGGAGCTTACTAAAGCTTAGTAGGACCTAGCACGGAACTTACCAAAGCTAGTCGGACCTAGCACCGGAGCTAGCAAAAACAAGTCGGACCTAGCCAAAATAAGTTAGACGTAGACAAAGCAAGTCGGTCCTTACGTCGGACCTTGCCGGAGCTACCCAAAACAAGTCGGACCTATCGTCGGACCTTGCAGGAGCTCGGACCTAGATTCGGACCTTGTTAAAAAGGTGTTTTGGTAGTATTCAAAACTTTTATCGTCAAAGCCAATGTATTCAGAACACATAGGTCTCACTCATCTTCTACTCGCAATACGATAAACGTGGTTAGTGTATCTGCAGAAGATGGATGACAACAATAGATTCCTCACCACAATAAAATTCCACAAACAACTAAATAATTTCCACAAACAACTAGAATAATATCTTCAAAACAACTAAAATAATATCTCAAAAGCAACTAAAACAATATCTTAGAAACAACAAAATAATGCACCCACAACCTACTAGTTCTATAATAGCACAAACAACAAAATAATATCATTAAAAACAAAATAAAGTCATCAACCACAAAATAATACTCATAAACAACAAAATCATTCCAACCTAGTTTTACCTTCCTAGCCACAATTTTGGTAGTTACAGAAGAAAAACACTATTAGCTTGCCGCCTAGGTATTATGCTAATAATATAACCTTATATGGACATACTATCGAATCCTCACTCATGCACGTGTTAAATTTTTGAAAATAAGTTTTTCGATATGTGCTATCCCCCAACATGGCTCTAATGCCATGCTGTGAAGACCAGAGTCCTGACAACTAGGATCAATGTCGGGTAGGGTCACACGCTGCGGCACCGGATAGCTCACATACGAAAATAAGGAAATACTACAACAACGGGGTTTACTTAGTTATATTACATCAGAGAGTGAGTTCGAAAATAATGGAAACACAATTAAAGATTACAACTTGATGGATACATAGGCTAAGGCGGTAGCTACGTATCGAGCCCAATGATACACCACCTTAGCAATATACAACTCATTCTTGCGGCGAGCTAGGCTCCCATTGGACGGTCCAGCCCTCAGTGGGCAATACTTATTCCGGAAGCCCTTCAACGATATCATCGAGAAGTAAATCATAATTACCTGAAAGACAAATCAACAAACTCTGAGCAACTAATACTCAGCAGGACTTACCCGTCGAAGGACTCACTAGACCCTATTTTAGTATGCCACGGGTATTAATAGGAACAGGGAAATTTTGCATAAAAATAGGGCCTAAATATGGGTCCTTATATTCATATTTTAGAAACATATTTTAGTTACACGTGAAATATAAATTTAGTTGGCATCTACAACTAACACATACAAGTTCAAACATGAATTTATATTCAACAGATCTGATCACATAATTAGAAAGTTTCACTTGTTACTACGTGAAGACGCAATGAACAAGCGGGACTCATATCCACGAGTGACGGTGATTCAAACCAATTTATATTCCTACAAGAGAAATCCGATTGCACGACACGTACACATATATGGAGTTCGTTCATCGGCACACTCCCTGGCAATCGTACGCGGCAACCTTTCACAAGACACTAACGCCAAAAAAGTCTACCGTCCCGGATAGGTGGTCCCTACACGTGATGCATCAACATTAGCGTATTTACGTCCGACCTGTCCCCTGACTCCAATCTAGGGTGGTTGAATGATGTTCGACACCACAGTGACCAAGTTACATCGGTTTACTAGTGCTCATACCACTAGCATGCTCTCGGTACATTCAATACTTGTTCAGGGGCCGACTACGATACGGTCCTTAGCCGACACGAGCAGGACTACGCATACGGAACTCATATACTTTTGCTCCCTACCACCTGCTCGCTCTTCAATTTCAGCCATTGTGATCCATACCAAAAATCCTATACCGGTATCATCCCAAATCCTATAGCTCGCAAGAAATTTTTCATCACTACTTCTACCGTTAAACATACTAATTAGCGTAGCAAGGTAAATATACAATTCTGATGTACCCTTCAAACTAAACAGGGATTTTTGCAATGCAAGGGGGTGTCATCCAATTCCTAGACCTAATGCAATCAATAAGCAATAAACAATAAAATATTGCATAAATATAAAGGTTAGTAAAAAAGGCTAATGCAACCGGGGCTTGCCTTGGTGTTGGTCAGTAAATACCTCACTGTCGTTTGGGTTTGGATTAGTCAACTCCTCCGGACTCGACCCCTCAATTATGATCTCTACCGTTATGCACAAAATGCAATTAAGTTACTACTGCGGTAACTTTATATTGTATGAACATCAAACTGGTGATAAAACAATTATTTTGAAGTGTAACAACATTTTCATAATCAGCGGTGATCATTATGTGAATTAAAGTCAGGTTTTTAACAATTCTACTACGTAAAAATACACTTTTCTATTAATTATCTATATGAGTTGAACCAATTCATTAAATTACACTCATATTCCTAACATGGTTTATGTACTGTAAGTTGTTATGATGTTGAGGAATTGTAGCACAAAATTTTGAAGATTTATTTATCCATATTCTATGTTATGGAATGTAGTTAACAGCAAACAATTAGTAATTATTTTACCAAAATCAACAGGACAAAAGGATCTAAAATTTTTACAGTGATATAGTTAGCCTGCAAGAGTGTGTTCTGCAATTTCTCAGGTTTTTCTCAAGGTTGGATCTCTCTCTAATCAAGTTACCACATTATTGCTTAATGTAGCTATATATAGATCACTTTCATAAGCAATATACTTGCTAAAGTTGCAAATAGGATCCTAAAATATCCAATAAACTTGTTTCACATTTTTCTGACTTGCTAGAATTTCTTATGATCTTTACAAGCTTGCATCATTTTCTATAATTACTTTTTTGTGCTGAAAACGCTCAGCAGTGCTGTCTACTGTGAATCAGGCCACAGGGCAGGCCACAAGGGCTGGCCGCATAGGATCTGGTGTGAGCGTGGTGCATCTGGAAGTTAGCAAGTGTGGGATGAGGTCCGTTGCACACGAAGCTCACTGAATCGGGAGAATTTTGGCCGAACGCCGTTGAAGATCCGTAGCCGTTCTTGAGAAAAGATGGCGAAATCCTCTCGATTCCTAGGGAATGGGGGTGAATAAGGGGGCTAGGGAGGTGGAGTGTAAGTGGGCACAGCGGGTGGGGTGCTCGGATTCGCCAGGCGAGCTGTGATGGCTCGACACAATGGTGGGGAAGAGAGCTCGAGCTTGGCAACAATAAAGAAAATGGCTGTTGCACAGTGGAGAAGAAATGGCAGTGGAGAGGCGAGCTACTCGAGAGGGAGAGTGTTGGGGTCCTTAACGCAGCGGCAACGCAGCTGACATTTTTCTTAATTATTTCGAATATTAAAACTGCACTAACTTTCTAATTCAAAAATAAATACCTACAGGTCTCCAAAAATGATAAAATTTTGCAGAGCGGTTCTACCCGATATATTCTCTATTTTGGTGAAATCAGATTTGAATTTTTCCAAGTAAATTTTAATTATGACTTTTCTCTTCCAAATAATTGTTTAAATTATTGTTTGCAGAAATTACATCATATTTCAGAATAGAGATTTTTGTACATGCCTAGAGTGGACGTCATTTCATGTGACGAATTGAGCTCCTGTCCTTGAATGTAAAATCTTATATTTGGCCTCATTTTGCTAATTTGAGTCACATTCAAAAATAGAATTAAATTTTAAATTTTCAAATGATTTTTTGTCGTTAGAAATATTGATTGTTACAATACATATCTGTACTGATTTATAACAAGAACCGTTACAGAAAATGTGATATTTAGAATCGGTTTGAATCTGAAACCGTTGCTAACTTATGCTTATCAGTATCAGTTCATAACTGGAAATGGTTTTGATAATCGATTTATGACTACCGGTTTACAGGTGAAACCTGTTCTGATAACTCTTATCAGAACCGGTTGATAACCGCTACTGATGGTGATCCTTATTGTCAGCACCTGGTTCTTAATCTCAGTATTGAAATCGGTATAAAAGGCAGCTATAAACTGGTAGGCTGTTTCAGCACTAGTGTATTACACGCGCGTGACACTGCAGCTACAACATGATGCTTTCTGTTCTGTGGAAAGAGAAAGGGCAACAGAACGTCTTCGCCGGGCTGATGGGCGGAAACTGGCTGTTGGTCAGTTTCACTACAGGAATCGGGACTATAGACGACGGCTGGAAACCGTCGTCAATAAGGACACTACCGTCGTCAATAACTTATTGACGACGGTAAATGTTTACAGACGACGGTTTCCAGCTGTCGTCAATTATTAGTCGTCAATAAGTTTATTGACGACGGTAACCGTCGTCAATAAATTTATTGACAACAGCTAAATCTAGCTGTCGTCAATAAACTTATTGACGACAGCTAAATCAGGCTGTCATCAATAAGCTTATTGACGACGGTTTACACTAGGCCGTCGTCAATAACAATGGCTTATTGACGACGGTTTACACTAGGCCGTCGTCAATAACAATTGCTTATTAACGACGGTTTCTGATACCTGGCCGTCGTCAATACTTATGGCTTATTGACGACGGCCAAGTACCAGAAACCGTCGTCAATAAGCTTTTCAATTTTTTTTTTAAAAATAGAAAATCTTGCCCTGGCTTCGAGGCCAGCCCTGGCTCGATGGCCAGATCACAGGCAATCAAAATATACATCACAGAATTGCATAAAAACACTATACGCACGCCACACTACCCTACGCTACCCCGACCGCTGCCACCGGAGTCCAGGAAGTCGTCGTGCGCTCGTCCAAACGCTGGTTGCTGAGGGGATGGAGTTTCCTGAGCCCGCGTCGCCGATCCCTATGATGTACATGTATAGTTAGACAAATTAGAAGTTCACAAATGTGTATAAGATTAAATAAACTCATTACAAGTTAAAATTGAGCAAGTTAGCTAGATTTGGCTATGTTTGAGTAAGTTTGCTCATATTTTACTAAGTTTGAGAAGTATGGACTAGTAGTGTTTGTGTTTGAGCTAGTTCAAAAAGTTTTGGCTATGTTTGAGTAAGTTTGGTCATATTTGACTATAGTTGAGTAAGTTGTACCATATTTTACTTAGTTTGAGGATGTTTAACTAGTTTTCTCTAAGTTTAAGTAAGTTTGATCAAATTCAACTAAATTTGAGCAAATTTAACTAGTTGCAGCTATTATGAGAAATTTTGTACCTGTGCTCCTGACGTCGGCCCCTGTGGTAGCTGTATCGGTGGCGGCGCCCACTGAGGAAAGACAACGGGTTGTCCTGTGGCCATAGCCTGCAAATATGAAGTAAATTATTATACATGTCATTTATATATTAGAAACGTTGAGTACATTGATCTGAACTTACCTGCATGGCAGCTTGCAGCTGTAGCATGTACGAGTGTTGATACTCGTCCCTAGCCCGGAGCTCGGCTGCCTGCCTCTCGTTCGCGAGCCTCAGCGCTTCCTGCGTCCTCTGGAGCTCCTCCTGGACACTCTGGAGCTCCAGATCACGGCTGCCACGCCTGCTGGATCCACCCTGCGATGAAGAAGCCCTCGAGTAAGACCGCGCCTCCCTCGAGTCTACTACTCCGATTTGGGCTCTAGTGTTGTTGGACCTAGCCACCTAGGGTTGTCAACTCATGAGCTCGAGTGAGCTTTCTTTTTTAGTCTTGAGTTTGATAGCTCGAGTGAGCTTACTCAGTGTAAATGAGATCAAGTTCACAGTTGGTATAGTAGGAAGATGGACAGCATTGCATATTATTTACTGCTAGTTGTTATATGAAACCTTTTTTAATAGGATTACATAGTCTAGGTAATCATTTAGTAGAGCAGCAATATGATTGCATATATCATGTTATTAACTTAGTTATAATTATTTGATGACAACAACATATGAGCTTACTCGACCTACTCAAGCTCGTCGAACTTGCAAGCTTACACGCAGGCTCAAGCTTGGCTTGTTTAAAATTCGAAGAACGAGTCGAACATCAGCGAGTTACGATACTTGAGCTTTATATTAACATCCCTAGTTGAACCAACAAGCAATGAATGGTAGATGGGTTGCTCGGATGGATAGAAAGACTGAAGAAATCAAAAGATTGGCTGGAAACAATTGTTTGATAAGAAGGGATAATATGAGGGGCTTGGCTACAAAAGAATTGGTCCAGCAACCAAAAGAACTCTTGAGTTAGGGTTTGTTCGGATGTAATCGGGTTTGAAGGAATGGTAAGAATTGGATGAGATTGGATCCATATATGGCCCATAAATATTTAAATCTAATTCAAAAAGTCAAATGGAAACTTTCTAGATTTATGAAATTTGTCCTCCCCTTTCATTTATCTCACTCCCGGTCCAACCAATTTTCTGAACCAGTCCAGTCCAGCTCACCCTCTGTCTTTCTTCCTCCCTGGCACATAACGCACAACAATTTTAGTTTATTTTTGAAATAGGATTTTTGTTCTAAATGCTAATATTTAAAAATAGAGCAGCTATTAGAAATTCACATTGCTATCTATAATTGATGCAGGCATTAGATGGAATCATGCTTATTGTTGTCATTACAGAAAAATCACTCTACCATTTTACTTTTAGCGGATCCAATTCCAGTAAGGACCTCACACAGCACATATCGTACCTCTCCCTGATTAGTCATGCTCAGGATAATGGTAAATTATATTGATATATACCCAGTCTAAAACAGATATTTTGTAACTATATGCTTCATACTGAATTCTCGACCACAAATTTTTTTTTGCTGCATGAAGCGTTTTCTTTTTGTGCACATATTCTTCGTTATATACAACATAACGTATGTATGCCTTCATGATATTGTTCTGTCTCATCCAATTTTCTTTTTTTATGCACATAGTCCTTTCTTATTAAGTTGTCATACTCATGTTAATTAATCTCTTTTACTAAAGAACTAATGATCACTACGTAAAAGCCTGAAGTAGGTCTAACTGCACCCTAACTTTCATAGGAAACGCTGGAGCTAGATTAAAGTGACCACTGTTAGAGAGAATAGGCAATTTACTGAATAATTCCAGAAAAACACGACTTCGAGCAGCGAGAAACACCAGCAAACAAGAAGTTAGATTGGGCGTACCAATGTGAAACTGGAGGAATCGCTGCAAACGCAGATTTCACGACAGTCGGTTGGTGAAGAAGTTGGTGGCGACGCTAGGCAGCAGCGCCCGATCTGAGCGGCAGGCGACCCGTGATGAAGAACGCGAGCAGTCGCGCAGAGTGCTTCCCAAAAACCTTATTCGCACTCTCCCGGTGCAGGATCGCAAGGGCGAGCGATTCCGGAGACCTGCTCTCCCGATCATCGGTGCACTCCAGCTCTTGGGATGGAGTAGACGATGGCGGCCCAAGTAACTGGAACATGGGAACGATTTGTTTCTGGGGTTTTCTCCTCTGCCGTGCACGTCGCAATATATAGAGTCCCTGTTAGAGATCGATTCGGTTGTGGATCCGTTTTATCTGCAACATGTGGGTACTACTACAACAAGCTTCATCTCAGGCGGCTCCAAACGTATTATCACAGGCGGAAACCCAAACCGCCTATGGAAAAGTTTATCACAGGCGGTCTGAACCTTCATGAATCCACATGTGAAGACTCCTTATCACAAATTGTTTTCGTAGTAGTGTCCAGTCCGGTCTAACTGACTCAGCCCAATTCGGAAACTCCCACAAAGCCCAACCGAATTTTTCTGCAGCAAAAATAAAAGTTGGGCTCAGCTCGAATTCACACAAACGCACACGCGCGCGAGGCGTGGCGTGGCGTGGCGTGGCGTGGCGAGGCGAGTGAGGAGGAGGAGCGCGCGTGGGCCACCTCTCTCCTCTTTTCTTACCTCTCACTTAGTGAGTGGAAGAACAACCTACCTTATAGGTAGGAGTTGCTTCGCTCAAACTTCCCATGTGGTACTGAACCACTAGCACCACCCTCTCTGGCACTAATGGGCCTTTGAGATTTATTTCGAATTACTGGTATTTCCTGCATGGGTCTTGGGGCAAAATTCCAACAATCCCCCACCAGATCTCACAGTCATTAGAAGAGAGAACATTCTTGTTCCTTTTTTGATATACTAGTGTTTCAGAAGAGACTGTTAAGTTGAACTTATGCCTAGATCTTTAAGTTACATCAGTTCAAAACTTGAACAATGGACTAAGCCTTGAATTGCAAGTTTTGTGTGAACTGATTTTACCTAAAGAACATACTAGTACTTGACTACCAGTAGTCTACCCCGCGGGTGGAGCATATGCGTCGTACTCCCTGGTCTCTTCACGAGCTTTCTAGAGATCACCCAAATCTCACAGACTGCGATGTTAGACAGTCAGAGCTCACATAGGTGCGTTTCTTTTAAGATTGCCCTGTCGGACTGAATGTGGCCTAGAGGGGGGGGGGGGGTGAATAGGCCATTAAAGATTCCTGCACACTTAATAAAGTTATCACAAACTTGACTGACCAGACTAGTCCGGTGTGCTGAATTATTTGAGTTAATTAAGTGTGTCTCATAAATTTAATTTCTCAGCAGCGGAATGAGAACAACAGTTTTTATAAATTAAATTTATTGTATAGATGCACGTGCAAACTTATAAGGAACTCAAACGATGACTAGCAAACTAGTGATCTAATGTATCAAAATGTAAAACAAATGAGAGACAAGAGACACGAATTTTTACCGAGGTTCAATCTCACCAAGAGATCTACGTCCTCGTTGAGGAAGCTCACACAGAGCCGGGTTCCCAACCCTTTCCCTCTTCAAGTCACCACACAGGCCGACTTGACTTCACTATCAAGTGTAATCACCGTGTTTATGGGGCAACCTCACACGTTGAGGGCTCCCACAAGAATTACAATGAGAAGTTGATCAAATACACTCAAAAAGATTACAATGCAGAATATGAGTGTAGAGAGATCAAACCCCAAGAGCTCACAACGAAGGAACGACGATCTCCCAATCACAAATCCAAGTATTTTATTGATCTTCACCTTTTTGCACCTTAGATGTGTGGGGAGACGTGTTTTTGGGCTCTTGGGGCAGGTGGCGGCGCTAGGGTTTCAGTTTTTGACAGTATAAGTCGTGTCTCTTCTGGGAAAAGACGAAGGACCTCCTTTTATAGGCTTTCCCAAAAAGTTACCGTTGTTAAACCTACTACCGGACTAGTCCGGTATATGATCGGACTTGTCCGGTCTACTTCCAGTGGGTTAACCGGACTAGTCCGGTCCACAAACCGGACTTGTCCGGTGCTATGTGAAATGGGGTTTCAGAAACTTCAGCGGACTAGTCCTGTCGCTTGGATGGACTAGTCCGCAGTCCTCTAAAGAGGACAACAGAGACATGAGCGGACTAGTCCGGTCTAAAACCGGACTTGTCCGGTTGCATTCCAGTGAGCTGACCGGACTAGTCCGGTTCACAAGGCGGACTAGTCCGGTGCACTATGTTTGCATCTTTCAGAAAGTTAAACGGACTAGTCCGGTCCATGAACGGACTAGTCCGGTTTTCAGTGGATTTTAGTTAATTTTTAAAACTCCTTACCCTTACGCAAAGTCATGAGCTCTTGGGATGTGTCTCTCTCACACACAACCTATACATTTATATCTACTTTGCTCCTCTAAATTCCACTAACGTCTTCCTTTTCGGGCACCACTCTATTTTTCACCTTTTTGTGTGTGCCGAGCCAGTTCACTTTGTTTATCCTGCAACCATCTTAATAGTTTCATTAGGATCTCATATGTTCGTCATCAATTAGCCAAAACCCACAAGGGATATCCTAGATGCACTTACAATCTCCCCCTTTTTGGTGATTGATGACAACCATTTGAGATATCACAATTGAGAATAAAAGGTTGATTTTCATAAGGTGTGCACATATGAGAATAATAAAGAATTCACAAAAAGCTTCTCACATATGCACACACCTTATGGTGGGGTGCCTCACAGGTGTGTGATGAACAACATGTGATAAATTAAAGACAAACAGTAGTGAACATGTAAGTGGGCATTAGAGCATAGTACATCACACATAAGAAAAGAAATAGTGCATTACAAGATTTTTAAAAATAGGTACATGTCCTTGATCACAAAAGATCTTAATAACTAATACTAGATAGAAAAAGTCCAAGTCTAATCTCAATCTTCCATCTCAATCTCTCCCCCTTTGGCATCAAGACACCAAAAAGGGAAAAATTGAGGGGAATCACTCATCGCTGCCTCCTCCGTCAGTCTTAGTCTGATCTTCATCTTCAGCATCCACGGGAGCAGGATCTTCCTCTGAGTCCTCGGAGGCGGGCGGTGATCCAACGGGCTCAATCTCAAGCTTTGCACAGATAGACTTGATATTGGCATTGACGTACTGTTGATGTTTCTTCCTTGCAAGTTTTGCTTTGCGTTGCCTGTCTTCGATCTTACGGCAGCAGGCAAAGATGGAGGAGAGCATCTTGAGGATGCCGCTAGATGATTCTTGGGCAGGTGGAGAACCGGGAGGAGCAGCTGCAGACCTAGTGTCATCATGAGCTTGCTTTGATCTCCTCTCCACTGGTGGAGAGGACGGGGCAGTTGGAGCCGGAGGGAGAGTGTACTCGGTGGGTTTTTGCGGCTTCAACCCCGTATGCTTGACATCCTTGACAAACTCGAGTCCCGTCACTTTCTCAATCATGTACATGATATACGGTGCGTATCCACAGGACCTGTTGAGGGTAATTGAGATGTTCACAATGTCGTTGTAGATATACTCAAAGACATTGAATGGTCTCCTCCCACTAATGACCTTCATGAGAGTCCTCAAGGTTCCTCGTATAGTTCCTGCATCTCCATCCTTCGGAGCTATCGTCTTTCTCAAGACTCTATTTAGGACCACAAAGAAGGGCTTTAGATATTTGATGGTGGGAGGAACATATGGCATCCTTGTGTCATAGAGAAATTCAAGTTCCTCCTTCTCCAGGGGTTTCAGATTATGAATGACCAGTTCATGATCCAAAGTGTTTTGGAGGTGAAGAATCCTAGCAAATTCATCATACGTGACACTATACCTTGAACCATGAGTCATCCAAGTAAGACTGTCTCCATCATCCCGAGCAAAGTAGAGAGTGGAGTAAAACTGGGTAATGACTTCATTGTTCCAGTCATACTCAAAGGATAGCAGGTCCGTCAGACCGTGCCTCTCTAAGGCCTCCACCATCTCACGAAAGGCAGGATACCTCTTCGACTTCAGGTATTCGACATTTAGCCATTGACTCTCTACTACGGGATTCTTCATCTTCATGTACACATGCTCGTAGTAGTCTGCATGGAAGTTGCTCCAGAACCTTGGATCAGAACATTGTTTAGGTCGGTCATACACTTCAATCTTCCTGAAGTTATCAGCTAGCTCATTCCCTTTTCCAGTGAAATCCTCACTTGAAGGCTGCCTGTTGCGGTGAACGGGATTTTTCATTTTCAGAGGCCCAATGGAGCCACTAGCAAGTCCCTTCCCTTTATTGAGAACTCTTCTTGGCCCTGACGAGCCCTCAGCAGCATCTTTCCTTTGAGGCCTTTTGATAATGACTTTCCTCTTCTTAGGTAGATTGTCGTCGGAGGGTGGAGAGTGAGCATTGACATCATGTCTCTTCTTCATCACTCCCTCCTTAGCTCTCCTCACTCTTTCACGTTGAACTTCTTCATCAATGTGAAAAGAGCCGTCATCTGATCCTGAAGACATGATGCCTGATAAGGAGTTTAAGGATTAGATGCAAACGGACGCATTATCGACTTCAAATGGAAGTGTAGGGGTTCAACTGTCAGAGACCGGACTTGTCTGGTTTCAGAGTGCGGACTAGTCCGGTGGACCGGACTTGTCCGCATCTGAGCGCCGGACTAGTCCGGCCTAGCATAAGAACCCTAAATTGAATGTTTCATCTGAAACAACTCTCCTATCTAAGGACACAAGGAAAGTGGTAGGAATACATCTATTTATGCAATGTACATCCTTTTGAAATCAAAGGAAACTAGCTAGAGCTAGAAAAATTGAGATTTTGGTTTTGGGGGGATTTACCAAGATTTGAAGATTCGCGTTGAAGGAGTAGCAATCAGTCCGGATGAGTCCGGAAAGTAGGATCCCCTTGTCGAAAAGAGGCTTTTTCACGGAGAAAATTCCGAGTTTGAGGGCTCAACTCGAAAATCACTTTGGGAGCTAGGGTTTTCGAGAGAGGGTGAGACAAAGTGCTTATGAGTGGAGAGGGAGGCGTTTGGTCCGGCCAACTGCTTCTATATGCGACTGACCGGACTAGTCCGGTCATGGTAGCGGACTAGTCCGGTACCCCTGAGTTAACCTAATTGTTGTCTGTCCGGACTAGTCCGGTTGGAAATCGGACTAGTCCGTTTCCAACAGACTTGATACATATATAGATAACTAATAGTGATCCAAGGACAACAATTTTGCATGTAGTCTTGGTGATTACGACAGTAGGCAATCAGCAATCGAACAATGGTCATAATCCACAAGATTTATTCATTAAAAATAGTTTTCTGAGTAGAAAGGAGAGGAGGAGCATTTTTGACAATACGGAGGAACAATTTAAGTTGCAACCAGGTATGCAATGTTTCAAGCCACATTTCGAGAGTCAAGAATGTTTAGCTCATTTCTTAATTCACAGAACCTTTTCTCATCTAATGGTTTGGTAAAAATATCTGCAAGTTGTTTTTCAGTCCTAACATGTGAAATAGCTATGTCACCTTTTAATGAATGATCTCTAAGAAAGTGATGACGGATGTCTATGTGCTTAGTTCTTGAGTGCTCTACCGGGTTGTGTGCAATCTTTATAGCACTTTCATTATCGCATAGAAGCGGGATATGACTTAGATTGTAGCCGTAGTCCCTAAGAGTTTGTTGCATCCAAAGCAGTTGCGCACAGCAACTACCGGCTGCAACATACTCTGTTTCTGCTGTGGAAAGAGCAATGGAGTTTTGCTTTTTAGATGACCAAGAAACTAGGGACCTACCAAGAAATTGACAGGTCCCTGACGTGCTCTTTCTATCGACTTTGCATCCTGCATAGTCGGCGTCGGAATACCCTATCAAGTTAAACTTGGATCCTTTGGGTTACCAAAGGCCCAAGTTGGATGTGTGCACAAGGTACCTTAGGATTCTTTTTACAGCAATTAAGTGACACTCTTTAGGTGCGGCTTGAAACCTTGCACACATGCAAACACTAAGCATAATATCTAGCCTAGATGCACATAAGTATAGTAAAGAGCCAATCATGGACCGATATACCTTTTGGTCCACATTTGGACCGTCTTCATTGAGGTCGAGATGTCCGTTGATGGCCATGGGTGTCTTGATGGGCTTGGCTTTGTCCATATTGAATTTCTTGAGAATGTCTTGTGTATATTTAGTTTGGCTTATAAATGTACCTTCTCTCAGTTGCTTTACTTGAAATCCCAGGAAGAACTTCAATTCACCCATCATTGACATCTTGAACCTGTCTGTCATTATTTTGCTAAATTCTTCACAGAAGGACTCGTTAGTGGATCCAAAGATAATGTCATCAACATAAATTTGACATACGAATAAATGATCATCAAAATGTTTAGTAAAGAGTGTATAGTCAGCTTTACCAATTTTGAATCCATTTTGAATCAGAAAATCTCTAAGGCACTCATACCAGGCACGAGGAGCCTGTTTGAGGCCATAGAGAGCCTTACGCAGTTTATAGACATGGTTGGGATACTTCTGATCTTCGAACCCCGGTGGCTGCTCCACATAGACTTCCTCCTTTATCGGACCATTGAGAAAGGCACTCTTGACGTCCATTTGATACAACTTAAAATTATGGTGAGTAGCATATGCCAATAAAATGCGAATGGACTCAAGTCTAGCTACAGGAGCGAAGGTTTCATCGAAATCCAAACCTTCCACTTGAGAATAACCTTTGGCCACCAACCTCGCTTTATTTCTTGTCACTACTCCATGTTCATCTTGCTTGTTCCGAAATACCCATTTGGTTCCAACGATGTTCGCCCTTGGTCTTTCCACTAGCTCCCACACTTCATTTCTTTTGAAGTTGTTCAGCTCCTCTTGCATCGCAATCACCCAGTCTGGATCCCTTAAGGCTTCTTCTACCCTGTATGGCTCCAGAAAAGACACAAAAGAATAGTGTTCACAGAAATTTGCAATTTTAGATCTAGTAGTTACTCCCTTAGCAATATCTCCAATGATATTGTTGACAGGATGGTCCCTTTGCACACACTGATGTACTCTTGGGTGTGGAATTTGTGTAGTTGCTTGTTCTTCATTGTCTTCATGTGTCATGTCTCCCCCTAGATCATTGCTTCCATGATCATCTTGATTTTCTTGATCTTCCTCAACTTGATCTTGTGTAGGAGCTCCCCCTTGATCATTGCTTCCTTGTTGAAATTCATATTGTGTCTCCTCTCGTGGTAGGATATCACCAAGTGCCATTTTCTTCAGCGCTTCACATGGAGCTTCCTCCTTATCTAGCATAGACTTATCGACTTGCTCCACTTGTGAGCCGTTAGTTTCATCGAACACTACGTCACGCGCTACTTCAACAAGGCCGGACACCTTGTTGAAGACACGATAGGCGTAGGCATTCGATTCATATCCGAGCAAGAATCCTTCATCGGACTTCGAAGCAAACTTCGAGGCCCTTGGTTTCTTGTTCAGAATAAAACATTTGCAACCAAAAACTTTGAAATAGGAAACGTTAGGCTTTTTACCCGTGAGAAGCTCATATGGAGTTTTCTTCAGTAGTCGATGAAGGTACAACCGATTTGTGGCATGACAAGCGGTGTTCACTGCTTCTGCCCAAAATCAGTCTGACGTCTTGTATTCATCTAACATTGTTCTCGCCATTTCGATCAATGTTCTGTTCTTCCTTTCGGCTACCCCGTTCTGTTGAGGAGAATAGGGTGCCGAGAATTCATGCTTTATACCTTCTTCATTGAGATATTCTTCAACTTGGGTGTTCTTGAATTCTGTCCCATTGTCACTTCTGATATTCTTTACGGTTGATGAGAATTCATTTTGAGCTCTTTTCAAGAACTTCTTGAGGGTTCCCTGAGTTTCTGATTTATCATACAAGAAAAATACCCAGGTAAATCTTGAAAAATCATCAACAATTACTAAACCGTATTTGTTACCGCCGATGCTGATGTACGCAATTGGACCAAAGAGATCCATGTGGAGAAGTTCCAGCGGTCTAGCGGTGGTCATCACATTCTTGGCGGGGTGTGGTGCTCCAACCTGTTTTCCTGCTTGACAAGCACTGCATGGCCTGTCTTTTTCAAAAACCACATCCTTAAGACCACGGATGTGACCACCTTTTAGAAGTTTCTGCAGATTTCTCATTCCAACATGGGCTAGTCGTCTATGCCACAGCCATCCCATGTTGGTCTTAGCAACCAAGCAAGTGTTGAGTTCGGCTTTATCTTTGTTGAAGTCAACAAGATAAAGCTTTCCCTTCAACAATCCCTTGAATGCAATCGAGCCATCGCTTCTTCTAAAGACGGTCACACCCTCATTAGTGAATAAACAGTTGTAACCTTTGTCGCATAGTTGAGATATTGATAAGAGATTATAATCTAGAGAGTCTACATGTAAAACATTAGATAAGGTGTGTTGAGAGGATATTTCAATGTTACCACTACCAAGGACCTTTCCTTGGCTGTTGTCTCCAAAGTATATACCTTCACTTGGATCCTTGTTGCACTCGTATTCCACAAACATACCTCTCTCTCCGGTCATATGATTTGTGCATCCGCTATCTAGTACCCACTTAGATCCACCGGAGGAGTAAGCCTGCAAAATAGAATTATTTCTGGGTTTTAGGTACCCAAGCTTGCTTGGGTCCTCTCAGGTTAGTCACAAGAGTTTTGGGCACCCACACACAAGTTTTTAAGTTCTTGTGGCGTGGCCCTGTATATTTAGCAATGACTTTTCCATACTTGTTTTTCATGAGAGCATAAGAAGCATCAAATGTATGGAACAGTGTTTGTAGCTCAGATTCATGTGATTTTTCTTTAACAAAAATGATTCTATTCTTAGCATGATTAGGAGTAGACATGTGTCTGTTCCTGTCAAAGCCAAGACCATCTTTGACATTGGGAGGTCTAGTGATCATATATGAACTTCGTGCATATTTGATCTTCTCCTTATCAAAGATGTCGTTTTGAGAAGAATGCATGTCATGAGAGGTTGAAGCATTAGAAATTACATTCTTCTTGCTAGAGCAAGTGCAGGTTCTTATTGTTGTCGAGCTCATATCTTTAGAGGAAGAGCTCTTGGAGGAAGAGGAGTCACTTTGTTTGAGCGACTCAACTTGCACCTCAAGGATTTTGTTAACTTTTGACAAGTTAGCAAGTTCTTCCTTGATTGCAATGTGCGAGTCTTCTAACTTTGAGTAAGTTTCCTTACTCAAGGCTAGCTCTAACTCAAGTGACTCATTCTTCTCTCTTTCAAGCTCAAGAAGCTTTTCAATTTCTTGATATCTCTTCCTCTCATGGATGAGCATATCTTCTTGTCGGTTGACAAGTTCTTCCTTTTCAAAGATTTCGTTCAACAACATTTCCATTTTCTTTAAAGCAATTTTACTTAGCCCTCTAAATAATTCTTCATTATCACTAGAGCTATCAAAGTCATCAATGGAGGAATTTAGTATAGGAGGAGTAAGTCTAACCTTTTTCTTGCCTTCCTTAGCCATAAGACAAGTGTGATTGTTCATGTCCCGTCCTCCCATGTTCGGAAAGAGTGTGGCTCTCATAGATGGTTTCTTGACTGCGATAGTGGCCATCTCTTCTTCTTCATCGGAGGAGGACTCGTCGTTTGAGTCTCACTCCTTCCCAATGTGAGCTTGATGGGCTTGTCTTCTTTTTCTGAAATTTTTCTTTTCTTGAGATCTTGTTTCCTTCTTCTTTTTGTTTTCTTCATAAGTACAGTCCACCATGAAGTGACCATACTCTCCGCAGTTGTAGCAAGTACGTCGAGCCTTGGATTTTCCTTTATCCTTGATTTTGCCTTCATGTGAATTATTGTCGTGTCTTCTCTTCATCATGCGTTTGAACTTTTTGATGAAGAGTACCATTTCTTCGTCATCAAGATCGGTGCTTTCGTCGCTTCTATCTCCATCGTCTTGGTCTTCACGAGTTTCTTTGAGTTTGGGTCTGCACTTTGCTTTGAGAGCAACTTCTTTCTTTTTAGAAGAGGTGAGCTCGGCTAAGTCTTTGACGTATTGAGCCTCTTTCTCCATCATTTCATGATTTATGATCTTTCCCAATAACTCATCGGGAGTCATTTTGTGAAACCCGGGGCTTTCTCTAATCATTGAGCAAAGTGTGACGTTTCTTGGCATGAAGGCTCTTATCATCCTTTTTACTACCTCGTGATCAGTCCATTTCTTACTTCCATAGGCACGGATATTGTTGATGAGTGCTTTCATCCGGTTGTACATGTCTTGAGGTGATTCGCCTTCTTCAATAGCAAATCTCCCCAACTCTCCTTCAAGCATTTCGATTTTGGCTTCACGAACTGACCTATTTCCTTCGTGAGCTGTCTTGAGGGTATCCCAGATTTCTTTTGCACTTTCTAACCCATCGATCTTGGTGAATTCCTCTCTGCTTAGTGATGATGTGATCACGGCGACGGCTTGTGCGTTTCTGTGAATCTCCTGTTCTTGTTCTGGGGTGAGTTCATCATCCGTGTCCGGAATATCGATGCCTGTGCAAACAATGTGCCACAGACTAGGGTTCAGGGATATTAGATGCATCATCATGTTGTACTTCCACATGGTGTAGTAACTTCCGTCAAACTGTGGGGGCCTTCCCATAGGAATAGAGAGATAATGATTATTTGAATTGAGACGGTTGTAGTTGTAAGGATACCGGGAGTGTCGTGATGACCACTCCCCATCGTCTTTTCTTCCTCTTTTCCTTTTTGTGCCAGCAGTTTCTTTCTCAGGAGTGCTTTTAGCTGCCTCACTTCTTCATCATCATGTGGACTTTCTTTCAGCACATCGAAGGCTTTGGCTTCTTGCTCCTCATCGTTGTTGCTCGTCTTCGGGATATCGTTGTTCTTCTCAGAGGCCATTGATCTCTCCGAGATGTGAGTCTCGTTGATGGAGAACTTGGCTCTGATACCAATTGAATGTGGCCTAGAGGGGGGGTGAATAGGCCTTTAAAGATTCCTGCACACTTAATAAAGTTATCAGAAACTTGACTGACCGGACTAGTCCAGTTGTGTGGGCGGACTAGTCCGGTGTGCTGAATTATTTGAGTTAATTAAGTGTGTCTCATAAATTTAATTTCTCAGCAGCGGAATGAGAACAACAGTTTTTATAAATTAAATTTATTGTATGGATGCACGTGCAAACTTATAAGGAACTCAAACGATGACTAGCAAACTAGTGATCTAATGTATCAAAATGTAAAACAAATGAGAGACAAGAGACACGAATTTTTACCGAGGTTCGATCTCACGAAGAGATCTACGTCCTCGTTGAGGAAGCTCACACAGAGCCGGGTTCCCAACCCTTTCCCTCTTCAAGTCACCACACAGGCCGACTTGACTTCACTATCAAGTGTAATCACCGTGTTTATGGGGAAACCTCACACGTTGAGGGCTCCCACAAGAATTACAATGAGAAGTTGATCAAATACACTCAAAAAGATTACAATGCAGAATATGAGTGTAGAGGGATCAAACCCCAAGAGCTCACAACGAAGGAACGACGATCTCCCAATCACAAATCCAAGTATTTTATTGATCTTCACCTTTTTGCACCTTAGATGTGTGGGGAGACGTGTTTTTGGGCTCTTGGGACAGGTGGCGGCGCTAGGGTTTCAGTTTTTGACAGTATAAGTCGTGTCTCTTCTGGGAAAAGACGAAGGACCTCCTTTTATAGGCTTTCCCAAAAAGTTACCGTTGTTAAACCTACTACCGGACTAGTCCGGTATATGATCGGACTTGTCCGGTCTACTTCTAGTGGGTTAACCGGACTAGTCCGGTCCACAAACCGGACTTGTCCGGTCCACAAACCAGACTTGTCCGGTGCTATGTGAAATGGGGTTTCAGAAACTTCAGCGTACTAGTCCTGTCGCTTGGATGGACTAGTCCGCAGTCCTCTAAAGAGGACAACAGAGACATGACCGGACTAGTCCGGTCTAAAACCGGACTTGTCCGGTTGCATTCCAGTGAGCTGACCGGACTAGTCCGGTTCACAAGGCGGACTAGTCCGGTGCACTATGTTTGCATCTTTCAAAAAGTTAAACGGACTAGTCCGGTCCATGAACGGACTAGTCCGGTTTTCAGTGGATTTTAGTTGATTTTTAAACCCCTTACCCTTACGCAAAGTCATGAGCTCTTGGGATGTGTCTCTCTCACGCACATCCTATACATTTATATCTACTTTGCTCCTCTAAATTCCACTAACGTCTTCCTTTTCGGGCACCACTCTATTTTTCACCTTTTTGTGTGTGCCGAGCCAGTTCACTTTGTTTATCCTGCAACCATCTTAATAGTTTCATTAGGATCTCATATGTTTGTCATCAATTAGCCAAAACCCACAAGGGATATCCTAGATGCACTTACACGGACAGCATCTTAGCTACACATAGCCAACAAAAACACATTAAGGCAAATTACCAACCTGCCTTACAATTGCAGAGTATAGTTGTGCATATTGACAGAGAGAGTGTCTCTTGAAATACTCTCATCGGTGAACCACTAGCTTGTTTTTTCGAGATGCTACTTCACGGGGTCCCCGATCACATAGGTTGGGTTACCACTATGGTGTCACAGTCATGGGTCTGAAACCCATCTCCCTCGATGCACTTTCTATCACGTTCCGTGATAGTGCCTTCGTAAGGGGATCTGCCATATTTCTGTCTATTTGTATGTGCGAAACAGTAATAACTCTAAAGTTCCTCATTTTCCTGACAGATTTCAAACGTCTTTTGGCGTGTCTTGATGATTTTAAATTATCCTTAGAACTGGTCACTTTAGTAATCACCATTTGATTGTCACAGTTCATGAGGATTGCCGGCAATGGTTTCTCGACCACAGACAAATCCATCAAGAGCTCTCGCAGCCATTCTGCCTCTGCAGTTGCTGTCTCTAAAGCAGTAAGTTATGCTTCCATGGTTCATCTCGTCAATATGGTCTGTTTGCAGGACCTCCATGATATGGTGCCACCAGCAAGAGTAAACACATATCCACTCGTGGGATAGAGCTCATCAACATCAGAGATCTAGTTCTAATC
Organism: Neostapfia colusana; assembly: GCA_030760725.1. Lineage (NCBI taxonomy): Eukaryota > Viridiplantae > Streptophyta > Magnoliopsida > Poales > Poaceae > Neostapfia > Neostapfia colusana. Next base: position 6,372,459 of record JASWHV010000006.1, read on the forward strand.
ACTATATCCTTCAGGCACGGCCAAATGCCCCGTATAGTGAATTCCATAACTCATTGTACCTCTCAGATAGCGCATTACCCTCTCAAGTGAATGTCGATGATCTGTACCCGGGTTTGGTATGAACCTGCTTAGTTTGCTCACAACAAGCGAGATATCAGAGCGGGTTGCGCTTGCTAGGTACATGAGTGAACCGATCATCTGAGAATATTTAGGTTGATATCTTGGCTCTTTCTTTTTCTTTCTGAGTATCACGCTGGGATCATAAGGTGTTGGAGAAATCTTGTTATCCATAAAGCCGAACCGGCTCAAGATTTTCTCAACATAGTTGGATTATGTTAAAGTAATTCCACTCTCATCCTTATTCAGCTTAATGTTCAAAATGACAGCCTCTCCCAGATCTTTCATATCAAAGCACTTTGATAGAAAAGACTTGATCTCAGAAATTATATTAATGCTTGAACCAAAAATGAGTATGACATCCACATACAAGCATAATATAATGCTATCGCCCTCACCATGGCGATAGTACACGCACCGATCAGTCAAATTAGTGACAAAGCCCACAGACGTCAATGTACTGTCAGACTTTTCATGCCATTGCTTAGGTGCTTGTTTCAGTCCATACAAGGATTTCAACAATTTGCACACCTTTCTCTCTACACCTTTTACTACGAACCCATAAGGCTGATCCATATAGATTTTCTCTTCCAACTCTCCATTAAGGAAAGTTGTCTTCACATCTATTTGATGAATGATTACACCATAAGAGGCAGCTAGAGAAAGTAGTACTCGGATTGCCGTCAATCTGGCGACAGGTGAATAGGTGTCAAAATAGTCTTCACCTTCCTTTTGTGTATAGCCCTTTGCAACTAGCCTTTCCTTGTACTTCTCAATATTACCATCAAGTCTAAGCTTCTTCTTGAACACCCACTTACAACCTACTGGTTTGCACCTGAACTGTTGTTCAGTTAACTCCCAAGTTTCATTTGATAGAATTGAGTCCATCTCACTATGAACTGCTTCTTTCCAGTCATCTGCATCAGGAGATGCATATGCCTCTGCAATGGATTTAGGAGTGTCGTCCACAAGGTACACAATGGAATCGTCACCAAAGGATTTTGTAATTCTCTGTCTCTTACTCGTCTTAGTTGTTTCATTGTGTTCCTCCTCTAGAACGTTCTCAAATGGTGGTGGATTCAGAATTAAGTTCAGAAGAAATCCTAACATCTCTATGCATATCTTTCATAGGAAATATATTCTCAAAAAATGTTGCATCACGAGATTCCATAATAGTATCAACATGCATATCAGGTATCTCATATTTAACTACTAAAGATCTATATGCTATACTCCGCTGAGCATAGCCTAGAAAGATGCAATCCGCTGTCTTTGGTCCAAGCTTGCGTTTCTTGGAGATTTGGATATTGACTTTTGCCAAACACCCCCAAGTATGCAAGTATGAAAGTGATGATTTTCTCCCAACCCACTCCTCATAAGGGGTTTTCTGTTTATTCTTGTTTGGAACGTGGTTTAGGGCATGACATGAAGTCAATGGAGCCTCCCCCCACCATGTCTTAGATAAACCGGAAGTGTCTAACATGGCATTCACCAAGTCACACAATGTGCGATTTTTCCTCTGGCTACCCCATTTGATTGGGGTGAATAGAGAGGCGTCCTCTCGTGTATAATACCGTGTGCCTCACAAAAATCATCGAATAATTTGGGAAAATTCTCACCACCACGATCTTAGCTAAGACGTTTGATCTTTCTCTCTAACTGATTTTCTACTTCAGCTTTATAGATTTTAAAGTAGTCTAAAGCTTCATCTTTAGTTTGCAACAAGTATACATAGAAGAATTTAGTTGAATCGTCTATTACTATCATGAAGTATTTATTCCACCTTTTGTCAACACACCATTCATCTCGCATAGATCAGAATGTATGAGTTCTAGAGGTGTTAAGTTTCTCTCCTCGGCTACCTTGTGAGGTTTTCGAGGTTGCTTTGATTGCATACAACTATGGCACTTAGAACCTTTGGCAATGGTGAATTCCGGAATTAACTTAAGACTAGAAAGACAATTCAATAAACCAAAGTTAACATGACATAATCGAGAATGCCAAACACTCGTATCATCATTGATACTGCCACAAATATGGTTTACTGACTTATTATTAAACTCTGACAAAGAAAACCGGAACAAGCCTCCACATTTATAGCTTTTACCAATAAATTATCCATGCTTCGACACAACTATTTTATTGGACTCTAAAACTATATGGAACCCATCTCTACACAGTAGGGATCTGCTAACAAGATTCTTGTTCATAGTAGGGACATGCTGCACGTTCCTCAAGTGGACAATCTTTCCCGAAGTGAACTTCAGATCGACCGTGCCAACACCACAAACAAAAGCACGTGACCCATTCCCCATTAGGACGGAGGAATCCCGGACGAACTGGTAATAAGTAAACATAGACATGTCGGAACATACATGGACATTAGCACCCGTATCAAACCACTAGGATGGTGTTTGAATAACAGATAGAACAGTAAAGGAATTACCGTACCCATCCGCATTACTAGATGTCACAATGTTGACATTCTTTTTCCATCTACGATCTGCCCTGTTAGGACAGTTCTTGGAAAAATGCACGTGCTCACCACAGTTATAACCGCCCTCATTGGCTTTGTTTGACTTCTTTAAAGCAGTAATTTTGTTCGGCTTGAACTGAGACATGTTAATCCCTTTATTCTTGACATTGGGTTTCTGCACTATATTTGCATTGGCACTAGAATGACCCTCACGTCCTTTCTCAGTAGAGTCCTTAGCCCGAGCCTTCTCCTCAACATCAAGAGATGCTATCAGGTTTTCAACTGATATTTACTGTCTCTTTTGTTTTAGAGCTGTGGTGAAGTTCCTCCTCGAGGGAGGCAACTTTGTAATAATGCAACTAGCCACAAATTTGTCAGGCAGAGAACACTTAAGGAGATCGATCTCTCTCGCGATACACTGTATCTCATGAGCCTGTTCGAATACAGGACGGGTGTTAACCGTAGTCATGGAAGCTCTCCATGATATACAAATCGCTGCATCGGCTGCACCATACTTAGCATTTAGTGCATCCACATCTCTTTCCCATCCAAGGCTGTTAGATAAACACCACAGAGCTTATTGTCAAGAATGCTTAAGATACATCCTCTCATGGCAGCATTGGCTTCCTCGAACTTTGTCTGTTCTTCAATAGTCAAAGGACCTTGAGGTCTGCCCTCAGGGTTGCCCAAAAGATCTTAAGCGATTGAAGCCAGAGTGTGGTCTTAACTTGCCACCTCTTGAAGTGCACACTAGAGAATTTCTCGGGCCTCAGTGCATCGGCCAAAGTTATCATGTTTAAAATAGGAAATTGCCTAAATAAGGTTTTTGAATTGTTAGAAGAAATAGGCAATTTACTGAATAGTTCCGGAAAAACATGATTTCGAACAGCGAGAAACACCAGCAAACGAGAAGTCGGATTGGGTGTACCGATCTAAAACTGGAGGAATCGTTGCAAACGCAGATTTGACGTCAGTCAGTCGGTTCAGACATTGGTAGTGACGCTGGGCAGCAGCGCCTGATCTCTGCGGCAGGCGCCCTGTGATGAAGAACGCGAGCAGTCGCACAGAGCGCATCCCAAAAACCTTATTCACCCTCTCCTGGTGCATGATCGCAAGGGCAAGCGGTTCCGTGGACCCGCTCTCCCGATAGTCGGTGCACGCCGGCGCTTGGGATGGAGTAGACGATGGCGGCGCAAGAAACTGGAACGTGGGAACGATTTGTTTCTGGTGTTTTCTCCTCTGTCGCGCACGCAACAATATATAGAGTCCCTGTTAGAGATTGATTCGGTTGTGGATCCGTTTTATATGCAACGTGCAAGTACTACTACAACAAGCTTCATCTCTGGTGGCTCCAAACATATTATCACAGGCGGAAACTCGAACCGCCTGTGAAAGAGGTTATCACAGGCGGTCTTAACCTTCATGAATCTTCTTGTGAAGACTCTTTATCACAAACGGTTTTTGTAGTAGTGTGTGGTCCGGTCTCTAACTCTTTATCATTGTGTGTGTGCACGTGTCTTAGCGAATTTGAGAGATTCTGGTTCCAACAATACTTACAGGACGGATCGGAATGGTCAAACAACTGTATTGGAGTCTATTTTGTTGTCCAAAATGGCATGAAAAAATTGACGTTGTTTGATGACAATTTATAATGTCCGAGTGACCTCCTTTATACTATAAACTCAGTTAACATTGTGGTTAAGAAGGACATTATTCTTGCAAACTTCCTTCCCCGAATAGATAGTTAATGAGTGTGTATAACCGTCTCTTCACACTTTCCCAGGAGCCATAGAATTTTTAATGCATCTGGACTCGTCGGAGCAGTCCAATCAGAGCTGCGGAGGGAAACAGAACTGCACGAAGCAGTGAGGCGACATGCTAATCCCAAAGTGTTCCACTCAGGCAGGACGCTCCTCAATTAGCAGGAAAGACGGACTTATCTGTGTGGACCATCCCGTGGTTCTTCCACTCTGGGATAGCAGAGTGTGGTGCCGTGCGATGCGACAACCAACAGCACATAAGAAAAGATTAAGAACAGCATACAAACTTTTATTTTACATAAAAACAGCAGAAGTCTTTTACAAACTTAATTATACAGCGGAATTATTATTCATAACTATTCTCTCATCCTAACTAAGCAAAAGAACAGCCGTCCAACCCAGGAACGCTACACACTAGCAACACTCACACCACAATCACGGCGGCGTGCAGAGCTCCAGCTCGGCCGTGTACCCCGACGGGGGCATCACCTCGTCCTCGGACCCTTCCTTAGAACTCTCACCTGCACACATCTCAAATATTGCAACCGTGAGCACGATGGCTCAGCAAGGCTGTAGGATCGAATAGCCCGTGAAAAGCTACCAGAGGGGGTGAATAGGAGATTTAAACTTTTTAGCGGCAGCAAAAAAACCTCGGCAGAAAATCGGTCTGTTAAAGAAACCATGTATGCGACTGATCTAAATATGTTCAACCATGACACAAGCGGTATATATTATAGAGAATCAAGTCACGAAGACACGACAACAAGAATCACGGAAATCCGTCAAGAAAAACTCAAGTTATGATCGAAAGATCAAACAAGGGTCAATCTGTTCTACTCGAGTAAAAACTAGGTCTGCAACACTGCAAAGAATCTCGCGTGGATCAGAAACTACAAATGCAATGACCGTGAAATTTTCATATATGATAGATAATCAAGTTGTGAAGACAATCAAAAAAGAGTCACATCAATTGGTGACGGGACCCCGCCGCCCCGATCACGTCACGGGGACGGGGCACCTTGCCCGGGAATCGCATTGGGTGGTGCCGTGTTATGCGGCACCCAACAGCACACATATAAGGAATAATGTATTACATAAATCAAAAGTGGAAGCTTTCAATTGTTTTTCGTAAATAATTTACATAAAATAGCTACAGCGGAAGTCTATAAACAGCTCACGTTGAATATCTAAGAAGCGATCGAGAAGAGGTCCAGCCCGCGGACTCCTCTCGCTAGCCACACGAAGACATGGCAGCGGCAAGGTTCTCCAAGTGTGACATGACTTGGAAGTTCCCGAGTCTCTCCAGACAACCTTCTTTATAGCGTCGAAGGTTACCAGCAAAACCACTTATATAGCAAGAGTGAGCACAAAGGCTCAGCAAGACTTAACCGTCTCTCCTAACGCATGAAGCTCTACATGAACGTAACCTAAGACTTAAGCCTGTCATTTGTGAAAATACTCGCCTACGAGTTCATCCTTAACTTTCAGATTTTAGCCATAATAGTAATGACCTTGCGTGCAGCAACATTGGAACTCCACAATCAAACAAGAAACGCTTCATTCCAATGTTGCTTGTCCCAAGGTGGAAAATAAATTTAGTTTACTCTATCTCTACTTCAAACAGGGTTTTCATGCAACTTAATATAATCATAGCAGCAATTATACTTTTGCAAACTGTTTCCACACAAGTTGATTACTACGTCACAACATGGGAGCAAGCGGTACTCAATAACCGCGAGGGACGGTGATTCGAATCAAGCACTACCCGGATAACTCGACACATACGCCCGCCTCTGAAGACCCACTCTAGCATCCTTCATTACTTCGTATGTGGCAACCTTTCTCAGGACACTAAACTGTAAAACCGGTCGCGCCGTCTCGGGCTCATAGGTCTAACGAGACGATGTGGTATGCCTCTACAATCCAGTGAAGCTGGTACATCGGTTTCCTGGTTCCCATATATCAGTTAGCATCCGGTACACAACTCAATACTTGCTCCTGGACGCGGCACACGCATCGGTCCTTAACCGACACAGGCAGAGCTACGCGACCAAGACCTCGTCTTTTCGCTACCTAACCCTCTGCCCGGTCTCATCTTTAGAAATGTAAACTTTAGTTTGCTTCCTTTCCCATCCATACTTATGATATTCTGAACTATAGCTCGCGAGTAGATTCCAACTACTCGTCTTCTACCGGATGCCCTAGTCTATTTAGCATGGCCTTATTCTACAGCGATGACTCAATTCTACCCTTGACCTCAGGGTTCATTTTTGGTTATGCAAGTGGGGTATAAAACATCCTTGACCTAATGCACATACAAACTTTGAACCATAGTAGTGAACAAAGTAAAAACTTTAGAAAACAACTTAAATGCAAACCGGGGCTTGCCTTGGTTTTGCAGGCGACTAAAGTCAGATAAAATGAAGTTAGTTGCTGATGATGACTTGAATATTAAACACTGGCCTTCTTGCTCCTTGATTCAAGCTTCACCTTTCCTCCACTATTCCACGTTTAAACACTACACGTTATGAACATGCATACATGTTTAATTGTAAAACTTTTTGCTAACAAATGCTAAAGCCAAGTTTAAAACTGGAACTCTGTTCAATAATTTAAAATGACACTAGGGCTGGTGGTTTGGGTGTGTGTTTAAGCTCTATCCTCAAGTGAGAAGTGAGGTTCATCACTTGGGTGGTGATCACCTAATTGGTTGAACAGAACACTACTGATCCAGGGCTCCAATGGAGATGGAAATTTTCTTGTGAGTTCCTTGTCACAAGAAAGTCCTCAGGACCAAAATTCAGAATGTTTCACTTAATAGATCACCCAGAACAATTCCCTAAGCATTTAGGCATAAAGGAATTAATTCTGATTAAACTTGCACTTTCATGCAAATCCAAGAGAACCATCATTTCACACATGGCTCAGGGGGTATGCCTGAATCTTTCTAGGATTTTTGGAGCTAAGGAATACCCAGAACTGAATTTCCAAGTTTTGGAAATCCTCTGAAAATGTTTCTGTATTCATTTGAATACAAAAATTTGAAATTAGAATTACCCTAGCTAAATCAACTCCAAATGAGCCGAAACTATTACAGGAGTACACTATTGTCCTAGCAAATATGCTGGCAAAATTTGAGGATTTTTGGATGAACCAAACTCCCTCTAAAATTCTTTTGCTGAAAAGTTTAAAGAATTTTCCAGAATTTTCTATTGGTTTTCATTCAAATTGGGTGGCATATCTGGATAGGGTTTTACCTCCTGAATCCAACCCAGTTTGAATCACTAATTTTGGAGCTTCCTAGCAAAAGTTATGCAGTTCTAAAGTTTGGACTAAATCTGGAATTTAAATTAAATCGAGAAACATTCAAACTCTGACTGTGGGTCCATCCTACACGTGTCAGCCGCTGAAATCACGCCACACGAGGTCACGAGGATCCGCACCTTTAACTTCATCCGCTGACGAGTGGGGCCGAAGGGGGTCTTCTTCTTCCTCCCGCTCCCGCGCCTCCCCCTCGCCGGCGCTCCTCTGGAGCTCGCCGGACCCGGCTTTCCACCCGCCTCTCGTCCGGAGACTCGCCGCCTGTGAGTTTGGGAGGTCGGGAAACATGTCTACGGGGTCGGATCGGGCTGCCGGTGGCCGGAAGTAGGCCGGCGACGTGCGCACCCTTCGGTACAGCTTCGGCGCCGTGGCCCGAGCATCCTAACCCGCCAAAGGCTCGGGGAAATTGCTCTAAAGCATCAGTGAAGGTCAGGCTACCTCGGCACGGCCTCAACCTGGCACGGAAACGGCAGCAACCCGGTTGTCACCGTGCGCCCACGCGTTCCCTCCATGATCGCCGCTCGAAAAACTCGAATTGGTCTGCTAACACGGGGTTTCAAGCCAGGATTGGGGAGGGGATCGGGTTGCCCTCGAGTCTAGATCCTTTGAGCACCGTTTAGTGACCTAAAGAGGAGAAGGGAGTGAGGATTTTGAGAACTCATACCGGAACGTCGTTCTGCGGCCGCCGGCGAAGTTTTTCTGAATTCTCGCTCGGTGGTTCACAGCTTGCATTGCGGTTTGGGTGGAAGCAGCAGGGCTCACCGGCGCGTCCGGGGATGTCCTCGCTTGGGCGTGACAGGGCCTGGTGTAGGCTGTCCACGAGCGCCCAAACCGCTGTGAGGTTAGGTCGCCGCGCGGAGCGCTGTGTTCTCGGTGCAGGGGAGCTTGACTAGCCTGGGGTGAGCGGAGAAGGTAGGTAAGGGTCACCTTAGTGCTACTGGTGCAGCTCGGGGAGCTCAGTGGATCGAGTTTGGCCATCTCCGATCGAGTTTTCAGAGATGGCGGCGAGCGGCTGGTTCCGGTTCTCTTGCCGCGCGAGGGAACTAGCTGAGCCCGAGTGGAGTCAGTTATTGGCAGAGGATCATGCTGAGACGTGAGGGAGACACCAGTAGGTCGCCAGCACGAGGGAAGGGCGTGAGGAGGTGTCCCAATCAACACTCGGTGTCACCCGGAGCTCGCTCGGCAGTTCGGTTGAACCGATAACAGGGGGCTGAAAACTTAGGCAGTAAGTTTTGATCTCCCCTCTCAATGACAAATGGGGCCCACAACTCCTCTCTGCCCCAAAAGATCTCCAATTTTTGGCCTAGTGCAAATTCAGCCATGTGGAACTCAAATTCAAAATTTATTGGGCACTTTGACAAGTTGTGCCTCAGTTTCAAATTTGACTTCAAATTTGGATGAAATTTGCAAGTTCCTTTGATATTCATATCAAAGCCCCTCCAAATTTGCTCAAAACTTGGCTCCCTCATATTTTGGACCTGAGGATTTCAAATATGTCCTCTGATTTTTGAGTTGGTCATTGCAATTACAACTTCTTAAACAACAGTTAGAATTTCCTCCTTTGAAAATGCCCTTCTTCTTTTTGAAGTGACCTTCTTAATTCCAACTGAATTCAAAGTTTTATTGCACCTGCCAATACTTTCATGAGTCAACAAAAGTTTTTGTAAGGCCCATTTCTTGTATATAAACTCCACTTTATTCATAGCTCAAGTTTTCTATTTATAAGTTTTGGGACTTTTACATTCCTCCCCCCTTAAAAAGAATCTCGTCCCGAGATTCATGATTAAGGACAACGTGGAGAGGACAACTACTCTCCATAAGCCTCTAACAACTCCGGATGATTGCGTTGCAAATACTCCTCGCTTTCCCATGTAGCTTCGTCAGACGTGTGATTTTCCCATAGCACCTTGAAAAGTCGCAGCGTCCGGTTTCTGGTCTCGCGAGTCTTTTCATCAATTATCCGGGTTGGATGCTCAACATATGTGAGGTCCGGCTTCAAATCTGCTATGCGTTCCGTGAGAATCTCCGTTGGAACCTTCAAACACTTCCGCAACTTAGATATGTGGAAGACGTTATGAACTCCGGCTAAGGCTGCTGGCAACTCCAAACGGTATGCCACGGGTCCACACCTTTCAATGATGGCGAAGGGACCGATAAAACATGGAGATAATTTTACTTTCACTCCGAATCGGTGAATGCCCTTCATAGGAGATACGCGGAGGTATACGTGGTCTCCAACTTGAAAGTTCAGAGGACGACATCTCTTATCCGCATAGCTCTTTTGCCTGGATTGAGCAGCTTTAAGATTTGCTTGAATAAGCCTTACCCGCTCTTCTGCTTCATTTACGAGATCAATCCCGTAAATCACTCTCTCGCCAGATTCACACCAGTTCACGGGTGTGCGGCACTTCCGGCCGTAGAGAGCTTCATAAGGTGCCATTTTTATGCTTGTTTGATAACCGTTGTTATACGAGAATTCCGCCAACGGTAAGTGATCGTCCCAGCTCTTACCGTGGTGGATGGCACACACCCTTAGCATATCTTCAAGGATTTGATTCACCCTCTCAGTTTGCCCATCGGTTTGAGGGTGATACGCGGAGCTTCGAATCAGTTTAGTTCCCAAGGATGCGTGTAGTTGTTCCCAGAAACGGGATACGAACAGCGATCCTCTGTCGGAGACAATGGTACGGGGAACTCCATGCAAGCATAAGATCCGTGCTATGTATAACTCCGCATACTGCTTGGCGCTGTAGTTGGTATGCACCGGAATGAAACGTGCCGATTTGGTTAATCGGTCAACGATTACCCAAATCGAATCATGGTGGTGGGAGGTCATCGGCAACCCAACGATGAAATCCATACTCAAGTCTTCCCACTTCCATGCCGGTATTTGTAGCGGTTGCAGCAGGCCTGAAGAACATGGTCAGCCTTAACTCTTCGACACGTATCACATTCTGAAACGTATTTTGCAACTTCACGTTTCATACGTGTCCACCAAAACTTCTTCCGGAGGTCTTGGTACATTTTATTGCTGCCAGGATGAATAGAAAATTTGGATAAGTGAGCCTCATCCAAAATTTTCTTCCGCAGCCTCATATCACAGGGTACGACTATCCGGTCCTTGAACCACAAGGTATCTTCATCATCCAACCGGAAACATTTCATCTCCCCATTCTTCAACCTCCTTTTGATATGAGTCATGCCCTTGTCTTTCCTTTGAGCTTCCATAATCTCCTCTCTTATTGTGGGTATGAGAGCTAGATTATGTAGAGCTCCATATGGAACCAAGTAGAGACTTGGTTCTTCCTCTTCTATTGGCGTAATGGTCAGATTATGAATATGAGACTTCCGGCTGAGTGCATCGGCAACCACATTTGCCTTGCCCGGATGATAATGAATTTCAATCTCATAGTCTTTGATCATCTCCAACCATCGCCGTTGCCGCATATTCAACTCTTTTTGAGTGAATATGTACTTCAAACTTTTGTGGTCGGTGTAGAGATGAACCAGGTTTCCCAATAGGTAATGTCTCCACATCTTCAAAGCTAATACCACGGCAGCAAGCTCGAGATCATGAGTTGGATAATGTTGCTCATGATTCCATAATTGCCGTGATTCATATGCGACCACACGTCCTCCTTGCATGAGTACACAACCAAGTCCGATGCCAGACGCATCACAATAAACATCAAAAGGCTTGGTTGTATCTGGTTGAGCTAGAACCGGGGCAGTTGTGAGGTGTTTCACCAACGCTTGAAAAGCTTCCTCACATGGCTTGCTCCAATCATATTTGATGCCCTTTTTCAGTAGCTCAGTCATAGGTTTGGAGATTTTTGAGAAGCCCGGGATGAACCTCCGATAATATCCCGCCAAACCCAAAAAACTACAAACTTCATGGACTGATGTTGGAGACTTCCACTTCAGCACTTGCTCAATCTTGCTTGGATCAACAGCAATACCTTCCGCCGAAATAATATGTCCAAGAAATGGCACTTGGTTGATCCAGAATTCACATTTACTAAACTTTGCATAGAGCTTATGATCTCTCAAGCGTTGAAGCACAATATGCAAATGTTTAGCGTGTTCCTCCTCAGATTTGGAATAGACCAAGATGTCATCGATGAATACCACGACGAACTGATCCAGCTCCGGCATGAACACCAAGTTCATAAGATATATAAAGTGAGCCGGAGCATTGGTCAACCCAAATGACATGACAAGATACTCATAGAGTCCATATCTTGTCGAGAATGCTGTTTTCGGGATATCTTCCGCTCGAATCTTGATTTGATGATACCCCGACGTTAAGTCCATTTTGGAGAAGACTTTAGCACCCACTAGCTGATCGAAGAGGATATCAATTCTTCGTAGTGGATACTTGTTCTTTATTGTCACAGCATTTAAAGGACGATAATCGATGCATAGCCTCAGCGTCTCATCCTTCTTTTTCACAAACAAAGCTGAGCAACCCCATGGTGATGAACATGGGCGAATAAACCCCTTATCCATCAGATCCTTGAGTTGCTCCTTCAGTTCTGCTAGTTCATTCGGAGCCATTCTGTATGGTCTCCGAGAGATCGGCGTGGTTCCCGGTATCAACTCTATTGAACTCCACCTCGCGCCTAGGTGGTAGGCCTGAAAGATCTTCGGAAACACGTCCGTATATTCACGGACTACCGGAATGTCTTCTAACTTGCACGCCTCGGCATTACATTCTTCCGGGTCTTTGGAAACCGCTTCGTCGAGATACAATGTTTGACGTCCGTGAAGTGGAGAGTCCAAGTGAACACTCCTATTCTCGATGTCCAGAACAGCCTTATGGAAGGTCAACCATGATATTCCCAATATGGCATTGATTCTTTGGTCTTCGAGAATGATGAGGGTGGTAGGATAAATTTTTCCACCCAAACAAAGTGGTGCTCGAGAAACGACTTCATTAGTTGAGATGTCTCCACCTGGCGAATGAATAAGGTAAGACCCTTTTGTGACAGTTGTGGAGATCTGATCCCGGATCACCGTTGCCCTACTAATGAAGTTATGTGTTGCACCAGAGTCGAATAAAATGACAACCGGCTTTTCATTTAAGGTGAACCTGCCGGCAAGAACAGGTCCTCCCTTTGGCAGATCATCGACTGACACATAATTAACTGTCCCCACTTTGGACATAGCTTTTCTTGGCTGTCCAAGATCACTCTTTGGCGCTGGACCCGCAGACACAATGTTGTGGTTCGGTTCAGTTGCTTCATTGACGTTGAGTTCATTGTCAATGTGAAGTGGGACATCACTTGGTTCAGCTGAGAAATCACCTTGTTCATCTTCAACCTTTTGAGGGAAATAATATTCTGATGCACCTTGTTGATACTGAGGTGCATGAGAAACAAGTCGCTGCTGCGGTGGAGGTGAATAAGACCTCGGTGGAGTACAAGAGGCGTCACACTCCCAGAATGATTGCACCTCTTGTGGAATCTCTCGACCGGAAGGTGAACGGATCACCCATCGATACTTCTGAGGCAGATGATTGTCTTCATCCTGTGATGAGTCCCTCTCCCTCTTTTCTTTGAGGTAGAGATTGGAATAATATTCCTGAGTGATAGCACAGCTCACAAACTCATCAAAATTCTCTTGGCTAACTTGAGCCAATTCACATCGCAGCCTAGCGGTCAGCCCTCGGTAAAAGTGATAACCCTTCATGGCTGGTGACTTCACATAGTCAGGGACATATTGAGCTAAGCGATTGAATTCCTTCGCATACTCAATAACGCTCATGTTGCCTTGCTTTAGGTTCTAGAATTCAACATGGCTTGTTTGCGTTATGCCCGCAGGGATAAAACCAGCACAAAATGCAGCCTGGAACTCCGCCCATGTGACACGATGCCCTGCTGGTTGGACAGCAAGGTACTCTGCCCACCATGCTCCAGCAAAGCCGTGAAGCTGCTGAGCGGCAAATAGTGTCTTCAAGAATTCATCACATTGATCAATCCGAACTTGGACTCAATGACCCGTAACCAGTGATTTGCTTCACAATGGTCAGCCGCCTCAGAGAATACCGGCGGTTGTGTCACCAAGAAATCCAGATACGTGTTCGGTGTTGGCTTGTGACGTTGAGCTTCTCGATGTATGCCTTGCTGAACTAGAGTTTGGAGAGTTTCATTCATCTTCGCCATAATCTCAGCCAATCCGGTTGGCGATGGCTCTTGTGATGAAGTCGAGTCATTCCTACCTCGACTTGAACCTCCAATCTCCATTTGAGGATGTGTGCGTACCATACTGCACGAAACAAAATTTTGAGTCAATCAAAATTCTATCTCAGTAGTAAGTAAAGATAAGTAAAACATGAACATGTCATGAACTTTATGAAGGCATAACCACATTCATGTTTAAACAAATCTTAAGTACGCTAAACTAATCAGCGGGGCTACCCTGACCAGTTCACACAAACTCCAAATTTTACTCAAGTTATCAATAGATTCTTGACTTGAGTTCAATACCAAAGTTTTAGTAAACTTCAGTACCTTTCCAACGAGTACTCATAGGCTCCTTAAGGATTTTTCTACAGGAAGTTATGGATTAAAAACAGAAAGGTCCAGAGAGGTTTTTGCTACTGTCCTGGTTCTGAACAGTTTGCCTTCAACTGGACTTTTCACCCACTTAACGTTTGATTTTGCTCTGGAGGTCTACAAAGAAGTTGTAGAGCACTTGAAAATCTTTCCAGAACTGTATCATACACCTTAATTTGGTCAAGCTACTCATAGTTATGCTCTGTTAAAGTCCAGCAAGAATTTCTGCCAGAAACAGAGCACTCTGTTTTTGAAATCTTTGCAGCCTAGTGATTCTCTCATTTGAATCTTAGCTCAAAATAAGAGTTCAGTAACTAATATTTGTTTCAAACTTCCATTTTTAGTTGAAAGTTAGTTTGTGAATCATTTCTTCAAAGGAAGAGGTTATTAAGTGTAGTACGGTGTCGATGCACCGTAAGAAACATGTCGGTACTACGTTACCTCACCAAAAGAAAATCCTAACCGGATTATACCGGCATATACGTATTATCAGTGGCACTAAGATGGTCTCTCACACACGTGTACTACACGGGATAGGTACGTGGTTAGTACCTGCAGAAAGACACTCAATAGTGGTGCACTCAAAGGTTGTTTCATTTCAGGCAGTTCCATAATTGAAAGTAAATACAAACGCCCGTATCATTGCCATACGACCGTCCTTGAGTTAAGTCATGTCTCAAGGTACGTGATCATGTTTCAACACCACACGACGGGGAACCCGAGTAGATCATGAACGGGTCGTCACGGTTGGGAATGTTATCAACCCAATGGATACCACCTACTGCCCTGCAGGGCACGGCGATGGCAAGCGCTGCGTATGTCCCCCTGGGCTAGTTCTAGACGAACACGCTATCGCGTTACTGACCACATGATGGGGTGTCCACTTACTTGCCTAATGCATGCTAGGGATCAGCGTTTCATATGAACTAAGGAACATGAAGAGTCCAAGAGTTTCATATTGACGTCTCACACCAAGCTGTGAGACCTATCCCTGAACCACTTTCCTCGTCAGGGGAGCTAACCGAAATTGAACCGCTTTCGGTGGCGTTCCTTACCATTCTTACCAGAACGTAGGTGTGTCGTTACATAATGAAAATTCAGAATTAAAACACATATGTTAGTCTTGTCACTTTAAGTAACTACACTACTGTAGTCCTTATGTGGGCCTAATATCGTTTCCTCACCGTATCCTAAGTTTTTGTTGTAATACCATCCTTATTCCGTGCGCTATTACCAGTACGGCTCTGATACCACGCTGACGGGACCCCGCCGCCCCGATCACGTCACGGGGACGGGGCACCTTGCCCGGGAATCGCATTGGGTGGTGCCGTGTTATGCGGCACCCAACAGCACACATATAAGGAACAATGTATTACATAAATCAAAAGCGGAAGCTTTCAATTGTTCTTTGTAAATAATTTACATAAAATAGCTACAGCGGAAGTCTATAAACAGCTCACGTTGAATATCTAAGAAGCGCTCGAGAAGAGGTCCAGCCAGCGGACTCCTCTCGCTAGCCACACGAAGACATGGCAGCGGCTAGGTTCTCCAAGTGTGACATGAGTCGGAAGTTCCCGAGTCTCTCCGGACAACCTTCTTTATAGCGTTGAAGGTTACCTGCAAAACCACTTATATAGCAAGAGTGAGCACAAAGGCTCAGCAAGACTTAACCGTCTCTCCTAAAGCATGAAGCTCCACATGAACGTAACCTAAGACTTAAGCCTGTCATTTGCAAAAAGACTCGCCTACGAGTTCATCCTTAACTTTCAGATTTTTAGCCATAATAGTAGTGACCTTGTGCCCAGCAACATTGGAACTCCACAATCAAACAAGAAACGCTTCATTCCATTGTTACTTGTCCCAAGGTGGAAAATAAATTTAGTTTGCTCTATCTCTACTTCAAACAGGGTTTTCATGCAACTTAATATAATCATAGCAGCAATTATACTTTTGCAAACTGTTTCCACACAAGTTGATTACTACGTCACAACATGGGAGCAAGCGGTGCTCAATAACCGCGAGGGACGGTGATTCAAATCAAACACTACCCGGATAACTCGACACATACGCCCGCCTCTGAAGACCCACTCTGGCGTCCTTCATTACGTCGTATGTGGCAACCTTTCTCAGGACACTAAATTGTAGAACCGGTCGCACCGTCTCGGGCTCATAGGTCTAATGAGACGATGTGGTATGCCTCTACAATCCAGTGAACCTGATACATCGGTGTCCTGGTTCCCATATATCAGTAAGCATCTGGTACACAACACAATACTTACTCCTGGACGTGGCACATGCATCGGTCCTTAACCGACACAAGCAGAGCTACGCGACCAAGACCTCGTCTTGTCGCTGCCTAACCCCTCTGCCCGGTCTCATCTTAAGAAATGTAAACTTTAGTTTGCTTCCTTTCCCAACCATACTTATGATATTCTGAACTATAGCTCGCGAGTTGATTCCAACTACTCGTCTTCTACCGGATGCCCTAGTCTATTTAGCACGGCCTTATTCTACAGCGATGACACAATTCTACCCTTGACCTCAGGGTTCATTTTTGGTTATGCAAGTGGAGTATAAAACATCCTTGACCTAATGCACATACAAACTTTGACCCATAGTAGTGAACAAAGTAAAAACTTTAGAAAACAACTTAAATGCAAACCGGGGCTTGCCTTGGTTTTGCAGGCGACTAAAGTCAGATAAAATGAAGTTAGTTGCTGATGATTACTTGAATATTAAACACTGGCCTTCTTGCTCCTTGATTCAAGCTTCACCTTTCCTCCACTCTTCCACGTTTAAACACTACACGTTATGAACATGCATACATGTTTAATTGTAAAACTTTTTGCTAACAAATGCTAAAGCCAAGTTTAAAACTGGAACTCTGTTCAATAATTTAAAATGACACTGGGGCTGGTGGTTTGGGTGTGTGTTTAAGCACTATCCTCAAGTGAGAAGTGAGGTTCATCACTTGGGTGGTGATCACCTAATTGGTTGAACAGAACACTACTGATCCAGGGCTCCAATGGAGATGGAAATTTTCTTGTGAGTTCCTTGTCACAAGAAAGTCCTCAGGACCAAAATTCAGAATGTTTCACTTAATAGATCACCCAGAACAATTCCCTAAGCATTTAGGCATAAAGGAATTAATTCTGATTAAGCTTGCACTTTAATGCAAATCCAAGTGAACCATCATTTCACACATGGCTCAGGGGGTATTCCTGACTTTTTCTAGGATTTTTGGAGCTAAGGAATACCCAGAACTGAATTTCCAAGTTTTGGAAATCCTCTGGAAATGTTTCTGTATTCATTTGAATACAGAAATTTGAAATTAGAATTACCCTAGCTAAATCAACTCCAAATGAGCCGAAACATTTACAGGAGTCCACTATTATCCTAGAGAATATGCTGACAAAATTTGAGGATTTTTGGATGAACCAAACTCCCTCTAAAATTCTTTTGCTGAAAAGTTTTAAAGAATTTTCCAGAATTTTCTATTGGTTTTCATGCAAATTGGGTGGCATATTTTGATAGAGTTTTACCTCCTGAATCCAACCCCGTTTGAATCACTAATTTTGGAGCTTCCTAGCAAAAGTTATGCAGTTCTAAAGTTTGAACTAAATCTGGAATTTAAATTAAATCGAGAAACATTCAAACTCTGACTGTGGGTCCATCCTACACGTGTCAGCCGCTGGAATCACGCCACACGGGGTCACAGGACATTTCTCGCGTTGTCACAGACTGATCCGAGGCCACAGAGGATCCGCACCTTTAACTTCAGCCGCTGACGAGTGGGGCCGAAGGGGGTCTTCTTCTTCCTCCCGCTCCCGCACCTCCCCCTCGCCGGCGCTCCTCTGGAGCTCGCCGGACCCGGCTTTCCGGCCGCCTCTCGGCCGGAGACTCTCCGCCTGTGAGTTTGGGAGGTTGGGAAACATGTCTACGGGGTTGGATCGGGCTGCCGGTGGCCGGAAGTAGGCCGGCGACGTGCACACCCTTCGGTACAGCTTCGGCGCCGTGGCCCGAGCATCCTAACCCGCCAAAGGCTCGAGGAAATTGCTCTAAAGCATCAGTGAAGGTCAGGCTACCTCGGCACGGCCTCAACCTGGCTCGGAAACCACAGCAACCCGGTTGTCACCGTGCGCCCACGCGTTCCCGCCATGATCGCCGCTCGGAAAACTCGAATTGGTCTGCTAACACGGGGTTTCAAGCCAGGATTGGGGAGGGGATCGGGTTGCCCTCGAGTCTAGATCCTTTGAGCACCGTTTAGTGACCTAAAGAGGAGAAGGGAGTGAGGATTTTGAGAACTCATACCGGAACGTCGTTCTGCGGCCGCCGGCGAAGTTTTTCCGAATTCTCGCTCGGTGGTTCACGGCTTGCCTTGCGGTTTGGGTGGAAGCAGCAGGGCTCACTGGCGCCTCCGGGGATGTCCTCGCTTGGGCGTGACAGGGCCTGGTGTAGGCTGTCCACGAGCGCCCAAACCGCTGTGAGGTTAGGTCGCCGCGCGGAGCGCTGTGTTCTCGGTGCAGGGGAGCTTGACTAGCCTGGGGTGAGCGGAGAAGGTAGGTAAGGGTCACCTCAGTGCTACTGGTGCAGCTCGGGGAGCTCAGCGGCTCGAGTTTGGCCGTCTCCGATCGAGTTTTCAGAGATGGCGGCGAGCGGATGGTTCCGGTTCTCTTGCCGCATGAGGGAACTAGCTGAGCCGGAGTGGAGTCGGTTGGCGGCAGAGGATCACGCTGAGACGTGAGGGAGACACTAGGAGGTCGCCAGCACGAGGGAAGGGCGTGAGGAGGTGTCCCGATCAATACTCGGTGTCACCCGGAGCTCGCTCGGCAGTTCGGTTGAACCGATAACAGGGGGCTGAAAACTTAGGCAGTAAGTTTTGATCTCCCCTCTCAATGACAAATGGGGCCCACAACTCCTCTCTGCCCCAAAAGATCTCCAATTTTTGGCCTAGTGCAAATTCAGCCATGTGGAACACAAATTCAAAATTTATTGGGCACTTTGACAAGTTGTGCCTCAGTTTCAAATTTGACTTCAAATTTGGATGAAATTTGCAAGTTCCTTTGATATTCATATCAAAGCCCCTCCAAATTTGCTCAAAACTTGGCTCCCTCATAATTTGGACCTGAGGATTTCAAATATGTCCTCTGATTTTTGAGTTGGTCATTGCAATTACAACTTCTTAAACAACAGTTAGAATTTCCTCTTTTGAAAATGCCCTTCTTCTTTTTGAAGTGACCTTCTTAATTCCAACTGAATTCAAAGTTTTATTGCACCTGCCAATACTTTCATGAGTAAACAAAAGTTTTTGTAAGGCCCATTTCTTGTATATAAACTCCACTTTATTCATAGCTCAAGTTTTCTATTTACAAGTTTTGGGACTTTTACATTGGATCTGTAAAACTCGAGTTATGATCAAAATACCGAAGCACTGTCGTGCTGTCCAGCAACTCGACGAGAAAGACTTACAAAAACAAGTTGGACGAACAAGGCACAAAAGCTCATCTAAATTACGAATTTTATTGATCAAAACATAAGAGGAACAGCCTCAGGTCATCTTGCCACGAGCTCTGTCCTCCTTTGCTTATATAACCAGCTCGGAGGCCAACCCAATTCAAATTAGGACTCTAATCCTACTCAGTTTCTGAATCAAAACATTCCATAACTGCTCAAGACTCTTCTATACGCAGATAGAAGCAATCTTAAGACTTCCAAACACCTTAGGAACGTATCCCACATTCCTAAAACAACTCAACTTCGTGTCCGACACGAAATCCTATCATAACCAACTCAAATCTTTCCAAATTTGAGCCACAACCGACTCAGCCGCAGCCTGAGTCCATAATCCAGCCGGTTGGACCTTTCCTACCAGTTCTTTACGTCCACATCTCTTCATCACGCCTTGGAACCATGTTGTCACGTCCATGCACTCCTTGCACACGTGCAAACACCTTCTAATGACATCCACGGTACCTTCATATGCATTGTTCTTGATCCAAACATGTTGCACGACCTGCCGATCAACTCAACCACAATTCCTCCTGAACTTAGTTGTTGAACCTCATCTTCTCCCTAAGACTAATTCAATGGATCCCGTCACCAGCCATATCTTGAACTCAAGCAACACCTGCACATAAATAAACAACCAATACTTTCGATCACAAGTCCGTGACTTGACTCATGTTAGTTCCGAAAACCACAACACCTTACGTGAACATCTCACATAAGCTTGTTACAAAACATAGCAAAATATTAACCACCGTAAACAGTCATAACACTTCAGAAACTTAGTAAAATATAACTAAGCAAACTTTCCATAGATGTAAATCAAGTTCGAAATATTTGCATGGTAAAAAACAGAACCATTGCAATTTAGCTCCGGACCTTGCCAAAGCTAACTGGACCTTGAGCTAGAGCTTACCAAAGCTAGCAGAACCTAGCACCGGAACATACCAAAGCTAGTCGGACCTACCGCTGGAGCTAACCAAACACATGTCAGACCTAACCATAGCAAGTCGGACCTTACGTCGGATCTGGTCGGAGCTCGGACCTAGAGTCAGACCTTGACAAAAAGAGTGTTTTGGCAAAATTCGAAACTTTTATCGTCATAGCCAATGTATTCAGCATACATAGGTCTCACAATCTCCCCCTTGATGAATGCATTGGCAACACCACTTAAAATCCGAACATTGGCTTATTCACATGAAAAGTTTTGAAAACAATCAAATAAGAAAGAAATTTCAAAACAAAAAATTTCTCCCCCTATACATATTTCTCCCCCTTTATAAATCATAAATAAAATGAGAAAGAAACAAAAATTTCTCCCCCTGAGAAGAATCGTGTCAAAACACTTGTGAATCGTGCAATGTATGATCAATTTCTCCCCCTTTGATAATGTATTCACCAAGGTTCAAAAGAGAAATTTTAATTGTTATGAGCATATTTATAACATATACATATAAAACAAAACTCATCCAAGCCATACTATCAAGTAACATATACTATCACATCAATAAGATACATAAAGTAGTGTAAGCCATGCTAGAGATCAAGTGAATTTTCAATTTAAGCAAGTCATGATCTCACAAACTTAACTATGTCATGACCTGAAAGCATGACACTTGTTGCTGCATTTTAATTATTTTTCAAAGCACAAATTAAGATCATATGACATTTGTAAGATATTATATGCCGCATCAGCCTTATTCTAACCAACCAAGCCAAGCCTATGTCATTTGACAATCAGAAGCTTAAGGACATGGTTTTAGTCATACACAACTTCTTCCAAGTTCATATCTAAGTGCAATGATAAGCCATCTCAAAAGAAGAAGTGCGCTGCATGCATATTCTCTTGATCTTTTTCTCATTTTTTCATTTGAACATAAAAGCTCAACATGTGAATGGTTTTGGTTATTTTTTCATTATTAAAAGCGCTTGTGAGCATGCAACAAGTTTAAAACAGCAAGAAAGTTCGATCATGATCAGTTTTGGTGTAAATAATTATTCCAATTACTAGTCATGGCAAAAACTACAAAATGTATAACATGAGTAATGTAGTAAGAACTTTCAGCATATAAAAGGAATCACAAAGTCATATATGTATGAAATACTATGCTTATATTATTTTAAATTCAGATTCACACATAGACTTCCCAAGTTTCAAAACTCTCCCTCAATTTAAGCCATGAGGATGCATAACCCCTATTTCACTACGAATGAAACAAAAACGAGTGAAATCCAAAGATTTTGTAAAAATGTCAGCCAATTGTTGTTCAGTATCTACATGGTGAAGCACAATGTTTCCTTTTTAACATTACCACGGAGAAAGTGATACCTAATGTTAATGTCCTTTGTTCTCGAATGTTCACAAAATAGTGGAACACTATCTAGATCAACCCCATAGTCCTTAAGTGTTTGAACAATCCAAATAATTTGTGAGCAACCGCTAGCAGCAGCTACATATTTAGATTCAGCTGTGGATTGTGCAACTGAATTTTATTTTCTAGAGGACCAAGCAACAAGTGAATTACCAAGAAAATGACAAGCACGCGAAGTACTTTTCCTATCAATTCTACAACCCCTAAAAACAGCATCTGAAGAAGCTTTCAAAGTAACGGTTGAGGAAGAAGGAAGAAAAATCCCAAATTCTTGAGT
The DNA here is from genome assembly GCA_030760725.1 of Neostapfia colusana. Classification (NCBI taxonomy): domain Eukaryota; kingdom Viridiplantae; phylum Streptophyta; class Magnoliopsida; order Poales; family Poaceae; genus Neostapfia; species Neostapfia colusana. The sequence continues at coordinate 6,394,844 of JASWHV010000006.1, forward strand.
TTCATGTAAGTACCTGAGAATTCTTTTGACGGCTTGACGATGTGAAGCACGTGGGGAAGATTGAAATCATGCACAAAGACATACGCTGAATTGTATGTCTGGTTGTAACACCCCAAATTTTGATTCAAAACCCTAAACCATGTTCAGAGGGGAATTTAAAAATTTTTGGGCGTGTTGCATGTTTTGCAAAAATTCAAATTCAAACTGGAATTCAAATTAGACTCAAATCAGAAAAGAAATGGAAAAAGAAAAAGAGAAAATGGGAAAAAACCGGCCAGTGGGCCGAAACCCGCCAGCCGGCCCAGTTTCCCCGCGCCAGCCCGCAGCCGCGCGCGCCCGCGCTCTCCCTCACAGACAGGTGGGACCCACCTGTCATCCCTAACCCCGCGACACCGGACTCTCTCCCGCGCGCGTGCGATCTTAACCGATCGAATTACCGCGTCCCTCAGCCCGAATTCCGGTCCCAGAAGACTCAAACTCGATCACAACTGACCCCGCGCCCTTCCCCGGCTATAAAAACCCCAGCCCCGATCGGTTTTTCCCACGCGATTGCTGATTTTTTTCTCCGGTGAGCACCGAGACTTCGCCGGTGAATTCTGGCCGATCTAAGCTCGGAAACTCTGATCTAACTCGCTGGTCTTGATCCACCGCCTCCGGGGAACCTTGCAGGTGCAGAAAACTCGGAGACTTACGGTGTAAACACAGCGCCGACGAGCTTCGCCGTGGTTTTGCCTCGGACCTTGCCGCCGATCACTTTCCAGGACCCCCGTGCTCAAGAAAACCCTCGAGGTGAGATCCCTGACCTCCCCTCTACCGATCTAAGCCATAAGATCACAGTTCTAGGCAGAATTCTCGAGGATCCGAAACTTTCCGGCGAGATCGCCGCTTCCCGCCGCCGTGCGCCGCCGGCAGCGCCGCCCTCGTTCGATCAGATCGACGTGGCCGCTTGTGCGCCGTTTATTTTAAATCGCACGGTAGACTTTAAAACCCCGCGTACCGGTTCAATGTTATAATCTCAGCCGTCGGTTTAAAATCGGACGGTCCACGTCAGCCCCGCGTTATAAAGACTGGAATTCTTACGTGCTACCCCCTGGGGTTCTCGGGAAATAAGAGCTAGCCCCGGAAACTTCTGATCTAGCCCCTGGAACTCCAGAAAATCATGTAAATTCATTTAAAAATCAGTTTTAGCCCCTGGACTTAATAAAAATTAGGAAAAACACCTCTGATAAGTGTAGCTAGACCCCTGGAAATTATGAAAATAATATTATAGACCCTGTAATGAGGTGAGTTCATTATTTTAGCCCTGTTTAGTATTTAATTTAGAAAATTGAATATGTAACTAGTGTTTAAAAATTAAAAAGTGGGACAAACATAATTGTCCAAAATTAATTAAAAACTTTCTCAGTACTTAGAAAACTTTGGAGTGAGATAAAAATATATTTTGGACTGAAATGAATCTGTTTCATTTATTATTCACATTATTTAATATAGGGACACATTTTTAAGTAAAGAATAGCTATAGAAAAATAGGGAAAATAATTATGAAATAGTTTACATCAGAGGCCAAGGTCAAAATATGTTATTAAATTATTTAGGACCAAAACCTATACTGTTTAGATGATGTGTATTACTAATTTCATAATAAAATACACAATTATGCATAGGAATGTAAATCTGAAAATATAGCAACTAGTAAATGATAAATGGAGTTTTTAAAATTCAAAGAGTTCATTTTAGGGTTGATAGAAATTATGAAGGCACATATGGAGAAGAAAAATACTTTTCTTACATACTTGGTAGTTTAATATAAGGAATATATTTAAAACTGAAACACACACACACACACACATATATATATATATATATATATATATATATATATATATATATATATATAGTATGTAAGTATAAATATGAACACCAAAGTAGGAATCATACACATATAAATAAAAGTGTGTGCAAGCCACAGATCAACACACAAAGTAACCACAACACATATAATGGTGAATGAATTTCATAAATATGAATGTGTGGTTTGTATGAAGTAAGAAGTGTGAACTATGTCTTATGATTGTTGTTTTTCTTTTGCTATGTGTGATGGTATGAAGTAGAACCTGTTCAAGAGCAAGTTATTCCTTTCCAAGATCAGGACTACCCATTTCAAGGGCAGCAAGAAGGAGGCAAGTGTCCTTGACCACTTTGATCCTATGCTAGGATGTGTAGATAGAATTATTTGCATTGTCAAGTTAAATATGAAACCCATGCTAGGAAAGTTTCCCTAGAATTGCATTACCTTGTTTCCTTGTAGCTTGGGTTGGGATTTATTTTGTCATGTCATTTATTTACATGCATATGCTTAGCCATGCTTAGAATGGGATATTTGGGATATGAGATCATCAGTTTATTTTACCATACTCTTGAATGAGCTATTGTGAGTTATGTAGAGGTAGGGATCAAGGCAAGTTGGATGTTTTGGTTGTGTGCTGGGTGCACGAGACTTGGGTTTGTGTTTAGTACTTGCCTGGATCCTAAGGACCGGTTCATGGAGCATGTAATCCTGGCTTTACAGTGCCAACCACATGCTGAGATGGGGCAGCTTGGCCAATTAACTAGGTGTATCCCCGGCGTAGTATGGGTGTGTTGGATGGTGCGGGGAATAGGTGTCAGCTGGACTACCATATGAACCGCAGGGTTCAAGAGGGGGCCACTGCAGCGGGGTTGGAGCCTCTTGTATGCTGTTAGGGGTGAAACCTCAGTGGGCCCACGCTCGTCGGGAATCCCTTTGTAACGGCTTCGTAGTGATCTCCTGGCTACACACCTGGGAAGTGTGAGTGTGGTTCGTAGCCACTGGCATAATGGAGGTTCTTTTAGTCCACCCGGCAACGGGGGATGAAATCACTACATGTGGGTACAGTGGTACAAACTCTGCAGAGTCAAAACTGTCATGACAGCCGTGCTCACGGTCAAGAGCGGCTTGGACTTATTCATGATTAGAGGATTGATGGTTTTGGAAGTTAAGCGGGGAGCTTAACATTGGAAATGTTTTTGTGGATATTGGGTTATGATGATGGGATGGGAGAGTGGGAACATTTCACCTGTGTAGTAATGTAGGTGCTTAATAAGCTAAGGTGATAGGTAATAATTGCGTAGTGCTTTAACCAGGAATTCAACCTCTCCTTGTTCTAGCCATGCATGATATACTTTTCCCACACTTGCTGAGTACCATTGGTACTCAACCTTGCATATTTTTTGGTTTATATTGCTGCTCAGGTCAAGATAATGAGGTGGTGTATAATGACCAAGATTTTGGACCCGAGGAAGGATTTTAGGTTCATGAAGACCCCCCCCCCCCGGGCAACGCCTGTGATGGAGCCCTAAAGAATAATATTCCGCTGCTAGTTTACTTACTTGTGATGAACTTATTATTGTCCATCGAGACATTTACTATGTAAGACTTACTTATATTCGACACCTGGCTTGTAATAAATGATGCTTCACTATTTGTCATCACATGTATGAGAAAATGATCCTGGCATACATGTGATATTCACTTGGTTGTTCTTCGGAAAAACCGGGTGTGACAGAGGTGGTATCAGAGCCAAGGTTGCCCGTAGGAACGTGGACCTAGTTAGAAATGGACTTATTTAAGGGCCCTATTTTCTTAAAAACTATTTTCCAAGGTGTGGGTTGAAAAGTGTTATTTAAAGAGTTATTTTCTTCATCTTACCCCAACTTTCATTCAAAATAGGATTTTTGTTTGAGATTTTATCTAACCTAATTTTAAAATCCTTTTTGTTTTAGATGGTTCGCATGATTCGCACCGCTCGCAAGTCCACAGGAGGGAGAGTTCCCGTGGTTGCCCTTGCCGAAAGAGAGGAGAGTCGTCCAGTGATGTACCTTTCCTACGGATTGGCAGTAGGAGACTTGTTGCGCCGTCTTCGGCGTATGCTCGAAGCCGCCGGCAATACGGGCAAGCTAATCATCCACTATAACTCCACCAGGACCATCCGTGAGAAGAGGGAAGAATGGAGTTCGGAGATGAGGATTATACACGAGAATCAGCTGCTTAAGATTCACCACTCTCCAGCTTGTCGAGCAACACAAGTTGACGCGGAGAAAGATGTCACCTGGGAGGCCATCACCTGCCAGAGTCACATCTATCGTCGCCACTTGGACAAAACTGAGTACATGTATGTCCTCCAACGTGAGAGTGGTACCACGGAGTACAAATACCCACCAGTGCAGCAAGGGACTTCCCATGAGCACATGGACTTGTGCTTGGAGGATGCGGCTATGCTCAGCACTCGACTGCAGGAGTGTCAACAAGAGCTTCAGGATGTCCGAGACACCCTGAAGGACACGGAGGCGTTGCTGCGAGCTTGCTTAAAGGCGAGAGAAAGAGGAGATGGGAATGAACTGTGTGTCACCGTAAATGATACATGGACTCCTGACTCCCCGGATCGCCGAGCAATCAGGCGTCGTCGCACTTCTCCACCAGCAGCCTCCCCACCCAAAGCAGAGTCAGAAGGTAGCCGAAATGAGGAGGAAGATCCCGAGGAGCCAGCTCAAGAGGACGGGTAGTGTAGAGTCTTTCCCCTAGCTAGCAAGAGGTCGAGTAGTCGAGTCGTTACGTAGTTAATGGTGTGATAATGCTTGGTGTGTGACGTGAGTTGTGGAAGCCATGAGCAATTGTCCACAGCCTCGTCTTCAGATTGTTTTGCTTTGGTGTGTGAACCCACAGGAAATAATAGTGCATTCATTTGGTGTGAGATATAAACCCTCGTAAAATTTTAACAAAGCCTCAACACCTCAAAGTACCAACAAATGAAAGTAGTAAGATGATACTAAATGGTATCAAATTAACATTTGTTGATTCTGCCAGATGGCCGGAAGAGGAAAAGGACGTGCTGCCAACCCCGCCAACAACAACGATGAGGCGTGCAACCCTCATCTTTCTGGAGGCCAGGACCGGGGTGGTCGCCGTGAAGAAGTTGATCCTCTCCACCAAATGCTGGAGAATCAAAATCAGCTCATCCAGAACTTGACTCAAGTGGTGGCCAACTTGCATCAAGTTCCACCTCCACAAGCTGCACCACGCCAACCAAGGTTGAGTGAGTTTCTAGGAACTCAACCTCCAAAGTTTGCAAGTGCTGCTGAACCTCTGGAGGCAGATGATTGGCTGAAGACCATTGAAAGTAAGATGAGGATTATACAATGCCAAGGGTATGAGAGGGTGCTGTTTGCCTGTCATCAATTGCATGGACCTGCTGCTGATTGGTGGACCGCCTACGTGGCCGCCCATCATGACCCTGAGAGCATCACTTGGGAAGAGTTCAAGCGTAGCTTCCGCAACCATTACATCCCAAGAGGTGAACTCAAAAACAAGAGGAAGGAGTTTTTGGGACTGCAGCAGGGAAACATGACGGTGAGGGAATACCTCACTAAATTCACTCAACTATCCCGTTATGCCCCACGGGACATAGAGACTGATGAGCAGAAACAAGATTGTTTCGTGGAAGGACTTACCGCAGAGATGCAGTGTGCAATGTCCTCCAATGAGTATGAAAGCTTCCAAAAGATGGTGGACCGAGCGTTTGTGGTAGAAAGGAAGCTAAAGGCCCTGGAAAATGAGAATAAGAGGAAGGCTGGGTGGTCACATCAAGCCTCAGGGAGCAACACCCGCCCACGTATGATGCAGCAACCTACGGGGCAGACGAGCCGTGCTGCGATACCCTATTCAGCACCAAGAGGGTACAACCCAAACTACAGGCCTCCTGCAGCACCAGCACAGCCGCAACGTCAGTTTGTGCAGCAGCCTCGCCCCGCATATCCACCTCGACCAGCAGTGCAAGGACCCCCAAACCAACCCCAAGACAACAAGGGCCAAGCATCTAAGATTGGGGTGCAATGTTTCAGCTGTGGTGAAGTGGGGCACTACGCCCATAAATGCCCAAAGAAGAAGCCTGCGCCGCCACAACAGCAGAATGTAATGAGAGGACGGGTGAACCATGTCACTATGGAGGAAGCACAAGAGGCACCCGACGTGGTAGTTGGTAAGTTTCCTGCCAATTTACACCTTGCAACTCTGCTGTTTGATTCTGGTGCTACCCACTCGTTCATTGCTCAAGGGTTTGTTAAGAAGCATGACCTAGCAACCACACAAATGAACCATATGCTAGCGGTAAACTCTCCAGGTGGAGAAATAAGGACAAGACAAGTGTGTCCCAAAGTGAACCTAGACATTAATGGGGTGGTATTTACGGCTAACCTCATAGTGATAGATTCACAAGGGATAGATATTATATTGGGTATGGATTGGTTGACCAAACATAAAGGAATCATCCATTGTTCGACCAGAACGGTGGAGCTAACTCACCCCAGTGGCACAAGAGTAAAGTTCATAACGATACACGAGCCTAGGAGGGACATTAAATTAAATCAAGTGGAGGTGAAAGTTGAGAAAATCAGGACTATCAGGGAATATCCAGATGTTTTTCCGGAGGAGTTGCCAGGTATGCCTCCCGACCGTGACGTGGAATTCGCAATTGAGCTAGTACCGGGAACAGCCCCGATATACAAGAGACCTTATCGAATGGACTCCAAGCAGCTAGAAGAGCTCAAGGATCATTTGAGGGAATTGACGGAAAAGGGGTATATTCGCCCTAGTTCCTCACCATGGGGAGCTCCGGTGATATTTGTGCCTAAGAAAGATGGAACTCAAAGGTTATGCGTGGATTACCGTGCCTTGAATGAGGTAACAATCAAGAACAAGTACCCATTACCCCGCATTGAAGACTTGTTTGATCAGTTGAGGGGAGCTTGTGTGTTCTCGAAAATTGATCTCAGGTCGGGATACCACCAACTCAAGATAAGGCAATCTGATATTTCCAAGATAGCTTTCGTATCTCGGTACGGACTGTATGAATACACTGTCATGCCTTTCGGGCTAACCAATGCCCCGGCATATTTCATGTACCTCATGAACAAGGTATTCATGGAATATCTGGACAAATTTGTGGTGGTTTTCATAGATGATATTCTCGTCTTCTCCAAAAATGAAGAAGAACATGAGAAACATCTAAGGTTGGTGTTGCAGAGGCTGAGAGAACACCAACTATATGCCAAGTTGAGCAAGTGTGAGTTTTGGCTCAAGAGAGTTCCCTTTTTAGGACATATAATCTCGGAGGGAGGAATTTCCATAGATCCCGCCAAAATCGAGGATATCCAGAAGTGGAAGACCCCTGAAAATGTCGGGGAAGTTCAAAGCTTTTTGGGATTGGCTGGATACTATCGACGGTTTATTGAGGGATTCTCCAAGATCTCGAGACCTCTCACCAAACTGTTGGAAAAGGGAATCACATTCACCTGGACGCCACAGTGCGATACGAGCTTTCAGGAGCTAAAGAAGAGATTGACAACATCCCCAGTGTTGGTTATGTCAGATATGCAGAAAAATTTCACAGTGTACTGCGATGCCTCTGGAAACGGGTTGGGATGTGTTCTCATGCAAGAAGGACATGTCGTGGCATATGCATCCCGGCAGCTTCGGAAGCACGAGAAGAACTATCCTACACATGACCTAGAACTAGCTGCAGTGGTACACGCGTTGAAAATTTATCGGCACTATTTGATGGGGAAGAGGACAGAGATATATACGGATCATAAGAGTTTGAAGTACATATTCACACAGCCAGATCTCAACCTCAGACAAAGGAGATGGTTAGAGCTAATCAATGACTTTGATGTGGGCATCAACTATCATCCCGGGAAAGCAAACGTCGTGGCCGATGCTTTGAGTCGGAAAGTGCAGGTCAATAAGTTGAGCTCGAAGGACATGCCTACAGAATTGAAGGACGAGGTTATATATATATATTTATATATAGTATGTAAGTATAAATATGAACATCAAAGTAGGAATCATACACATATAAATAAAAGTGTGTGCAAGCCACAGATCAACACACAAAGTAACCACAACACATATAATGGTGAATGAATTTCATAAATATGAATGTGTGGTTTGTATGAAGTAAGAAGTGTGAACTATGTCTTATGATTGTTATTTTTCTTTTGCTATGTGTGATGGTATGAAGTAGAACCTGTTCAAGAGCAAGTTATTCCTTTCCAAGATCAGGACTACCCATTTCAAGGGCAGCAAGAAGGAGGCAAGTGTCCTTGACCACTTTGATCCTATGCTAGGATGTGTAGATAGAATTATTTGCATTGTCAAGTTAAATATGAAACCCATGCTAGGAAAGTTTCCCTAGAATTGCATTACCTTGTTTCCTTGTAGCTTGGATTGGGATTTATTTTGTCATGTCATTTATTTACATGCATATGCTTAGCCATGCTTAGAATGGGATATTTGGGATATGAGATCATCAGTTTATTTTACCATACTCTTGAATGAGCTATTGTGAGTTATGTAGAGGTAGGGATCAAGGCAAGTTGGATGTTTTGGTTGTGTGCTGGGTGCACGAGACTTGGGTTTGTGTTTAGTACTTGCCTGGATCCTAAGGATCGGTTCATGGAGCATGTAATCCTGGCTTTACAGTGCCAACCACATGCTGAGATGGGGCAGCTTGGCCAATTAATTAGGTGTATCCCCGGCGTAGTATGGGTGTGTTGGATGGTGCGGGGAATAGGTGTCAGCTGGACTACCATATGAACCGCAAGGCTCAAGAGGGGGCCACTGCAGCGGGGTTGGAGCCTCTTGTATGCTGTTAGGGGTGAAACCTCAGTGGGCCCACGCTCGTCGGGAATCCCTTTGTAAAGGCTTCGTAGTGATCTCCTGGCTACACACCTGGGAAGTGTGAATGTGGTTCGTAGCCACTGGCATAATGGAGGTTCTTTTAGTCCACCCGGCAACGGGGGATGAAATCACGACATGTGGGTACAGTGGTACAAACTCTGCAGAGTCAAAAATGTCATGACAGCCGTGCTCACGGTCAAGAGCGGCTTGGACTTATTCATGATTAGAGGATTGATGGTTTTGGAAGTTAAGTGGGGAGCTTAACATTGGAAATGTTGTTGTGGATATTGGGTTATGATGATGGGATGGGAGAGTGGGAACATTTCACCTGTGTAGTAATGTAGGTGCTTAATAAGCTAAGGTGATAGGTAATAATTGCGTAGTGCTTTAACCAGGAATTCAACCTCTCCTTGTTCTAGCCATGCATGATATACTTTTCCCACACTTGCTGAGTACCATTGGTACTCAACCTTGCATATTTGTTGGTTTATATTGCTGCTCAGGTCAAGATAATGAGGTGGTGTATAATGACCAAGATTTTGGACCCGAGGAAGGATTTTAGGTTCATGAAGACCCCCCCCCCCCCGGGCAACGCCTGTGATGGAGCCCTAAAGAATAATATTCCGCTGCTAGTTTACTTACTTGTGATGAACTTATTATTGTCCATCGAGACATTTACTATGTAAGACTTACTTATATTCGACACCTGGCTTGTAATAAATGATGCTTCACTATTTGTCATCACATGTATGATAAAATGATCCTGGCATACATGTGATATTCACTTGGTTGTTCTTCGGAAAAACCGGGTGTGACACCGGTCTTGATGCCATAAGGTACAAAAGTGATCCAATCATACTTCTATATTCTTTTTGATCCACGGGTTCACCATCTTCATCAAGTTCAAGTGTCATTGCTGCACCCATTGGTGTCTGAAGAGACTTACTTTTGTCCATGTTGAAGCGCTTAAGAAGGTCTCTTGTATACTTTGTTTGATGCACAAAAGTACCCTCCTTGGTTTTCTTGATTTGCAGTCCCAAAAAGTATGTGAGTTCTCCCATCATACTCATCTTAAATTCTGAACTCATCATAGCTGAAAACTTGGACACAAGATCATGAGAAGCACAACCAAAGATAATATCATCCACATACACTTGAACAAATAATGAGTCATTGCCATGCTTAAGCACAAAAAGAGTTTTATCAACCTTGCCCATGGTAAACCCATTTTCACGTAAGAATGTTTTTAACCTATCATACCATGCTCTAGGGGCTTGTTTAAGACCGTACAAGGCTTTGGACAGTTTGTAAACATGATTAGGAAAATTTGGATTTTCAAAACCCGGTGATTGCTTGACATAAACCTCCTCATCTTTGTAGCTATTAAGAAAAGCACTTTTAACATCCATTTGATATAACTTGAAACCTTTAGATGCAGCAAATGCTAACAAAATTCTTATGGCTTCTAATCCAGCAACAGGAGCAAAAGTTTCATCAAAATCTAGTCCTTCAACTTGTGTGAAACCTTGAGCAACCAACCAAGCCTTATTCCTAACCACAACCCCATCCTCACTTTGTTTATTTTAAACACCCATTTAGTTCCGATTAGAGTGTGACCATGAGGTGGAGGCACAAATTTCCAAACATCATTTCTTTCAAAATTTTCTAACTCATCTTGCATGGAAATAATCCAAGATTCATTAGTGAGTGCGTGTGATATATCTTTGGGTTCAAAAGAAGCAACAAATGCAGAATGAGCGTGGGAGTTTGGATCACAAAACCTGGACCGTGTGAGTTGTTCGTGCAAACTTCCAATCATTTGTTGTGGAGGATGACTTTTGAGGACCCGGAGGGGAGTAGACAATTCACAAGCTCCTTCTTCTTTATGTTCATCACAAATTGAAGAACTTGTGACTTGAGGACAATGTGGAACAGCAATGGTGGTCATCGGTGCTGGTTGTGAATCAAAATCAGGAGCTGGGACAATGTCATTAGCTCCTGAATTTTCGGGCAACAGCATCACTTCTTCATCTTCTTCGATGAAAATACTCTCCCCCTGCTGATATGGGTCTGGTCCTGCAATATTAGAGCTAGTATCTGGGCTAGCTTCATCAAAAGAAACCTCACAAGTCTCCACAATTTTGTTAGTGTCATGTAAAAGCACACGGTAGCCTCTAGTATGAGATGGGTAACCAAGAAACATGTCATCAACGGATCTAGGTTCAAATTTATCAAGATTACCATGTTTCTTTACAAAGAATTTTCAACCAAATACCCGGAAGTGTGTGACACTAGGCCTATGTCCAAACCGAAGTTCATATGGTGTTTTACCTAGCTTAGCACGCAAGAAAACATGATTTGAGACATAACAAGCAGTTGCAATTGCATCAGCCCAAAATTTTCTAGGAGTTTGATATTCATCAAGCATAGTCCTAGCCATCTCAACTAAGGTTATGTTCTTTCTCTCTACAACACCGTTTTGTTGAGGTACATATGGTGAAGAAAATTGATGATCCATTCCATTTTCAGCACAAAAGTGATCAAACGATTGATTTTTAAATTTGGTTCCGTTATCACTTCTAATTGCTTTTAAAGATCCTTGGTGATCAATTGATAATCTAAGAAATAAGGTTCTAAAGTGACTAAAAGTTTCAGTCTTAGATGCCATAAAATAAACCCAAGAGTATCTAGAATAGTCATCAACAATCACAAGAACATACCATTTAGCTCCGAAGAATTGAACACGTGAAGGTCCTACGGTGTCAAGGTGCAAAATTTGACCCGGTTCAGTTGTCATGGTCATTGTGAGAGGAGCATGTGAACCTGCAACCATCTTAGCATGTCTACAAGAAGAGCACAATTTCTTTGTCCCCTTTAAGCTTAGGCAGCCCACGTATGCGATCAAGAGCACTAACACGTGTGAGATGATCAAAGCCTACGTGACCAAGTCTACGATGCCAAAAATATAAGTATTTTGAATCATTAGCACCTAGACATCTATGGTTAGAGGATGACATATCAAAATCAGCTTTAAAAACTCTTCCAAACCAAGACATATTAAAAATGAGCTCACTATTTGAATCTACAGCCTTGCAACAATTTTTAGCGAAAATAATTTCCAGGTTTGCATCTAGCAATTGTGAAACAGAAAGCAAGTTATATTTCAAATATTTAACAAGTACAACATCTTTTAAAGTGTAGTGATTATGTACTCTAACCGAACCCTTAGCAATTATAGGAGTTGAATAATTATCGGCAAAAGTAACATTTTCTACATGTGACACAAAAGAGAGGGAGGAGAACCATTCTTTGTTACTGGTCATGTGGCGTGAGCATCCTGAATCCACAATCCAAATGTTCTCCTTCCTCAAGCGTGTAACCTACATAGAAGTACAATATGTCGACGACTCAATACTACAGTTAGTCAAAAGGCATTTAGGAATCCAGTACTGAGTCACACGACGTCCAACAGAAGTAACACGCAAAGGCTGAGATAAAACAGCAGGTTTATGAGCCAAAGTTTGAGGATTTTTGTAACCAACTACTGACCTACAAGGTGTTACATGAGTAGCACTATAAACAATAGGTCCAGAAGCAAACTTTGCATGTTTTTGACTCATTACAGCAGGTTGCATATTCATAACATTTGGTTCAGCACACGCAACAGGTTTTGCACAGTTGATATTTGATCTAGCAATCATTCTTCCCTTTTTTTGTTGCTTAGCTAGTATATAACAAAAATATATGACATGACCATCTCTACAATAGTAGGTACAATTAAATTTAACTTTATGTTCATGTCTAGATGAGTAGACAACATGTTTATTTGAAACCGAATGAGACAACACTCTTGTATATTTAAAAACTACTTCTTTTGTTTAGGAACTGTTTTAATCAAACCACTTCCCAATGACTTTACAATTGTAGGTGGATGTGCTTTAGCATGAGCATGGGAATCAAAACCTAAATCAGTTTTATCACTGCAAGATTTAGAAGAATTCAACAGCAAGTTCAGATTCTTATTCCCATTATAAACCCGCTCTAATGTCCTATTCATGTCATCAAGTTTCTTAGACAAGTCTAGACAGTTTTGACATGAAGTTTTTCCCTTTAGTTTGCAATTGGAACAATACTTAACTTCATGAGAACGTAAAGCATTGTTCAATATAGAAATTTCATTCATAGCATCTTGTAGTTTCTTATTAAGATCATCACAAGTAGAACAATGCAAATCAATTGTAGAACAACAAGCATCTTTCAAGTTTTTTATAATTAAGTGCAGTAAGCTCTGTTATTTTCAATCTCTAACTCAAGTTTATCAAGTGTGAAGGTATGTGCACCTCTTAGAGAGGACAATTGTTCATATATTAAATCACATGAGGAACAAGAATCATCACTAGGAATCAAAGATTTCAAACGATTAATTTCAGATTCTAGTGACTCGATTTTAACAGCATTGTCCCTAAGCTTTTTGTCCTTTTTCTTAACTATAACAGTGGCACGAGAAATAACACCACACATTTCTTTGCAAGTAGGACATACCTCTTCATTGTCGTTGTTGTGTTCTGCCTCCTCCATACTTGATTTTGACTTGCCCTCCATGAAGCATAAGTTTGCCAAATCATCTTCATCTTCGTCACTTCTGATGTCCACATCGCTCGATCCAAGTTCTTGAAGTGCGGAGATAAAACTATTTACCAATTGGCATCCTATAAAACCCTTCTTCTTTTTCTTATCTTTTGCAGAGGAGTGCTTCGTCCTAGTTTGTTTTTCATCACGGGAAGTAGGACCTGAAAGGTTAGGGCAATCCGTACGAAAATGTCATGTCTTACCACATTCGAAGTATCGTTGAGGTCTGGCACTTCCTCTCCCTCTAGTTCTCACATTTTGCAATGCTTTTGAGAACCGAGTAGAGATGAGTGCAAGTTTTTCCTCTGGAAACTCTTCAATCTGTTCAAGGGTTAGAGAGGACAACAAAGAAAGTGTACCACAAGATGAAGATTGACTAGAGCTAGGCATGTCACATTGTGAAACAAATGCAAGAGACTTGTTGGGGTTCTTATGTGATATTATGTCAATTTCATGAGTCTTTAACTTAGAATATAGCACATCTAATGTAAGTGTACTCATGATAGTAGATTCAATAATAGATGTAACTTTCATCTCCCAAATTGACATGTCTAATGCACTTAGTAATTGCCTAGCATTTTCAGCATCTGAAAAATTAACGTTGACACTACGCAAGTTGCTTAGAATTTTATTGAAGCGAGCAAAGAGGTCATCGATTGACTCACCGGGTTGCATCTCGAAGTGCATGTATTCTTTCTTGAACATATCTTGTCTTACCTCCTTGATCATGTTGGATCCTTCATGGTAGTCAGAAAGTGCATTCCACACATCGTATGTAGATCGGAGGTGTGCAACATGGTCGAAGTCACTTTGAGTTAATCCCTGTATGATCAATTTCCGTGCTTTGTTGCTGTTGTCGACATCTCTCATGTTCGTAGCCATGACTTGATCATTTGGCGACACATCATAAGGCTTGTACACCTTTTCCCATATTGCGAAGCCTTGCGCCTGGATGAAAGCCTCCATTCGTGCCTTCCAAACCTGAAAATCAATGCCACTGAACACACAAGGTTTTGCGAAGTATTTCTCTATGATGATTAGTCAAAACACGTGCAAATCACAAATATTAGAGCACCGTGGCTCTGATACCAATTGTAGGATCGAAGAGCACGTGAAAAGCTACCAGAGGGGGTGAATGGTAAATTTAAACTTTTTAGCGGAAGCAACAAAAATCCCCTCGGCAGAAAATCGATCTGTTAAAGAAACCGTTTATGCAACTGATCTAAATGTGTTCAATCGTGACAAAAGTGGTATATATTATAGAGAATCAAGTCATGAAGACACGACAACAAGAATCACGGAAATCCGTCAAGAAAAACTCAAGTTATGATCGAAAGATCAAACGAGGGTCAATCTTTTCTACTCGAGTAAAAACCAGATCTGCAAAACTGCAAATAAACTCGTGTAGATCAGAAACTACAAATACAATGACTGTGAAATTTTTACATAAGGTAGATAATAATGTTTTGAAGACAACCCAAAAATAATCACGTCAATTGGATCTGTAAAACTCGAGTTATGATCAAAAAACCGAAGTACTATCGTGCTGTCCAGAAACTCGATGAGAAAGACTTGATAAAAACAAGTCGGATGAACAAGGCACAAAAGTTCCTCTAAATTACAAATTTTATTGATCAAAACATAAGAGGAAGATTCCCAGGTCATATTGCCACGAGCTCTGTCCTCCCTTGCTTATACAACCAGCCCGAAGGCCAACCCAATTCAAACTAGGGCTCTAATCCGACTCAGTTTCTAAATCGAAACTTTTCATAACTTCTCAAGACTCTTCTATACGCAGATAGAAGCAATCTTAAAACTTCCAAACACCTTAGGAACGTATCCCACATTCCTAAAACAACTCAACTTCGTGTCCCACACGAAATACTATCATAACCAACTCAAATCTTTCCATATTTGAGCCATAACCGACTCAGCCGCAGCCTGAGTCCATAATCCAGCCGGTTGGACCTTTCCTACAAATTCTTTATGTCCACATCTCTTCATCTCGCCTTGGAACCATGTTGCCACATCCATGCACTCCTTGCACACATGCAAACACCTTCCAACGACGTCCACGATACCTTCATATGCATTGTTCTTGATCCAAACATGCTACACGACCTCCCGATCAACTCAACCACAATTCCTCCCGAACTTGGTTGTTGAACCTCATCTTCTCCCTAAGACTAGTTCAATGGATCCCGTCACCAGCCATATATTGAACTCAAGCAACACCTGCACATGAATAAACAACCAATACTTTTGAGCACAAGTCCGCGACTTGACTCATGTTAGTTCCGAAAACCACAACACCTTATGTGAACACCTCACATAAGCATGTTGCAAACCATAGTAAAATATTTACCACCGTAAACAGCCATAACACTTAAAAAATTTAGTAAAAGAATACTAAGCAAACTTTCCATATATGTAAAGAAAGTTCAAAATATTTGCATGGTAAAAACAGAACCATTGCGATTTAGCTCCGGACCTTGAGCCGGAGCTTACCAAAGCTAGCAGAATCTAGCACCGTAACTTACCAAAGCTAGTCGGACCTACCGCTTGAGCTAACCAAACACATGCCGGACCTAGCCATAGCAAGTCGGACCTTACGTCGGATCTTGTAGGAGCTCGAATCTAGAGTCGGAACTTGACAAAAATAGTGTTTTGGCAGAATTCAAAAAGTTTATCATCATAGCCAATGTATTCAGCACACATAGGTCTCACAAAGGCTTAACCGACGCTCCTAATCATGAAACTCTACATGTCGGGATTGGTAATAGAGGAAAAAGGACATTGCAATAAAGACACGCCTACATGTTAATCCTTACTTTCAGTTTTATAGCAGCAGTTTAATGTGCCTTAGGCAGCCCCTCAAATCTGAAGTCCACAATCAAACAAGAAACACTTTCCTCCGATGTGGTTATGCCTAAAGTGGAAGATAAACTTAATGAGCTCTACATCTACAGCAGACATGGTTGCAAGACATTAGTAGTTCAATGCATCATATTCACCTGTCTTCTTTCAATTCTTACTACGTCACAGCACAGTGAACAAGCGGTACTCAAATAACCGCGAGGGACTGTGATTTCAATCAGTAGACACCCGGATAACACGTCACATACACCCACTTTCAGAAGTGTGGTGCTTCACACCTTCCTACTCTGTTGTATGCAGCAACCTTTCAAAGGAAACCCAAATGCCAAACCGGTCCATCCGTAATGAGAAGGAGGTCCCCACGTGGAGCGTGTCTATACCCACCGGCAGATTTACACCTTGCTACCCTCAACCCACTCCTATAAAATGGTTGGGTAAGCCTCGGCACCCAGGTTAACCAATTATGTCGGTTTCCTGACCTATGTCAGTATTGCCAACTGGTACTGTTCAAACTTGTCCAGCAGGTCCGCACACGGCTCGGTCCTCAATCGTCACCAACAGCACTACGCACGTGAGACCTCCGCTCACTGCATCCTATCCCCCCTGCTGGGTCTCAGTTTCACCTTCTTAAGACATTCTCTACTCTTTTCCATCCCTTGTGATAAAATCTTATCTCGCGAGTAGATTCCAACTAGACTTCTACTGAGATCCTAAGAACATTAGCATGGCATTCTCTACTCGTCGAGTTGTAAACTACCAACCCTCCATAGGATTTAAAGGTCATGCAAGTGGGGTTTCAATCACCTTAACTCTAATGCAACTATTTCAACAAAGACATAAGTGATACAAATGAAAACTTTACAAAAGGTAACTAAATGCAAACCGGGGCTTGCCTGGTCGTGAGTCAAAAAGAAAGTTAGCGTCTGGTGGGAGGACTTCTAACGGCTCCGGGGTATCCTCAACTTCGGTCACTATATGATATGCAACAAGATATGTGTATAAGTGCTAATTAATTATAAGAAGTAAATTTCTATTCATAGATACTGCTATTTAGGTTCCTTAATTGGCTTTGGGATTTTTTCCAGTGAACACTAGACTCTATAAGAATGATCTGAGCAAAATTTGGAGAAGTTTTATGGAAGCTTGTGGTCTCCAAATATCCCACAAGTACAAGGATTCTCTGAATTTTGATCCCAAATCTGAAAATTTGACATGGCTAACAGTGGAAGATCTAATTAGAGCAGGTCTCTAGGGTTCTAACAAAACTTGTTTCAAAATTTTTGGAGCTACCTACAGGGAGAAATGAATTTTTGAAGTTGGTGAACATTTCTGAAAAAGTTTCTGTTTTGTTTGAAATTTTCAAATGAAGGCTGAACTTGGGAAGACAATTTAGCCAAACAATGAAGTCCACTGAGGCTCAAATTTTTACAGGATATCACTAATGTTATGAAGAATCTTCTAGCTAAATTTGACGAAATTCCATAACAGGGATCTACTGGAATTAGTTCCCAAATATTTAATTTTGATAAATTTTGGAGAAAATTCCAGAGATCTTCTGATCAAATTCTCTGCATTTATGCAAAGTACGGAAGGATAGGAATTAAACAAAATTTGTTTCGCAAATTTTGGACATTCCTACTAAAAGTTATGGGGTTTCAAAGTTTGACCTAAATCTGAAATTCGGGAAAGTTTAAACTCTGGTTGTGAGCCCCACTATTTAAATCAGGCCACTGAGCTCACGGCCACACCGCAGCCCACGGGGTTCAACCCGCGCATCCACACAAAATCTTGGCCACAAACCGATCCCCGCGCCGATTCCAGAGACTGACAGGTGGGAACCCGGCCTCCTTCGTCTACCTCGCGCTGCCCGCGTTTCCCAAGCGGCAACCATCGCCGGAGAGCTCACCGGAGCAGTTTCCCGTGGTCCAAGCTTCACCAAACTTTCTGCCTGTGAGTTTTACACCATGCTGAACAGGATGGTGGGGTCGGGGAAGGGTGACAATGACCGGAACAATGCTCGCACCATCGGCCATGTCAAACTCTACTTTGGTGACCTCGTTCTCACTCGGAAATGGGGCATTCGGGCTAGGGTTTGCTCCAAAAGCACCAGTGAGGCATGGAAAACCTCAACCCATAGCCCGTTCTCCATGAAAACCACCGGAGATGGGACCTTACCGGCCACCTGAGCCCGCAAAATGATGGCGGTGAAAAAAACTCGGTGTCCGGTACCTCTACTTCATCATTTGAACTGCTAGGTCTTCAGAAGGGTGCGCAAGCGTGTGAAGAAGCTACCCTAAGCTCAACTACCATGGAGCTTCTCGGAGCACGAAGAATTTCCCCGAAGAACCACCGGCTTTCTAAAGAACCGCCGGTGCCAAACTTCAAATTACTCGGGGCTAGAGCTATGGAAGCAGGAGCTCGTTGGAGGGAAGGAAGAAGGGTTCCTAACGCACCTCAGGAACCTTTTGTTCGATCTGGAGAGGCTGTCAATCCATCAGACGACGGTGAGGCGCAGAGGTGATCAACACTGGATATCCAAAAGAAAACCTAGCTCGCGGGAGTCAACCGATGGTGCTAGCGACTTCTTAGGGCTTTGGGAAGCAGAAGGGAGAATTGGCGCAGCTTTCCCGTGGCTCAGTCGTGCAAGAAGCACGCCGAGCTCGCTGGGCATCGATGAGCTGAAGAGTTTTTCCGCCGGGTCAATGTTTCAGCGGGATTTCGGACGGGAGAGGGAAGAGGCTAGGGAACACGATGAAGAGACGAGGTGGAGTGTCAAGGGCGCTCAGTGGAGGCTGAGTACTTGGACAAAACAGCCGAGGTGGAGGGCACGTCGTTGGCCAGCAGATCATGCTGCCGCTCGGTGGCACGCTGAGGTCAAACAGAGTCGGCTGAGACAATTCTGTGTGGCTGACGGCTGGGTCTCACCCCCTCATTTCTTATTCATTTTTTCCACTGATATTTTCCCCAGCCACTAACAATTAAAAGCTATACTTCCACACAAAGTCATGGTTTGAATTTTTGTAATCCAAATGGACTGAATTATGGTGTGGAATTTGAAATGTATTTGGCTCTTTGAATTTATATTCTAATTTGAATCTTCCCTCTTGCATGATTCAAAACACTAGCAAACTAAGATCAATTTAATCTGAATTTTTGTCTGGATGCTAACTCAATTGTGGAGAACACATTTTTGGAATCAAAATTGCAAGTTGAGGAAATTGGAATTTGAAACTGAAATTTAAATTCAGATTCAAGGGCTTCCTCTTTTAGTTCCCAACAAATCGTAAAACCCCTCCAAAATAGCTGAATTTGGAAGGCTTAATATTTGGATTATGGAGACCCAAGTTATGAATTTAGATCTCCATGTTTGGGAGTTTTTGGAAAGTTTGAATCATCACTTTGAACTCACACCATTATAATTCAAAGTTTTAATTCTCCTCATTTTTCCTAGGTGTGAATGTGCTTACTTTATGGCTAGCACTTTTGGGGATTTTACATCCCTTCCCCCTTAAAAAGAATATCGTCCTGAGATTCCAAAAGAAAAGTAACGTGGGGAACTTTACCGGGTATACGATGATAGAAAGTTCGGATAATTTGCTTGTAGATAGTCCTCGCTTTCCCATGTCGCCTCATCAGTGGTATGGTTACTCCACAAGACCTTGTAAAACCATAAGGTCTGATTTCTTGTGGCGCGAGTCTTTTCATCGATAATCCAGATCGGATACTCCGAATATGTGAGGTCCGGTTGAAGAACTATGTCTTCAGTGTGGATTTTAGCCGAGGGCTTGAGGAATTTCCTCAGCTGAGAGATGTGGAATACGTTGTGAATTCCCGCGAGTGACGCCGGTAACTCCAAGCGATAGGCCACGGGTACGCATTTTTCAATGACGGTGAACGGACCAATGAATCACAGCGCAAGTTTGCCTTCACTCCGAAACGATGAACTCTTTCATCATAGACACATGGACATAAACATGATCTCTGATGTCGAAGTAGAGAGGACAGCGTATTTTATCCGCATAACTCTTCTGACGAGATTGAGCAGCCTTTAGGTTGGCTTGTATTACTCGCACTCGTTCTTCGGCCTCATTCATAAGTTCAATACCGTAGATAACCCGCTCGCCGGACTCACACCAGCTGAGTGGTGTGCGACACTTCCGGTCGTAGAGAGCTTCATATGGCGCCATATTGATGCTAGCTTGATAGACATTGTTATATGAAAACTCCGCCAACGGTAAATGATCATCCCAATTTTTACCGTGGTGGATGGCACAAGCGTGTAGCTGTCTTCAAGCACTTGATTCACCCGTTCAATTTGACCATCCGTCTGCGGGTGATACGCAGAGCATCAGATCAGTTTGGTCCCCAATGACGCGTGCAGCTGTTCCCAAAACCGAGCGATGAACAGCGCACTGCGATCTGAAATAATGGAGTGGGGAACACCATGCAAGCACAAGATTCTTGCAATATACAGCTCCACATATTGCTTGGCCACGTAATTTGTATGTACAGAGATAAAATGAGCTGACTTGGTTAGTCGATCGACTATCACCCAAATCGAATCATGTTTGTGGGAGGTGAGAGGTAAGCCGACTATTAAGTCCATGCTGATATCCTCCCACTTCCATGCCAGAATGTTCAATGGTTGCAGCTGTCCGGCTTTACACATATGGTTGACTTTCACACACCGACACGTATCGCATTCGGATACGTACTTTATGATTTCTCTTTTCATCCGTGTTCACCAAAACCTGGTTTTCAGACCTTGGTACATCTTGTTGCTGCCCGGATGAATAGAATACTTGGACAAATGAGCCTCGTCCAAGGTTTTCTTCCGAAGCTTCATGTCATGGTGTACCACTATACGGTCTTTAAACCATAGAGTACCGTGTTCATACCTTCGGAAGCATTTCATTTCGCCATTCTTCATTCTTCTCTGAATGTGCGACATTCCCACATCTTTATTCTGAGCTTCCATTACCTCCTCTCGTATGGTAGGGACGAGAGAAAGATTATATAATGCCCCATATGGAACCAAGTATAAACTCGGCTCATCCTCCTCATGTGGAGTGATGAACATATTGTTTACATGAGATTTGCGGCTTAAGGCGTCGGCAACCATGTTTGCCTTGCCGGGATGGTAGTGAATCTCGATGTCATAATTTAATCAGCTCTAGCCATCTCCGTTGCTGCATATTCAACTCCTTTTGAGTGAATATATATTTTAGACTCTTGTGGTCGGTGTAGAGGTGCACTAAGTTCCCAAGTAAATAGTGCCTCCACATTTTCAATCTCAACACCACAGCAGCGAGCTCAAGATCATGAGTCAGATAGTGCTGCTCGTGGTTATGAAGTTGACGTGGGCCATAAGCAATCACTCTTCCTCCTTGCATCAATACACAGCCAAGCCCGATACCAGACGCATCACAATATACGTCGAAGGGCTTGGTCGTATCCGGTTGAGCTAACACCGTGTCTGTTGTAAGATGCTTCCCTAATGCTTGGAAAGCTCTTTCACATGCTGAGTCCAAACATATTTGATCCCCTTCTTCAACAATTCAATCATCGGTTTACCAAGCTTGGAGAAGCTCAGGATGAATCTCCGATAATATCCCGCTAAACCGAGGAAACTTCTGACTTCATGGACAGATGTGGGGGACTTCCATTTTAGCACTTGTTTGATTTTGTTTGGATCAACTGCAATGCCTTCCGCAGAAATAATATGACCAAGAAATGGCACTTGGCTGATCCAAAACTCGCACTTGCTGAACTTGGCATAAAGTTTATGGTCTCGCAATCGTTGAAGCATGATATGTCAGTGTTCGGCGTGTTCTTCTTCAGACTTGGAATAAATGAAGATGTCGTTGATAAACACCACCACGAACTTGTTCAACTCTGGCATGAACACTGAGTTCATGAGGTACATAAAATGTGCCGGGGCGTTGGTGAGACCAAATGACATGACGAGATATTCATACAACCCATATCTCGTCGAGAAGGCCGTCTTCAGAATATCCTCCGCTCAGATCTTTATTTGATGATATCCTGAGCGAAGATCCATTATCGAAAATATACTTATAGAATATCGATGCAGGGCAGTGGATATTTATTCTTGATGGTGACGGCGTTGAGAGGTCGGTAATCCACACACAACCTCAAGGTTTCATCATTCTTTTTCACAAACAGCGCCGAGCATCCCCAATGCGAGGAACTCGGTTGAATGAAACCCTTACTCATCAGATCATTGAGCTGCACCTTCAATTCAGCTAGCTCATTCGGAGCCATCTTGTACGGTCTCCGTGATATGGGTGTTGTCCCGGGTACAAGTTCAACCTTGAACTTGACATCCTTTTCGGGTGGCATGCCCGGGAGATCATTCAGAAATACGTCCGGATATTCACGGACCACTTGAATATCCTCAAGTTTTGTGGCTTCCGTGTTATATGTGGCTGGGACTTCTTGAACTGAACGGTCAAGAATGAGAATATGTGGTTCATGAAGTGGAGAGTTTAAACGAACCACACGTGGAACAATGTCAAGAACAGCACCATGGCGATGTAGCCATGACATTCCTAAAATGACATCGAGTTTTTGACTCTCTAGCATAATTAGAGAAGTCAGGTATAGATTCCCACCCAATTGTAATGGTGCTCTATAGACCATCCTATCAGCTGTTATTTTTCACCCAGAGAGCAAATCAAGTATGAACTATTTATGGGAATGATAGTCAATTGATATTTAATAACATAAGATTGACTTATGAAATTATGGGTGGCACCAGAGTCAAAAAGTATGACTACGGGATGATCTAAATAAGAAAACGTACCCGCAAGGACGGATTCACCTTCCGGCACGTCTTCGATGGCTAAGTGGTGGACGTTGCCAGGTTTTGGTGCTGGTTTCTTGGGCTGGTTGCGGGGCTGATTTGCACCCTTATACGGTGCTGCTCCCCTGCCCTGTCGCTGCTCGGGGCAGTCCATGGCAATATGCCCGACACGGCCACACGTGAAGCACGTGTATGTTTTTGGGGTCCCTCCGAATTGAGGGTGGAATCCCTGTGCACGCGGTTGAAACGGAGGCGCACGCGGGACCATCCTTTGCTGCTGCTGTTGCTGTGGTGGATACGATGGTTGAGAGCTTGGCGCATTAAATTGACGACCATGAAACTGAGGCGGTCGTGCCTGTGGCTGCCATCTCTGACCGAATGGTGAGCGATACACCACGCGGTACTTTTGTGGTGCCCCACCACTGCTGCTTGCCAGCGTGCTGCATTTCCTCTTATCAGAACCACACTTGCTGAGCATTTTCTTGTACAATCACGGCATTGACAAGGTCATTGAATGTTCCACGGTTGATTTGGGCGAGATGAACCTTCATTTTTGAATTCAGGCCCCGGAAGAGTGTGTTTCGCTTCTGTTCTTCCATCCCCACAAATTCTTGTACATATTGCGCCAGCCGGATGAATACTCCGGAGTACTCATGAGCACTCCTCTCGCCTTGTTTCAGCTCCAGAAACTCCTGAAGCTTCCTCTGCGTAACACCGGGAGGTATATGATAGGCGTGAAACACCTCCTGTAACTTCATCCATGTGACGGCATGGCCAGCCGGCAATGAGGCGATGTAGTTCGCCCACCATGTACCGGCTTCCCCTTGAAGCTGTTGCGCTGCATACAGCACCTTCTGGTGTTCGGTGCACCGAAGTAAACCGAACTGCACCTCAAGAGTGTGGATGAAGCTTTCCGCCTCCAAAGGCTCTTCGGCCTCCGTAAAAACCGGTGGATGGGTCGCCGGAAGTCCGAATATGAACTCTGTTGGGGCTGGCGTTGCCCATTATCTTGGTGTCCTCCTGGACAGACGCATTCTGCTGCACCAGCATCCGCAGCAACTTGGTTTTGCTCGTCACACGAGCCGAGTACTGTGGCGAGAACCTCCACAAGATTTCTTGAAAGTTCCGGTGGTGGAAGAGGTGGTTGTTGCTGCGTCGTTGTTGGCTTCGGGGGTGGAGACTCATCACCATGAACCTGACTTGGACCTCCCTCCTCTTGCGTGGACCGTGTACGCACCATTCTGCATTCATACCATTCAAACATTCAGCACATGTTTGTTTACTTTGTCCAGTCTATACAATAATAGTGCGAGAATGAACAATTTATACGCATAACATTCACACATATGGATAAAGTATAAACTTTTTACAACATATACTTCCCTGGACCATGTCACCACAATCGAGTTCTAAAGTAATGAACTTTATGGATTAAAAGTTCATTTCGACCATCGTGGTTCGCCACGGGATGTTAAGTGCGTTAGCATGCGTAAATCCTCGCTATTGTACCGGACCCAAACATGTCCTCTCAAAGTGATATGTTGAATGCCTAATATTTTAGAATCCAACTCACTGTTTTACAACAGCCGCTGGATATCGAAATGTGAAACCAAGCGTATTGAATTGAAAACTTCAACATAGTTTTCTCTGTCCAGCATCTGGTCCAGCTGACCAGTCTGGACAATTCAACTGTTTTCACCACTTTTGACCACTGTGGAAGCAAAACCTGGACTGGAGTTCAACAACAAAGTTGTAGTAGACTCAAAAAGGAATCCAGATTGTATTTATTTGCCCCCATAGCTTCTCTAGTTTATAAGTTATGATTTTTACAATTTGACAGATTTTTCTCAGGAATTTTGACAGCACCTACTTTACAAGTGGCGTTTTGTTCACAAAATTCCAACTAATTTTGCCCCAATCTAAGAAAAACACTGAAGTACAAAGTTGTATTCCATATCCTACCATTTCCAACGGTATCTTATTTGACCCTTAGAAATTTTTCTACAAGAAGTTATGGTCAAAATACAGAAAATTCCAGAGAGCATTTTTGGTCTGCCCTGTTTCTGGACAGTGCATACTCATCTGAGATTTTCATCCATTTGGAGGGAGATTGTGTTCTGAAGTTCTACAGAAAAGCTGTAGAGGACTTCAAAACCTTTCCAGAGTGGTATCACACACCTCAATTGGTTAAACCCATCATAAGTTCTACCCTGTTTAAATTCAGCAAAAATTCTGCCGAAAACAGGGGAGGTTGCTCCTAAGTTTTTGGAAATGAATCTACACTGCCAATTGACTCTTGGTTCAAAATAGGAGTTCAATAACCACTAAATGGAATCTTAAACTCCAATTTGACTCTTTTCTTTAAAAATCTCCTTTTTATGCAACTAATAACTCATCTCGGTACTACGTTTCCTCACCAAAGAAAAATCCTAAGCCGGTATTCCAGCATATATGTGACAAATGGTGGAACTAAGAACGTCACTCACAAACGATTTCTAAACGTCATGCTCTAACATGGTTAATGTACCTGCAGAAGACCACACAATAATGGTGCACACAAGGGTTTTGACATTTCAGACAGGTCCATAGCATAGTAAAAATAAACGGTTGTAGCAGACTCAAAAAGGAATCTAGATTGTATTTATTTGCCTCCATAGCTTGTCTAGTTTAGGAGTTATGATTTTTACAAGTTGATAGTTTTTCCTCAGGAATTTTGACAGCACCTCATTTGCACGTGGCTGTTTTGTTCACCAAATTCCAACTATTTCTGCCCCAATCTGGGAAAACATTGAACTACAAAGTTGTAGCACATATCCTACATTTTCCAACGATGTCTTACCTGACCCTTAGAATTTTTTCTACAAGAAGCTATGGTCAAAATACAGAAAATTCCAGAGAGCATTTTTGGTTTGCCCTGTTTCTGGAAAGTGCATACTCATCTGAGATTTACATCCATTTGGAGGGAGATTCTGTTCTGGAATTCTACAGAAAAGTTGTAGAAGACTTCAAAACTTTTCCATAATAGTATCACACACCTCCATTGGTTCAACCAATCATAAGTTATACCCTGTTTAAGTTCAGCAAAAATGCTGCCGAAAACAGGGGAAGTTGTTCCTAAGTCTTTGGAAATGAAGCTATAGTCCCAATTGCCTCTTAGTTTAATATGGAGTTCAATAACCCCTAAATTGAATCCTGAACTCCAAATTGACTCTTTTCTTTGAAAACATCCTTTTTATGCAATTAAGAACTCATCTCGGTACTATGTTTCCTCACCAAAGAAAAATCCTAAGCTAGTATTTTGGCATATCCGTGTCAAATGGTGGAACTAAGAACGTCACTCACAAATGATTTCTAAACGTCATGCTCTAACGTGGTTAATGTATCTGTAGAAAACCACACAATAATGGTGCACACAAAGGTTGATCATTTCAGGCAGGTCCATATCATAGTAAAACATACGGTCTGTATCATTTCCATACGGATCGTTCTTGAGTCAAGCCACGTCTCAAGGTACATGGTCATGTTTTCACACCACACGACGGGGAACCCGAGTAGAGCCCGAACGGGTCGTCACGGTTGGGAATTTTATCAACCCAACGGATACCACCTACTGCCTCGTGACCGTTGAGGCATGCCGATAGCGAGCGCTGCGTATGGCCCTTTGAACATTGAACGTTCAAGAGTTGCATACTATCGTGTTGCTTACCACACGATGGGGTATTCTTGATTTTTCCTAAAGCACGATGGAGATCAGCATTTTCATATGCTCTCAGAACCATGAGAAGGTTCAAAGACTCATATTCACTACCGTGCCAAGCCACGGTAAACCATTCCATACCATTGCTCGTATGGCGAGATTACCGCAATTGATCCGCCTGCGGTGGCGTACCTTACCTCTTACCTGACGCCGGAGCGTCATTACAGAATGTATAACACATAAGTTAGCTTTTCCACCTTAAGTAGCTACTACTATAATAGACCTTATGTGGGCATAATGACTAATCCTCACTCGACTACTTCTAAGTTTTGAAAATAGGCTCTTTTTGAATGTGCTATTCCCAATGCGGCTCTGATACCACGACTTTGGGGACCACCCTGTGATTCTCCCACTCCGGGATCGCAAAGGGTGGTGCCGTGCGATGCGGCACCCAACGGCACACAAGGAAAGATTAAGAACAACATACAAACTTGTATTTTACATAAAAACAGAGGAAGTCTTTTACAAACATAATTATACAGTGGGAGTATTATTCATAACTATTCTCTCATCCTAACTAAGCAAAAGTGCAGCTGTCCAGCCTGGGGACGCCACACACTAGCAACACACACACGACGATCACGGCGGTGTGCAGGGCTCCAGCTCGGTTATGTACCCCAACGGGGGCATCGCCTCGTCCTCGGACCCTTTGTCATAACTCTCACCTACACACAGCTCAAATATTGCAACCATGAGCACGATGGCTCCGCAAGGCTTAATCGACACTCCTAATCATGAAACTCTACATGATGGGATTGGTAATAGAGGAAAAAGGACATTGCAATAAAGACACACCTACATGTTAATCCTTACTTTCAGGTTTATAGGAGCAGTTTAATGTGCCTTAGGCAGCCCTCACATCGAAAGTCCACAATCAAACAAGAAACGCTTTCTTCCGATGTGGTTAAGCCCAAAGTGGAAGATAAACTTAATGAGCTATACATCTACAACAGACATGGTTTCAAGACATTAGTAGTTCAATGCATCATATTCATCTGACTTCTTTCAATTCTTACTACGTCACAGCACAGTGAACAAACGGTACTCAAATAACCACGAGGGACGGTGATTGCAATCAGTAGACACCTGGAAAACACGTCACATACACCCACTTTAAGAAGTGTGGTGCTTCACACCTTCCTACTCTGTTGTATGCAGCAACCTTTCAAAGGAAACCCAAATGCCAAACCGGTCCATCCGTAACGGGCAGGAGGTCCTCGCATCGAGGGTGTCTATGCCCACCAGCCGATTTACACCTTGCTACCCTCAACCCACTCCTTTAAAACGGTTGGGTAAGCCTCGGCATCCAGGTTAACCAATTACATCAATTTCCTGACCTATGTCAGTATGCCAACCGGTACTGTTCAAACTTGTCCAGCAGGTCCGCACACGGCTCGGTCCTCAATCGACACCATCAGGGCTATGCACGTGAGACCTCCGCTCACTGCATCCTATCCCCCTGCTGGGTCTCAATTTCACCTTCTTAAGCCATTATCTACTCTTTTCCATACAGTGTGATAAAATCTTATCTCGTGAGTAGATTCCAACTAAACTTCTACCGAGATCCTAAGAACATTAGCATGACATTCTCTACTCGTCGAGTTATAAACTAACAACCCTCCATAGGATTTAAAGGTCATGCAAGTGGGGTTTAAATTACCATAAGTCTAATGCAACTATTTCAACAAAGACATAAGTGATACAAATGGAAACTTTGCAAAACGTAATTAAATGCAAACCGGGGCTTGCATGGTTGTGAGTCAAAAGGAAAGTTAGTGTCTGGTGGGAGGACTTACAACGGCTCTGGGGTGTCCTCAACTTCAGTCACTATATGAGATGCAACAAAATATGTGTATAAGTGCTAATGAATTATAAGAATTAAACTTCTATTCATAGCTACTGCTATTTAGGTTCCTTAATTGGCTTTGGGATTTTTCCAGTGAACACTAGACTCTATAAGGATGATCTGAGCAAAATTTAGAGAAGTTTTATGGAAGCTTGTGGTCTCCAAAATTCCTACAAGTACAAGGCTTCTCTGAATTTTGATACCAAATTTGAAATTTTGACATGGCTAACAGTGGAATATATAATTAGAGCAGGTCTCCAGGGTTCTAACAGAACTTGTTTCACAATTTTTGGAGCTACCTACAGGGAGAAATGCATTTTTGAGTTGGTGAACATTTCTGAAAAAGTTTCTGTTTGGTTTGAAATTTTCAAATGAAGGTTGAACTTGGGAAGACAATTTAGCCTAACAAATGAAGTCCATTGAGGCTCAAATTTTTACAGGAGATCATTAATCTTATGAAGAATCTTCTAGCCAAATTTGAGGAAATTCCATAACAGGGATCTTCTGGAGTTAATTCCCAAAGATTTAAATTTAATGAATTTTGGAGACAATTCCAGAGACCTTCAGATCAAATTCTCTGCATTTCTGAAAAGTACCTACTGAGAGGAATCTAACAAAATATGTTTCACAAATTTTGGACATTCCTACTAAAAGTTACGGGGTTTCAAATTTGACATAAATCTGAAATTCGGGAAAAGTTTAAACTCTGGTTGTGGGCCCCACTATTTGAATCGTGCCACTGAGCTCTCGGCCACACCACAGCCCACGGGGTTCCACCCGCGCAGCTGCACAAAATCTTGGCCACAAACCGATCCCCGCGCCGATTCCAGAGACTGACAGGTGGGACCCCAGCCTCCTTCGTCTACCTCACGCTGCCGGCGCTTCCCCCACGGCAACCCTCACCGGAGAGCTCGCCGGAGCAGGTTCCCGTGGTCCAAGCTTCACCAAACTTGCCGCCTGTGAGTTTTACACCATGCTGAACACGATGGTGGGGTCGGGGAAGGGTGACAATGACCAGAACAGTGCTCGCACCGGTGGCCATGTCGAACTCCACTTCGGCGACCTCGTTCTCACTCGGAAATGGGGCATTCGGGCTAGGGTTTGCTCCAAAAGAACCAGTGAGGCGTGTACAACCTCGACCCATAGCCCGTTCTCCATGAAAACCACCGGAGATGGGACCTCACCGGCGAGCCGAGCCCGCAAAACGACGGCGGCGACAAAAACTCGGTGTCCGGTACCTCTACAAGATCATTTGAACTGCTAGGTCTTTGGAAGGGTGCACAAGCATGTGAAGAAACTACCCTAAGATCATATACCATGGAGCTACTCGGAGCACGAAGAATTTCCCCAAAGAATTCTCGGTTTTCTAAAGAACCGCCAGCGCAAAACTTGAAATTACTCGGTGCCGGAGCTAGGGAAGCAGGAGCTCGTTGGAGGGAAGGAAGAAGGGTTCCTAACGCACCTCTGGAACCTTTTGTTTGAGCTGGAGAGGCTGTTAATCTGTCGAGCGACGGTGCGGCGCAGAGGTGATCAACACCGGATATCCGAAAGAAAACCTAGCTCGTGGGAGCCAACCGACGGTGCTAGCAACTTCTTAGGGCTTCGGGAAGCAGAAGGGAGATTTGGCGCAGCATTCCCGTGGCTCAGTCGCGCAAGAAGCACGCCGAGCTCACCGGGCGTCGATGAGCCGAAGAGTTCTTCCTCCGGGTGAACGTTTCAGCGGGATTTCAAACAGGAGAGGGGAGAGGCTAGGGAACACGATGAAGAGACGAGATGGAGTGTCGAGGGCGCTCAGTGGAGGCTGAGTACATGGAGAAAACAGCCGAGGTGGAGGGCACATCGTCGGCCGGCAGATCGTGCTGCCGCTCGGTGGCACGCCGAGGTGAAACAGAGTCGGTTCAGACAATTCTGTGTGGCTGACTGCTGGGTCCCACCCACTTATTTCTTATTCATTTTTTCCACTGATATTTTCCCAGCTACTCACAATTAAAAGCTATACTTCCACACCAAGTCATGGTTTGAATTTTTGAAATTCAAATGGATTGAATTCTGGTGTCGAATTCTAAATGTATTTGGCTCTTTGAATTTGAATTTGAATTTGAATCTTCCCTCTTGCATGTATCAAAACACTAGCAAACTAAGCTCAATTTAATATGAATTTTTGTATGGATGAAAATTCAAATGTGTAGAACACATTTGTGGAACCAAATTTGCAAGTTGAGGAAGTTGGAATTTGAAACTGAAATTTAAATTCAGATTCGAGGGCTTCCTCTTTTAATTCCCAATAAATAGTAAAACCCCTCCAAAAGAGCTGAAATTTGGAAGGCTTAATATTTGGATTATGGAGAATCAAGTTATGAATCTAGATCTCCATGTTTGGAAGTTTTTGGAAAGTTTGAATCATCACTTTGAACTCACACCATTATAATTCAAAGTTTTAATTCCCCTCATTTTTCCTAAGTGTGAATGTGCTGACTTTCTGGCTAGCACTTTTGGGGATTTTACATTATCCAACATGCCTCCGCTATATCTTGCTGTCTACTTGGGGTACAGTGACATAACAAATATCCTGATTGAAAAGTTTGGTGATCATCTGTCATCTGGTGGACCGAATGGACAGAACGTGCTACACATCGCAGCTCTTCGGAGTAAAGGTATAATATACATGTTCCTGCTTAATTAGTAGCATAGAATCCTAGCCACTAATAAATATATAGACACATAGAAAAGAAAAATTATACTCCCTCTGTCGGTACCCTGCAAACTGAGTACCCCCGCGTAGTGGGTAAAAGACAGCCTGAGCCCTGCCTCCCTGCTGAGGCGGGCCCAGCGTAGGCCACGTGCCCTTGTCCCCATGGTCAGCCCTGGAGCTGACACATGCGCTTGGGCTCCGGAGCTGACACGTGTCCTGGGCTCCAGTCCAAGCCTCCCTGCTGAGGTGAGGTCGGGGGCTGCCACGTATCCCCAGGCTCCGAGCAGCCTTCTCGCTGAGGACAGCTCCGGTGTAGACACGTGCCCTGGGCTCCCGCCCGAGCCTCCGCGCTGAGGTAAGGTCCGGAGCTGCCACGTGTCCTCAGGCACCAAGCCTGTCGATAAGAGCTCCAGAGCCGCAACGTGCCCCACGATCCGTCATGGGCCATAGGTCGATGAAGTCGAGAATGAAGTGCGCTGCCAGGCTTCGCATTCAAGGCTCGTGCCTTCCCCAGAAGAATGGTGCACTGCACACGCCTCCATCATCTGCCCGCTCGCCATTACGGTGACAAGACAGGGCAAAGGAGTGACAGCAGTACGGTGCAGCCCAACGGCACGAAGCCACCCAAGCAGGGCGAGAAGACGTGGCGACAAGACGGTGTCTTCATCATCACCTGACACGCAGTCAGGGGTGCTCAGCGCGCCGGACGGAGGGACTTAACTCTCCCACCGGCCACTCTGCTCAGAGGACAAAGCCCTAGATCGTGTATAGGGTTCACATAGCTCTGGGGCCACCTGTCGGGCCCCAAGCCTCATTGTAACTACCCCGGCCTTGAACTATAAAAGGACGGGGGTGACCACCTTGTAGCGGGTTCCTGGTTTTCGCACTCCAGATCCCACAACGCACAAGCGCTCACGCTCAAGCAATAGATCAAGCACGCCCATGAACGTAGGGTATTACTCTCCGGCGGCCCGAACCACGTAAATCTCGGTGTTCATCCGCTCTCAAGCCCTAGTAGCGTAGGGCGCCAAGCCCCCTCTGGAAAAAAAGAACCTCGCGGGCTGCTTCCGAGCAGGCCGGGAGGAGTGTCGCAGCTCACACTCCAATATTTGGTGCGCCAGGTAGGAGATGTTTCCGTGCTCTACATGCGATCATGGTGAATATCACCTCTCATGGCGAGCCAACTCGCTCAGCTCACCGTCGTCTCCAGGCGGGAGGCGATGAGGCCACCCTCCGCTCCAGAGCGGGCAGGTCTGACCAAGCCGGCGGCCAAGCGGCCGGCGCACTCTGTGTGATGTACGGGGGTTCTTCCGATGTCTCGTCTAGGCGAGCCGTCAAGACCCTCCATCGAGCAGTGGCAGCTGCCGCCCCAGTTCCGGAGCCGGCGCCACATCGCAAATGTATGGAGACGCCGATCAGCTTTGACTCTCCGACTGCCCCAAGAACATGGCAGGCGCCGGGCAGCTGCCTCTCCTCGTCGCCCCGACCATCTCCAACATGAAGCTACCACGTGTTGATCGATGGCGGGGCGATTCTCAGCGTTATCAGTCTTGCAGCTTTCAAGAGGCTGCAGATCCCTATGTCCCAGCTTACCCCCTCGAGATCATTCTCGGGGGTAGGTCAGGACCCAATCTTCCCATGCAGTAGCATCTCCCTATTGGTGACATTCAGGACGCCTGAGAACTACCGTACAGAGAGCGTCATCTTCGACGTTGCGGAGGTCAGCCTCCCCTTCAATGCCATAATCGGCAGACCAGCTCTGTAATCGTTCATGGTGGTAGCCCACTATGGCTACATGGTATTGAAGATGCCAACCCCGAGTGGCATCCTCCAGATTCACGGTGACCGCACCGCGGCTGTCTCAGCGCTGGAAAAGCTCCAAGTGCTGGCAGCAGCACAGGAGGCCGCCTCCGGTCACGCTGAAGCTAGCCGGCCGCCTCCAAGCATGCGTCAGCAAGGGGTGACATCTACACCCCTTGTGCAGCCCTCGGACGGTTAAGACGTACCAGTCAAGGTCGTCCAAGTTGGTCCTGATGTCGCCCAGAACACCCGAATCGCTGGGGGCCTGGGAGGCAAATAGGAAGACGCGCTCGCCACCATCCTTCGGGCCAATATCGACGTGTTTGCCTGGCAACCATGTGAAATGCTCGGGATCCCCAGGGAGGTGATTGAGCACCAATTGAAGATCCATCCCGACGCCAGGCCGGTCCAACAGAAGCCTCGGAAGCAATCCATCGAGCGGCAAGACTTCATCCATGAAGAAATCAAGAAGCTGCTCGATGCTGGCTTCATCCGAGAGGTCCACCATCCACGATGGTTGGCCAACCCTGTTGTCATCCCCAAGGCAGGCAGGAAGCTACGTATGTGCATCGACTACTTCACCCCCAATAAGGTATGTCCAAAGGATCCGTTCCCTCTCCCCCATATAGGCCAAATAGTCAACTCTACTTCTGGCTGTGATCTACTGTGTTTCCTAGACGCATATTTAGGTTTCCACCAGATACCAATGTCTAAGGAAGATGAAGAGCATACTGCCTTCATCACAGTAGATGGTCCATACTTCTATGTGTCCATGCCTTATGGTCTTAAGAATGAACTTCCCACTTTTTGTGCATGCAATGCACAAGACGTTCGGGAACCTCATTCGGGACCTGGTCGAGGTTTATGTCGATGACATCATAGTAAAGACTAAGTTGCAAGCATATCTGCTCGACAACCTAGCCCTAGTATTCGACAGACTGCGTTCCACACGCACGAAGTTGAACCCAGACAAATGTGTCTTTGGGGTCTCTGCCGGGAAGCTGCTCGGTTTCTTGGTCTCACACCGAGGGATCCAAGCTAATCCAGAGAAGATTAAGGCGATAGAACTGATGCGGCCCCCTGCCCGCATCAAGGGCGTGCAGAAGCTTACCGGATGCTTGGCTGCGCTCAGTCGGTTTATCTCTAGACTGTCCGAGCGAACTCTAGCTTCTGCGCAAAACTGGTCCGTTCATATAGACCGAGGAGGCGGATGAAGCGTTCCAGGGGCTGAAAAAGTTCCACACAACACTACCGATCATGGTGGACTCTGAACATGGCGAGCCACTGCTCCTATACATCACTGCCACAACCGAGGTTGTGAGCATGGTTTTGGTCGCGGAGCGGCCAGAACTCCATGGACCTCAAGTTCTAGAAAAGGCTCCTGCTGCCGTCGGTCTAAAGCCCCAGGGCTCAGACTCCGTAGGAAACCCTTGGGATGGGGAAGTAATCAGGTCCCAAGCAGGTGGACCTGATGATCAATGCATATCCGGGGCCAAGCTCCCGGAATGCGGTCCCGGACCCAGGGGCTTGGGGGCTTCAAGTCCCGGACCTCCCCAAGAAGAACTAGTCAGGTCTTAGCCATCTAGACCTCGAAATCAGCGTGCATCTGGGTCCGAGCTCCCAGAATACAGTCTCGGACCAGGGGGCCGGGGGCCCCTGAGTCCCGAACCTCTCCAAGAACTGGTTGTGTCTCATCCATTTAGACCTAACAACTGGTGTGCACCTGGGTCCGAGCTCCTAGAGTGCAGTTCTGGGCCTGGGGGCCGGGGGCCCCCGAGTCCCGGACCTCTACAAGAAGACGCTTTGGAGCCCTCTAAGAGGGTCCGAACCATCCAACGTCCAGTCTACTTCATCAGCGAGGTCCTCCACGATTCCAAAACAAGATATCTAGAGGTGCACAAACTGCTCTATGCAGTCCTCGTTGCATCAAGGAAGCTGCGCCATTACTTCCAAGCTCACAAGATCTCGGTGGTTACCTCATACCCGCTGAGAACCGTCCTCCACAGCCCCAACGCCACTGGAAACGTGGCTAAATGGGCTGCAGAGTTGGCGGAGTTCGAGCTAGACTTCTTACCGCGCCATGCGGTGAACAGCCAGGCGTTAGCTGAATTCGTGGCAGAGTGGACTCCTCCACCATGCCAACCAGGGGGCCAGGACATCGGTGAACCAGTTCCCAGATCTCCGGTCTTCACTGGGCCCTACTGGACTCTCTTCTTTGACGGCTCCTCGTGGAAGCAAGGTGCCTGAGTGGGGGTTCTACTCATTACACCAACCGGAGAGCAGTTCAAATACATGGTGCGACTTGACTTCAAGGCAACCAACAACATGGCGGAGTATGAGGCTCTCATCTTTGAGTTGAAAACCATGCTATACCTTAGCGTCCAGCAGTTGTTTGTCAAGGGTGATTCTCAGCTGATCATCAAGCAAGTCAAGGGAGAGTGTTTCTGCAATGACCCACAGCTTGCAGCTTATCTCCTCCAAGTACAGAAGTTGGAGAAGGACTTCATATCCTTGGACAATGTGCCATGTTCGCCAATAACACAATAGACGATGACCTGTCAACGAAGGCTTCCACTTGGGCTCCAGTGACTGAGGGGGTCCTTGAAAGGAAGTTGTTCCGACCTACCACCTGGCCGGCCGAACCAGGCGATGGGGGCGGGACCAGCACCTCAAAGTTGGCAGTCCCGGTGGCCATGTTATTATGGCGCCCGCCAAGGATTGTAAGCATCACCGGGGGCTCTAGTGCGACCCGGCGCTCAAGATCCAAGTGCTCAAGTAGGTCCTGATGCATGGATCACGGAGATCTGGGACTACTTGAAAGACAATTTTCTTCCCGATGAACGTGTATCTACTGAACAGATTGCTTGGTTGGCTAAGAGATACATGCTGGTAGAAGGGGATCTCTACCGGCTTGGCGCTAATGGCGTCCTATTGTGGTGCATAACCCGGGAGGAGGGTTGCGACCTGCTCGTAGAGATCCATGGGGGCGAGTGTGGGAAAAATGCATGTTCCCGCACACTGGTCGTTAGAGCCTTCCGGTTTAGCTTTTACTGGCTGACAGCTCTCCAGGATGCTGTCAACCTAGTCAAGAGATGCAAGACATGCCAGTTCCACGCTAAGCAGATCCACACACCAGCGTAGACGCTGCGGATGATCCCGCCCTCATGACCCTTCGCTGTGTAGGGGCTGGACATCCTGGGACCATTCCCCAGATCCATCGAAGGGTACCGGTAACCATAGACAAGTTCACCATGTGGCTGGAAGCAACCCGTGTAGTAACCATCAATAAGCAGACATCAATCAATATCATCAAGTCAATCGTCTGCCTGTTCGGTGTCCCGAACAGAATCATCACCGACAACGGGACCCAGTTCACCAGTGCAGTATTCCAAGACTCATGTGAAGACCTCGGTGTCCAAGTTTGCTATGCTTCTGTTGCTCACCCAGAGAGTAACGGTCAAGCTTAAAGAGCCAACGATGAGATTCTTAGGGGACTCAAGACGCGCACCTACAACTGCTTGAAGAAGCACGGTGTCAATTGGGTTGAAGAGCTTCCATGTACACTATGGGCTAGCCGGACGTTCCTCAATCACTCGACAAGGGAAACGCCATTCTTCCTGGTGTATGGTTGCTGAGTTCGTGCTCCCACCGGAAATCACCAGGGGCTCATCCCGTGTTCGAGTGTACGACGAAGCCACGCAGGACCAGCTCCAGCATGAAGATATTGACCTTGTCGATGAGAGAAGGTGGCAAGCATCTGTTCAAAACGCACGATACCATCAAGCGCACCGGCGTTATCAACAGTGGTTCATGCGGAGTAGACTGCTCGAGGTGGGCGACCTGGTTCTACGGTGAATACTTTCTCGAGAAGGAGGAAACTAACTCTCCCCGGCTGGGAGGGCATTTTCCGACTGACACAAGTATGCCGCCCCGGGTGCGTGTGCCTAGCCACAGAGGATGGGGTACCTCTACCCAATCCATGGAGCCAAGAACACCTCCGTAAGTTCTATCCTTAGCGGAGCGGTAGGGTTTTGTTTTCTCTAAAAGGGTGTCATAGTGTCCAGGAACAGCGCTTAGAACAGCTAAGTCCCAGAGGAGTCCTGCCACTCTCGACATCTGGGATGGGTCGCTGCCTTCTAGTACGGTTTGTTTCCTCCGATGAAGTAGAGGCTAAAGTGAGAAAAATTTGCCTTGTTCTGTGCATTCTCCCTTTATAGTTTGTGCTTCCTCAAATATATCAACTGTAAACGGGCAAAGCCATGTGCCCTTGGCCCTAAGGTCAGCCCTGGGGCTGCCACATGTGCTTGAGTTCTGGAGCCGACGCGTGCCCTGGGCTCCGGTCCGAAGCCTCCCTGCTGAGGTGGAAACCGGAGCTGCCATGCGTCACTTGCCTCAGAGCCTCCTCCCCGCTGAGGATAGCTCCAGAGCACATATGTTCCCTAGGCATTCATCCTTTACAGTTTGGGCTCCCTCAAGCATATCAACTGTAAATGGGCAAGCCGCGTGCCCTTAGCCCTAGGGTCAGCCCTGGGGCTGCCATGTGCGCTTGAGTTCCGGAGCCGACGCGTGCCCTGTGCTCTGGTCCGAAGCCTCCCTGCTGAGGTGGAACCAGGGGCTGCGACGCGCCACCTGGCTCAGAGCCTCCTCCTCGCTGAGGAGAGCTCCAGAGCTCACATGTGCCCTGGGCATTCCGCCTTTACAGTTTATACTTCCTCAAGCATATCAACTGTAAACGGGCAAGCCGCGTGCCCTTGGCCGCAAGGTCAGCCGTGGGGCTGCCGCGTGCGCTTGAGCTCCAGAGCCGATGTGTTCCCTGGGCTCCGGTCCTAAGCCTCCCTGCTGATGTGGAATCCAAAGCTTCCATGCATCACCTGGCTCCGAGCCGCCTCCCCGCTGAGGAGAGCTCTGGTGCTGACATGTGCCCCAGGCTCCAGTCCGAGCCTCCCCGCTGAGGTGAGGTATGGAGCTGCCATGTGTCTACATAGAAAAAGTTGAAGATAAGGGCTAAACATCCTTCCAATCCTTGTGCTGTCAAGAACACGGAAGGAGTGATAGACACTCTGCCGGAGCGCACTGGGTCCCTGCGCTGACCCAGGACCAGGCAGAGCAAGCTCAATACATTGGTGGAAACCTATCCACGTCAGCTAGGTCATCCCGGACCCTTGCGCTGCTAAGGGTCTGAAGTCTACATCGACAATACATGACAATGAAAGACTTGAAACAAGGAAGCTTTCATTAATGACATAGTTCTGGCATACAAAAGGGGATACAAGACAACTAAGGAACTCAGCAGCTACAAGTCAAGCAATCTCCTGCTCTGTGGCATGCTTGGTTGTCCCCCGAGCCGATCTCTGTGCAGAGAGACGGTCACCTGCTATAAGACCGAGGATGGCAGCAACCCATTCTAGACCAAGGAAACGGTGACATCCAGTGTCGTGTGGGCCAAACGCCATCTATGGCGGATTTGGTTGTCCACAACAGTACCTGTAGGGAGGCTTGATCACTCTAGACTTAACCTTCCTCCGACCGGCAAGTAGCCCTTCTTTAGCGAGGTTCCTAGAGGACATGCCCCACTCGACACTGGCATAGGGACTCAGTGCGAGTCGAGGACCCTATCCCCGACGATCTCCCTTACCATCGGCAAGCCATCAGGATGGCTTGTGCTTCTATCTGAGCCTGTCAAGGAGAGGGATGCCCTAGAGGGTCTCACCGAAGGCCGCACACACATGAACATCTTGCAAAAGTGGCGAAGACGGCTACCGGTGTGAGAGCATCTGGTGGGCGAGAGTGCTAGGAAGCAGAGGCTTCCAGCACTCAAGAGGAGAACAAAGGCCACATGGTGAGGGAGGTGTCATCCAACATCGGAAGGCCTCATTTCATACTCAACCGCAACCTTTGGCAGGGCAACAGGCGCGGCAATTTGGGTTCCACCTCTGCACGCCGCGGTTTATTTGCCTCCCCCAACGATGGGTAGGATCCAAGTCCACCCGTCAAACACTGGGGGCTGGGAGCATAACCTCTCGGGAACGTCCGACGGTTCCCGAGGAAAGCGGTGCGACCAACTCATCGGTTGCCACAGTAAGTGCCCCGAGGCAACCCCTCGGGCATGACGCCTTGACGCTCACCTCCCCCGTTCATGCGTAGGATCCAGGTCCACCCGTCAGACACTAGCAGCCAGGTGAGTAACATCTCGGGGACATTTGGCGGTCCCTGAGAAAAGAGGCACGGTGGAGCTGCAGCAACCAACCAGTTGGTTGCCAAAGTATGTGCCCCAAGGAAACCCCTTGAGCACTCCGCCTTAGCACTCGCACCCACCAATGATAGGCAAGACCCCGGTCCACTGGTTAGACACTGGGGGGACAGGCGAGTAAAAATTCAGGAATGTCCGGTGGTTCCTGGGGGAACCAGCGCGGTATTCCTGCGGCCCATGGGCTGTCGCAGTAATTACCCCGAGGCAACCCCTCAAGTGCATCGTCGTGACCCATCAAATCAAGAGTAGACATGACGACACACTTCTTCTTTGACTGAATGCGCCCACTATGCCAAGGACGTGCAACCTTTTCGTCTCCCAGGTACAACCACACGTCCACTACGCAAAAATCTTGCCGCCGCTTCGGTTTCCAAAGCACAGGTTCTAAACCACCACACAGGAGAGATGAGGGCCCCACCTGCAGGCTCAATGCCTCCCCCGAGATGCGCCCGGGGGCCACTGTCAGTACCCTGCAGACTGGGTACCCCTGCATAGTGGGTAAAAGACAGCCTGGGCCCCGCCTCCTTGCTGAGGCGGGCCTCAGCGTAGGACACGTGCCCTTGGCCCCATGGTCAGCCCTGGGGCTGACACGTGCGCTTGGGCTCCGGAGCTGACACGTGTCCTAGGCTCCGGTCCGAGCCTCCCCGCTGAGGTGAGGTCGGAGGCTTCCACGTGTCCCTCTGGTTCCGAGCCGCCTCCCAGCTGAGGAGAGCTCCGGTGCTGACACGTGCCCCAGGCTCCGGTCCGAGCCTCCCCGCTGAGGTGAGGTCTGGAGCTACTATGTGTCCCAAGGCTCCGAGACGCCTCCCCACCGAGGACAGCTCTGGTGCGGACATGTGCCCTGGGCTCCGGTCAGAGATTCTCCGCTGAGGTAAGATCCAGAGCTGCCACGTGTCCCCAGACACCAAGCCAGTTAATAAGAGCTCCAGAGCCGCCACGTGCCCCACGATCCGTCGTGGGCCGTGGGTCGATGAAGTCAAGAAGGAAGTGCGCTGCCAGGCTTCGCATTCAAGGCTCGCGCCTTCCCTAGAAGCATGGTGCACTGCGCCCGCCTCCGTTCTCTGCCCGTTCGCCATTATGGTGACAAGACAGGGCAAAGGTGTGACAGCGGTACAGTGCCGCCCAACGGGACGAAGCCACCCAAGTAGGGCGAGAAGACGTGGCGATAAGACGGCGTCTTCATCATCACCTGACACACAGTCAGGGGTGCTCAGTGCGCCGGACGGAGGGACTTAACTCTCCCGCCAGGCACTGTACTCAGGGGACGAAGCCCTAGATCGTGTTTAGGGTTCACATAGCTCTGGGGCCACCTGTTGGGACCAAAGCCTCATTGTAACCACACCGGGCTTGAACTATAAAAGGACCGGGGTGACCACCCTGTAGCGGGTTCCCGGTTTTTGCACTCCAGATCCCACAACGCAAAAAAGCTCACGCTCAAGCAATAGAACAAGCACTCCCGTGGACGTATGGTATTACGCTCCGGCGGCCCGAACCACGTAAATCTCGGTGTTCATCCGCCCTCTCGAGCCTAATTCTCGTAGGGCGCCATGCCCCCTCCAAAAAAAGAACCTCGCTGGCTGCTTCCGAGCAGGCAGGGAGAAGTGACGCAGCTCACACTCCGACACCCTCCATTTCAAATTATTTGACAATGGATAGATTAAAAAGATATAGTTAATCGTTTCTATGTTTGGTTTAAGTAAAACATTAGCAATTGAACAATTAAATAGAAAATTATTATGATTCACAATGTAAAAATGATGTTATTGGATTTATTATGAAGCTATCTAAATATATATATATAATTCTTTTATTCAAAATATTTTCTATACATAATGGCGGTCAATGTGGCATTGGCTAAAGCCAAAAATGCCTTATTTCAAGATATAGGGAGGAAGAGTTTAGGTACATCTTTGTTTTACGCGAGAATCGCTTATTTATTATTGGAAAATAACTCAGTTCCTTATTTGCCATTGGGAAACTTATCTTCTCCTATTTTCCATTGAAGTAGATTTTCATGCCACTGCCGTCATAATGTGTTAGCTGTGAGCACGTGGATACTCCCTCCATTTCAAATTATTGGACACTGGCTAGTTTAAAAAGATATAATTAATCATTTCTATGTTTGGTTTAAGTCAAACATTAGCAACTTTAACTATTAAATAAAAAATTATTATGATTCACAATGTAAATATGATGTTATTGGATTTATTATGAAGCTATCTGAATATATATGCAATTCTTTTATTCAAAATATTTTGTTATACGTATTGGCGGTCAATGTGGCATTGACTAAAGCCAAAATGCCTTGTTTCTAGACAGAGGAAGAGTTTAGGTACATCTTTGTTTATGCGAAAATTGCTTAGTTATTATTGAAAAATAAGTCAGTTCCTTATTTTCCATTGGGAAACTTGTCTTCTCCTATTTTCCATTGAAGTAGATTTTCATGCCACTGCCGTCATAATGTGTTAGCTGTGAGCACGTGTTCAATAAGACTCAGACCAACACATATCCATCTGCAGTACACATATATTTTTTAAAAAATAGAATTACGTTTCATCTCTATGTGTCCACAAACAGCCGACACCTTCTACACAACCCGGTTTATTATATAAACAAGAATATAAGAGAAATATATAAATTTAGTATATGAATATATGTACTAAAGGTCACCTGAATCCAGGTTATAGTGAATTCTCTTGTCATCTCCGTAAGAGTTTGTTACTAATTCAGCACAACACAAAGGTCGCTAATGTATCATCATCCTATCATGAATGGATCCAACCATTGTTCACTTGAATCAGG
Organism: Neostapfia colusana; assembly: GCA_030760725.1. Lineage (NCBI taxonomy): Eukaryota > Viridiplantae > Streptophyta > Magnoliopsida > Poales > Poaceae > Neostapfia > Neostapfia colusana. The sequence goes on from JASWHV010000006.1 coordinate 6,437,075, forward strand.
CCTCCATAGTTGCAGAAGAGGTAGAAAATCGGCAAATATTGGTGCCAACCTAGACCGTCATCGATAGAATTGAAGATATAAACTATCGACCCTCAACTCTACTAAACATAAAGATAAGCATAAGAGAGATTCACTAGAGGCACATATGACAACAATGATTCCTTCAACCATAGGGAAGGTTGCCACAACTAAAAAAGAAAGCCACAAGACCTTCACTAAATATCTTTAAGATGACACTCACTACAAGAAAATGATTTATTTTCGTGGGCAGAAAGCACACGAAAATAAGCTGAAAGCCCACGAAAATGAAGTGGAGGCACTACCTACTCGGTAACCTCGTGCATTCATATATCGACCACAAGAGCCTCAAGTACATATTCACTCATAAGGAGTGGAACATGAGGCAGCAAAGATGGTTGGAGTCGATAAAGGATTACGAAATAGAGATCCGTTATCATCCCCGACAAGGTTAACGTGGACGAATGCGGGAGTTGCAAGTCACACGTTCGTAATCCAACCATTATCCCGTTGGAAGAGAGCGAGCCACCACTACGTATGGTTCACCCTAGAGCTTTCTACAATTTAGCTTTTATCCCCACCATCCGTGAAAAAGGATGGCAGCTCAGAAACATGACAAGGGCATATCACATTTGCAGAGATGTATAGACAATGGGGAAACTGAAATAATTCCAGAAAGACGGAGACGGAGTCCTGTGGTTTAAAGGACAGAATCGTCGTACCCCGTAACCCGGGTTGAGGAAGAAAAATTTTGACGAGGCTCACTTGTCAAAGTTTCTTTTCATCTCAATTCATCGGTCCATTCCAGGATATGGAAAGAGGTAGATCAGTTGCACACCGGCTGGAATTACCAGCGATATTCACCGGTGTGTACGACATCTTCCACATTTCTCAGCTGAGGAAGTGCCTCAAGTGTTCAACCACCATTCTGCTGGGGAATATCGGAGGACTGAAACTAGATCTCACACATCAGGAGGGACTGGTTCAGATCATCGACATAAAGGACCGAACCACACGCGACGGCACGTTGTGGTTCTATAAAATTTTAGGGAGTGGTTACTCCAAGGTTGAAGTGACATGGGGGGGCGAAGGATTTCTTCGTGCCAAATCATCCCGACTTTGGTTGTCGCACAACCGATAATTTTTCACCATCCTCCCTCTAATTTTTACCTTGTAATCTTGGGACGAGATTCTTTTAAGGGGAGGGGATTGTAAAGGTCCCAAAATATGCATACACAGAAACTCTTGTTTGCACCAAGTTGGTTTCCCAGGTATGAAAAATGGGACTTGTTTAAACTTTTTCACATGTGATAATACACATAGGAGCTCTCTTCACACAAGTTCAAATCTTTATTTGAAAACATGGAACCCAAGAGGGATCTAAAACCAAGGTGGGAATATCCCATATGTGTGAGAAAGCTAAAGTCAGATTTTGAGAACAAATTGTTCCACTCAAAATTCAAATGAGAGTAACACTATGATTTCAAACTGTTGTGTTAAAAATCCCATTTGCAGCAGCCAAATCAAAGATCAGATTTCATAGTTGAATTCCATGGGTCCAAATTAGGGGGTAGGCAAAGTTTCATGAATTTTTGGAAATGTTTCCTACCCATTTTTTAAATGGACTTTTAAATGCATAGGAATTCAAATTCAAATATGGATTTGGATGAAACTTGTCCAATTCTTAAAATTCCATTCAGATTATATTTTTCCACATTTGAATGGAGTTGTTTGCCAAAGTGTGGAGAAATTTGTGAGAAAAATTGGAGGGGATAAGGGGGACAGTGGGGTCCACATGTCATTGAGGGAATTTGGTGTGCAAAAGATCTTCATTGGCAGTGCCCGGTCCCTGTTTTTCCTCCTCCACTCGAAGTAACCACGCCACCGAGACAAAACTTGGGCCTTCTCTCTGTGCGACACAGGGGCAGGCCGGAGCCACCTCCCCCTCACGATCCTTGCACTGGCGAGCTGGTTTCCTCTCCTTATCACCTCAGCCGTGTTCTTTTGCCCACAACCCCGAGGCCCGGTTCTGTTCGCTTCCTCCTCGCACAAGAGCTCGACAGAGGCTGCCGCCACCATGTCGATCGCTCGGCCACCACCAAGATCACGTGCAAGCTTCGAATAAGCAGCAAAACCGCACCCTAGCAACCTCCACGACATCCTCAAACCTTCACTGAGGGTGCTAAGCCTCCTCACACCGAGTTTCCGCGGTGACCGACAGCAACCGCCGGAGGGGTCTCACGTGGACAGCCCTACAGAGAGCTTCTTAGGCCCAAGCAAGAGTACCCTCGGACGCGCTAGGACACTGTGGTTCTCATCTCCGAAGCTCAAGCCATGACATGATCCACCGAGCGCGAATTTGAGAAAACTCCTCCGACGGGCACAAACTGACCTTCCGGCACGGTAATCCCGAATTCAATCCCTCTGCTCGTTCATAGGTCGTGAAAACTTACATACAAGACCGCCAGTAGTCGGCGATCATTAGCCCTTCACAGCCCTAGCGTGAAACTGCATGTAGGCCGAGTATTTCAAGGTTTTCTAACGGTGACCGAGGCGGGGAGAATCGGGTTCACGGTGCAACCATGGTTAGAGCTTTCCCCGAGCCTTTGTATGGCCATGTCGACCTCCCCTGGGATCCACCGGTGCTGTAGCGTCATTTCACCAATGTTTTGACGGGCTAGGTTGGCCGGGCGACATCGCCGAATAGGTACCGAGCCGCCGCACCGTCGCCGGCTATGTTAGAGCCACCGCCGGTCGGGGGAAATGGTTCCATCGTGTTCAGCATGTGGAACTAGGCCCTAGCGGCGAGGGAGAGAGCGGGAGCTGGCCGGACGGTGAAGATCAGTGTGGCTCCGGCGAGCCCGGCGACGCGCGGGAGCGGGAGGTAGAAGACGAGGTGGCCGGGCCCGCTCGTCAGTCGCTAAGAAATAAGGGAGGATGTTCTGTTGCACCGGATCATCTGTGATAGTGTGGAAAACAGTACTGTGGCCCCGTGTGATGTAGCCGAGGGGTTGACACGTGTGGGGCTGGACCCGCTGTCACAGATTTGAACTTTTCCCGGTTAATTCAAATCCCAGAACTTCCCCAAACTTTAGAACCTCATACCTTTTGCTAGGAAGCTCCAAATTTAGTGATTCAAATTGGGTTGGATTCATCTTGAATATCTCTATACAAATATGCAACCCAATTTGTATTAAACCCATTAATCAATGCTGGAAAATTCTTGAAAACTTTTCAGAAAAAAAATTTTAGAGGGAATTTGGTTCATCCAAAAATCCTCAAATTTTGCCAGAATAGTCTTTAGGATGTTAGTAAACTCCTGTAAAAGTTTCAGCTCATTTGAAGTTGATTTGATTAGAAGAATTCAGATTTGAATTTGCTGTGTTCAAATGAGTACAGAAACAATTTCAGAAAAGTTCCAAAACTTGGAAATTCAGTCCTAGGAAATTCTTAGCTCCAAAAATCCTAGGAAAATTCATGAATACTCCCTGATCTAGATTTGAAAGTGTAGTTCACTTGAATTTGCATTAAAGTGCAAGTTTATTCAGAATTAATTCCTTTTTGCCTAAATGCTTAGGGAATTGTTCTGAGTGATCTACTCATTGAAAATTTCTAAATTTTGGTCCATATTACTTTCTTGTGACACGGAACTCATAAGAAAATTTTCAGCTCCATTGGAGCGCTGGATCATCACTGTTCTGTTCAACCTATTTAGAGGAGTAACACACAAGTGATAAAATACACTTATCACTTAATCATGGTGCTTAGACCCAAACTCAAACCACTAGCACCAGTGTCATTTTAAATTCTAAACAGGGTTCCAGTTTTTAAACTTGTCATTAGAACTTGTAGCAAAGTCTTTACAATTAAACATATGTGCATATTCATTACGTGTAGCACCTATGTGAAGAACTTGAAGTCATTGGAGTAGAGATCAAAGGAGGGAGGCAAGAGATCAAACCAAGTGGTCTTCACTAACTGAGTTACATATATTAGTCCCCTGCAAAACAAAGGCAAGCCCCGGTTTGCATCAAAACTTACAAGTTTTTATTTGTATACACTTTATATTGTCTAGCATTTCGTTCTTGCATTAAGTCTAGATGGTATGAAACTCCAAATGCATGACCTAGAAAACCCTGGAGTATAATGTAGAGTAGGTTATAAATTGATTATAACTGCTGATCTCAAATTAACAAAAGTGGATTAAAAGAAGCAAAACTCGAGTGGGCAGTTTCCTACTCGTGAAACGGGATTAAGGGAGATCAATCGGAAGAGTTGGGAATTGATTCTCATAGTTGTGAAGGGAGACCGGGCAGTGGATGGAAGGCTCAAGGACGTGGTCTTGTGAACCTAGTCTATGTCTGAGTCGATTAAGGCCCGTTCTCGTGTGCGGCCCCGCTGGACAAAATTGAGATGTGTACCGGATGCATACTGGCTATATGGGACCCAAGAAACCGATGTAACCTGTTAACCTGTGTGTCGAGGCATACCTCACCGTCTGATGCCAATGCTGAAAGGATAGAGAAGTCGGCTCTACGAGGGTTTGACGTAGAGAGAATTAATCCCAGTCGGTGGGACCGGTTCGACATTTGGGTGACGTGTGAAAGGTTGCCACGTAAGACGTCAGTGATGGTTGCTGTGTGCAACGTCGAGTACGGGCAAACGTGTCGTGTCAGCCGGGTGTTTTTGATTGCAATCACCGTCGCTCGCGGTAGTGAGCATACTTGTACACTGAGTTGTGACGTAGTAATAAACTGGGAAACATTTAATATGCTACGTGAGTAGCCCTCATAATGGGGATGAGGAACGATCAACACTTCACTAAATTTAATTTCCACCTTGGGCTAGTAGCGTCGGGGCAAAGCGTTTCTTGTTTGATTGTGGAGTCTCGACGGTAATGGCGCAAGGTCTGTATGAGTCTAGGTTAGCTCACTAAAGTTACTTTCACCTCGGGCAAGTGACATCGAGATGAAGCGTTTCTTGTTTGATTGTGGAGTATCGATGTGAATTGCGCGAGGACTATAAAAGTTGCTTAAAACTTGATGTAAGGATTTTCCTTTAGCTCAAGTTCATCCTTTGTGCCAACTGCTATATTCAGTCCTCTATTTTCAGCATGTAGAGTTTCATGACTAGGGTGACGGTTAAGTCTTGCTGAGCTTCGTGCTCACAGATACTGCATAAGTGGTTTTGCAGGTAATAACTGTACGCTGATATGTACGGGTGTCGGATGAGACTCGGAGCTCTCCGAGTGATGAACTCATGACAACCCATGCCGCTGCTATTGTGATAGTGTTGCTAGCGAGAAGGGTCCGCGGGCTGGACACCTTCTCTGTTGGTTAGCATAGGTATGAGACGTGAGTTGTATTAATCTTCCGCTGTAGATTATTTTGAGAAGTATTTGTAAAATTTACACTTTGTAAGCTTCCGCTTGATTTATGTACTATGATGCTTTATTATGTGTGATGTTGGGTGCCGCTTCGCACGGCATCATCCAATGCGATTCCCGGGCGAGGGGCACGGCCCCATGATCGGGACCGGGCCCTCACAGCGTGGTATCAGAGCCGCATTGGTAATAGCGCATGTAATAAGGATCGTATTACGACAAAAAAAACTTAGGATACGGTGAGGATACGGTATTAGGCCCACATAAGGACTATAGTAGTATAGTTATTTAAAGTGGCATGACTAACATACTTGTTATAATTCTGAACTTTTATTATGTAATGATGCACCTACATTCAGGTAAGAATGGTAAGGAAAGCCACCAAAAGCGGTTCAATTTCGGTTAGCTCCCCTGACGAGGAAAGTGGTTCAGGGATAGGTCTCACAGCTTGGTGTGGGACGTCAATATGAAACTCTTGGACTCTTCATGTTCCTGAGTTTATATGAAACGCTGATCCCTAGCGTGCATTAGGCAAGTAAGTGGAGACCCCATCGTGTGGTCAGTAACGCGATAGTGTGTTCGTCTGGAAATAGCCCAGGGGGACATGCGCAGCGCTTGCCATCGGCGTGCCCTGCAGGGAAGTAGGTGGTATCCGTTGGGTTGATAACATTCCCAACTGTGACAAGCCCTTCATGATATACTAGGGTTCCCCGTCGTGTGGTGTAAAAATGCGACCATGTACCTTGAGACATGACTTGACTCAAGGACAGCCCGTATGAAAATGATACAGGGCGTATGTTTTTATTATGATATGGAACTGCCTGAAATGAAAAACCTATGTGTGCATCATCATTGAGTATTCTTCTGCAAGTACTAACCACGTACATATCCCGTGTAGTACACGTTTGTGAGTGACCGTCTTAGTGCCACTGATAATACGGATATGCCGGTATAATCCGGTTAGGATTTTATTTGGTAAGGAGCGTAGTACCGACATGTTTCTTACGGTGCATCGACACCGTACTACACTTAATAACCTCTTCCCTATGAAGAAATGATTCATGAGCTAACTTTCAACTAAAACTGGAGGTTTGAAACAAATATTAGTTATGGAACTCTTATTTTGAGCTAAGATTCAAATGAGAGAAGGTTTAGGTTTCAAAGATTTCAAAAACAGAGTGCTCTGTTTCTAGCAGGAATTCTTGTTGGACTTTAACAGAGCATAACTCTAAGTAGATTTAACCAATTAAGGTGTATGATACAGTTCTGGAAATCTTTTCAAGTGCTCTACAACTTTCTTGTAGACCTCCAGAGCAAAATCACACGTTAAGTGGGTGAAAAGTCCAGTTGAAGGCGAACTGTCCAGAACCAGGACAGAGGAAAAACCTCTCTGGATCTTTCTGTTTTTAATCCATAACTTCCTGTAGAAAAATCCTTAAGGAGTCTGTGATACACCACTGGGAAAGTTATGAGATGTGCAACATTGTTGTAGTTCAAAGTTTGTTCAGATTCTTGTTGTATTTTCATATACAACTGTGATAAAATCAGTCACATAAAAATGGGATGCTGGCAAAATTTTGTCCAGGAATTCTGTCAACTTTGAGCAATCATAACTTCTGATCCAGAAATGATCTGGAGGCATAGGAGTACTCGTTGGAAACATATTGAAGTTAACTTTAACTCTGGTATTCAACTTGAGTTATGAAAATGCTTCTAAACGGATCAAAATCTGGGTAGGACAGAAGAGTCTGTTCTGCACAGCAAAGAGAACGGCTGAAGGAGCAACTAAGTGAACTCAAGGGCAATGAGTTATACGACCAAGCTCATGACCTTGGGGTTTCTCTGCGCTGTGTAGTAGGAAGAAGGACGAAACACTACGGCTTAGTGTTAATTTTCGTCCGTTTAACATTGTGACAATCAAGGACAAGTACCCGTTACCACAGATCGACATATTGTTTGATCAGTTGGTCAAAGCAAGGATCTTTTCCAGGATGGACTTAGGATCAGGGTACCATCAGATTGAGATAAGGGCTGAGGCTATTATGAAGACAGTTTTTCGGCGAGGTACGGAGTTTATGAGTACCTGTCATATTCCTTGGTCTTACCAACACTCCAGCTCAGTCCATGTACTTAAGGAACTCGGTATTCATGCCGGAGTTGGACAAGTTTGTCGTGGTCTTCATCCACGACCTACTGGTTATTCCAAGTCGGAGGAAGCACACGAGAAGCACCTGTGTAGAGTCTTGCAACAGCTGCGAGATCACAAGCTATACGTGAAATTCAGCAAGTGCGAAATTCTAGATATTACGAGTAATTTGTCTCGGGCATATCATCTCAGCGAAGGGCATCGCTGTAGACCCGAGTAATATCGCACAAGTGCTGCATTGGAAGTCCCCGTGGTCTATTAAAAGAGGTACAGAAAAATTCCTCGGACTCGCGGGATATTATCAGAGGTTCATTTCAAACTTCTCGAAGATTGCCAAGCCTATGACATAGCAGCTGAAGAAGGCTACCAAATAAGTTTTGAGTCCAGCATGTAAAGCAACGTTCAAGGCATTAGTGAAGCACCTAACATCAGCACGGTTTTTGGCGCAGCCAAACACAACAAGACCGTTCGCTGTGTACTGCGATGCATCCGGCTTTGGGCTAGGATGTGTCTTGCTATGTGTGTTGGCATGAGTAGAACCTGCCCCAGAACAAGTTCTCCCCTTCCAAGACCAAGAGTTTCCATTCCCAGAGCAGCAGGAGGAAGGCAAGTGTCCTTGACCACTTTGACCCTATACTAGGACGTGTAGATAGAATTATTTGCATTGTCAATTGAAATCTGAAACCCATGCTAGGAAGTTTCCCTAGAATTGCATTACCTTGTTTCCTTGTAGCTTGGGTTGGGATTTATTTTATCATGTCATTCATTCATATTACTTATGCTTAGCCATGCTTAGAATGGGATAAGAGGGATATGAGATCATCAACTTGTTTACTTTAATCTTGAATGAGATATTATGAGTTATGTAGAGGTAGGGTTCGAGGCAAGTTGGATGATTTGGTTGATGCTGGGTGCACGAGACTCGGGTTTGTGTTTAGTACTTGCCTGGATCCTAAGGACCGGTTCATGGAGCATGTAACCTGGCTTTACCGTGCCAACCACATGCTGAGATGGGGCAGCTTGGCCAATTAATTAGGTGTATCCCCGGCGTAGTATGGGTGTGTTGGATGGTGCGGGGAATAGGTGTCAGCTGGACTACCATATGAACCGCAAGGCTCAAGAGGGGGCCACTGCAGTGGGGTTGGAGCCTCTTGTATGCTGTTAGGGGTGAAACCTTAGTGGGCCCACGCTCGTCGGGAATCCCTTTGTAAAGGCCACGTAGTGATCTCCTGGCTACACACCTGGGAAGTGTGAATGTGGTTCGCGGCCACTGGCATAATGGAGGTTCTTTTAGTCCACCCGGCAACGGGGGATGAAATCACTACATGTGGGTACAGTGGTGCAAACTCTGCAGAGTCAAAACTGTCATGACAGCTGTGCTCACGGTCAAGAGCGGCTTGGACATATTCATGATTAGAGGATGATGAATTGGGAAGTTGTGGATGTTAAGCGGGAAGCTTAACATTGGAGATGAGACTATGTTTACTTGATAATGATGATGGGTTGAGGGATTGGGATCCATTTCACCGGTGTAGTAATGTAGGTGCTTAATAAGCTAAGGTGATAGGTAATAATTGCGTAGTGCTTTAACCATGAGTTCAATCTCTCCTTGCTCTAGCCATGCATGACATAACTTTCCCACACTGCTGAGTACCCACGGTACTCAAACTTGCTTTTCTGTTGGTTTATATTGCTGCTCAGGTCAAGAGAATGATGTGGTGTTTAATGACCAAGACTTTGGTCCCGAGGAAGGATTCTAGGTTCACGGAGTCCCCGGGCAACGCCTGTGACGGAGCCCACAAGATTTATATTCCGCTGCTGTTTTATTTACATGTCATGAACTTATTATCGTCCATCGAGACATATGCTATGTAAGACTTATTTATATTCAACACCTGGCTTGTAATAAATGATGCTTCACTATTTGTCATCACATGTATGAGAGAATGATCCTGGCATACATGTGGTATTCACTCGGTTGTTTTTCGGAGAAACCGGGTGTGACAGAAGTGGTATCAGAGCCAAGGTTGCCCGTAGGAACGTGGCCCAAGGTAGAAATGGACGTATTTAAGGACCCTATTTTCTTAAAAACTATTTTACAAAGGTGTGGGTTGAAGGTGTTATTTAATGGGGTCACTTTATTCATCTTACCCCAACTTTTATTCAAAATATAATTTTTGTTTAACTCTCATCTAACTTAATTTTAAATGCTTTATGTTTTAGATGGTTCGCATGATCCGCACCGCTCGCAAGTCCACCGGAGGGAGAGTTCCTGTAGTTGCCCTTGCCCTGAGAGAGGAGAACCATCCGGTGATGTACCACTCCTACGGATTGGCAGTAGGAGGCTTGTTGCGCCGTCTTCGGTGTATGCTCCACGCCGCCGGCAATACGGGCAAGCTAATCATACACTACAGCTTCACCCGGACCATCCGTGAGAAGCGGGAAGAATGGAGTTCAGAAATGAGGATTATCCATGAAAATCAGCTGCTCAAGATCCACCGCTCTCCCGCTTGTCGGGCGACACAGGTTGATGCTGAGAAGGATGTCACCTGGGAGGCCATCACCTGCTAGAGTTACATCAACCGTCGCCACCTGGACAGGACTGAGTACATGTATGTCCTCCAGCGAGAGAGTGGCACCGCGGAGTACAAGTACCCGCCAGTGCAGCAGGGGACTTCCCATGAGCACATGGACCTGTGCTTGGAGGATGCTGCTATGCTCAGCACTCGACTGCAGGAGTGCCAGCAGGAGCTTCAGGATGTTCGTGACACCCTGAAGGAGACTGAGGCGTTGCTTCGTGCCAGCTTGAGGGCGAGAGAAAAAGGAGATGTGAATGAACTATGTGTCACCGTGAATGACACGTGGACTCCTGACTCCCCAGACCGCCGGGCGAGCAGGCGTCGCCGCACTTCTCCACCAGCACCTTCCCCACCTAAAGCGGAATCAGAGGGCAGCCGCAATAATGAGGAAGACCCCGAAGAGCCAGCTCAGTGATACGAGTCATTTAGAGTCCTTTCCCTTATTTCAGCAGGTTATCGAGTAGTCAAGTCAATACCTTAGTTATTTGTGTGTTAATGTTTGGTGTGTGACGTGAGTTGTGGAAGCCATGGGCATTTGTCCACAACCTCGTCTTTAGGTTACTTTGCTTTGATGTGTGAACCCCTATGAATTAAGAGTGCATTTATTTTCGCGTGAGACGTGACTCCCAAAAATCTATGTGAAACCCTCAGAAAATGTTTAATATATTAAGGTCTCAAAAGTTTAATTTTAAACAAGCAATTTGGGAAGTTAATACGTAATGCTTTAAGTTAACATTTGGTTGATCATGATAGATGGCCGGAAGAGGAAAGGGTCGTGGTGCCAACCCCACCAACAACAACGATGAGGCCAGCAACCCTCATCTTTCTGGAGGACAAGACAGGGGTGGTCGCCATGAAGGAGCTGATCCTATCCACCAGATGCTTGAAAATCAGAATCAGCTCATCCAGAGCCTAACTCAAGTGGTGGCCAACTTGCACCAAGCTCCACCCCCACAAGCTGCACCACGCCAACCAAGGTTGAGTGAGTTTCTAGGGACTCAACCTCCAAAGTTTGCAAGTGCTGCTGAACCTCTGGAGGCAGATGACTGGATAAAGACCATTGAGAGCAAGATGAGGATCATACAATGCCAAGGGTATGAGAGGGTGCTGTTTGCCTCTCACCAATTGCATGGACCTGCTGCTGATTGGTGGACCGCTTACGTGGCAGCCCATCATGACCCCGAGAACATCACTTGGGAAGAGTTCAAGCGCAGTTTCCGCAACTATTACATACCAAGGGGTGAACTCAAAAACAAGAGAAAGGAGTTCTTTGGACTGCAGCAAGGAAACATGACTGTGAGGGAATACCCCACTAAGTTCACCCAACTATCCCGTTATGCACCACGGGACATCGAAACTGATGAGCAAAAACAGGACTGTTTTGTTGAAGGACTTACTATGGAAATGCAGTGTGCAATGTCATCCAACGAGTATGAAAGATTCCAAAAGATGGTAGACAGAGCATTTGTCGTGGAGGGGAAGCTGAAGGCCTTGGAAAATGAAAACAAGAGGAAGGCGGGATGGTCACACAAAGTCTCAAGTAGCAACATACGCCCACGTCTGATGCAGCAACCCGCAGGGCAGACGAACTGTGTTGTGGTACTCTACTAAGCACCCAGAGGGTACAACCCGAATTTCAGGCCTCCGTCAGCACCAGCACAGCCGCAACGTCAGTTTGTACAGCAGCCTCGCCCCACATATCAACCTCGACCAGCAGTACAAGGACCACCGAACCAACCCCAAGACAACAAAGGCCAGGCACCTAAGGTTGGGGTGCAATGCTTCAACTGTGGTGAAGTGGGGCACTACACCCATAAGTGCCCAAAGAAGAAGCCCATGCAGCCACAACAGCAGAATGTGATGCGAGGACGGGTGAACCACGTGACCATGGAGGAAGCGCAAGAGGCATCTGACGTGGTAATTGGTAAGTTTCCTGCCAACTTACACATTGCAACCCTGTTGTTCGATTCTGGTGCCACCCACTCGTTCATTGCTCAAGGGTTTGTTAAGAAGCATGATCTAGCAACAACACAAATGAACCATATGCTAGCAGTAAACTCTCCAGGGAGAGAAATGAGGACAAGATAAGTGTGTCCCAAGGTGAATCTAGACATTAATGGGGTAGTATTTACTGCAAACCTCATAGTGATAGACTCACAAGGAATAGATATTATTTTGGGTATGGATTGGTTGACCAAACATAAGGGAATCATCCATTGTTCGACAAGAACGGTGGAACTAACTCACCCTAGTGGCACAAGAGTGAAGTTCATAACTGTACAAAACCCTAGGAGGGACCTTAAACTCAATCATGTTGAGGTGAAAGTGGAAGAGATCAGGATTATCAGGGAATATCCAGACGTTTTTTTCCGGAGGAGTTGCCAGGTAATGCCCCCCGATCTTGAAGTGGAATTCGCGATTGAGCTAGTGCCTGGAACAGCTCCAATATACAAGAGGCCTTATCGGATGGACTCCAAACAGCTGGAAGAACTCAAGGAGCATATAAGAGAATTGATAGAGAAGGGGTATATTCATCCTAGTTCCTCACCTAGGGGTTTCTCGGGCTTGGGGAGGTCGGATTTCGGCTCTGTGACGACGATGGTTGAAGCTGCTCCTCGGTGCTCGTCGGAACCGATGCTAGGGCGCGAAACTTGTCGCTTCCTTCACCTGCAGGGCTCCCTGGAGGCGGTGGATCACGGCGAGCTCGTTAGTCCAACGAAAAACAAAGAGATCCGAAGGTTTTTCGGTGGGGGATGATCGGTTCTCACCGGAGGGAAAGATGGAGCGGTGCTGGGGAATTCGGTGAGTTTTCTTGCGTGGAATGCACGAGGGGAGGCGGCGGCGGGTCGGTTTGCAGAACTCCACTATTTTGGAACCAAACAGGGGAAAGTAAAGTATTTGGGCCTGAAGTACTACAAGAAGTCGAGGCGAAAGTGAGGGAAATCCGCAACAAATTGAGGATAGCACAGACCCGACAAAAGAGCTATGCCGATGTACGGAGAAGAGAGCTCGTTTTCAATGTGGGGGACTATGTCTATCTCAAGGTGTCCCCTATCCGAGGACTTTGTCGGTTCAAGGTGAAAGGGAAGTTATCACCTCGATACATCGGACCCTTTCAGATTCTGTAGAGGAAAGGCGAAGTGGCATATCAACTAGAACTGTCGGCTCGCCTATCGGATGTGCACGATGTATTCCATGTGTCACAGCTCAAGAAATGTCTAAGGACGCCCGAAGAGATGTTACCCATGAATGAGGTGGACGTACGAGAGGATCTTTCTTATGCCGAGCAACCGGTCAAGGTTTTGGAGACAATGGAACGCCTCACACGAAATAAAAAAATCTGGATGTGTAAGGTGCAGTGGAAGCATCACTCGGAAGCGGAAGCCACATGGGAGCGAGAAGACGAGCTTAAGGCACAGTTTCCGGAATTGATTTCCTAGAACCATCAATCTCGAGGACGAGATTTCTTTTAAGGGGGGCAGAGCTGTAACACCCCAAAACCTGCTAAAGAGGGGAATTTAAAATTTTTTGGACGTATTGCATGTGGTGTAGAAATTCAAATTCAAACTGGAATTTGAATTCAAATCAAAACAGAAAAAGAAAAGGAAAAAGAAAAAGAAAACCCCAACCGGCCAGTGGGCCGAAACCCGCCAGCTGGCCCAATACCCCCCCCGTGCCAGCCCAAACCCGCGCCCCTCTCTCCCTCTCACTGACACGCGGGGCCTGCGTGTCATCCCTCTCCTCCCGCGCGCCCCAACCGCTCTGGTTCCTTCGCGCCGATCACACCCGACGCTCCCGGATTCCTCGCACTCGAGCCAACCCCGAATCCCTCGCGCCGTCCTGCTCGATCGCAACAAACCCCCCGCGCCCCTGGCCATGATAAAACCAGATGAACCCGCCACCCACCCCTTGCACGAGCAGTTTCTCTCCCGGTGAGTGCCGTCGCCGTTGAGTTTAGAAATTCCCGAGGGCATCGCCGCTTCCCTCTGTCCAACTGATCCAGTGACCCCGCAGCACCGCGTACAAGCTGTAGACGCCGATCTCGGGAGGAAACACCACCGAGAACGACCAACCCGACACTCGCCGGTGAGTACCGCCGCCACCCGCCGGTGAAACCTTCGAATTACACGGTATCGACCCACCCTAATCATCGGTGTGCCATCTCTAGACCTCAGTGAAGCGTTACAAACCGAGACCTCGAAGGGATCACCGCCCCAACTGCCACTCCGACGTGCACCGAAGACCCTCGCCGTTGAAGCTCGCCGCCGACCGACTTCCAGAGCCTCCGAGTGCAGGAAAACCCCTCGGTGAGCATCCCCTAACCCTCCGCAGCCGATCCATGCAAAAAGATGCGAGCTCTAGCGTGTAGCGGAAAAAACCGAGGCTGCGCCGGCGAGATCGCCACCCCCGCCGCCGCGCGCCACCGCGCGCGCGGGCTGGCTCCGGCCAGGGCGACGTGGCCCCCTTGGGGGCCGTCTATTTTAAATCGCACGGTAGAAATAAAACCGACGCGTACCAGTTCGGTGATCTAATCTGAGCCGTCTGTTTTAAATCGGACGGTCCACGTCAGCCCCGCGTTATAAAGGTCGGGATTCTTACGCGCTACCCCCTGGGAATTTTGGAAAACATGAGCTAGCCCCGGAAACTTCTGATCTAGCACCTGGACCTTCAGAAATTCGTGTAAATTCATTTAAAAATCAGTTTTAGCCCTGGACTTAATAAAAATTAGGAAACCCCCTCTGTTATGTGTAGTTAGACCCCTGGAAATTTAGGAAATAGTAAATTAGACCCTGCAGTAGGGTGGATTTACCTTTTTGACCCTATATGATATTAAATTTAGAAATTTGAATATGTGACTAGGATTTAAATTTAAAAGAAAGGCAAACACATGTGCAAATTCAAATTGAAACTCTCCTAGCACTTGGAAAACTTTAGAATGAGTTAAAAATAGATTTTAGGCTGAAATGAAATCTGCCTAAGTGTTGCTCATTTTTATTTTCTCTAGAGACACATTTTAGGCTAGGAAATAATTCTAAAAACTGGTAAAATAAATTTAATTTGTTCCACATCAGAGAGGAAGTTTAAGAATATATTATTGAATATTTTAGATCAGAACCTATTCTGTTTAGATGATGTGTCTTACTATTTTCATAATAAAGTTCACTTTTAGGCATAGAAAATAAATCTGAAAGTATAGGAAAATAAGTATGCATAATTAGAAAAGGATAAATGAGTTCTCCAAATCCAAAAGCTTCAATTTAGGATTTTTTAGAAGATCTGAAAACCTATTTGGAGTAGGAAATTACCTTTCATGCAACCTTGGTAGCTAAGAAGTGTATTAATTAAATATAAAGAATTTGTTCAAATTGGAAATTCATATATAATGTGCAAACAAAAATCTGAATACAAAAGTTAGAAATCATATACATATGTTTAAAAGTGCATGTAGGTCAAAAATCAACACATGTAGAGTAACCACAACACTTAGAAATGTGAATGACTTTCATAGGTATGTATGTGTGGTTTGCATGAAGTGAAAGTGTGAACTATGTCTTATGGATTGTTGTTTTCTCTTGCTATGTGTGTTGGCATGAGTAGAACCTGCCCCAGAGCAAGTTCTCCCCTTCCAAGACCAAGACTTTCCATTCCCAGAGCAGTAGGAGGAACGCAAGTGTCCTTGAGCACTTTGACCCTATACTAGGACGTGTAGATAGAATTATTTGCATTGTCAATTGAAATCTTAAACCCATGCTAGGAAGTTCCCCTAGAATTGCATTACATTGTTTCCTTGTAGCTTGGGTTGGGATTTATTTTATCATGTCATTCATTCATATTAATTATGCTTAGCCATGCTTAGAATGGGATAAGAGGGGTATGAGATCATCAACTTGTTTACTTTAATCTTCAATGAGATATTATGAGTTATGTAGAGGTAGGGATCGAGGCAAGTTGGATGATTTGGTTGGTGCTGGGTGCAGGAGACTCGGGTTTGTTTTTAGTACTTGCCTGGATCCTAAGGACCGGTTCGTGGAGCATGTATCCTGGCTTTACCGTGCCAACCACATGCTGAGATGGGGCAGCTTGGCCAATTAATTAGGTGTATCCCCGGCATAGTATGGGTGTGTTGGATTGTGCGGGGAATAGGTGTCAACTGGACTACCATATGAACCGCAAGGCTCAAGAGGGGGCCACTGCAGCAGGGTTGGAGCCTCTTGTATGCTGTTAGGGATGAAACCTTAGTGGGCCCACGCTCGTCGGGAATCCCTTTGTAAAGGCCACGTAGTGATCTCCTGGCTACACACCTGGGAAGTGTGAATGTGGTTCGCGGCCACTGTCATAATGGAGGTTCCTTTAGTCCACCCTGCAACGGGGGATGAAATCACTACATGTGGGTACAGTGGTGCAAACTCTGCAGAATCAAAACTGTCATGACAGCCGTGCTCACGGTCAAGAGCGGCTTGGACTTATTCATGATTAGAGGATGATGAATTGGGAAGTTGTGGATGTTAAGCGGGAAGCTTAACATTGGAGATGAGACTATGTTTACTTGATAATGATGATGGGTTGAGGGATTGGGATCCATTTCACCTGTGTAGTAATGTAGGCGCTTAATAAGCTAAGGTGATAGGTAATAATTGCGTAGTGCTTTAACCATGAGTTCAACCTCTCCTTGCTCTAGCCATGCATGACATAACTTTCCCACACTTGCTGAGTACCCACGGTACTCAAACTTGCTTTTCTGTTGGTTTATATTGCTGCTCAGGTCAAGAGAATGATGTGGTGTTTAATGACCAAGACTTTGGTCCCGAGGAAGGATTCTAGGTTCACGGAGTCCCCGGGCAACGCCTGTGATGGAGCCCACAAGATTTATATTCCGCTGCTGTTTTATTTACATGTCATGAACTTATTATCGTCCATCGAGACATATGCTATGTAAGACTTATTTATATTCAACACCTGGCTTGTAATAAATGATGCTTCACTATTTGTCATCACATGTATGAGAGAATGATCCTGGCATACATGTGGTATTCACTCGGTTGTTCTTCGGAGAAACCGGGTGTGACAGTAGATCAGTTGCACACCGGCTGGAATTACCAGTGATATTCACCGGTGTGTACGACATCTTCCACATTTCTCAGCTGAGGAAGTGCCTCAAGTGTTCAACCACCATTCAGCTGGGGAATATCGAAGGACTGAAACTAGATCTCACACATCAGGAGGGACTGGTTCAGATCATCGACATAAAGGACGGAACCACACGCGACGGCACGTTGTGGTTCTATAAAATTTTAGGGAGTGGTTACTCCAAGGTTGAAGCGACATGGGGGAGCGAAGGATTTCTTCGTGCCAAATCATCCCGACTTTGGACGTCGCACAACCGATAATTTTTCACCATCCTCCCTCTCATTTTTACCTTGTAATCTCGGAACGAGATTCTTTTAAGGGGGGGATTGTAAAGGTCCCTAAATATGCATACACAGAAACTCTTGTTTGCACCAAGTTGGTTTCCCATGTATGAAAAATGGGACTTGTTTAAACTTTTCCACATGTGATAATACACATGGGATCTCTCTTCACACAAGTTCAAATCTTTATTTGAAAACTTGGAACCCAAGAGGGATCTAAAACCATGGTGAGAATATCCCATATGTGTGAGAAAGCTAAAGTAAGATTTTGAGAACAAATTGTTCCACTCAAAATTCAAATGAGAGTAACACAATGATTTCAAACTGTTGTGTTAAAAATCCCATTTGCAGCTGCCAAATCAAAGATCAGATTTCATAGTTGAATTCCTTGGGTCCAAATTAGGGGGTAGGCAAAGTTTCATGAATTTTTTGAAATGTTTCCTACCCATTTTTTTAAATGGACTTTTAAATGCATAGGAATTCAAATTCAAATATGGATTTGGATGAAACTTGTCCAATTCTTCAAATTCCATTCAGATTATATTTTTCCACATTTGAATGGAGTTGTTTGCCAAAGTGTGGAGATATTTGTGAGAAAAATTGGAGGGGATAAGGGGGACAGTGGGGTCCACATGTCATTGAGGGAATTTGGTGTGCAAAAGATCTTCATTGGCAGTGCCCGGTCCCTGTTTTTCCTCCTCCACTCGAAGTAACCGCGTCACCGAGACAAAACTCGGGCCTTCTCGCTGTGTGACACAGGGGCAGGCCGGAGCCACCTACCCCTCGCGATCCTTGCGCTGGCGAGCTGGTTTCCCCTCCTTATCACGTCGGCCGCGTTCTTTTGCCCACAACCCCGAGGCCCGGTTCTGTTCGCTTCCTCCTCGCACAAGAGCTCGACAGAGGCTGCCGCCACCATGTCGATCGTTCGGCCACCGCCAAGATCACGTGCAAGCTTCGAATAAGCAGAAAAACCGCACCGTAGCAACCTCCACGACGTCCTCAAACCTTCACCGAGGGTGCTAAGCCTCCTCACACCGAGTTTCCGCGGCGACCGAGAGCAACCGCCGGAGGGCTCTCACGTGGACAGCCCTACAGAGAGCTTCTCAGGCCCAAGCAAGAGTACCCTCGGACGCGCTAGGACACTGTGGTGCTCATCTCTGAAGCTCAAGCCGTGACATGATCCACCGAGTGCGAATTTGAGAAAACTCCTCCGGCGGGCACAAACCGACCTTCCGGCACGGTAATCCCGAATTCAATCCCTCTGCTCGTTCCTAGGTCGTGAAAACTTACATACAAGACCGCCAGTAGTCGGCGATCATTAGCCCTTCACAGCCCTAGCGTGAAACTGCATGTAGGCCGAGTATTTCTAGGTTTTCTAACGGTGACCGAGGCGGGGAGAATCGGGTTCACGGTGCAACCATGGTTAGAGCTTTCCCCGAGCCTTTGTATGGCCATGTCGACCTCCCCTGGGATCCACCGATGCTGTAGCGTCATTTCACCAATGTTTTGATGGGCTAGGTTGGCCGGGCGACATCGCCGAATAGGTACCGAGCCGCCGCACCGTCGCCGGCTATGTTAGAGCCACCGCCGGTCGGGGGAAATGGTTCCATCGTGTTCAGCGTGTGGAACTAGGCCCTAGCGGCGAGGGAGAGAGCGGGAGCTGGCCGGACGGTGAAGATCAGTGCGGCTCCGGTGAGCCCGGCGGCGCGCGGGAGCGGGAGCAGGAGGTAGAAGACGAGGTGGCCGGGCCCGCTTGTCAGTCGCTCAGGAATAGTGGGGGGGTCTTCTGTTGCACCGGATCTTCTGTGACAGTGCGGAAAACAGTCCTGTGGCCCCGTGTGGTGTAGCCGAGGGGTTAACACGTGTGGGCTGGACCCGCTGTCACAGATTTGAACTTTTCCCGGTTAATTCAAATCCCAGAACTTCCCCAAAGTTTAGAACCACATAACTTTTGCTAGGAGCTCCAAATTTAGTGATTCAAATTGGGTTCGATTCATATTGAATAGCTCTATCCAAATATGCAACCTAATTTGTATTAAACCAATTAATTAATGCTGGAAAATTCTTGAAAACTTTTCAGCAAAAGAATTTTAGAGAGAATTTGGTTCATCCAAAAATCCTCAAATTTTGCCAGTATTGTCTTTAGGATGTTAGTAAACTCCTGTAAAAGTTTCGGCTCATTTGAAGTTGATTTGATTAGGGGAATTCAGATTTGAGATTGCTGTGTTCAAATGAGTACAGAAACAATTTCAGAAAAGTTCCAAAACTTGGAAATTCAGTCCTAGAAAATTCTTAGCTCCACAAATCCTAGGAAAATTCATGCATACTCCCTGAGCTAGGTTTGAAAGTGTAATTCACTTGAGTTTGCATTAAAGTGCAAGTTTATTCAGAATTAATTCCTTTTTTCCTAAATGCTTAGGGAATTGTTCTGAGTGATCTACTCATTGAAAATTTCTAAATTTTGGTCCAGATTACTTTCTTGTGACACGGAACTCACAAGAAAATTTTCAGCTCCATTGGAGCTCTGGATCATCACTGTTCTGTTCAACCTATTTAGAGGAGTAACACACAAGTGGTAAAATACACTTATCACTTAATCATGTTGCTTAGACCCGAACTCAAACCGCTAGCACCAGTGTCATTTTAAATTCTAAACAGGGTTCCAGTTTTTAAACTTGTCATTAGAACTTGTAGCAAAGTCTTTACAATTAAACATATGTGCATATTCATTACGTGTAGCATCTACGTGAAGAACTTGAAGTCATTGGAGTAGAGATCAAAGGAGGGAGGCAAGAGATCAAACCAAGTGGTCTTCACTAACTGAGTTATATATATTAGTCCCCTGCAAAACAAAGGCAATCCCCGGTTTGCATCAAAACTTACAAGTTTTTATTTGTATACACTTTATATTGTCTAGCATTTCGTTCTTGCATTAAGTCTAGATGGTATGAAACTCCAAATGCATGACCTAGAAAACCCTGGAGTATAATGTAGAGTAGGTTATAAATTGATTATAACTGCTGATCTCAAATTAACAAAAGTGGATTAAAAGAAGCAAAACTCGAGTGGGCAGTTTCCTACTCGTGAAACGGGATTAAGGGGGATCAATCGGAAGAGTTGGGAATTGATCCTCATAGTTGGGAAGGGTGACCGGGCAGTGGATGGAAGGCTCAAGGATGTGGTCTTGTGAACCTAGTCTATGTCTGAGTCGATTAAGGCCCGTTCTCGTGTGCGGCCCCGCTGGACAAAATTGAGATGTGTACCGGATGCATACTGGCTATATGGGACCTAGGAAACCGATGTAACATTTTAACCTGGGTGTCGAGGCATACCTCACCGTCTGATGCCGATGCTGAAAGGATAGAGAAGTCGGCTCTACGAGGGTTTGCCGTAGAGAGACTTAATCCCAGTTGGTGGGACCGGTTCGACATTTGGGTGTCGTGTGAAAGGTTGCCACGTAAGACGTCAGTGATGGTTTCTGTGTGCAACGTCGAGTACGGGCGTACGTGTCGTGTCAACCGGGTGTTTTTTATTGCAATCACCGTCGCTCGTGGTAGTGAGCATACTTGTACACTGAGTCGTGACGTAGTAATAAACTGGGAAACATTTAATATGCTTCGTGAGTAATCCTCATAATGGAGATGAGGAACGATCAACACTTCACTAAATTTAATTTCCACCTTGGGCTAGTAGCGTCGAGGCAAAGCGTTTCTTGTTTGATTGTGGTGTCTCGACGGTATTGGCGCAAGGTCTGTATGAGTCTAGGTTAGCTCACTAAAGTTACTTTCACCTCGGGCAAGTGTTATTTCATGCCATGGAGGATTGTTAGCACTGAATTGCTCAGAGCGCACAGTAGAGAAAAATTATTGCACGACTTTATTATTAATTTACGAAAAAAACAAATAAAATCTAACCAAAAAATATCATACCTAGTCAAGGCAGGGCGTCGACTGAGGCAGAGGCGGCAGCGGCAGCGGCACGGCGGCGCAGCCGGTGCAGCGGTCAGGGCTGGAGCGACGGTCGAAGCTGCAGCGGCGGACAGCGGCAAATTAAAGCCGAGGTGTCATTAGGATTATAAGAAGGATGAAAAGAGTTGTACAAAAAAGTAAAGGTAGTTTCACATATGAATAGACCCAGGCTAATCAAATGATGATACGACAAAGATATAGCCAAATTTGTATTTATATATTGAAGGTAGTTTCACAAGAGTAAAGGTAGTTCCCGATGCTATTTTTATTAAGCTGAGTTAATCTAACTGTGTATTAGCTAAGTTAATCTCTTGCTTGCTTCTGTAGTGCTTGCTGCAAATTATCATCACTACTGTGTAGTCCACTCACAAAAGACCATAATTCTCAGGAACCTCAAACTCTAACAACTGCTACAGGAGGGTGGTTTCCATACGGTATCAGTGTTCCAGCCACTTCACATTTCTTATTTGGTAAAATCATAAAATTCTTTTTATATAGTTTCTGTTTCCTTTATAGGTCCGCAAACTATTGCAGCATTTTTCTCGAACATATGCAAATCTGCAAAACCCTGAAGGTCCTATAGAAGATGGGCAGTACATTATGTATGTTGGTACTATTATGTCTTCCAGGTAATCGAGTCTTACACATATTTAGGTTTAGAGCCATACAATAAAATATATGCAAAAGGTGTAGGAATTTTAGATAAAAATTGAGCAATTTAATTCATCAGATCTCTCAGATGGTCAGACATACCGGCGCTGTGGAGAAGGGGCACGGCGGGTCGACGGCCGGGGAGGCGCTGCAATGGCGCGGTAGGCGACGACGGGGTCGGCTGGGGAGGCACTGCAATGGCGCGGTAGACGACGGCGGCCGGTAGGCGATGGCGGGGGTCGGCCGGGGAGGCGCGCGGCCGGCGGGCGACGCCGGGGCTCGTCCGGGGAGGCGCGCGGCTGGCGGGCGACACGGGGGCTCGGCCGGGGAGGCGCGCGGCCGGGGATGTTGGTCGGCTGGGGAGGTGCGCAATGGCGGGCGACGGGGAGGCGAGCGGGTGACGGGCGACGGCGGCGCGGCTGGGATGTTAGTTGGCCGGGGAGGCACGCAATGGCGGGCGACGCCGGCGGTCGGCCGGGGAGGCACGCGGCCACTAGGCGATGCCGGTGGTCGGCCGGGGAGGTGCGCGGGTGACGGGCGACGGCAGCGCGGCCAGCGGCGGCTCGACGGGAGATGGAAACGGATGCGAGCTAGGAGTTGTCGGCCACCCGAGCTATATCGCGATTATTTTCATGAGCTGGGGTTGAGGCCCACGAAAATAAATGTGTTTTCGTCAGCCACGCCGCAAACCGATGAAAATCCACACGGAAATCGAGATCAGACAGCTAGGAGGGACTGTTGTGGCAGGTATTGTCGTGAGCACTTTTGCAGCCGACGAAAATCTCTCCGGAAACCGAGGAGGGACCGTTGTGGCAGGTATTGTCGTGATCCACTGGCAAACCAACAAAAATGTGCACGTAAATCGAGATCTGACAACGGTATTTCCATGAGCTCCTTTGTAAAACCCACGAAAATATTGCCGAAACTGAGGCGGGACAGTTTTGTCGTGAGCCAGACGGAAACCCACGAAATTAGCGCGCCGATTTTCGTGAGCTGTGTCCAGACACCCACGACATTAACTGTACTTTCGTGAGCCGTGAAAAAACCCACGAAATTAGGCTCCGATTTTCGTGCTCATGCCCTAACCCACGAAAATAGTGGTCACAATTTCGTGTGCTGGAAAGAAAACCCACGAAGATAACATCTATTGTCGTGAGCTACATCAAAACCGACAAAAATAGCGCCTATTTTCGTGTGCCAGCACCGAAACCCACGACAATACCTCATATTTTCGTGTGCCACAGGTTGGCTCACGAAACTTTTTGTATTTTCGTGAGGGCTGACGAAAATTTGTTTGGCCGACGAAAATAGTTCAGTTTCTTGTAGTGACTCTAGAGACTATGCGACATTGTTGGAGCAGATCACCGGAGATAACTCGCAAGAGATCGCCGGAGCTACGGCGCACGCGGGTGTGGTACACAATGAACACGAGTCAGTTTTGTGAGATGATGCTGCAACAATGCGCACCCCCTCGTTTTTCATTATGCATATATCAGAAACCGATCTGTTACAGCCCTGAAATCACGCTGCACTCACCCACTTCCCGCACAACAGCTGATCGCCCGTTCGTCCGTGATGACTGGGTGCCTGGTGACGTGTTCCTTGCATGCAACAGCTACTTCATGCAGCTAACGAACTATTATCACATGAACATAAGCAGTGAGGTCCTAAACATGCAACTTAGCGTGCAATATTTCAAAATAAACATGCAAACAAGTAGTAAATTGCAGCTGATGCACGGGATTACTCAACATATCACCCCCTAATCCCGCTGCACCAGGATCACACCCAACTTCTCACGTAGTTCTGCAAACTTGATTCTTCCCAACGCCTTTGTTAAAATGTAGGCAACTTGTTCATTTGTGTTGACATGCTGGACATCAACATGGCCATTTTCAACACATTCCTGGATAAAATGATATTGTGTGTCAATGTGTTTACTTCTTTCATGATGCACCGAACTCTTGCTAAGATCTATTGCTGACTTGTTATCCACAAACAGCCTGAACTTCTTAGCAACATTTCCTGTTAGTTCTGCCAGCAATTTACTCACCAAACTCCTTGACAAGCTGCTGACGCGGCTGCTATGTATTCTGCCTCACAAGATGACAAGGCATCTTTTGCTTCTGTGATACCCAAGAGACGATACTCGACCCCAGGAAGAAAACAACACCTGATGTACTCTTGCGATCATCAATGTCTCCAGCAAGATCACTGTCTCTATAACCCATCAAAGGTTGTTCTACTTCAGCTGTTTTCTTGTAACTACATCCAAAACCAAGAGTTCCAGCAATGTACCTGAGGATTTGTTTAACAGCAGCCCAATGTTGCTCAGAAGGGGACTCCATGTACCTGCTGACAATCCCAACCGGATAGGCTAAGTCAGGACGAGAATTCACCAGGTACCTTAAAGTCCCTATACACTCCTGTATTTTGTGGCATCCACCACAGTTGCTCCATCATTCTTGCTGAGTTTAAGGCGATTTTCCATTGGGGTATGAGCTGGCTTGCATCCAGTCATGCTTCCCAGCTCCAAGATCTTCTTTGCATATGCACTCTGGCATATAATAATCTCCCCATTTCCTTGTTTAACCTCAAACCCCAGATAATATCTCAAGAGACCCAGATCACTCATGCTGAATTTCCTCGTCATCTGGTTTTTGAACATAGCATTGTCTTCTGGGCTTGGACCAGTGATGATCAAGTCATCCACATACACACCCACAAGCAGATAACCTTCTGTGCTTTCTCTTCAGTACACAGCTGCTTCCAAGGAGCTCCTAACAAAGCCCAGT
Organism: Neostapfia colusana; assembly: GCA_030760725.1. Classification (NCBI taxonomy): domain Eukaryota; kingdom Viridiplantae; phylum Streptophyta; class Magnoliopsida; order Poales; family Poaceae; genus Neostapfia; species Neostapfia colusana. The sequence continues at coordinate 6,462,024 of JASWHV010000006.1, forward strand.
GTCAGCAACTCACGGTCCAGCTTAGCATTCCATGCCTGAGGAGCCTGCCTTAACCCGTACAGCGCCTTGTGTAACTTTAACACCTTTCTGGCATTGTTTGACTCGATGAAGCCTGGTGGCTGATGTACATAGACATTTTCTTGCAGAACACCATTCAAAAAGGCCGACTTCATATCCATGTGATGAATTTCCCAGCCCCCATGTCCAGCAAGTGCTAACAGAAGTCTAACAGTTTCCATCCTTGCAACAGGAGCATATACATCTTCAAAATCCACCCCTTGGCGCTGAGAATACCCTTTTGCAACTAATCTAGCCTTTTGCTTTAGCACGTTACCTGATGGGTCTTTCTTAATCTTGAACACCCACTTCAAGCCTATGGCTTTGTTTCCTGGAGGTAGACTCACAAGCTCCCAAGTTTATTTTCCTTTATTGCTTTCATCTCCTCTTCCATGGCACTTCTCCAACACTTATCACCCAAAGCCTCATCTATGCTTCTAGGTTCCTCAGCAGTGAGTAGACATAAGCCAGTGTAATCAAAATCTTGCATTTCCTCAGTTGAGTCAAGCACATCTTGAATCTTTCTATATCGGAGTGGTACACCTTCTGAAAAGCCATGCTCACTCCCACTTGGAGGTGTTGCAAACTCCACTCCAGGACTTGGGGCTTCATCAACAGCAGGCGTCAGAGGCGTCAATGAGTCGGGTGCTTCAAATACCTCCTCGGATCGGTTAGAATTTGTTGTATCATGATCATCACCAGTCATAACAGTTGCTCAGCTCTCAACAGTGAGAATAGCTTCAATGTTCTCCTCTGACTCAACATTGCTCCGATTCCAAGACTTGTTTTCTTCAAATATGACATCCCGGGACATATGTACTTTCTTCTCCACAGGATCATAAAGCTTATATCCTTTGGTTCCCGGCTCATACCCGAGGAACACCATTGGAGTTGAACGATCAGAAAGCTTGTTTACACTGGGTCCAATCCTTTTTACATGTGCAACACATCCAAAAGTCCTTAGATGGTAGACTTTCGGGTTCCTGTTATGCCATGCCTCATAGGGGGTTCTACCTTTCAATATCTTGGTTGGAGACTGGTTGAGAATGTACACCGCTATTCTCACCGCTTCGCCCCAAAAATGTGCTGGCATGTTATTTGACTTCAGCAAACATCTAGCCATCTCCATGACCGTTTGTTTTCGTCGTTCCACCATAACGTTTTGTTGTTGTCTGTACGGTGTAGTGGTGTAGTGCTTGATTCCCTTATCATCACAATACTCATCAAATTCAACCGAGTTAAACTCTCCACCTCTGTCCGAGCGAAAAGCTTTGAGTCTGCCCCCCAGTTGGTTCTCAGCAGCAGCCTTGATCTTCTTGAAGAACTTGAGAACCTCACACTTTGTTTCTAACAACTCCACCCACATATATCTTCTATGATCGTCAACCACTAGAAAGAAAAACTTCTTACCTCCTGGTGTACTGGGTTTGATCCGCCCACACAAGTCTCCATGAAAAATTTCCAGAGGATGATCACCTCTGTGATCTGTAACACAAGGAAATGCATCCCTGTGCTGCTTGCCCAAAGCACAGCCTTCACAAAACTGACCTACTCGATCAATTTGAGGAATTCTTTCCACCATGTTCTTCATTCCCAGTTCTCTGAGGGCTCGGAAGTTTAGATGTCCATACTGGGAGTGCCACAACCACGCTTGATCTCCATGCCTAGTCATCAAACAGATTGGTGTGGTGTGTTTCAGCTTCAACACATACAACCGGTTTTATGTTCGCGCCACCTGAGTGAGCAGGCCACCTTCCCGGTCATATACTGTCAGTCTTCCATCCGACATATTGATCCTGCATCCACATTCTTCCAACTGGCCCAAGCTAACAATATTGCTTTTCAGTTTGGGGATATGATATACCTCGGTTAATACCTTATGCTCGCCACTTCTTTCCTTCCAGCCCAAGCCCGCAGATCTCAACCACCGAATCATCCCCAAAATGCACTGTCCCTTGCACGGTTTCATCCATTGACACAAGCACCGACTTGCACCCAGTCATGTGGTTACTTGCTCTGGAATCAAGATACCACATCTCGTTCTTGTATTCTTCCGGGAACACTCGTTCCTCATTAAGAAACACACTCTGCACAGAGACATCTGGGGTTTGACATGAAGTGGTGAGTAATAGTGATGGTTGATCAACCTCTTTTGTTGCCAAATTTGCTGTTTCATCTCAAGGTCGACGTGGTTTCCGGCACTCCTTAGCCCAGTGTCCGTAGATACTGCAGTTATGGCACTTGCCTCGCTTGCGCCCGGCACCAGTTCCCGTTGATCATTTTCCACGATCACGTTGTGCACCCCCGTCACGAGCATTGTCGGCCCGTGTGCACCCCTTGCCCTTGACCTGAGGATGGTTCCCTCCGGTGGCTCCAGTTGAACCCACTTGACGTTGGCGCTGTCTTGCCGCCCATTCCTCTTCAGTGAGAAGAAGGCGCACGGTCTTGTCGGTGTTCTCATCGACGTCGTCGCGATCCTCTGCCACGCGCAACCTGCCGACCAGTTCTTCTATTGTCAGCGTCTTTAGATCAAGGAACATCTTGATCGAGACAGCGATCTGGTTAAACTTGGACGACAGAACACGTAGGAATTTCTTGATCACGCGCACGTCTTCAATCTTCTCTCCCAACTCGCCAAGGTTGGCAACCAGGGTGTTGATTCTCATGGTGAAATCATCAACGCTTTCTCCATCCTTGAAAGCGATGACCTCAAACTCCCTGAGGAGCCGTTGGGCACTCGCTTCTTGGACGCATTCGGCACCCATCCGCATGGACCTCACCGATGCCCACGCTACCTTGGCCATCTTCTTCTTGGCCAACGTGGTGTGCATGTCCGTCTGCACCACATGAAGGAGGGCTGCTAGCGCCAGCAGATCCTCACGACGCTCGACGTTGTCGTTCACGATCGCCTCCCAGAGACCCTGTGCCTCAAGGTTCACCTGCGTCACCAACGCCCATTGGGTATAATTCGTGTGCTTCAGCACCGGATACGCCAGGGATCCGGCGGATTCCTTCACGATCATGACTTCCCTCGAAGTGCCGCTCTCGTTGCCGGTCGCCAATGCCTTCGGAGGAGTCGCCACCATGGTCCGCGCTCTGATGCCACTTGTTGGATCAGATCACCAGAGATAACTCGCAAGAGATCGCCGGAGCTACGACGCACGTGGGTGTGGTACACAATGAACACGAGTCAGTTTTGTGAGATGATGCCGCAACAACACGCACCCCCTCGTTTTTCATTGTGCATATATCAGAAACCAATCTGTTACAGCCCAGAACTCACGCCGCACTCACCCACTTCCCGCACAACAGCTCATCGCCCGTTCGTCCGCGATGACCGGGTGCCTGGTGATGTGTTCCTTGCATGCAACAGCTCCTTCATGCAGCTAACAAACTATTCTCACATGAACATGAGCCGTGAGGTCCTAAACATGCGACATAATGTGCAATATTTCAAAATAAACATGCAAACAAGTAGTAAAATGCAGCTGATGCACGGGATTACTCAACAGACATCAAATATGTCATTGACGTCTATCTATAATTGGATAAGGTTTTCACCCTAAGATAGGAAGCAGAGCACAAAGATGACACCCACCTGGTTGCTCCCAACGTCATCAGCATCGAAGGGATCACAAAAGTAATTGACAACGTCCTCACACAATGTCCAACGAGTCCATCCATCTGCTATCATTAGCCCAGCCACAATACGAATGGCTCTGTTTGGGACTGAGGAGTTATATGGCTGAGACTGCCATGTTGCCCCCTTCATATAGAGGCAACCGAGGACTGACCGCCATCTTCATTTCGGTATAAGGACAACCTTTGAACCGAAGACTCCAGGTGTGGCCTCCACCACCACTATGCAATCGTGTCGCCCTTGGTATCTGAGATGCCCAAGCATGGCCACTATTGCTGCAACTAAGCATCCATGGCACCCAAGATATGAACGCTGATGCAGGCCCAGAGCTGGTCCACGAAATTGTTGTCTACCCTCTGCTGCGCCAAGACGCTGATTTGAGCAGGCGCAGTGTCGATACATGGTCGTCTAAACAGGGTTCCAGTTTTTAAACTTGTCATTAGAACTTGTAGCAAAGTCTTTACAATTAAACATATGTGCATATTCATTACGTGTAGCACCTATGTGAAGAACTTGAAGTCATTGGAGTAGAGATCAAAGGAGGGAGGCAAGAGATCAAACCAAGTGGTCTTCACTAACTGAGTTATATATATTAGTCCCCTGCAAAACAAAGGCAAGCCCCGGTTTGCATCAAAACTTACAAGTTTTTATTTGTATACACTTTATATTGTCTAGCATTTCGTTCTTGCATTAAGTCTAGATGGTATGAAACTCCAAATGCATGACCTAGAAAACCCTGGAGTATAATGTAGAGTAGGTTATAAATTGATTATAACTGCTGATCTCAAATTAACAAAAGTGGATTAAAAGAAGCAAAACTCGAGTGGGCAGTTTCCTACTCGTGAAACGGGATTAAGGGAGATCAATCGGAAGAGTTGGGAATTGATTCTCATAGTTGTGAAGGGAGACCGGGCAGTGGATGGAAGGCTCAAGGACGTGGTCTTGTGAACCTAGTCTATGTCTGAGTCGATTAAGGCCCGTTCTCGTGTGCGGCCCCGCTGGACAAAATTGAGATGTGTACCGGATGCATACTGGCTATATGGGACCCAAGAAACCGATGTAACCTGTTAACCTGGGTGTCGAGGCATACCTCACCGTCTGATGCCAATGCTGAAAGGATAGAGAAGTCGGCTCTACGAGGGTTTGACGTAGAGAGAATTAATCCCAGTCGGTGGGACCGGTTCGACATTTGGGTGACGTGTGAAAGGTTGCCACGTAAGACGTCAGTGATGGTTGCTGTGTGCAACGTCGAGTACGGGCAAACGTGTCGTGTCAGCCGGGTGTTTTTGATTGCAATCACCGTCGCTCGCGGTAGTGAGCATACTTGTACACTGAGTTGTGACGTAGTAATAAACTGGGAAACATTTAATATGCTACGTGAGTAGCCCTCATAATGGAGATGAGGAACGATCAACACTTCACTAAATTTAATTTCCACCTTGGGCTAGTAGCGTCGGGGCAAAGTGTTTCTTGTTTGATTGTGGAGTCTCGACGGTAATGGCGCAAGGTCTGTATGAGTCTAGGTTAGCTCACTAAAGTTACTTTCACCTCGGGCAAGTGACATCGAGATGAAGCGTTTCTTGTTTGATTGTGGAGTATCGATGTGAATTGCGCGAGGACTATAAAAGTTGCTTAAAACTTGAAGTAAGGATTTTCCTTTAGCTCAAGTTCATCCTTTGTGCAAACTGCTATATTCAGTCCTCTATTTTCAGCATGTAGAGTTTCATGACTAGGGTGACGGTTAAGTCTTGCTGAGCTTCGTGCTCACAGATACTGCATAAGTGGTTTTGCAGGTAATAACTATACGCTGATATGTACGGGTGTCGGATGAGACTCGGAGCTCTCCGAGTGATGAACTCATGACAACCCATGCCGCTGCTATTGTGATAGTGTTGCTAGCGAGAAGGGTCCGCGGGCTGGACACCTTCTCTGTTGGTTAGCATAGGTATGAGACGTGAGTTGTATTAATCTTCCGTTGTAGATTATTTTGAGAAGTATTTGTAAAATTTACACTTTGTAAGCTTCCGCTTGATTTATGTACTATGATGCTTTATTATGTGTGATGTTGGGTGCCGCTTCGCACGGCACCATCCAATGCGATTCCCGGGCGAGGGGCACGGCCCCATGATCGGGACCGGGCCCTCACAGCGTGGTATCAGAGCCGCATTGGTAATAGCGCATGTAATAAGGATCGTATTACGACAAAAAAAACTTAGGATACGGTGAGGATACGGTATTAGGCCCACATAAGGACTATAGTAGTATAGTTATTTAAAGTGGCATGACTAACATACTTGTTATAATTCTGAACTTTTATTATGTAATGATGCACCTACATTCAGGTAAGAATGGTAAGGAACGCCACCAAAAGCGGTTCAATTTCGGTTAGCTCCCCTGACGAGGAAAGTGGTTCAGGGATAGGTCTCACAGCTTGGTGTGGGACGCCAATATGAAACTCTTGGACTCTTCATGTTCCTGAGTTTATATGAAACGCTGATCCCTAGCGTGCATTAGGCAAGTAAGTGGAGACCCCATCGTGTGGTCAGTAACGCGATAGTGTGTTCGTCTGGAAATAGCCCAGGGGGACATGCGCAGCGCTTGCCATCGGCGTGCCCTGCAGGGAAGTAGGTGGTATCCATTGGGTTGATAACATTCCCAACTGTGACAAGCCCTTCATGATATACTAGGGTTCCCCGTCGTGTGGTGTAAAAATGCGACCATGTACCTTGAGACATGACTTGACTCAAGGACAGCCCGTATGAAAATGATACAGGGCGTATGTTTTTATTATGATATGGAACTGCCTGAAATGAAAAACCTATGTGTGCATCATCATTGAGTATTCTTCTGCAAGTACTAACCACGTACATATCCCGTGTAGTACACGTTTGTGAGTGACCGTCTTAGTGCCACTGATAATACGGATATGCCGGTATAATCCGGTTAGGATTTTATTTGGTAAGGAGCGTAGTACCGACATGTTTCTTACGGTGCATCGACACCGTACTACACTTAATAACCTCTTCCCTATGAAGAAATGATTCATGAGCTAACTTTCAACTAAAACTGGAGGTTTGAAACAAATATTAGTTATGGAACTCTTATTTTGAGCTAAGATTCAAATGAGAGAAGGTTTAGGTTTCAAAGATTTCAAAAATAGAGTGCTCTGTTTCTAGCAGGAATTCTTGTTGGACTTTAACAGAGCATAACTCTAAGTAGATTTAACCAATTAAGGTGTATGATACAGTTATGGAAATCTTTTCAAGTGCTCTACAACTTTCTTGTAGACCTCCAGAGCAAAATCACACGTTAAGTGGGTGAAAAGTCCAGTTGAAGGCGAACTGTCCAGAACCAGGACAGAGGAAAAACCTCTCTGGATCTTTCTGTTTTTAATCCATAACTTCCTGTAGAAAAATCCTTAAGGAGTCTGTGATACACCATTGGAAAAGTTATGAGATGTGCAACAGTGTTGTAGTTCAAAGTTTGTTCAGATTCTTGTTGTATTTTCATATACAACTGTGATAAAATCAGTCACATAAAAATGGGATGCTGGCAAAATTTTGTCCAGGAATTCTGTCAACTTTGAGCAATCATAACTTCTGATCCAGAAATGATCTGGAGGCATAGGAGTACTCGTTGGAAACATATTGAAGTTAACTTTAACTCTGGTATTCAACTTGAGTTATGAAAATGCTTCTAAACGGATCAAAATCTGGGTTAGGACAGAAGAGTCTGTTCTGCACAGCAAAGAGAACGGCTGAAGGAGCAACTAAGTGAACTCAAGGGCAATGAGTTATACGACCAAGCTCATGACCTTGGGGTTGCTCTGCGCTGTGTAGTAGGAAGAAGGACGAAACACTACGGCTTAGTGTTAATTTTCGTCCATTTAACATTGTGACAATCAAGGACAAGTACCCGTTACCACAGATCAACATATTGTTTGATCAGTTGGTCAAAGCAAGGATCTTTTCCAGGATGGACTTAGGATCAGGGTACCATCAGATTGAGATAAGGGCTGAGGCTATTATGAAGACAGTTTTTCGGCGAGGTACGGAGTTTATGAGTACCTGTCATATTCCTTGGTCTTACTAACACTCCAGCTCAGTCCATGTACTTAAGGAACTCGGTATTCATGCCGGAGTTGGACAAGTTTGTCGTGGTCTTCATCCACGACCTACTGGTTATTCCAAGTCGGAGGAAGCACACGAGAAGCACCTGCGTAGAGTCTTGCAACAGCTGCGAGATCACAAGCTATACGTGAAATTCAGCAAGTGCGAAATTCTAGATATTACGAGTAATTTGTCTCGGGCATATCATCTCAGCGAAGGGCATCGCTGTAGACCCGAGTAATATCGCACAAGTGCTGCATTGGAAGTCCCCGTGGTCTATTAAAAGAGGTACGGAAAAATTCCTCGGACTCGCGGGATATTATCAGAGGTTCATTTCGAACTTCTCGAAGATTGCCAAGCCTATGACATAGCAGCTGAAGAAGGCTACCAAATAAGTTTTGAGTCCAGCATGTAAATCAACGTTCAAGGCATTAGTGAAGCACCTAACATCAGCACGGTTTTTGGCACAGCCAAACACAACAAGACCGTTCGCTGTGTACTGCGATGCATCCGGCTTTGGGCTAGGATGTGTCTTGCTATGTGTGTTGGCATGAGTAGAACCTGCCCCAGAACAAGTTCTCCCCTTCCAAGACCAAGAGTTTCCATTCCCAGAGCAGCAGGAGGAAGGCAAGTGTCCTTGACCACTTTGACCCTATACTAGGACGTGTAGATAGAATTATTTGCATTGTCAATTGAAATCTGAAACCCATGCTAGGAAGTTTCCCTAGAATTGCATTACCTTGTTTCCTTGTAGCTTGGGTTGGGATTTATTTTATCATGTCATTCATTCATATTACTTATGCTTAGCCATGCTTAGAATGGGATAAGAGTGATATGAGATCATCAACTTGTTTACTTTAATCTTGAATGAGATATTATGAGTTATGTAGAGGTAGGGATCGAGGCAAGTTGGATGATTTGGTTGATGCTGGGTGCACGAGACTCGGGTTTGTGTTTAGTACTTGCCTGGATCCTAAGGACCGGTTCATGGAGCATGTAACCTGGCTTTACCGTGCCAACCACATGCTGAGATGGGGCAGCTTGGCCAATTAATTAGGTGTATCCCCGGCGTAGTATGGGTGTATTGGATGGTGCGGGGAATAGGTGTCAGCTGGACTACCATATGAACCGCAAGGCTCAAGAGGGGGCCACTGCAGCGGGGTTGGAGCCTCTTGTATGCTGTTAGGGGTGAAACCTTAGTGGGCCCACGCTCGTCGGGAATCCATTTGTAAAGGCCACGTAGTGATCTCCTGGCTACACACCTGGGAAGTGTGAATGTGGTTCGCGGCCACTGGCATAATGGAGGTTCTTTTAGTCCACCCGGCAACGGGGGATGAAATCACTACATGTGGGTACAGTGGTGCAAACTCTGCAGAGTCAAAACTGTCATGACAGCTGTGCTCACGGTCAAGAGCGGCTTGGACATATTCATGATTAGAGGATGATGAATTGGGAAGTTGTGGATGTTAAGCGGGAAGCTTAACATTGGAGATGAGACTATGTTTACTTGATAATGATGATGGGTTGAGGGATTGGGATCCATTTCACCGGTGTAGTAATGTAGGTGCTTAATAAGCTAAGGTGATAGGTAATAATTGCGTAGTGCTTTAACCATGAGTTCAATCTCTCCTTGCTCTAGCCATGCATGACATAACTTTCCCACACTTGCTGAGTACCCACGGTACTCAAACTTGCTTTTCTGTTGGTTTATATTGCTGCTCAGGTCAAGAGAATGATGTGGTGTTTAATGACCAAGACTTTGGTCCCGAGGAAGGATTCTAGGTTCACGGAGTCCCCGGGCAACGCCTGTGACGGAGCCCACAAGATTTATATTCCGCTGCTGTTTTATTTATATGTCATGAACTTATTATTGTCCATCGAGACATATGCTATGTAAGACTTATTTATATTCAACACCTGGCTTGTAATAAATGATGCTTCACTATTTGTCATCACATGTATGAGAGAATGATCCTGACATACATGTGGTATTCACTCGGTTGTTTTTCGGAGAAACCGGGTGTGACAGAAGTGGTATCAGAGCCAAGGTTGCCCGTAGGAACGTGGCCCAAGGTAGAAATGGACGTATTTAAGGACCCTATTTTCTTAAAAACTATTTTACAAAGGTGTGGGTTGAAGGTGTTATTTAATGGGGTCACTTTATTCATCTTACCCCAACTTTTATTCAAAATACAATTTTTGTTTAACTCTCATCTAACTTAATTTTAAATGCTTTATGTTTTAGATGGTTCGCATGATCCGCACCGCTCGCAAGTCCACCGGAGGGAGAGTTCCTGTAGTTGCCCTTGCCCTGAGAGAGGAGAACCATCCGGTGATGTACCACTACTACGGATTGGCAGTAGGAGGCTTGTTGCGCCGTCTTCGGCGTATGCTCCACGCCGCCGGCAATACGGGCAAGCTAATCATACACTACAGCTTCACCCGGACCATCCGTGAGAAGCGGGAAGAATGGAGTTCAGAAATGAGGATTATCCATGAAAATCAGCTGCTCAAGATCCACCGCTCTCCCGCTTGTCGGGCGACACAGGTTGATGCTGAGAAGGATGTCACCTGGGAGGCCATCACCTGCTAGAGTTACATCAACCGTCGCCACCTGAACAGGACTGAGTACATGTATGTCCTCCAGCGAGAGAGTGGCACCGCGGAGTACAAGTACCCGCCAGTGCAGCAGGGGACTTCCCATGAGCACATGGACCTGTGCTTGGAGGATGCTGCTATGCTCAGCACTCGACTGCAGGAGTGCCAGCAGGAGCTTCAGGATGTTCGTGACACCCTGAAGGAGACTGAGGCGTTGCTTCGTGCCAGCTTGAGGGCGAGAGAAAAAGGAGATGTGAATGAACTATGTGTCACCGTGAATGACACGTGGACTCCTGACTCCCCAGACCGCCGGGCGAGCAGGCGTCGCCGCACTTCTCCACCAGCACCTTCCCCACCTAAAGCGGAATCAGAGGGCAGCCGCAATAATGAGGAAGACCCCGAAGAGCCAGCTCAGTGATACGAGTCATTTAGAGTCCTTTCCCTTATTTCAGCAGGTTATCGAGTAGTCAAGTCAATACCTTAGTTATTTGTGTGTTAATGTTTGGTGTGTGACGTGAGTTGTGGAAGCCATGGGCATTTGTCCACAACCTCGTCTTTAGGTTACTTTGCTTTGATGTGTGAACCCCTATGAATTAAGAGTGCATTTATTTTCGCGTGAGACGTGACTCCCAAAAATCTATGTGAAACCCTCAGAAAATGTTTAATATATTAAGGTCTCAAAAGTTTAATTTTAAACAAGCAATTTGGGAAGTTAATACGTAATGCTTTAAGTTAACATTCGGTTGATCATGATAGATGGCCGAAAGAGGAAAGGGTCGTGGTGCCAACCCCACCAACAACAACGATGAGGCCAGCAACCCTCATCTTTCTGGAGGACAAGACAGGGGTGGTCGCCATGAAGGAGCTGATCCTATCCACCAGATGCTTGAAAATCAGAATCAGCTCATCCAGAGCCTAACTCAAGTGGTGGCCAACTTGCACCAAGCTCCACCCCCACAAGCTGCACCACGCCAACCAAGGTTGAGTGAGTTTCTAGGGACTCAACCTCCAAAGTTTGCAAGTGCTGCTGAACCTCTGGAGGCAGATGACTGGATAAAGACCATTGAGAGCAAGATGAGGATCATACAATGCCAAGGGTATGAGAGGGTGCTGTTTGCCTCTCACCAATTGCATGGACCTGCTGCTGATTGGTGGACCGCTTACGTGGCAGCCCATCATGACCCCGAGAACATCACTTGGGAAGAGTTCAAGCGCAGTTTCCGCAACTATTACATACCAAGGGGTGAACTCAAAAACAAGAGAAAGGAGTTCTTGGGACTGCAGCAAGGAAACATGACTGTAAGGGAATACCCCACTAAGTTCACCCAACTATCCCGTTATGCACCACGGGACATCGAAACTGATGAGCAAAAACAGGACTGTTTTGTTGAAGGACTTACTATGGAAATGCAGTGTGCAATGTCATCCAACGAGTATGAAAGATTCCAAAAGATGGTAGACAGAGCATTTGTCGTGGAGGGGAAGCTGAAGGCCTTGGAAAATGAAAACAAGAGGAAGGCGGGATGGTCACACAAAGCCTCAAGTAGCAACATACGCCCACGTCTGATGCAGCAACCCGCAGGGCAGACGAACCGTGTTGTGGTACTCTACTAAGCACCCAGAGGGTACAACCCGAATTTCAGGCCTCCGTCAGCACCAGCACAGCCGCAACGTCAGTTTGTACAGCAGCCTCGCCCCACATATCAACCTCGACCAGCAGTACAAGGACCACCGAACCAACCCCAAGACAACAAAGGCCAGGCACCTACGTTTGGGGTGCAATGCTTCAACTGTGGTGAAGTGGGGCACTACACCCATAAGTGCCCAAAGAAGAAGCCCATGCAACCACAACAGCAGAATGTGATGCGAGGACGGGTGAACCACGTGACCATGGAGGAAGCGCAAGAGGCACCTGACGTGGTAATTGGTAAGTTTCCTGCCAACTTACACATTGCAACCCTGTTGTTCGATTCTGGTGCCACCCACTCGTTCATTGCTCAAGGGTTTGTTAAGAAGCATGATCTAGCAACAACACAAATGAACCATATGCTAGCAGTAAACTCTCCAGGGAGAGAAATAAGGACAAGATAAGTGTGTCCCAAGGTGAATCTAGACATTAATGGGGTAGTATTTACTGCAAACCTCATAGTGATAGACTCACAAGGAATAGATATTATTTTGGGTATGGATTGGTTGACCAAACATAAGGTAATCATCCATTGTTCGACAAGAACGGTGGAACTAACTCACCCTAGTGGCACAAGAGTGAAGTTCATAACTGTACAAAACCCTAGGAGGGACCTTAAACTCAATCATGTTGAGGTGAAAGTGGAAGAGATCAGGATTATCAGGGAATATCCAGACGTTTTTTTCCGGAGGAGTTGCCAGGTAATGCCCCCCGATCTTGAAGTGGAATTCGCGATTGAGCTAGTGCCTGGAACAGCTCCAATATACAAGAGGCCTTATCGGATGGACTCCAAACAGCTGGAAGAACTCAAGGAGCATATAAGAGAATTGATAGAGAAGGGGTATATTCATCCTAGTTCCTCACCTAGGGGTTTCTCGGGCTTGGGGAGGTCGGATTTCGGCTTTGTGACGACGATGGTTGAAGCTGCTCCTCGGTGCTCGTCGGAACCGATGCTAGGGCGCGAAACTTGTCGCTTCCTTCACCTGCAGGGCTCCCTGGAGGCGGTGGATCACTGCGAGCTCGTTAGTCCAACGAAAAACAAAGAGATCCGAAGGTTTTTCGGTGGGGGATGATCGGTTCTCACCGGAGGGAAAGATGGAGCGGTGCTGGCCATGATAAAACCTCGCGCCGTCCTGCTCGATCGCAACAAACCCCCCGCGCCCCTGGCCATGATAAAACCAGATGAACCCGCCACCCACCCCTTGCACGAGCAGTTTCTCTCCCGGTGAGTGCCGTCGCCGTTGAGTTTAGAAATTCCCGAGGGCATCGCCGCTTCCCTCTGTCCAACTGATCCAGTGACCCCGCAGCACCGCGTACAAGCTGTAGACGCCGATCTCGGAAGGAAACACCGCCGAGAACGACCAACCCGACACTCGCCGGTGAGTACCGCCGCCACCCGCCCGTGAAACCTTCGAATTACACGGTATCGACCCACCCTAATCATCGGTGTGCCATCTCTAGACCTCAGTGAAGCGTTACAAACCGAGACCTCGAAGGGATCACCGCCCCAACTGCCACTCCGACGTGCACCGAAGACCCTCGCCGTTGAAGCTCGCCGCCGACCGACTTCCAGAGCCTCCGAGTGCAGGAAAACCCCTCGGTGAGCATCCCCTAACCCTCCGCAGCCGATCCATGCAAAAAGATGCAAGCTCTAGCGTGTAGCGGAAAAAACCGAGGCTGCGCCGGCGAGATCGCCACCCCCGCCGCCGCGCGCCACCGCGCGCGCGGGCTGGCTCCGGCCAGGGCGACGTGGCCCCCTTGGGGGCCGTCTATTTTAAATCGCACGGTAGAAATAAAACCGACACGTACCAGTTCGGTGATCTAATCTGAGCCGTCTGTTTTAAATCGGACGGTCCACGTCAGCCCCGCGTTATAAAGGTCGGGATTCTTACGCGCTACCCCCTGGGAATTTTGGAAAACATGAGCTAGCCCCGGAAACTTCTGATCTAGCCCCTGGACCTTCAGAAATTCGTGTAAATTCATTTAAAAATCAGTTTTAGCCCTGGACTTAATAAAAATTAGGAAACCCCCTCTGTTATGTGTAGTTAGACCCCTGGAAATTTAGGAAATAGTAAATTAGACCCTGCAGTAGGGTGGATTTACCTTTTTGACCCTATATGATATTAAATTTAGAAATTTGAATATGTGACTAGGATTTAAATTTAAAAGAAAGGCAAACACATGTGCAAATTCAAATTGAAACTCTCCTAGCACTTGGAAAACTTTAGAATGAGTTAAAAATAGATTTTAGGCTGAAATGAAATCTGCCTAAGTGTTGCTCATTTTTATTTTCTCTAGAGACACATTTTAGGCTAGGAAATAATTCTAAAAACTGGTAAAATAAATTTAATTTGTTCCACATCAGAGAGGAAGTTTAAGAATATATTATTGAATATTTTAGATCAGAACCTATTATGTTTAGATGATGTGTCTTACTATTTTCATAATAAAGTTCACTTTTAGGCATAGAAAATAAATCTGAAAGTATAGGAAAATAAGTATGCATAATTAGAAAAGGATAAATGAGTTCTCCAAATCCAAAAGCTTCAATTTAGGATTTTTTAGAAGATCCGAAAACCTATTTGGAGTAGGAAATTACCTTTCATGCAACCTTGGTAGCTAAGAAGTGTATTAATTAAATATAAAGAATTTGTTCAAATTGGAAATTCATATATAATGTGCAAACAAAAATCTGAATACAAAAGTTAGAAATCATATACATATGTTTAAAAGTGCATGTAGGTCAAAAATCAACACATGTAGAGTAACCACAACACTTAGAAATGTGAATGACTTTCATAGGTATGTATGTGTGGTTTGCATGAAGTGAAAGTGTGAACTATGTCTTATGGATTGTTGTTTTCTCTTGCTATGTGTGTTGGCATGAGTAGAACCTGCCCCAGAGCAAGTACCCACGGTACTCAAACTTGCTTTTCTGTTGGTTTATATTGCTGCTCAGGTCAAGAGAATGATGTGGTGTTTAATGACCAAGACTTTGGTCCCGAGGAAGGATTCTAGGTTCACGGAGTCCCCGGGCAACGCCTGTGATGGAGCCCACAAGATTTATATTCCGCTGCTGTTTTATTTACATGTCATGAACTTATTATCGTCCATCGAGACATATGCTATGTAAGACTTATTTATATTCAACACCTGGCTTGTAATAAATGATGCTTCACTATTTGTCATCACATGTATGAGAGAATGATCCTGGCATACATGTGGTATTCACTCGGTTGTTCTTCGGAGAAACCGGGTGTGACAGTAGATCAGTTGCACACCGGCTGGAATTACCAGTGATATTCACCGGTGTGTACGACATCTTCCACATTTCTCAGCTGAGGAAGTGCCTCAAGTGTTCAACCACCATTCAGCTGGGGAATATCGAAGGACTGAAACTAGATCTCACACATCAGGAGGGACTGGTTCAGATCATCGACATAAAGGACGGAACCACACGCGACGGCACGTTGTGGTTCTATAAAATTTTAGGGAGTGGTTACTCCAAGGTTGAAGCGACATGGGGGAGCGAAGGATTTCTTCGTGCCAAATCATCCCGACTTTGGACGTCGCACAACCGATAATTTTTCACCATCCTCCCTCTCATTTTTACCTTGTAATCTCAGAACGAGATTCTTTTAAGGGGGGGATTGTAAAGGTCCCTAAATATGCATACACAGAAACTCTTGTTTGCACCAAGTTGGTTTCCCATGTATGAAAAATGGGACTTGTTTAAACTTTTCCACATGTGATAATACACATGGGATCTCTCTTCACACAAGTTCAAATCTTTATTTGAAAACTTGGAACCCAAGAGGGATCTAAAACCATGGTGAGAATATCCCATATGTGTGAGAAAGCTAAAGTAAGATTTTGAGAACAAATTGTTCCACTCAAAATTCAAATGAGAGTAACACAATGATTTCAAACTGTTGTGTTAAAAATCCCATTTGCAGCTGCCAAATCAAAGATCAGATTTCATAGTTGAATTCCTTGGGTCCAAATTAGGGGGTAGGCAAAGTTTCATGAATTTTTTGAAATGTTTCCTACCCATTTTTTTAAATGGACTTTTAAATGCATAGGAATTCAAATTCAAATATGGATTTGGATGAAACTTGTCCAATTCTTCAAATTCCATTCAAATTATATTTTTCCACATTTGAATGGAGTTGTTTGCCAAAGTGTGGAGATATTTGTGAGAAAAATTGGAGGGGATAAGGGGGACAGTGGGGTCCACATGTCATTGAGGGAATTTGGTGTGCAAAAGATCTTCATTGGCAGTGCCCGGTCCCTGTTTTTCCTCCTCCACTCGAAGTAACCGCGTCACCGAGACAAAACTCGGGCCTTCTCGCTGTGTGACACAGGGGCAGGCCGGAGCCACCTACCCCTCGCGATCCTTGCGCTGGCGAGCTGGTTTCCCCTCCTTATCATGTCGGCCGCGTTCTTTTGCCCACAACCCCGAGGCCCGGTTCTGTTCGCTTCCTCCTCGCACAAGAGCTCGACAGAGGCTGCCGCCACCATGTCGATCGTTCGGCCACCGCCAAGATCACGTGCAAGCTTCGAATAAGCAGAAAAACCGCACCGTAGCAACCTCCACGACGTCCTCAAACCTTCACCGAGGGTGCTAAGCCTCCTCACACCGAGTTTCCGCGGCGACCGAGAGCAACCGCCGGAGGGCTCTCACGTGCAGCCCTACAGAGAGCTTCTCAGGCCCAAGCAAGAGTACCCTCGGACGCGCTAGGACACTGTGGTGCTCATCTCTGAAGCTCAAGCCGTGACATGATCCACCGAGTGCGAATTTGAGAAAACTCCTCCGGCGGGCACAAACCGACCTTCCGGCACGGTAATCCCGAATTCAATCCCTCTGCTCGTTCCTAGGTCGTGAAAACTTACATACAAGACCGCCAGTAGTCGGCGATCATTAGCCCTTCACAGCCCTAGCGTGAAACTGCATGTAGGCCGAGTATTTCTAGGTTTTCTAACGGTGACCGAGGCGGGGAGAATCGGGTTCACGGTGCAACCATGGTTAGAGCTTTCCCCGAGCCTTTGTATGGCCATGTCGACCTCCCCTGGGATCCACCGATGCTGTAGCGTCATTTCACCAATGTTTTGACGGGCTAGGTTGGCCGGGCGACATCGCCGAATAGGTACCGAGCCGCCGCACCGTCGCCGGCTATGTTAGAGCCACCGCCGGTCGGGGGAAATGGTTCCATCGTGTTCAGCGTGTGGAACTAGGCCCTAGCGGCGAGGGAGAGAGCGGGAGCTGGCCGGACGGTGAAGATCAGTGCGGCTCCGGTGAGCCCGGCGGCGTGCGGGAGCGGGAGCAGGAGGTAGAAGACGAGGTGGCCGGGCCCGCTTGTCAGTCGCTCAGGAATAGTGGGGGGATCTTCTGTTGCACCGGATCTTCTGTGACTGTGCGGAAAACAGTCCTGTGGCCCCGTGTGGTGTAGCCGAGGGGTTAACACGTGTGGGCTGGACCCGCTGTCACATATTTGAACTTTTCCCGGTTAATTCAAATCCCAGAACTTCCCCAAAGTTTAGAACCACATAACTTTTGCTAGGAAGCTCCAAATTTAGTGATTCAAATTGGGTTCGATTCATCTTGAATAGCTCTATCCAAATATGCAACCTAATTTGTATTAAACCAATTAATTAATGCTGGAAAATTCTTGAAAACTTTTCAGCAAAAGAATTTTAGAGAGAATTTGGTTCATCCAAAAATCCTCAAATTTTGCCAGTATTGTCTTTAGGATGTTAGTAAACTCCTGTAAAAGTTTCGGCTCATTTGAAGTTGATTTGATTAGGGGAATTCAGATTTGAGATTGCTGTGTTCAAATGAGTACAGAAACAATTTCAGAAAAGTTCCAAAACTTGGAAATTCAGTCCTAGAAAATTCTTAGCTCCAAAAATCCTAGGAAAATTCATGCATACTCCCTGAGCTAGGTTTGAAAGTGTAATTCACTTGAGTTTGCATTAAAGTGCAAGTTTATTCAGAATTAATTCCTTTTTTCCTAAATGCTTAGGGAATTGTTCTGAGTGATCTACTCATTGAAAATTTCTAAATTTTGGTCCAGATTACTTTCTTGTGACACGGAACTCACAAGAAAATTTTCAGCTCCATTGGAGCTTTGGATCATCACTGTTCTGTTCAACCTATTTAGAGGAGTAACACACAAGTGGTAAAATACACTTATCACTTAATCATGTTGCTTAGACCCGAACTCAAACAGCTAGCACCAGTGTCATTTTAAATTCTAAACAGGGTTCCAGTTTTTAAACTTGTCATTAGAACTTGTAGCAAAGTCTTTACAATTAAACATATGTGCATATTCATTACGTGTAGCATCTACGTGAAGAACTTGAAGTCATTGGAGTAGAGATCAAAGGAGGGAGGCAAGAGATCAAACCAAGTGGTCTTCACTAACTGAGTTATATATATTAGTCCCCTGCAAAACAAAGGCAATCCCCGGTTTGCATCAAAACTTACAAGTTTTTATTTGTATACACTTTATATTGTCTAGCATTTCGTTCTTGCATTAAGTCTAGATGGTATGAAACTCCAAATGCATGACCTAGAAAACCCTGGAGTATAATGTAGAGTAGGTTATAAATTGATTATAACTGCTGATCTCAAATTAACAAAAGTGGATTAAAAGAAGCAAAACTCGAGTGGGCAGTTTCCTACTCGTGAAACGGGATTAAGGGGGATCAATCGGAAGAGTTGGGAATTGATCCTCATAGTTGGGAAGGGTGACCGGGCAGTGGATGGAAGGCTCAAGGATGTGGTCTTGTGAACCTAGTCTATGTCTGAGTCGATTAAGGCCCGTTCTCGTGTGCGGCCCCGCTGGACAAAATTGAGATGTGTACCGGATGCATACTGGCTATATGGGACCTAGGAAACCGATGTAACATTTTAACCTGGGTGTTGAGGCATACCTCACCGTCTGATGCCGATGCTGAAAGGATAGAGAAGTCGGCTCTACGAGGGTTTGCCGTAGAGAGACTTAATCCCAGTTGGTGGGACCGGTTCGACATTTGGGTGTCGTGTGAAAGGTTGCCACGTAAGACGTCAGTGATGGTTTCTGTGTGCAACGTCGAGTACGGGCGTACGTGTCGTGTCAACCGGGTGTTTTTGATTGCAATCACCGTCGCTCGTGGTAGTGAGCATACTTGTACACTGAGTCGTGACGTAGTAATAAACTGGGAAACATTTAATATGCTTCGTGAGTAATCCTCATAATGGAGATGAGGAACGATCAACACTTCACTAAATTTAATTTCCACCTTGGGCTAGTAGCGTCGAGGCAAAGCGTTTCTTGTTTGATTGTGGTGTCTCGACGGTATTGGCGCAAGGTCTGTATGAGTCTAGGTTAGCTCACTAAAGTTACTTTCACCTCGGGCAAGTGTTATTTCATGCCATGGAGGATTGTTAGCACTGAATTGCTCAGAGCGCACAGTAGAGAAAAATTATTGCACGACTTTATTATTAATTTACGAAAAAAACAAATAAAATCTAACCAAAAATATCATACCTAGTCAAGGCAGGGCGTCGACTGAGGCAGAGGCGGCAGCGGCACGGCGGCGCAGCCGGTGCAGCGGTCAGGGCTGGAGCGACGGTCGAAGCTGCAGCGGCGGACAGCGGCAAATTAAAGCCGAGGTGTCATTAGGATTATAAGAAGGATGAAAAGAGTTGTACAAAAAAGTAAAGGTAGTTTCACATATGAATAGACCCAGGCTAATCAAATGATGATACGACAAAGATATAGCCAAATTTGTATTTATATATCGAAGGTAGTTTCACAAGAGTAAAGGTAGTTCCTGATGCTATTTTTATTAAGCTGAGTTAATCTAACTGTGTATTAGCTAAGTTAATCTCTTGCTTGCTTCTGTAGTGCTTGCTGCAAATTATCATCACTACTGTGTAGTCCACTCACAAAAGACCATAATTCTCAGGAACCTCAAACTCTAACAACTGCTACAGGAGGGTGGTTTCCATACGGTATCAGTGTTCCAGCCACTTCACATTTCTTATTTGGTAAAATCATAAAATTCTTTTTATATAGTTTCTGTTTCCTTTATAGGTCCGCAAACTATTGCAGCATTTTTCTCGAACATATGCAAATCTGCAAAACCCTGAAGGTCCTATAGAAGATGGGCAGTACATTATGTATGTTGGTACTATTATGTCTTCCAGGTAATCGAGTCTTACACATATTTAGGTTTAGAGCCATACAATAAAATATATGCAAAAGGTGTAGGAATTTTAGATAAAAATTGAGCAATTTAATTCATCAGATCTCTCAGATGGTCAGACATACCGACGCTGTGGAGAAGGGGCACGGCGGGTCGACGGCCGGGGAGGCGCTGCAATGGCGCGGTAGGCGACGACGGGGTCGGCTGGGGAGGCACGGCAATGGCGCGGTAGGCGACGGCGGCCGGTAGGCGATGGCGGGGGTCGGCCGGGGAGGCGCGCGGCCGGCGGGCGATGCCGGGGCTCATCCGGGGAGGCGCGCGGCTGGCGGGCGACACGGGGGCTCGGCCGGGAAGGCGCGCGGCCGGGGATGTTGGTCGGCTGGGGAGGTGCGCAATGGCGGGCGACGGGGAGGCGAGCGGGTGACGGGCGACGGCGGCGCGGCCGGGATGTTAGTCGGCCGGGGAGGCACGCAATGGCGGGCGACGCCGGCGGTCGGCCGGGGAGGCACGCGGCCACTAGGCGATGCCGGCGGTCGGCCGGGGAGGTGCGCGGGTGACGGGCGACGGCAGCGCGGCCAGCGGCGGCTCGACGGGAGATGGAAACGGATGCGAGCTAGGAGTTGTCGGCCACCCGAGCTATATCGCGATTATTTTCATGAGCTGGGGTTGAGGCCCACGAAAATAAATGTGTTGTCGTCAGCCACGCCGCAAACCGATGAAAATCCGCACGGAAATCGAGATCAGACAGCTAGGAGGGACTGTTGTGGCAGGTATTGTCGTGAGCACTTTTGCAAGCCGATGAAAATCTCTCCGGAAACCGAGGAGGGACCGTTGTGGCAGGTATTGTCGTGATCCACTGGCAAACCCACAAAAATGTGCACGTAAATCGAGATCTGACAACGGTATTTCCATGAGCTCCTTTGTAAAACCCACGAAAATATTGCCGAAACTGAGGCGGGACAGTTTTGTCGTGAGCCAGACGGAAACCCACGAAATTAGCGCGCCGATTTTCGTGAGCTGTGTCCAGACACCCACGACATTAACTGTACTTTCGTGAGCCGTGAAAAAACCCACGAAATTAGGCTCTGATTTTCGTGCTCATGCCCTAACCCACGAAAATAGTGGTCACAATTTCGTGTGCTGGAAAGAAAACCCACGAAGATAACATCTATTGTAGTGAGCTACATCAAAACCGACAAAAATAGCGCCTATTTTCGTGTGCCAGCACCGAAACCCACGACAATACCTCATATTTTCGTGTGCCATAGGTCGGCTCACGAAACTTTTTGTATTTTCGTGAGGGCTGACGAAAATTTGTTTGGCCGACGAAAATAGTTCAGTTTCTTGTAGTGACTCTAGAGACTATGCGACATTGTTGGAGCAGATCACCGGAGATAACTCGCAAGAGATCGCCGGAGCTACGGCGCACGCGGGTGTGGTACACAATGAACACGAGTCAGTTTTGTGAGATGATGCTGCAACAATGCGCATCCCCTCGTTTTTCATTATGCATATATCAGAAACCGATCTGTTACAGCCCTGAAATCACGCTGCACTCACCCACTTCCCGCACAACAGCTGATCGCCCGTTCGTCCGTGATGACCGGGTGCCTGGTGACGTGTTCCTTGCATGCAACAGCTACTTCATGCAGCTAACGAACTATTATCACGTGAACATAAGCAGTGAGGTCCTAAACATGCAACTTAGCGTGCAATATTTCAAAATAAACATGCAAACAAGTAGTAAATTGCAGCTGATGCACGGGATTACTCAACATATCACCCCCTAATCCCGCTGCACCAGGATCACACCCAACTTCTCACGTAGTTCTGCAAACTTGATTCTTCCCAACGCCTTTGTTAAAATGTAGGCAACTTGTTCATTTGTGTTGACATGCTGGACATCAACATGGCCATTTTCAACACATTCCTGGATAAAATGATATTGTGTGTCAATGTGTTTACTTCTTTCATGATGCACCGAACTCTTGCTAAGATCTATTGCTGACTTGTTATCCACAAACAGCCTGAACTTCTTAGCAACATTTCCTGTTAGTTCTGCCAGCAATTTACTCACCAAACTCCTTGACAAGCTGCTGACGCGGCTGCTATGTATTCTGCCTCACAAGATGACAAGGCATCTTTTGCTTCTGTGATACCCAAGAGACGATACTCGACCCCAGGAAGAAAACAACACCTGATGTACTCTTGCGATCATCAATGTCTCCAGCAAGATCACTGTCTCTATAACCCATCAAAGGTTATTCTACTTCAGCTGTTTTCTTGTAACTACATCCAAAACCAAGAGTTCCAGCAATGTACCTGAGGATTTGTTTAACAGCAGCCCAATGTTGCTCAGAAGGGGACTCCATGTACCTGCTGACAATCCCAACCGGATATGCTAAGTCAGGACGAGAATTCACCAGGTACCTTAAAGTCCCTATACACTCCTGTATTTTGTGGCATCCACCACAGTTGCTCCATCATTCTTGCTGAGTTTAAGGCGATTTTCCATTGGGGTGTGAGCTGGCTTGCATCCAGTCATGCTTCCCAGCTCCAAGATCTTCTTTGCATATGCACTCTGGCATATAATAATCTCCCCATTTCCTTGTTTAACCTCAAACCCCAGATAATATCTCAAGAGACCCAGATCACTCATGCTGAATTTCCTCGTCATCTGGTTTTTGAACATAGCATTGTCTTCTGGGCTTGGACCAGTGATGATCAAGTCATCCACATACACACCCACAAGCAGATAACCTTCTGTGCTTTCTCTTCAGTACACAGCTGCTTCCAAGGAGCTCCTAACAAAGCCCAGTGTCAGCAACTCACGGTCCAGCTTAGCATTCCATGCCTGAGGAGCCTGCCTTAACCCGTACAGCGCCTTGTGTAACTTTAACACCTTTCTGGCATTGTTTGACTCGATGAAGCCTGGTGGCTGTTGTACATAGACATTTTCTTGCAGAACACCATTCAAAAAGGCCGACTTCATATCCATGTGATGAATTTCCCAGCCCCCATGTCCAGCAAGTGCTAACAGAAGTCTAACAGTTTCCATCCTTGCAACAGGAGCATATACATCTTCAAAATCCACCCCTTGGCGCTGAGAATACCCTTTTGCAACTAATCTAGCCTTTTGCTTTAGCACGTTACCTGATGGGTCTTTCTTAATCTTGAACACCCACTTCAAGCCTATGGCTTTGTTTCCTGGAGGTAGACTCACAAGCTCCCAAGTTTATTTTCCTTTATTGCTTTCATCTCCTCTTCCATGGCACTTCTCCAACACTTATCACCCAAAGCCTCATCTATGCTTCTAGGTTCCTCAGCAGTGAGTAGACATAAGCCAGTGTAATCAAAATCTTGCATTTCCTCAGTTGAGTCAAGCACATCTTGAATCTTTCTATATCGGAGTGGTACACCTTCTGAAAAGCCATGCTCACTCCCACTTGGAGGTGTTGCAAACTCCACTCCAGGACTTGGGGCTTCATCAACAGCAGGCGTCAGAGGCTTCAATGAGTCGGGTGCTTCAAATACCTCCTCGGATCGGTTAGAATTTGTTGTATCATGATCATCACCAGTCATAACAGTTGCTCAGCTCTCAACAGTGAGAATAGCTTCAATGTTCTCCTCTGACTCAACATTGCTCCGATTCCAAGACTTGTTTTCTTCAAATATGACATCCCGGGACACATGTACTTTCTTCTCCACAGGATCATAAAGCTTATATCCTTTGGTTCCCGGCTCATACCCGAGGAACACCATTGGAGTTGAACGATCAGAAAGCTTGTTTACACTGGGTCCAAGCCTTTTTACATGTGCAACACATCCAAAAGTCCTTAGATGGTAGACTTTCGGGTTCCTGTTATGCCATGCCTCATAGGGGGTTCTACCTTTCAATATCTTGGTTGGAGACTGGTTGAGAATGTACACCGCTATTCTCACCGCTTCGCCCCAAAAATGTGCTGGCATGTTATTTGACTTCAGCAAACATCTAGCCATCTCCATGACCGTTTGTTTTCGTTGTTCCACCATAACGTTTTGTTGTGGTCTGTACGGTGTAGTGCTTGATTCCCTTATCATCACAATACTCATCAAATTCAACCGAGTTAAACTCTCCACCTCTGTCCGAGCGAAAAGCTTTGAGTCTGCCCCCCAGTTGGTTCTCAGCAGCAGCCTTGATCTTCTTGAAGAACTTGAGAACCTCACACTTTGTTTCTAACAACTCCACCCACATATATCTTCTATGATCGTCAACCACTAGAAAGAAAAACTTCTGACCTCCTGGTGTACTGGGTTTGATCCGCCCACACAAGTCTCCATGAAAAATTTCCAGAGGATGATCACCTCTGTGATCTGTAACACAAGGAAATGCATCCCTGTGCTGCTTGCCCAAAGCACAGCCTTCACAAAACTGACCTACTTGATCAATTTGAGGAATTCTTTCCACCATGTTCTTCATTCCTAGTTCTCTGAGGGCTCGGAAGTTTAGATGTCCATACTGGGAGTGCCACAACCACGCTTGATCTCCATGCCTAGTCATCAAACAGATTGGTGTGGTGTGTTTCAGCTTCAACACATACAACCGGTTTTATGTTCGCGCCACCTGAGTGAGCAGGCCACCTTCCCGGTCATATACTGTCAGTCTTCCATCCGACATATTGATCCTGCATCCACATTCTTCCAACTGGCCCAAGCTAACAATATTGCTTTTCAGTTTGGGGATATGATATACCTCGGTTAATACCTTATGCTCGCCACTTCTTTCCTTCCAGCCCAAGCCCGCAGATCTCAACCACCGAATCATCCCCAAAATGCACTGTCCCTTGCACGGTTTCATCCATTGACACAAGCACCGACTTGCACCCAGTCATGTGGTTACTTGCTCTGGAATCAAGATACCACATCTCGTTCTTGTATTCTTCCGGGAACACTCGTTCCTCATTAAGAAACACACTCTGCACAGAGACATCTGGGGTTTGACATGAAGTGGTGAGTAATAGTGATGGTTGATCAACCTCTTTTGTTGCCAAATTTGCTGTTTCATCTCAAGGTCGACGTGGTTTCTGGCACTCCTTAGCCCAGTGTCCGTAGATACTGCAGTTATGGCACTTGCCTCGCTTGCGCCCGGCACCAGTTCCCGTTGATCATTTTCCACGATCACGTTGTGCACCCCCGTCACGAGCATTGTCGGCGCGTGTGCACCCCTTGCCCTTGACCTGAGGATGGTTCCCTCCGGTGGCTCCAGTTGAACCCACTTGACGTTGGCGCTGTCTTGCCGCCCATTCCTCTTCGGTGAGAAGAAGGCGCACGGTCTTGTCGGTGTTCTCATCGACGTCGTCGCGATCCTCTGCCACGCGCAACCTGCCGACCAGTTCTTCTATTGTCAGCGTCTTTAGATCAAGGAACATCTTGATCGAGACAGCGATCTGGTTAAACTTGGACGACAGAACACGTAGGAATTTCTTGATCACGCGCACGTCTTCAATCTTCTCTCCCAACTCGCCAAGGTTGGCAACCAGGGTGTTGATTCTCATGGTGAAATCATCAACGCTTTCTCCATCCTTGAAAGCGATGACCTCAAACTCCCTGAGGAGCCGTTGGGCACTCGCTTCTTGGACGCATTCGGCACCCATCCGCATGGACCTCACCGATGCCCACGCTACCTTGGCCATCTTCTTCTTGGCCAACGTGGTGTGCATGTCCTTCTGCACCACATGAAGGAGGGCTGCTAGCGCCAGCAGATCCTCACGACGCTCGACGTTGTCGTTCACGATCGCCTCCCAGAGACCCTGTGCCTCAAGGTTCACCTGCGTCACCAACGCCCATTGGGTATAATTCGTGTG
The DNA here is from genome assembly GCA_030760725.1 of Neostapfia colusana. Taxonomy (NCBI): domain Eukaryota; kingdom Viridiplantae; phylum Streptophyta; class Magnoliopsida; order Poales; family Poaceae; genus Neostapfia; species Neostapfia colusana. The sequence goes on from JASWHV010000006.1 coordinate 6,488,151, forward strand.
CTTCAGCACCGGATACGCCAGGGATCCGGCGGATTCCTTCACGATCATGACTTCCCTCGAAGTGCCGCTCTCGTTGCCGGTCGCCAATGCCTTCGGAGGAGTCGCCACCATGGTCCGCGCTCTGATGCCACTTGTTGGATCAGATCACCAGAGATAACTCGCAAGAGATCACCGGAGCTACGACGCACGCGGGTGTGGTACACAATGAACACGAGTCAGTTTTGTGAGATGATGCCGCAACAACACGCACCCCCTCGTTTTTCATTGTGCATATATCAGAAACCAATCTGTTACAGCCCAGAACTCACGCCGCACTCACCCACTTCCCGCACAACAGCTCATCGCCCGTTCGTCCGCGATGACCGGGTGCCTGGTGATGTGTTCCTTGCATGCAACAGCTCCTTCATGCAGCTAACAAACTATTCTCACATGAACATGAGCCGTGAGGTCCTAAACATGCGACATAATGTGCAATATTTCAAAATAAACATGCAAACAAGTAGTAAAATGCAGCTGATGCACGGGATTACTCAACAGACATCAAATATGTCATTGACGTCTATCTATAATTGGATAAGGTTTTCACCCTAAGATAGGAAGCAGAGCACAAAGATGACACCCACCTGGTTGCTCCCAACGTCATCAGCATCGAAGGGATCACAAAAGTAATAGACAACGTCCTCACACAATGTCCAACGAGTCCATCCATCTGCTATCATTAGCCCAGCCACAATACGAATGGCTCTGTTTGGGACTGAGGAGTTATATGGCTGAGACTGCCATGTTGCCCCCTTCATATAGAGGCAACCGAGGACTGACCGCCATCTTCATTTCGGTATAAGGACAACCTTTGAACCGAAGACTCCAGGTGTGGCCTCCACCACCACTATGCAATCGTGTCGCCCTTGGTATCTGAGATGCCCAAGCATGGCCACTATTGCTGCAACTAAGCATCCATGGCACCCAAGATATGAACGCTGATGCAGGCCCAGAGCTGGTCCACGAAATTGTTGTCTACCCTCTGCTGCGCCAAGACGCTGATTTGAGCAGGCGCAGTGTCGATACATGGTCGTCTGATGGGTTGCTGTTTGACATCCCCGAGGCATTGCCGTAGATCCGGCCGCCACTCTAGCCACCGCTGTCCTATTCTGGTCTTCGCACAGGCGTTTCCATGAGTGACCACAAGCAGCACACTTGTTTTTATCGCAATGGCGGCAGCCGGCAGCTGATGTTAAAATAAAGGGGAGGAGCAGGATGGCGCTAGATATCGGATGCAGCGTAGGGAGACGTCAATCTGATGCCGCAAATCCAGCCATGAGAGGGGTGGCAGCAACGAAAGCCAAAATCATGGTCGGCCGCCGCCTGTTCGTCACCACATGGGACCCCTAGGCAGATGAGCCTCTAGCAGCGCCAGATTTGGTTTCTTGCGATATTGTTTTTAGAACCTGTTTAGTACACAGATGAAATGATTATCTACGTGTGCTATACAAATCGTCCAAACCTATCAATACCATATCTCGTACTGTGCATGAACAGTAAAGACTCTGAGTGGTGTGACTTCTGTTAGTTAATCTTATTGCACGTTTCTTTAAGTTTCTTTCTATGCAAATAATGGACCGTGGAGTACTTGGCTGGCCGAGTCAGAAGGCATCAGGGTCATCAGGATCAGAGCGCATGAACGAGTCCAGGACGTGCATGCCGACTCAGATGGTTCAGGCGTTGAGCGGGTGTGGCGTAAAGACCGGGCATAGTGCCGTTAGTGCGTGCGTGGAGTTTGTTACATCGTGAGTGTGTGTTTGTTACGTAATCCCTATCTTAACACGCAATGGAAGGCTGGTCACTCTGTGAGTCGAGCTTGTTGCACGACTGCTCTGTTTTCAGTCCACACACAGTTCATACTCACACACTCTGTTTTCACGGTGATCACTTTGAGTTCATCGTGAGTTCCGATCGTGCGTGAGATTGACTAGTGGCGTTCTTGTGCCAACACTTGGAACAGAGCCAGGCTGTGTTGTGTAGCTGATCGGCAATGGCCGGCGGCCATAGAGTATCGAAGTCGCCAACACGTGCTGCCGTCGACGACGATAAGCCACCGGGCACGGATAGCACGTCCGGTGCGATCGTTGTGCAGCGCGTCGTGAAGGAGGCAGAAAGCTCGCTCATCTACCCAATGTTTTTTAGTAATAATCTTGACGTAGTTTAGTTGTGGCGTGTGTTATAAGCTGGCGCGTGTGCAGTCTGGTCAGTTTGCATGCAGCGTGCGTTTTGGAAACAGATCAACATGCATGCATGGCTACAGGACCCGTTCGTACGATTTTGCATGGAGGCCGTGGCAGCATGGATGTATCTGCAAGACGCATGAAGACCGAGTGATGCGGCGTACATTGCAGCATGAGTAGACTTGGCAGCTACAGAAAGGTGCAGCCGTTGGCGCGAGACCCGGCAGTAGTTAGCTCACATGCCTATGTAACTCAGGCTATATTAGTCATGCAGTTTTGTGTTTTCAGAAGTGAAGGAATAGAGAGAAAAAGCATTCGTTGCTGAACTATCCTGCCTTCATTGCTTATCCTTTGAGTGTTCGTGAGTTGCTGCTACTGAGTTCATTTCTTGACTAGCTGCTCCAACAATTGGGATAAGAGCCAAAGGTTGAGATGGCGACTCCATCATCAAAGATTGTCTCCCCGATGGCGACGAATTCCGGTGAAATCGTTGCGGTGGAGCGTGTTGCCCACGGTTCCTCAGTGGTGGAATTGTCGATCCTGACGAAGACCAATTACCACGAATGGTCGTCGGTAATGAGGGTCAGCCTAGAGGCTCTCGGCCTGTGGGATGCCGTCGAGAAGGTCGCCGTTGATCGATGTGAAGACCGCCTCATGCTGTCCGCGATTTTGCATGGACTGCCGGCGAAGCTGAAAGCGCCGACGGCAGAGAAGAAGACCGCATTCAAGGCATGGGCTGCGATCAGGAGGATGCGCATGGGTGATGAGCGCGTGAAGGAGGCCAATGCCCAGCAACTCATGAAGCAATTTGAGACGATTGGCTTCACCGACGGTGAGTCCGTGGATGACTTTGTGGTGAGAATTACTGGAATTGCAGGAAATTTGCGCGAATTGGAAGTAAGAATCGATGAGAATCAATTGGTGAGGAAGATTCTGCATGTGCTCCCGCCGAGGTTCAACCAAATTGCATGTGCAATTGAGATGTTAATCGACCTCAATCACATGACAACGGAAGAACTCGTCGGTCGACTTCGAACTGCCGAAGATCGCCTCAATATCGAGGCAGCAGCGGACCACGTCGGGCAACTGATGCTCACTGAGGAGCAGTGGGAGGCTCGGTGACATCAACGCGAGAAAGATCAACGACGGCAATTCAAGAATTGATCGCAGGAAGGTGATGAACGTCGCGGTGGCGGAAGAGGTGGAGAACGCAGTGAAGAGGACTCGGGCCTTCTCGCTGTGTGACACAGGGGCAGGCCGGAGCCACCTACCCCTCGCGATCCTTGCGCTGGCGAGCTGGTTTCCCCTCCTTATCACGTCGGCCGCGTTCTTTTGCCCACAACCCCGAGGCCCGGTTCTGTTCGCTTCCTCCTCGCACAAGAGCTCGACAGAGGCTGCCGCCACCATGTCGATCGTTCGGCCACCGCCAAGATCACGTGCAAGCTTCGAATAAGCAGAAAAACCGCACCGTAGCAACCTCCACGACGTCCTCAAACCTTCACCGAGGGTGCTAAGCCTCCTCACACCGAGTTTCCGCGGCGACCGAGAGCAACCGCCGGAGGGCTCTCACGTGGACAGCCCTACAGAGAGCTTCTCAGGCCCAAGCAAGAGTACCCTCGGACGCGCTAGGACACTGGTGCTCATCTCTGAAGCTCAAGCCGTGACATGATCCACCGAGTGCGAATTTGAGAAAACTCCTCCGGCGGGCACAAACCGACCTTCCGGCATGGTAATCCCGAATTCAATCCCTCTGCTCGTTCCTAGGTCGTGAAAACTTACATACAAGACCGCCAGTAGTCGGCGATCATTAGCCCTTCACAGCCCTAGCGTGAAACTGCATGTAGGCCGAGTATTTCTAGGTTTTCTAACGGTGACCGAGGCGGGGAGAATCGGGTTCACGGTGCAACCATGGTTAGAGCTTTCCCCGAGCCTTTGTATGGCCATGTCGACCTCCCCTGGGATCCACCGATGCTGTAGCGTCATTTCACCAATGTTTTGACGGGCTAGGTTGGCCGGGCGACATCGCCGAATAGGTACCGAGCCGCCGCACCGTCGCCGGCTATGTTAGAGCCACCGCCGGTCAGGGGAAATGGTTCCATCGTGTTCAGCGTGTGGAACTAGGCCCTAGCGGCGAGGGAGAGAGCGGGATCTTGCCGGACGGTGAAGATCAGTGCGGCTCCGGTGAGCCCGGCGGCGCGCGGGAGCAGGAGCAGGAGGTAGAAGACGAGGTGGCCGGGCCTGCTTGTCAGTCGCTCAGGAATAGTGGGGGGATCTTCTGTGACAGTGCGGAAAACAGTCCTGTGGCCCCGTGTGGTGTAGCCGAGGGGTTGACACGTGTGGGCTGGACCCGCTGTCACAGATTTGAACTTTTCCCGGTTAATTCAAATCCCAGAACTTCCCCAAAGTTTAGAACCTCATAACTTTTGCTAGGAAGCTCCAAATTTAGTGATTCAAATTGGGTTCGATTCATCTTGAATAGCTCTATCCAAATATGCAACCTAATTTGTATTAAAACAATTAATTAATGCTGGAAAATTCTTGAAAACTTTTCAGCAAAAGAATTTTAGAGGGAATTTGGTTCATCCAAAAATCCTCAAATTTTGCCAGTATAGTCTTTAGGATGTTAGTAAACTCCTGTAAAAGTTTCAGCTCATTTGAAGTTGATCTGATTAGGGGAATTCAGATTTAAGATTGCTGTGTTCAAATGAGTACAGAAACAATTTCAGAAAAGTTCCAAAACTTGGAAATTCAGTCCTAGAAAATTCTTAGCTCCAAAAATCCTAGGAAAATTCATGCATACTCCCTGAGCTAGGTTTGAAAGTGTAATTCACTTGAGTTTGCATTAAAGTGCAAGTTTATTCAGAATTAATTCCTTTTTGCCTAAATGCTTAGGGAATTGTTCTGAGTGATCTACTCATTGAAAATTTCTAAATTTTGGTCCAGATTACTTTCTTGTGACACGGAACTCACAAGAAAATTTTCAGCTCCATTGGAGCTCTGGATCATCACTGTTCTGTTCAACCTATTTAGAGGAGTAACACACAAGTGGTAAAATACACTTATCACTTAATCATGTTGCTTAGACCCGAACTCAAACAGCTAGCACCAGTGTCATTTTAAATTCTAAACAGGGTTCCAGTTTTTAAACTTGTCATTAGAACTTGTAGCAAAGTCTTTACAATTAAACATATGTGCATATTCATTACGTGTAGCATCTACGTGAAGAACTTGAAGTCATTGGAGTAGAGATCAAAGGAGGGAGGCAAGAGATCAAACCAAGTGGTCTTCACTAACTGAGTTATATATATTAGTCCCCTGCAAAACAAAGGCAATCCCCGGTTTGCATCAAAACTTACAAGTTTTTATTTGTATACACTTTATATTGTCTAGCATTTCGTTCTTGCATTAAGTCTAGATGGTATGAAACTCCAAATGCATGACCTAGAAAACCCTGGAGTATAATGTAGAGTAGGTTATAAATTGATTATAACTGCTGATCTCAAATTAACAAAAGTGGATTAAAAGAAGCAAAACTCGAGTGGGCAGTTTCCTACTCGTGAAACGGGATTAAGGGGGATCAATCGGAAGAGTTGGGAATTGATCCTCATAGTTGGGAAGGGTGACCGGGCAGTGGATGGAAGGCTCAAGGATGTGGTCTTGTGAACCTAGTCTATGTCTGAGTCGATTAAGGCCCGTTCTCGTGTGCGGCCCCGCTGGACAAAATTGAGATGTGTACCGGATGCATACTGGCTATATGGGACCTAGGAAACCGATGTAACATTTTAACCTGGGTGTCGAGGCATACCTCACCGTCTGATGCCGATGCTGAAAGGATAGAGAAGTCGGCTCTACGAGGGTTTGCCGTAGAGAGACTTAATCCCAGTTGGTGGGACCGGTTCGACATTTGGGTGTCGTGTGAAAGGTTGCCACGTAAGACGTCAGTGATGGTTTCTGTGTGCAACGTCGAGTACGGGCGTACGTGTCGTGTCAACCGGGTGTTTTTGATTGCAATCACCGTCGCTCGTGGTAGTGAGCATACTTGTACACTGAGTCGTGACGTAGTAATAAACTGGGAAACATTTAATATGCTTCGTGAGTAATCCTCATAATGGAGATGAGGAACGATCAACACTTCACTAAATTTAATTTCCACCTTGGGCTAGTAGCGTCGAGGCAAAGCGTTTCTTGTTTGATTGTGGTGTCTCGACGGTAATGGTGCAAGGTCTGTATGAGTCTAGGTTAGCTCACTAAAGTTACTTTCACCTCGGGCAAGTGTTATTTCATGCCATGGAGGATTGTTAGCACTGAATTGCTCAGAACGCACTGTAGAGAAAAATTATTGCACGACTTTATTATTAATTTATGAAAAAAACAAATAAAATCTAACCAAAAAATATCATACCTAGTCAAGGCAGGGCGTCGACTGAGGCAGAGGCGGCAGCGGCACGGCGGCGCAGCCGGTGCAGCGGTCAGGGCTGGAGCGACGGTCGAAGCTGCAGCGGCGGACAGCGGCAAATTAAAGCCGAGGCGTCGTTAGGATTATAAGAAGGATGAAAAGAGTTGTACAAAAAAGTAAAGGTAGTTTCACATATGAATAGACCCAGGCTAATCAAATGATGATACGACAAAGATATAGCCAAATTTGTATTTATATATCAAAGGTAGTTTCACAAGAGTAAAGGTAGTTCCGATGCTATTTTTATTAAGCTGAGTTAATCTAACTGTGTATTAGCTAAGTTAATCTCTTGCTTGCTTCTGTAGTGCTTGCTGCAAATTATCATCACTATTGTGTAGTCCACTCACAAAAGACCATAATTCTCAGGAACCTCAAACTCTAACAACTGCTACAGGAGGGTGGTTTCCATACGGTATCAGTGTTCCAGCCACTTCACATTTCTTATTTGGTAAAATCATAAAATTCTTTTTATATAGTTTCTGTTTCCTTTATAGGTCCGCAAACTATTGCAGCATTTTTCTCGAACATATGCAAATCTGCAAAACCCTGAAGGTCCTATAGAAGATGGGCAGTACATTATGTATGTTGGTACTATTATGTCTTCCAGGTAATCGAGTCTTACACATATTTAGGTTTAGAGCCATACAATAAAATATATGCAAAAGGTGTAGGAATTTTAGATAAAAATTGAGCAATTTAATTCATCAGATCTCTCAGATGGTCAGACATACCGGCCCTGTGGAGAAGGGGCACGGCGGGTCAACGGCCGGGGAGGCGCTGCATGTTGGTGATATGCCCAAGAGGCAATCATAACAATTCGGATAAAGGCCTGATGGATATTTGATCCATAAGAAATTAGGGTACTAATGGGCCTGTGACCTAAAAGCCCATTAGCGCGCCTATAAATATGAGGGGTAGGGTTACGGACAGAGGTCTCCACCAGATAGCAGTCCCAGCCGCCGCCCCTCACAGGTCAGCCGCCGAAACCCCTGCCGCGCGCACGGTGCTAGCACACCGACGCACGGCGTTCCTCCCTGTACGTGTGGACTCCGTGGAGGCGCTGCTGTTACTGCTGCGCTGATCGGCTACGGCGCGCATCTACGATCCGCTGCGCTGCGCGTCTAGTGGTAACGATCCATGACCTTCTCACTCGCATGTTTCCTGGGTGATACGGTCGAATTGCTAGAGTAGTGCATCGCCTATTTTCCAACAGTGGTACCAGAGCCGACTTGCGTAGTTTTTGGTCTGGATCTTAGATGCGATCTACTGCAGACAAGTTCATATGATGAATTTTTATAGTTCGGCTTCTGGGGTTTGGAATTGGTTAGAGTAGATTGCCATCATATGACTAAAGGATTAGTTCGTGCTCCTTCTCTGCTGTGTGCGCAACCTGTCCCTACCGGCTGGAATCACCATCGGGACTAATAGTGTACATAGCTAGCAGATTGAGCCAACAGATCACGGTCATGTGTCGCGATCTTCTCGTGGATAACCAGTCACAATGAAAATTGAGGCATTCTGAATGGCTCAGATTCGGGACCGCCGTTGCTGTCTGCTATAGTGACATCATTAAGTTGTTTCGCGATAGACATCGTTCTACGCTTAACTTGTTTTTGCAGAGAATGATGTGAATGGTATGGCCTAAATATGATGTGATAATCTGTGTGTAAAATTCGTGCAGCCTGCGTGTTGCAAATTTAACACAACCGGGTTGAGGTTGTCACATATTTGTATAACGACCTGCGTGTCGCCCTGTGATGCCTGATCTCTCATGTAATTTATTTGATAGCTATTAGATGTATTAGCTTCTTTTATATTCATTGAGAAACCTCAAGCATGATGGCGATGGTGATCACCATAAGAAGGGAGACATGGCGGTATAGATCATGATGGAACCATGGTGATGGAGATCACTATGATCCTAAAGGCCATACTATTCACATATATGATATGATCGTATTACTATTCTTTTCATGCTTTTCATATGGTGGATGTTTTGTCATGATAGAATAGCTTCCCTCGGAAAAGTTGAGTATTTGATGCCATTTACCTATAGCTGCACCTATGTTGTTTTGATCGTTGTATGGTAGGTTTGCCAAAGCAAAATACCGTCATCTATCATAATGAATAGGGTGAATGTTGGACATTCACATGCATAGTATTGGTTTACTCAACAAAGCTATCAAAACGGTTTTGGGCTTTATGGCATAGTGTTGGGAGCCGGGGCATTGGATGTCACCCAACAAACAAGAATCATATAGAGATATGATTAACAATGGTTGTTTACCTATGTTACTAATTTTCTAGCAGTGAAGCCAAAGCTCACTAGGAATTAGTGAATATGGATCTTGGACCACTATATGTCGTTAGAGGGAGGACGATGCTCATATAGTGGTGGTGTCTTTTATTAAACTGTTAATAAAAGATTGGTACATAACATAGTGCTAAAACCTTGCATATTTATTTTCTATTGTAGATCATGTCTGCTAGTAACAATTCCGGTTTCAATTTGCGATCTGTGCTTGAGAAAGAAAAGCTCAATGGAGCTAACTTTATTGATTGGTACCGCAACCTGAGAATTGTTCTCAGGCAAGAGAAAATTGAGTATGTTCTTGAGCAACCATACCCCAATGACCTCCCCGATGATGCAAATGCCGCAACTCGCAGGACTTATGAGAAGCACTGCGATGATGCGCTTAATGCAAGCTGCCTCATGCTTGCCACAATGTCCCCTGATCTACAGAAACAATATGAGCATGCAGATGCTTATTCTATGATTCAGGGACTACGTGGAATGTTTGAGAACCAAGCAAGGGCTGAGAGGTACAACATCTCAAAGTCCTTGTTCTCATGCAAGCTGGCAGAAGGTAGCCCGGTCAGTCCCCATGTAATCAAGATGATTGGTTACATTGAGACTTTGGACAAACTTGGTTCTGAACTCAAGGATGACCTGGCTATTGACGTTATTCTCCAGTCACTCCCACCGAGCTATGAGCCATTTATACTGAATTATCAAATGAATGGCATGGAGAAAACGTTGGCTGAATTGCATGGGATGCTTAAAACAGCCGAGGAAAGCATTAAGAAAAACACCACTCATGTGATGATGGTTCAAAAGGAGAATAAAAAGAGGAAGCGTGTGATGCATCCTAAAGGCAAGGGAAGGGTTCCCAATGAGTCTTCAAGCTCAAAGCCAAAGGGAAAATCAGGCCCTTCTCCTAATGATGAATGCTTCCACTGTCATGCTAAGGGGCATTGGTCTAGGAATTGCAAGAAGTACTTGGAGGATAAGAAGAAGAAAGGGAGTGAGACTTCCACTTCAGGTATAAATGTTATAGAAATCAATATTGCTATATCTTCTAGTGAATCATGGGTATTTGATACCGGATCAATGATTCACACTTGCAAATCGTTGCAGGGTCTAAGTGAGACTAGAAGATTTGCAAGAGGCGAGTTGGATGTTCGGGTCGGCAATGGAGCAAAGGTTGCTGTCATAGCTGTCGGAACTTATCACTTGTCATTACCCTCAGGATTAGTTTTGGAATTAAATAATTGTTATTGCATTCCTTCTTTGAGCAAGAACATTATATCTTCTTCATGTTTGGAAGAAGTTAATGGTTATGAGATTATAATAAAGAACAAATGTTGTTCTATTTATTATAATAATATTTTCTATGCTCAATGTCCATTAGTGAATGGATTATATGTTCTTGATCTTGAGGATAAAACAGTCTATAACATTAGTACAAAAAGGGCTCGACGAAATGATCTAAATCCCACTTTTATTTGGCATTGTCGCTTAGGTCATATAAATGAGAAACGCATTGAGAAACTCCATAAAGATGGTTTGTTAAGTTCATTTGATTTTGAATCACTTGACACATGCGAGTCTTGTTTGCTTGGGAAGATGACCAAAGCACCCTTCACTGGTCAAAGTGAGAGGGCAACTGACTTGTTGGGACTTATACATACTGATGTATGTGGACCAATGAGTTCGGTAGCTAGAGGTGGTTTTCAGTATTTCATTACTTTTACCGATGACTTTAGTAGATATGGATATGTCTATCTAATGAGGCACAAGTCTGAATCTTTTGAAAAGTTCAAAGAATTTCAGAATGAAGTACAAAATCAGTTGGGCAAGACAATTAAACTTCTACGATCTGATCGTGGGGGTGAATATTTGAGCCATGAATTTTATGATCATTTAAAACAATGTGGAATTGTTCCACAGTTGACTCCACCAGGAACGCCCCAATGGAATGGGGTGTCCGAGCGGAGGAACCGAACCTTGTTAGACATGGTTAGGTCGATGATGAGTCAGACTGATCTTCCACTATCCTTTTGGGGTTATGCTCTTGAAACTGCTGCGTTTACACTAAACAGAGTCCCAACTAAGTCTGTTGAGAAGACACCATATGAGATGTGGACCGGGAAACGTCCCGGATTGTCTTTCTTCAAAGTTTGGGGATGTGATGCTTATGTGAAACGTTTGACGTCGGACAAACTTACTCCCAAATCAGACAAATGCTTCTTTGTGGGATATCCTAGGGAAACCAAAGGATATTATTTTTATAATAAAACGGAGGGTAAAGTGTTTACTGCTCGCAATGGTGTCTTCTTGGAGAAAGAGTTTCTCTCAAAAGGAGTTAGTGGGAGCAAGGTGCATCTTGAAGAAATCCAAGAAATATCTGAAAATGTTTCGGCACCCTCTAATCCTATACAGGATGTACAAGATGTTGTACAACCAGTTGATGAAACACCAGCTCCACGAAGGTCTACAAGAGTACGTCGTGCAACTGAAAAGTTGACACTCCTAACTACGGAACCACAGGACATGGTATTGTTGGACAATAATGAGCCTGTGACCTACACTGAAGCAACAATGGGACCCGACTCTGAGAAATGGCTTTGAGCCATGGAATCCGAAATAGAATCCATGCATGAGAATCAAGTTTGGAACTTGGTTGATCCAATCGATGGTGTGAGACCGATCGATTGCAAATGGATTTTCAAGAAAAAGACTGATATGGATGGAAAAGTTCACATCTATAAAGCACGATTGGTGGCGAAAGGTTTCAGACAAATTCAAGGTGTTGATTATGATGAAACATTTTCGCCCGTCGCTATGCTAAAGTCTGTTCGGATTCTCCTAGCAATTGCTGCATGTTTTGATTATGAAATATGGCAGATGGATGTCAAAACAGCCTTTCTTAATGGGAGTCTGACTGAGGATGTGTACATGACACAACCTGAGGGTTTTGTCGATCCTAAAAATGCTAGAAAAATATGCAAACTTCAAAAGTCCATCTATGGATTGAAGCAAGCATCTCGGAGTTGGAATCTACGTTTTGATGAAGTGGTCAAAGGGTTTGGTTTCATCAAGAACGTAGAAGAACCTTGTATTTACAAGAAGGTTAGTGGGAGCGCACTTATATTTCTGGTCCTATATGTAGATGACATATTGTTGATTGGAAATGACATTCCAGTACTAGATGCTGTTAAATCCTCATTAAGGAAAAGTTTCTCAATGAAGGATTTAGGAGAGGCAGCATACATTTTGGGCATAAAGATCTATAGAGATAGATCTAAAAGGTTAATTGGATTAAGTCAAGACACATATATTGACAAGATATTGAATCGATTCAATATGCAAGATTCTAAGAAAGGTTTCTTGCCAATGTCACATGGCATCACTCTAAGCAAAAGTCAGTGTCCTTCGACACCTGATGAGCAAAAGAGGATGAGAGCGATTCCTTATGCTTCGGCTATTGGATCTATCATGTATGCCATGTTGTGTACACGCCCAGATGTATCCTATGCTCTAAGTGTTACGAGCAGGTATCAATCAGATTATGGTGAGGCTCATTGGACAGTTGTCAAAAACATTCTTAAGTACTTGAGAAGAACTAAGGATGTATTCCTAGTGTTTGGAGGTGAAGAAGAGCTCGTTGTAAGAGGTTACACCGATGCTAGCTTCCAAACAGACAAGGATGACTCTAGATCGCAATCCGGTTTTGTGTTCTGCCTCAATGGAGGGGCAGTGAGCTGGAAAAGTTCCAAGCAAGACACAGTAGCAGATTCAACGACGGAGGCGGAGTATATTGCAGCTTCTGAAGCTGCAAAGGAAGCTGTTTGGATCAGAAAATTTGTTTCTGAGTTGGGTGTTGTTCCTAGTGCGTCCGGACCTGTGGATCTCTATTGCGACAATAATGGAGCCATTGCACAGGCAAAGGAGCCTAGATCACACAAAAGATCCAAACATATACTACGACGCTATCATCTGATTCGAGAGATTATCGACCGAGGTGATGTGAATATATGCAAGGTGCATACGGATTTGAATATGGCAGATCCGTTGACAAAGCCTCTTCCACAATCAAAGCATGAGACGCACACGAGATCTATGGGTATTAGATACTTACATCAATGATCCTAGTGTGTAGTGGGAGACTTTTGTCATAGCTATGTTTATGTACTATTTGAGTAACTATTATTCACATTGATCATCAAGTATGTGACTTGTTCGTGAGACTCTTTGTTAATTATAATGTTACTCAAAATGATCCCTAGTCTACATCGTTATATGAGACAATGATAGTACGCAGACTAGCACATGTATTAATTGATGATCACGTTTCACGGATCATAGATATGGAGATATCAAATTAATAATGTGAACACATGTTAGTGAACATGGTGTTGGATAGACCCATTCCGAGACACTGTTGGGATTGTTATTTACATATGTGCCATCAGTTGGTCTTGAGTGATACACCTGCTAGATTCTTTGACCTGAGATCGCCATTGTTTCTCACTATGTGTAGTTGTGCACTTTGAAACTATCAAACGCTACTCCGTAACTGGGTGGTCATAAAAATAGTCTTCAGGTGCATGATGAAGCATGGAATGAGATGTGTGCGGATCAAGATGGGATTTGCCCCTCCTAAATAACATGAGAGATATCTCTGGGCCCCTCGAGATAGTTGGATTGAAAGTGCATGGCCATGCCAAAACGATTAAAGAGTTAATCATTATGACTAAAAGTTAGTCATCGATTGAATCCACTATTTGATCGAGTGAATGGTCGAGCTATCACAAGGATGGCACGTATCTCGCCTTGAGCTTGACTGGTATCGTGAGGCAAAGGAATTAGCATGTGAATGTATGTAGGTTCAGCCGATATGATCTTTATGTACATTCGGGAGTCAGTATGTCCTGCTAGGTACCTCTACTAACTTGTGTTTGAAAACGGTTTTCATTCATAACCGACTGTACATGAACCTAACGGGTCACACACTTAAGGGGATGGAATATTGAAAAACTTGGCTATATGATTGTCTCTAGTGCAAGTGGGAGATTGTTGGTGATATGCCCAAGAGGCAATCATAACAATTCGGATAAAGGCCTGATGGATATTTGATCCATAAGAAATTAGGGTACTAATGGGCCTGTGACCTAAAAGCCCATTAGCGCGCCTATAAATATGAGGGGTAGGGTTACGGACAGAGGTCTCCACCAGATAGCAGTCCCAGCCGCCGCCCCTCACAGGTCAGCCGCCGAAACCCCTGCCGCGCGCACGGTGCTAGCACACCGACGCACGGCGTTCCTCCCTGTACGTGTGGACTCCGTGGAGGCGCTGCTGTTACTGCTGCGCTGATCGGCTACGGCGCGCATCTACGATCCGCTGCGCTGCGCGTCTAGTGGTAACGATCCATGACCTTCTCACTCGCATGTTTCCTGGGTGATACGGTCGAATTGCTAGAGTAGTGCATCGCCTATTTTCCAACACTGCAATGGCGCGGTAGGCGACGACGGGGTCGGCTGGGGAGGCGCTGCAATGGCGCAGTAGGCGACGGCGGCCGGTAGGCGATGGCGGGGGTCGGCCGGGGAGGCGCGCGGCTGGCGGGCGACGCCGGGGCTCGTCCGGGGAGGCGCGCGGCTGGCGGGCGACACGGGGGCTCGGCCAGGGAGGCGCGCGGCCGGGGATGTTGGTCGGCTGGGGAGGTGCGCAATGGCGGGCGACGGGGAGGCGAGCGGGTGACGGGCGACGGCGGCGCGGCCGGGATGTTAGTCGGCCGGGGAGGCACGCAATGGCGGGCGACGCCGGCGGTCGGCCGGGGAGGCACGCGGCCACTAGGCGATGCCGGCGGTCGGCCGGGGAGGCGCGCGGGTGACGGGCGACGGCAGCGCGGCCAGCGGCGGCTCGACGGGAGATGGAAACGGATGCGAGCTAGGAGTTGTTGGCCACCCGAGCTATATCGCGATTATTTTCATGAGCTGGGGTTGAGGCCCACGAAAATAAATGTGTTGTCGTCAGCCACGCCGCAAACCGATGAAAATCCGCACGGAAATCGAGATCAGACAGCTAGGAGGGACTGTTGTGGCAGGTATTGTCGTGAGCACTTTTGCAAGCCGACGAAAATCTCTCCGGAAACCGAGGAGGGACCGTTGTAACAGGTATTGTTGTGATCCACTGGCAAACCCACAAAAATGTGCACGTAAATCGAGATCTGACAACGGTATTTCCATGAGCTCCTTTGTAAAACCCACGAAAATATTGCCGAAACTGAGGCGGGACAGTTTTGTCGTGAGCCAGACGGAAACCCACGAAATTAGCGCGCCGATTTTCGTGAGCTGTGTCCAGACACCCACGACATTAACTGTACTTCCGTGAGCCGTGAAAAAACCCATGAAATTAGGCACTGATTTTCGTGCGCATGCCCTAACCCACAAAAATAGTGGTCACAATTTCGTGTGCTGGAAAGAAAACCCACGAAGATAACATCTATTGTCGTGAGCTACATCAAAACCGACAAAAATAGCGCCTATTTTCGTGTGCCAGCACCGAAACCCACGACAATACCTCATATTTTTGTGTGCCACAGGTCGGCTCACGAAACTTTTTGTATTTTCGTGAGGGCCGACGAAAATTTGTTTGGCCGACGAAAATAGTTCAGTTTCTTGTAGTGACTCTAGAGACTATGCGACATTGTTGGAGCAGATCACCGGAGATAACTCGCAAGAGATCGTCGGAGCTACGACGCACGCGGGTGTGGTACACAATGAACACGAGTCAGTTTTGTGAGATGATGCTGCAAAAATGAGCACCCCCTCGTTTTTCATTATGCATATATCAGAAACCGATCTGTTACAGCCCTGAAATCACGCTGCACTCACCCACTTCCCGCACAACAGCTGATCGCCCGTTCGTCCGTGATGACCGGGTGCCTGGTGACGTGTTCCTTGCATGCAACAGCTACTTCATGCAGCTAACGAACTATTATCACGTGAACATAAGCAGTGAGGTCCTAAACATGCAACTTAGCGTGCAATATTTCAAAATAAACATGCAAACAAGTAGTAAATTGCAGCTGATGCACGGGATTACACAACATATCACCCCCTAATCCTGCTGCACCAGGATCACACCCAACTTCTCACGTAGTTCTGCAAACTTGATTCTTCCCAACGCCTTTGTTAAAATGTAGGCAACTTGTTCATTTGTGTTGACATGCTGGACATCAACATGGCCATTTTCAACACATTCCTGGATAAAATGATATTGTGTGTCAATGTGTTTACTTCTTTCATGATGCACCGAACTCTTGCTATGCTCTATTGCTGACTTGTTATCCACAAACAGCCTGAACTTCTTAGCAACATTTCCTGTTAGTTCTGCCAGCAATTTACTCAACCAAACTCCTTGACAAGCTGCTGACGCGGCTGCTATGTATTCTGCCTCACAAGATGACAAGGCATCTTTTGCTTCTGTGATACCCAAGAGACGATACTCGACCCCAGGAAGAAAACAACACCTGATGTGCTCTTGCGATCATCAATGTCTCCAGCAAGATCACTGTCTCTATAACCCATCAAAGGTTGTTCTACTTCATCTGTTTTCTTGTAACTACATCCAAAACCAAGAGTTCCAGCAATGTACCTGAGGATTTGTTTAACAGCAGCCCAATGTTGCTCAGAAGGGGACTCCATGTACCTGCTGACAATCCCAACCGGATAGGCTAAGTCAGGACGAGAATTCACCAGGTACCTTAAAGTCCCTATACACTCCTGTATTTTGTGGCATCCACCACAGTTGCTCCATCATTCTTGCTGAGTTTAAGGCGATTTTCCATTGGGGTGTGAGCTGGCTTGCATCCAGTCATGCTTCCCAGCTCCAAGATCTTCTTTGCATATGCACTCTGGCATATAATAATCTCCCCATTTCCTTGTTTAACCTCAAACCCCAGATAATATCTCAAGAGACCCAGATCACTCATGCTGAATTTCCTCGTCATCTGGTTTTTGAACATAGCATTGTATTCTGGGCTTGGACCAGTGATGATCAAGTCATCCACATACACACCCACAAGCAGATAACCTTCTGTGCTTTCTCTTCAGTACACAGCTGCTTCCAAGGAGCTCCTAACAAAGCCCAGTGTCAGCAACTCACGGTCCAGCTTAGCATTCCATGCCCGAGGAGCCTGCCTTAACCCGTACAGCGCCTTGTGTAACTTTAACACCTTTCTGGCATTGTTTGACTCGATGAAGCCTGGTGGCTGATGTACATAGACATTTTCTTGCAGAACACCATTCAAAAAGGCCGACTTCATATCCATGTGATGAATTTCCCAGCCCCCATGTCCAGCAAGTGCTAACAGAAGTCTAACAGTTTCCATCCTTGCAACAGGAGCATATACATCTTCAAAATCCACCCCTTGGCGCTGAGAATACCCTTTTGCAACTAATCTAGCCTTTTGCTTTAGCACGTTACCTGATGGGTCTTTCTTAATCTTGAACACCCACTTCAAGCCTATGGCTTTGTTTCCTGGAGGTAGACTCACAAGCTCCCAAGTTTATTTTCCTTTATTGCTTTCATCTCCTCTTCCATGGCACTTCTCCAACACTTATCACCCAAAGCCTCATCTATGCTTCTAGGTTCCTCAGCAGTGAGTAGACATAAGCCAGTGTAATCAAAATCTTGCATTTCCTCAGTTGAGTCAAGCACATCTTGAATCTTTCTATATCGGAGTGGTACACCTTCTGAAAAGCCATGCTCACTCCCACTTGGAGGTGTTGCAAACTCCACTCCAGGACTTGGGGCTTCATCAACAGCAGGGGTCAGAGGCGTCAATGAGTCGGGTGCTTCAAATACCTCCTCGGATCGGTTAGAATTTGTTGTATCATGATCATCACCAGTCATAACAGTTGCTCAGCTCTCAACAGTGAGAATAGCTTCAATGTTCTCCTCTGACTCAACATTGCTCCGATTCCAAGACTTGTTTTCTTCAAATATGACATCCCGGGACACATGTACTTTCTTCTCCACAGGATCATAAAGCTTATATCCTTTGGTTCCCGGCTCATACCCGAGGAACACCATTGGAGTTGAACGATCAGAAAGCTTGTTTACACTGGGTCCAAGCCTTTTTACATGTGCAACACATCCAAAAGTCCTTAGATGGTAGACTTTCGGGTTCCTGTTATGCCATGCCTCATAGGGGGTTCTACCTTTCAATATCTTGGTTGGAGACTGGTTGAGAATGTACACCGCTACTCTCACCGCTTCGCCCCAAAAATGTGCTGGCATGTTATTTGACTTCAGCAAACATCTAGCCATCTCCATGACCGTTTGTTTTCGTCATTCCACCATAACGTTTTGTTGTGGTCTGTACGGTGTAGTGGTGTAGTGCTTGATTCCCTTATCATCACAATACTCATCAAATTCAACCGAGTTAAACTCTCCACCTCTGTCCGAGCGAAAATCTTTGAGTCTGCCCCCCAGTTGGTTCTCAGCAGCAGCCTTGATCTTCTTGAAGAACTTGAGAACCTCACACTTTGTTTCTAACAACTCCACCCACATATATCTTCTATGATCGTCAACCACTAGAAAGAAAAACTTCTTACCTCCTGGTGTACTGGGTTTGATCCGCCCACACAAGTCTCCATGAAAAATTTCCAGAGGATGATCACCTCTGTGATCTGTAACACAAGGAAATGCATCCCTGTGCTGCTTGCCCAAAGCACAGCCTTCACAAAACTGACCTACTTGATCAATTTGAGGAATTCTTTCCACCATGTTCTTCATTCCCAGTTCTCTGAGGGCTCGGAAGTTTAGATGTCCATACTGGGAGTGCCACAACCACGCTTGATCTCCATGCCTAGTCATCAAACAGATTGGTGTGGTGTGTTTTAGCTTCAACACATACAACCGGTTTTATGTTCGCGCCACCTGAGTGAGCAGGCCACCTTCCCGGTCATATACTGTCAGTCTTCCATCCGACATATTGATCCTGCATCCACATTCTTCCAACTGGCCCAAGCTAACAATATTGCTTTTCAGTTTGGGGATATGATATACCTCGGTTAATACCTTATGCTCGCCACTTCTTTCCTTCCAGCCCAAGCCCGCAGATCTCAACCACCGAATCATCCCCAAAATGCACTGTCCCTTGCACGGTTTCATCCATTGACACAAGCACCGACTTGCACCCAGTCATGTGGTTACTTGCTCTGGAATCAAGATACCACATCTCGTTCTTGTATTCTTCCGGGAACACTCGTTCCTCATTAAGAAACACACTCTGCACAGAGACATCTGGGGTTTGACATGAAGTGGTGAGTAATAGTGATGGTTGATAAACCTCTTTTGTTGCCAAATTTTCTGTTTCATCTCAAGGTCGACGTGGTTTCCGGCACTCCTTAGCCCAGTGTCCGTAGATACTGCAGTTATGGCACTTGCCTCGCTTGCGCCCGGCACCAGTTCCCGTTGATCATTTTCCACGATCACGTTGTGCACCCCCGTCACGAGCATTGTCGGCGCGTGTGCACCCCTTGCCCTTGACCTGAGTATGGTTCCCTCCGGTGCCTCCAGTTCAACCCACTTGACGTTGGCGCTGTCTTGCCGCCCATTCCTCTTCGGTGAGAAGAAGGCGCACGGTCTTGTCGGTGTTCTCATCGACGTCGTCGCGATCCTCTGCCACGCGCAACCTGCCGACCAGTTCTTCTATTGTCAGCGTCTTTAGATCAAGGAACATCTTGATCGAGACAGCGATCTGGTTAAACTTGGACGACAGAACACGTAGGAATTTCTTGATCACGCGCACGTCTTCAATCTTCTCTCCCAACTCGCCAAGGTTGGCAACCAGGGTGTTGATTCTCATGGTGAAATCATCAACGCTTTCTCCATCCTTGAAAGCGATGACCTCAAACTCCCTGAGGAGCCGTTGGGCACTCGCTTCTTGGACGCATTCGGCACCCATCCGCATGGACCTCACCGATGCCCACGCTACCTTGGCCATCTTCTTCTTGGCCAACGTGGTGTGCATGTCCGTCTGCACCACATGAAGGAGGGCTGCTAGCGCCAGCAGATCCTCACGACGCTCGACGTTGTCGTTCACGATCGCCTCCCAGAGACCCTGTGCCTCAAGGTTCACCTGCGTCACCAACGCCCATTGGGTATAATTCGTGTGCTTCAGCACCAGATACGCCAGGGATCCGGCGGATTCCTTCACGATCATGACTTCCCTCGAAGTGCCGCTCTCGTTGCCGGTCGCCAATGCCTTCGGAGGAGTCGCCACCATGGTCCGCGCTCTGATGCCACTTGTTGGATCAGATCACCAGAGATAACTCGCAAGAGATCGCCGGAGCTACGACGCACGCGGGTGTGGTACACAATGAACACGAGTCAGTTTTGTGAGATGATGCCGCAACAACACGCACCCCCTCGTTTTTCATTGTGCATATATCAGAAACCAATCTGTTACAGCCCAGAACTCACGCCGCACTCACCCACTTCCCGCACAACAGCTCATCGCCCGTTCGTCCGCGATGACCGGGTGCCTGGTGATGTGTTCCTTGCATGCAACAGCTCCTTCATGCAGCTAACAAACTATTCTCACAGGAACATGAGCCGTGAGGTCCTAAACATGCGACATAATGTGCAATATTTCAAAATAAACATGCAAACAAGTAGTAAAATGCAGCTGATGCACGGGATTACTCAACAGACATCAAATATGTCATTGACGTCTATCTATAATTGGATAAGATTTTCACCCTAAGATAGGAAGCAGAGCACAATGATGACACCCACCTGGTTGCTCCCAACGTCATCAGCATCGAAGGGATCACAAAAGTAATTGACAACGTCCTCACACAATGTCCAACGAGTCCATCCATCTGCTATCATTAGCCCAGCCACAATACGAATGGCTCTGTTTGGGACTGAGGAGTTATATGGCTGAGACTGCCATGTTGCCCCCTTCATATAGAGGCAACCGAGGACTGACCGCCATCTTCATTTCGGTATAAGGACAACCTTTGAACCGAAGACTCCAGGTGTGGCCTCCACCACCACTATGCAATCGTGTCGCCCTTGGTATCTGAGATGCCCAAGCATGGCCACTATTGCTGCAACTAAGCATCCATGGCACCCAAGATATGAACGCTGATGCAGGCCCAGAGCTGGTCCACGAAATTGTTGTCTACCCTCTGCTGCGCCAAGACGCTGATTTGAGCAGGCGCAGTGTCGATACATGGTCGTCTGATGGGTTGCTGTTTGACATCCCCGAGGCATTGCCGTAGATCCGGCCGCCACTCTAGCCACCGCTGTCCTATTCTGGTCTTCGCACAGGCGTTTCCATGAGTGACCACAATCAGCACACTTGTTTTTATCGCAATGGCGGCAGCCGGCAGCTGATGTTAAAATAAAGGGGAGGAGCAGGATGGCGCTAGATATCGGATGCAGCGTAGGGAGACGTCAATCTGATGCCGCAAATCCAGCCATGAGAGGGGTGGCAGCAACGAAAGCCAAAATCATGGTCGGCCGCTGCCTGTTCGTCACCACATGGGACCCCTAGGCAGATGAGCCTCTAGCAGCGCCAGATTTGGTTTCTTGCGATATTGTTTTTAGAACCTGTTTAGTACACAGATGAAATGATTATCTACGTGTGCTATACAAATCGTCCAAACCTATCAATACCATATCTCGTACTGTGCATGAACAGTAAAGACTCTGAGTGGTGTGACTTCTGTTAGTTAATCTTATTGCACGTTTCTTTAAGTTTCTTTCTTTGCAAATAATGGACCGTGGAGTACTTGGCTGGCCGAGTCAGAAGGCATCAGGGTCATCAGGATCAGAGCGCATGAACGAGTCCAGGACGTGCATGCCGACTCAGATGGTTCAGGCGTTGAGCGGGTGTGGCGTAAAGACCGGGCATAGTGCCGTTAGTGCGTGCGTGGAGTTTGTTACATCGTGAGTGTGTGTTTGTTACGTAATCCCTATCTTAACACGCAATGGAAGGCTGGTCACTCTGTGAGTCGAGCTTGTTGCACAACTGCTCTGTTTTCAGTCCACACACAGTTCATACTCACACACTCTGTTTTCGCGGTGATCACTTTGAGTTCATCGTGAGTTCCGATCATGCGTGAGATTGACTAGTGGCGTTCTTGTGCCAACACTTGGAACAGAGCCAGGCTGTGTTGTGGAGATGATCGGCAATGGCCAGCGGCCATAGAGTATCGAAGTCGCCAACACGTGCTGCCGTCGACGAGGATAAGCCACCGGGCACGGATAGCACGTCCGGTGCGATCGTTGTGCAGCGCGTCGTGAAGGAGGCAGAAAGCTCGCTCATCTACCCAATGTTTTTTAGTAATAATCTTGACGTAGTTTAGTTGTGGCGTGTGTTATAAGCTGGCGTGTGTGCAGTCTGGTCAGTTTGCATGCAGCGTGCGTTTTGGAAACAGATCAACATGCATGCATGGCTACAGGACCCGTTCGTACGATTTTGCATGGAGGCCGTGGCAGCATGGATGTATCTGCAAGACGCATGAAGACCGAGTGATGCGGCGTACATTGCAGCATGAGTAGACTTGGCAGCTACAGAAAGGTGCAGCCGTTGGCGCGAGACCCGGCAGTAGTTAGCTCACATGCCTATGTAACTCAGGCTATATTAGTCATGCAGTTTTGTGTTTTCAGAAGTGAAGGAATAGAGAGAAAAAGCATTCGCTGCTGAACTATCCTGCCTTCATTGCTTATCCTTTGAGTGTTCGTGAGTTGCTGCTACTGAGTTCATTTCTTGACTAGCTGCTCCAACAATTGGGATAAGAGCCAAAGGTTGAGATGGCGACTCCATCATCAAAGATTGTCTCCCCGATGGCGACGAATTCCGGTGAAATCGTTGCGGTGGAGCGTGTTGCCCACGGTTCCTCAGTGGTGGAATTGTCGATCCTGACGAAGACCAATTACCACGAATGGTCGTCGGTAATGAGGGTCAGCCTAGAGGCTCTCGGCCTGTGGGATGCCGTCGAGAAGGTCGCCGTTGATCGATGTGAAGACCGCCTCATGCTGTCCGCGATTTTGCATGGACTGCCGGCGAAGCTGAAAGCGCCGACGGCAGAGAAGAAGACCGCATTCGAGGCATGGGCTGCGATCAGGAGGATGCGCATGGGTGATGAGCGCGTGAAGGAGGCCAATGCCCAGCAACTCATGAAGCAATTTGAGACGATTGGCTTCACCGACGGTGAGTCCGTGGATGACTTTGTGGTGAGAATTACTGGAATTGCAGGAAATTTGCGCGAATTGGAAGTAAGAATCGATGAGAATCAATTGGTGAGGAAGATTCTGCATATGCTCCCGCCGAGGTTCAACCAAATTGCATGTGCAATTGAGATGTTAATCGACCTCAATCACATGACAACGGAAGAACTCGTCGGTCGACTTCGAACTGCCGAAGATCGCCTCAATATCGAGGCAGCAGCGGACCACGTCGGGCAACTGATGCTCACTGAGGAGCAGTTGGAGGCTCGGTGACATCAATGCGAGAAAGATCAACGACGGCAATTCAAGAATCGATCGCAGGAAGGTGATGAACGTCGCGGTGGCGGAAGAGGTGGAGAACGCAGTGAAGAGGACTCCGACGATGACAGTAGCACAATTTCAGGGAGAAGCGGACGTGGCAGAGGTTGCTACCACGGGAGGTGCTTCGAGTGTGGCAAGTGCGGCCATATGGCGAGGAATTGCCGTTCGGGGAAGAAGGAAGGAGCGTTGCTCGCAGACATCGATGATGCACCGGCGCTTCTGTGAGGAATGTCACGTTGTGTTGTAGTTTAATAATCTAAATCAAGATTAAGGGGGAAATTGTTAGTAATAATCTTGACGTAGTTTAGTTGTGGCGTGTGTTATGCGCTGGCGCGTGTGCAGTCTGGTCAGTTTGCATGCAGCGTGCATTTTGGAAACAGATCAACATGCATGAATGGCTAGAGGACCCGTTCGTACGATTTTGCATGGAGGCCGTGGCTGCATGGGTGTATCTACAATATGCATGAAGACCGAGTGATGCGGCGTATGTTGCAGCATGAGTAGACTTGACAGCTACGGAAAGGTGCAGTCGTTGGCGCGAGACCCGGCAGTAGTTAGCTCACATGCCCATGTAACTCAGGCTATATTAGTCATGCAGTTTTATGTTTTCAGAAGTGAAGGAATAGAGAGAAAAAGCATTCGTTGCTGAACTATCCTGCCTTCCATTGTTTATCCTTTGAGTGTTCGTGAGTTGCTGCTACTGAGTTCATTTCTTGACTAGCTGCTCCAACAATTTTATCTCTCACCAACTACAATCAGTGGTCGGTTGTGATGTAAGTAAACCTGGAGGCCCAGGATTTATGGCATGCAATCGAGACTGAAGAAGTGGATCACTGTGACGATAGGCTGGCACTCGCGGCCATCCTCAGAGGTGTTCCAAGTGACATGCATATGTCACTAGCGTCGAAGAAAACTGCGAAGCTGGCATGGGAGGCGGTGAAAAGTATGTGGATCGGTGATGATCGTGTACGTGAGGCTAATGCTCAGCATTTACTCAAAGAATTTGAGAATATCAAGTAAAAGGAAGGAGAGTCAGTCGAAGATTTTGCAATTCGAATCACTATCTTGCGAGCAGTCTTCGAGCACTTGGTGAAACAGTGGAGGAAGTTCGCATTGTCAAGAAGTTTCTGCGTGTGGTGCCACCACAATACACGCAGATATCCTTGTCAATTAAGACGCTGCTGGATCTCAACAACTTGACTGTTGAAGAACTGGTGGGAAGGCTTCGAGCTGCAGAAGACAGACTGAGTTGCAATGGTGATTCGTCGGACAAGTCCGGACATCTCCTGCTCTCCGAAGAAGAATGGCTTGAAAAGTACAAGCACAAGCTGAGCCTAGATCCAGCACAAGCTGGTGCAAGCAAGTCTGGAGGGAAATCACCAGGGGCTCATCCCGTGTTCGAGCGTACGACGAAGCCACGCAGGACCAGCTCCAGCATGAAGATACCGACCTTGTCGATGAGAGAAGGTGGCAAGCATCTGTTTGAAACTCACGATACCGTCAAGCGCACCGGCGTTATCAACAGTGGTTCGTGCGGAGTAGACTGCTCGAGGTGGGCGACCTGGTTCTACGGTGAATACTTTCTCGAGAAGGAGGAAACAAACTCTCCCCCGGCTGAGAGGGCCTTTTTCGGCTCACACAAGTATGCCGCCCCAGGTGCGTGCGCCTAGCCACAGAGGATGGGGTACCTCTACCCAATCCATGGAACAAAGAACACCTCCGTAAGTTCTATCCTTAGCGCAGCGGTCGGGTTTTGTTTTCTCTAAAAGGGTGTCATAGTGTCTAGGAACAACGCTTAGAACAGCTAAGTCCCAGAGGAGTCCTGCCACTCTCGACATCTGGGATGGGTCGCTGTCTTCTAGTACGGTCTGTTTCCTTCGATGAAGTAGAGGCTAAAGTGAGAAAAAATTGCCTTGTCCTGTGCATTCTCCCTTTATAGTTTGTGCTTCCTCAAATATATCAACTGTAAACGGGCAAAGCCATGTGCCCATGGCCCTAAGGTCAGCCCTGGGGTTGCCACATGCGCTTCAGTTCCGGAGCCGACGCGTGCCTTGGGCTCCGGTCCGAAGCCTCCCTGCTGAGGTGGAACCCGGAGATGCTATGCGTCACCTGGCTCATAGCCTCCTCCCCGCTGAGGATAGCTCCGGAGCACACATGTTCCCTGGGCATTCATCCTTTACAATTTGTGCTCCCTCAAGCATATCAACTGTAAATGGGCAAGCCGCGAGCCCTTATCCCCAAGGTCAGCCCTGGGGCTGCCATGTGTGATTGAGTTCCGGAGCCGACGCGTACCCTGGGCTCCGGTCCGAAGCCTCCCTGCTGAGGTGGAATCCGGGGCTGCCACGCGCCACCTGGCTCAGAGCCTCCTCCCCGCTGAGGAGAGCTCCAAAGCTCACATGTGCCCTGGGCATTCCGCCTTCACAGTTTATACTTCCTCAAGCATATCAGCTGTAAACGGGCAAGCCGCGTGCCCTTGGCCCCTAGGTCAGCCGTGGGGCTGCCGCGTGTGCTTGAGCTCCAGAGCCGACGCGTTCCCTGGGTTCCGGTCCTAAGCCTCCCTGCTGAGGTGGAATCCAAAGCTGCCATGCTTCACCTGGATCCGAGCCGCCTCCCTGCTGAGGAGAGCTTCGGTGCTGACATGTGCCCCAGGCTCTAGTCCGAGCCTCCCCGCTGAGGTGAGGTCCGGAGCTGCCATGTGTCTACATGGAAAAAGTTGAAGATAAGGGCTGAACTTCCTTCCAATCCTTGTGCTGTCAAGAACGCGGAAGGAGTGATAGCCACTCTGCTGGAGCGCCCTGGGTCCCTGCGCTGACTCAGGACCCGGCAGAACAAGCTCAAGACATTGGCGGAAAACTATCCGCATGGGCTATGTCATCCCGGACCCTTACACTGCTAAGGGTCCGAAGTCTACATCGACAATGTAGGACAATGAAAGACATGAAACAAAGAAGCTTTCATTAATGACATAGTTGTGGCATACAAAAGGGGATACAAGACAACTAAGGAACTCAGCAGCTACAAGTCGAGCAATCTCCTGCTCTGTGGCATGCTTGGTTGTCCCCCGAGCCGATCTCTGCGCAGAGAGACGGTCACCTGCTATAATACCGAGGATAGCAGCAACTCATTCTAGACCAAGGCAACGGTGACATCCAGTGTCGTGTGGGCCAAACACCATCTATGTCGGATTTGGTTGTCCACAGCAGTACCTGGAGGAAGGCTTGATCACTCTGGACTTAACCTTCCTCCGGTGCCGGCAAGTAGCCCTTCTTTGGCGAGAAGCCTGGAGGACATGCCCCACTCGACACTGGCATAGGGACTCAGTGCGAGTCAACGACCCTATCCCCAATGGCCTCCCTTACCATCGGCATGCCATCAGGATGGCTTGTGCTTCTATCCGAGGCTGTCAAGGACAGGGATGCCCCAGAGGGCCGCACCGAAGGCCGCACACACACGAACATCTCGCAAAAGTGGCGAAGAAGGCTACTGATGTGAGAGCATCTGGTGGGCGAGAGTGCTAGGAAGCAGAGGCTTCCAGCGAGAAAGAGGAGAACAAAGGCCACATGGTGAGGGAGGGTGCCATCCAACACCGGAAGGCCTCATTTGATGCTCAACCGCGACCTCTGGCAGGGCAATAGGCGCGGCGATTGGGGTTCCACCTCTGCACGCCATGGGTTATTCGCCTCCTCCAATGATGGGTAGGATCCAAGTCCACCCGTTAGATACTAGGGGTTGGGAGGATAACCTCTCGGGAACGTCCAACAGTTCCCGAGGAAAGCGGTGTGACCAACTCATCGGTGGCCACAGTAAGTGCCCCGAGGCAACCCCTCGGGCATGACGCCTCGACGCTCACCTCCCCCGTTGATGGGTAGGACCCAGGTCCACTCGTCAGACACTGGCGGCCAGGTGAGCAACATCTTGGGGACGTCCGGCGGTCCCTGAGAAAAGAGGCACGGTGGAGCTGCAGAAACCAACCAGTTGGTTGCCACAGTAAGTGCCCCGAGGCAACCCCTCGAGCACTCCACCTTAGCACTCACCCCCACCAATGATAGGCAAGACCCCGGTCCACTGGTCAGACACTAGGGGGACAGGCGAGTAAAAACTCGGGAATGTCCGGTGGTTCCCGGGGGAAACAGCGCGGTATTCCTGCGGCCCATGGGCTGTCGTAGTAATTACCCCGAGGCAACCCCTCAAGTGCATCGTCGTGACCCATCAAATCAGGAGTATACACGACGACACACTTCTGCTTTGACTGGATGCGCCCACTATGCCAAGGACGTGCAACCTTTTCGTCTCCCAGGTACAACCACACGTCCACTACGCAAAAATCTCGCCACCGCTTAGGTTTCCAAAGCACATGTTCTAAACCACCACGCAGGAGAGATGGGGGCTCCACCTGCGGGCTCAATGTTTCCCCCGAGATGGGCCCGGGGGCCACTGTCGGTACCCTGCAGACCGGGTACCCCCGCGTAGTGGGTAAAAGACAGACTAGGCCCCGCCTCCCTGCTGAGGCGGGTCTCAGCGTAAGACACATGCCCTTGGCCCCATGGTCAGCCCTGGGGCTGACACGTGCGCTTGGGCTCCGGAGCTGACACGCTTCCTGGGCTCCGGTCCGAGCCTCCCCGCTGAGGTGACGTCGGGGGCTGCCACGTGTCCCTCTGGCTCCGAGCCGCCTCCCCGCTGAGGAGAGCTCCGGTGCTGACACGTGCCTCGAGCTCCGGTCCGAGCCTCCCCACTGAGGTGAGGTCTGGAACTACCATGTGTCCCAAGGCTCCGAGACGCCTCCCCACCGAGGACAGCTCCGGTGCGGACATGTGCCTTGGGCTTCGGTCTGAGCCTCTCCGCTGAGGTAAGGTCCGGAGCTGCCACGTGTCCCCGGACACCAAGCCCGTTAATAAGAGCTCCAGAGCCGCCAAAGTGCCCCACGATCTGTCGTGGGCCATGGGTCGACGAAGTCAAGAAGGAAGTGCGCTGCCAGGCTTCGCATTCAAGGTTCGTGCCTTCCCTAGAAGCATGGTGCACTGCGCCCGCCTCCGTCCTTTGTCCGTTCGCCATTACGGTGACAAGACAGGTCAAAGGTGTGACAACGGTACAGTGCCGCCCAACAGCACGAAGCCACCCAAGCAGGGCGAGAAGACGTGGCGATAAGATGACGTCTTCATCATCACCTGACACACGGTCAGGGGTGCTCAGCGTGCCGGACGGAGGGACTTAACTCTCCCACCGGCCACTCTACTCAGAGGACGAAGCCCTAGATCATGTTTAGGGTTCACATAGCTCTGGGGCCACCTGTCAGGACCAAAGCCTCATTGTAACCCCCCCGGCCTTGAACTATAAAAGGACCGAGGTGACCACCCTGTAGAGGGTTCCCGGTTCTCTCACTCCAGATCCCACAACGCACAAGCGCTCATGCTCAAGCAATAGAACAAGCACTCCCGTGAATGTATGGTATTACGCTCCGGCGGCCCAAACCACGTAAATTTCGATGTTCATCCGCCCTCTCGAGCCCAGCTTGCCCTATGCCCCCTCCAAAAAAGAACCTCGCGGGCTGCTTCCGAGCAGGCCGGGAGAAGTGATGCAGCTCACACTCCGACACCCTCCGTTTCAAATTATTTGACACTGGGTAGTTTAAAAAGATATAGTTAATTGTTTCTATGTTTGGTTTAAGTAAAACATTAGCAACTTTAACAATTAAATAGAAAATTATTATGATTAACAATGTAAAAATGATGTTATTTGATTTATTATGAAGCTATCTGAATAGATATATATACAATTCTTTTATTCAAAATATTTTTTAAAACATAATGGCGGTCAATTTGGCATTGGCTAAAGCCAAAAATGCCTTGTTTCAAGATATAGGGAGGAAGAGTTTAGGTACATCTTTGTTTTACGCGAGAATCGCTTAGTTATTATTGAAAAATAACTCAGTTCCTTATTTGCCATTGGGAAACTTATCTTCTCGTATTTTCCATTGAAGTAGATTTTCATGCCACTGCCGTCATAATGTGTTAGCTGTGAGCACGTGGATACTCCCTCCATTTCAAATTATTTGACACTGGTTAGTTTAAAACGATATAATTAATCATTTCTATGTTTGGTTTAAGTCAAACATTAGCAACTTTAACTATTAAATAAAAAACTATTATGATTCACAATGTAAATATGATGTTATTGGATTTATTATGAAGCTATCTGAATATATATGCAATTCTTTTATTCAAAATATTTTGTTATACCTATTGGCGGTCAATGTGGCATTGACTAAAGCCAAAATGCCTTGTTTCTAGATAGAGGGAGGAAGAGTTAAGGTACATCTTTGTTTATGCGAGAATTGCTTAGTTATTATTGAAAAATAAGTCAGTTCCTTATTTGCCATTGGGAAACTTGTCTTCTCCTATTTTCCATTGAAGTAGATTTTCATGCCACTGCCGTCATAATGTGTTAGCTCTGAGCTCGTGTTCAATAAGACTCAGACCAACACATATCCATCTGCAGTACACATATTTTTTAAAAAAAATAGAATTACGTTCTATGTGTCCACAAACACCCGACACATTCTACACAACCCCGTTTATTATATAAACAAGAATATAAGAGAAATATATAAATTTAGTATATGAATATATGTACTAAAGGTCACCTGAATCCAGGTTACAGTGAATTCTCTTGTCATCTCCGTAAGAGTTTGTTACTAATTCAGCACAACACAAAGGTCGCTAATGTATCATCATCCTATCATGATTGGATCCAACCATTGTTCACTTGAATCAGGCCTCCATAGTTGCAGACGAGGTAGAAAATCGGCAAATATTGGTGCCAACCTAGACCGTCATCGATGGAATTGACGATATAAACTATCGACCCTCAACTCTACTAAGCATAAAGATAAGCATAAGAGAGATTCACTAGAGGCACATATGACAACAGCGATTCCTTCAACCATAGGGAAGGTTGCCACAACTAAAAAACAAAGCCACAAGACCTTCACTAAATATATTTAAGATGACACTCACTACAAGAAAATAATTTATTTTCGTGG
Organism: Neostapfia colusana; assembly: GCA_030760725.1. NCBI lineage: Eukaryota > Viridiplantae > Streptophyta > Magnoliopsida > Poales > Poaceae > Neostapfia > Neostapfia colusana. The sequence continues at coordinate 6,518,723 of JASWHV010000006.1, forward strand.
GCCGAAAGTACACGAAAATAAGCTGAAAGCCAACGAAAATGATAATATTTTTGTGGGCGGGCGATGAAATACGATTATTTGTCGTGGGATGGATAAGGATCACGAAAATACAATATTTAGCGCATTTTCGTCGGCCACAAAAGAGCCCACAAGCATTATTTTCGTCGACTAGAATCAGGCCCACGATAATAGATCGACATTAATTTAGTGGGCCATGTCAAAGTCCATGAAAATAATAAAAAGAGTAATTTCGTGGGCCACTGTTCGGCCCTACAAAAATATAATTGCATTACTTTTGTGGGCCACTGTTCGGTCCACGAAAATAAAATGGCATTAATTTCGTGGGCCACTGTTCGGCCCACGAAAATAAAATGGCAGTAATTTCGTGGGCCACTGTACGGCCCACGAAAACAAAATGACAGTATTTTCATGGGTTACTACTCGGCCCACGAAAATAAAATGGCATCATTTTCATGGGCTACTCTTCAGCCCACGAAAATAATGTGGCACGAAAATTGCCGATAATAATAAATCATAAAAACTGAAATACACATAAACAAAATAATATATCAAACACATAAACAGAATATATAATTACCATTCAAGTAAATAAACCAAACCGAATTCATTTCACATTAGAACGTTTGTCGAAATTACATATCATTCACGAGTTCGGATACACATCACAAGCATAAATATTACATGGTCAATACAACATTTTTTCCAAATTAAGCTTTTCAAACAGCCAACAAATGACCTCTAAACCCTAATCTTCCCGGTCGTTGTTATACCTGTATCAAGAAAAGTAGGATGTATATAAAGTAAGATGTATATAAAGAACAGTGAAGTAGTCATTACCAAGTTTTTTGCTTATAGCATTATCGTGCTTAATATTTCATGTATGTGTACTTTGAGTGTTATTTCATGCCATGGAGGATTGTTAGCACTGAATTGCTCAGAACGCACAGTAGAGAAAAATTATTGCACGACTTTATTATTAATTTACGAAAAAAACCAAATAAAATCTAACCAAAAAATATCGTACCTAGTCGAGGCAGGGCGTCGACCGAGGCAGAGGCGGCAGCGGCACGGCGGCGCAGCCAGTGCAGCGGTCAGGGCTGGAGCGACGGTCAAAGCTGCAGCGGCGGACAGCGGCAAATTAAAGCCGAGGTGTCGTTAGGATTATAAGAAGGATGAAAAGAGTTGTACAAAAAAGTAAAGGTAGTTTCACATATGAATAGACCCAGGCTAATCAAATGATGATACGACAAAGATATAGCCAACTTTGTATTTATATATCAAAGGTAGTTTCACAAGACTAAAGGTAGTTCCTGATGCTATTTTTATTAAGCTGAGTTAATCTAACTGTGTATTAGCTAAGTTAATCTCTTGCTTGCTGCTGTAGTGCTTGCTGCAAATTATCATCACTACTGTGTAGTCCACTCACAAAAGACCATAATTCGCAGGAACCTCAAACTCTAACAACTGCTACAGGAGGGTGGTTTCCATACGGTATCAGTGTTCCAGCCACTTCACATTTCTTATTTGGTAAAATCATAAAATTCTTTTTATATAGTTTCTGTTTCCTTTATAGGTCCGCAAACTATTGCAGCATTTTTCTCGAACATATGCAAATCTGCAAAACCCTGAAGGTCCTATAGAAGATGGGCAGTACATTATGTTTGTTGGTACTATTATGTCTTCCAGGTAATCGAGTCTTACACATATTTAGGTTTAGAGCCATACAATAAAATATATGCAAAAGGTGTAGAAATTTTAGACAAAAATTGAGCAATTTAATTCATCAGATCTCTCAGATGGTCAGACATACCGGCGCTGTGGAGAAGGGGCGCGGCGGGTCGACGGCCAGGGAGGCGCTGCAATGGCGCGGTAGGTGATGGCGGGGTAGGCCGGGGAGGCGCTGCAATGGCGCGGTAGGCGACGGCGGCTGGTAGGCGATGGCGGAGGTCGGCCGGGGAGGCGCGCGGCCGGCGGGCGACGCCAGGGCTCGGCCGGGGAGGCGCGCGGCCGGGAATGTTGGTTGGCCTGGGAGGCGCGCAATGGCGGGCGACGGGGAGGCGTGCGGGCGACGGGCGACGGCGGCGTGGCCAGGATGTTGGTCGGCCGGGGAGGCGCGCAATAGCGGGCGACGCCGGGGGTCGGCCGGTGAGGCACGCGGCCGCTAGGCGACGCCGGCAGTTGGCCAGGGAGGCGCGCGGGCGACGGCGGCACGGCCGGGGAGGCGCGCGGGCGACGGCGGGCGGCCAGCTGCGGCTCGACGGGAGATGGAAATGGACACGAGCTAGGAGGTGTCGGGCACCCGAGCTATATCGCAATTATTTTCGTGAGCTAGGATGTAGGCCCATGAAAATAAATGCTCGTCAGCCACGCCGCAAACTGATGAAAATCCACACGGAAATCACGATCAGACACCGAGGTGGCACCGTTGTGGCAGGTATTATCGTGAGCCCTTTTGCAAGCCGACGAAAATCTCTCCAGAAACCGAGGAGGGACCCTTGTGGCAGGTATTGTCGTGAGCCACTGGCAAACCCACAAAAATGTGCACGTAAATCGAGATCTGACAACGGTATTTTCGTGAGCTCCTTTGTAAAACCCACAAAAATATTGCCGAAACCGAGGTGGGACAGTTTTGTTGTGAGCCAGACGCAAACCCACGAAATTAGCGCGCCGATTTTAGTGAGCTGTGTCCAGACACCCACGACATTAATTGTACTTTCGTGAGCCGTGAAAAAACACACAAAATTAGGCTCTGATTTTTGTGCGCATGCCCTAACCCACGAAAATAGTGGTCACAATTTCGTGTGCCAGAAACAAAACCCACGAAGATAACATCTATTGTCATGAGCTACACCAAAACCGGCTAAAATAGCGCCTAGTTTCGTGTGCCAGCACCAAAACCCACGACAATACCTCATATTTTCGTGTGCCACAGGTCGGCTCACGAAACTTTTTGTATTTTCGTGAGGGCCGACAAAAAATTGTTTAGCCGACAAAAATAGTTCAGTTTCTTGTAGTGACTCTAGAGACTATGCGACATTGTTGGAGCAGATCACCGGAGATAACTCACAAGAGATCGCCGGAGCTACGACCCACGCGGGTGCGGTACACAATGAACATGAGTCAGTTTTGTGAGATGATGCCGCAACAACGCGCACCCCCTCGTTTTTCATTATGCATATATCAGAAACCGATCTGTTACAGCCCTGAACTCACGCCGCACTCACCCACTTCCCACACAACAGCTGATCGCCCGTTCGTCCGCGATGACCGGGTGCCTGGTGACGTGTTCCTTGCATGCAACAGCTCCTTCATGCAGCTAACAAACTATTCTCACGTGAACATGAGCCATGAGGTCCTAAACATGCAACTTAGCGTGCAATATTTCAAAATAAACATGCAAACAAGTAGTAAATTGCAGCTGATGCACGGGATTACTCAACATATACCCCCTAATCCCGCTGCACCAGGATCATGCCCATCTTCTCAAGTAGTTCTGCAAACTTGATTCTTCCTAATGCCTTTGTCAAAATGTCGGCAACTTGTTCATTTGTGTTGACATGCTGGACATCAACATGGCAATTTTCAACACATTCCCAGATAAAATGATATCGTGTGTCAATGTGTTTACTTCTTTCATGATGCACCGGATTCTTGCTAAGCTCTATTGCTGACTTGTTATCCACAAACATCCTGAACTTCTTAGCAACATTTCCTGTTAGTTCTGCCAGCAATTTACTCAACCAAATTCCTTGACAAGCTGCTGACGCGGCTGCTATGTATTCTGCCTCACAAGATGACAAGGCCACTATCTTTTGCTTCTGTGATACCCAAGGGACGATACTCGACCCCAGGAAGAAAACAACACCTGATGTACTCTTGCGATCATCAATGTCTCCAGCAAGATCACTGTCATTATAACCCATCAAAGGTTGTTCTACTTCAGTTGTTTTCTTGTAACTATATCCAAAACCAAGAGTTCCGGCAATGTACCAGAGGATTTGTTTAACAGAAGCCCAATGTTGCTCAGAAGGGGACTCCATGTACCTGCTGACAATCCCAACCGGATAGGCTAAGTCAGGACAAGAATTCACCAGGTACCTTAAACTCCCTATCACACTCCTGTATTTTGTGGCATCCACCACAGTTGCTCCATCATTCTTGCTGAGTTTAAGGCGATTTTCCATTGGGGTGTGAGCTGGCTTGCATCCACTGATGCTTCCCAGCTCAAAGATCTTCTTTGCATATGCACTCTGGCATATACTAATCTCCCCATTTCCTTGTTTAACCTCAAACCCCAGATAATACCTCAAGAGACCCAGATCACTCATGCTGAATTTCCTCTTCATTTGGTTTTTGAACATAGCATTGTCTTCGCGGCTCGGACCAGTGATGATCAAGTCATCCACATACACACCCACAAGCAGATAACCTTCTGTGCTTTCTCTTCAGTACACAGCTGCTTCCAAGGAGCTCCTAACAAAGCCCAGTGTCAGCAACTCACTGTCCAGCTTAGCATTCCATGCCCGAGGAGCCTGCCTTAACCCGTACAGCGCCTTGTGTAACTTTAACACCTTTCCGGCATTGTTTGACTCGATGAAGCCTGGTGGCTGATGTACATAGACATTTTCTTGCAGAACACCATTCAGAAAGGCCGACTTCACATCCATGTGATGAATTTCCCAGCCCCCAAGTCCAGCAAGTGCTAACAGAAGTCTAACAGTTTTCATCCTTGCAACAGGAGCATATACATCTTCAAAATCCACCCCTTGGCGCTGAGAATACCCTTTTGCAACTAATCCAGCCTTGTGCTTTAGCATGTTACCTGATGGGTCTTTCTTAATCTTGAACACCCACTTCAATCCTATGGCTTTGTTACCTGGAGGTAGACTCACAAGATCCCAAGTTTTATTTTCCTTTATTGCTTTCATCTCCTCTTCCATGGCACTTCTCCAACACTTATCACCCAAAGCCTCATCTATGCTTCTAGGTTCCTCAGCAGTGAGTAGACATAAGCCAGTGTAATCAAAATCTTGCATTTCCTTAGTTGAGTCAAGCACATCTTGAATCGTTCTATATCGGAGTGGCACACCTGAAAAATCATGCTCACTCCCACTTGGAGGTGTTGCAAACTCCACTCCAGGACTTAGGGCTTCATCAACAGAAGGGGTCAGAGGCGTCAATGAGTCGGGTGCTTCAAATACCTACTCGGATCGGTTAGAATTTGTTGTATCATGATCATCACCAGTCATAACAGTTTCTCGCGTCTCAACAGTGAGAATAGCTTCAATGTTCTCCTCTGACTCAACATTGCTCCAATTCCAAGACTTGTTTTCTTCAAATATGACATCCCGGGACACATGTACTTTCTTCTCCACAGGATCATAAAGCTTTATCCTTTGGTTCCTGGCACATACCCGAGGAACACAATTGGAGTTGAACGATCAGAAAGCTTGTTTACACCGGGTCCAAGCCTTTTTACATGTGCAACACATCCAAAAGTCCTTAGATGGTAGGCTTTCGGCTTCCTGTTATGCCATGCCTCATAGGGGGTTCTACCTTTCAATATCTTGGTTGGAGACCGGTTGAGAATGTACACTGCTACTCTCACCGCTTCGCCCTAAAAATGTGCTGGCATGTTCTTTGACTTCAGCAAGCATCTAGCCATCTCCATGACCGTTTGATTTCGTCGTTCCACCATACATTTTGTTGTGGCGTATACGGTATTGTGGTGTAGTGCTTGATTCCCTGATCATCACAATACTCATCAAATTCAACCGAGTTAAACTCTCCACCTCTGTCCGAGCGAAAAGCTTTGAGTCTGCCCCCCACTTGGTTCTCAGCAGCAGCCTTGATCTTCTTGAAAAACTTGAGAGCCTCGCACTTTGTTTCCTACAACTCCACCCACATATATCTGCTATGATCGTCAACCACTAGCAAGAAAAACTTCTTACCTCTTGGTGTACTGGGTTTGATCCGCCCACACAAGTCTCCATGAAAAATTTCCATAGGATGATCACCTCTGCGATCTGTAACACGAGGAAATGCATCCCTGTGCTTCTTTCCCAAAGCACAGCCTTCACAAAACTGATCTACTTGATCAATTTGAGGAATTCTTTCCACCATGTTCTTCATTCCCAGTTCTCTGAGGGCTCGGAAGTTTAGATGTCCATACCGGGAGTGCCACAACCACGCTTGATCTCCATGCCTAGTCATCAAACAGATTGGTGTGGTGTGTTTCAGCTTCAACACATACAACCGGTTTTGTGTTCGCGCCACCTGAGTGAGCAGGCCACCTTCCCGGTCATATACTGTCAGTCTTCCATCCGACATATTGATCCTGCATCCACATTCTTCCAACTGGCCCAAGCTAACAATATTGCTTTTCAGTTTGGGGATATAATATACCTCGGTTAATACCTTATGCTTGCCATTCTTGCATTCCAGCATGATGGACCCAAGCCGCAGATCTCAACCACTGGATCAACCCCAAAATTCACTGTCCCTTGCACAGTTTCATCCATTGACACAAGCACCGACTTGCACCCGGTCATGTGGTTACTTGCTCCGGAATCAAGATACCACATCTCGTTCTTGTATTCTTCCAGGAACACTCGTTCCTCATTAAGAAACACACTCTGCACAGAGACATCTGGGGTTTGAAATGAAGTGATGAGTAATAGTGATGGTTGATCAACCTCTTTTGTTGCCAAATTCGCTGTTTCATCTCAAGGTCAACGCGGTTTCCGGCACTCCTTAGCCCAGTGCCCGTAGATACCGCAGTTATGACACTTGCCTCGCTTGCGCCCGGCACCAGTTCCCTTTGATCGTTTTCCACGATCACGTTGTGCACCCCCGTCACGAGCATTGTCGGCGCGTGTGCACCCCTTGCCCTTGCCTGAGGATGGTTCCCTCCGGGGGCTCCAGTTGAACCCACTTGACGTTGGCGCTGTCTTGCCGCCCATTCCTCTTCGGTGATAAGAAGGCGCCCGGTCTTGTCGGTGTTCTCATCAACGTCGTCGCGATCCTCTGCCACGCGCAACCTGCTGACCAGTTCCTCTATCGTCAGCGTCTTTAGATCAAGGAACATCTTGATCGAGACTGCGATCTGGTTAAACTTGGACGGCAGAACACGTAGGAATTTCTTGATCACGCGCATGTCTTCAATCTTCTCTCCCAACTCGCCAAGGTTGGCAACCAGGGTGTTGATTCTCATGGTGAAATCATCAACGCTTTCTCCATCCTTGAAAGCGATGACCTCAAACTCCCTGAGGAGCCGTTGGGCACTCGCTTCTTGGACGCATTCGGCACCCATCCGCATGGACCTCACCGATGCCCACGCTTCCTTGGCCATCTTCTTCTTGGCCAACGTGGTGTGCATGTCCGTCTGCACCACATGAAGGAGGGCTGCTAGCGCCAGCCGATCCTCACGACGCTCAACGTTGTCGTTCACGATCGCCTCCCAGAGACCCTGTGCCTCAAGGTTCACCTGCGTCACCAACGCCCATTGGGTATATTTCGTGTGCGTCAGCATCGGATACGCCAGGGATCCGGCGGATTCCTTCACGATCATGACTTCCCTCGAAGTGCCGCTCTCGTCGATGGTTGCCAATGCCTTCGGAGGAGTCGCCGCCGTGGCCCGCGCTCTGATGCCACTTGTTGGAGCAGATCACCGGAGATAACTCGCAAGAGATCGCCGGAGCTACGACGCACGCAGGTGTGGTACTCAATGAACATGAGTCAGTTTTGTGAGATGATGCCGCAACAACGCGCACCCCCTCTTTTTTCATTATGCATATATCAGAAACCGATCTGTTACAGCCCGGAACTCATGCCGCACTCACCCACTTCCCGCACAACAGCTGATCGCCCGTTCGTCCGCGATGACCGAGTGCCTGGTGATGTGTTCCTTGCATGCAACAGCTCCTTCATGCAGCTAACAAACTATTCTCACGTGAACATGAGCCATGAGGTCCTAAACATGCAACTTAACGTGCAATATTTCAAAATAAACATGCAAACAAGTAGTAAAATGCAGCTGATGCACGGGATTACTCAACAGACATCAAATATGTCATTGACGTCTATCTATAATTGGATAAGGTTTTCACCCTAACATAGGAAGCAGAGCACAAAGATGACACCCACCCGGTTGCTCCCAACGTCATCAGCATCGAAGGGATCACAAAAGTAATTGACAACGTCCTCACTGTTAAAGATAGAAACTTTACCTATATTTGGAAGGGTTACGTACAGAAGGAAAGTGCCATACACCCTTGATTATGGGGCTGCATTATGAGGCTGTACCCCCTCTATTTTTGGTAGGTGATAATGGTGTGTATTATGAGGCTTTATGAGGTTTTATGGGGCTGCACATGTAACACCTGATGTGACACTATATATATGTGAATACATGTGCCTGGTGGGATCGTCTTGCGCCATTCAACAATATTCAACATGGTATCAGAGCCAAGACACTAATCGATCCATTAGCAATTTTTCTTCCACCACCTCCCCTCTCTCCACCACTGCAGAAGCTCCTGCGTCCACGATGACTTCCAGCACCATCCCTCTCCACCACGTAGTGACCATCAAACTCACAAAGACAAATTATCTTCTATGGCGCGCTCAACTGCTCCCCTATCTCAGGAGCACCAATTTGATGGGATACCTCGACGGCACCAAATCTGTGCCGGCACAGCAGATTCCTGCATCGACGACCGTCAGCGCTGAGCCCATCAACAACCCGGACTACGCGTCCTGGTACAACACAGACCAGTAAGTCCTCAGTGGCCTCCTCTCCTCCTTGTCCGAGGAGGTCCTCTGCAATGTCATCGACGCCAAGACGTCCAAGGAGGTATGGGACTCTCTTCAGAAGAAGTTCTCCTCGTCGACTCGTGCGCGCACGGTTCAACTCCGTGTCGAAATCGCCACCGCACAGAAAAGAGATATGTCGGCGGCAGATTATTTCAGTAAGATAAAAAATCTTGCCACTGAAATGGCAGCGGCTGACTTTGCCCTCAGTGATGATGAGATCCTCACATATCTCCTGGCCAGGCTCCCGTCCGAGTATGACCCGTATGTCACATCGATGATGACCAAGTGCTCCATCACCCTCGACGACGCCTACGCCCACCTCATCGTCTTTGAAGCTCGCTAGCTGAAGCATCAGGCGGCACTGCAGCTTAACGTCGGCTCTTCTGCCAACTACGAGGGGCGCGGCGGTGGCCACAATAGGGGGCACGGCCGCTCTGACCGCAGGCGCGGTCGTTCCCGCGGTGGTGCGCCTCCTCGTCCCAACGGCGATCGACGAGGCTCCTCTTCTTCATGCCCCAGTTGTCAAATATGTGGCAAGGTGGGTCACACCGCGCATCGCTGTTGGCATAGGATGGATGAATCCTACCAGGAGGACGTTCCTTCGGCGGCTTTGGCGTCTACAAATTCCTACAAAATTGATCCCAACTGGTACAACGACACATGTGCCACAGATCACATCACAAGTGATCTTGATCGCCTAGTTGTGCGGGATCAGTACCATGGTGGTGACACAGTACAAGTGGGAAACGGCGCAGGTTTGCAAATTAAACACATTGGTTCATGTTCTATCAATACTAATACACGCCCTCTTACTCTCAACAATGTCCTTCACGTTCCCGAAATTTCTAAGCATCTTCTTTCAGTTCATAAATTATCTCATGATAACAATAATTTCTTTGAATTTATCCCTCATATTATCTCATAAAGGATCGAGCAACTCGGAATCTACTCCTGGAAGGCAAATGTGAAGGTGGTCTTTATCCCTTGAAGCCATCTGATATTAAATTCATCAAGCAGGCATTTGTGAGTTATTCTGCGCGTCCAGATCAGTGGCATGCTCGGTTCGGTCATCCATCTTCCCAAGTTGTTAGGTCCCTTTTACGTATTCATAATCTTCCGTGTCTCAAGGAGTCTATTGTTTCCTCAGTTTGTAATGCGTGTCAGTTATCAAAAAGTCATCAATTACCATATAATATTTCATGTCACAGTTCCATGAGACCACTCGAACTCATTTATTCTGATGTTTGGGGACATGCTCCCATTTCTTTTTTCTGGCTTCAAATATTATATTAGTTTTATTGATGACTTTAGCAAATTCACGTGGATTTATCTCATGAATGATCGAACTGACGCTCAACGCATTTTCTTGATTTTCCAAGCTCATGCAGAACGTCTCCTTGACACCAAAATTAAATGCGTACAATCCGATTGGGGTGGAGAATATCAAAAACTTCATAATCAATTCTTCACTAAAATGGGCATCGCACATAGGGTATCTTGTCCTCATGCTCATCAACAAAATGGTTCAGTTGAACGCAAACACCGTCATATTGTTGAAACTGGTATTGCCCTCCTTGCTCATGCTGGCATGCCACTCAAATTCTGGGATGAAGCCTTCACCACTGCCACATACCTCATAAATCGTCTCCCTACCCGTGTTATTGATAATTTGTGCCCTCTAGAACGATTATTTCGCACACCACCTAATTATTCCATGCTTCGTATTTTTGGCTGTGCATGTTGGCCAAACCTTCGTCCATACAATAAACACAAATTATCTTTTCGTCCTAAACCATGTGTTTTTATTGGTTACAGTGCTATTCATAAAGGATACAAATGTCTGGACATGGATACTGGACGTGTCTATATTTCCAGAGACGTTATCTTTGATGAGCATGTCTTTCCATTCAAAAAGCCTTCATCCAACTTTGATCCACATCCTTCAGGCAATAATAGTATTGATGGGACTACTAACCAATTGTTTAATTTATTTTCCTATTCAATGCCTACGGTACTAACAAATGCAGACGGATCTTCCTCATGCGTGACAACCGCGTCGGTTGAAAATCCGGCACCCAGACCTGCATCTTCGCGTGGCATGCGCTGCATGGAAGGAGCAAATTCAAGTCCAGTCCAAACATCTATGGTGCAGGTGGGGCTCGTAGCAGGATTCTCACCCGACGTGCACGTCACAGAAATGGCAGGAGGCCGATCTTGTCTCCCGACCTCGGGAGTAATGCTGGGCGACGCTCTCCAAATGCGCGCGGCACAATCGAGGAACATGCCCGGATATGTGCGCGACACGGACGTGCCTGCATGCCATGCAGATGAGCATGCGGTCCAGCTGGGGCCCATGCCAGGATTTCCATGCGGCACTGATGTGCCTGCTGCTAGCATGCATGGCATTCAACCCTCATTCATGGAATCTAATCCTGCTGGAAATGCGCACCCCATGTGTGGCACAGAATCAGCCCTGGCCTCAGGACAGCTGCCAGCATGCAAAGCTTTGACCACTCCACCCATTAATCAGCCAGGCTCGGGCATGGCATTACCGGTTGTTTCTTCTGCGCCCATGACCGTAGCAGGCAGCATGGGCCCTACAAATAATGATGCCGCAGCACTCAATCTGGAGGTACTACCTGATACTGTCGGGCCTGCTGATCCAACCATTATTTCAAATCATAGCACAGGACACACTTATGGTACACGTTTGAGAAATAATATCCAACAACCAAAATAACGTACTGATGGTACGGTCACATATTCTGTTACTCGGACTTCTATTGAAGAACCATCATCTCATGTTACTGCTATGAAGCATCCTTTGTGGCATCGTACAATGCAAGAAGAATTTGATGCACTCATGAAAAACAAGACTTGGCATCTCGTTCCTCCTCGTGCTGATCTCAACATCATTGATTCTAAGTGGATTTTCAAACTCAAATATAAGTCAGATGGAAATATTGATCGTTATAAGGCCCACCTAGTCGCAAAAGGTTTCAAACAACAATATGGGATTGATTATGATGCCACCTTCAGTCCGGTTGTGAAACTGACCACCATTCGTCTTTTATTATCCTTGTCGGTTTCTCGAGGCCAGTCACTTCGACAGATTGACATCCAAAATGTTTTTCTTCATGGATTTCTTGACGAAGACGTTTGTATGAAGCAACCGTCGGGTTTTGAAGACTCCACTTATCCAAATTATATTTGCAAACTTGATAAATCCTTATATGGTCTTAAACAAGCACCGCGGGCTTGGTTCTCTCGGTTGAGTAGCACCCTGATTCGGTTGGGTTTTCAAGCATCCAAGGCAGATGTCTCGCTCTTTATCTCCACTCAAGTTGACATCCACATGTATATACTTATCTATGTGGATGACATTATCATTGTGAGCTCCTCATCTTCGGCTACCGATCGCCTCCTCCAACAACTTAGAGTTGATTTTGCGGTGAAGGATCTTGGTCGCCTCAGTTATTTTTTAGGCATTGAAGTTCATCATACAGCTATCAGACTGATCCTCACACAGCGCAAATATATCAAGGATCTTCTGTTGCGCACCAACATGGAGAGCTCTAAAGGTGTCACTACACCGATGTTGCCTACTGACAAACTCTTTCTCCACATGATACACCTCTCTCACCAGATGATATTACGCACTATCGTAGTGTAGTTGGTGCACTACAGTATTTATCCTTCACACGACCTGATATATCCTTCTCGGTTAATAGAGTTTGTCAGTATATGTCCGCACCAACTGAATCTCATTGGAAGGCGGTGAAAGCATCTTGCGGTATCTTTACTTCACCTCTGATGTGGGGCTCTCTGTCACTAAATCCAGTTCTTCAGTACTCAGTACATTTTCTGATGCGGATTGGGCTGGTAACCCAGATGATCGTCGTAGTACTGGCGGCTATGCCGTTTTCTTTGGCGGCAATCTCATTTCCTGGAGTTCTCAGAAGCACCCAACCGTCTCACGCTCTAGTACAGAGTCTGAATATAAGGAGGTTGCCAATACTACTGCAGAATTAATTTGGGTTCAAGCATTGCTCCGGGAAATTGGCATACAACAAACTAGACCGCCGACTCTTTGGTGTGACAACATTGGGGGCTACTTATCTGACGGCGAATCCACAATTTCATCGTCGCACCAAACATGTCGAAGTTGACTATCACTTCGTTCGTGAGCAGGTTGCATCTCACCTATTAGATGTCCGGATCATATCTTCCAAAGATCAAGTCGCTGATATTATGACCAAGCCATTACCTGGTCCAGCTTTTGGAAAAATCTGTAACAATCTGAACTTAATTACATACTGCTCAGATTGAGGGCGGGTGTTAAAGATAGAAACTTTACCTATATTTGGAAGGGTTATGTACAGTAGGAAAGTGCCATACACCCTTGATTATGGGGCTGCATTATGAGGTTGTACCCCCTCTATTTTTGGTAGGTGATAATGGTATGTATTATGAGGCTTTATGAGGTTTTATAGGGCTGCGCATGTAACACCTGATGTACCACTATATATATGTGAATACATGTGCCTGGTGGGATCGCCTTGCGCCATTCAACAATATTCAACACTCACACCATGTCCAACGAGTCCATCCATCTGCTATCATTAGCTCAGCCACAATACGAATGGCTCTGTTTGGGACTGAGGGGTTCTAGGGCTGAGACTGCCATGTTGCCCCCCTTCATATAGAGGCAACCGAGGACTGACCGCCATCTTCATTTTGGTATAAGGACAACCTTTGAACCGAAGACTCCAGGTGTGGCCTCCACCACCACTATGCAATCGTGTCGCCCTTGGTCTCTGAGATGCCCAAGCATGGCCACTATTGCTGCAACTAAGCATCCATGGCACCCAAGATATGAACGCTGATGCAGGCTCAGAGCTGGTCCACGAAATTGTTGTCTACTCTCTGCTGCGCCAAGATGCTGATTCGAGCAGGCGCAGTGTCGATATATGGTCGTATGATGGGTTGCTGTTTGACATCCCCAGGCATTGCCGTAGTTCCGGCCGCCACTCTAGCCACCGCTGTCCTATTCTGGTCTTTGCACAGGCGTTTCCATGAGTGACCACAAGCAGCACACTTGTTTTTATCGCAATGGCGGCAGCTGATGTGAAAATGAAGGGGGGGAGCAGGATGGCACTAGATATCAGATGCAGTGTAGGGAGACATCAATCTGATGCCGCAAATCCAGCCATGAGAGGGGTGGCAGCAACGAAAGCCAAAATCATGGTCGGCCGCCGCCTGTTCGTCACCACATGGGACCCCTAGGCGGATGAGCCTCTAGCAGCGCCAGATTTGGTTTCTTACGATATTGTTTTTAGAACCTGTTTATTACACAGATGAAATGATTATGTACGTGTGCTATACAAATCGTCCAAACCTATCAATACCATATCTCGTACTTTGGATGAACAGTAAATCCCCTGAGTGGTGTGACTTCTGTTAGTTAATTTTATTGTGTGTTTCTTTAAGTTTCTTTCTTTGCAAATAATGGACCGTGGAGTACTTGGCTGGCCGAGTCAGAAGGCATCAGAGTCATCAGGATCAGAGCGCATGAACGAGTCCAGGACATGCATGCCGACTCAGACGGTTCAGGCATTGAGCGGGTGTGGCGTAAAGACTGGGCATAGTGCCGTTAGTGCGCGCGTGGAGTTTGTTAGATCGTGAGTATGTGTTTGTTATGTAATCCCTATCTTAAAACGCAATGGAAGGCTGGTCACTCTGTGAGTCGAGCTTGTTGCACAACTGCTCTGTTTTCAGTCCACACACAGTTCATACTCACACAGTCTGTTTTCGCGGTGATCACTTTGAGTTCATTCTGAGTTCCGATCGTGCGTGAGATCGTCTAGTGGTGTTCTTGTGCCAACACTTGGCACAGAGCCAGGCTGTGTTGTGGAGCTGATCGGCAATGGCCGGTGGCCGTACAGTATCAAAGTCGCCAACACGTGCTGCCGTCGACGACGATAAGCCACCGGGCACGGACAGCACGTCCGGGGCGATCGTTGTGCAGAGTGTCGTGAAGGAGGCAGGAAGATCGCTCGTCTACCCAATGTTTGTTAGTAATAATCTTGACTTAGTTTAGTTGTGGCGTGTGTTATGCGCTGGCGCGTGTGCAGTCTGGTCAGTTTGCATGCAGCGTGCATTTTGGAAACAGATCAACCTGCATGCATGGCTAGAGGACCCGTTCGTACGATTTTGCATGGAGGTCGTGGCTGCATGGGTGTATCTGCAAGACGCATGAATACAGAGTGATGCAGCGTACGTTGCAGCATGAGTAGACTTGGTAGCTACGGAAAGGTGCAGTCGTTGGCGCGAGACCCTGCAGTAGTTAGCTCACATGCCTATGTAACTCAGGCTCTATTAGTCATGCAGTTTTGTGTTTTCAGAAGTGAAGGAATAGAGAGAAAAAGCATTCGTTGCTGAACTATCCTGCCTTCCATTGCTTATCCTTTGAGTGTTCGTGAGTTGCTGCTACTGAGTTCGTTTCTTGACTAGCTGCTCAAACAATTGGCATCAGAGACGAAGGTTGAGATGGCGACTCCATCACCAAAGATTGGCTCCCCGATGGCGACGAATTCCGGTGAAATCGTTGCGGTGGAGCATGTCGCCCACGGTTCCACAGCGGTGGAATTGTCGATCCTGATGAAGACCAATTACCACGAATGATCGTCGGTAATGAGGGTCAGCCTAGAGGCTCTCGGCCTGTGGGATTCCATCGAGAAGGTCGTCGTCGATCGATGTGAAGACCGCCTTGCGCTGTCCGCGATTTTGCATGGACTGCCGGTGAAGCTGAAAGCGCCGATGGCGGAGAAGAAGACCGCATTCGAGGCATGGGCTGCGATTAGGAGGATGCACATGGGCGATGAGCGCGTGAAGGAGGCCAATGCCCAGCAACTCATGAAGCAATTTGAGACGATTGGCTTCACCGACGGTGAGTCCATGGATGACTTTTTGGTGAGAATTACTGGAATTGCAGGAAATTTGCGTGAATTGGAAGTAAGAATCGATGAGAATCAATTGGTGAGGAAGATTCTGCATGTGCTCCCGCCGAGGTTCAACCAAATTGCATGTGCAATTGAGGTGTTAATCGACCTCAATCACATGACAACGGAAGAACTCGTCGGTCGACTTCGAACTGCCGAAGATCGCCTCAATATCGAGGCAGTAGCGGACCACGTCGGGCAACTGATGCTCACTGAGGAGAAGTGAGAGGCTCAGTGACGTCAACGCGAGAAAGATCAACGACGACAATTCAAGAATCGATCGCAGGAAGGTGATGAACGTCGCGGCGGCGGAAGAGGTGGAGAATGCAGTGAAGAGGACTCCGATGATGACGGTAGCACAATTTTCAGGGAGAAGCGGACGTGGCAGAGGCCGCTACCGCTGGAGGTGCTTCAAGTGTGGCAAGCGCATCATGTGGCGAGGAATTGCCATTTGGGGAAGAAGGAAGAAGCATTGCTCGCAGACATCAATGATGCACCGGCGCTTCTGTGAGGAATGTCACGTTGTGTCGTAGTTTAATAATCTAAAATCAAGATTAAGGGGGGAAATTGTTAGTATTAATCTTGACTTAGTTTAGTGGTGGCGTGTGTTATGCGCTCGCGCGTGTGCAGTCTGGTCAGTTTGCATGCAGCGTGCGTTTTGGAAACAGATCAACATGCATTCATGGCTAGAGGACCCGTTCGTATGATTTTGCATGGAGGCCGTGGCTGCATGGGTGTATCTGCAAGACACATGAAGACCGAGTGATGCGGCGTATGTTGCAGCATGAGTAGTCTTGGCAGCTACAGAAAGGTGCAGTCGTTGGCGCGAGACGCGGCAGTAGTAGCTCACATGCCTATGTAACTCAGGCTATATTAGTCATGCAGTTTTGTGTTTTCAGAAGTGAAGGAATAGAGAGAAAAAACATTCGTTGCTGAACTATCCTGCCTTCCATTGTTTGTCCTTTGAGTGTTCGTGAGTTGCTGCTACTGAGTTCATTTCTTGACTAGCTGCTGCAACAATGTTATCTTGCACCAACTACAATCAGTGGTCGGTTGTGATGCAAGTAAACCTGAAGGCCCAGGATTTATGGCATGCAATCGAGACTGAAGAAGTGGATCGCCGTGATGATAGGCTGGCACTCGCGGCCATCCTCAGAGGTGTTCCGCGTCGAAGAAAACTGCGAAGTTGGCGTGGGAGGCGGTGAAAAGTATGTGGATCGGTGATGATCGTGTACGTGAGGCTAATGCTCAGCATTTACTCAAAGGATTTGAGAATATCAAGTTCAAGGAAGGAGAGTCAGTCAAAGATTTTGCAATTCGAATCACTAGCCTGTCGAGCAGTCTTCGAGCACTTGGTGAAACAGTGGAGGAAGTTTGCATTGTCAAGAAGTTTCCGCGTGTGGTGCCACCACAATACACGCAGATATCCTTGTCAATTGAGACGCTGCTGGATCTCAACAAGTTGACTGTTGAAGAACTGGTGGGAAGGCTTCGAGCTGCAGAAGACAGACTGAGTTGCAATGGTGATTCGTCGGACAAGTACGGACGTCTCCTGCTCTCTGAAGAAGAATGGCTTGAAAAATACAAGCACAAGCTGAGCCTAGATCCATCACAAACTAGTGCAAGCAAGTCTGGAGGGAGCTCAAGTTCAAAAGGGAAGAAAGGGGCACGTCCATATGGAAAGGGAAAAGTCACATCGGAAGGCACTCCCAGGAGGAAAGGGAAGTGCAACAATTGTGGCATTTGAGGTCATTGGGCTTGAGACTGTAAGAAGCCTCGTCGTGATCAGAAGCAACATGAAGCCCATCTGACAAGAATTGAAGCTGAACATTCTGCTCTGCTGTTGGCCAAAGTTGAATTACAGTCAGAAGAGCTTCATCTGAATGAAGGAGGAGGACAGCAGAAGACTGGTGATCAGTGGTATTTGGATACTGGGGCCACAAACCATATGACAGGTATGAGATCTGCACTTTCTTCACTAGATCAATCTGTCAACAGATCAGTACGCTTTGGTGATGGATCTCATGTGGGTATATGCGGTCAAGGCTCGATAGTTTTCAGTGGTCGTCAGGGAGAGCACAAAGTACTGTCTCAAGTTTATTATATTCCCAAATTGACAAGTAATATTATTTGTCTCGAACAGTTGGAGGAAGGAGGGTGCAGGGTTGTAATGCAGGAAGGAAGCATGAGTATATTTGATCCAAATGGGATCCTGCTTACCAAGGCATCCAGAGGGGTTAACAGACTTTATACTGCAACTCTGAAACTCACCCACCCAATATGTCTGATGACCAGAGTTTCAGATGAAGCCTGGTTATGCCATATGAGATTTGGGCATTTGAATTTCAGGGCACTGAGAGACCTTGGTGCAAGAAAGTTGGCTGTGGGAATACCATTGATTAATCAAGTTGATCAGGTATGCGAATGTTGCTCACTTGGGAAGCAGCACCGCAGGCCATTCCCTCATTCATTAGCATTCAGAGCAGACAGAAGACTGGATCTTTTACATGGAGACTTGTGTGGACATATTGATCCACAAACTCCAGGTGGCAAGAGGTATTTTCTACTTGTTGTAGATGATTTCAGTCGGTATATGTGGCTTGAATTGTTGGTAACAAAAGATGAAGCACTGGAGTACTTCAAACTGATGAAGTTGCAGGCTGAAACTGAAGTGGGAGATAAACTGAAGAACTTCAGGTCTGACAGAGGTGGGGAATTCAATTCATCCAAGTTCAGTGCTTATCTAGGGGAATGTGGTGTAAGGCATTTTACAACAGCTCCCTATACTCCAAAATAAAATGAAGTAGTTGAGAGAAGGAATCAGACTGTCATTGAGATGGCTAGATGCATGTTAAAGGAAATGGGGAGTCCCTGCTCAGTTCTCGGGTGAAGCTGTAAGAACAGCTGTGTATGTCTTGAACAGGTCACCAACTAAGAGCCTAAGAGGGATGACTCCATTTGAAGTCTGGACAGGAAGAAAGCCTGTGGTAAAGCACATTAGGACTTTTGGATGCAGAGCCTATGCATAGGTTGTTGGGCCAAGACAGTCAAAGTTGTCTGACAGAGCAGTGGCTTGTGTCATGATAGGATATGAGCCAAACTCAAAGGCATATAAGTTTTATGATCCAGAGGGAAAAAGAGTAATCATACAGGGATGTTAAGTTTGATGAAGGAAGAAAGTGGGAATGGAGGAAAGGAGATGAAGATTCCTCAGAGCTAGATTTGGTCTTCACTGTCAGTTGGACTGGAACACATGAAGAAACTGCAGAAGATCATTCTCCATATGATGAAACACCTCCTTCACCAAGAACACCTGAAGTGGATCAGAACCTTCCACCCGAGACCCAGTGGGCTACTCCTCCCACTGGTCAGGAAGTGGATTCAGAGGAAGTGCCACAGAGATTCAGACATGTTACTGATGTGTATGAAGCAAGTGAGCCAGTGCAGGATTTTGAATATAGTGCACTATGCTTCATGGCTGCAGAAGAACCTGTATCAGTGCATGATGCATTTGAAGAGAAGGTCTAGAGGGATGCCATGTTATCTGAACTTGAAGCCATACAAGAAAATAATACATGGGTGCTTTCTGATCTACCAGCTGGAAGCAGAGCTATGGGGCTCAAATGTGTGTATAAAGTGAAGAAGGATCATGCAGGGAAGATTCTCAAATACAAAGCTAGGCTGGTTGCAAAAGGGTATTCATAGAGACAAGGTGTAGACTATGAAGAAGTGTTTGCACCTGTGGCAAGACTAGAAACAGTAAGGACTCTACTAGCACTAGCTGCAAACAAGAGCTAAGAAGTTCATCACCTCGATGTAAAGTCTGCATTCCTGAATGGAGATATGATGGAAGATGTGTATGTCTAACAACCACCTGGGTTTGAGGATGAAAAGCATTCTGGTAAAGTTCTGAAACTCAAGAAGGCACTTTATGGGCTCAAGCAAGCACCAAGGGCTTGGAATTTCAGGCTTGATCAAGGGCTAAACAGACTTGGTTTCAGGAGAAGTGAGGTGGAACATGCCCTGTATAGAAGAGGTGAAAATCAGATGTCTTGCTGGTAGGAGTCTATGTTGATGATTTAATAGTTTGTGGACCCTCAGTCACAAAAATAGAAGACTTCAAGCAAGAAATGATGCAGAGTTTCAGTGTGACAGACCTTGGAAAGTTATCCTCTTATCTGGGAATTGAGGTAAAGCAATATTGTGGAGGATTTTTTCTTAGTCAGAAGGCTTATATACTGAAAATTCTAGAGTTGGCAGGGATGAGTGTAAGGGACTCAGTTTTTGGCACATATTCAAAGTGTTCATCACCACACACACTTCATTTGAAGAAACTTGATGAATACATTTGAAGAGCAAGTAAACACCATCAACATGCTCATTAGGGAATAAACTCACAAAATGCAAAAGTGACATTTCTCACATGCATCAAATAGGGGTTAGGCATATGAAAAACTCCTACACCTTGCTAGGAATGTCCATGCTAAATTTCACCCAAATTCAAAACCTTTTTGAAGTCTTTTTGGGTATAAATAGAAAGAGGGTGGTTTGAACTCAAATTCAAACTGTTTCCATCCCATGAATTCAAAAGTGAGAGGCATATTCTTACTCAGCATATTTTTTTGAGCTCACACACCAATTTTCACTCTATTTGGAGTTGATCTTGTCATAAGCTAAGTTTAGCAAATTCAAAGTTTATTTGAATTTCAAACTGCATATGTGCTGAAATTATATTCAAACAAACCCCAATTTGAATTCTATCCAATTCAAATGGCCAGAGGGTAGATGATTCAAATGACCAGGGTTATTTTGGTCTCTACTGTTTAGAGCAGTGGGAAAAATTCAATTTCAGAGGTTAAAACCGAAGTGGGACCCACATGTCATCCTCACCAGTCTTCAAACTGACTGAAGTCACCGCAGCTCGGTTTCTGCGCGCGACCACGCGAGCGCCACGGCATTTTCCCACCGCTGCCACCTCCTGGTCGCCGATCACCGCCACAAACCGACGTCCCCAGCTATTTAGCTGCGAGCTGCCGCCGGCAGCAGCCCACTTTCCCACTGCCTCGACGTTTCTAGCACTGAAAGCACCGAGCTGATCGTCGCACAGCCCCGCCGCATTACCTCGCCGTCAACCGGCCAGCACAGTCCCTTCCACCGCAAGCTGAGGCCACAAACGGCACTGCCGGTCCTTGCTCGACGTGTTACAGCCCTCAGTTGCTCGTGATAAGCTTTGGTGTAGCTTGTCCGAGCCGATCTTTCGGTGCTCTGTCAACCCGAAAAGAGCTCCTCCGACTAGACGCCGTCGCCCGAGCAGCACAAAGCTTCTCTAGTGTGACCAACGTGTCTCTGAGGTTAGCATCCAAGTCTAGTAGCTCTCCTCGAACTCCCTAGGTCCCTCTTAGCGCTGGTTAGCCGGAATTTCAACTTTCCCGATGATCGCCGGAAAGAATACCGAGAACCAAAACTCGAAATTCACCTCGATCACTTGATCATCGGAGATCCTGGTCGAGCTGAAACTAGAGTAGCAGCTCATGGTCACCTCAGCCAAATCCTAGCGGTAATGATCAACCCAGTGAGCAGAGCACCGGAATTTGGCCATCGCCGGTGAAAACGGCTCGGGTCGCCGGTGAAGTCTACTTTCCCGGCGATCTCCGGCAAAGAGAAGGGCAGGGATAGCTTCCTCGTGACCCTGTGGTGCTTTGCAACCCATTAGTTGGTCGTATTCACCGCCTAGATGAGCTAGCACCGTCGGAACCGAGCTCATGTTCTGCCTCCGCCGTCGCCGACCAGGTTTCCGGCGATGTCAAGGTCCGAGAAGGTGCCCGGCGTGTGCGCCGTGCTCCAAGGATCACGTAGGATGAAACCGCGTCGAAAATTAGGCAGTAGCGACCGAGAACGAACCGTGCCACCGGCGCTGGACATAGCGCGCTCGGGCGTTGGCTGGAGGTAGACGAAGGCACTGTTCGTGAGACCCACAAGCAGTGTTTTAAACATTTCCCGATTTTCAGATTTAGTTCAAACTTTCAAACCCACATAACTTTGGCTAGGAAACTCTAAATCGAGTGAACCAAATTTTGTTGGATTAAGCTCTCTGAGTACTTTCCAGCAAATCAAGTCTCACTTCATGAAAATCCTTAGTTCTCCATAATCAATTCTTCAAAATTTCAACTGTTTAGAATTTTAACTGGAGAACCCTTTGGAGGAAATTTCTGAAATTTTTCTAGGATGTTCACCAAAATATCTCTGAGCTACCATAGAAATTTCAGATCCATTTGAGCTCATTTGATCCACCTAATGGTGTGATTAATAAAAATGTTCCATAGAAAATAGAAAATGTCCAGAAACATTTTCAGAATTTCTCTGAAATTGTTTAACTCATATCTTTAGCTAGGAACCTTCAAATTAAGTGAGACCAAATTTATTAGAACCCTCTGAAAATCTAGTTTTTAGAAAGTCAGGGATTGCTCCATGAAAATCCCTAGGACACCCTAAGAGCTCTAATTAAGGTCAAGTACATAATTATTTGTGGAAAGCTCAAATGGGCTTTGCTGCAAATGAAACTTGGCCAAGTCTCTGTTTAGATTGTATCCAAAACACAGTAAAAATTTTAGAGTCATTGGGTCTGTCTAGTAAGACTTATAGTCATCACAAGTTTGAATTCAATTCAAACTCATGTAGTCGCTAATGTTGAGGAGGAACCCGAAGTCTTAGACTTCATCACTCTGGAAGAGCAGCTAACCTACGACCAAGAGCAGTAAGGCAAGCTCCGGTTTGCATTAACCCTTTTTATAAATTTTTATTGTTTTGAGAACTTACTTTGAGCACCACTTACTTCTTGCATTAGAGTCTTGTTTGAAAATCAATTGCATAGCCAAGAAAACCATGGGTTGGGATTAGGATTGAAAACCCCGTTTAGCTACTGCAATGCTAAGATAGGGTAGGATTTAGTACAAGTCGAGTAGTTGGTACTACTCGCGAGGATAGGCTAGAGGCACTCGACTCAGGTAAAGATAGCAAATGAAACACATGGCAAGAAAAATGAGACCGAGCGGAGAGTAAGGCCAGCGGGACTTTGGGGCCTGGGTGCTATAGCTATGCTTGTGTCGATTGAGGACTGAGCCGTGTATGGGCCTGTTGAACAAGCTAGAACAGTACTGAAGACCTACTGGCTATATGGGAACCGGGAAACCGATGTAACTCGGGTAACTGGATGTTGAGGCACAGCTGGTCGTTCAGAGGGTAGGTTGAGAGCTCGAGGTGTAAATCGGTTGGCGGCCCTGAGATGCGCGTGCAGAGACCTCTTACTCGGGACGATTGGACCGGTTCAACATTTGGCTGACGGGTGAAAGGTGGTTGCGTACGACGTCCGTGATGGTTGTTGTAAGCAACATCGAGTACGGGCATACATGACGGGTTGTTCGGATAACCCTGCAGGTGTAAATCGATTATAATAGCCGTCCCTCGCTGTCAGTGAGTACCACTTGTTCGCTGTACCGTGACACAGAAAGAACAGACTAGTTACATGTTAAAATGTTGCTGATTGAGAGATGGACTTTGATTGTTAATGATTTACTGTAGTTTAGAGCTAATTAAAGATCCTTTCAACTTTAGGCAAAGTACATGAGAGAAATGTGTTTCTTGTTTGATTGCGGCTCTCTCATGTGCCTTAGCATAAGGTTCTCCACAACCTGCTGCCAAAACATTAAAAGTAAGGTCCAAATAATTAGGCGAGTCCTTTGCAAATTATTTACCTCATGTACCCTGTACCCATCATGTAGAAGTTCCATGTATAGGATAGACGGGTCGGTCTTGCTGAGCCATCGTGCTCACTGCTTGTGTTTGAAGCTTTTGCAGGGGTCTATGAGGAAGGGACTTCTGAGGAGAAGACGGAACCCCAGGAGGGGAACCCCGTCGAGTGGGAGTCGTGCACGCCACCGTGTTAGTGTGTGTGCGTACTAGCGGGGACACGTTCATGGGCTGAATGTGAACTCGATGCATAGTCTACGCCCGTGAGTGTGGACTGGACTATTTTGTTGTAAAAATGTTCATAAACTGGTTTATGTAATAAAACTTTGCTTCCGCTTTGTATATTTGACGTGCGTTATCAGGTGTTGTGCAACACAGCACCCCTCAGCGTGATTCTGGCTCGACAAAATCGATGGGGTCGTGTCAGCGTGGTATCAGAGCTCTCTTGAGGTTTAACGCACTACAAAGGTCATCTTTTTCAAAAATCCAGTGAGGAACGAGTTAGTAGCCCATATAAGGATGTTATTAGTGTATAGAAGTGGCATACTGACCTATTTGCTTATGTCGGAAAATCGTGCATCTTGGGACGCTTTATGTCTTGGGGGGTGCATGTAAGCGCTGTCCACCAGTGCGCACAAGCTGAAGGGTGGAGCCCCATGGGTGGCAGGTAACCTGACCCGCTTTAATATCCTCTACGACTCTTCATGTCATTTGGGGTATTCGAGCAACGTCTGTCTCTGGCGTGCTTTGGGCAATTTGGGAGACCCCGTCATGTGGTCAGTAACGTGAACACGTAGCTCAAGGCGTGTTTGGCTTGAGAACATCCGGGTGAGTGATGACGGCCGGGTGTACGAACTGTATGGATACCGGGCTCGGTGTGCAGCCGAGTCTGACGATTGTTTGAGTTATCTGCAGGTAGTCTAACCACGAAACGGTAGACGTGTAGCATCCGTGTGCGAATGACTTTTAGTGCCACTGGACTAACGAAGGCAGCTAAGTCCGCTATAGGTTTTTTATTTGTGAGTATGTAGTACCGACATGATCTGGTGACGCATTGACGTCACATCTCAATAAATGATCAACTTCATGGTAAAACTTGAAAGTTTTAATCTAGATCACTAAAAATTTTCTGTAACTCCTTCCCTTAATCAGGATATTCAAAGTTAACGAGTTTTCAACTTATAGGATACTTAGGACAGAGTCCCCTGTTTTCAGCTGAAATAAGGCTGAAGTTAATCAGAGGTTAGAGGTTGAGTTCTTTCGAGGTTGGGGTCATATGATACATTTCTGGAAAGCTTGGGAGTAGCTTTACAACTTTTCTGTTGAGGTCCAGAGGTGTTTCATCCCTTAACCAATCGAAAAATGCAGTAGAGTTGAAACTGTCCATAAAACAGGGCAGAGCAAACCCTCTCTGTAACTCTCTGTAAATTGAGTATAACTTCCTGCATAAAAATCCAAAAATAGAAAATGAGGTAGTTCTGGAAATTTTATGAGATGGGAGACAACTTGGTAACATAAAGTTTTGTCAGGTTTGGTGTGGAATTAACTGGAATTCTTGGATCAAATCAGTACCTCAAGCAGGGAGGTGCTGTCCAATTTTCTCCAGAAACTCTATCAACTTTGACATCTCCTAACTTTTGAACCAAGAAATATCTTAGGCCAAGCAAATACTTTATGGAAATCTTTTGAACTTAACTTTAACTTTTATGTTGAGCTCCATAATTGGTTTTGCTTTAGCATGGTCTAAATCAAGTTGAAATGGAAACTGGTCAGGGCTGTCATAGTGGACAGCAGATCAGCAGTCAAATTTGTTTAAATTTGAACTATGTTTCCAAGTCTTATGAGTTCAATGACATGTTTTATGTTATAACTCAATGGTTTACTGTTCAAATAAATATTTGACATTTCTCAAATATGTTTCTACAGATGACAGCAAATAGATAGTTGGAGAACGGGTGGGTGGTGTCCCACTGTTCTCACCACAGCGGCTATCCGGAAGCATTGAGGCAAATGCTTCAATATTGCGGGTACAGCAAGATGCCGCAGTACTTTGCCAAGGAAGAAGGCAAGGAGGGGAACAAGATGTGGATGATCCATATCGAAGTTCCTGCAGGACCTACGCCACCCGGTTGGGCGCCGTTCACCGTTACGGTGAGAGGTAGACAGCCGGAAGAAATGTGGCAAGTGGCAGCCCGTGACACCATGTCGCGTTTCTGCCAACTACACGTGAGTGCTATTGAGGGCACTCCATACGCGCTCGTTCCGGTGGAGGGACGGGCTAATCATGTGTGGGAAGGGAGGTACGTGGAGGCAACAGATCCGGGTTACCCAAGGTACAACCCCGCGGAGGCGAACCTCAGTCTCCAGATAAGGGCTGGAAAAGCCGTGATGATAGCCGAGCTGTTCATACGGAATGTCTCGCCGTGAAGCTCAAGGAGAGCAACAGCCGTGGAGATCATTTCGAGAGTGCTCACAGCGCACTCCGCAATGTTCTCCTTTCGACGATCAAGCGACTGAACGAACAACATAATCAGTTGCATCGTCTGAAGAAGGCGAAGAGGAAAAGCCGTGTCGACATCACGGCTTTGCAACAACAGGTGCAGGCTCTGACCCAGCAGAACGAGGTCCTTACTCAAGAGCGGGAGGACGCTATTGAGGAGGGGCAAGGCTGGGAAGAGGACTACAACCAAGCCATGGACGAGGTGCACGTGTTGCAGTACCTCGTACCTCCGGTAATGGGCATGCCGGTTGATAGATGCTGTACCTGTGGTTTTGGGTCTTCCGGCAATGGGAGAACCTAAGCCGGAAGAGGAGGTTGTAGACCCAGAGCCACCAGCAGAGGTACCGGAGGAGGACGACCTGCAAGAGGTCGAATTCTACTCCGAGTAGGAGGTTACCGTTGCCAAGTAGGGCAGCTGGGTGATGTAACCCAAACTTTTGTAATCGGTGACATGTCGTGTAGACAGTAGTGCATGTATAGGTAGTGACGACATGAGCACGACTTCTCGGAGACCCGAGACTAATGTATCTTGTATAAAGTTTATGCTTTATCAATATATGTGAACGTTGTGCAAATTATTCATGCATCACTTCAATACCTACTGTTTCATATGGAGGTTTAAGTATGACATGTGCTGATCGCTGCTGTTTTCAATTTCAGAATGACTCATACTCGTGCCAACCCGGACGTTGGGGGTTCCAGTCAGGGGGGAGAAACCTCCCAACAACCTCCCAAGGACTCGTCGGGACAGCAACAGCAGAAGCAGCAACAGCAACAACCGCCACCGCCAACGGTTACTTTGGCTGACATTATGGAAGCGATGGCGGGATCTCATCAGCAGCACAAGGAGTTGCTGCAAACTCTCATTGCAAATACGTCTCGACCAGAGAGGCGTCAAGATCGCGAGGAGCGCCAACAAAGCTCCTACTCCGATTTTCTGGCTACTCATCCCCCGGTATTCTCAAGGGTGGATGAACCCCTCGATGCGGACAACTGGCTCCGCACGATGGAGATGAAGTTCGGGCTGCTCCAAGTGAGTGAGCAGCGCAAGACTCAGTTTGCGGTCCAATAGCTCCAGGGATCCGCGAGCGCGTGGTGGGTGAATTACTGTGCTTCGCAGCCCACCGAGCGAGTTATGACCTGGGCGGAATTCCGGACGGCCTTCAGGGCCTATCATATACCGCCGGGTCTCATGAAGAGGAAGACGCACGAGTTCTTACGCCTGCAGCAAGGGAGCCGGAATGCGCTGGAATACTCCAGGGCGTTCAATGATCTTGCGCTCTACGCTTCGTATCATGCCGATACCGATGAGAAGCGGCGGGATCATTTCTACCAGGGGCTTAACCCGCTCCTGAAGGACAAACTGGCGATGTTCAATCGCGGCAGCCTCAATGATATAATTGATGTTGCGATTGTTCAGGAGGACTCCGGTAAGGAGTTAGCGGCGGCGGAAAGGAAGCGAAGCGCGCCGCAAAGCAGCGGAGAAGGAGGTGGCCACATATTCATCTGCAGTACACATATTTAAAAAAATATAATTACGTTCCATCTCTATGTGTCCACAAACAGCCGACACCTTCTACACAACCCCATTTATTATATAAACAAGAATATAAGAGAAATATATTATAAAAGCCCAAGAAAAGGGACTTGCAAAAACTTTTCTTCACCTCACAACACCACAGTTTTTATTGTGGACACCTTAGGAAATGTTGTGAAGAGCAAGTAACCTCCATCAAAAGAATGATTAGGGGGGAAAGCCTTCACTTTCACAAAGTAGGGTTTCTACACATGAACATGAGAGGTTGAGCTCACCCCTAGAATTCAAAAAGTCTTGGGAAGGTTCAGTTCAAATCTCATGCAAATTCAACATTTTTAGAGGCACTTTTGGGTTATTTCAAAAAGAGGCCAATTTGAATGTAAATTCAAATTGCAGCAACTTTCATCACCCAAATTCAAAAGTTAGCTCCATATCTATACTCAGCACATTTTTCTGAGTAATTCCACCAATTTTCAGTCGCATTGGACTTCATCTCGTCGGGAGCCGAATTTGTAACAATTCAAACTGAGTTTGAATTTTCAAATTCAAATATGAAGGGAATGTGGCCAAACCAGTTTGAAGTTGATGAATTCAAATTCTACCTCTGAGTTGGTTGCTAAGTTCCCTTTTCAAGTCTGAGTAGGTGGGATATTTGCACAACAGAGAAGATTAGGGGGGAGAAGAGGGCCCACCAGTCAGCTAGACTTCGGCCCTAAGTCAACACCGAGCGAACTCGGTTTACCGGGCCTCGGCAGAGCTCGACACCGAGCCGACCGAGAAGCCACCTCACCCCCCCTCCGCACGCGCTGGCGACCAGCTTGCCGGCTCCGCCGCCTCAACCCGATCGTTAACCCGGGAGCAAACAGCAGCACGTTGCCTTCTTCATTGATCGCACGCTCGCTGTTTCCCTCACCCCCGCACTAAACCGGAGCTCACTCCGCGCTCTCTTTTCCCGATCGCCGGCAGCAACCGAACCTCGGTTGCTCGTGCCAGCAGCACCGAAAAGCAGCGCCCATGCGTGCTCTACCACGACAGCCCCGCAAACCCGAGACTCCTAGCCTGTGGCGCGTGCAATACGGCAACGGTCGCCGAGGAACAGAGCACCGGCGGAAAGCCGCGAACTGCTCCCCGTGGACAGCACGCCACGGCCAGTTTCACCGCCGGACTTATACACGGAAAAGGTGCGCCTTAGTCTCCAGATCGTGTAGCTGCAACCCTTCTAACCATTGATAGACTGTGCACTGAGAATTCCTAAGAATCCCGAGAACTAGTGCAACCCGGTAAGGGTCGGTCTACCCCGAAATTCTAGCTGCACCGTCCAATCCAGCTCGGGTGAGCCTACACACACCTTCCTCACTCCCTAGCGGCCCTCCTCAACCAAGAATCAAGGGAAATGACCCAGAAATGGTCGGGTTTAGGTTGTTTTTCGGGCCGCCATAGAATAACAGCTCGGTTCACCGTGGAGCTCTAGGTTGCCGACCTTTTCATGGGGTTTGGCGGCCATTTCCATCACCCTCGAGCTCCCGTAGTGCTCTCCGACCCTTTGCCAATCATTTTGATGCATTGTAATGCATTCCCGACCACGCCAGAACCCTAACCGCCGCTGTCACCGTCGGGAGCCCTGTTCCGGTGAGCTACGGCCGCCGGCGACACCACCGACGAGTTCACCGTCGTGAGTTAGGGCGGGGCGGCAAGTTTGGGGCCGGGAGACGGCCGGGAAAGCAGTTCCGGCGACGCTCTCCGGAGTGCGCCTCCGCGGGCCCCTGTTTGGCGCGAGGAAGGAGAAGACTGCCGGGTGGGACCCACCGGCAGACATTTAAATATTTTGAAATGTCCAGTTTGTAGTTCAAACTTTGGAGGACCACAACTTGGGTTAGGAGAATCCAAAAATTATGGAACAAATTTTGTTGGATTCCTCTAACAGAGTACAATCCAACTCAGAAACCCAATTTGTATGAAACCCATTAATTAATTCTGGAAAATTCTTTAAATCTTTTCAGCAAAAGAATTTTAGAGGGCGTTTGGTTCATCCAAAAGTCCCCAAATTTTGCCAGAATGTTCTTTAGGACATTAGTAAACCCCTGTAAAAGTTTCAGACCATTTGGGGTTGATTTGGTCAGAGCAATTCAATTTGGAAGGTGCTGTGTTCATTTGAATACAGAAACATTTTCAGAGAATTTCCAAAACTTGGAAATTCAGTTCTGGGAAATTCTTAACTCCAAAAATGCTAGGAAAATTCATGCAAACTCTATGAGCTATAATTGAAATTGTAGTTCACTAATTTGGGCATGAACAGGGGTATGACCTCAGAATTAATTCGTCTTTGCTTATTTGCTAAAAGAATTATTCTGAGCAAACCACTCAGTGAAAAGTGCTAATATTTGGTCCAGAGGGTTTCCTTGTGACAAGGAACTCACACAAAAATTCTCAGCTCCATTAGAGCTCTGGGTCACCCCTGTCCTGTTTAACCATTTGAGGGATTAATATGGAAAAGGGGGGGAAACCACTTAGCACTTAACCATGTACTTAGGTCCAGGCCCAAGCCACCCACACCCAGTTCATCTTTAAATTCTTAAACAGAGTTCCAGGTGTTAGAGACTGGGTATTAGAACTAATAACAGTAACCTTACAATAACTTGTATGCATATTAATTAACATGTAGTATTTCATAAACGTGTAGTCACTGAAGAAGAGACTCCGGAAGTGCTGGACTTCCTTCTTCCGGACGAAGACTTAACCCCTGACCAGCAGCAACAATGCAAGCCCCGGTTTGCATTAACCTTTTTATAAGTTTTATTTTGTTTACATGTGTCATATGAAGTATGTATGTGCATTAGGTATAGGATGGATGGAACCCCACTTGCATAACCAGAATTTTTCCCAAAGAGTGAGGGTAGTGTTTAGGACCTCGAGTAGAAAGGCTATGCTTAAAGATTCATAGGGCTTCGGTACAGGTCGAGTAGTTGGAATCTACTCGCGAGATTGGCTTGGGACACACGGGTTCGGTTGAGTGATGTGAGATCACTTTAGTAATGAAAATGAGACTAGGCAGGGGCTAGGGCGCAGCAAGAAGAAGTCTTGTGTGCGCAGCCCTGCCCGTGTCGATTGAGGACCGATCCGTGTGCGGCCCTGCTGAACAAGTATTGAACGTACCGAAGGCATATCGGATATATGGGCCCCGATAAACCGATGTAGCCTAAACCTCCGGGCGTCGAGGCATAGCACACCGATTTATAGGTGTAGGTTGAGAGCAGCAAGGTGGAAATCTGCCAACGGGCATAGAGAGATGCTCCGTGTGGGGAACCTCCTTCTCGTTTCGGTGCGACCGGTTCGACATTTGGGCTATTGGGTGAAAGGTTGTCCCGTACGACATCGAGTGAGCATGCTGTGCAGCTCCACGGGTGGGCGTACGTGACGTGCTCTTTGGGTTTCCCTGCAGGTGTATATCGAGTCGATTCGCCGTCCCTCGCGGTGACGAGTACCGCTTGTTCACTGCGTCGTAACGTAGACTAATGAATGAAATGTTATGATTCAATATTGCTGTTATGATATAATTGTATTGTTACATGTGTGCCACCAAATATTGCTCACTAAATTTCAGCTTCATGAACTGTTAACTTGTTGCTAAAAGATGAACTAAGGATAAACTTGTAGGCGTGTCCCTTTGCTGCAACGTTGCTATCCTATGTCATTGTACCCCTCATGTAGAGTTCCATGCCTAGGTGAGTCGGTTAAGCCTTGCTGAGTCTTCTTGCTCATGGTTGCTGCTTAAGTGTTTTTCAGGTGAGGAGCCACCCACGGACTCGGAGTACGAGTCCACCGGCGAGGGTTACCCTCCGTCGGGGACCACGGCTGAGTGGAAGCCGTACACGCCGCGCTGAGCTGAGGAGTGCAGCTAGTGTGGGTTGCCCTAGGGCTGGGCAACCACTTTTGCTAGATAGGCGGGTGTGAGTTGTATAGTATAGACTTCCGCTGTGTAATATAAACAATAGTTGTAACTGAAGTTTGTACCTGTTTGTACAGTTTCAGTTGTTTTTCCCATGTAATATATTGTGTTCTTATGACGTGTGCTGTCGGGTGTCGCATCGTGCGGCACCACCCTCTGCGATCCTGGATGAGCGGATTTCGGTCCGCCACAGCCTGGTATCAGAGCTGCATTGGGGATAGCACAGTACTTAAGGACTACATTATGGGAAAACTTAGGTTACGGTGAGGAATCGGTAGCTGCCCAAGTAAGGACTATATTAGTATAGTTACTTAAAGTGACAAATACTAACCTATGTGTTATAATTCTGAATTTTAATTATGTAACGACGCACCTACGCTCTGGTAAGTATGGTAAGGAATGCCACCGAAAGCGGTTCAATTTCGGTTAGCTCCCCTGATGAGGAACGTGGTTCAGGGATGGAGTCTCACAGCTTGGTGTGAGATGTCAATATGAAACTCTTGAACTCTTCATGTTCCTGAGTTCATATGCAACGCTGATCCCTAGCGTGCATTAGGCAAGTAAGTGGAGACCCCATCGCGTGGTCAGTAACGCGAGAGTGTGTTCGTCTGGAAATAGCCCAGGAGGACATACGCAGCGCTTGCCATCGGCGTGCCCTGCAGGGCAGTAGGTGGTATCTGTTGGGTTGATAACATTTCCAACCGTGACGACCCGTTCATGACATACTCGGGTTCCCCGTCGTGTGGTGTTGAAACACGATCACGTACCTTGAGACGTGACCTAGCTCAAGGACGGCCGTATGGCAATGATACGGGCGTTTGTATTTACTTTTAAATATGGAACTGCCTGAAATGAACAACCTTTGAGTGCACCATCATTGTGTGGTCTTCTGCAGGTACTAACCACATATGTATCCGTGTAGAAAACGTGTGCGAGAGACCGTTTAGTGCCACACTTGAGACGTATATGCCGGTATGATCCGGTTAGGATTTTCTTTTGTGAGGAACGTAGTACCGAGATATTGTAGGCATATGCATGAAAATAATGATAACAAGGAATTAAAATCTATAGGTTCAACATTTAGGACCCTGGTTGGGTATAAGGATGGGATAGTGATGAGTGTAGTTCCAAAAAGACGGAAAAACAGAGTGCTCTGTTTCGGGCAGCAAGGTTGCTGCACTTCAACAGAGCACAACTCACAGGTCTTTTAGCCGAGGGAGGTGTGGCATATAGTTCTGGGGAGGTACTTGAGTACTCTACAACTTTGTTGTAGACTTCCAGAGCTGAAACACACCTTAAGATGGCTTAAATCCCAGAGGAATGTAAACTGTCCAGAACCAGGACAGAGTAAAACTTCGCTGGACTGTTCTGTTTTTCAAACATAAATCCCAGTAGAAAAATTTAAAATTTTCATATGATACATCCTTAGAAAGAGTAAAAGATGTGTGACAACTTTGCAATTCAAAGTTTCTGAAATTTCAGCACAGATTTCAGTGGAAACCAGGGTTGAAAACAGCCACTTCCGAGGGAGGTGCTGTTAAAATTCTTCCAGAAATTCTTCTGACTTTGAATTAGCATAACTTGTTGACCAAAGCTAATCTGGGGGCAAATGAATACTCGTTGGGAAGATACTGAAGTTAACTTTAACTTTGGTATTCAACTTGAGTCATGGAAATGCCCAGAACCAGATCAAAACTTGGAATAGGTAGAAACTGGTCATTCTGACAGAAGAATGACAGTTGGACTCGTTGGAGAGGGTGTTGTACCCTACGAGTGGATACGTGATGACAACGCGATAGTAATGTCTCATAGTGACCAAACCTAGTTATGGTGAGCTTCCAAACAGGAGGTTCATCAAGTTGGATTAAACTAGCTTGTGTTTGGTCTGGTAATGCTGTAGCTTGTGCAAAGTTATTACACTATCTACTTACGAGATGTATCGCATGTTTTTATTGTCATTATGTTTGACACCTATTTCATTTGGACTGCATACACTCTCTTGCGGGAATGATGTCATCGTCATATGGTTGCAGATGGTTCGCACTAGGACCACGCACGAGGTTGGTGCCTCTAGCCAAGGTGGAGGCGATGACTCTCAGCCACCGGCCTACGACAGCACCCCGCAGCAGCAGCCACCACCGCCGCCTCCGCTTACTCTAGCGGATGTGATAGCAGCACTGGTGGGAGGTCATGAGGAGCAGACCGATCTGCTCCGCACGATCGTGCAGAATACGTCCCAGGCGGGGGGACGTCAAGAGCGAGGGCCTCGTGAGCCCCGCGAAGTGTCGTACTCGGATTTCATGAGTACGCACCCTCCAGTGTTCACCGAAGCTGAAGAACCACTGGAGGCTGACAACTGGCTGCGGACCATCGAGTCCAAGTTTGGGCTGCTCCAATGTACGGAGCGGCAGAAGACTCTGTTCGCAGTGCAGCAACTCCACGGTGCCGCTGGTGCGTGGTGGGCGAATTATGTCGCCTCACGTCCGGCTGGTCATGCCGTGGAATGGCAAGAGTTCCGGGAGGCGTTCCGCGCCTATCATATTCCTCCCGGGATCATGAAGAGGAAGTTCCAAGAATTCTTGGAGCTGAAGCAGCGTGGGAGGAGTGCCCATGACTACTCCTGTGTCTTCAACCATCTGGCGCAGTATGCGTCAGACTACATCTCCACCGAGGAGAAGAAGCGGGAGCACTTCTATCGGGGGTTACACCCCGAAATGAAGACACATCTCGTTCAGTGGAATCGCGGCACATTCAACGACTTAGTCAATGCCGCGTTCATGCAAGAGGATGCTCAGCGGGAATTGGCAGCTGAGCAGCGGAAGCACAGTGCCCCACCCAGCGGTGGGAGTGGCGCTCCCCAGAAGTACCGAATGGTGTACAGGACACCATCCGGGCAGCAGTGGCGACCACCGGCGCGGTCTCAACAGTTCGGGGGACGTTCGTTCCAAGCACCCCCGTTCCGACCGCCGATGCCACCACCAAGACAGCAGCAGCAGCAGCAGATGGTACCCCGGGCGTTTCCACCGCCACAACACGCCCCGGGATTCCGTCCACCGATCAGCGGGGGACCGCCCCGTTTCGCCTGCTTCACGTGTGGCCAGGCGGGCCACTTCGTGAAGGACTGTCCCCAGGGGCAGCAGAGCAGCGGGCAAGCCCAGTTCCAGGGCGGTGCTCGAGGCTGACCTCTGGTGAAGAAGGTTGGTCAGCGGACTGGGGGCGTTCGCAACCTCGACAATGAGGACACCCCAGAGGGTGACAACGTGCTGGCGGGTACGTTTACTCTCAACAATCAAGCCATCGTCATATTATTTGATTCTGGTGCAACCCACAGCTTTATAAGTGCATCCTATGTGGCTAAACATCAATTGCAAGTCTTCCCAACCGACTGCACTTATATGATCTGCTCACCGGGAGGGAAGATTTCAGCTAATATGATGATTCCAAAGGCACCTCTGTGCTTAGGTGGGAAACTATATCCCACCACCTTGATAATCCTATTGGGACAAAAGATTGATGCAATCTTAGGGATGTCATGGCTACAATACCATGGCGCGGTCCTAGAGACTCGGACACGGACGGTTCACTTAAATTCTCCATTCCACCGTCCGCATTCCATGGTGTTAGACACGCCAGTCCGGGAAGTTTTAGCAATTAATAACGCTGAAGCTCTCAAGTTAGAAGACATCCCCGTAGTCTGGGAGTACCCCGACATGTTTCCGGATGATCTTCCGGGCATGCCACCTGAGCGGGATGTCGAGTTCAAGATCGAGCTCGCACCCGGGACTACGCCCATATCACGGAGACCATACAAGATGGCTCCAAACGAGCTGGCTGAACTGAAAGAACAGCTCAATGATCTGTTGAGCAAGGGTTTCATTAGGCCGAGTTCCTCTCCTTGGGGATGCTCGGCGCTGTTTGTAAAGAAGAAGGATGAAACCCTGAGGCTGTTTGTGGACTACCGGCCGCTCAACGCCGTCACCATCAAGAATAAGTACCCACTGCCCCGTATTGACATCTTGTTTGATCAACTTGTGGGGGCAAGTGTATTCTCAAAGATGGACCTTCGCTCTGGATATCACCAGATCAAGATCCGGGCGGAGGATATCTCGAAGACGGCGTTCTCGACGAGATACGGCTTATATGAATATCTTGTCATGTCCTTTGGTCTCACAAATGCTCCAGCCCATTTCATGTATCTCATGAACTCGGTGTTCATGCCGGAGCTGGACAAGTTCGTGGTAGTGTTCATCGATGATATCTTGGTTTACTCCAAGACAGAAGCCGAACATGCCGAACACTTGCGGATCGTTCTTCAACGATTGCGAGACCACAAGCTTTACGCCAAGTTCAGCAAATGCGAATTTTGGATCAGCCAAGTGCCATTCTTGGGACATATCATCTCAGCTGGAGGCATTGCGGTTGACCCAAGTAAAATAGAGCAAGTGTTGAAATGGAAAGCTCCCACTTCAGTTCATGAAGTCAGAAGCTTCCTCGGGTTAGCGGGATACTACCGGAGATTCATTCCAAGCTTCTCCAAGCTCGCTAAGCCGATGACAGAGTTGCTGAAGAAAGGGACGAAATATGTTTGGAACACGGCGTGTGAAGGAGCGTTCCGAACATTGGTGAAGCATCTCACAACAGCCCCGGTGTTAACTCAGCCGGAT
Organism: Neostapfia colusana; assembly: GCA_030760725.1. Lineage (NCBI taxonomy): Eukaryota > Viridiplantae > Streptophyta > Magnoliopsida > Poales > Poaceae > Neostapfia > Neostapfia colusana. The sequence continues at coordinate 6,554,952 of JASWHV010000006.1, forward strand.
ACAACAAAGCCCTTCGACGTGTATTGTGACGCGTCCGGTATTGGGCTCGGCTGCGTGTTTATGCAGGAAGGACGTGTGGTCGCTTATGGCTCACGCCAACTTCGGAACCATGAGCAGCATTATCCCACTCATGACCTTGAGCTTGCTGCAGTGGTTTTGGCGCTGAAAATGTGGAGGCACTATCTCCTGGGGAATTTGGTGCATCTCTACACCGACCACAAGAGCTTGAAATACATTTTCACCCAGAAGGAGCTGAACATGAGGCAGAGGAGGTGGTTAGAACTGATCAAAGATTATGAGATTGAGATCCATTACCACCCCGGCAAGGCGAATGTGGTTGCCGACGCGCTGAGTCGGAAATCACATGTCCATCACCTCACCATTTCACCGGTGGAGGAGGGAGAGCCAAGTTTATACTTGGTTCCTTATGGATCGCTGTACAACCTTGCCCTCGTCCCTACCATTAGGGAGGACATCATTGCAGCTCAGAAGACGGATAGAGGCATGGCACATCTCCGGAGACGGATAGACAATGGAGAGATTAAATGTTTCCGGAAGGATGATGAGGGGACACTATGGTTCAACGACCGCATAGTCGTACCCCGGGACATGGAACTGAGGAAGAAAATCCTCGACGAAGCCCACTTGTCTAAATACTCCATTCATCCGGGCAGCAACAAAATGTACCAAGATTTGAAAAAGAAATTTTGGTGGACACGGATGAAGCGGGAGGTAGCGAAGTACGTATCCGAATGTGATACGTGCCGACGAGTGAAGGCTGATCACATGAAGAAATCAGGGCTGTTGCAAACCCTGAAGATCCCGGCATGGAAATGGGAAGATGTGAGCATGGATTTCATTGTGGGATTACCCCTAACAGCCAACAAGCATGATTCCATATGGGTAATCGTTGATCGGTTAACCAAGACGGCTCACTTCATTCCGGTGAATACACGTTACAATGCCGGCAAATATGCGGATCTATACATAGCGAAGATTCTATGCCTATACGGGGTACCCAAGACCATTGTCTCAGATCGAGGTGCATTATTTGTGTCTCGCTTTTGGGAGCAGCTACACGATGCATTGGGTACCAAGTTGATTAGGAGCTCCGCTTATCACCCTCAGACCGATGGGCAAACAGAGAGGGTAAACCAAGTATTAGAAGACATGTTGAGAGCATGTGCCATCCACCATGATAGGAACTGGGATGATCACCTACCATTGGCGGAATTCTCGTACAACAACGGTTATCAGGCGAGTATCAAGATGGCACCCTATGAAGCTCTCTACGGTCGTAAATGCCGCACCCCATTAAATTGGTGCGAGTCCGGTGAAAGGGTCACATTCGGGGTTGATGTGGTGAACGACGCCGAAGAGCGCGTTCGGACAATTCAAGCCAATTTGAAGGCCGCTCAATCCCGACAGAAGAGCTACGCTGATAAGAGGCGTAGGCCGTTGCACTTTGACGTTGGGGAACACGTGTACCTCCGCGTGTCTCCGATGAAGGGCGTGCACCGGTTCGGTGTGAAAGGGAAGCTCGCTCCCCGTTTCATTGGACCCTACGCTATCACCGAGAAGTGTGGACCAGCAGCGTATCGATTGGAGCTACCGGCATCTCTGGCTGGTGTCCATGATATTTTCCATGTTTCGCAACTGTGAAAATGCTTGAAGCTTACAGCTGCTGTTCCTACCGAAGACATCGGCGAGCTGAAACCGGATTTAACATATGATGAATATCCGTTGGGAATTCTTGATGAGAAAGCCAGGACCACACGCAGCAGAACATTGTGGTTCTACAAAATACTCTGGAGCAACCACACCGCCGAAGAAGCGACGTGGGAGAGCGAGGAGTTCCTTCGCTCAAATTACCCGGAGTTCATGGCTTCTCAACACGGGTAAGTCCCTATTACATCGCTATCTCTTCTTTTATAATCTCGGGACGAGATTCTTTTAAGGGGGGAGGGATGTAAAAGCCCAAAAAAGGGACTTGCAAAAACTTTTCTTCACCTCTCAACACCACAGTTTTTATTGTGGACACCTTAGGAAATGTTGTGAAGAGCAAGTAACCTCCATCAAAAGAATGATTAGGGGGGAAAGCCTTCACTTTCACAAAGTAGGGTTTCTACACATGAACATGAGAGGTTGAGCTCACCCCTAGAATTCAAAAAGTCTTGGGAAGGTTCAGTTCAAAGCTCATGCAAATTCAACATTTTTAGAGGCACTTTTGGGTTATTTCAAAAAGAGGCCAATTTGAATGTAAATTCAAATTGCAGCAACTTTCATCACCCAAATTCAAAAGTTAGCTCCATATCTATACTCAGCACATTTTTCTGAGTAATTCCACCAATTTTCAGTCCCATTGGACTTCATCTCGTCGGGAGCCGAATTTGTAACAATTCAAACTGAGTTTGAATTTTCAAATTCAAATATGAAGGGAATGTGGCCAAACCAGTTTGAAGTTGATGAATTCAAATTCTACCTCTGAGTTGGTTGCTAAGTTCCCTTTTCAAGTCTGAGTAGGTGGGATATTTGCACAACAGAGAAGATTAGGGGGGAGAAGAGGGCCCACCAGTCAGCTAGACTTCGGCCCTAAGTCAACACCGAGCGAACTCGGTTTACCGGGCCTCGGCAGAGCTCGACACCGAGCCGACCGAGAAGCCACCTCGCCCCCCCTCCGCACGCGCTGGCGACCAGCTTGCCGGCTCCGCCGCCTCAACCCGATCGTTAACCCGGGAGCAAACAGCAGCACGTTGCCTTCTTCATTGATCGCACGCTCTCTGTTTCCCTCACCCCCGCACTAAACCGGAGCTCACTCCGCGCTCTCTTTTCCCGATCGCTGGCAGCAACCGAACCTCGGTTGCTCGTGCCAGCAGCACCGAAAAGCAGCGCCCGTGCGTGCTCTACCACGACAGCCCCGCAAACCCGAGACTCCTAGCCTGTGGCGCGTGCAATACGGCAACGGTCGCCGAGGAACAGAGCACCGGCGGAAAGCCGCGAACTGCTCCCCGTGGACAGCACGCCACGGCCAGTTTCACCGCCGGACTTATACACGGAAAAGGTGCGCCTTAGTCTCCAGATCGTGTAGCTGCAACCCTTCTAACCATTGATAGACTGTGCACTGAGAATTCCTAAGAATCCCGAGAACTAGTGCAACCCGGTAAGGGTCGGTCTACCCCGAAATTCTAGCTGCACCGTCCAATCCAGCTCGGGTGAGCCTACACACACCTTCCTTACTCCCTAGCAGCCCTCCTCAACCAAGAATCAAGGGAAATGACCCAGAAATGGTCGGGTTTAGGTTGTTTTTCGGGCCGCCATAGAATAACAGCTCGGTTCACCGTGGAGCTCTAGGTTGCCGACCTTTTCATGGGGTTTGGCGGCCATTTCCATCACCCTCGAGCTCCCGTAGTGCTCTCCGACCCTTTGCCAATCATTTTGATGCGTTGTAATGCATTCCCGACCACGCCAGAACCCTAACCGCCGCTGTCACCGTCGGGAGCCCTGTTCCGGTGAGCTATGGCCGCCGGCGACACCACCGACGAGTTCACCGTCGTGAGTTAGGGCGGGGCGGCAAGTTTGGGGCCGGGAGACTGCCGGGATAGCAGTTCCGGCGACGCTCGCCGGAGTGCGCCGCCGCGGGCCCCTGTTTGGCGCGAGGAAGGAGAAGACTGCCGGGTGGGACCCACCGGCAGACATTTAAACATTTTGAAATGTCCAGTTTGTAGTTCAAACTTTGGAGGACCACAACTTGGGTTAGGAGAATCCAAAAATTATGAAACAAATTTTGTTAGATTCCTATAACAGAGTACAATCCAAATCTGAAACCCAATTTGTATGAAACCCATTAATTAATTCTGGAAAATTCTTTAAAGCTTTTCAGCAAAAGAATTTTAGAGGGTGTTTGGTTCATCCAAAAGTCCCCAAATTTTGCCAGAATGTTCTTTAGGACATTAATAAACCCCTGTAAAAGTTTCAGACCATTTGGGGTTGATTTGGTCAGAGCAATTCAATTTGGAAGGTGCTGTGTTCATTTGAATACAGAAACATTTTCAGAGAGTTTCCAAAACTTGGAAATTCAGTTCTGGGAAATTCTTAACTCCAAAAATGCTAGGAAAATTCATGCAAACTCTATGAGCTATAATTGAAATTGTAGTTCACTAAGTTGGGCATGAACAGGGGTATGACCTCAGAATTAATTCTTCTTTGCTTATTTGCTAAAAGAATTATTCTGAGCAAACCACTCAGTGAAAAGTGCTAATATTTGGTCCAGAGGGTTTCCTTGTGACAAGGAACTCACACAAAAATTCTCAGCTCCATTATAGCTCTGGGTCACCCCTGTCCTGTTTAACCACTTGAGGGATTAATATGGAAAGGGGGGGGGAACCACTTAGCACTTAACCATGTACTTAGGTCCAGGCCCAAGCCACCCACACCCAGTTCATCTTTAAATTCTTAAACAGAGTTCCAGGTGTTAGAGACTTGGTATTAGAACTAATAACAGTAACCTTACAATAACTTGTATGCATATTAATTAACATGTAGTATTTCATAAACGTGTAGTCACTGAAGAAGAGACTCCGGAAGTGCTGGACTTCCTTCTTCCGGACGAAGACTTAACCCCTGACCAGCAGCAACAAGGCAAGCCCCGGTTTGCATTAACCTTTTTATAAGTTTTATTTTGTTTACATGTGTCATATGAAGTATGTATGTGCATTAGATATAGGATGGATGGAACCCCACTTGCATAACCAGAATTTTTCCCTAAGAGTGAGGGTAGTGTTTAGGACCTCGAGTAGAAAGGCTATGCTTAAAGATTCATAGGGCTTCGGTACAAGTCGAGTAGTTGGAATCTACTCGCGAGATAGCCTTGGGACACACGGGTTCGGTTGAGTGATGTGAGATCACTTTAGTAATGAAAATGAGACTAGGCAGGGGCTAGGGCGCAGCAAGAAGAAGTCTTGTGTGCGCAGCCCAGCCCGTGTCGATTGAGGACCGATCCGCGTGCGGCCCTGCTGAACAAGTATTGAACGTACCGAAGGCATATCGGATATATGGGCCCCGATAAACCGATGTAGCCTAAACCTTCGGGCGTCGAGGCATAGCACACCGATTTATAGGTGTAGGTTGAGGGCAGCAAGGTGGAAATCTGCCAACGGGCATAGAGAGATGCTCCGTGTGTGGAACCTCCTGCTCGTTTCGGTGCGACCGGTTCGACGTTTGGGCTGTTGGGTGAAAGGTTGTCCCGTACGACATCGAGTGAGCGTGCTGTGCAGCTCCACGGGTGGGCGTACGTGACGTGCTCTTTGGGTTTCCCTGCAGGTGTATATCGAGTCGATTCGCCGTCCCTCGCGGTGACGAGTACCGCTTGTTCACTGCGTCGTAACGTAGACTAATGAATGAAATGTTATGATTCAATATTGCTGTTATGATATAATTGTATTGTTACATGTGTGCCACCAAATATTGCTCACTAAATTTCAGCTTCATGAACTGTTAACTTGTTGCTAAAAGATGAACTAAGGATAAACTTGTACGCGTGTCCCTTTGCTGCAACGTTGCTATCCTATGTCATTGTACCCCTCATGTAGAGTTTCATGCCTAGGTGAGTCGGTTAAGCCTTGCTGAGTCTTCATGCTCATGGTTGCTGCTTAAGTGTTTTTCAGGTGAGGAGCCACCCACGGACTCGGAGTACGAGTCCACCGGCGAGGGTTACCCTCCGTCGGGGACCACGGCTGAGTGGGAGCCGTACACGCCGCGCTGAGCTGAGGAGTGCAGCTAGTGTGGGTTGCCCTAGGGCTGGGCAACCACTTTTGCTAGATAGGCGGGCGTGAGTTGTATAGTATAGACTTCCGCTGTGTAATATAAACAATAGTTGTAACTGAAGTTTGTACCTGTTTGTACAGTTTCAGTTGTTTTTCCCATGTAATATATTATGTTCTTATGACGTGTGCTGTCGGGTGTCGCATCGTGCGGCACCACCCTCTGCGATCCTGGATGAGCGGATTCCGGTCCGCCACATATATAAATTTAGTATATGAATATATGTACTAAAGGTCACCTGAATCCAGGTTATAGTGAATTCTCTTGTCATCTCCGTAAGAGTTTGTTACTAATTCAGCACAACACAAAGGTCGCTAATGTATCATCATCCTATCATGAATGGATCCAACCATTGTTCACTTGAATCAGGCCTCCATAGTTGCAGAAGAGGTAGAAAATCGGCAAATATTGGTGCCAACCTAGACCGTCATCGATGGAATTGACGATATAAACTATCGACCCTCAACTCTACTAAACATAAAGATAAGCATAAGAGAGATTCACTAGAGGCACATATGACAACAGCGATTCCTTCAACCATAGGGAAGGTTGCCACAACTAAAAAACAAAGCCACAAGACCTTGACTAAATATATTTAAGATGACACTCACTACAATACAATTTATTTTCATGGGCTGAAAGCACACGAAAATAAGCTGAAAGCCCACGAAAATGATAATATTTTCGTGGGCGGGCGACGAAAATACGATTATTGTCGTGGGCTGGATAAGGCTCACGAAAATACAATATTTAGCGCATTTTCGTCGGCCACAAAAGAGCCCACGAGCATTATTTTCGTCGACCAGAATCAGGCCCACGATAATAGCTCGACATTAATTTAGTGGGCCATGTCAAAGTCCACGAAAATAATAAAAATAGTAATTTGTGGGCCACTGTTCGGCCCACGAGAATAAAATTACATTAATTTTGTGGGCCACTGTTCGGCCCACGAAAATAAAATGGCATTAATTTCGTGGGCCACTGTTCGGCCCACGAAAATAAAATGGCAGTATTTTCATGGGTTACTACTCAGCCCACGAAAATAAAATGACATTATTTTCATGGGCTACTCTTCAACCCACGAAAATAATATGGCACAAAAATTGCAGATAATAATAAATCATAAAAACTGAAATACACATAAACAAAATAATATATCAACCACATAAACAGAATATATTATTACCATTCAAGTAAATAAACCAAACCGAATTCATTTCACATTAGAACGTTTGTCGAAATTACATATCATTCACGAGTTCGGATACACATCATTCACAAGCACAAATATTACATGGTCAATACGACATTTTTCCAAATTAAGCTTTCCAAACAGCCAACAAATGACCTCTAAACTCTAATCTTCCCGGTCGCCGTTATACCTGTATCGAGAAAAGTAGGATGTATATAAAGTAGGATATATATAAAGAACAGAGAAGTAGTCATTACCGAGTTTTTTGCTTATAGCATTATCGTGCTTAATATTTCATGTATTTGTACTTTAAGTGTTATTTCATGCCATGGAGGATTGTTAGCACTGAATTGCTCAGAACGCACAGTAGAGAAAAATTATTGCACGACTTTATTATTAATTACGAAAAAAACCAAATAAAATCTAACCAAAAAATATCATACCTAGTCGAGGCAGGGCGTCGACCGAGGCAGAGGCGACAGCGGCACGGCGGCGCAGCCGGTGCAGCGGTCAGGGCTGGAGCGACGGTCAAAGCTGCAGCGGCGGACAGCGGCAAATTAAAAGCCGAGGCGTCGTTAGGATTATAAGAAGGATGAAAAGAGTTGTACAAAAAAGTAAAGGTAGTTTCACATATGAATAGACCCAGGCTAATCAAATGATGATACGACAACGATATAGCCAACTTTGTATTTATATATCGAAGGTAGTTTCACAAGAATAAAGGTAGTTCCCGATGCTATTTTTATTAAGACGAGTTAATCTAACTGTGTATTAGCTAAGTTAATCTCTTGCTTGCTGCTGTAGTGCTTGCTGCAAATTATCATCACTACTGTGTAGTCCACTCACAAAAGACCATAATTCTCAGGAACCTCAAACTCTAACAACTGCTACAGGAGGGTGGTTTCCATACAGTATCAGTGTTCCAGCCACTTCACATTTCTTATTTGGTAAAATCATAAAATTCTTTTTATATAGTTTCTGTTTCCTTTATAGTCCGCAAACTATTGCAGCATTTTTCTCGAACATATGCAAATATGCAAAACCCCGAAGGTCCTATAGAAGATGGGCAGTACATTATGTTTGTTGGTACTATTATGTCTTCCAGGTAATCGAGTCTTACACATATTTAAGTTTAGAGCCATACAATAAAATATATGCAAAAGGTGTAGAAATTTTAGATAAAAATTGAGCAATTTAATTCATCAGATCTCTCAGATGGTCAGACATACCGGCGCTGTGGAGAAGGGGCGCAGCGGATCAACGGCCGGGGAGGCGCTGCAATGGCGCGGTAGGCGATGGCAGGGTCGGCCGGGGAGGCGCTGCAATGGCGCGGTAGGCGACGGCGGACAGTAGACGATGGCGAGGGTCGGCCGGGGAGGCGCGCGGCCAGCGGGCGATGCCGGGGCTCGGCCGGGGAGGCACGCGGCCGGCGGGCGATGCCGGGGCTCGGCCGGGGAGGCGCGCAATGGCGGGCGACGGGGAGGCGCGCCGGCGACGGGCGACGGCGGCGTGGCCGGGATGTTGGTCGGCCGGGGAGGCGCGCAATAGCGGGCGACGCCGGCAGTCGGCCGGGGAGGCACGCGGCCGCTAGGCGTTGCCGGCGGTCGGCCGGGGAGGCACGCGGGCGACGGCGGCGGGGCCGGGGAGGCACGCGGGCGACGGCGGCGCGGCCAGCGGCGGCTCGACGGGAGATGGAAACGGACGCGAGCTAGGAGGTGTCGGGCACCCGAGCTATATCGCGATCATTTTTGTGAGATAGGGTTGAGGCCCACGAAAATAAATGTGTTGTCGTCAGCAACGCCGCAAACCGATGAAAATCCACACAGAAATCAAGATCGGACACCGAGGAGGCACCGTTGTGGCAGGTATTATCGTGAGCCCTTTTGCAAGCCGACGAAAATCTCTACGGAAACCGAGGAGGGACCCTTGTGGCAGGTATTGTCGTGAGCCACTGGCAAACCCACAAAAATATGCACGTAAATCAAGATATGACAACGGTATTTTCATGAGCTCCTTTGTAAAACCCACGAAAATATTGCCGAAACCGAGGCGGGACAGCTTTGTCGTGAGCCAGACACAAACCCACGAAATTAGCGTGCCGATTTTCGTGAGCGGTGTCCAGACACCCACGATATTAACTGTACTTTCGTGAGCCGTGAAAAACCCACGAAATTAGGCTCTGATTTTCATGCGCATGCCCTAACCCACAAAAATAGTGGTCACAATTTCGTGTGCCGGAAACAAAACCCACGAAGATAACATCTATTGTCGTGAGCTACACCAAAACCGACCAAAATGGCGCCTATTTTCGTGTGCCAGCACCGAAACCCACGAAATACCTCATATTTTCGTGTGCCACATGTTGGCTCACGAAACTTTTTGTATTTTCGTGAGGGCCGATGAAAATTTGTTTGGCCAACGAAAATAGTTCAGTTTCTTGTAGTGACTCTAGAGACTATGTGACACTGTTGGAGCAGATCACCGGAGATAACTCACAAGAGATCGCCGGAGCTACGACACACGCGGGTGTGGTACACAATGAACACGAGTCAGTTTTGTGAGATGATGCCGCAACAAAGCGCACCCCCTCATTTTTCATTATGCATATATCAGAAACCGATCTGTTACAGCCCTGAACCCATGCCGCACTCACCCACTTCCCGCACAACAGCTGATCGCCCGTTCGTCAGCGATGACCGGGTGCCTGGTGACGTGTTCCTTGCATGCAACAGCTCCTTCATGCAGCTAACAAACTATTCTCACGTGAACATGTGCCGTGAGGTCCTAAACATGCAACTTAGCGTGCAATATTTCAAAATAAACATGCAAACAAGTAGTAAAATGCAGCTGATGCACGGGATTACTCAACATATCACCCCCTAATCCCGCTGCACCAGGATCACGCCCATCTTCTCACGTAGTTCTGCAAACTTGATTCTTCCCAACGCCTTTGTCAAAATGTCGGTAACTTGTTCATTTGTGTTGACATGCTGGACATCAACATGGCCATTTTCAACACATTCTCGGATAAAATGATATCGTGTGTCAGGGTGTTTACTTCTTTCATGATGCACCGGATTTTTGCTAAGCTCTATTGCTGACTTGTTATCCACAAACAGCCTGAACTTCTTAGCAACATTTCCTGTTAGTTCTGCCAGCAATTTACTCAACCAAATTCCTTGACAAGCTGCTGACACGGCTGCTATGTATTCTGCCTCACAAGATGACAAGGCCGCTATCTTTTGCTTCTGTGATACCCAAGAGACGATACTCAACCCCAGCAAGAAAACAACACCTGATGTACTCTTGCGATCATCAATGTCTCCAGCAAGATTACTGTCGCTATAACCCATCAAAGGTTGTTCTACTTCAGTTGTTTTCTTGTAACTACATCCAAAACCAAGAGTTCCAGCAATGTACCTGAGGATTTGTTTAACAGCAGCCCAATGTTGCTCAGAATGGGACTCCATGTACCTGCTGACAATCCCAACCGGATAGGCTAAGTCAGGACGAGAATTCACCAGGTACCTTAAACTCCCTATCACACTCCTGTATTTTGTGGCATCCACCACAGTTGCTCCATCATTCTTGCTTAGTTTAAGGCGATTTTCCATTGGGGTGTGAGCTGGCTTGCATCCAGTCATGCTTCCCAGCTCCAAGATCTTCTTTGCATATGCACTCTGGCATATACTAATCTCCCCATTTCCTTGTTTAACCTCAAACCCCAGATGATAGCTCAATTGACCCAGATCACTCATGCTGAATTTCCTCTTCATTTGGTTTTTGAACATAGCATTGTCTTCTCGGCTCGGACCAGTGATGATCAAGTCATCCACATACAGACCCACAAGCAGATAACCTTCTGTGCTTTCTCTTCAGTACACAGCTGCTTCCAAGGAGCTCCTAACAAAGCCCAGTGTCAGCAACTCACTGTCCAGCTTAGCATTCCATGTCCGAGGAGCCTGCCTTAACCCGTACAGCGCCTTGTGTAACTTTAACACCTGTCCGGCATTGTTTGACTCGATAAAGCCTCGTGGCTGATGTACATAGACATTTTCTTGATGAATTTCCCAGCCCCCATGTCCAGCAAGTGCTAACAGAAGTCTAACAGTTTTCATCCTTGCAACAGGAGCATATACATCTTCAAAATCCACCCCTTGGCGCTGAGAATACCCTTTTGCAACTAATCCAGCCTTGTGCTTTAGCATGTTACCTGATGGGTCTTTCTTAATCTTGAACACCCACTTCAAGCCTATGGCTTTGTTTCCTGGAGGTAGACTCACAAGCTCCCAAGTTTTATTTTCCTTTATTGCTTTCATGTCCTCTTCCATGGCACTTCTCCAACACTTATCACCCAAAGCCTCATCTATGCTTCTAGGTTCCTCAGCAGTGAGTAGACATAAGCCAGTGTAATCAAAATCTTGCATTTCCTCAGTTGAGTCAAGCACATCTTGAATCTTTCTATATCGGAGTGGCACACCTGAAAAATCATGCTCACTCCCACTTGGAGGTGTTGCAAACTCCACTCCAGGACTTAGGGCTTCATCAACAGCAGGGGTCAGAGGCATCAATGAGTCGGGTGCTTCAAATACCTCCTCGGATCGGTTAGAATTTGTTGTATCATGATCATCACCAGTCATAACAGTTGCTCGGCTCTCAACAGTGAGAATAGCTTCAATGTTCTCCTCTGACTCAACATTGCTCCAATTCCAAGACTTGTTTTCTTCAAATATGACATCCCGGGACACATGTACTTTCTTCTCCACAGGATCATAAAGCTTATATCCTTTGCTTCCCGGCTCATACCCGAGGAACACAATTGGAGTTGAACGACCAGAACGCTTGTTTACACCGGGTCCAAGCCTTTTTACATGTGCAACACATCCAAAAGTCATTAGATGGTAGACTTTCGGCTTCCTGTTATGCCATGCCTCATAGGGGGTTCTACCTTTCAATATCTTGGTTGGAGACCGGTTGAGAATGTACACCGCTACTCTCACCGCTTCGCCCCAAAAATGTGCTGGCATGTTCTTTGACTTCAGCAAACATCTAGCCATCTCCATGACCATTTGATTTTGTCGTTCCACCATACCATTTTGTTGTGGCGTATACGGTGTAGCTTGATTCCCTGATCATCAAAATACTCATCAAATTCAACCGAGTTAAACTCTCCACCTGTGTCCGAGCGAAAAGCTTTGAGTCTGCCCCCCAGTTGGTTCTCAGCAGCAGCCTTGATCTTCTTGAAGAACTTGAGAGCCTCACACTTTGTTTCCAACAACTCCACCCACATATATCTGCTATGGTCGTCAACCACTAGCAAGAAAAACTTCTTACCTCCTGGTGTACTGGGTTTGATCCGCCCACACAAGTCTCCATGAAAAATTTCCAGAGGATGATCACCTCTGTGATCTGTAACACGAGGAAATGCATCCCTGTGCTGCTTGCCCAAAGCACAGCCTTCACAAAACTGATCTACTTGATCAATTTGGGGAATTCTTTCCACCATGTTCTTCATTCCCAGTTCTCTGAGGGCTCAGAAGTTTAGATGTCCATACCGAGAGTGCCACAACCACGCTTGATCTCCATGCCTAGTCATCAAACAAATTGGTGTGGTGTGTTTCAGCTTCAACACATACAACCGGTTTTGTGTTCGCGCCACCTGAGTGAGCAGGCCACCTTCCCGGTCATATACTGTCAGTCTTCCATCCGACATATGATCCTGCATCCACATTCTTCCAACTGGCCCAAGCTAACAATATTGCTTTTCAGTTTGGGGATATAATATACCTCGGTTAATACCTTATGCTTGCGATTGTTGCATTCCAGCATGATGGACCCAAGCCCGCAGATCTCAACCACTGGATCATCCCCAAAATGCACTGTCCCTTGCACAGTTTCATCCATTGACACAAGCACCGACTTGCACCCGGTCATGTGGTTACTTGCTCCGGAATCAAGATACCACATCTCGTTCTTGTATTCTTCCGGGAACACTCCTTCCTCATTAAGAAACACACTCTGCACAGAGACATCTGGGGTTTGACATGAAGTGGTGAGTAATAGTGATGGTTGATCAACCTCTTTTGTTGCCAAATTTGCTGTTTCATCTCAAGGTCGACGCGGTTTCCGGCACTCCTTAGCCCAGTGTCCGTAGATACTGCAGTTATGGCACTTGCCTCGCTTGCGCCCGGCACCAGTTCCCGTTGATCGTTTTTCACCATCACGTTGTGCACCCCCGTCATGAGCATTTTCGGTGCGTGTGCACCCATTGCCCTTGACCTGAGGCTGGTTCCCTCTGGTGGCTCCAGTTGAACCCACTTGACGTTGGTGCTGTCTTGCCGCCCATTCCTCTTTGGTGAGAAGAAGGCACCCGGTCTTGTTGGCGTTCTCATCGACGTCATCTCGATCCTCTGCCACGCGCAACCTGCCGACCAGTTCTTCTATCGTCAGCGTCTTTAGATCAAGGAACATCTCGATCGAGACGGCGATCTGGTTAAACTTGGACGGCAGAACACGTAGGAATTTCTTGATCACGCGCACGTCTTCAATCTTCTCTCCCAACTCGCCAAGGTTGGCAACCAGGGTGTTGATTCTCATGGTGAAATCATCAACGCTTTCTCCATCCTTGAAAGTGATGACCTCAAACTCCCTGAGGAGCCATTGGGCACTCGCTTCTTGGACGCGTTCGGCACCCATCCGCATGGACCTCACCGATGCCCACGCTTCCTTGGCCGTCTTCTTCTTGGCCAACGTGGTGTGCATGTCCGTCGGCACCGTGCAAAGGAGGGCTGCTAGCGCCAGCCGATCCTCGCGACGCTCGACTTTGTTGTTCACGATCGCCTCCTAGAGATCCTGTGCCTCAAGGTTCACCTGCGTCACCAACGCCTATTGGGTATAATTCGTGCGCATCAGCACCAGATACGCCAGGGATCCGGCGGATTCCTTCATGATCATGACTTCCCTCGAAGTGCCGCTCTCGTCGACGGTCGCCAATGCCTTTGGAGGAGTCGCCGCCATGGCCCGCGCTCTGATGCCACTTGTTGGAGCAGATCACCAGAGATAACTCGCAAGAGATCACCGGAGCTACGACCATGCAGTTGTGATACACAATGAACACGAGTCAGTTTTGTGAGATGATGCCGCAACAACGCGCACCCCCTCGTTTTTCATTATGCATATATCAGAAACCGATCTGTTACAGCCCGGAACTCACGCCGCACTAACTCACTTCCCGCACAACATCTGATCGCCCGTTCGTCCGTGATGACCGGGTGCCTGGTGATGTGTTCCTTGCATGCAACAGCTCCTTCATGCAGCTAACAAACTATTCTCACGTGAACATGAGCCGTGAGGTCCTAAACATGCAACTTAACGTGCAATATTTCAAAATAAACATGCAAACAAGTAGTAAAATGCAGCTGATGCACGGGATTACTCAACAGACATCACATATGTCATTGACGTCTACCTATAATTGGATAAGGTTTTCACCCTAAGATAGGAGGCAGAGCACAAAGATGATAGCCACCCGGTTGCTCCCAACGTCATCAGCATCGAAGGGATCACAAAAGTAATTGACAACGTCCTCACACCATGTCCAACGAGTCCATCCATCTGCTATCATTAGCTCAGCCACAATACGAATGGCTCTGTTTGGGACTGAGGGGTTCTAGGGCTGAGACTGCCATGTTGCCCCCTTCATATAGAGGCAACCGAGGACTGACCGTCATCTTCATTTCGGTATAAGGACAACCTTTGAACCGAAGACTCCAGATGTGGCCTCCACCACCACTATTGAATCGTGTCGCCCTTGGTCTCTGAGATGCCCAAGCATGGCCACTATTGCTGCAACTAAGCATCCATGGCACCCAAGATATGAACGCTGATGCAGGCTCAGAGCTGGTCCACGAAATTGTTGTCTACCCTCTGCTGCGCCAAGACGCTGATTCGAGCAGGCGCAATGTCGATATATGGTCGTCTGATGGGTTGCTGTTTGACATCCCCGAGGCATTGCCGTAGATCCGGCCGCCACTCTAGCCACCGCTGTACTATTCTGGTCTTCGCACAGGCGTTTCCATGAGTGACCACAAGCAGCACACTTGTTTTTATCGCAATGGCGGCAGCTGATGTGAAAATGAAGGGGAGGAGCAGGATGGCACTAGATATCGGATGCAGTGTAGGGAGACGTTAATCTGATGCTGCAAATCCAGCCATGAGAGGGTTGGCAGCAACGAAAGCCAAAATCTTGGTCGGCCGCCGCCTGTTCGTCACCACATGGGACCCCTAGGCAGATGAGCCTCTAGCAGTGCCAGATTTGGTTTCTTAAGATATTGTTTTTAGAACCTGTTTAGTACACAGATGAAATGATTATGTACGTGTGCTATACAAATCGTCCAAACCTATCAATACCATATCTCGTACTTTGGATGAACAGTAAAGACCCTGAGTGGTGTGACTTCTGTTAGTTAATCTTATTGTGCGTTTCTTTAAGTTTCTTTCTTTGCAAATAATGGACCGTGGAGTACTTGGCTGGCCGAGTCAGAAGGCATCAGGGTCATCAGGATCAGAGCGCATGAACGAGTCCAAGACGTGCATGCCGACTCAGACGGTTCAGGCGTTGAGCGGGTGTGGCGTAAAGACTGGGCATAGTGCCGTTAGTGCGTGCGTGGAGTTTGTTAGGTCATGAGTATGTGTTTGTTATGTAATCCCTATCTTAAAACGCAATGGAAGGCTGGTCACTTTGTGAGTCAAGCTTGTTGCACAACTGCTCTGTTTTCAGCCCACACACAGTTCATACTCACACTCTGTTTTCACGGTGATCACTTTGAGTTCAGATCGTCTAGTGGCGTTCTTGTGCCAACACTTGGCACAGAGCCATGCTGTGTTGTGGAGCTGATCGGCAATGGCTGGCGGCCGTAGAGTATCGAAGTCGCCAACACGTGCTGCCGTCGACGATGATAAGCCACCGGGCACGGACAGCACGTCCGGGGCGATCGTTGTGCAGCGCGTCGTGAAGGAGGCAGGAAGCTGGCTCGTCTACTCAATGTTTGTTAGTAATAATCTTGACTGAGTTTAGTTGTGGCGTGTATTATGCGCTGGCGCATGTGCAGTCTGGTCAGTTTGCATGCAGCGTGCGTTTTGGAAACAGATCAACATGCATGCATGGCTAGAGGACCCGTACGATTTTGCATGGAGGCCGTGGCTGCATGGGTGTATCTGCAAGACGCATGAAGACCGAGTGATGCGGCGTACGTTGCAGCATGAGTAGACTTGGTAGCTACGGAAAGGCGCAGTCGTTGGCACGAGACCCTGCAGTAGTTAGCTCACATGCCTATGTAACTCAGGCTATATTAGTCATGCAGTTTTGTGTTTTCAGAAGTGAAGGAATAGAGAGAAAAAGCATTCGTTGCTGAACTATCCTGCCTTCCATTGCTTATCCTTTGAGTGTTCGTGAGTTGCTGCTACTGAGTTCATTTCTTGACTAGCTGCTTTAACAATTGGCATCAGAGCCAAAGGTTGAGATGGCGACTCCATCACCAAAGATTGGCTCCCCGATGGCGACGAATTCCGGTGAAATCGTTGCGACGGAGCGTGTCGCCCACGGTTCCTCAGCGGTGGAATTGTCGATCCTGACGAAGACCAATTACTACGAATGGTCGTCGGTAATGGGGGTCAGCCTAGAGGCTCTCGGCCTGTGGGATTCTGTCGAGAAGGTCGCCGTCGATCGATGTGAAGACCGCCTTGCGCTGTCCGTGATTTTGCATGGACTGCCGGCGAAGCTGAAAGCGCCGATGGCGGAGAATAAGACCGCATTCGAGGCGTGAGCTGCGATCAGGAGGATGCGCATGGGCGATGAGCGCGTGAAGGAGGCCAATACCCAGCAACTCATGAAGCAATTTGAGACGATTGGATTCACCGACGGTGAGTCCATGGATGACTTTGTGGTGAGAATTACTGGAATTGCAGGAAATTTGCGCGAATTGGAAGTAAGAATCGATGAGAATCAATTGGTGAGGAAGATTCTGCATGTGCTCCCGCCGAGGTTCAACCAAATTGCATGTGCAATTGAGATGTTAATCGACCTCAATCACATGACAACGAAAGAACTCATCGGTCGACTTCAAACTGCCGAAGATCGCCTCAATATCGAGGCAGCAGCGGACCATGTCGGGCAACTGATGCTCACTGAGGAGCAGTGAGAGGCTCAGTGACGTCAACGCGAGAAAGATCAACGACGGCAATTCAAGAATCGATCGCAGGAAGGTGATGAACGTCGCGGCGGCGGAAGAGGTGGAGAACGCAGTGAAGAGGACTCCGACGATGACGGTAGCACAATTTCAGGGAGAATCGGACGTGGCAGAGGTTGCTACCACGGGAGGTGCTTCGAGTGTGGCAAGCGCTGCCATATGGCGAAGAATTGCCGTTCGGGGAAGAAGGAAGAAGCATTGCTCGCAGACATCGATGATGCACCGGCACTTCTGTGAGGAATGTCACGTTGTGTCGTAGTTTAATAATCTAAATCAAGATTAAGGGGGAAATTGTTAGTATTAATCTTGACTTAGTTTAGTGGTGGCGTGTGTTCAGCGCTGGCGCGTGTGCAGTATGGTCAGTTTGCATGCAGCGTGCGTTTTGGAAACAGATCAACATGCATGCATGGCTAGAGGACCCGTTCGTACGATTTTGCATGGAGTCCGTGGCTGCATGGGTGTATCTGCAAGACGCATGAAGACCGAGTGATGCGGCGTATGTTGCAGCATGAGTAGACTTGGCAGCTACGGAAAGGTGCAGTCGTTGGCGCGAGACCCGGCAGTAGTTAGCTCACATGCCTATGTAACTCAGGCTATATTAGTCATGCAGTTTTGTGTTTTCAGAAGTGAAGGAATAGAGAGAAAAAGCATTCATTGCTGAACTATCCTGCCTTCCATTGTTTATCCTTTGAGTGTTCGTGAGTTGCTGCTACTGAGTTCATTTCTTGACTAGCTGCTCCAACAATGTTATCTCGCACCAACTACAATCAGTGGTCGGTTGTGATGCAAGTAAACCTGGAGGCCCAGGATTTATGGCATGCAATCGAGACTGAAGAAGTGGATCGCCGTGACGATAGGCTGGCACTCGCGGCCATCCTCAGAGGTGTTCCATGTGACATGCATATGTCACTAGCGTCGAAGAAAACTGTGAAGCTGGCGTGCGATGCGGTGAAAAGTATGCGGATCGGTGATGATCGTGTACGTGAGACTAATGCTCAGCATTTACTCAAAGAATTTGAGAATATCAAGTTCAAAGAAGGAGAGGCAGTCGAAGATTTTGCAATTCGAATCACTAGCCTGGCGAGCAGTCTTCGAGCACTTGGTGAAACAGTGGAGGAAGTTTGCAATGTCAAGAAGTTTCTGCGTGTGGTGCCACCACAATACACGCAGATATCCTTGTCAATTGAGACGCTGCTGGATCTCAACAAGTTAACTGTTGAAGAACTGGTGGGAAGGCTTCGAGCTGCAGAAGACAGACTGAGTTGCAATGGTGATTCGTCGGACAAGTACGGACGTCTCCTGCTCTCTGAAGAAGAATGGCTTGAAAAGTACAAGCACAAGCTGAGCCTAGATCCAGCACAAACTAGTGCAAGCAAGTCTGGAGGGAGCTCAAGTTCAAAAGGAAAGAAAGGGGCACGTCCAGATGTAAAGGGAAAAGTCACATCGGAAGGCACTTCCAGGAGGAAAGGGAAGTGCAAAAATTGTGGCATTTGGGGTCATTGGGCTTGAGACTGTAAGAAGCCTCGTCGTGATCAGAAGCAAGGTGAACCCCATCTGACAAGAATTGAAGCTGAACATTCTGCTCTGCTGTTGGCCAAAGTTGAATTACAGTCAGAAGAGCTTCATCTGAATGAAAGAGGAGGACAGCAGAAGACTTGTGATCAGTGGTATTTGGATACTGGGGCCACAAACCATATGACAGGTATGAGATCTGCACTTTCTTCACTAGATCAATCTGTCAACAGTTCAGTACGCTTTGGTGATGGATCTCATGTGGGTATATGCGGTCAAGGCTCGATAGTTTTCAGTGGTCGTCAGGGAGAGCACAAAGTACTGTCTCAAGTTTATTATATTCCCAAACTGACAAGTAATATTATTAGTCTCGGACAGTTGGAGGAAGGAGGGTGCAGGGTTGTAATGCAGGAAGGAAGCATGAGTATATTTGATCCAAATGGGATCCTGCTTATCAAGGCACTCAGAGGGGTGAACAGACTTTATATTGCAACTCTGAAACTCACCCACCCAATATGTCTGATGACCAGAGTTTCAGATGAAGCCTGGTTATGGCATATGAGATTTGGGCATTTGAATTTCAGGGCATTGAGAGGCCTTGGTGCAAGAAAGATGGATGTGGGAATACCATTGATTAATCAAGTTGATCAGGTATGCGAAAGTTGCTCACTTGGAAAGCAGCACCGCAGGCCATTCCCTCATTCATTAGCATTCAGAGCAGACAGAAGACTGGATCTTTTACATGGAGACTTGTGTGGACATATTGATCCACCAACTCCAGGTGGCAAGAGGTATTTTCTACCTGTTGTAGATGATTTCAGTCGGTATATGTTGCTTGAATTGTTGGTAACAAAAGATGAAGCACTGGAGTACTTCAAACTGATCAAGTTGCAGGCTCAAACTGAAGTGGGAGATAAACTGAAGAACTTCAGGTCTGACAGAGGTGGGGAATTCAATTCATCCAAGTTCAGTGCTTATCTAGGGGAATGTGGTGTAGGGCATTTTACAACAGCTCCCTATACTCCACAACAAAATAAAGTAGTTGAGAGAAGGAATCAGACTGTCATTGAGATGGCTAGATGCATGTTAAAAGGAATAGGGGGTCCCTGCTCAGTTCTCGGGTGAAGCTGTAAGAACAGCTGTGTATGTCTTGAACAGGTCACCAACTAAGAGCCTAAGAGGGATGACTCCATTTGAAGCCTGGACAAGAAGAAAGCCTGTGGTAAAGCACATTAGGACTTTCGGATGCAGAGCCTATGCATAGGTTGTTGGGCCAAGACAGTCAAAGTTGTCTGACAGAGCAGTGGCTTGTGTCATGATAGGATATGAGCCAAAATCAAAGGCATATAAGTTATATGATCCAGAGGGAAAAAGAGTAATCATACAGGGATGTTAAGTTTGATGAAGGAAGAAAGTGGGAATGGAGGAAAGGAGATGAAGATTCCTCAGAGCTAGATTCGGTCTTCACTGTCAGTTGGACTGAAACACATGAAGAAACTGCAGAAGATCATTCTCCATATGATGAAACACCTCCTTCACCAAGAACACCTGAAGTGGATCAGAATCTTCCACCCGAGATCCAGTGGGCTACTCCTCCCACTGGTCAGGAAGTGGATTCAGAGGGAGTGCCACAGAGATTCAGAAATGTTACTGATGTGTTTGAAGCAAGTGAGCCAGTGCAGGATTTTGAATATAGTGCACTATGCTTCATGGTGCATGATGCATTTGAAGAGAAGGTCTGGAGGGATGCCATGTTATCTGAACTTGAAGCCATACAAGAAAATAATACATGGGTGCTTTCTGATCTATCAACTGGAAGCAGAGCTATAGGGCTCAAATGGGTGTATAAAGTGAAAAAGGATCCTGCAGGAAGATTCTCAAATACAAAGCTAGGCTGGTTGCAAAAGGATATTCATAGATACAAGGTGTAGACTATGAAAAAGTGTTTGCACCTGTGGCAAGACTAGAAACAGTAAGGACTCTACTAGCACTAGCTGCAAACAAGAGCTGGGAAGTTCATCACCTCGATGTAAAGTCTGCATTCCTGAATGGAGATCTGATGGAAGATGTGTATGTCCAACAACCAACTGGGTTTGAGGATGAAAAGCATTCTGATAAAGTTCTAAAAATCAAGAAGGCACTTTATGGGCTCAAGCAGACACCAAGGGCTTGGAATTTCAGGCTTAATCAAGAGCTAAACAGACTTGGTTTCAGGAGAAGTGAGGTGGAACATGCCCTGTATAGAAGAGGTGAAAAATCAGATATCTTGCTGGTAGGAGTCTATGTTGATGATTTAATAGTTTGTGGACCGTCAGTCACAATAATAGAAGAAGCAAGAAATGATGCAGAGTTTCAGTATGACAGACCTTGGAAAGTTATCCTATTATCTGGGAATTGAGGTAAAGCAATATTGTGGAGGATTTTTTCTTAGTCAGAAGGCTTATATACTGAAAATTCTGGAGTTGGCAGGGATGAGTATAAGGGTCTCAGTTTTTGGCACATATTCAAAGTGTTCATCACCACACACACACTTCATTTGAAGAAACTTGATGAATACATTTGAAGAGCATGTAAACACCATCAACATGCTCATTAGGGAATAAACTCACAAAATGCAAAAGTGGCATTTCTCACATGCATCATATAGGGTTTGGGCATATGAAAAACTCCTACACCTTGTTAGGAATGTCCATGCCAAATTTCACCCAAATTCAAAACCTTTTTGAAGTCTTTTTGGGTATAAATAGAAAGAGGGTGGTTTGAACTCAAATTTAAATTTAAACTGTTTTCATCCCATTGCTTCAAAAGTGAGAGGCATATTCTTACTCAGCACATTTTTATGAGCCCACAAACCAATTTTCACTCCATTTGGAGTTGATTTTGTCATGAGCTAAGTTTAGCAAATTCAAACTTTATTTGAATTTCAAACTGCATATGTGCTGAAATTGTATTCAAACAAACCCCAATTTGAATTCTATCCAATTCAAATGGCCAGAGGGTAGATGATTCAAATGACCAGGGTTATTTGGGTCTCTACTATTTAGAGCAGTGCGAAAAATTCAATTTCAGAGGTTAAAACCAGAGTGGGACCCACATATCAGCGTCACCAGTGTTCAAACCGACTGAAGTCACCGCAGCTCGGTTCCTGCGCGCGACCACGCGAGCGCTACGGCGTTTTCCCACCGCTGCCACCTCCTGGTCGCCGATCACCGCCACAAACCGACGTCCCCAGCTATTTAGCTGCGAGCTGCCGCCGGCAGCAGCCCACTTTCTCACTGCCTCGACGTTTCCAGCACTGAAAACACCGAACTGATCGCCGCACAGCCCCGCCGCATCACCTCGCCGTCAACCGGCCAGCACAGTCCCTTCTACCGCAAGCTGAGGCCACAAACGACACCGCCGGTCCTTGCTCGACGTGTTACAGCCCTCAGCTGCTCGTGATAAGCTTCGGTGTAGCTTGTCCGAGCTGATCTTTCGGTGCTCTGTCAACCCAAGAGCTCCTCTGACTCGACGCCGTCGCCCGAGCAGCGCAAAGCTTCTCCAGCACGACCAACGTGTCTTTGAGGTTAGAATCCAAGTCTAGTAGCTCTCCCCGAACTCCCTAGGTCCCTCTTAGCGCTGGTTAGCCAGAATTTCAACTTTCCCGATGATCGCCGGAAAGAACACCGAGAACCAAAACTCGAAATTCACCTCGATCACTTGATCACCGGAGATCCTGGTCGAGCTGAAGCTAGAGTAGCACCTCACGGTCACCTCAGCCAAATCCTAGCGGTAATGATCAACCCAGTGAGCAGAGCACCGGAATTTGGCCATCGCTGGTGAAAACGGCTCGGGTCGCCGGTGAAGTCTACTTTCCCGGCGATCTCCGACCAAGAGAAGGGCAGAGATAGCTTCCTCGTACCTAAGTGGTGCTTTGCGACCCATTAGTTGATCGTGTTCACCGCCGAGATGAGCTAGCACCGTCGGAACCGAGCTCATCTTCCGCCTCCGCCGTCGCCGACCAGGTTTCCGGCGATGTCAAGGTACGAGAAGGTGCCCAGCGTGTGCGCCGTGCTCCAAGGATCACGTAGGAAGAAACTGCATCGAAAATTAGGCAGTAGATGCCGAGAATGAACCGTGCCACCGGCGCTGGACATCGCGCGCTCGGGCGCTGGCTGGAGGTAGACGAAGGCACTGTGCATGGGACCCACATGCAGTGTTTTAAATATTTCCTGATTTTCAGATTTAGTTCAAACTTTAAACCCACATAACTTTGGCTAGGAAATTCCAAATCGAGTGAACAAAATTTTGTTGTATTAAGCTCTCTGAGTACCTTCCAGAAAATCAAGTTTCACTTCATGAAAATCCTTAGTTCTCCAGAATTAATTCTTCAAATTTTAAACTGTTTAGAATTTTAACTCGAGAACCCTTTGGATGAAGTTTCTGAAATTTTGCTGGGATGCTCACCAAAATATCCCTGAGCTACAATAAAAATTTCAGATCCATTTGAGCTCATTTGATCCACCTAATGGTGTTATTAATAAAACTGTTCCAGAGAAACATTTCAGAATTTCTCTAAAATTGTTTAGCTCATGTCTTTAGCTAGGAACCTTCAAATTAAGTGAGACCAACTCTATTAGAACCCTCTGAAAATATAGTTTTCATAAAGTCATGGGTTGCTCCATGAAAATCCCTAGGACACCCTAAGAGCTCTAATTAAGGTCAAGTACATAATTATTTGTGGAAAGCTCAAATGAGCTTTGCTGGAAATAAAACTTGGCCAAGTCTCTGTTTAGGTTGTATCCAAATCACAGTGAAAATTTCAGAGTCATTGGGTCTGTTCAGTAAGACTTATAATTGTCACAAGTTTAAATTCAATTCAAATGCATTTAAATTAATACATATACAAGTTATCTCATGTAGTCGCTAAGGTTGAGGACGAACCCGAAATCTTAGACTTTGTCACTCTGGAAGAGCAGCTAGCCTACGACCAAGAGCAGCAAGGCAAGCTCCGGTTTGCATTAACCCTTTTTATAAATTTTTATTGTTTTGAGAACTTACTTTGAGCACCACTTACTTCTTGCATTAGTGTCTTGTTTGAAACCCAATTGCATAGCCAAGAAAACCATGGGTTGAGATTAGGATTGAAAACCCCGTTTAGCTACTGCAATGCTAAGATAGGGTAGGATTCGATACAAGTCGAGTAGTTGGGACTACTCGCGAGGATAGGCTAGAGGCACTCGACTCGGGTAAAGATAGCAAATGAAACACATGGCAAGAAAAATGAGACCGAGCGGAGAGTAAGGGCAGCAGGACTTTGGGGCCTGGGTGCTATAGCTCCACTTGTGTCGATTGAGGACTGAGCCGTGTGCGGGCCTGTTGAACAAGCTAGAACAGTACCGAAGACCTACCGGCTATATGGGAACCGAGAAACCGATGTAACTCGGGTTGCTAGATGTTGAGGCATAGCTGGTCGTTCAGAGGGTAGGTGGAGAGCTCGAGGTGTAAATTGGCTGGCGGCACTGTGGATGCGCGCGCAGAGACCTCTTGCTCGGAACGATTGGACCGGTTCGACATTTGGCTGACGGGTGAAAGGTGGTTGTGTATGACGTCTGTCATGGTTGCTGTAGGCAACATCGATTACGGGCGTACGTGACGGGTTATTCGGGTAACCCTGCAGGTGTAAATCGATTATAATCGCCGTCCCTCGCGGTCAGTGAGTACCACTTGTTCACTGTACCGTGACATAGAAAGAACAGGCTAGATTCATGTTGAAAATTTGCTGATTTGAAAGATATACCTTGCTTGTTAATGTCTTGTTGTAGTTTAGAGCTAATTAAAGTTCTTTTCAACTTTAGGCAAAGTACATGAGAGAAATGCGTTTCTTGTTTGATTGCGGCTCTTTCATGTGCCTTAGCATAAGGTTCTCCATAACCTGCTGCTAAAACATTGAAATTAAGGTTCAAATAATTATGCGAGTCCATTGCAAATTATTTACCTCATGTACCCTGTACCCATTATGTAGAAGTTCCATGTATAGGAGAGACGGGTCAGTCTTGCTGAGCCATCGTGCTCACTGCTTGTGTTTGAAGCTTTGCAGGGGTCTATGAGGAAGGGACTCCCGAGGAGGAGACGTAACCCTAGGAGGGGAACCCCGTCGAGTGGGAGTCGTGCACGCCGCCGTGTTAGTGTGTGTGCGTACTAGCAGGGACACGTTCAATGGCTGAACGTGAACTCGATGCATAGTCTACGCCCGTGAGTGTGGACTGGACTATTTTGTTGTAAAAATGTTCATAAACTGGTTTATGCAATAAAACTTTGCTTCCGCTTTGTATCTTTGACGTGCGTTATCTGGTGCTGTGCAACGCAGCACCCCTCAGCGTGATCTTGGCTCGACAAGGCCGATGGAGTCGTGTCAATGAGAAACTGCAATGCAAGTGATGCACCAATGGAGCCTAGACTGCAATTGGGCATGCCTGATGGAAGCAGGAAAGTGGATGCAACATTCTACAGGAGAATTATTGGGTGTCTTCGGTATCTGGTAAACACAAGGCCAGATATAGCCTTTGCAGTTGGACTGACTAGTCGGTTTATGCAAGAACCTACAGAGACTCATTGGTTAGCAGTAAAGAGGATCCTGCGATACTTAGCAGGTACTGCAGACTATGGATGCAAATACTCCTCGGGGAATTCTCTGAAACTGATAGGCTTCAGTGATAGTGATATGGCAGGAGATATCAATGACAGGAAGAGTACCAGTGGAGTGGTATTTTTCTTGGGGGATAATCTCATCACATGGAGTTCTCAAAAACAAAAGGTGGTTGCATTATCCACATGTGAGGCTGAGTACATAGCTGCAGCCACTGCTACCTGTCAAGGGGTCTGGTTAAGTCAATTGTTAGCAGAGATGATGGGAGAAGATCCACAGAAGTTCATACTCCAGGTGGACAACAGAGCTGCAATCGAGTTAAGCACGAATCCTAAATTCCATGAAAGAGTTAAACACATTGATACTCGATTCCACTACATCCGGGAATGCATTGAAGAAGGAAGAACAGAGATCAATCATGTGGGAACTGAAGAACAGGTGGCTGATATTCTCACAAAAGCTCTTGGACGGGTCAAGATTGTGGAAAACAGACAAAAGATGAACATTGTTCAAAGGCAACAAGATTAGGAGGGTGAGATGTTAGTTAATCTTATTGCGCGTTTCTTTAAGTTTCTTTCTTTGCAAATAATGGACCGTGGAGTACATTGGCTGGCCGAGTCAGAAGGCATCCGGGTCATCAGGATCAGAGCGTATGAACGAGTCCAGGACGTGCATGCAGACTCAGACGGTTCAGGCGTTTAGCGGGTGTGGTGTAAAGACCGGGCATAGTGCCGTTAGTGTGTGCGTGGAGTTTGTTAGATCGTGGGTGTGTGTTTGTTATGTAATCCCTATCTTAAAACTAATGGAAGGCTGGTCACTCTATGAGTCGAGCTTGTTACACAACTGCTTTGTTTTCAGTCCACACACAGTTCATACTATTGAGCGATAAGCTCGTTTAGTCTATAACTACCTCCAGATAGTTTGCATCACCATGCACATCATGCATGCCATTACCAACGACGTGCGCCGGTCAGTCGGGCCACTCGCATGTAACGATCTCGTGATCTGTACGTTGTAACGCTGGCTATTTATATGCCTCAGATCAATGCAAACAAACTCAGTCGAGTCAATTACTTTCATGGTATCAGAGCCTTGTAGGGTCCTCAATTCCTTTCTTCCCACCCACCACACCCACAATGGCCGACACATTCTCTTCGACGGCCAACCAAACTGCCGGCGCCACGATTTCATCCACGATGAAAGCAACTTCTTCTTCCTCGACCTCTCAGCATACCGGAGCTCTGCCCTCGCTCGCCAGCGCTGCACAATCGGTAAACATCACAAGTCTTGTGACAGTCCGGCTTGACATGTTTTCCACGGCGTACCGTCGCTGGAAACGTCTCTTCATGGTGGTTCTCGGCTGCTTTAATCTGCGACATCATGTCGACGGCACCGCCCCTCGACTCGACAACGCCGTCTGGATTCAAGAGGACCTCACCGTCCTTATGTGGATTCATGCCACGCTTGCCGATGATCTGCTCGACTCCGTCATGGAAGATGACATCACTGCTCATGGCGTCTGGATCAAAATTGCCATCTACTTCCTCGGCAATAAGTCCAGCCACGCAGTTCATCTTGAGCAGGAGCTTAATGGTCTCGTTCAAGGTGATATGTCCGCAACTTCGTATTGTCGTAAATTAAAGACTCTTGCAGACTCCTTAGCAGATTGTGATCAACCAGTCACGGATCGAGCACTTGTGTATCAACTCATCCGTGGTCTGAATCCCAAATATCACGTTCTGTGTCAACTACTGCCGGTGATGCCCACATTTCCTTCCTTCATGGAAGCATGTGACCAGCTTATTGTTGCGGAGAACACCCTGGCGTCTTCAACTGCCCCTTCTCAAGAAACAGCACTGCAGTCTACCAGACATCAAATGATTCCAACGTGAATCAGACTCCTCGTCCTCAACATGACCGTGGACAGTCACCTTCCTCGTCTCGTGGCCGTGGACGTGGAGGTTCTCGTGGCCGTGGGCGTGGTCGCAGTGGACGCGGCCAACAAAACACGTGGTCCGGCTATGTTCCACCGTGGTTTGCGTCATGGCTCAGCTCTGGCCAGGCGGGGCGTGCACCGTGGACAGGTGCCGCTGGTACGGGTGTCCTTGGGACAAGAGCACCTCATGGACAAGCATACCACGTCAATTTCCAGCAGCCATCTACTCAGTTTGCTACTTCAGCAACAAACACCTTCGACACCACTGGTCTTCTTCAACCCTGCATTCCGCTGCTCAGCAATCAGGCTCTAACCCGCAGGAGTGGTACATGGACACGGGCGCAAGTGGTCACATGACGGCAGACTCAGGTACTTTGCCAAATTATTGTGCTTCATCTCCGCATAACTCCTCTCGCATTATAGTAGGAAATGGATCCACCTTACCTGTTAAAGGATCTGGATCAGTGACTTTACCTACACCCAATGCAGTCTTTCACCTCTCTCGTGCCTTACACATTCCTCATCTCATTAAGAATCTTATATCAGTAAGTAAATTCACAACTGATAATTGTTGTTCTGTGTCTTTTGATCCTTTCGGGTTCACAATAAAGGATCTTCTCAGCAATCAACAGATCATGAGGTCCAATAGCCAAGGCGATCTTTATCCATTTTTCGGTTCCAGGAGCTCCTCTTCGAACACTGCTTTCACTGCCACACTCAGTACCTTATGGCATCAAAGACTTGGGCACCCTGGCTCCAAAAGCTTAGGCACCATTCTCTCTGAGTTTTGCATTCCAGTGAATAAAACACATCTTTGTGATGCTTGCCAAAAAGGACACCATGTTAGATTGCCTTTTTCCAGTTCTGTTTCTGTAACCTTTTTCCCTTTTCAATTACTTCATTGTGATATTTGGACTTCACCGATTGAAAGTATTACTGGGTTTAAATATTATCTTGTACTCCTAGATGACTATACACGTTATCTATGGACCATACCCCTTCGACACAAATCCGATGCATCCTCTCAAATACAAAATTTCCACAGGCTTATTCTCAACCAGTTCCATCTTGGCATACAATCCTTCCAGTGTGATAATGGAATTGAGTTCGTTAACTCCAATCTTCGTTCCTTCTTCAATGCTCACGGTATTACATACATACTCTCTTGCCCGTACACCTAAGCCCAAAATGGAAAAGCCGAAAGATCGATTAGAACAATTAACAATGTCATTCGCTGTCTCCTCTTTCAGGCGAATCTACCTGCACGATTTTGGGTGGAAGCTCTCATTACTGTTACATACATTCTAAAATCGCCGACCGAGCCAGCCTCTTCACTTTCGTACACCATATCATGTTCTATATGGCCAACCCCCAGATTACTCACACATGCGCGTATTTGGATGCTTATGCTACCCAAATCTTACACCCACATCACAGCATAAACTTGCTCCCCGGTCCACTGCATGCGTTTTTCTGGGTTACCCCACTGAACACAAAGGGTACAAATGCATGGACCTAAGCACTGGGAAAATCTTCATATCTAGACATGTAGTCTTTGATGAATCTACCTTCCCTTTCACTTCCTCACCAGCCCACACACAACCAAAAATCATCGCTACCTCACAACCAGCACAGGTACTTGTACCCGGTCCACCCGTGTACCGTGTTTTCTCACATGCTGCGTCAACAGAAAACCATGAACCACTGTCACCTCAGTTGACTGCTCACCGATCTTCTCACAATTCGGCTTCTGCTACTGATCAAATCTCACCACTTGTCATCAGGAACAGCGAGCGCTCAGATTCGGTCAGTCCTGCACCTAGCATTCCCACACCTCCTCCCTTGCCAAAACCACACCACATGATCACGAGGGCAAAGCAAGGCATTTTTAAACCCAAAGAAATACTGAACCTCAATACTACTGAGCGTTTCTCGAGCGTTTCTCTCCAATTCCCAAGTCATATAAATCAGCACTCAAAGATCCTAAATGGTCCGCTGCTATGCAAGAGGAGTACAATGCCCTGATGAATAACAATACTTGGCTTCTTGTACCGAAACCTGCAGGTGTTAATCTTGTTTCAGGTAAACGGATTTTTCGTCACAAGCTACATCCTGATGGTCCAGTTGCACGCCACAAAGCCCGATGGGTTGTTCGGGGATTCACTCAAACATATGGTGTTGATTATCAAGAGACCTTCAGTCCGGTAATCAAACCGGCAACCATCAGGCTAGTCTTGAGCATTGCCACGTCTTCTTCATGGCCCATCCATCAACCAGACGTCAAAAATGCATTTTTGAATGGAGATTTCAATGAAACAGTTTATTGTGTGCAACCAGCAGGGTTTGTGGATCCTCAGCGCCCTGATTTCGTATGCAAACTCAAGAAATCTTTATACGGCCTCAAGCAAGCTCCCAGAACATGGTTTCTTCGGTTCAAGAAATTTATCACATTGATCGGTTTTCAGGCATCCAAAGCTGACTCTTCTCTGTTTGTTCTTCACAATAGTCAACACACTGCATATTTGCTCTTATATGTCGATGATATCATCCTCACTGCAAATTCAGATGGATTTCTGAAGGAGGTTACAGGTAAACTATGTAAAGAATTTGCTATGACAGATCTTGGTGCTTTAAATCACTTCCTTGGCATCCATGTTCAGCATACAGTCAATGGTTTATTCCTTGCTCAAGAACAATATGCCTTGGATATACTTGAACGTGCCAACATGTCACATTGCAACTCAGTCACTACACCGATTGATACAAAGGCAAAGCTATCAACCTCAGAAGGCTCTCTTCTGCCCAATCCATCTGAATACCGTCGTATCGCTGGAGCCCTCCAATATTTAATCTTGACAAGGCCCGACTTGACTTATGCAGTTCAACAAGCGTGCTTGTTCATGCATGCACCAAGAGAACCACACATGCAATTGATAAAAAGGATTCTCCGATATATGAAAGGTACTGTCAAGCTTGGTCTACACATCACAAAGTCCTCCTCCTCAGATCTTATAGCTTACTCAGATGCTGATTGGGCTGGCCGGGTGCCCCGACACGAGGAGGTCCACGTCCGCTTTTTGTATCTTCTATGGGGACAACTTAATCACATGGTCTTCAAAGCGGCAAACCACAGTATCAGGGTCTAGTGCAGAGCAGAGTACAGGGCGGTTGCAAATGCAGTCTCTGAATCGACATGGTTACGACAGCTTCTATCAGAATTGCGTCGTCCACTTAAGAAAGCATCTGTGGTGTTCTGTGACAATATAAGCGCGGCGTATCTGTCCTCAAATCCAGTACAACACCAGAGAACCAAGCACGTCGAAATCGACCTACATTTTATCAGAGACAAAGTGTCGCTGGGAGAAATCAAAGTGTTGCATGTACCATCAACACTTCAATATGCAGACATATTTACAAAGGGCCTTCCGTCAAGTCTATTCTTCGATTTTCGAGGCAGCCTGAACATCAGAGGGTTCTGGCTGAGGGGGGGTATTGAGCGATTAGTTCGTTTAGTCTATAACTACCTCCACATAGTTTGCATCGCCATGCACATCATGCATGCCACTACCAACCACGTGCGCCGATCACTCGGGCCACTCACATGTAACCATCTCGCGATCTGTACGTTGTAGCGCTGGCTATTTATATGCCTCAGATCAATGCAAACAAACTCAGTCGAGTCAATTACTTTCACATATTCACACACTCTATTTTCGCGGTGATCACTTTGAGTTCATCGTGAGTTTCCATCGTGCGTGAGATCGTCTAGTGGCTTTCTTGCGGCAACAACTTCGAGCCGTTGTTCGTCTGTAACATAACACTGGCAAGATACAAATTAAAGACCGCGGCCTCCATTTATCGCCACCAAATAAGAAACAATTCTGGACAACTGTCTGCTAAATCCTAGAGGCCTTGTGCCTCATTCTCTAACATTTACCATTGGTAGTAATGAAAGCTTTTAAGTCTTGTGTTGCAGAGACTTCCCCAAAATTAGTTACTGATAAGAGCATTTAGTGGCAGATCTCACAGCAAAAATTCTAGAATGGCATGGACAGCTCAGCAATGATGCTGATAATTCTGAAGTAGATAAACCTCTTCACTATGCAGCAATGGTTGGAGTCGACGGTGTAACAAGCTTGCTGCTTGAGAACCACGACAATGGTGTCAGGAGTGAGGTTGGCAGTGAAGGGATGTGTCCCATACATATAGCTGCTTCTGTTGGCGCGATGAACGCAATACGGGCATTGGTCGGTGGGAACGCCAATTCGTCTAAACCGCCCTACGCGACAGCAAAGGTAGGACATTTCTTCATGTCGACGTCGAGAATAGGAGGACAAACATCGTCAAGTACGTATGCAGAAAATCGGGGTTCGAGAGCATTCTTAATCTGAAGGATCAAGAGGGAAACACAGCATTACATCTGGCAGTCAAAACAAGAGACGAGTCCATTTTCAGTCATCTCTGGGGAACAGGCTTGTGGCGCTCAACCATGTCAACAATGAAGGCTACACACCACTTGATATTGCAAGCATGATAAAGCTTCAATAATCATATGCCTCTCGCCTGGTATATGGAAAACATATTAACACATACATAATTGTCTTAAAACTTAATAGCACGAAAGCTGAGAGAAGCCCTAATTTTTCGAGCCTCTTTGATTATTTCAACAGAACCCGACAGAATGGATGATTAGGGCCTTGGCACATTCTGGAGCTTACTTCAGTGCTCGCATGCATGGCAGTGCCTCTGGAAGAATTCAAAATCATCAGGAAGACTTGGCTCGATCGATCGAAAATGTTTTGGTTGCATCAGCGCTGATTGCGACATTGACTTTCGCTGCAGCGTTCACCGTCCCGGGATCGTACAAAACAGAAGGCAACCCATAGGCAGGGACTCCTGCGGGAGGCCATTACGGTTTCAAGGTTTTCCTCGTAGCTGACATAATTGCGTTCTTCTGCTCTGGGTCATCTTGTCCGTTGCATCTACGCACGGCGCGCCGTGCAGTTTTTCCACGTCGCTCTCAAAAGCTTCATCGTCGCTTTTACACTAGGAGTTAGCGTGGTGATGTGGGACATCTCTGTCTTGACAACCATCATCGTCGCCGTTGCTGCTTCTGTTTTGGTGCTCTACGGAAATGAAGCGCCAGCCCACGATTGCAGGCTTATGCCTGTAATGTATCGCAGGTTTGGCCTCTCACTCTCGTGGACTCTTCATCTCTCGACGAGCTCTCATCTGGATTGGAACTCCCGGCGGCTCAGAAGCTTTTCCATGACGCTCGTCTGGAACACAGTAAAACTGTTGTCGACCTATGTATTCATATTTGTGGTTGCTTACGTTGCCCAACTGAAGCAGAAAGGTGGTAAGTAATAATATCAGAATCCACCACCTCGGTCATCGTGTATCTCTTTGTCAGCATTCACGTACTGCATTTGTTTTCAATTTCATTCCGAAATCATGCCTGGGTGGTCCACAGCATAGTGGCATGCACTCCAGGTTTGTCCTGCAACTGCTTGTGTTCCATAATGTTTCTCATAAGTCATGGCCGATCAATAGTTCTTCTGTTAAGTTGTTGGAAGCAGAGGCAATCTTGCATATTTTTAATCTATTATTTAACCTAATAAAGCATGCTAATAGGAGATTGAATAAAGCCATCATTGTTGAAGAGGAAGTGTTTGATCTTGAGTTGACTAAGAGGACATAATCAATCCATCAAGCAGTCGCTAATGGTTGATGAAGAGGACGTAGTCAAAAAAAACCAGCAGTCATGACATCCCCCATAAAAACCTCATCGCCCTCGTATCCTGGTTATGAATCGCCTAGAGGGAGAAAGTCTTAGAGGCCAACATCCGTGAGAGCAGGCTAGCGACAACTTCTGGACGCCGCCCGCTTTGGCGTGCAATAGGATTTGACACTTGTTCCCCTTCTAGCGCCCTTTTGGGACTGGTTATTTAGGGTTTTTATGTACATGGTGAAACTGAATCTCTGGATCTATACCTCTAATATATATATATATATATATATATATATATATATATATCACAACATAGTTTGGTCAATTTTGTTAGTTTTTTTAAAGCCCTAGGCTAATCCGACATTAAATTACAGATGGAAATAGAAGTTTTACAACCGCGAGCTTTACATAGGGTGGAGGGTGCTCCTGCCAAGTGACTAGCACCAGCCAAATCCAGATACTGGTGGTGTCTCGTATTTCTTAAGTAGCCGAGCAATATAGGTTACTTGCATGTGGACTTACCATATTAATATTGGTTTTTGCTGAGATCAAATACAGCCATAGCCTAATTCATCGTTGTTCTGACTTCATACTCGTTGGATCCTATCTCCGTCCATCATGACCTGCCTCACAGCTGGAAATAGCTAGGTTTTTTGGTTCCCAACTGGTGCGGAGGCACATGGTTGCAGCCAGGAACAACCCACCATGACTTGAGCAAGGTATGGTGGCAATTATGTAATATATCTGTTAGGAGAGTTGAGGACACATAGAGATTAACATGGAAATGCTCCCCCAAAGGTGGAGGAGAATAAAAACAGAAAACATATATTTTTTTGTTATGGTACAGGTACAGGGGTTGCTGGCTAATTATATAGGCATGCAAGAGATAGACTTAAAATCATATTAAACAAATCTCCTCGTGATTCTAAAAATCTATAGAATTTGTCGGTGTTCCTACCACTGGCTAGTAATAAAATGTTTGGCGTTTTGTGTTCGGATGGCTAGCTAATAAATATAATGATTTATACTGGTTCGGACAACGTGTCCTACGTCCAGTTTAGGGTGTTCGTCGGCCTTGCATTGTATTAACTCAGGCGGTTCTAGGAACCGTGGTTACATGCGAGGTTTCCTTGCATGCGAGAGCAAAGATAAAGCCTAGGTGTTGTGTCCGTGTGAGCTGTTTCGCCGTGCGAGGGGAGGTTCCGGGCCTCTCCTTTTATAGCCCAGACGTCTATACCTACCCGACGGCTCCTCATAAATGGGGCAGGTGTTTACATGCTCTGTCAGCGCCTTAGGCGTCATTACTAGAAAATCAGTCTATTACCACGCATCGCATTGCAACAACATAAATTTCATTGTGATAGTTATATGTTATTTCCACCTTTTCATAAATGGTTGTGATACCATGACAATATTACCATGAATATCATACGGCGTGATAATCTTGAACTTCGTTACAAGTGATAGAAGTTATGACCACTATTTATAAAATGGTTGCAATATGTTTGACAATATTACCACAAATTTCAAATCATTGCAAGATGTGAGCCTTATTGCCACAAAAATCAAAATGGTTACAATTGATTTAAATGTATTAACAAAAATATGTTCTGTTGCAATAGTCATGTTGTTTGTTGCAAAATATTGCTCTATATTGCTACAAAAGTCTTGAACTTCGTTGCAAGTGATAGAAGTTATGACCACTATTTATAAAATGGTTGCAATATGTTTGACAATATTACCACAAATTTCAAATCATTGCAAGATGTGAGCCTTATTGCCACAAAAATCAAAATGGTTACAATTGATTTAAATGTATTAACAAAAATATGTTCTGTTGCAATAGTCATGTTGTTTGTTGCAAAATATTGCTCTATATTGCTACAAAAGTCTAAATTAATTCATTAAATAAGGTTGTATTGCCACAATAAAAATTAGTTGGGATATAGGAATATATTTTGTTGCAATTTAGCATTATATTGCAATGAATACTTACTATTTTCATGATCTGGTTTATATATTAGTTGAATTAGTTGCTCCAATAACAAAACCATATCGTTGCTCTAGTACTAGAGTAGTTCACTACCACTAGTGAGGCCTAGGTTCGAATCCTGTTTGAGTCATTTTTTTAAGAATCAGATAAATAACACAGACTATTGCCACCGATTTTATGGATTTATCTACTAGGTTTGCAATGCTTTATTTCGTAGCAATAACCATTGGTATTGCAACAAAGTAAAGTTTTGTTGCTCAATCCTCTTGCCACGCGACTACTTGCAACTGTTGCCAATAGATTTTGCCATATTGCAACGATATGTCATCGTTGCAATAGGCTGATTTTTAGTAGCGTGTCTCAAAGCGGTATAGGAGCTATGAGTACACCTGCTCTCGTGTAGTCTATGGTCCACGTCTACATTACGTATCTGTACACCCGCGCCGAGCGGGATGGGACGAGTGGTGATGATGGTCCGACGTCGTGCTTATCTTTTCGTGCATGGCCTCCCACTCCGTCTTGAATTCCTTCTATCGTTCTGTCACATCGGTATTTAAGCCTCACGCCCGCCTCCGGTCCGGGCTCTAGCCCAGCTCGCTCCTTCCTCCGGCCTTGTTGTCCGGGCTTGAAGGTTGGATGTTGCTTCTTTCCTTAGGGGTCGTACTTTCTGACGATGTCATCCTAAGTTTGCAGCATAGGCCGGGCCCCGCTGTCACACCCGATATTCCATAAGGAACACCGAGCGTATACTCACATGTATGCCAGGATCAGTTGGTTCATACATGTGCCGACAAAAGTGTAATATCATTATATTACAAGCCAAGTTCAACGTACAATATAATGTTACATCATAGTACATGAAATAATAACTAAAAGTATCTTTACACCATAACACAACAGCGGAAGACTACGGCGTGGATGCTCCAGTTCCACAGGCGTTGCCCGGGGGTTCCGCCAACCTAGAACAACTCCTCGGGATCGAAGTATTCCTCGTCAAAGTCTACGTCTTCATTTGCACCTGAGCCAACATATGATATCCAACAAAAGCAAGTTTGAGTACCAAAGGTACTCAGCAAGTGTAGGAAAGAATGTTATGAAGGCCAATAGCAAGGGAAGGCTAACATGGTTAAGCACTATGCATTAATCCTAAGCCTTAGCTTTGATTAGCAACCTATATTACTAAGTGATAATCCCACCATCATCATAATTAAGTCATTAATGTTAGGTTACACCACCCAACAACCTCTTTTGACTCACATCCATGTTTCTCTAATCATGGACAAGTCCAAGCCGCTCTTGACCGTGAGCACGGCTGTCATGACAGTTTGGTTCTCTGCAGAGATTGTACCACTTTACCCACAAGTAGTGATTTCATCCCCTGTTGCCAGGTGGACTAAGAAACCTCCCTGATATCCGTGGTTGCAAGCCACATTACACACTTCCTTTGGTGTGCGATCAGGAGATCACTACATGGCCTTTACAAAGGGCCTACCGGCAAGTACAAGCCCACTGAGGTTTCACCGCTGTAGTTCCTGGGAGTAACCCTCCCCTACAGAAGCCCCCTCTTGAGCCTTGCAGTTCCCAGGGCAGTCAAAAAATGGACTCCCATTCCCCGCACCATCCAAACACTCATACTATACCGGCAAACTCCTAATTAATTGGCCAAGCTGCCCCATCTCAGTCTTGTGGTGGCACTGTAAAGCCGGGTTAACTGTTCCATGAACCGGTCCTTAGAATCTAGGACAGGCACTAACTCATTCCCGAGTCTCGTGCACGAAGCACCAACCAAACAACCAGCTTGTCTAGATTCATAACCACATGACACATACACTTGTGTCTTTCATATAATCCACAAGACTAGTATCAACTATGTTTCATTCATCTCTAAAGTTCTAAGCATGGCTAAGCACATAAAATGATAACCATCAAGTCCTATCTAATTCCCTCCATGGTTTTGCAAAGAAAGATAAAGCAATGAAACTATGGAAACATCCTACACTGGGTTTCATATTAAAGACATCATGCAAATAATCTAACTATTCATCCTAGAATAGGAACAAAGTGATCAAGGAACACTTGCCTTTGAGTGAAGTGGGATTTACTTCAAACTCTTGATCCTGAAGGTTATGGAATAGTTCTTGAGTTGGTTCTATCCATGCATTTGTACCCACAAAACAATGACAATCATGCCATAAGAATCATATCAAAGCATTTCCATCACATAGATTTAGTTACACACGTGCAACTATTGATTTCTTGTTATTTTATGTGAGTTGTATTGAAAATAAATTTCAATTGGTTACTTATATTCCTTCTACTTTACTATTGCCACAGCTAAACATTCATTTTCAGTTTGTGGGATGATTTGAGTAAGTTTTTGAGTTTTATAGCTTTTTATGTTAATTGTTGTAATTAATTAAATCCTAGAAAATCATTTAAACTATTATTATAATGATTTTCAGAACTCATATTTCTAATTTTCTGCACTTCAGAACCTATTTAAGTATTTAGAACAGTTTCCAAAATTTTTATTTAATATATATTATTTTTATATATTTTTCAGTATTTATTTAATGCTTAAAAATACATTTTTAATCATTTAAATATTTATTCTGGATCACAGAAATTATACATGTACAAAAAGATGATAACAGAATAATTTTACACCTTTTAAATAAATTTCCAAAATTTTCTGGAATATATATAATTTTTTACTTTGATTTTCCAAGTTAATTGCCACTATATAAATAATATCAGTATTTGTAAACTGTTATATTTAAATTCAGAATTTTTATTCTGTTCAGAATATTTTAACAGTGCTAAAAATAAATTTCTAACATTTTCCAGAACTCATTTATCATTATTTGATTAATTACAGAATTAAAACAAACTTTTAAAACTGTTTTGGGCTAATCTGTAATAATTCCAAACTTTCCAGGGTTCAGATTGAATTTTCCTAACTATTTTACCAATTTCTAAAAACTACAGGGGCTATTTGGCTATTCAAAAGAAATTTTCCAATTTTCTATGAACTTAGGGTTGATTCTGTAAGAACCAGGGACTATTCCCTATTTGTTTAAATCTCCAGGGACCCCTCTGTAAATTTTCTAACGTTTATAACTGTTTTGAATGTGGGCCGTTGGATCTGAGATCAACGGCCCAGATTTAAATAACCGAACCGGTATGCGCGATCTAATCAGAGCCGTTGGCTCGAAATCAACGCACCCGATGCGGCCACGTCGCCTCCCCCCTTCTCCTTCGCGGCCGGCGGCTGCGCGCGCCGGCGAGCGGCGGCGGCCTCGCCGGAAGTTTCTGTTTTTCGCCGTTTCTCCACTATTTCACGATCTACTCGCACCAGAAGAGAGAGGGGAGAGTGGGGAACTCACCTAGGGTGATTTTTGGACCCAAAAACGGCCGGAGAAGCGTGCTCGACGGCGACCGAAAGAGATCTCCGGCGATCTTCGATGTCAGCGCTTCCCAGGCGTTTTCCTTCAAATATTTTCGTCGGGATCGGTCTCTGGTACTCGGGGAAAGGCTCAAAGGGTGTTAGATCCGAAATTCGACGTGTGTTTGTGGAGAATTGAAGAGGAGGGTGGTTTTCCCGATCGGGGCGAACTGTGCGGTTTCTGAGGGTGGAAATGGCCGGGGATCGGGGGTATTTGTAGAGGGGGAAGAGGGGCGGTTACTGGGGCGCCGGTTGGGGAAGGGGCGCGACAAATTTGGCACATGGCCGAAGTTTTACTCACATGTGATAATGGAACGGAATTGAGAGGGAGAGAGAGCAGGGGGCGGTTGCTCGGGGTAGGAGGCCGTCGGCTGGGCCCTGGGGCAACGGGGAAAGGAGGAGGGGTGAGGGTTAGGTCCCATTCTTGCAACATTCGGGTGTTACAAACTCTACCCCCCTTAAGAAAAATCTCGTCCTCGAGATTGGGTTTATAGAGGAAATAGATCAGGAAATTGTGATCTGAGTTCATCTTCCCTTTCCCATGTAGCTTCTGTCTCGGAATGATGTTTCCATTGAACCTTATGCATGCGAATTATTTTGTTTCTTGTGACCTTTTCCATTGTGTCAAGGATTTTGACGGGGTACTCGGTATATGAGAGGTCTTCCTGTATATCTAACTCATCCATTGGCAGTTGTTCTTCTGGTGTTCTCAAACACTTCTTGAGTTGTGATACGTGGAACACATCGTGTACATCCGACAACCGAGATGGTAACTCCAACTGATATGCTACCTCTCCTTTGCGTTCCAGTACCTTGAATGGTCCGATATACCGAGGTGCTAGCTTCCCTCTTACTTTGAATCTCCTAAGTCCCCGCATGGGTGACACTTTGAGATACACATAGTCTCCTACTTCGAAGACTAGTTCTCTTCGCCTGGTGTCTGCATAGCTCTTTTGTCTTGTTTGAGCTATCTTTAGATTATTGCGAATCTCTCTGACTTTCTTTTCGGCATCTTTTAGCACTTCAGGTCCAAACACCTTATTCTCTCCTATTTGATCCCAAAATAATGGAGTTCTACATCTCCTTCCATATAAAGCCTCAAAAGGGGACATCTTCATACTTGCTTGATAGCTATTATTGTAGGAAAATTCTGCATACGGCAAATTCTTATCCCAACTCCTACTATTTTTGAGAGCACAAGCTCTGAGCATATCTTCAAGAATTTGATTGGTCCTTTCAGTCTGCCCATCAGTTTGTGGATGATATGCAGAGCTGAAATTTAATCGAGTCCCCATAGACTCATGTAATTTCTGCCAAAACATTGAAGTGAACTGTGTACCTCTATCTGATACTATCTTTTTGGGTACACCATGTAGGCAGACTATTCTTGACATATATAGTTCTGCGAGTTTGGAACCATTATAATTTTCCTTCACTGGAATGAAGTGAGCAACTTTTGTCAATCTATCCACTATCACCCAGATAGAATCATACCCTGTTTGTGTTCTGAGCAAACCCACTATAAAGTCCATCCCGATTTCTTCCCACTTCCATTCAGGTATCTTTAGTGGTTGTAATAGCCCTGCAGGTCTTTGATGTTCTGCTTTGACTAGTTGACATGTGTCGCACAATGCCACATGCTCTGCAACATCTCTTTTCATTCCATACCACCAATACCTTGTCTTAAGATCATGATACATCTTTGTACTTCCAGGATGGATAGAATAGTCAGAATCATGAACTTCTTTTAATATTAACTTCTTTATTTCCTTGATGTCTGGTACACATATTCTTTTACCATGCCATATGATACCGTTCTCATCTTCTCTAAATCCTGGGGCCTTGTTTTCTTTGATCAACTGCTTAATCTCTTTAATCTTTTCATCATTCTTTTGACCATTCCGTATATCTTGTTCCAGGGTTGAATCAACTTCCATTGCTATAGCTTCTGTATGATTCACCAAGCATAAGTTGAGCTTTGCGAACTCTTCACATAGTTGGGGTTGTAGATCTTTTATGGTCAACATGTTAACATGTGTCTTTCTGCTCAAAGCATCTGCAACCACATTAGCTTTTCCAGGATGATAGTTGATTCCTACATCAAAATTGTTAATGAACTCCAACCATCTCCTTTGCCGAAGGTTTAGATCAGGTTGAGTGAAGATATACTTCAAGCTTTTATGATCGGTATAGATCTCGGTTCTTTTACCCATTAGGTAATGTCTCCATAACTTCAATGCATGCACAACTGCTGCCAACTCTAGGTCGTGGGTAGGATAGTTCTTCTCATGCTTCCGAAGTTGTCGGGAAGCATAGGCAATAACATGTCCTTCTTGCATAAGCACACATCCTAACCCTTGCCCTGAAGCATCACAATATACAGAGAATGATTTCTCCATATCAGGCATAACCAAGACTGGGGCAGTTGTTAACTTCTTCTTTAATTCTTGGAAACTTGATTCACACTCTTGAGACCATATAAAAGCAGCTCCTTTTTCCAACATCTTTGTGAGTGGCTTGGCTATTTTTGAAAACCCTTCTATAAACCTTCTGTAATAGCCTGCCAATCCTAAGAAGCTTCGGATTTTCCCAACATTCTCTGGTGTCTTCCACTTTTGCACACCAGATATCTTTTCTGGGTCTACTGCGATTCCTCCTTCGGAGATGATATGTCCCAGAAAAGCAACTTTCTTAAGCCAAAATTCACATTTACTGAATTTGGCATAAAGTTGGTTTTCCTTTAGCTTTTGCAGTACTATTCTCAGGTGTTCTTCATGTTCTTCCTCATTCTTTGAGTATATGAGGATATCATCAATGAATACTACCACAAACTTGTCCAAGTATTTCATGAACACCTTATTCATAAGGTACATGAAATATGCCGGAGCATTTGTTAGTCCAAAAGGCATAACTGTATATTCATACAGTCCATACCTAGAAACAAATGCCGTCTTCGGAATATCCGATTCCCTTATCTTTAGTTGATGATATCCGGAACGGAGGTCAATCTTGGAGAATACACATGCACCTCTTAATTGATCAAACAAGTCCTCAATACGAGGTAAAGGATACTTGTTTTTGATTGTCACTTCATTGAGGGCACGGTAATCTACGCATAGCCTCTTGGTTCCATCCTTCTTTGGTACAAATATGACCGGAGCTCCCCATGGTGAGGAACTGGGACGGATATACCCTTTCTCCGATAACTCTCGGATATGATCCTTGAGTTCTGCTAATTGTTGGGTATCCATCCGGTATGGCCTTTTATATATAGGAGCAGTACCAGGTACTAGTTCTATAATGAACTCTACTTCTCGATCTGGTGGCATACCTGGTAACTCCTCGGGAAATACATCCTGAAATTCATTGACCACTTTTATGTCCTCGATAACTACTTCAGTCTTGTTGAGTTGGACATTTCCAGAGGGTACTTGAATAGATGTGAACTCAACCTTGGTTCCATCCGTATGGGTTAGTTCCACTGTCCTTGTTGAGCAATGTATAATTCCTTTGTACTTGGTTAACCAATCCATCCCCAAGATGATATCTATTCCTTGTGATTCTATCACAATAAGATTTGCAAGGAATTCTACTCCATTAACTCTTAACTTTACTTTGGGACATATTTGCTTTGTCTTTATTTCTCCTCCAGGAGAATTTACTAGTAACACTCGATTCATAGATGTAATTGGTAATTTGTGCTTGGTTAAGAATTCCTTGGCTATGAATGAGTGTGTTGCACCCGAGTCAAACAAAATTGTAGCAGGGTGAGTGTTCGCGGAGAACATACCGATCACCACATCTGGTGCCTCCTGGGCTTCCTCCATCGTTACATGATTCACCTTGCCACGCACAAGATTCTGTGCCTGAGGTGGCTTCTTGTTGGGGCACCGGTTGGCATA
This sequence comes from Neostapfia colusana, assembly GCA_030760725.1. Lineage (NCBI taxonomy): Eukaryota > Viridiplantae > Streptophyta > Magnoliopsida > Poales > Poaceae > Neostapfia > Neostapfia colusana. Next base: position 6,597,358 of record JASWHV010000006.1, read on the forward strand.
ATGTCCCGTTTCTCCGCAGTTGAAGCATTGCCCCGTGACCTTGTTCATGGGTGCCTTGTTGCTTGTTTGTGCATTTTGAGGGTTTGGCCCTGCAGGACGAGGTTGAAAGGCAGGACGTTGTTGTTGCACTTGTGGTCTCTGCTGTTGTGGTTGGAAAGTTGGGTTTCTAGCAGCAGGGTTGTAGTTCCTTTGAAACTGATTGGGAGCTATAGGTCGATTCATCGCTCCCGTCGGCGGTGATGAGAAACGGGGCCGACTGTTGCTGCTAGAAGCCTGTCCTTGCCAATTCATCTTCCTCTTTCGTTCTTCAACTAATTTCTGTCTTTTCCTCTCTACTATGAAAGCCTTGTTAATGAGCTTTTGGAAACTTTCATAGTCACTTGAAGACATAGCATACTGTATCTCTGAGTTCAATCCCTCTATGAAACAATCTTGTTTCTTTTCGTCCGTGTCTATGTCTCCTGGAGCATAGCGAGATAACTGTGTGAACTTAGTGCGGTACTCTCGCACGGACATGCTCCCTTGCTTCAGATTGAGGAACTCCTTCCGTTTGTTCTTGATTTCTCCGGCTGTAACATAGTGATTACGGAAGGCAATTTTGAACTCATTCCATAAGATACCCTCAGGATCCTCATGGGCTTCTTTGTATGCGGTCCACCAGTCAGCTGCAGACCCATATAGTTGGTGAGAAGCAAAGAGCACTCTCTCACGTCCTGGGCACTGTATGATCTGCAACTTGTTCTCAACATTCTTGAGCCAATCATCAGCTTCCAATGGCTCTATAGCGTTGTCGAACCTTGGTGGTTGAGTGCTTAAAAACTCATTCAGTTTTGGTTGGCGTGGTGCATTCTGAATTTGTGGTTGCATGTTGGCCACCACTTGTGTCAGGTTCTGAAGGAGTTGGTTTTGCATGTTCATCATTTGTTGTATAACTTCTCCATCTGCCCTACGTGCAACTCGTGGCTGCCATCCAGGCAAAGGGAACTCTACAGCCTCATTGTTGTTGTTCTCTTCATTGCGTCTCCTTCTTCCTGCCATCTATTGTAAAAGACTATGTTTAAAATTAATGTATAGATGTTCTCTTAGATGTATTATATTGTATACTTACTTCATCCATTCTATACAAGAGTTACTAAAGTTTCTACTTCGTTTATTAAATGGTCATGATTGAAACAAACTAAGCACTTATATTCCTTAATAGATATTTACATACACTAACGTGGTTGTGAACATAAGCCTATGGCTTTCACAACTCACGTTCATCCACTAGCATACATTACATCATCATTCTACACAAGTTTACTAATCAAACATTACATACTAGTCAATACATTAGCATACATACGTACTACACGAGCTACTACATGAACAAGGACACCTATCCTAGTTGTCCCCTGGGTTCTGTGCATCCTCCTGTGGGTTCCCGCCATCACCACCTGGGTTGCTAGCCTCTGACTCAGCTGTGGAGGCCTCAGGTGCTGGAGGAATGTGAGGGCGTTTGGCTGCCCTACGATCTGGAGAGTCCGGAGTCCAAGTGTCTCCATCCGAAGCATAGAGATCACTCACCTCTCCATCCCTCATCCTCATCAGTCCACGCATGATGGCCTCCGACTTCTTCAGGAGGTCCCGAACGTCTTGGAGTTCCTGTTGGCAGTTCTGTTGCCTCGCACTGACGTCCACCCCTACCTGAAGACTCATGTCCATCTGCACCACATCACAACCTTCTTGGAGAGGCTCATAGTTGAACACCGCGCTTCCACTTTGTCGCCGGGGAATGTACATGTATTGGGTCCCCTCAAGGCGGCCACGGTTGGTGTAGCTTTGGCAAGTGATTGCCTCCCAAGTGGCATCCTTCTCAGCCTCTGCCATAGTAGACCTCCATGCTGGCGAGTTGTGTATCTTGAGCAGCTTGTTCTCATGGTAGATCCTCGCCTGCGACTTCCACTCGTCTCGCTCTGTGCGAGAGACTCGAGTGGTGTCGTATTGTACCTCTAGCTTGCCGGTGTAACCAGCACAGCGAAGGAGGTGTCTAAGGCGATCCACCATGCCTCTAGTGGACTCCCCGTGGGTCTGGTAGGTGGCGGGGTTGTCCACCTCCTCAGTAGTGCGCTCAGCCAGCTGGTGTCGAGGAACTCGTCCTCCGGTGGACTTACGAGCCGTGAGACGTGTGCGTGCCATCTGTTTCAAGGAAAATTTTAAAATGTGTTAGAAATAAACAATAATATAATTTTGAGTATAGAAGAGGTTAGACAACATATATAATTTAAATAATCCTCCTTTTAACAAAATATTTAGTAAAATAGTTTTTAATAAAATAGTGATGTCTATCTCGTCCATTTCTATCTAGGTTTGCGTCCTACGGGCAACCTTGGCTCTGATACCACTTTGTCACACCCGATATTCCATAAGGAACACCGAGCGTATACTCACATGTATGCCAGGATCAGTTGGTTCATACATGTGCCGACAAAAGTGTAATATCATTATATTACAAGCCAAGTTCAACGTACAATATAATGTTACATCATAGTACATGAAATAATAACTAAAAGTATCTTTACACCATAACACAACAGCGGAAGACTACGGCGTGGATGCTCCAGTTCCACATGCGTTGCCCGGGGGTTCCGCCAACCTAGAACAACTCCTCGGGATCGAAGTATTCCTCGTCAAAGTCTACGTCTTCATTTGCACCTGAGCCAACATATGATATCCAACAAAAGCAAGTTTGAGTACCAAAGGTACTCAGCAAGTGTAGGAAAGAATGTTATGAAGGCCAATAGCAAGGGAAGGCTAACATGGTTAAGCACTATGCATTAATCCTAAGCCTTAGCTTTGATTAGCAACCTATATTACTAAGTGATAATCCCACCATCATCATAATTAAGTCATTAATGTTAGGTTACACCACCCAACAACCTCTTTTGACTCACATCCATGTTTCTCTAATCATGGACAAGTCCAAGCCGCTCTTGACCGTGAGCACGGCTGTCATGACAGTTTGGTTCTCTGCAGAGATTGTACCACTTTACCCACAAGTAGTGATTTCATCCCCTGTTGCCAGGTGGACTAAGAAACCTCCCTGATATCCGTGGTTGCAAGCCACATTACACACTTCCTTTGGTGTGCGATCAGGAGATCACTACATGGCCTTTACAAAGGGCCTACCGGCAAGTACAAGCCCACTGAGGTTTCACCGCTGTAGTTCCTGGGAGTAACCCTCCCCTACAGAAGCCCCCTCTTGAGCCTTGCAGTTCCCAGGGCAGTCAAAAAATGGACTCCCATTCCCCGCACCATCCAAACACTCATACTATACCGGCAAACTCCTAATTAATTGGCCAAGCTGCCCCATCTCAGTCTTGTGGTGGCACTGTAAAGCCGGGTTAACTGTTCCATGAACCGGTCCTTAGAATCTAGGACAGGCACTAACTCATTCCCGAGTCTCGTGCACGAAGCACCAACCAAACAACCAGCCTGTCTAGATTCATAACCACATGACACATACACTTGTGTCTTTCATATAATCCACAAGACTAGTATCAACTATGTTTCATTCATCTCTAAAGTTCTAAGCATGGCTAAGCACATAAAATGATAACCATCAAGTCCTATCTAATTCCCTCCATGGTTTTGCAAGGAAAGATAAAGCAATGAAACTATGAAAACATCCTACACTGGGTTTCATATTAAAGACATCATGCAAATAATCTAACTATTCATCCTAGAATAGGAACAAAGTGATCAAGGAACACTTGCCTTTGAGTGAAGTGGGATTTACTTCAAACTCTTGATCCTGAAGGTTATGGAATAGTTCTTGAGTTGGTTCTATCCATGCATTTGTACCCACAAAACAATGACAATCATGCCATAAGAATCATATCAAAGCATTTCCATCACATAGATTTAGTTACACACGTGCAACTATTGATTTCTTGTTATTTTATGTGAGTTGTATTGAAAATAAATTTCAATTGGTTACTTATATTCCTTCTACTTTACTATTGCCACAGCTAAACATTCATTTTCAGTTTGTGGGATGATTTGAGTAAGTTTTTGAGTTTTATAGCTTTTTATGTTAATTGTTGTAATTAATTAAATCCTAGAAAATCATTTAAACTATTATTATAATGATTTTCAGAACTCATATTTCTAATTTTCTGCACTTCAGAACCTATTTAAGTATTTAGAACAGTTTCCAAAATTTTTATTTAATATATATTATTTTTATATATTTTTCAGTATTTATTTAATGCTTAAAAATACATTTTTAATCATTTAAATATTTATTCTGGATCACAGAAATTATACATGTACAAAAAGATGATAACAGAATAATTTTACACCTTTTAAATAAATTTCCAAAATTTTCTGGAATATATATAATTTTTTACTTTGATTTTCCAAGTTAATTGTCACTATATAAATAATATCAGTATTTGTAAACTGTTATATTTAAATTCAGAATTTTTATTCTGTTCAGAATATTTTAACAGTGCTAAAAATAAATTTCTAACATTTTCCAGAACTCATTTATCATTATTTGATTAATTACAGAATTAAAACAAACTTTTAAAACTGTTTTGGGCTAATCTGTAATAATTCCAAACTTTCCAGGGTTCAGATTGAATTTTCCTAACTATTTTACCAATTTCTAAAAACTACAGGGGCTATTTGGCTATTCAAAAGAAATTTTCCAATTTTCTATGAACTTAGGGTTGATTCTGTAAGAACCAGGGACTATTCCCTATTTGTTTAAATCTCCAGGGACCCCTCTGTAAATTTTCTAACGTTTATAACTGTTTTGAATGTGGGCCGTTGGATCTGAGATCAACGGCCCAGATTTAAATAACCGAACCGGTATGCGCGATCTAATCAGAGCCGTTGGCTCGAAATCAACGCACCCGATGCGGCCACGTCGCCTCCCCCCCTTCTCCTTCGCGGCCGGCGGCTGCGCGCGCCGGCGAGCGGCGGCGGCCTCGCCGGAAGTTTCTGTTTTTCGCCGTTTCTCCACTATTTCACGATCTACTCGCACCAGAAGAGAGAGGGGAGAGTGGGGAACTCACCTAGGGTGATTTTTGGACCCAAAAACGGCCGGAGAAGCGTGCTCGACGGCGACCGAAAGAGATCTCCGGCAATCTTCGATGTCAGCGCTTCCCAGGCGTTTTCCTTCAAAGATTTTCGTCGGGATCGGTCTCTGGTACTCGGGGAAAGGCTCAAAGGGTGTTAGATCCGAAATTCGACGTGTGTTTGTGGAGAATTGAAGAGGAGGGTGGTTTTCCCGATCGGGGCGAACTGTGCGGTTTCTGAGGGTGGAAATGGCCGGGGATCGGGTGTATTTGTAGAGGGGGAAGAGGGGCGGTTACTGGGGCGCCGGTTGGGGAAGGGGCGCGACAAATTTGGCACATGGCCGAAGTTTTACTCACATGTGATAATGGAACGGAATTGAGAGGGAGAGAGAGCAGGGGGCGGTTGCTCGGGGTAGGAGGCCGTCGGCTGGGCCCTGGGGCAACGGGGAAAGGAGGAAGGGTGAGGGTTAGGTCCCATTCTTGCAACATTCGGGTGTTACACCCGCGCGGCCGTGTGTCTCCACGAGATTGATTAGACGGTTGCCCCTTGGGTGCCCAAGGTATGTTACCCCGTCAGTAGCCCCCAGGCCTTCAGCCAAGTTACTCCTGAATCGGTCGGAGGCATATTCTCGTGTACGACGGAGGTCCTGAAAGAATAAGAGAAAACAAAAGTTGTGTGAGATCGTTGTTTCGTTTTGGTCAGTGGCTACGTCCGAGCTCAAAGCCGTAGGCTCTGAGCCCATCGTAACTTTGAGTCGCCCGATAGCTCCTGAGCCCTCCCTTCACGGGTTGGGATTGGTTAGTTTAGCGAATCCACTTTGCTCCCCATCTGCAAACTGTTCGCGGGCTTGGAGTGGATGAGCCAAACAGGAATTTACCTCGATGGCAGAATTCTCGGACTCGGTGAGCTGCCTAACGGGTTAATCGAAGTGGAACCCGGCTGCCTTTCCGCAAGGTATGGGGAATCTGGTTGACCTGATCGAGGCTCGATGCCCACGTTCCATAAGATCCCTCTTGGTACACTCGCACGGATCCCGGGTCGTTCATGGGCCCGGGCGGCTCGGTGCCGACCCTTCGAGGGATTACTAGGAGTCGCCAAGATAAGACTTGGATATCAGCCTTAGAAATGTTGGGAGCATCGGAGCTCCCGAGTGGGCCATTGATGGTCAGGTCGCATCGTCTGTCCCTCGCTCGGGTTCGTTCCGGGCGGTCCTTTCGACCTGCATGTCAGGTAGATCTTGGAACCCAAAACCTTGATCGGACCCTGAAAGTGGGCCATAAATACTTACCTACTTACCTAGGCCATTGATTCGTACGGCACGTCGACGTCACGTCAAGGGTAGGCGAGAGGGCGTGGCGGAGAGGCAGTTGGGAGAAGGGGAAACAGTGGAAGGCTCTTTAAATTGTCATGAGCATTGAAGAGGCGGGTTGGACTAGCCAAAGTTATGGAAGGCGTCACGTCCCTGAAATTTTGGGAGGCGTGCGCTCATCTCACGACTCGGTGGCGTTACTGCACTGCGGATGCGTCCGTGGGCCCCTGTGCTTTTCCTCGTTACAGTTGCTGGCATACTACATAAACCGTCCCCTGGGCACAAGGTCTTCTTTTACTGCTGCGCCCTCATTCTCCGTTCCTCTCACGCTCCTACTTCCGTGCATTTTTTGCTAGCGTAAGTTAGGAAAACGAGAAGGTTGAGGAAGAGTTCGAGCAGCTCCCTTTCTCCTTCTTTGTCTTCTTAGCCGACAACCACGTTGGACTAGACAAAATCCCGTGTCACCGTCGCCCGCCTCAAGTCCCTGGGCGAACGGGGGATCCTCTCAGCGATGAAGCTCCAGCGGATCCGTATTCCGTCTGGAGAGACGGTGTCGGCGCCGCGTGAAGGCGAAGTCGTCAGCTTCATCAATTTTCATCTTCCGGGTTGGGACTTCCGGCTCACAAGTTCCTTCGCATCACCCTCTTTCACTACGGCTTGGGGCTTTACCACCTAATGCCGAATGGGATCCTTCACGCCACCGTCTTCTGCACGTTGTGCGAGGCGTTTCTGGGGATCGAACCCCATTTCGAGTCGTGGAGGCGTTTTTTCTGGGTGTGGCTGTCCTCTTTAGATTCAACGATCCCGACGGTCAGAGGCGCCTGCATCCAGCTTTAACGGGCCAAGCCGTGGTACATCGTCCTCCCGCTCCCAAAGTTCATGAAGAACTGGCACAGGACTGGTTCTACATTCGCAAGGACGGACTGGCGCTTCCGCCCTTCATGGGCCAGCCGCCTGTCACCCAGGAGCAATGGCAATGGGGGTAGAAGAGGGGAACAAACGGCGGGTCGCCATCATCCTAGAGCAGGTCAAGGCGTTGCAGGCGGAGGCACCGACCGGAGAGGACCGACGCCCGGGCCCCCGTGGCTCAGGCCGAGGCGGGGCGCTCAGCTGCGGAAGGCTCGGTGGGTTCGGCGGAGGGTCGGATATCCGCTGCCCGTCCTGCAACCTCGGTCTTCCCTCTGAGCATTGGTCCCGGGCGGCCACGCCTATGATTCGTCCCGGTCAAAGAGGTTTGTCCCTTAGCCTTCGCTCTTCCTCTTTGTTTAGGCTTCTTCTGCTTTGGTTTTTTTATTTCTTCCTCCACTGCTTGCTGCAGGGTGTACCAGCCGGGCGTCCTGGCCTCGCTGGGGACTTCACCACCTCTGACCTCCACCGCATCATCCGTCGAGCTAGCTACGTTGCTTTCAGGGGGGCACGGAGCTGATGGTATAGGTGGCGCCTTCTCTCCCGGTCGCTGCGGTGTCTCAGTCATCCCCGTCGATCCTGGCCGGCCCGTAGCCGGCCTCAGCCGTGGGGGCTCCGTCAAAGGGAGGTGAGGCTCCGACCCGGGTCGTGGAAGCCCTGCCTGAAGGGGGTAAGGCCCCCCTCGCTGAGGCAGAGCCGGCCGCATCCAAAGTGGAGGTCACCATTGTGGGGTCGTCCCTTGAAGCGTCGCCGGTCCGGGAGGAGTCACAGGGACTGGTGATGGGAAAGGAGTCTGTGGTGATGGTTGCTCCGGCCCTGCCTGCCGTTGACCCCCAAGCTTCGGAGCCCGGAGCTTCGGGGGAGGCAGATCCGGTCATGGCTTTGAGTCAAATTACAGAAAGGTTGGGGCCTCCTTTGGTGGACCAGAGGCCATCCAGCCCTAGTGACGTGGCATGCCGAGCGGAAAATGTTCCCCTCCTCGGCTCTTGGCTCATCAAAGTCGTGGAGTAGTTTACCTACGGCTGGGACCATCTCCTAGATGCGCTCCAGAGGCTCAGCTGCGGCGTGCTTCCAATCAGTGTAAGCCAAGTTTTCTCCTTTATTTTCTTTGTGGGTTGCCCCGGGGTTTGCTTGTGACTGTGCCTTCGATTTTCTTTTTGGGCAGAGGCTTGCCGAGCGAGAGGCTGAGCGGGAGCGGCTTCTTGAGGTATCCCTCAGCCGTCAAAGGCTCACGGAGTCCGAGGTGGCGAGGTGGAAGGAGGAGGCCAAGAGGGCCCGAGCCGAAGTCGCGGCCGCCAGGGTAGAGGCGGAGCGTTTTAGTGCCGCGGCTGCCGTGGCCCGGGAGGAGGTTTTCCGTTCGGCTCGGGAGAAGGAGAAAGCCGTGGCGACCGTTAAGGTGAAGCTCTACGGGGAGGTCACAAAAGTGAGTAATGCGGCGAGGGCCTCCCGGAGTGAAGCTGAAAATGCCAAAGCCGTCTTTGCCCAGGTTGCTCGGGAGCTCGATCGTAAATTTTCTTCCGGCCGAACTTCTATCGCGCTTGTCTTTCTTTTGCCGCTAAGCTTTTTATTTTTGCTTCTCTCTAGTAGAGGTGCAGAGCTCCCTCGTTGTGACGAGGGAACTAGTCCAAACTTAAGAGGCGGAGCTTGCCCGACTTGAAAAAGGCGGGAACGATCTCTGCGAAGCCATGATTGGACATCGAGGGAAGACACGGGGCTGATCTCTAAGCTCGGCGAGGCTGCAGCCCTGGCCTCCATAGAGGATGAGGAGCGAATGTTTCTCACAAGGGTGGGTGCGGAGGTCTGCGAAGCTGTGCTAGGGGCCCCAGAGTCTGCTACCTTAGCGACGCCCAAGGCGGTGGCGTCCCGGCTTGGCGACGCGGCGCAGGCCCTGGGAACCCTTCGGAAGGAACTTGAAGACCTTCGTGCCGCTGGCCAGGCTGCCAATGATGCGGTGGCTGGAGATTCGGCTGCCCCTCTAGACGTGCAGCTGACACAGTTTCCCGCATGGTTGAAAGCGTGTCTATAAGAGGTGGCAACCACCGGGGCTCAGCTTGGGGCGCAGTTGGCCTTGGCCGTGGTCGTCTGCCATTACGATGGGTTTGACCTTCCGGACCTCAGGGAAGGCTTCACTGACGTCCGCTCCGAGAATGACCGTCAGGCCATCGAAGCCTGGGTCAAGCCTGCCACCCTCTCCTTAGCCAAGGTGGTTACGCCGAACTCCGCCTTAATGTACGCCAACAGGATTTAGGCTCCTTGTATCTTTTTTCCTTTTCTACCTTGTAGTGTGAGTGTTCTAGCCCTTTGCGTCCCCTTCTTATAAAGAAAAGTGAGATTTTGCTATGTGCATTGATTTCTTCCTTGCGTTGTGTTTTTGTCCTATTGCGGTTTCAACCATGACTAGCGAATGCTAGGCAGGAAGGCAACGTGTCTCAGCTCAAAAGCGTAGGAGTGCTCGGAAATTTTTTGTAAATGCCTTAAAGATTTTGGTCATCCCACTCTCGCGAGTGTTTAGCCCCAAGGTGGCACGTGGCGTCCAAACTAGTCAGCACGCCATGTGGCACTTGAGTCACGCGGATTCACCCGAGCCCCGACCGCTCGGGGTCGGGAGTGCTGATCTATGTGATGAGATGATGTACCTCGGTAGTTGGTGGGAGAGCTCCTCTTTATTCTGAAGCTATAAGTTGGATGAGGGAAAAGGTACCTAGTTCTTGTTTTGGGCTCCGCTTTCTGATCTACTTGCCCCTGCTCGTCAGCATCCCTCAGTCGGTGGGCGCCGGGCCGCCGAAGATCATGAGATAGTCAGTCGGCTCCAGGAAAGCGTGCTCCTCCTCATTCTCAGCGGCCTCCTGCATGGGTTTTTAACCTTTGTTGTTTGGGGGGGGACCGACTCTTACACAAAAAAAACGCTTGAGGAGGGCGCAATCCTTGAGGGCATGTCTGACCGGGAAGGTATGATTGGTGCATGGCTTTTCTAACAACTTTTCAAAGTGGTCGTTCTGGGTCGGCCTCTTTCCTTCGTGACGCTTGGCTGTCACGACCAAGTTTGAGTCTGCCTCAGTTTGGTGTCGCTGTTTGTCGGTGCTGACACTCTTCCTCCTTTCATCCTTCTGACAAGGTGTGGTGTCTTTTCTCATGTCACGCATCCTTGGCATCGCCTGGTCGAAGATCGACCCGACCACCTCTTCCCCTGAGGCGTGGTTGGTGGCGACGTTGAGCAGTTCCTTGGTGGTCCTCGGCTTGGTGCAACCGATCTTGTGCACCAGGGATTTGCAAGTCGTCCTGGTGAGGAAGGCCCCGACGATGTCCGCATCGATGACGCCTGGAAGCTAGTTGCACTTCTTGGAGAAGCATCAGATATATTGCCTCAAGGTTTCATCAGATTTATGCCGGCATGCCTTGAGGTCCCATGAATTTTCAGGGCGCATGTAGGTGCCCTGGAAGTTGACGATGAAAGTGTCCTTTAACTCTGCCCAGCTTCGGATGCTGTTCGCCGGAAGGTATTCAAGCCAAGCCAAGGCAGAGTCCGCCAAGCCAGAAGGCATTCCCTTGTGGGTTTTAGACAATTGATGACAAACAAATTGAGATCCTAATAAACTTGTTGAGATGAATGCAGATTAACTCGTGTAAGGTAGGATTGGCACACTCAAAAAGTGAAAAATAAAGTGATGAAGAAAAAGGAAAAGGACCGATCCATGAACAAAGTGCAATGTAGACTTACTTGTATAGGATGTGTGTGCGACACACATCCCCAGAGAGAAAAAACTTTGCGTAGGGGTAAGGGCTTAAAACATATCCTAATCACTCACTATGCACCAGACTAGTCCGCTTAGAAACCGGACTAGTCCGTTCAAATCTCTGTTGCTTCACAACACTGTGCACCGGACTAGTCTGCTCATGGACCGGACTAGTCCGTTCAACTCTCTGGAACCGGCTTAACACAAGGGACCGGACTAGTCCGTTCAACTCTCTGGAACCGCTTTTACACAGTGCACCGGACTGGTCCACTCGTGGACTAGACTAGTCCGTTCAACTCTCAGGAACCGGCTTAACACAAGGAACCGGACTAGTCCGCTCACGCACCATACTAATCCGTTCAACTCTCTGGAACCGGCCATTCACCTTGCACCGGACTAGTCCGCTCCGGACTAGTCCGCTCGCGGACCGGACTAGTCCGTTTAACTTTCTGTAATCACTTTAAATTAGGGTTTTTACTGTGCCGCATGCCTCACATGAATTGTACACAGCACACCGGACTAGTCCGGTCAACAGAGCGGACTAGTCTGGCCGCCAAGAAACTTTAACAGTAACTTTTGGAATCTTTGTATAAATAGAGGTGCACGGCCACACATTTCAAAACACACGAACCCTAGCGCCATCACACGTTCCAAGAGCACAAAAACACTTCTCTCCACTCATTCTAAGCCTAAAAGATCAAATCTTTGAGGACTAGGATTGAATCAAGGAGAAAATCGTTATTCTCGATATTGAGCTCCTGGTTTGTTTTCTCTCATATAACTGCTGATCTTTGTTCTCCGTGTGTGTGTGGGAGATAGTGTTACTCATTGTAATCTTGTGGGAGCACTCAAATTGTGAGAATGCCCTACGTACGATTATCTACCCCTAGGTGTGGTTAGTGGATTTGAATCGGCCTTTGTGGCGATTCAACGAGGGAAGGGTTGGTGAATATCCGGTCCTTGGTGGACTCCTCAACGAGGACGTAGATTCCTGGGTGGAATCGAACCTTGGGATAAAAACCTTGTCTCGTGTCTTCTTATTCTTCTTTCAATTATCAATTAGGGTTTGCTAGTACTTATTTGATTTACTTCGATATCTTGTGTTAAACTTGATAGTTGCTGTTTCTCACTTCATTATCATATTACACTCAAATTGTCACTTACTTTCCGCTGCATAAATACTTGAAGTAAGAATAAGTCTAAATTTAACTTTTTAATTACGCTCATATCAGACTAGTCCGCACCATACCGTACTAGTCCGGCCTACCTGGATTTGATCTGTTCGCTAAGTGTTTCAGGGAATCGTTAAAAAAATCAAAGTGCCTATTCACCCCACCTATATGCTACATTCAATTGGTATCAGAGCCTAACTCTTCAAAAGATAATCACCGCTCGAAGAGACGATGTCGGAAATCAAGGGTGAACCCAAGGGCTTCAACTATGAAAATGGTGGTGACGAAGGAAACCAAAAGTTGGAGAAGCTCCTCAATGCCATTCAGGACTGCGAGGATGATGATGAGGAGATGCTCCAACTAAATGCACTTATGCGGAAGAAGGCACTCTCCCCAAAAGGGAAGAAGATTGAAGACAAAAAGCAAAAAGGGGGTAGTCACAAAGACTACTCCCGATATCCTTTAAACTATGAGCATTTAAATTCAAATAATCATTACTTGTCAGTTCCATTAGGAAACCACCTTACTTTGATGGAAATGATTATACAATATGGAAACAAAACATGAGAATGCACCTTATATCTCTGAACCCAAGTCTTTAGCATATAGTGTGTACAGGTCTAGATATATGTGATGATGATGAAGAGCTAACCCTAGATCAAGAATAAGCTATTCATCGGAATGCTCAAGCCGCAGCAGTAATCACCTCATCATTGAGCCGAGACGAGTTCACCAAGGTGGATGGACTCGAAATTGCTAAGGAAATCTAGGACACTCTCAAAACAACAGATGAAGGTGATCGTCATGTGCGTGAAGCTAAGATCAAAATGATAGAAGGTGAATTGGGAAGGTTTGCTATCGAAGAAGGTGAATCACCCCAAGAGATGTACTATCGACTAAAATCTCTCATCGATAAGTCCGAGCCTATGGTAGCAAGAAGTGGACGGATCATGAAGTGCTCAAATTGATTCTTAGAGCATTTATGCCTCAAAACTTGACACTCTTCTCCATGATTAGAGAAAGTCCCGGGTTTCACAAAATGACCCCTGATGAGATTATTGGCAAGATCATCAACATTGAAATGATGGAAAAGAAAGCCAAGCATGTCAAGGAACTTGCCGACCTTACCTAGGCAAAGAAGAGAGTAGTTGCACTAAAGGCAACATGCAAGCCAACATCAAAAGAAACTCGAGAAGCTCCTGAGGACGATGATGGTGATGATGAAAGCACTGATATCGATGATGAAGACATGATCCTGTTCATCAAAAACTTCAAGAAAATGATGACAAGAAGAAATGGTGGCAACTCAAATGAAGGAAGATATAAGGACAGACAAAGGCCCAAGACGAGGCGTGCATGCTACAATTGTGGAGAATATGATCATTTCATGGTGGATTGTCCACATGAAGACAATAAGAGGAAGAGTAAAGACAAAAAGCCTCAACAAAAGAAAACATTCAAGAAAAGGAAGCAATATGGCCAAGCACATCTAGGGAAGGAATGGGACTCCAATGATGAGTCCTCAGCTGAAGAAGAAGAGGAGATGGCCACTATAGCTATCAAGAAGCCTACCATGAAGTCCACTCTCTTCCCAACCATGGGAGCATGGAAGGACACCAACCACACATGCCTAATGCCAAGGAAGGAAAAAGAAAGGTTAAAACTAAATCTTCCTCCTTTCATTCCTTTACTAGTGATATTGATAATTCTAGTGATGATGAAGACATGCTTAGAGGTTTAGATAAAAATACTATAGCTAAAATGAAAATTCTAATGGATGAGATTGTTGATAAGGAGGAGCTAGTCAATCGCCAAGAAGATATGATCATTTTCCAAAAGGAGAAATATGATAATTCTAGTGATGATGAAGACATGCTTAGAGGTTTAGATAAAAATACTATAGCTAAAATGAAAATTCTAATGGATGAGATTGTTGATAAGGAGGAGCTAGTCAATCGCCAAGAAGATATGATCATTTTCCAAAAGGAGAAATATCTTGAGATTGAAGGGCTTCTTGAGATTGAAAAGTAGCGAAGCAAATCAATTGAGCTTGAGTTAGCTTCAAGCAAAGAGACTTGTTTGAAGCTAAAAGACTCAAACATTGCACTCAAGGATGAACTTGCTAACATAACCAAGGTTACCAAGATTCTTGAGGCGCAAGTTGAGTCACTCAAGCAAAGTGGTTCTTCATCCTCTTTAAGCTCACCTTCTCAACATGTTGAATCTAAAACTCTCATAACTTGTACATGTGCTAAAAATGACACCAACTTGAAAGAAAAGTCAAACTTGACAAAAGACAAGCATCCCTCCCAAAGTGGCTTGTTTGACAAGGAGAAGGTCAAGTATGCACGTAGTGCATACTTGGTCATAAGACCTCCTAATGTTAAACATGGCATTGGGTATTCTTATGGTGAAAGGCAAAACGCTAAAAGCCACAAGAATGACAAGAAACACATTGTCTTTGTCAGGTGAAACCCTTCCCAAGTTGGAAAACATAATAATGTTGATAAAATTAACATTGAAAACTCGGAACAACAAATCTTGTTTAGAACCTTTGATGCTTCATATGTGCTTATGAAAAATAGTCTTGGAAAAGTTCATGCTAAATATGTTGGGCCATGCCATGAGAACACCAAGTCTCGTGTGTGGGTGCCGAAGTCACTTGTCACTAACCTCAAAGCACCCAAGCAAGCTTGGGTACCTAAGACTAAAGCATAATTTCTTTCTTGTAGGCATATGCATCCGGTGGAGCAAAATGGGTGCTAGATAGTGGATGCACCAATCACATGATCGGAGAAAGATAAATGTTCGTGGAGTATGAACAAAATGAAGACTCAAGCGAAGGCATCTGTTTTGGTGATAATAGCCAAGGAAAGGTGCTAGCTACCGGTAAAATAGCTATTTCATCACAACACACTCTTTGTCATGTTCTACATGTTGATTTCTTAGATTATAACCTCTTGTCCATATCTCAACTATGTGACAAATGTTATAATTGTTTATTCACTAATGAGGGTGTGACCGTCTCTAGAAGGAGTGATAACTCTATTGCTTTCAACGGTGTGTTAAAGAGAAAACTTTATCTAGTTGATTTCAACAAAGATAATGCAGAACTTGACACATGCTTGATTGCAAAGACCAACATGGGTTGGATGTGGCATAGACGGCTAGCACATGTTGGTATGAGGAATCTACAAAAACTTCTAAAGGGCGATCACATCCGAGGTTTGAAGGATGTTGTTTTTGAGAAAGACATGCCTTGTAGCGCGTGCCAAGCCGGGAAGCAAGTAGGAGCACCCCATCCAGCTAAGAATGTCATGACTACAACAAGACCGCTCGAGCTCCTCCACATGGACCTATTTTGTCCAATTTCTTATATAAGCATTGGCGGTAATAAATATGGTTTAGTCATTGTCGATGATTTTTCACGCTTCACGTGGGTTTTCTTTTTGCATGATAAGTCAGAAACTCAAGGAACACTCAAGAAGTTTCTCAGGCGAGCCCAAAATGAATTCTCATTGACAATCAAGAACATAAGAAGTGACAATGGAAGAGAATTTAAGAATACACAAGTCGATGAATATCTAGATGAAGAAGGAATAAAGCATGAACTTTCGGCACCCTACTCCCCACAATAAAACTGGGTAGCCGAAAGGAAGAGCCAAACGCTCATTGAGATGGCAAGGACAATGCTTGACGAATACAAGACATCTGACCGATTTTGGGCTGAAGCTATCAACACCGCTTGTCATGCAACAAACCGACTGTACCTTCATCGCCTACTCAAGAAAACCTCATATGAACTACTCACCAATAACGAACCAAATATTTCATACTTTCGAGTTTTTGGTTCAAAATGTTATATTGTAAACAAGAAGCCTAGGACCTCGAAGTTCGCTTCGATGTCCGATGAGGGTTTCTTGCTTGGTTATGATTCAAACTCCTACGCTTATCGTGTCTTCAACAAGGTCTCCGTACTTGTTGAAGTGGCACATGATGTAGTGTTCGATGAAACTAATGGCTCCTAAGCGGAGCAAGTTGATAAGTGTGTGCTAGATCAAGAAGAAGCCCCATGTCAAACATTGAGGAGAATGGCACTTGGTGATATTCGACCTCAAGAACAATCACAAGAATCAAGTGCTCAAGATGAAACTCAACAGAAGAGCTATGATCAAGGGGGAGCTCATGCACAAAATCAAGATCATGAAGATCAACAAGATGATCAAAGCATTAATGAAGGCAACGATCTAGGGGGAGCCAAAGAAGATGATGATCATGAGAATTCAACACCACAAGTGCCACATCCAAGAGTACACCAAAGCGTACAAAGAGATCACCCCGTCGACAACACAATTGGTGATATCCAAAAGGGAGTGATAACTTGATCTCGTATAGCTAATTTTTGTGAATACTATTCTTTTGTATCCTCTTTAGAACCATACAGGATTGAAGACGCACTAAGAGATCTGGACTGGGTGATGGCGATGCAAGAAGAATTGAACAACTTCAAGATGAACGGAGTATGGGAACTTGTTGAAAGACCAAAGTCCAACATTGTCGACACTAAATGGGTCTTCCACAACAAGCAAGACAAACACGAAGTGTTAAAAAGAAACAAGGCACGACTCGTGGCTAAAGGTTACTCACAAGTCGAAAGTTTGGATTTCGACGAGACTTTTGCTCCCGTAGCTAGGCTTGAATTAATTCGTATATTACTTGCATATGCTACTCACCATGATTTCAAGCTGTATCAAATGGACGTCAAAAGCGTCTTCCTCAATGGACCTATCAAGGAGGAGGTGTACATGGAGCAACCCCCTGGGTTTGAAGATCAAGAGTACCCGACCATGTGTCCAAACCGCGTAAGGCTCTCTATGACTTCAAACAAGCTCCTAGAGCTTGGTATGAGTGCCTTAGAGATTTTCTAATTGAAAATGGCTTCAAAATTGGTAAAACTGATTACACCTTGTTTACCAAGCACTTTAATGATGATTTATTCATTTGTCAAATCTATGTTGATGATATCATATTCGGTTCAACTAACAAATCTTTTTTCAAGAGTTTAGTAAAATCATGATAGATAGATCCGAGATGTCCATGATGGGAGAGTTGAGATGCTTTTTAGGATTCCAAGTGAAACAACTGAAGGAAGGAACATTCATAAGTCAAACAAAGTACACCCAAGACATTCTCAAGAAATTTGGCATGGAAAAGCGAAGCCCATAAAGACTCTCATGGAAACAAATGGACATTTAGACCTTAATGAAGATGGACCTAACGTGGATCAAAAGGTATACCGTTCCATGATTGGCTCTCTACTTTATCTTTGTGCATCTAGGCCTGATATTATGTTGAGTGTTTGTATGTGTGCAAGTTTTCAAGCCAATCCTAAGGAATATCATTTGACAGCTGTAAAGAGGATCTTGTGATATTTAGTTTATACACCCAACCTAGGCCTTTGGTATCCTAAAGGTTCAAAGTTCAATTTCATTGGATACTCCGATGCAGATTATGCGGATGCAAAGTGGATAGAAAAAGTACCTCCGGGACTTGCCAATTCTTGGGTAGGTCCCTAGTTTCTTGGTCCTCCAAGAAGCAAAACTCCATTGCCTTGTCCACGGCCGAAGCGGAGTATGTTGCAGCCGAGAGTTGTTGTGCACAACTCCTTTGGATGCGACAAACTCTAAGGGACTACAGTTACAACCGTATTCCGCTCCTTTGTGACAATGAGAGTGCGATCAAGATTGCACATAACCTATTGAGCACTCTAGGACCAAACATATTGATATCCAGCATCATTTTTTGAGAGACCATTCAATCAAAGGAGACATAGCCATTTCCCATGTCGAACTCAAGAAACAACTAGCCGATATCTTCACCAAGCCACCTGATGAAAAACGCTTTTGTGAGCTTAGAAATGAACTAAATATACTTGACTCTTGGAACGTGGCTTGAAACACTGCATACCTGCTTGAATCCTCAAAATCTTACTTAATTTGTAAAAAACTATCCCTTATATTGATTTTCTCTTGAAAACTATTTAAATTAGTGAATCTTGATGAATAATAACCATTGTCTGATTGTTGATTACTTCCTGGCATGTTCATCAATATTATTTGTGAAAATTATGTCCTTAGATCACCATTAGATCAAATTCACAATATCTCCCTGATTTCTACTCTTATCTGTCCAGTTGACCCAGACTAGTCTGGTGTCAACACCGGACTAGTCCGCTCCCTTAGACTAGTCTGGATGGATCTGCTATACCGGACTTGTCCAGTCCTACACCGGACTAGTCCGTATGTCCAGGTTTAAAAAGTCTATACCCGTGCCAACCAAAGCTCTCTTCCTCTCATAAGCACTTTTGGCTTCTCACTCCTGAAACCCTAGCCCCCAAGGTGACTTTTTGATTTGGCCAACGAAATCGAAGTCCTCTCCACGGGAAATCTTCTCCTTGACGCGTGGATTCCTCTCTCCAGACTCATCCAGATCAAACTTCCCGTTTCGACTCAAATCTTCACTTTTTCGGTAAAATCTCTCTCAACTTGAGTTCTCATCTTTCCTCTACTTTTGCTCAATTTTCTTGATTCCTAGGGCATGCATTACCTTTCTCGATGCATTCCTAGTGTATCCCTCCTTGTTTTGCATCAATTTGTGCTAGATATATTGAAAATAGGAAATTAGGGTTCTTCAGCAGGTCTGGACTAGTCCGGTATCGGGTGCAAAGAAGTCCGGTATTCCGAACAAGTCCGCACTCTGAAAATGTACAAGTCTGGTTACCTGTCAATAGAACATCTAAATTCTTATTTCCAAAAAATCTATAATCCATCTGATCAATCAATCCTTGATTTTCCTATCAGGCACGATGTCGTCAGCCTCAGAGGACAGCTCTTTCGATTATGACGATGAGGTTCAACGTGCAAAATTTCAAAAAGCCAAAGAGAAGGTCATGAAGAAGAGACATGACCACATTGCTCAATCCTCTCCTCCCGATGATTCTCTTCCTAAAAGGAGGAGAGTGGTTGTTAAGACAGCACAAAGCAAAGATATTGTTGAAAGCTCAACGGCTCCTAGAAGAAGTGTTAGCAAGGGCAAAGGACTTACTAGTGGTCCTATTGGTCCATTGAAGAAGAAGGCCCCCATTCACCGCAACAGGCAGCCATCAAGTGATGACTTTACTGGAAGGGGAAGTGAACTTGCTGACAAGTTCAGAAAAATTCAAGTTTATGAGCAGCCAAAGCAATATGCTGACCTAAGATTTTGGAGCAACTTCCATGCTGACTACTATGAGCATGTATACATGAAGATGAAGAGTGCTGTTGTTGAGAGTTAGTGGCTCAACATTGTTTACTTGCAGTCTAAGAGATGCCAGACCTATCATGAGGTCCTAGAGGCATTAGAGAGGCATGGCTTGAAGGATATTCTATCCTTTCAATATGACTAGAACATTGAAGTCATCACACAGTTCTACTCAACTCTTTACTTTGCCCGCGATGATGGGGATGAGATGACTTGGATGACACATGGATCCAAATACAGTGTCACCTATGAGGAATTTGCTAAGATACTTCACCTTGAACATACCTTGGAAAATGAGCTTGTCATTCACAACTTGAATCCTTTGGAGAAGAATGAGCTGGAATTCTTGTATGATACAAGAATGCCATATGTACCTCCTACTACCAAGTACTTGAAGCCATTCTTTGCCGTGCTCAACAGGATTTTGAGAAAGACCATAGCTCCAAAGGATGGAGATGTAGGGACAATTCAAGGGACCCTAAGGACCTTGATGAAAGTGATAAGCAATAAAAGGACCTTCAATGTCTTTGAGTACATCTACAATGACATTGTGAACATCTCTATCACTCCCAATAGGTCCTGTGGCTATGCACCTTATATCATGTACACGATTGAGAAGGTGACAGGACTTGAGTTTGTCAAAGATGTCTCTCACACGGGTCTCAAGCCCCAGAAGCCTATAGTCTACACTGTTCCCTCTGCTCCTGCCTCACCTACAGTGGAACGGAGATCCAAGCATACTCTTGAAGGCTCAAGGGCGTCGGATGCTACACCTACTCCTGTTCCTCCACTCTCTAGGGAGTCCTCCAGTGGTGTGCTCAAGATGCTCTCCTCTATCTTTGGCAACTGTCGCAAAGTTGAAGTTAAGCAGCACAAGGAGAGCTTAGCCCGAAAGAGACATCAAATATACATGAAGGCCAACATCAAAGCCATCTGTGAGAAGATAGATATTGAGCTAGTTGGATCACGACAAATTTCGGAAGACTCTGAAGAGAACTTCATTGAGATGGCTCCACTCACTGAACAAGAGTTTAGTTCTTTTAGTCTTGCAGGTGTCTCCGCTCCTCCTCAGCATGGTCATGAAGACGGAGATGAAGATGAAGATAGGATCGAGAGTGGGGGAGGGAGTGGCGATGTGTGATTCCACTCAATTTTTCCCTTTTTGGTTCCTTGATGTCAAAGGGGGAGAGATTGAGATTAGTCTTATTTGCTTTATCTTCTTGTGAGCCTTAAGGACTAGTTATCATGGACATGTATTTTAAGTTTCATGTACTTTTTATTTCAAACTCCTTTGGATGTGTGATGCTTAATCGATATTGATGTGATGATTACCTTTATTATTGATATGTTCTTATCTTGTGGCATGTCACATTCTTTTAGCACACACTCTTTAGGCATCCCACCATAAAGGGTGCATATATGTGAGAAGTTCTTGTTACTCATTTGTAATTCTCATATATGCACACTTTATGAAAATCAAATATTATTATTAATTATGTAATCTCAGTTGATTGTCATCAATACCAAAAAGGGTGATTGAAAGTGCATCTAGGCATTCCCTTGTGGGTTTTGGATGATTGATGACCAACGAATTGAGATCATATTGAACTTGTTGATATGAATGCAGATTAACTCGTGTAAGGTAGGATTGGTACACTCAAAAAGTGAAAAATGAAGTGATGAAGAAAAAGGAAAAGGACCGATCCATGAACAAAGCGTAATGTAGACTTACTTGTATAGGATGTGTGTGAGAGACACATCCCAAGAGCTCAAAATCTTTGCATAGAGGTAAAGCTTAAAACATATCCTAATCACTCACTGTGCACCGGACTAGTCCGCTCAGAAACCGGACTAGTCCGTTCAACTCTCTGTTGCTTCACAACACTGTGCACCGGACTAGTCCGCTCGTGGACCAGACTAGTCCGTTCAGCTCTCTGGAACCGGCTTAACACAAGGGATCGGACTAGTCCATTCAATTCTCTGGAACCGCTTTTACAAAGTGCACCGGACTAGTCCGCTCGTGGACCGGACTAGTCCGTTCAACTCTCAGGAACCGGCTTAACACAAGGAACGGGACTAGTCCGTTCAACTCTCTGGAACCGGCCATTCACCTTGCACCGAACTAGTCCGCTTGTGGACCGGACTAGTCCGTTCAACTTTCTGTAACCACTTTAAACTAGGGTTTTCACTGTGCCGCATGCCTCACATGAATTGTACATAGCACACCGGACTAGTGCGGTCAACAGAGTGGACTAGTCCCGCCGCTAGGAAACTTTAACAGTAACTGTTAGAATCTTTGTATAAGTAGAGGTGCACGGCCACACATTTCAAAACACGCAAACCCTAGCACCGTCACACGTTCCAAGAGCACAAAAACACTTCTCTCCACTCATTCTAAGCCTAAAAAGATCAAATCTTTGAGGACTAGGGATTGAATCAAGGAGAGCATCATTCTTCTCGATATTGAGCTCTTGGTTTGTTTTCTCTCGCACAACTGCTGATCTTTGTTCTCCGTGTGTGTGGGAGATAGTGTTACTCATTGTTATCTTTTGGGAGCACTCAAATTATGAGAACGCCCCACGTACGATTATTTACCCCTGCGTGTGGTTAGTGGATTCGAATCGGCCTTTGTGGCGATTCAACGAGGGAAGGGTTGGTGAAGACCCGGTCCTTGGTGGACTCATCAACGAGGACGTAGATTCCTGGGTGGAATCGAACCTCGGGATAAAACCTTCTCTCGTGTATTCTTGTTCTTGTTTCAATTATCAATTAGGGTTTGCTAGTACTTATTTGATTTACTTCGATATCTTGTGTTAAACTTGATAGTTGCTGTTTCTTACTTCATTATCATATTACACTCAAATTGTCATTTACTTTCCGCTGCATAAATACTTGAAGTAAGAATAAGTCTAAATTTAACTTTTGAATTACGCTCATACCGGACTAGTCTGGCCTACCTGGATTTGATCTGTTCGCTAAGTGTTTCAGTGGATCGTTAAAAAAAATCAAAGAGCCTATTCACCCCCCCTCTAGGCTACATTCACATACACCACAAGTTTGAGATTAGTACTCCACTCCATAGGCTTAGTGCTGCCTTAGAGGCTGCCAAGATAGGAGGAGAGTGAGGAGGAGGCTTGGCTTGCCAAGTTCCTCTCCAACACTTGTACCTCTACGGAAGTTCTCTTCAAACGAGTAAGTTTTCGTGAATTCCATTGAAGTTTTGTTCCTATATTTAAAGTAGTTTACTTCAGTAGTGGTTTGTGGGTTCATTGCTCTATTTATTTAATCAGGGGCTTTAGTCAACTTTGTATTTGAAAAGACTTTAATAGTGATTTAGAACGTAAGCGAGGTGCTCAGGACGGAAATCACGAGTGAATATATCGTAGACCCACCGATTGAAGAGGTAGGCGGTAGGTGGTGACAGCCCTACTTGTCCTTTGTAATCCTCCACATTCGGCTATGCCATAGGCTCTTGGTGGGAGTCGCTCTGGTAAATCAGAGGTAAGCCCGTGTCCGAAGCAAACAACCACCATAGATTACTTTGGATTAAGGACAATCCTTAGGGATTCCTCTCTATTCCTTGCCTACGAAACAAACTGTGTGTCCTTGGGTGAGCTGGCTAGAAGATTAACCCACATGTTCCTTGGATTCAATACCTTTGGGAATACTCTTAAGGGGAAGTGCTACAATGGTATTCCATGCACTTGCGGATATCTTATCTGTTTCGTAAGAAATATCAACAGCCATCAGCTCCTCCCCATGGCTCCGATGCAATAATTCCCGCTGCATGGGTACTGGCGAGAGTGGGGTATCAATGGGAGGAGCGGTTGGAGAGGTGTTACCAGTTTCCATGACGTAGCACTCGTGGGAAGAATAATGGTCCTCGTCGGACCCGGCGTTGGTACTGCGGTCATAGACGGTCATGTCCCATAAGAGGGGGAGGAGGGATGGCGATGCCTCCTCGATTACGCCCACAAAGTATACCTTTGGGGTGTTGGTGAAAAGATCATCGAAGTCATCTGTTTCGTGATGAATCTCGGCGTTCATCACCGGAACTTAGATGAACGTGAGGTTTCTGTTGTATAAACTTGATAAGTCTCACTTTCATGGAGAGAACCCGGATGCTTTTCTCGGCAATGCACCAAAGAGCTATAAACTATGCCTAAGAACTATAAGAACTAAAGAACAAGCAAAGAATGAAAGTTTCTTATAAGAATCAGACTTGTTATTCTCGGCAGATGGTTGCCTTCATATAGCCCTGGTACAAATCTTGACGACTATCTATTATAAGTTTAAACTAAGACTCCCTAATCTTTATCTTATATCTAAGGCACATATACATGAAAGTATCATACAAACACCTTCTAGAACATTGACATGACGAAAACATAAAAATTTGCATTGTTTGAATTCACCCGAGAACTACTAAGTCTTGCTCCAGCCTTTACATCTTGTGGTTTAGCTTGTTTACCTTGCGGCCGCGAGGTAAACATGGTTTCCTGAACTGGACCTCCACCTGAGTGCCCGCATCTTGGGTTTTCAAAGTAAAACTGCCTCCTGCAAGCAGATCCTCGGGTTCAGGTAGGTTCTCTCGCTGGGATCGTTTGCACCATGAGTTTCCAAGATAAACGACCTCTCACAACCCGTTTTTTGGCATCTCCCATCTGCAAAACAAGCAACCATTTTTCATATCCAACACATGCCCCCCTCTTTTTGGGCAAACGGAGTATGCCAAGAAACATATTCTTAGCCACGATTCAATGGATAAATCGGTTGTTTTACCTTGCAAGTCTTAGATACTTTAACCTTCTTGCCATACACTCGGGTAAAATTTCTTCAAGTATCTTCCATTGATAGATTTTTACGAGTTCTATCCTTGCAAGGTTTCCATAAAGTAAGCAGTTCTGGGGACAATTCCCACAATCTTGAAGGGTCTCTCTCAGCTTGGTGACCATTTGCCAAACTTCGTATCACGAGTTTCCAATGGCAAAATCGTCCTCCATACTAAGTCTCTGACTTGAAATGATTTATCTCGAACTCTTTTGTTGTATGTTTTGGGCACCCTGATCTTATCTTTTTCAATCTCTCTTAAGGCTTCCATTCGGCTCTCAAATGCTCCATCTATCTTGTCCATCATCAACTCTTGATACTCTATAACCGAAAGGTTGTCTTGTTGAACTACTCGACATGCTTGTAACTTGATTTCCACCAGTAACACAACCTCTTGTCCATATACAAGCTCAAAAGGAGTTACTTTGGTGGCGCCGTGCTTGGAGACTCTATGAGACCATAGAGCCTCATTCAGTGTTTCATACCACTATCTTGGGTTCTCTTTGATCTTCTTCTTGATGAGCTTGATCAATATTTTGTTGCTAGCCTCAGCTTGTCCATTGGTTTGAGCATATATGGTGAATAGTTCAATAGTTTTATCTTAAAGGATCTGGAAAACTTCTAAACTGGGAGGATATGAATTCTCCTCCTTGATACTTAGTTAAAGTTTGTGGAACACCGATTCTGTGGATAATATGTTTAAGGATAAAGCTTGTTACATCTTTATACGTGTTGCTCTTGAGTGGGACGACCTCCGTGAAGTAGTCTGTAGCAACCAACATGAACCGATATTTCTTTGATGATGAAGGGTGTATCTCTCCGATCAAGTCCAGACCCCATCCTCAAAACGGCCATGGATTCATGATAGGATGCAGCATGCTAGCCGAGGCTTTCTGGATGTCTCCAAACCTTTAGCAAGCTTCACACTCCTTGTAATACTTGAAACAATCCTCTTGCTTGGTTGGCCAATATAATTCTGCTCGTTTGAGCATCCACTTCATCTTGTGGGCACAATGATGTGTGCCACAAAGGCCTTCATGCACCTCTTCCATAGCTTCCTTTGCTTGATCCTTATCTAGGAATCTCAGCAAGAATCCATCAATAGTTCGGAGATATAACTCATCATTGATCAGTGTATACTTCAAAGCTTGGCGCCGAACTTTTCTACCTTTGCATGTATTTGGTTCCTTGATGCACTCTATGATTACTTGCCTCCAATCCTCTATTACCAAAACGTTTGTCTTGGATGAGTTACTTCGTTCTTCTTTATTTCCATCGCCCTTGGACAATGTCAGCCTTGTCTTCTCATGGAACCCCCCTTTCTTTATCTCATAGCCCGATGCTTGCTGTGCCAAGTTGTTTGCCTTCCAGTTTCCTTCTCTAGAGATGTGTTTGGCACAGAAAGTATCTAAAGTCTTGATGAGCTCTAGGCATTGTTCTCCATAACCATTCAAGGTTCTGTGGAGACCACCCCGTGGTTCATCCACTCTGGGATCGCAGAGGGTGGTGTCGTGCGATGCGGCACCCAACAGCACACAAGAAAAGAATACGAACAACATACAAACTATTATTTGACATAAAAACACAGCGGAAGTCTTTTACAAACTTATTTATACAGCGGAAGTATTATACATAACTAGTCTATCATCCTAACTAAGCAAAAGTGCAGCCGTCCAGCCTAGGAACGCTACACACTAGCAACACTCACACCACGATCACGGTGGCGTGCAGGGCTCCAGCTCGGCCGTGTACCCCGACGGGGGCATCGCCTCATCCTCGGACCCCTCCTCATAACTCTCACCTGTACACAGCTCAAATATTGCAACCGTGAGCACGATGGCTCTGTAAGGCTTAACCGACAACCCTAGTCATGGAACTCTACATGCAGGGATGTGCAATATAGGAAAAAGACTTTGCAATAAAGACACGCCTACATGTTAATCCTTACTTTCAGTTTTATAGCAGAAGTTTAATGAGCCTTAGGTAGCCCTCACATTGGAAGTCCACAATCAAACAAGAAACACTTTCCTCCGATGTGGTGATGCCTAGAGTGGAAGATAAACTTAATGAGCTCTACATCATTAGGAGACATGGTTTCAAGACATTAATAGTTCAACACAGCATAATTTCATTCCTCTGGCTTCTTTCATTTCTTACTACGTCACAGAACAGTGAACAAACGATATTCAAATAACCACGAGGGACGGTGATTGTATGCAAGGGAACACCCGGACAACACGTCACATACACCCACTTTCAGAAGTGTGGTGCTTCACACCTTCCTACTCTGTTGTATGCAACAACCTTTCAAAGGAAACCCAAATGCCGAATCGGTCCATCCGTAACGGGCAGGAGGTCCCCGCGTGGAGCGTGACTGTGCACACCGGCAGATTTACACCTTGCTACCCTCAACCCACTCCTATAAAACGGTTGGGTAAGCCTCGACACCCAGGTTAACCAATTACGTCGGTTTCCTTCTTATGTCAGTATGTAATCCGGTACTGTTCGATACTTGTCCAGCAGGTCCGCACACGACTCGGTCCTCAATCAACACCAACAGGGCTACGCACGTGAGACCTCTGCTCACTGCCTCCTATCCCCCCTGCTGGGTCTAAGTTTCCCATTCTTAAGCCATTCTCTACTCTTTTCCATCCCGTGTGATAAAAATCTTAACTCACGAGTAGATTCCAAATACTCGACTTCTACCGAGATCCTAAGAACATTAGCATGGCATTCTCTACTCCCTCGAGTTTGTAAACTACCCAACCCTTCATAGAATTTGAATTCATGCAAGTGGGGTTTCAATAACCCTAACTCTAATGCAACCATTTCAACCTAGACATAAGTGATACAAATGAAAACTTCGCAAAAGGTAATTAAATGCAAATTGGGGCTTGCCTAGTTGCGAGTCAAAAGGAAAGTTAGCGTCGGGTGAAAGGACGTCCAATGGCTCCGGTGTGTCCTCAACTTCGGTCACTATATGAAATGTACCAAAATATATGTATAAGTGCTAGTAAAGTATAAGAATTTCACTTCTATTCATAGCTACTGCTATTTATGTTCCTTAATTGGCTTTGGGATTTTTCCAGTGGATACTAGACTCTATAAAAATGATCTGAGAAAAATTTGGAAAAATTTCATTGAAGCTTGTGGTCTCCAAAATTCCCACAAGTACAAGGCTTCTATGAATTTTGATCTCAAATCTGAAGTTTTGACATGGCGAACAGTGGAAGATCTAATTAGAGGAGGTTGCCCTGAGTCTAACAAAATTTGTTTCACCATTTTTGTAGCTACCTACAGTGAGAAATGAATTTTTGAAAGTTGGACAGGATTTCTGAAAAGTTTATGTTTAGAATTTGAATTTTCAAATAAAGGCTGAACTCTGGAAGACAATTTAGCCTAGAAAATGAACTCCAATGAAGCTCAAATTTTTACAGGAGATCACTAATACTATGAAGAATCTTCTGCCCAAATTTGGGAATTTTTCATAGAGAATCCTTCCTGGAATTAATTCCTAAAGTATTTACTAAAAAGACTTCCACAGAAAATGCTGGGCATTCTCATAGCAAGCAATTTATTCATCTCCAAATTACTCTTCCTAAGTATTCCAGAAAAAAATTGTTTCACTATTTTTGGAGCTAAGTATTGCCTAGAATGAATTTTACAAAGTGGAATTTTTTTCTGAAAAGTTTCTGAACACTTTTGAGCACACCAGCTTAGACTCTGAAAATTCCTACTCAAATCAACTTCAATTGAGCTGAAAATTTTGTCAAAGTTCAATAATACCCTGAAGAATATTCTGGCAAAATTTGGGGATGTTTGGCTTACCCAAACTCCATCCATAATTCTTTTACAGAAAACATTTAAAAGAATTATCCAGAATTTATTATTGACTTTCATACAAATTGGGATACAAATGTGAATAGATCTTTGCAAACTGAATCTAACCCAATTTGAATCACCCAATTTTGAGTTTCCTACGCAAAGTTATGAATTTTCAAAAATTTGAACATTTTCTGGGACCTAATACTGGCTGACAGTGGGGTCCACTGTCAGACCCTTCGTCTACCTCGGTACAGAGCCCGCGCGCACGCCAGAACAGAGGAATGGCGCGCCCCGTTCTCCCTAATTTCTCCACTGTTTTTGCTCCGGTTTTGCCCTACACGACCGTGGAACGTGGCGTAGCTGCCGGGCAAGGTCTCACCACATGAAAACAGCCGGAAACAGGTCGGCACCGTCGGCGGCGCGGCATCGACGCGTTCCGGCGTGTCCCAAGACGATTTTAACTGCACAAGCTGCCGTACAGCATACCCAGAGCACGTGGAACATGGAACGCATGCCAATCCTTGCAGCAAACGGCGGGAAAAGGGGGTTCACCGGAGGACCGACTCGTTTTTGCCGGCGCCGGTGAATTTGCGTCGCCCGGGGCGTGTGGTGGCCGGTTTGATGCGTGATTTGGCAATGGAGGTCACTAGGGTTGTGGTTTGATGTGGCTTGAACCGAAGAACGAACCATCACTCCGGTTGGGAGAATTTCCCTATCAGAGGCGCGCCGGTTCATCACGCACACCGGTGCAAATTTTCAAATTCCTGCTAGACGGAAGTGGGGACGAGCAAGGGAGATCCGGAGCATGATATACACCTCATGGTGCACCTTAGGGTGGTGTGGTCATGCCGGAAGACGCTTGGAATCGGCCGGGCTCTGTGGAGCTGTGATGGCGCGACATGTTTGGTTTTTCAGAGGAAGAACAGCTCTGCCGCGTCGTAGGAAGGCCGGGGACGAGCTGTGGAGGTTCGGATGATGCCCAGTGGAGGCCGACGCATCTCTTGGTCGACTCAGCTGGGCGCCACAGTGGCCGGAGGTCGATCGGGGGTGAGGAGCAGAGGGCGTACGGTGTGTTTCTCATTTGGTTGAGCGTGTGTGAGCAAGCGAGCAGGGAAAACGGGATTTTGCTGGTGCAGGACAGAGACGTATTGATCAACAACGAAGTGGATGGACTGCCTTCGGGAGCAAGGCATAAGCAGGTCGGTGGCTGCCTCCGTGTCGAGCTCGCACAAAAGGAGACTCAATTGTTGTCTCAGTTCCACTGACCTGCGGGTCCTGCCGAAGTTCCCCCCCCTCCAAACAACAGTGGCTCCACCATTTAAATTCAAAATTCCCAGCCATTCCAACAAACTGAATGTGATTTTCAGGAGTTAAACTTCGGTCGTGTTCAGTTCACATTTTAAAATTCCATGGTGTTGGTTCAGTTCCTGTGCGAGGGGAAAATAACACCCGGGGTTGCTGTTTTTGGGTGAGCAAAAGATCACGTCGGGAGCTACTCAATCCCACGAGCTGGTCGCCAGCGCGACGGAACCAGCAAGGAGGTGGCCTCCGCTTGCAGCTTGGTTGATGAGTGAGAGGATCACGCCGTGAGGTGTTGAAGCCACGAGCAGGTCGCCAGCTCGATGCAAGAAGCTGGAGGTGGCTGCCCTCGTTGGCGCTCTGAGGAGGCTTGGGTGGTGTTTGACACCGAACAGAGGAAGTCTTCGGGAGCAAGTTAAAGCGGCCCAATGACATGTGGGGTCTACCCCCTTTACTCCTATTCTTATCCTCCAAATGTTTCCAAAAGATCTTCATTCATGTAAATCCCCTCAATCTGATATTTCGGGAGTTTAAACGTGGGCGGAAATTTGACTAAACCAAATCCAGTGAGAAGTTCACTTTCAAATTTGAATTCAGCTCACATTTGGAAATGATCATGTTTAACTCCTTTTTAGCACACTCCATAAACAGAATGTGGCCACCCTGACTTTCCTCGAATTCAACGATATGAGGATACATGTGTGCTCCAAATTTTTTTGGCAGCAACTTGAGGGAAACATTTGAGTTCAAATCTGAATGTAGACTCCCTCTTATATATGAGAACATTACACATGGTGTTAATTCAACCTTGACTTAACACATTTCAAATGAACGTGAGAGCTCGTTTGGTTGGACACCCATGTGCCTCATCACGTGTATAAAATTTTTGTAAGTCCCATTTTCATGCATTCCAAACACAAAGGGGAATCAACATACACTTTATTGACTTTGCATTTTTGGGACTTTTACAGGTTCCATTGTAGCATGGCTTTCACCACTAACTTGCTGAATGATGAGCTTGGAATCACCGAAAGCCTCGATATCTTTGATCCCCATATCAACCAAGTGCCCTAAACCATTCAGTAGTGCCTCGTATTGGGCTTGGTTGTTGGTGCATGCAAAGTTTAGCCGAACAGAGAACTGATACGTTGTACTCGTGGGTGAAATCATCACGTACCTGATCCCTTGACCTTTGTCACAAACGATCCATCAAAGAAAAGTTTCCATGGACATATCTCAACCACGCATTCTTCCTCGAGTTGCACATCATGCTCCACGATGAAGTCAGCTACGACTTGGCCTTTCATGCTCCGAAGAGGTTCACCAGGTCATAATCCACCAGAGAGTGCGCCCATTTACCTCTCCTGCCATATAGAATTGGTTGTTGCAACATGTGTTTGATAAAGTCGTGTTGACATGTTGTTGGGAACGAGAAATGTTGTGATGTTTTGCAGGTATAAGAAGCCGAGAAACAGAGTGAAGAGGGTATTTTATCTTGAAGATTCGAGGTACAGATGACGTCGGCAAGAGAACATACTCGAGACTGAAAAAATCATCTGCGAGAAGCCACTTTACCTCGATAATCCAAGGTGCAAGCGCTCGGGTGGTAGTTTGACCCGAGAAGATCAAGTTACTTCGCAGCCACAAGATAAACTAGCTCAACCGTGAGATGCAGAGGCCGAGCAAGACTTAGTCATTTTCGGGAAGGTTCAAAACTTCGTAAATAATAAAGTTAGCATCATGTAATCTTCTAGAAGGTCTAGCACATCATTCGCCCGTGCATTTAGATAAGATTAAGCCTTAGATGTTAGAAATGATATTAGTTTAAAATTAGGAAGATAAGATCATTCAGTTTGTATCGAGTCTTTATAAAGGCAGCTCTCCGCCGAGAAGAGACAACACAACAGATCAAATCAATACAAACTTTTCATTCATCTACTTTTGTTATGGTTCCGTAGTCCGTAGCTTGGTTCATAGCTTCTTTGTTGCTTTGCGAGTAAAGCATCCGTCCCTCTCCATGTAAGTGATACTTACCACGTTCCTAATATTGGGAACCTCGTTTTATCTAAGTTTCGGTGAGCTAACGCCAAAATTTACCGAAGTACAGGTGACTTGGATTATCTGTTGGCGACTCCAAGTGACTTCGACTCTCTGTTCCATGAACATAATTGGCGACTCCGCTGGGCAGAGACGTCATTCGCACGTGATCGGCACATTCTTGTACCGATGGCAACCAAGAGAAGCATGGCATATGTGTCCAGGAGGAAGGCCAACGGCAAAGCCGTCGACGTGAGCAATGTCATCGACATCCAGCTCAAGGATCTTTCGCAGGAAGAATGTGAACACATCCAAGAAGAATTGGAGCGAGAGATCCAGGAGGAGAAGATGGCGTGACTTCAAGCCAAGCTTGCTTGCTTCAACAAGACGCGAGGAGGCATTGTCCAGAAGACCGACACACGTGAAGCAAAAGCTCGCAAGGTGAATGCACCGATATCCCCTGAAGAACTCGTTCAACTTGTAGATGTATCGGTGACCATGAAGTACAACGCTGATCTAGAACAGATGGCATCATTGGTAGTGGACAAAATCAAGGACTAATTCAACACATTAAAAGCTGACGTAGAACACACAATAGATCGGAACCTCTATCGGCAGATCTGATCTACTGTGCAACAAGTGCAAGCCAGGCAGTGGGCAAATGTGTAGAAGCTAATGCGAGCAGTGCAGCAGTGAATGCAGCCAGCATGCCATCACCTTGCATGCCACCTATGTACACGCAAGCTAGGCAGCCTACTGTGAACGTGCAGCAGCCGTACTACTAAACGGTGGCATATGGACCTGATGTTCCACCCACAGGGAGTTGTAAGGATCGAAACACCCAAGAGGGGGGGGGGGTGAATTGGGCTTTTAAAATTTTAGAGCAATTTAAAACTTTAATGGTTGACGCCCAATTCCCTATGCAAACTAAGTACGCAAGTAAGAGAGTTAAGTGCGGAATAGTAAAAGCGTAATAGTAAGAGGTGAGGAGAGAAATGCAAACTCCCGCGGAGACCCGGAGACACGGCGATTTTTCCCGTGGTTCGGTAAGATCATAAAAATCTTCCTACATCCACGTTGTGGCACCCACCAAAGGGTATGGCCACTCCCAAGTCACCAAGACAAGGGAATCCACTATCCTTCTCCGTTCGCCCTCTCCGGCAAGGTGGAGCTCAAGCCTTGTACAACGGTGATCCTCCGGGCTTCCACAAACACCTTGGTAAGCTCCGGAGTGATCTCTTCTTCCTCCAACGTTTACAAGGTGAGAGAAGTCACCAAGACACTCTCTCTCACTAGTCTAGAGATTCCAATCACCAAGAATGGACGCACACAAGCTTCTCTCTAGCTAGATATAACCTATAGTTGGATTACAAGAGGTTTTGAAGTGTGGAAGTGGTAGCTCTTGGTCTTGAATGCTTGAGAATGTGTAGTGAGGCTCAGGAGATCAAGACTTATCGAAATGGCCGGTTGGAGGGGTATTTATAGCCAGCCCACACGAGATAGCCGTTGGAAAAGTGGGCAGACTTTGTCAGTTAGCATCGGATCCTCCGATGCACCCCTTTATATGATCATCGGTCGAATTTCAAATTAGCTGATGTCACGTGTCAGATGTGACCGTTGGATATAACCGTTGGATCTTTTGATCGACCGATGTTACTTCAATTTATCATCGGATGATCCGGTGAGTTGATCTTCAGAATTGGGTCAGAAATATTGTCTCTGTTGAATTTGACCGATGTACACTTACTTCCTCATCGGATGGTCCGGTGTGTATATCTTCATAATAACTCAGATATCAACCTTCGGGTGAACTCAACCGATGTGCCACTTCCTTCACATCGGATGATCCGATGAGTACTGGAATCTGAGGTCTTCTTCTTCTGCCAACTCAAACTCGACCGATGTAGTCATTTTGCAAGACATCGGATGATCCGGTGAATGCAACTTGTTTGCTTCGAGTTGTTTTGAGTTGATCTTTTAGAATCCTCTCGAGTGACCTCTTTGATACTTGTTTGAAATGATATTACGATGAGGTGTGAGCTCCTTGTGTTGCCAATTTTGATAAAGTAGAGTCGTTGTATGATTTCTTCATTTAGTTTTTATGAGTATCGAATAACCCCTTAGAATGGATCATTGAGGGGTCTCCATTTGTATCCAATGAGCAGTAGATGGTGTGAATAGATAGTTCATTAACGGTTGATGTGATATATGTGAAACCTCGCATCCACAAACTCATTAGTAATAACGAACGGTTGTCATTAATCACCAAAACCATATCTCACGGGGGCCTAGATGCTTTCAATCTCCCCCTTTTTTGTGATTGATGACAACACAACGAGTAGAGCATATAATTGAATTAAAACACAATGCTCCAAGAAGAAATATAACAGGTACAAATTTGCAACACAAGTGGCTCGAAGGCTCAAATAATAAACGATAAGGTGTAAGAGCACAGAGTAGCACCCGGAGTACAATAATAGCAAATAATAATAACGATCAATCTCAAATAAAGTAGCAAAAGGATAATCTCAGATATAGTAGCAAAAGTGTAGACATAACACTCCCCCTAGAACTGAGCTAACCCTCCCCCTGACTCTAACTCTTCTCCCCCTTTGGCATCAAGACACCAAAAAGGGAAGTCGAGTGCCTACGACTCAGGCGCGCTCCTGGCGATGGTGAAGCGGTCGGCGTCGACGGTGCTGTCGTCGGAGCTGCTGGAGGTAGAGGTCGCTGGTGCTGGAGCTGGAGCGGGAGCTGGAGCTGGAGCTGCTGTGGGGGCTGGAGCTGGAGCTGGAGCTGCTGTGGGGGCTGGAGCTGGAGCTGGAGCTGCTGTGGGGGCTGGAGCTGGAGCTGGAGCTGCTGTGGGATCCGCTGAGGCTGCAGGCGCCGGTGGAGGTACTGCCGGAAGAGGTGAGGACTCGAACGGCGTCGGCGGCAGTACTGGAGCTGGCGCTAGTGACGGTGCACCTGGAACCTGACCGAGTCCTGAGTGCTGAGGTGGAAGAGCGACTCCTGTCTGCTGATAGAGGTTGGTGACCAACCCCAGGATGCCCAACAGCATCTGCTGAGTCTGCTGCTGCTGGTCCAGAGTGCGTCACGTCATCTGATCGACAAGGTTGGTGAACCTGTCGGTGTCCTCTCGCCTCTGACGGACGATCTCCAGCTGCATCTCCTGCTGCTGCCTCTGAAGCTCCTCCTGTCGAGCTGCCTGCTGCTCCTGCTGCTGAGCCATCCGCTGAAGTAAAGCAGTGAGCTCTGACGGCTGAGTCACCTGAGCCTCTGACACTGGAGGAGGTGAAGGTGGTGGAGCAGCTGAGCCTCCTGCCTCTGCGTCGTGCTGCCTCGGTGAGGGAGGAGCAGGAGGAAAGTACTCCTCGACACTGTCGCTGGTGTCGCTGTCCGACCACACGTGCTGTAGGTCTCCTCCCTGAGCCTCTGCCTATGCCAGCTCTGCGTCCTCCTGAGTCAGCTCTGCCCAGTCCTCCTCTGATAGTCTGGCTCGAACCTCACGCTCGACGGGACGGCCAAGGCGGCGGTCTCCCGGAGTGGGGACTCGGTAGTGGCTGAACCGGGTCACGTGCATCTCCGTCAGCTGAGAGACTCCTGGAGTATCCTCTGGAACCAGCTGGTGAAGAAGGTGACAGATCCAGTGACCGAAGACCAGCTGTCGTAGCATCTCAACTCCATCGGTGATCACGTCCTCCATCTCGCAGATCAGAATGTCTACTATGTCGAACTCCATCCCGTTCATCACATAGAACAGGATGGTCTGCTGAAGGCTCGTGAATCCCTCCAAGTAGCCGGACCTCGGTAGCAGGGTACGCCTGAGGACGTGGTGAACTGTCCGAGCTGCTGGGGTGAGAAGCGCTGGCACCCTCGGCTGGTCTGGAGTGAACGGCTGAGTGAACAGACCTCTGATCTCCTCAAAAGGTGGTGCCACTCCCCCAGTCAGTGGTCTCCTCGGCGGGTCTGCGTCTCCGTAGAATATCTGGTGCAGGCACGTAGTAGAGAGCTCCACACCAAGCAGTCTGCCCATCAGGTCTCGAGATACGTCGTGGATTCGCCCCATGAACATGAAGTGAATCGAGCGACGACCCTCAGAGACGTAGAGTGTCGCGTAGAACACCCTAACCCACTCCTCGACGTAAGCACTCCTCGGGTGTGAGAGCAAGTCCACAAGTCCTCTGAATCTCTCAAAGAGGGGCCTGATTCCGTGTCCTGCTGCCACTGCAAGCTGATCCCAGTCAATGCTGTTATGCTGGAATAGCTTGTGACCCCGACGCCTGTAAGTTTCGTACAGTGACGCCTGTGTCAGGGTCCAGAACCGGGAGTCAACTCGAGCATCCCTAGGCCGCGGGAACCACTCCTCAATCAGCGCTGACCATCTGAGCTTCTTAAGTTGCCTTGCCTTCATCTTCCTGTAGTCAGTGAGTCTGACCTCTTCGGCAACTCGGACTGCAGTGTCCATCAGATGGATGGCCCTTTCGGCCTCTCTGTCCTCGGCGCGGTCAGCTGCAGAGGGGCGCCGACTCGCCGTAGGAGTCTGTCCACCCCCACGAGTCCTCGGGGTGCCGGCGGATGAGAGGCTGCACTTCAGTCTCCTCCTCGTCGGAGCCCTCGGGAGGCACCGGCTGGATCGGAGGCTGCTCCTGCCTCTGCCGGGACTCGCGGATCCGTAAGGAACCGCGATGGCCGCGCTCACGCTCCTCGGCGGCGCGAGCGGCCAACTCCGCGCGACGAGCGTCCTTGGACATCTTGCGCTTCTTCGCGGCGGGCTCCTCAATTGCCTTGCCTTTTCCTTTGCGATCGCGACCCATCTTAGCGACGAACGGCAAAGCTCGACGAGACCCTAGCGGAGAGGGTGATGCGAGCCGGCGGCGAGTGGAGGAGGGGAGACGGCGAGGGAGGCGCGGTAGTGCGTTGGAACAGCTGCGGCGCTCGCGGGAGAGCCGGTGACGGCGACTGGAAGGCGGCGCCCGGTGACTGGAGGTGGCGTGCGTGGAGAGGCGGCGGTGGTTGTGCCTTGGAGGCGGCGGCGGCGGCCGGGGAGGCGGCGACGGCGGCCCCTGGAAGGCTGCGGCGGCGGCTGGGAGACGGCGCGCGCGGGAGGCGGCGTGCGCGGGAGAGGTGGCGGCGGCGGCGCCTGGGAGCCGGCGGCGGTGGCTGGGAGACGGCGGCGGTGGCTGGGAGGCGGAGGCGCGTGGGAGAGGCGGCGGCGAGGGCGTCGGGTGGCGGCGGAGGTCGGGAAAGAAGAAGAAAACGGGCGGCGGCCGACCCCTCCTTTTTAAACTGTTGGGCAAACCCTAGCCGCGCACAACACACCGGATGGACCGATGATCATCGGAGGATGCATCGGTCGAGTTCAACAGAGAGTTGTTCCAAAAATGAGGTTTGAACACCGGATGGACCGATGTTGAGGTGGCGGTCATCGGTCGACTTCTGCAGGGCACCAGGAAAACTGAACACCGGATGCTCCGATGTCTTCTGAAATGAACTCATCGGTTTATTTGTGACATCTGATTTGAACTGAAGCACCAATTGATCCGATGATCTGCTGGCCCTAGCATCGGATAATCCGATGACTACAGAAAATCTAAGACTGCCCATATATGTCCTTTGACTTAAGCACACAAAGATAAGGATTGGTCTTAGGACTTTTTGGGCAACTCCTAACCTCTAATATAAGGCCTTAAATATAGTGCCACATATTGGCTAAGCCCTTAAGCAAAGAGAACACACAGGGTTAGGAGTGAAACCATGAAAATGTAAGGCCCATGCTTTGTGAGCTAGAGTGTAGAGAACTTCTATCTCTTTAAAGCATGTACCTTTAGAATTTTGCTCTATCCACATCATATGAGATGAGTTATTGCATTTTGAACAAGTCTCCTTCTCATGATGTGGTTCCCCTTTGTGACAATCTACCGTATGCAATGCCAACCAAACTGATGCAAGATATTAAATGAGTGCAAGTCTATATGGCAGGAATCATGCAAGGCATATTGTAAATCTATCTTGCCAAGTTTAAACCTGCCAAAGGCTTCCTCAGGAAAAGCTATTTCTAGCTTGCCCCTATCCTTTGGGAGTTAGACAACACCTATTTGATATGCAACCTTACATGAACATCGCAATTTACATGACGTTAGATGCATCTAGCACATTTAATTGACTTCTTAGTCTAGAAAAAGTTTTCTCATCAAGTGGTTTAGTGAAGATATCCGCCAATTGTTCTTCGGACCTTACACCTTGCAAAGAGATGTCTCCTTTAGCCTCATGGTCCCGCAAGAAGTGATGGCGAATATCAATGTGCTTAGTGCGGGAGTGTTGAACGGGGTTTCTAGCTATCTTAACCGCACTTTCATTGTCACAAAGGAGAGGCACACAATCAAACTTAATTCCAAAGTCCAAAAGGGTTTGCTTCATATATAGAATTTGGGCACAACATGCACCGGCCGCTATATACTCTGCCTCCGCGGTGGACAAAGCCACGGAGTTTTGCTTTTTGCTCGACCAAGATACTAGGGAACGCCCAAGTAAGTGGCACCCACCGGATGTACTCTTGCGATCCACACGGCATCCGGCAAAGTCCGAATCCGAGTAACCCAAGAGATGAAAACTAGCGTTCTTGGGGTACCACAAACCTACACTTGGGGTATGCTTGAGATACCTAAGTATCCTAAAGACCGCCTTACGATGCGATTCTTTAGGTGCTGCTTGAAAGCGAGCACACAAGCACACACTAAACATGATGTCGGGCCTAGATGCGGTAAGATATAATAATGAACCAATCATGGAACGGTAATGAGATTGATCAATAGGTTTACCGTCCATGTCCGCGTCGAGATGACAATTTGTTGCCATTGGAGTGCTTCTTGAGCTGCAATCTTCCATTTCAAACTTCTTCAAGAGGTCTTTGGTGTACTTTTCTTGGTAGATGAAAGTCCCCTCTTGAAGTTGCTTGATTTGAAATCCTAGGAAGAAATTGAGTTCTCCAATCATTGACATCTCGAACTCCCTAGACATCATGGTGCCAAACTCAAGACTAAGAGATTTGTTAGTTGAGCCAAAAATAATGTCATCAACGTAAATTTGACAAAGAAATAAATCCCCGTTGATGTCCTTGGTGAAAAGTGTAGTATCCACCCTCCCGATCTTGAATCCTTGCATGACTAGGAAATCCCTAAGACGTTCATACCATGCCCTAGGTGCTTGCTTGAGCCCGTAGAGCGCCTTGTGTAACCTATACACATGGTTAGGATTCCTTGGATCTTCAAACCCGGGAGGTTGCTCAACGAAAACAAGCTCGTTAATATAACCATTGAGGAAGGCACTTTTCACATCCATTTGATAAAGCATAATATTGTGATGTGAAGCAAAAGCTAGGAGTATACGAATAGCTTCTAACCGTGCGACCGGGGCAAAGGTTTCTCCAAAATCTAGTCCTTCTACTTGTGAAAAACCCTTGGCCACAAGCCTCGCCTTGTTGCGGACCACCACGCCATTCTCGTCTTGTTTGTTGCGGTACACCCACTTCGTTCCGATGACGTTCTTGTCCTTAGGTCGCTCCTCCAATACCCAAACTTTATTGCGGGTGAAGTTGTTGAGTTCTTCTTGCATAGCCATCACCCAATTGGGATCTTGGAGTGCTTCCTCAATATTTGTGGGTTCTACACACGAAACAAAAGAGTAGTGCTCACAAAATGAAGCAACATGGCGAGAACGAGTACTTACTCCCCTTGACGGACTTCCGATGATTTGATCCATCGGATGTGCCTTGGAGACGCGCCCATGCCTCATAAGAGGTTGTGAGGTACTTGGTGGTGGTG
Source organism: Neostapfia colusana (assembly GCA_030760725.1). Classification (NCBI taxonomy): domain Eukaryota; kingdom Viridiplantae; phylum Streptophyta; class Magnoliopsida; order Poales; family Poaceae; genus Neostapfia; species Neostapfia colusana. The sequence goes on from JASWHV010000006.1 coordinate 6,636,659, forward strand.
AGGCATCTTGCTCGTCTTGTGGTTGGACTTGACCTTGGACTTCTTCTTCTTCTTGTTGTTGTGTGGCATGTGAATCTTGCATTGGCAATGGATCATTTTTCTCTTCTTCTTCATCAATTTGAGGCGCCATGGAGGTGTTGATGTTGGAACTTGAGGCTCCCCCTTGATCATGGCTCTCCTCAACTTCGGGCTTGATGTCTCCTATGGTCATGTTCTTCATAGCTTCTCGTAGAGGCTCATCATCTATATCATCATGACCAAAACTCTCCTCTTGGGAGCCATTAGTCTCATCAAACTCAACATCACAACTTTCTTCAACTAACCCGGAGGTTTGGTTGAATACTCGATATGCTTTTGAGTTTGACGCATAACCAAGAAATATACCAACATCACACCTTCTTTCAAACTTACCGAGCCTTTTCTTGCGGTAGATGTAGCACTTGCACCCGAAGACTCGGAAGTAGGAGATGTTGGGCTTTCTCCCAATGAGGAGCTCATATGGGGTCTTTTGAAGTAGTCGGTGAAGGTAGACCCTATTTGCGGCATGACACGCCGTGTTGATTGCTTCGGCCCAAAACTTCTCCGACGTGCCATAGTCATCAAGCATTGCTCTTGCAAGGGTGATGAGAGTTTTGTTCTTCCTTTCAACGACACCATTTTGTTGAGGGGTGTATGTGGCCGAAAACTCGTGCTTCACGCCTTCACGATCACACCACTCCCCAATGTTGTAGTTCTTGAACTCGGTGCCGTTGTCACTCCGGACCTTGATGATGGGAAGTTGAAATTCCCTTTGAGATCGTTTAGCGAAGGTCTTGAAGATTTCCGGAGTTTCACCCTTGTCGCCTAGGAACAATGTCCAAGCATAGCAAGAGTAGTCATCAACAATAACAAGACAATAGAGGTTACCGCCAAGGCTTTGATACGTGGACGGTCCGAAGAGGTCCATGTGAAGTAGTTCAAGTGGCTTGGAGGTTGACACCATTGTCTTTAACGGATGGTGTGAGGCAACTTGCTTCCCGGCTTGACATGCGCTACAAAGCTTGTTCTTCTCAAATGTGACATCCTTCACGCCGGTCACCATCCCAAGCTTGAATGACTTCTTGAGCTTGCTCATCCCAATGTGAGCAATGCGCCGATGCCATAGCCACCCCAAACTAGTCTTGGTGAAAAGACAAGTGGTCAAGCTAGCATCCTTGTTGGAGAAGTCCACCAAGTAAAGATGTCCATGCCGAAAACCTTTGAATATTAGTTCTTTACTTGACTCACTAGTCACCACAACACCATTCTTGTCAAATGTGCATGTTAGTCCAAGATCACATAATTGTGCAATAGAAAGTAAATTGAAGCTAAGAGACTTGACGTAAAGCACATTAGAGATGGACAAATCATGAGAAATAGCAATTTTACCCAAACCAATTACCTTCCCCTTTGAGTTATCACCAAAGGTGACTTGTTCATGATTGCCGGGGTTTTCTATGGAGGTGAACATACCATCATTGCCGGTCATATGTTGAGTGCAACCACTATCGAGTACCCAATGCTTTCCTCCGGCTTTGTAGTTCACCTACACACATGAAGTTAGTTTTTGAGTTTAGGAACCCAAGCCAACTTAGGTCCTTGTATGTGTGATACAAGTGATTTTGGAACCCAAAGTTGCTTGGGGAGCTTCCCCTTCATGCCCTTGATGTCTTTGCCGATGAACCTTGCCTTCACCTTTCCACCTACTTTGCTCAATAGATAGTGATAATCATTGAAAGTAGATTTGTAGTTAGGAGGCAATTTGGGAGAAGGACGGTTGGGAAGAGGACACTCCCTCGTGTGATGTCCGGTGACCTCACAATGTTGGCAATATGACCCAACTTCCTTGATGAAGCTTGTCCTAAGCTCCGGTGAGGGCACCTTTCCTTTGTTGGGTACCGGGAAGGATCCAAGTCCTCTCTTGTTGAAGCTTTTCGCTTGTTGGTAGAGGATTTCCTTGTGCTTATCCTCCCCCTTAGAGAGTCTTGCCACACTAGTGCGAAGACTTTCAATTTCGTCCATTAGCTCCTTCTCCCTAGGGCTTGCTTTCAAGGGCAAAGACTTATCCAAAACATTAGTGGCATGTGAATTAGATGATATTTTGCCATCAAGGGTTTCTTTCTTTGTGTTTTTCAATTTAAGTTCAATAGCTTCATAAGCACGGTTAAGCACTTCATGTTCTTGAACCAACTCATTGTGCTTTGCCAAGAGTGCTAAGTTAGCTAAGTCAAGCTCATGATACTTAAGCTTGATTGTAGCATTTTCATCCTCGATTTGTTTGACATTTAATTTGAGCGTGTCATGCTCTTTAAGTATGGTTACATACTTGTCATGCAAATCGAGGTTAGCACTTTCAAGCTTAGCACGAGCTAGCTCAAGAGCCTTAACCTTAGCCTTTTCCCTTTTTATCATGGCATGATATTCACTAATCATGGATGCTAATTCATCGGGTGAAAGCTCCTCATCATCATCGCTAGAGTCTTCACATACCTTTGAGTTACCTTTCGCCATTAGGCACATAGGAGGTGGACGAAGAGGGGAGTCATTCTTGTTGACGATGGCGAGGCCCGCCAAGTTTTCTTCATTTTCACTATCTTCGTCGCTGGACTCTTCATCCGTGATCCACTCATTTGCTTCACACATGAAGACCTTTTGAGGCCCTCTTCTTTTCTTTGGAAAGAGCTTGGTTTTCTTGCCTTTGTCAAATTTCTTCTTTCCAAAGGAGCGCTTGGGCTTGACCTCCTCTTCATCATCACTTTCTTCTAGCTTGTGATGCTTGCCAATTTCCTTTCTTTTGTCCGGTCTTGGGCAGTCATATGATATGTGGCCTAGATCACCACAATTGTAGCACGTCTTGTTTTCATCTTTTCTTGGCAAGAAGGCTTTCTTTTTGGGATCAAAAGAGTATCCCTTCTTTGCAATCTTAGAGTTGAGGCGTGAGAATTTTCTCATCATCAAAGCAAGCTCATCATCATCATCTTCACTTGTTTCTTGCTCTTCTTCACTTGAGCTAGGCTCAACCACTTTCTTCTTCTTGGGAGTTGTCTTCTTGGTTGACGCCTTGAGAGCAATGGTTTTTGATGATGACTCCTCCATCATTCCAAGTACGCTCATTTCATGAGCATGAATTTCTCCAATGAGCTCCGAAACTTCAATGTTGTCTAGTGACTCTTTTTGGAGCATTGAATTGATAATATTGTACTTGGGCTTGGGTAGAAGCATGAGGATCTTGCGATTTATAAGTCCCTTGCCAAGAGAAGCAATATCAAGTGCGTTAATTTCCTCAATGAGCACATTTAAACGAGAAAACATTTGATTAACGTTTTCATGAGGAAGCATCTTAAATTCATCATATTTTGATTTAAGCATGTGATATTTGAGTTCTTTGACACGAGATGAGCCCTCATGTATTTCAACTAGACATGCCCAAATTTCACATGCTTTTTCCTTGCTAGCAATCCTAGCAAAAACATCTTGACTAATGCATTCATATATGGCATTTCTAGCCTTAGCATCCCATTTTAATTGGTCTCCAACATAGTCAAGATTTCCAAACCCCGCATGGGTCGCTTCCCACACTTCGGGAGCAATTGCCTCAAGGTAAGCGCGCATGCGTGCTTTCCAATAAGCAAAATTCTTGCCCTCGAAGGTAGGAACCGAACCCCCATTCTTGGCCATTTTTGCTCTCTAGCGGTGAAGCTAGAATGATCCAATGAGCAACCAAGCTCTGATACCAATTGTAAGGATCGAAACGCCCAAGAGGGGGGGGGGTGAATTGGGCTTTTAAAATTTTAGAGCAATTTAAAACTTTAATGGTTGACGCCCAATTCCCTATGCAAACTAAGTACGCAAGTAAGAGAGTTAAGTGCGGAATAGTAAAAGCGTAATAGTAAGAGGTGAGGAGAGAAATGCAAACTCCCGCGGAGACCCGGAGACACGGCGATTTTTCCCGTGGTTCGGTAAGATCATAAAAATCTTCCTACATCCACGTTGTGGCACCCACCAAAGGGTATGGCCACTCCCAAGTCACCAAGACAAGGGAATCCACTATCCTTCTCCGTTCGCCCTCTCCGGCAAGGTGGAGCTCAAGCCTTGTACAACGGTGATCCTCCGGGCTTCCACAAACACCTTGGTAAGCTCCGGAGTGATCTCTTCTTCCTCCAACGTTTACAAGGTGAGAGAAGTCACCAAGACACTCTCTCTCACTAGTCTAGAGATTCCAATCACCAAGAATGGACGCACACAAGCTTCTCTCTAGCTAGATATAACCTATAGTTGGATTACAAGAGGTTTTGAAGTGTGGAAGTGGTAGCTCTTGGTCTTGAATGCTTGAGAATGTGTAGTGAGGCTCAGGAGATCAAGACTTATCGAAATGGCCGGTTGGAGGGGTATTTATAGCCAGCCCACACGAGATAGCCGTTGGAAAAGTGGGCAGACTTTGTCAGTTAGCATCGGATCCTCCGATGCACCCCTTTATATGATCATCGGTCGAATTCCAAATTAGCTGATGTCACGTGTCAGATGTGACCGTTGGATATAACCGTTGGATCTTTTGATCGACCGATGTTACTTCAATTTATCATCGGATGATCCGGTGAGTTGATCTTCAGAATTGGGTCAGAAATATTGTCTCTGTTGAATTTGACCGATGTACACTTACTTCCTCATCGGATGGTCCGGTGTGTATATCTTCATAATAACTCAGATATCAACCTTCGGGTGAACTCAACCGATGTGCCACTTCCTTCACATCGGATGATCCGATGAGTACTGGAATCTGAGGTCTTCTTCTTCTGCCAACTCAAACTCGACCGATGTAGTCATTTTGCAAGACATCGGATGATCCGGTGAATGCAACTTGTTTGCTTCGAGTTGTTTTGAGTTGATCTTTTAGAATCCTCTCGAGTGACCTCTTTGATACTTGTTTGAAATGATATTACGATGAGGTGTGAGCTCCTTGTGTTGCCAATTTTGATAAAGTAGAGTCGTTGTATGATTTCTTCATTTAGTTTTTATGAGTATCGAATAACCCCTTAGAATGGATCATTGAGGGGTCTCCATTTGTATCCAATGAGCAGTAGATGGTGTGAATAGATAGTTCATTAACGGTTGATGTGATATATGTGAAACCTCGCATCCACAAACTCATTAGTAATAACGAACGGTTGTCATTAATCACCAAAACCATATCTCACGGGGGCCTAGATGCTTTCAGGAGTGATGTACAGAACGGGCCAGTACCGACGTGTACTTTCCTCCATTGCCTTCACAAGTTGCACCTTGCAATTTGCTTTAGCCTCCCATGCAACAGAATCATGCACCGCACAAAGAGCTTAGGGAACAAGTGACTAGAACGCTTAGAGAGCTTGGGGTGGCAACCAGAACAACTATTAGAAACTACCAAAAACCTTACACCGACCACTATGATAATGTCCCGTATCCTAGAGGCTTTAGGGTGCCGAATTTCATTAAGTTTAGTGGGGAGGAATCTAAAACTACTCAAGAACACCCGACAGCACACATCATAAGGTAACCATAGTATTACATTAAAAACAAACTGAATATGTACAAAAAGTAGTACAAACCTTCAGTTTACAGCTAATTACAGAGTTTACTACAGCGGAAGAAAATTTATACAACTCACGCCCACCTAACTAGCAAAAGTTGGTTGTCCGGCCCTACGGACAACCCACACTAGCTTCACTCAGCATCAACACGGCGTGTACGGATCCCATTCAGCCGTAGTCCCTGACGAGGGGTAGCCCTCGCCGGTGGACTCGTACTCTGAGTCCGTGGGGTACTCCTCACCAACAAAAACTCATAGCAGCAACCGTGAGCACGATGGCTCAACAAGGCTTAACCGACTCACCTACACAGGAAACTCTATATGCAGGTCATAGCGCAGATAGGATGGTAAAATTTCAGCAAAAGACACGCCTACAAGTTCATCCTTAATTCATCTTTTAGCCATAAGTTAACATTTCATGAATCTGAAATTTAGTGAGCAATATTTGGTGGCACACATGTAACAATACAAATTAATCATATCAGCAATATTGAATCATAGCATTCCATATGTTAAGCTACGTCACGACTCAGTGACCAAGTGGTACTCATTACCGTGAGGGATGGCGAATCGACTCAATATACACCTGCAGAGATACCTGAATAGCACGTCACATATGCCTACCCGTGGAGCTGCACAGCACGCTCACTCGATGTCGTAAGGGACAACCTTTCACCAAACAGCCCAAACGTTGAACCGGTCGCACCCAAATGTACAGGAGATTCCCTACACGGAGCATGTCTCTATGCCCGTTAACGGATTTCCACCTTGCTGCCCTCAATCTACACCTATAAATCGGTTTGTTATGCCTCGACGCCCGGAGGTATAGGTTACATCAGTTTATCGGCGCCCGTATATCCGATATGTCTTCAGTACATTCAAACTTGATCAGCATGGGCCGCACACGGATCGGTCCTCAATCGACATGGACAGGGCTACGCACACAAGACTTCCTCTAGCTGCATCCTAGCCCCTGCCTAGTCTCATTTTTCTTGCTAGAGTTGTCTCTCATCTCATACCAATCCCGTGTGTCCCGAGCCCTATACTCATGAGTAGATTCCAACTACTCGACTTGTACCGAAGTCTATAAACATTAAGCTCAGCTTGCACTACTCGAGGACTTAGACACTACCCTCACTCTTATTGGAAATATCTGGTTATGCATTTGGGGTTTCATCCATCCTACACCTAATGCACACACATACCTCAAGCTAAGTGTATAAAAACAAAACTTTATAAACTTGTTAAATGCAAACCGGGGCTTGCCTTGTTGCTGCTGGTCAGGTGTTAGTCTTTCCTCCGGAAGTAGGAAGTCCAGAACCTCCGGGGTCTCTTTGCCTTCCGCGACTATATGTAAGCAATTTGATCGACATGCCAATTTAAATGCAATGTGTTGAAGTTTGTATGTAAAGACTGTAACTCTAGTTAAACATCCCATTTGGCTCTGAAATTTTTACTGTGATTTGATGAGAACCTACTCAGATACTTGACCAAATTTCATTTGAGCTCTGCACAAATAAAAGTCTAACTGGTCATTACTAAAGCTTCTATGGATTTCCAAGGAATTTCATGGATCAAACCATTACTTTCTGGAAACTAGAGTTTGAGATGGTTCTAATGGAGTTGGTTTTATGTAATTTGAAGAATCCTAGAGAAAGTTATGCCCTAATCAAGATTTGGGAAAATTCTGAAAAATGTTTCTGTACATTTTTCTATTTTCTCAGGGCAGTTCACTTAATCACACAATTAGGGGGACTAAATGAACTCGGATGGATCTGAAATTTTTCCTGTGACTCAAGGATTTTCAAAATGAACCTCCTAGCCAAATTTCAGAATATTCCATAAAAGAATTGTCCAGATAAAATTCTCAACAGTTTAAAATTTAGGGAATTAATTCTGGAAAAAGAATAAGTTTCATGAGCTGAAACTTGTTTTGCTGGATAGTAATCGAAGAGCTGAACCAACAAAATTTGGTTCACTCAATTTGGAGCTTCCTCGCAAAAGTTATAGCTAGTTCAAGTTTGAACAAAAATCTGAAATTTAAAGAAAAGTTTAAACATTGCGCGTGGGCCCCACCCGTGCTTTCTTCTTCCTCGCGCGCGCCTGAGCTCGGGTGGCGGCACTCTCCGGCGAGGTCCGCCGGAAGGGCCTTCCCGGCCTCCTCTAGGGCTAAAGCTCACCGCCCCTGCCTATCAGAACACGAGGAACTCATCCCCGGGGGGGGGGGGGGGGCGAGGCTCTAGGTGGCCGAAAACTGGTCGGCGACGGGCCGCGGCTACGGAGCAACTCTGGCGACGTCGCCCAGCTCCTACAGAGGCTCATTCCTAGCAACCCTTGGCCCTATAGCTCCATGGTGACATGCTAAACACGGACATGGCGCTGGTTCACCGTGAAATTGGCCAGAGATGGGAGCTCACCGTCGACCAAGGTCCAATATCGGCCGCAACTCGAAAAACTCGAAGAGCAGAGCCTAAACTGGACGGTTTTTGATGATTTTTTATCCTACATGGCCGTGGGAATGTGTAGAACGTGTGTGTAGCTGTGGTGGACTAATCACCACTAATTTTGGAGTTTTCAGCGGCCCGGTTGTATGAACACCAAAAAGTAAACGGGAAAATTCTCCCTCGACAGTGCATGAAAGGAGGAGCGGTTTGCACAGGCATGTCAAGCACCTTAGGGCGGTCGGTTTTTGTGTAGCTCGTCAGCCACGAGAGGGCTTGTAGCAAGCAGTCGCCGGGGAGCTGAAACCAAACGAGCGGCGGTGGCGTTTCTTCGAGCTGGGGAAGGACGTAAGGGATGAGGGAGAGCCTGTTCACGTGGTTAAGACCGTGTTGATCTCTTCACACGACGCCTCCAGGGTTCTAACACGAGATGGCTCAGTGGCTTGCTCGGGGCATGGTGAGCAGGAGGTGGCGCCAACGGGAGAAGCTCGCCGAACAGAGCCCGCGGGTTGTGGTGGTTCTCTTAGCTTCTGTGACTGACATGTGGGCCCTCTCTCCCCCTTCTCTATTTTCTTTTTGTTTTCACTGCAAAGATCTCAGCTACTCATAATTAAATGGAATACTTAGCCACCAAGTCATGAGTTGAATTTGATTTCCTCAAATTGAAGTTGGTTTGGCTAAATTTGCTTCACATTTGAATTTGAAACTCAAATTCATTTTGAATTAATGCAAATTTAGCTCCCGACAAGATGAACTCCAATGAGGATGAAAATTGGTGTGCTAACTCAGAAAAATGTTTTGAGTTTGAATATGAAGTCAACTTTTGAATCCAAGTGATGGAAGTGGCTGAAATTTGAATTTACATTCAAATTAGCCCTTTTTACAAAAGTCTCCAAAAGTCCTCAAAATGATTTGGATTTGCATGAAACTTGGCCGGAGCACTCCTAAGAATAATTAGGGTCTAATGGTGGGCTCAGCCTTTCATGTTTATACGTGGGAGATCCTACTTTTGGATTTGTGAGTCCTTCCTCTAATCACCCTCTTGATGGTGTTTACTTGCTCTTCACATGTGCTCATGAGTTATCCAAAAATTGAGCTGTGGTGTAGGGATGTGATGAACACTCTAGAAAGTGAAATCTTAAACTTTTACATCCCCCCTTAAAAGAATCTCGTCCCGAGATTATAAAGGAAGAGACGAAGATGAACGAGGAATTACCCGTGATAAGATACCATGAAGTCCGGGTAGTTTGAGCGAAGGAAGTCCTCGCTCTCCCACGTCGCATCCTCAGCGGTGTGGTTGCTCCACAATATCTTGTAGAACCACAGCGTTCGGTTACGCGTGGTCCGAGACTTCTCATCAATAATTTCCAACGGATATTCAACGTAGGTCAAATCCGGTTGCAACTTGCAAATGTCTTCGGTAGGAAAAGAAGCCGTATACTTCAGACATTTTCGGAGTTGGGAGACATGGAAAATGTCATGAACACCAGAGAGATATGTCGGTAGTTACAGTCTATACTCCACTGGTCCACACTTCTCGGTGATTGCATAGGGTCCAATAAATCGGGGAGCGAGTTTCCCCTTCACGCTGAATCGGTGCATGCTTTTCATCGGAGATACACGGAGGTACACATGTTCCTCGACGTCAAAATGCAGCGGCCTATGCCTCTTATCAGCGTAACTTTTCTGTCGGGATTGGACTGCCTTCAAATTGGTTTGAATCATCCAAACGCACCCTTTGGCGTCGTTCACTAAGTCAATACTGAACGTGACCCTTTCACCGGACTCGCACCAATTCAATGGGGTGTGGAATTTTTGACCATAGAGAGCCTCATACGGTGCCATATTGATACTCGCTTGATAGCCATTGTTGTACGAGAATTTCACCAACGGTAGATGATCATCCCAATTTCTGCCGTGGTGGATGGCACACGCTCTCAACATGTCTTCTAATACTTGATTCACCCTCTCAGTTTGCTCATCTGTCTGAGGGTGATAAGCGGAGCTTCTAATCAGTTTGGTACCCAAAGCAGCGTGCAACTGCTCCCAGAAATGAGCCACGAACAATGCCCCTCGATCTGAGATTATGGTCTTGGGTACTCTGTGCAACCACAAGATTCTTGCAATGTATAACTCCGCATATCTGCTGGCATGGAAATGTGTATGCACGGGAATGAAGTGAGCCGACTTGGTTAACCGGTCCACGATTACCCAAATGGAATCATGCTTGTTGAAAGTCATGGGTAATACCACAATGAAATCCATGCTCACATCTTCCCACTTCCATGCTGGAATTTTCAGGGGTTGCAACATCCCTGATTTTCTCATGTGGTCCGCCTTCACTCGTCTACACGTATCACACTCGGATACGTACTTTACAACTTCGCGTTTCATCCGTGTCCACCAAAATTTACTCTTCAAATCTTGGTACATTTTGTTGCTGCCCGGATGAATGGAGAATTTAGACAAGTGAGCTTCATCAAGGATCTTCTTTATCAGCTCCATATTCCGGGGTACGACTATGCGGTCATTGAACAATAGTGTCCCCTCATCATCCTTCCGGAAACATTTGATATCCTCGCTGTCAATCCGTCTCTAGAGATGTGCCATGCCCTTGTCCACCTTCTGAGCTGCAATAATATCCTCCCTAATAGTAGGGATGAGAGCAAGGTTGTAGAGTGATCCATATGGAACCAAGTATAAACTCAGTTTATCCTCTTTCATCGGTGTAATGGTGAGGTTATGGACATGTGACTTCTGACTTAGCGCGTCGGCAACTACATTTGCCTTGCCGGGGTGGTAATGAATTTCAATCTCATAGTCTTTGATTAATTCTAACCACCTCCTTTGCCTCATATTCAGCTCCTTCTGGGTGAAGATATATTTTAAGCTCTTGTGGTCGGTGTAGAGATGCACCAAATTCCCCAGGACATAGTGCCTCCACATCTTCAGTGCCAAAACCACAGCAGCGAGCTCAAGATCATTAGTCGGATAGTGCTGCTCATGGTTTCGCAGTTGTCGTGAGTCATACACGACCACACGTCCTTCTTGCATCAACTTGCAGCCAAGCCCGACACCGGACGCATCACAATATACATCGAAAGGCTTGGTCTTATCCGGTTTAGCTAAGGCCAGGGCTGTTGTGAGATGATTCACCAATGCTTGGAACGATCCTTCACATGCTGAGTTCCAAACATATTTCGTCCTCTTCTTCAATAATTCTGTCATTGGCTTAGCAAGCTTGGAGAAGCTCGAGATGAATCTCCGGTAATATCCCGCTAAACCGAGGAAGCTTCTGACTTCAAGGACAGAAGTGGGGGCTTTCCATTTCAGCACTTGTTCAATTTTGCTTGAGTCAACCGCAATGCCTCCCGCTGAGATGATATGTCCCAAAAATGGCACTTGGCTGATCCAAAACTCACATTTGCTGAACTTGGCATAAAGCTGGTGGTCCGCCTCGAGCACCGCCCTGATATTGGGCTTGCCCGCTGCTTTGCTGCCCTTGTGGACAGTCCTTCGAGAAGTGACCCGCCTGGCCACACGTGTAGCATGTGTAGCGAGGCGGTCCTCCGCTGACCGGCGGAATCCCGGGGCGCATTGTGGCGGTGGAAATGCCCAGGGTATCATCTGCTGCTGCTGCTATTGCGGTTGTGGTGGTGGCATCGGTGGTCGGAATGGGGGTGGCTGAAAAGAACGACCCCCAAACTGTTGAGGTCGCGCCGGTGGATGCCACTGCTGACCGGATGGTGTCCGATACACCATTCGGTATTTTTGAGGAGCTCCACCCCCACTGCTCGGTGGAGCACTGCGCTTCCGCTGCTCAGCCGCCAATTCCCGCTGAGCATCCTCTTGCATAATCGCGGCATTGACGAGGTCGTTGAAGGTGTCACGATTGCATTGCACGAGGTGAGTCTTCATCTCAGGGTTTAAACCCCGATAAAACTGCTCGCGCTTCTTATCCTCGGTGGAGATATAATCCGAAGCATACTGCACCAGTTGGTTGAACACGGGGGAGTAGTCATGGGCACTCCTGCCGCCTTGCTTCAGTTCCAAGAACTCTTGGAACTTCCTCTTTATCATCCTGGGAGGTATGTGATAGGCGCGGAACGCCTCCCGGAACTCCTTCCATTCGACGGCGTGGCTAGCAGGTAGTGAGGCGACATAGTTCCCCCACCATGCACCGTTGGCACCGTGAAGCTGCTGCACCATAAAGAGAGTCTTCTGCCACTCCGTGCATTGGAGCAGCTCGAACTTGGACTCGATCGTCCACAGCCAGTTATCGTCCTCCAGTGGTTCCGCCACTTCGGTGAACACCGGAGATGCATACTCATGAAATCCGAGTACATCATGATGTGGGGCTCACGAGGCCCCCTCTCTTGACGCCCCCCCGCCCCCCGCCTGAGATGTATTCTGCACAATCGTGCGGAGCAGGACGGTCTGCTCCTCAGAAGAGACCACCAGCGCCGAGATCACATCCGCTAGTGTAAGCGGAGGCGGCGGTGGTGGTTGTTGTTGCTGCGGGGTGTCGTCGTAAGCAGGCGGCTGGGAGTCATCACCCCGTTGCTGACTAGAGCCCCCGACCTCATGCGTGGTCCGGGTACGAACCATCTGAAACCATACGACAATAAAATCAGTCCCACAGCAAACTCCATGCAGTCCATAAAATAGGAGTAAAACATAATGATAGTAAACATGCGATACATCTCGTACATGGATAACGTAATAACTTTGCACAAGCTACACCATTACCAGACCAAATACAAACTAGTGAAATCTAAATTGATGGACTTCCTCTTTGGAAGTTCATCTCAACGAGATTTGGTCACTACGAGACGTTAATATCGCTTTGTCATCACGTATACTACCCTTTATCTTCAATATGACACAAACATTGTCTCTAGCAAAAAGAGCTTGAGTAGTAATGTACTCAAATCTTTCACTAGTTGAATATAACTACTCATGAGTATGTTCTACCCCATTGGAAGTAATCAAACCCCAATGGTTACAACAATCCATCAAATGAGTTCAACTGTTCATTCCTCTGTCCAGAATGACCAGTCTCTACATATCCCAGATTTTAACCTGGTACCTTGCATTTTCATAACTCAAGATGAATACCAAAGTTAAATTTAACTTTAGTATCTTTCCAACGAGTATTTATTTGCCCTCAGATCAGCTATGGTTAAAAAGTTATGATAATTCACACTCAACATAATTTTCCGGAAGAATTTCAATAGCACCTCATTTGGATGTTGCTGTTTTCAACTAAAAATTCCACTGAATTCCGTGCTGCTACTGCAACAACTTTGAATGACAAAGATGTAACACATCTCCTAGGATTTCCAAAAATTTATCATATGCAAATTTTAGATTCCTCTAAAAGAAGTATGCTTGAAAAACAGAACAGTCATGAGAGTTTTTGAATCTGTCCTGGTTCTGGACAGTTTCCAATCATCTGGAATTTCAACCAGTTTGAGGTGTGATTCTGCTCTGGAAGTCTACAACAAAGTTGTAGAGCACTTAAACCCATTTCAAACACTATATCCCACACCTCCATTGGCTAAGTAACCTGTCAGTTATGCTCTGTTAATGTTCAGCAAACTTGCTGCCCAAAACAGAGCAATCTGTTTTTCAAGTCCTTTGAGCTGAACTAATCCACTTTTGAATTTTTCTACAAAACCAGAGTCCTAAAGATTAACACTTGGTTAGCTTAGTTCTTTTTTCAACATTTTTAATGCATTCATGATTAGTACATGTCGGTACTACGTTCCTCACAAAATGGAAAATCCTAACCGGATTATACTGAGGGGGCCCGGCCTCGATCACGGGGCCGTGCCGCCTCGCCCTGGGATCGCATTGGGTGGTGCCGTGTTATGCGGCACCCAACAGCACACATATAAGGAACAATGTATTACATAAATCAAAGCGGAAGCTTACAACTGTTCTTTGTAAATACTTTACATAAAATAGCTACAGCGGAAGTCTATAAACAGCTCACGTCGAATATCTAGGAGGCACTCAAGAAGAGGTCCAGCCCGCGGACTCCTCTCGCTAGCAACATGAAGACATGGCAGTGGCTAGGTTCTCCAAGTGTGACATGACTCGGAAGTTCCCGAGTCTCACCGGATAACCTTCTTTATAGCGTTGATGTTTACCTGCAAAACCACTTATATAGCAAGAGTGAGCACAAAGGCTCAGCAAGACTTAACCGTCTCTCCTAAGACAGGAAACTCTACATGAAAGTAACCTAAGACTTAAGCCTGTCATTTGCGAAAAGACTCGCCTACGAGTTCATCCTTAACTTTCAGGTTTTAGCCATAATAGTAGTGACCTTGCGCTTAGCAACATTGGAACTCCACAATCAAACAAGAAACACTTCGTTCCAATGTTACTTGTCCCAAGGTGGAAAAGTAACTTTAGTTTGCTCTATCTCTACTTCAAACATGGTTTTCATGCATTTTACAATTATCATAACAGCATATAAAACTTTGCAAACTATTTCCACACAACTTGATTAACTACGTCACAACACAGGGAGCAAGCGGTAATCAATAACCGCGATGGACGGTGATTCGAATCAAACACTACCCGGATAACTCGACACAAACGCCCGCCTCTGAAGACCCAACTCTGGCGTCCTTCATTACGTCGTATGTGGCAACCTTTCTCAGGACACTAGACTGTAGAACCGGTCGCGCCGTCTCGGGCTCATAGGTCTAACGAGACGATGTGGTATGCCTCTACAACCCAGTGAACCTGGTACATCGGTTTCCTGATTCCCATATGTCAGTAAGCATCCGGTACACAACTCAATACCTGCTCCTGGGTGCCGCACACGCATCGGTCCTTAACCGACACAGGCAGAGCTACTCGACCAAGACCTCGTCTTGTCGCTGCCTAACCATCCTGCCCGGTCTCATCTTTAGAAACGTAAACTTTAGTTTGCCCTCTTTTTCCATCTACAACCAGGTAATCCCGTCTATAGCTCGCAAGTAGATTCCAACTACTCGACTTCTATCGGATGTCCTACGCTATTTAGCATGACCTTATACTACAGCGATGGCCCAATTCTACCCTTGACCTCAGGGTTCATGTTTGGTTATGCAAGTGGAGTATCAAACATCCTTGACCTAATGCACATACACACTTTGACCAATAGTAGTGAATAAAGGGAAAACTTTAAAAACAACTTAAGTGCAAACCGGGGCTTGCCTTGGTTTTGCAGGTGACTAGAGTCAGATAATATGGGTTAGTTGCTGATGTCTTGAAGTTCAACTCCTGCCCTTCTCGCTCCTTGATCCAAGCTCAACTTCTCCTTCTTCACTTTCCACGTTTTGTCACTACACGTTATGAATATGCATACATGTTTAATTATAAAACTTTTGCTAATAAATGCTAACGACAAGTTTAAAACTGGAACTCTGTTTAAGAATTTAAAATGACACTGGGGTGGTGGTTTGGATGTGTGTCTAAGCACTATCATCAAGTGAGGAGTGAGGTTCATCACTTGGGTGGTGATTTCCTAATTGGTTGAACAGAACATAATGATCCAGAGCTCCAATGTAGCTGGAAATTTTCTTGTGAGTTCCTTGTCACCAGAAAGTCCTCTGGACCAAAATTCAGAATGTTTCACTGATTAGGTCACCCAGAACAATTCCCTCAGCATTTAGGCATAAAGGAATTAATTCTGATTAAACTTGCACTTTCATGCAAATCCAAGTGACCTACAATTTCATATACATCTTAGGGAGCATGCATGAATTTTCCTAGGATTTTTGGAGCTAAGGAATGGCTAGAACTGAATTTCCAAGTTTTGGAAATTCTCTGAAAATGTTTCTGTATTCATTTGAATACAGAAACTTAAAATCAGAATTACCCAAACCATATCAACTCCAAATGAGCTGAAACTTTTACAGATGTCTCCTAATATCCTAAAGAATATTCTGGCAAAATTTGGGGATTTTTGGATGAACCAAACTCCCTCCAAAATTCTTTTCCTGAAAAGCTTTAAAGAATTCTCCAGAATTTTATATTGATTTTCATACAAATTGGGTTGCATATTTGGATAGAGTTTTTCATCCTGAATCCAACCCAATTTGAATCACTAAATTTGGATCTCCCTAGCAAAAGTTGTGCAGTTCCAAAGTTTGAACTGAATTTGGACTTCAAATTAATCACAGAATTGTTTAAACTCTGACTGTGGGCCCCTCGTACACGTGTCAACCACGGGAACTATGCCACACGGGGTCACAGACTTTTTCCCGCGTCGTCACAGCTTGATGGCCACAGAGGATCCGCACCTTTATCTTCAGCCGCTGACGAGTGGGGCCGGAGGGGTCTTCTTCTTCCTCCCGCTCCCGTGCCTCCCCCTCGCCGGCGCTCCACTGGAGCTCGCCGGACCCGGCTCCCCGGTCACCTCTCGGCCGGAGACTCGCCGCCTGTGAGTTTGGGAGGTCGGGAAACATGTCTACGGGGTTGGCTCGGGCTGCCGGTGGCCGGAAGTAGGCCGGCGACGAGCCGCGGCCTTCGGTAACGATCGGCGCTGTCGCCCGGCCCTTGTAGCCCGCTAACAGCTCAACCAAACCGCCCAAAAGCACCAGCAGAGGATGGGCTAGGTCGGCATAGCCTCAACGTGGCTCGGAAACGGCGGCAAGTCGAGGTTCACCGTGCGCCCGAAGGGTGTTGCGACGTACGAGCTCGGGAACGTAAGAAATAGCCCACCCACGGTCGATTTCTAGCTAGGGTTTTGAAGGGAACTTAACCGCTAGCCAGTCTAGTGCTCATGTGCATTATTTGGTGGCCTAAAAACAACACTTACGATTGAATTTTGAGGATTTCTTACCCGGGGTCTCTTCGCACGTGCCGAGAGCAATTCGCCAAATTCTTGCTCAGGAGGTCATGACTCGAGTGGAGGTTTGGCGAGGAGCAGCAGGGAACTCCGGCGCTCCTCTGGGTGTCCCAGCTCGGCCGTGGAAGCCCCTTGGTGGCGCTGTCCACGTGAGTTCATATGTGGTCCTCTTTCGGGTCCCTGCACACGCACCCCGTTCTTGGTCGGGGTAGCCAAAAATCCCCCGGTCTAGTGCTGAGGAGGGAGCAGCAGACCCGTCTGTGCCGTTGTGCAGCTTGGGGAGCTCTGTGGCATGGTTTTGGCTGCCTCCCGACGATCATCGACGGAGCGGCCGTGATCGGCTCCGTTCTGCTCGTGTGCGAGGAAGGGAGGCAGAGCCTCGGTATGCCTTGTGCACGAAGAGATCGACTTGCCCGCTGATAAGGGTGCCAGCCGGCCTCCAGCGCGATGAATTTGCAAGAGGAGGTGGCGTCGGCCGCAGCCCTCGGTGGCACCTCGCGATGGTTCGCTTCGGGCTCGGGTCTGAACAGAGGAACATGCTCTCTTCGGGTGTAAGTCTTCTCCCAATGACATGTGGGGTCCACCCCTCTTCTTATCCCTCAAAACTCTCACAAATATCTCCAAATTTTGGCACCTTGCAAATTCAGCTATGAAGAGCTCAAATTCAAAGGCCAATTGGAAATTTGGAAATTTTTACTTCAGTTTCAAATTCGAATTCAAATTTCAATGACAATTCACAAGTATCTTTGATACACATATCAAAGCACCTCCAAATTTTCTCAAAATTTGCCTTCTTCATAATTTGAACCTGGAGAGTTTGAATATGCCCTCTGATCTTTGATTTGGCCACTGTAAATACAAATTTTCAAACAACAGTTTGAATTTCCTCTTTGGAAATGGTCTTCTTCTCTTTGAAGTAAATCCTTTGATTCAAACTGAATTTTTAAGTCCTCTTTTGTGATGACCCATCTGAATTTGGGTGAAACACTTTGGTTTGCTCCTAGCCCATGCTTGATCAACCTTGGTCCCAAGCTGAACCTCACAAGTTCAGTTTGGCTATGCCCCTCAAATTTGAATTTGAGGTGATCTCAAACAAGGCTTTGAACAATTGGTATATGAGTTCAAACACTCTCCAATTTTGGAACTTAAGCTCTTTAATACCTGAGGACTGCAATGGTCATCTCATATATATGCTTTTGGACCATCTGACCATGAATGCTTTGCAAGGGTTCAAAAATGGGGTTTAAACTTCCCTCCCCTCTACTCATAGGGAATGTGCATATGAGTTAGATTTTTGGGAGTGAAATCCTTTCCCAGGTTAACATGTGTTCAACAGGAGTTAAAGAAGATTTTAGCTCTTCCCAGATGTCCATGTTTGAGTTTATCATTTTATGTGACATAACTCAAGTCATTCCCTTGTCTAACATGTTTGAATTCAGCATGAACTCAACATGATCATAGTCCATTCCCTTTTTGGCTCACCCTCAAATCAGAAGGTTGCCACCACATTCTCCTCAATTCAAATGTATGAGGCTCCATGTGTATACAAGAGTTTGGCAGCAATTTGAGCTGAGCCTTTGAGACTAAAGACCTTATTTTTGTTCTTTCTCATGTTCATGTATGCTTACACATGAGTTTAACTCCACCTTGGTCCAACACCTTCAAAGGCATGCTTGAACCCATGTGGTTGCACCTCATGTATACCATCCCATGTAAGAAAGTTTTTGTAAGTCCCATTTTTTCATGAACCAGAAACACAATGACGTTCAATCACCCGTTTCTTTGCATTCACGTGTTTGGGACTTTTACATTCCTCCCCCCTTAAAAAGAATCTCGTCCCGAGATTCCAATAGGAGAACGAGACGGGAGAGGTAATGCCAAGTGGTATGACGATAAAAACTCCGGATAGTTCATGTGGAGGTAATCTTTGCTCTCCACGTTGTTTCTCCCATGGTATGATTACCCCACAGCACCTGGTAAAATCTTAATATCCGATTCCAGGTGTTCCGGATTCTTCTCATCGATAGTCTGAACCGGTCGCTCGGTGTAGGTACGATCCGGCTTCAACTAGTCAAGTTTTTCGGTGTGGACAGGGATGGTAGTTTTAAAGTACTTCCGTAGCTGTGACCTATGAATATGTCGTGAATACCAGCAAAGTTTGCCAGTAGTTACAGCCGGTAAGCTACGGGTCCACACTTTTCCGTGACAGCAAATGGATCTAAGGCTAGGGAAGCAAAATCTCCCCTTTATATTGGACCGGTGAATTCCTTTCCATCAGAGACACGCGAAGACAAACATGTTCTCCGCCATCGAAAGGCAACGGTCTATGCCTTTGACCATCTTAACTTTTCTGTTGGGATTGCACAGCCTCCAAGTTCGCTTCTACTGCCCGAACTCGGTCATTGGCTTCGTTGACGAATTAACCCCGAACAGGACTCTTGCACCTTACTCACACCACTTCCGCGGGTGTGACATTATCGACTGTAGAGCTTCATCTTACGAGGTATAACTATATGGTCTTTAAACCATAGAGTACCCTCATTGCCCTTTATAGTGACGGCATTGAGTGAACGAAAATCAACACTTAATCTTAGTGTCTCATCGTTCTTCTTAACGAACAGCGCAGAGCAACCCCATGGTGATGAGCTTGGTTGTGTAAAACCGTTGCTCATAAGTGCACTTAGTTGCTCCTTCAACTCCGCTAGTTCATTGGGTGCCATCTTATACAGCCTTCGGGAAATCGGTGTTGTTTCCGGCGTCAGTTCGATTCTGAACTTGACGTCTCATTACCCGGCATGCCTGGTAACTCATCAGAAACACATCAGTTCTTCACGCCCCACCGGAAACTCCTCGAGTTTAATCACTTCCGTGGGATAGGCCTAACCAGTCCTCTTTTCTGTTCAGAATGGATTCTCCTGTCTTTACCCAGATTTTGATCAGTTTAGCAGCATTTTCATAACTCAAGTCGAATACCAAAGTTAAAGTTAACTTCAGTATCTTTCCAACGAGTACTCAAATGCTTCCAGATCATATCTGGATCAAAAGTTATGATTTCTCAAAGTTGACAGAATTCCTGGATAAAATTTGCCAGCATCTCCTTTGTACGTGGCTAATTTATCACAGTTGTATATAAAATACAATAAGAATATGAGCAAACCCTGAACTACAACAATGTTGCAAATTTCATAACTTTTCCAACAGTGTATTATAGGCTCCTTAAGGATTTTTCTATAGGAAGTTATGACTTAAAAACAGAAAGGTCCAGAGAGGTTTTAGCTACTGTCCTGGTTCTGAACAGTTTGCCTTCAACTGGACTTCTCACCAACTTAACGTGTGATTTTGCTCTGGAGGTCTACAAATAAGTTGTAGAGCACTTAAAGATCTTTCCAGAAATGTATCACACACCTTAATTGGTTAAAGCTACTCAGAGTTATGCTCTGTCAAAGTCCAGCAAGAATTTCTGCCAGAAACAGTGCACTCTGTTTTTGAAAACTTTGATACCTAGTTATACTCTCATTTGAATCTTAGCTCAAAATAAGAGTTCAGTAGCTACTACTTGTTTCAAACTTCCATTTTAGTTGAAAGTTATTTCATGAATCATTTCTTCATAGGGACGAGGTTATTATGTGTAGTACGGTGTCGATGCACCGTAAGAACATGTCGGTACTACGTTGCCTCACCAAAAGAAATTCCTAAACCGGATTATACCGGCATATCCGTTTTATCAGTGGCACTAAGACGGTCTCTCGCACACGTGTACTACACGGGATACGTACGTGGTTAGTACCTGCAGAAGATCACTCAATAGTGGTGCACTCACAGGTTGTTTCATTTCAGGCAGTTCCATAATTGAAAGTAAATACAAACACCCGTATCATTGTCATACGGCCGTCCTTGAGTTAAGCCACGTCTCAAGGCACGTGATCATGTTTCAACACCACACGACGGGGAACCCGAGTATGTCATGAACGGGTCGTCATGGTTGGGAATGTTATCAGCCCAACGGATACCACCTACTGCCCTGCAGGGCACGCCGATGGCAAGCGCTGCGTATGTCCTCCTGGGCTATTTCCAGATGAACACACTATCGCGTTACTGACCACACGATGGGGTCTCCACTTACTTGCCTAATGCACGCTAGGGATCAGCGTTTCATATGAACTCAAGAACATGAAGAGTCCAAGAGTTTCATATTGACGTTTCACACCAAGCTGTGAGACCTATCCCTGAACCACTTTCCTCATCAGGGGAGCTAACCGAAATTGAACCGCTTTCGGTGGCGTTCCTTACCATTATTACCAGAACGTAGGTGCGTTGTTACATAATAAAAATTCAGAATTATAACACATGTTAGTCTTGCCACTTTAAGTCACTATACTACTATAGTCCTTATGTGGGCCTAATACCGTTTCCTCACGTATCCTAAGTTTTTGGTCGTAATACGATCCTAATTCCGTGCGCTATTACCAATGCGGCTCCGATACCACGCTGAAGGGGCCCGGCCTCGATCACGGGGCCATGCCGCCTCGCCCGGGGATCACATTGGGTGGTGCCGTGTTATGCGGCACCCAACAGCACACATATAAGGAACAATGTATTACATAAATCAAAGCGGAAGCTTACAACTGTTCTTTGTAAATACTTTACATAAAATAGCTACAGCGGAAGTCTATAAACAGCTCACGTCGAATATCTAGGAGGCACTCGAGAAGAGGTCCAGCCCGCGGACTCCTCTCGCTAGCAACACGAAGACATGGCAGCGGCTAGGTTCTCCAAGTGTGACATGACTCGGAAGTTCCCGAGTCTCATCGGATAACCTTCTTTATAGCGTTGATGTTTACCTACAAAACCACTTATATAGCAAGAGTGAGAACAAAGGATCAGCAAGACTTAACCGTCTCTCCTAAGACAGGAAACTCTACATGAAAGTAACCTAAGACTTAAGCCTGTCATTTGCGAAAAGACTCGCCTACGAGTTCATCCTTAACTTTCAGGTTTTAGCCATAATAGTAGTGACCTTGCGCTTAGCAACATTGGAACTCCACAATCAAACAAGAAACGCTTCGTTCCAATGTTACTTGTCCCAAGGTGGAAAAGTAACTTTAGTTTGCTCTATCTCTACTTCAAACATGGTTTTCATGCATTTTACAATTATCATAACAGCATTTAAAACTTTGCAAACTATTTCCACACAACTTGATTAACTACGTCACAACACAGGGAGCAAGCGGTAATCAATAACCGCGATGGAAGGTGATTCGAATCAAACACTACCCGGATAACTCGACACATACGCCCGCCTCTGAAGACCCAACTCTGGCGTCCTTCATTACGTCGTATGTGGCAACCTTTCTCAGGACACTAGACTGTAGAACCGGTCGCGCCGTCTCGGGCTCATAGGTCTAACGAGACGATGTGGTATGCCTCTACAACCCAGTGAACCTGGTACATCGGTTTCCTGATTCTCATATGTCAGTAAGCATCCGGTACACAACTCAATACCTGCTCCTGGGTGCCGCACACGCATCGGTCCTTAACCGACACAGGCAGAGCTACTCGACCAAGACCTCGTCTTGTCGCTGCCTAACCATCCTGCCCGGTCTCATCTTTAGAAACGTAAACTTTAGTTTGCCCTCTTTTTCCATCTACAACCAGGTAATCCTGTCTATAGCTCGCGAGTAGATTCCAACTACTCGACTTCTACTGGATGTCCTACGCTATTTAGCATGGCCTTATCCTACAGCGATGGCCCAATTCTACCCTTGACCTCAGGGTTCATGTTTGGTTATGCAAGTGGAGTATCAAATATCCTTGACCTAATGCACATACACACTTTGACCAATAGTAGTGAACAAAGGGAAAACTTTAAAAACAACTTAAGTACAAACCGGGGCTTGCCTTGGTTTTGCAGGTGACTAGAGTCAGATAATATGGGTTACTTGCTGATGTCTTGAAGTTCAACTCCTCCCTTTCTCGCTCCTTGATCCAAGCTCAACTTCTCCTTCTTCACTTTCCACGTTTTGTCACTACACGTTATGAATATGCATACATGTTTAATTATAAAACTTTTGCTAATAAATGCTAACGACAAGTTTAAAACTGGAACTCTGTATAAGAATTTAAAATGACACTGGGGTGGTGGTTTGGATATGTGTCTAAGCACTATCATCAAGTGAGGAGTGAGGTTCATCACTTGGGTGGTGATTTCCTAATTGGTTGAACAGAACATAATGATCCAGAGCTACAATGTAGCTGGAAATTTTCTTGTGAGTTCCTTGTCATCAGAAAGTCCTCTGGACCAAAATTCAGAATGTTTCACTGATTAGGTCACCCAGAACAATTCCCTCAGCATTTAGGCATAAAGGAATTAATTCTGATTAAACTTGCACTTTCATGCAAATCCAAGTGAACTACAATTTCATATACAGCTTAGGGAGCATGCATGAATTTTCCTAGGATTTTTGGAGCTAAGGAATGGCTAAAACTGAATTTCCAAGTTTTGGAAATTCTCTGAAAATGTTTCTGTATTCATTTGAATACAGAAACTTAAAATCAGAATTACCCAAACCATATCAACTCCAAATGAGCTGAAACTTTTACAGGAGTCTCCTAATATCCTAAAGAATATTCTGGCAAAATTTGGGGATTTTTGGATGAACCAAACTCCCTCCAAAATTCTTTTGATGAAATGCTTTAAAGAATTCTCCAGAATTTTATATTGATTTTCATACAAATTGGGTTGCATGTTTGGATATATTTTTTCATCCTGAATCCAACCCAATTTGAATCACTAAATTTGGATCTCCCTAGCAAAAGTTGTGCAGTTCCAAAGTTTGAACTGAATTTGGACTTCAAATTAATCACAGAATTGTTTAAACTCTGACTGCGGCCCCTCGTACACGTGTCAACCGCGGGAACTATGCCACACGGGGTCACAGACTTTTTCCCGCGTCGTCACAGCTTGATCCAGGGCCACAGAGGATCCGCACCTTTATCTTCAGCCGCTGACGAGTGGGGCCGGAGGGGTCTTCTTCTTCCTCCCGCTCCCGCGCCTCCCCCTCGCCGGCGCTCCACTGGAGCTCGCCGGACCCGGCTCCCCGGCCACGTCTCGGCTGGAGACTCGCCGCCTGTGAGTTTGGGAGGTCAGGAAACATGTCTACGGGGTTGGCTCGGGCTGCCGGTGGCCGGAAGTAGGCCGGCGACGAGCCGCGGCCTTCGGTGACGATCGGCGCTGTCGCCCGGCCCTTGTAGCCCGCTAACAGCTCAACCAAACCACCCAAAAGCACCAGTAGAGGATGGGCTAGCTCGGCATAGCCTCAACGTGGCTCGGAAACGGCTGCAAGTCGAGGTTCACCGTGCGCCCGAAGGGTGTTGCGACGTACGAGCTCGGGAACGTAAGAAATAGCCCACCCACGGTCGATTTCTAGCTAGGGTTTTGAAGGGAACTTAACCGCTAGCCAGTCTAGTGCTCATGTGCATGATTTGGTGGCCTAAAAACAACACTTACGATTGAATTTTGAGGATTTCTTACCCGGGGTCTCTTCGCACGTGCCGAGAGCAATTCGCCAAATTCTTGCTCAGGAGGTCATGGCTCGAGTGGAGGTTTGGCGAGGAGCAGCAGGGAACTCCGGTGCTCCTCTGGGTGTCCCAGCTCGGCCGTGGAAGCCCCTTGGTGGCGCTGTCCACGTGAGTTCATATGTGGTCCTCTTTCGGGTCCCTGCATACGCATGCCGTTCTTGGTCGGGGTAGCCAAAAATCCCCCGGTCTAGTGCTGAGGACGGAGCAGCGGACCCGTCTGTGCCGTTGTGCAGCTTGGGGAGCTCTGTGGCATGGTTTTGGCTGCCTCCCGACGATCATCGACGGAGCGGCCGTGATCGGCTCCGTTCTGCTCGTGTGCGAGGAAGGGAGGCAGAGCCTCGGTATGCCTTGTGCACGAAGAGATCGACTTGCCCGCTGATAAGGGCGCCAGCCGGCCTCCAGCGCGACGAATTTGCAAGAGGAGGTGGCGTCGGCCGCAGCCCTCGGTGGCGCCTCTCGATGGTTCGCTTTGGGCTCGGGTCTGAACAGAGGAACAGGCTCTCTTCGGGTGTAAGTCTTCTCCCAATGACATGTGGGGTCCACCCCTCTTCTTATCCCTCAAAACTCTCACAAATATCTCCAAATTTTGGCACCTTGCAAATTCATCTATGAAGAGCTCAAATTCAAAGGCCAATTGGAAATTTGGAAATTTTTACTTCAGTTTCAAATTCAAATTCAAATTTCAATGACAATTCACAAGTATCTTTGATACACATATCAAAGCACCTCCAAATTTTCTCAAAATTTGCCTTCTTCATAATTTGAACCTGGAGAGTTTGAATATGCCCTCTGATCTTTGAGTTGGCCACTGTAAATACAAATTTTCAAACAACAGTTTGAATTTCCTCTTTGGAAATGGTCTTCTTATCTTTGAAGTAAATCCTTTGATTCAAACTGAATTTTTAAGTCCTCTTTTGTGATGATCCATCTGAATTTGGGTGAAACACTTTGGTTTGCTCCTAGCCCATGCTTGATCAACCTTGGTCCCAAGCTGAACCTCACAAGTTCAGTTTGGCTATGCCCCTCAAATTTGAATTCGAGGTGATCTCAAACAAGGCTTTGAACAATTGGTATATGAGTTCAAATACTCTCCAATTTTGGAACTTAAGCTCTTTAATACCTTAGGACTGCAATGGTCATCTCATATATATGCTTTTGGACCATCTGACCATGAATACTTTGCAAGGGTTCAAAAATGGGGTTTAAACTTCCCTCCCCTCTACTCATAGGAAATGTGCATATGAGTTAGATTTTTGGGAGTAAAATCCTTTCCCAGGTTAACATGTGTTCAACAGGAGTTAAAGAAGATTTTAGCTCTTCCCACATGTCCATGTTTGAGTTTATCATTTTATGTGACATAACTCAAGTCATTCCCTTGTCTAACATGTTTGAATTCAGCATGAACTCAACATGATCATAGTCCATTCGCTTTTTGGCTCACCCTCAAATCAGAAGGTTACCACCACATTCTCCTCAATTCAAATGTATGAGGCTCCATTTGTATACAAGAGTTTGGCAGCAATTTGAGCTGAGCCTTTTAGACTAAAGACCTTATTTTTGTTCTTTCTCATGTTCATGTATGCTTACACATGAGTTTAACTCCACCTTAGTCCAACACCTTCAAAGGCATGCTTGAACCCATGGGGTTGCACCTCATGTATACCATCCCATGTAAGAAAGTTTTTGTAAGTCCCATTTTTTCATGAACTAGAAACACAATGACGTTCAATCACCCGTTTCTTTGCATTCACGTTTTTGGGACTTTTACATATACCGGCATATACGTCTCAATTATGGCACTAAAAACGGTGTACTACACGGGATACGTACGTGGTTAGCACCTGCAGAAAAACACTCAATAGTTATGCACTCAAAGGTTTTTGACATTACAGGCAGGTCCATATCACAATAAAAATATACGCCCGTATCATTGTCATACGGCCATCCTTGAGTTAAGCCATGTCTCAAGGTACGTGATCATGTTTTCACACCACACAACGGGGAACCCGAGTAGAGCGCGAACGGGTTGTCACAGTTGGGAATTTTATCAACCCAACAGATACCACCTACTGACCTGCAAGGCACATCGTTGGCAAGCGCTGCGTATGTCCTCCTAGGCTATTTCCAGAAGAACACACTATCGCGTTACCGACCACACGATGGGGTTTTCACTTTCTTGCCTAATGCACGACTGGGACCAGCGTTTCATATGAACTCAGGAACATGAAGAGTTCAAGAGTTTCATATTGACGTCTCACACCAAGCTGTGAGACCTATCCCTGAACCATATTTCTCGTCAGGGGAGCTAACCGAAAGTGAACCGCTTTTGGTGGCGTTCCTTACCATGCTTACCTGAGCATAGGTGCGTCGTTATATAATCAAAATTCAGAATTATAGCACAGATGTTAGTCATGCCACTTTAAGCAACTATACTAATATAGTACTTACTTGGGCATACTACCGATTCCTCACCGTAATACTAAGTTTTCCCTAATACTGTCCTTATTTAATGTGCTATCCCCTAAGCAGCTCTTATGCCAGCCTGTGACGGACCGAAATCCGTACATCCCAGGACCTCAGAGGGTGGCGCCGCACGATGCGACACCCAACAGCACACATCATAAGGTAACCATAGTATTACATTGAAAACAAACTGAATATGTACAAAAAGTAGTACAAACCTTCAGTTTACAGCTAATTACAGAGTTTACTACAGCGGAAGAAAATTTATACAACTCACGCCCACCTAACTAGCAAAATTTGGTTGTCCGGCCCTACGGACAACCCACACTAGCTTCACTCAGTATCAACACGGCGTGTACGGATCCCACTCAGCCGTAGTCCCTGACGAGGGGTAGCCCTCGCCGGTGGACTCGTACTCCGAGTCCGTGGGGTACTCCTCACCAACAAAAACTCATAGCAGCAACCGTGAGCACAATGGCTAAACAAGGCTTAACCGACTCACCTACACAGGAAACTCTACATGCAGGTCATAACGCAGATAGGATGGTAAAATTTCAGCAAAGGACACGCCTACAAGTTCATCCGTAATTCATATTTTATTCACAAGTTAACGGTTCATGAATCTGAAATTTAGTGAGCAATATTTGGTGGCACACATATAACAATACAAATTATTCATATCAGCAATATTGAATCATAGCATTCCATATGTTAACCTACGTCACGACTCAGTGACCAAGTGATACTCATTACCGTGAGGCACAGCGAATCGACTCGATATACACATGCAAGGATACCCGAAGAGCACGTCACGTACGCCCACCTGTGGAGCTGCACAGCACACTCACTCGATGTCGTATGGGGCAACCTTTCACCAAACAGCCCAAACGTCGAACCGGTCGCACTCAAACGGACAGGAGGTTCCCTACACGGAGCATCTCTCTATGCTCGTTAGCGGATTTCTACCTTGCTGCCCTCAACCTACACCTATAAATCGGTGCGTTATGCCTTGACGCCCGGAGGTATAGGTTACATCAGTTTATCGGGGCCCATATATCCGATATGCCTTCGGTACATTCAAACGTGATCAGCGTGGGCCGCACACGGATCGGTCCTCAATCGACACGGACAGGGCTACACACACAAGACTTCCTCTTGCTGCGTCCTAGCCCCTGCCTACTCTCATTTTTCTTGCTAGAGTTGTCTCTCATCTCGAACCAATCCCGTGTGTCCCGAACCCTATACTCGCGAGTAGATTCCAACTACTCGACTTGTACCGAAGTCTATAAATATTAAGCTCAGCTTGCACTACTCGAGGACTTAGACACTACCCTTACTCTTATTGGAAATATATGGTTATGCATTTGGGGTTTCATCCATCCTACACCTAATGCACACACATACCTCAAGCTAAGTGTATAAAAACAAAACTTTATAAACTTGTTAAATGAAAACCGGGGCTTGCCTTGTTGCTGCTGGTCAGTTGTTAGTCTTTCATCCGGAAGTAGGAAGTCCAGAACCTCCGGGGTCTCTTCGCCTTCCGCGACTATACGTAAGCAATATAATCGACATGTCAATTTAAATGCAATGTGTTGAAGTTTGTATGTAAAGACTGTAACTATAGCTAAACATCCCATTTGGCTCTGAAATTTTTACTGTGGTTTGGTGAGAACCTACTCAGATACTTGACCAAATTTCATTTGAAACAAAGTTCATTTGAGCTCTACACAAATAAAAGTCTAACTGGTCATTACTAAAGCTTATATGGATTTCCTGGGATTTTCATGGATCAAACCATTACTTTCTGGAAACAAAGTTTGAGATGGTTCGAATGGAGTTGGTTTCATGTAATTTGAAGAATCCTAGAGAAAGTTATGCCCTAATCAAGATTTGAGAAAATTCTGGAAAAAATGTTTCTGTACATTTTTCTATTTTCTCAGGGCAGTTCACTTAATCACACAATTAGGGGGACTAAATGAACTCGGATGGATCTGAAATTTTTCCTGTGACTCAAGGATTCTCAAAATGATCCTCCTAGCAAAATTTCAGAATTTTCTATAAAAGAATTCTCCAGATAAAATTCCCAACAGTTTAAAATTTAGGGAATTAATTCTCGAAAACGAATAGGTTTCATGAGCTGAAACTTCTTTTGCTAGCTAGTACTCGAAGAGCTGAATCCAACAAAATTTGGTTCACTGAATTTGGAGCTTCCTCGCAAAAGTTATGGCTAGTTGAAGTTTGAACAAAAATATGAAATTCAAAGAAAAGTTTAAACACTGCACGTGGGCCCCACCGTTCTTTCTTCTTCCTCGCGCGCGCCCAAGCTCGGGTGGCAGCGCTCTCCGGCGAGGTCCGCCAGAATGGCCTTCCCGGCCTCCTCTAGGGCTAAAGCTCGCCGCCCCTGCCTATCAGAACACGAGGAACTCATCCCCAGGGTCGGCCGAGGCTCTAGGTGGCCGGAAACTGGTCGGCGACGGGCCGCGGCTATGGAGCAACTCCAGTGATGTCGCCCGGCTCCTACAGAGGCTCATTCCTAGCAACCCTTGGCCCTACAGCTCCGTGGTGACATGCTAAACACGGACATGGCGCTGGTTCACCGTGAAAACAGCCAGAGGTGGGAGCTCACCATCGACCTAGGTCCAATATCGGCGACAACTCAAAAAACTCGAAGAGCAGATCCTAAACTCGATTTGGGCTTTGATTATTTTTGATCCTATATGGCCGTGAGAACGTGTAGAATGTATGTGTAGCTGTGGTGGTCTAATCACCACGAATTTTGGAGTTTTGAGCGGCCCGGTTCTATGAACACCGAAAAGTAAACGGGGAAATTCTCCCTCGACGGTGCATGAAAGGAGGAGCGATTTGCACCGGCATGTCAAGCACCTTAGGCGGTCGGTTTTTGTGTTGATCGTCGGCCACGAGAGGGCTTGTAGCAAGCGGTCGCTGGGGAGCTGAAACCTACCGAGCATCGGTGGTGTTTCTTCGAGCTGGGGAAGGACGTAAGGGATGAGGGAGAGCCTGTTCACGTGGTTACACCGTGTTGATCCCTTCACACGACACCTCCAGGGTTCTAACACGAGATGGCTCGGTGGATTTCTCGGGGCGCGGTGAGCAGGAGGTGGCGCCTACAGGAGAAGCTCGCCGAACAGAGCCCGTGTGTTGTGTTGGTTCTCTCAGTTTCTGTGACTGACATGTGTGCCCTCTCTCTCCCTTCTCTCTTTTCTTTTTGTTTTCACTGCAAAGATCTCAGCTACTCACAATTGAATGAAAGACTTAGCCACCAAGTCATGAGTTGAATTTGATTTCCTCAAATTGAAGTTGGTTTGTCTAAATTTGCTTCACATTTGAATTTGAAATTCAAATTCAGTTTTGAATTAATGCAAATTTAGCTCCCGACAAGATGAACTCCAATGAGTATGAAAATTGGTGGGCTAACTCAGGAAAATGTACCAATTTTGAATATGAAGTCAACTTTTGAATCCAAGTGATGAAAGTGGCTGAAATTTGAATTTGCATTCAAATTAGCCCTTTTTATAGAAGTCTCCAAAAGTGCCTCAAAATTATTTGGATTTGCACGTAACTTGGCCGGTGCACTCCTAAGAATATTAGAGTCTAATGGTGAGCTCAGCCTTTTATGTTTATACGTGGGAGATCCTACTTTTGGATTTGTGATTTCTTCCTCTAATCACCCTCTTGATGGTGTTTACTTGCTCTTCACATGTGTTCATCAGTTATCCACAAATTGAGCTGTGGTGTGGGGATGTGATGAACACTCTAGCAAGTGAAATCTTAGGCTTTTACAAGGAGGGGGGATTCAAATTTAAAATTCAAGGAGCCAAATACATTTCAAATTCCACACCAGAATTCAGTCCATTTGAATTTCAAAAATTCAAACCATGACTTGGTGTGAAAGTATAGCTTTTCATTGTGAGTAGCTGTGGAAAAATATCAGTGGGATAAATGGAATAAGAAATGAGAGGGTGGAGCCCACTGGTCAGTCACTAGAGCAAAACGGAGTTGCTCTCTTCGCCCGATCGCCGGGTCCCACCTGTCAGTCGCTGGATTCGGTGCGGGGATCAGATTGTGGCACGGGATCGGGTGCGGCTGCACGGGGAAAACCCCATGAGCCTCGGTGTGACTGCGATGTCACTGGCCCGGTTCAAGTAGTGTGGCCCACAACCAGTGTTTAAACTTTTCCTGAATTTCAGATTTAGGCCAAATTTTGAAACCCCATAACTTTTAGTAGGAATGTCCAAATTTTGGGAAATAAATTTTGTTGAATTCCTCTCAGTCAGTACTTTGCAGAAATGCAAAGAATTGATCTGATGATCTATGGAATTTTCTCCAAAATTCATCAAAGTTAAATATTTGGGAATTAATTCCAGAAGATCCCTGTTATAGAATTTCCTCAAATTTAGCCAGAAGATTCTTCATAATATTAGTGATCTCCTGTAAAAATTTGATCTTCATTGGAGTATATTTGCGAGGCTAAATTCTACTCCAAAGTTCAGCCTTCGTTTGAAAATTTCAAACCAAAGAGAAACTTTTTCAGAATTGTTCACCAACTTCAAAAATTCATATCTCCCTGTAGGTAGCTCCAATAATTGTGAAACAAATTTTGTTAGAACCGTAGAGATCTGATCTAATTAGATCTTCCACTGTTAGACATGTCAAACTTCATATTTGGGATCAAAATTCAGAGAAGCCTTGTACTTGTGGGAATTTTGGAAACTACAAGGTTCTATGAAAATTCTCCAAATTTTACTCAAATCATCCTCAGAGAGTCTAGTATCCATTAGAAAAACCCAAAAGCCATTTAAGGAATCTAAATAGCAGTAGCTATGAATAGAAGTTTAATTCTTATACTTCTCTAGCACTCATACATATATTTTGCTACATTGCATATAGTGACCGAAGTTGAGGACACACCGGAGCCACTGGAAGTCCAACCACCAGACGCTAACTTTCCTTTTGACTCGCAACCAGGCAAGCCCCAGTTTGCATTTAAGTACTTTTGCAAAGTTTTCATTTGTATCACTTATGTCTAGGGTGAAATGCTTGTATTAGAGTTAAGGTGATTGAAACCCCACTTGCATGTCTTTTAAATCCTATGGAGGATTGGGTAGTTTACAACTCGACGAGTAGAGAATGCCATGCTAATGTTCTTAGGATCTCGGTAGAAGTCCAGTGGTTGGAATCTACTCGCGAGATTGGAATTTATTCACACGAAATGGAAAGAGGTAGAGAATGGCTTAAGAATGTGAAACTGAGACCCAGCAAGGGGGATAGGATGCAGTGAGCGGAGGTCTCACGTGCGTAGCCCTGTTGGTGTCGATTGAGGACCGAGCCGTGTGCGGCCCTGCTGGACAAGTTTGAATAGAACCAGATGCATATTGGCATATGGGAACCAGGAAACCAATGTAATTGGTTAACCTGGGTGCCTAGGCTTACCTAACCGTTTTATAGAAGTGGGTTGAGGGTAGCAAGGTGTAAATCTGCCGGTGGGCACATACACACTCCACGCAGGGACCTCCTGCTCGTTACGGATGGACCGGTTCGGCATTTGGGTTTCTTTTGAAAGGTTGCTGCATACAACAGAGTAGGAAGGTATGAAGCACCACACTTCTGAAAGCGGGTGTATGTGTTGTGTTATCTGGGTATCTATTGATTGCAATCACCATCCCTCGTGGTTATTTGAGTACCACTTATTCACCGCGCTGTGACGTAGTAATAACTGAAAGAAGCCAGCAGAATATGATGCATTGAGCTATTATTATGTTGATACCATGTATGCTGTAGATGTAGAGCTCATTAAGTTTTTTTCCACTTTTGGCATAACCACATCGGAGGAAAGGTTTCTTGTTTGATTGTGGACTTCAGATGTGAGGGCTGCCTAAGGCTCATTAATCTGCTGCTATGAAACTGAAAGTAAGGATTAACCTGTAGGCGTGTCTTTATTGCAAATGTCATTTTCCTATATTACTAATCCTGGCATGTACAGTTTCATGATTAGGAGTGTCGGTTAAGCCTTGCTTAGCCATCGTGCTCACTGTTGCAATATTTGAGCTGTGTGCAGGTGAGAGTTCTGACGAAGGGTCCGAGGACGAGGCGATGCCCCCGTCGGGGTACATGGCCGAGCTGGAGCCCTGCACGCCGCCGTGATGGTTGTGTGAGTGTTGCTAGTGTGTAGCGTCCCTGGGCCGGACGGCTGCACTTTTGCTTAGTTAGTAGGAGTGTGTAGTTAAGAATAATACTTCCGCTGTATAATTAAGTTTGTAGAAGACTTCCGCTGTTTCTATATAAAATAAAAGTTTGTATGTTGTTCTTAATCTTTTCTTGTGTGCTGTTGGGTGCCGCATCGCACGTCACCACCATCTGTGATCCTGGAGTTGGTGAACAACGGGGTGACCCCCACAGTCGTGGTATCAGAGCCGCATTGGGAATAGCACGCTCGAAAAGAGCCTATTTTGAAAACTTAGAAGTAGTCGAGTGACGATTAGTCATTATGCCCACATAAGGTCTATTATAGTAGTAGCTACTAAGGTGGAAATGCTAACATAATTGTTATTAATTTGTAATGACGCTTCGACGTCAGGTAAGAGGTAAGGTACGACACCGCAGGCGGATCAATTGCGGTAAGCTTGCCATACAAGCAATGGTATGGAATGGTTTACCGTGGCTTGGCACGATAGAGAATATGAGTCTTTGAACCTTCTCATGGTTCTGAGAGCATATGAAAACGCTGATCTCCAGCATGATTTAGTCAAAAGTGAGAATACCCCATCGTGTGGTAAGCAACACGAAGGTATGCAACTCTTGAACGTTCAATGTTCAAAGGGCCATACGCAGCGCTTGCCATCGGCGTGCCTTAACGATCATGAGGCAGTAGGTAGTATCTATTGGGTTGATGAAATTCCCAACCGTGATGACCCGTTCACGCTTTACTTGGGTTCCTCGTCGTGTTGTGTGAAAACACGACCATGTACCTTTAGACGTGGCTTGACTCAAGGACGATCCGTATGGCAATGATACGGACCATATGTTTTTACTATGATATGGACCTGCCTGAAATGTTAAACCCTTGTGTGCACCATTATTGTGTGGTATCCTGCAGGTACATTAACCACATTAGCACATCACGTGTAGAAATCGTTTGTGAGTGACGTTCTTAGTTCACCATTTGACACGTATATGCCGGAATACCGGCTTAGGATTTTTCTTTGGTGAGGAAACGTAGTGACGAGATGAGTTATTAGTTGCATAAAAAGGATATTTTCAAAGAAAACAGTCAAATTGGAGTTTAGAATTCAATTTAGGGGTTATTGAACTCCCATATTGAACTAAGAGGCAATTGGGAGTATAGCTTCATTTCCGAAGACTTAGGAACAACTTCCCCTGTTTTGGCAGAATTTTTGCTGAACTTAAACAGGGTATAACTTATGATTGGTTGAACCAATGGAGGTGTGTGATACTGTTATGGAAAGGTTTTAAAGTCCTCTAGAACTTTTCTGTAGAACTCCAGAATACAATCTCCCTCCAAATGGATGAAAATCTCAGATGAGTATGCACTGTCCAGAAACAGGGCAGCTCAAAAATGCTCTCTGGAATTTTCTGTATTTCGACCATAAATTCTTGTAGAAAAATTTCTAATGGTCAAGTAAGACACTTTTGGAAAGTGTAGGAAATGTTCTACAACTTTTTAGTTCAGTGTTTTCCTAGATTGGGGGCAGAAATAGTTGGAATTTTGTGAACAAAACAGCCACTTGCAAAGGAGGTGCTGTCAAAATTCCTGAGAAAAATCTGTCAACTTGTAAAAATCATAACTCATAAACTAGAAAGGCTATAGAGTCAAATAAATACAATATGGATTCCTATTTGAGTCTACTACAATTTTGTTGTTGAACTCCAGTCCAGGTTTTGCTTCCAATGTGGCCAAAACAGTAAATTATTCAAACTGGTCTGCTGGACCAGAAGCTGGACAGAGAAAACCATGTTTGAAGTTTTCAATCAAAACACTGGGTTTCACATTTTGATATCCAGCAGCTGTTGTAAAACAGTGAGTTGGAGTCTAAAATATTATGCATTCAACATATCACTTCGAGCGAGTACATGTTTGGGTCCAGTACAATAGTGAGGATTTACGCATGCTAACGCACTTAACATCCCGGGGCGACCCACGATGGTCGAAATGAACTGTTAATCTATAAAGTTCATTACCTTGGAACTTGATTATGGTGACATGGTCCAGGGATGTATATGTTGTATAAATTTTATACTTTATCCATATGTGTGAATGTTATGCGTATAAATTGTTCCATTCTCGCATTACTATTGTATAGACTGGATGAAATAAACAAACATGTGCTGATCGTTTAAATGGTATGAATGCAGAATGGTGCATACACGGTCTACGCAAGAGGAGGGAGGTCCAAGTCAGGTTCGTGGTGATGAGTCTGCACCCCCGGAGTAAACCAGGACGCGGCAACAACCATCTCCTCCACCACCACAACTTCCAAGAAATCTTGTGGAGGTTCTCGCTGCAGTACTCGGCTCGTGCGGCGAGCAAACCTAGTTGCTGCGGATGCTGGTGCAGCAGAATGTGTCCCGTCCAGGAGGACGCCAAGACAATGGGCAATGCCAGCCCCAACAGAGTTCATATTCAGACTTCCTGGCGACCCATCCACCGGTCTTTACGGACACCGAAGAGCCTTTGGAGGCGGAAAGCTTCATCCACACTCTTGAGGCGAAGTTTGGTTTACTTCGATGCAACGAACACCAGAAGGCGCTGTATGCAGCCCAACAGCTTCAAGGGGAAGCTGGTACATGGTGGGTGAACTACATCGCCTCATTACCGGCTCGCCATGCTATCACATGGACGGAGTTCCGGGAGGCATTCCGCACCTATCATATACCTCCCAGGGTTATGGAGAGGAAGCTCCAGGAGTTTCTAGAGCCGAAACAAGGCGAGAGGAGTGCTCATGAGTACTCCAGGGCATTCAACTGGCTGGCGCAATATGCGCCAGAATATGTGGGAATGGAATAGAAGAAGCGAAACACGTTCTTCCGGGACCTGAATTCAAAAATGAAGGTCCATCTCGCCCAAAGCAACTGCGGCACATTCAATGACCTTGTCAATGCTGCGATTTTACAAGAAAATGCTCAGCGCGAGCGCGGTTCTGATAAGAGGAAACGCAGCGTGCTGGTGAGCAGCAGTGGTGGGGCGCCACAAAAGTACCGCGTGGTGTATCGCTCACCATCCGGTCAGAGATGGCAGCCACCGGCGCAACCACCTCAGTTTCGCGGTAATCAATTTAATGCGACAAGCTTTTGACCGTCGTATCCACCACAGCAACAGCAGCAGCAAAGTATGGTCCCGCGTGCGCCTCCGTTTCAACTGCATGCACCGGGATTCCGTCCTCAATTCGGAGGAACCCCGACACCATACACGTGCTTCACGTGTGACCGTGTTGGGCATATTGCCAAGGACTGCCCCGACAAGTGACAGGGCAGGGGTGCAGCACCGTATCAGGGTGCATATCAGCCCCGCAACCAGCCCAAGAAACCAGTACAAAAACCCGGCAATGTCCACCACTTAGCCATCGAAGACATGCCAGAAGGCGAAGCCGTCCTCGCGGGTACGTTTTCTTATTTAGATCATCCCGTACTCATACTTTTTGACTCCGGTGCCACCCATAATTTCATAAGTCAATCTTATGTTATTAAGTATCAATTGCCTATCATTCCCACAAATAGTTCATACTTGATTTTCTCTCCGGGTGGGAAAATAACAGCTGATAGAATGGTCTAAAGAGCACCATTACAATTGGGTGGGAATCTATACCCAACTTCTCTAATTATGTTAGAGAGTCAAAAACTCAATGTCATTTTAGGAATGTCATGGCTACATCGCCATGGTGGTGTTCTTGACATCATTCCACGTGTGGTGCATTTAAACTCTCCACTTCATGAACCACATGTTATTATTCTTGACCCTTCGGTTCAAGAAGTTCCAGCACAATATAACACGGAAGCCACAAAACTTGAGGATATTCGTGTGGTCCATGAATACCTGGACGTATTTCCGGATGATCTCCCGGACATGCCACACGAAAGGGATGTCGAGTTCAAGGTCAAACTTGTACCCGGGACAACACCGTTATCAGGAGACCGTAAAAGATGGCTCCGAATGAGCTAGCTGAATTGAAGGAGCAACTCAATGATCTGATGAGTAAGGGTTTCATTCGACCGAGTTCCTCACCATGGGGATCCTCGGCGCTGTTTGTGAAAAAGAAGGATGAAACCTTGAGGTTGTGTGTGGATTACCGACCTCTCAACGCCGTCACCATCAAGAATAAATATCCACTGCCCCGCATCGATATTCTCTTCGATCAACTTGTGGGTGCGATCGTATTTTCGAAGATGGATCTTCGCTCCGGATATCATCACATAAAGATCCGAGCGGAGGATATTCCGAAGACGGCCTTCTTGATGAGATATGGGTTGTATGAATATCTCGTCATGTCTTTTGGTCTCACCAACGCTCTGGCACATTTTATGTACCTCATGAACTCAGTGTGCATGCCGAAGTTGGACAAGTTCGTGGTGGTGTTTATAGACGACATCTTGGTTTATTCCAAGTCTGAAGAAGAACACGCTGAACACTTGCATATCGTGCTTTAACAATTGCAAGACCATAAGCTTTATGCCAAGTTCAGCAAGTGCGAGTTTTGGATCAGCCAAGTGCCATTTCTTGGTCATATTATTTCTGCGGAAGGCATTGCAGTTGATCCAAGCAAAATTGAAAAAGTGCTGAAATGGAAGTCCCCCACATCTGTCCATGAGGTCAGAAGTTTCCTCGGTTTAGCGGGATATTATTGGAGAATCATCCCAAGCTTCTCCAAGCTTGCTAAACCGATGATTGAATTGTTGTAGAAGGGGATCAAATATGTTTGGAGCTCAGCATTTGAAGGAGCTTTCCAAGCATTGGTGTAGCATCTTACAACAGCCCCGGTGTTAGCTCAACCGGATACGACCAAGCCCTTCGACGTATATTGTGATGCGTCCGGTATCGGGCTTGGCTGTGTATTGATGCAAGGAGGAAGAGTGGTCGCCTATGGTTCACGTCAACTTCGTAACCACGAGCAGCACTATCCAACTCATGATCTTGAGCTCGCTGCTGAGGTGTTGGCATTGAAAATGTGGAGGCATTATTTACTTAGGAACTTAGTGCACCTCTACACCGAGATTCTTTTTAAGGGGGAGGGATGTAAAATCCCCAACAGTGCTAGCAAGGAATTCGGCACATTTACACTTTGGAAAAAATGAGGGGAATTAAAACTTTGAAATATAACGGTGTGAGTTCAAAGTGATGATTCAAACTTCCCAAAGACATCCAAACATGGAGATCTAAATTCATAACTCGGGTCTCCATAATCCTAATATTAGGCCTCTCAAATTTCAGATCTTTGGAGGGGTTCTACTATTTGTTTGGGATTAAGAGAGGAAGCCCTCAAACTTGAATTCGAATTTCAGTTTCAAATTCAAAATCCTCCAAAGTGGCAAATTGGTTTCACAAATGTGTTACCCACATTTGAACTAGCATCCATGCCAAAATTTAGAATTATTTGAGTTGGTTTGCTATGCTTTTGGAGAAAGGGAAGGAGGGGCAATCAAATTCAAATTCAAAAATCAAGGAGCGAAATACATTTCAAATTCCACACCAGAATTCATTCTGTTTGAATTTCGAAAATTCAAACCATGACTTGGTGTGGAAGTATAGCTTTTAATTGTGAGTAGCTGTGGAAAAATATCAGTGGGAAAAATGGAATAAGAAATGAGAGGGTGGAGCCCACTGGTCAGTCACTCATTAGAGCAAAACGGAGTTGCTCTCTTCGGCCAATCACCGTGAGGATGCCAGCGCTGGCTGCGCCCGCCCTCGATGATTTTCATCGCGCCAGCTCCTGCTTATCTGCTCGGTTGCTCACCCTTATCACACCCAGCTCGTGAACCGACATCCGCCACACACTCTCTCTCTCTCTCTCTCTCTCTCTCTCTCTCTCTCTCTCTCGGCGCTCGGTTTCTTCTCCCGCGAAGAACACACCTCGGTGCCGCACACCTCTGTTCCGATCACCCAGATCGGTCGGTTCCTCTGTTGCTCGAGCTCCCAAAGCAAGAAAGAAGCGCCACGACGTGCTCTATCGGTCTACCACATCAACACCAAGGTTGCTTGCTCGTAGTAGCCGCAAACGGACGATCGCTACCGAGTGCTGAAGTGAACCGGCGGAGCACCGTTCGGCCTCACCGTCGCCAGCACGCTACGGCCTTCGTCATCTCCGGTTCCCTGTATGAAAAAGGTGCATGTGACAGCCTAGATGGTGTAGCCGAAAACCATTTCTCATTTGGTTCCGCCGGTAGCTAGAATTTTGAGTTTTCCCAAACCCTAGTTCATGGCGATGACCCTCGGTCTACAACCAAATTTGTCGTGCAGGCGTAGATAGAGTTCATTCTGGTCAAGGAGAAGTTTTGCTAGGTCGCTACGGTCCTTCTCCATCAAAAGGCGCACGAAACCATCAAGGACCGGAGGAGTTCTTCGAGTTTTTGTTGCCGCTGTCGTTTTGCGGGCTCGGGTCGCCGGTGAGGTCCCATCTCGGGGGGTTTTCATGGAGAGCGGTCTATAGGTCGAGGTTGTCCATGCCTCACTGCTGCTTTTGGAGCAAACCCTAGCCCAAATGACCCATTGCCGAGTGAGAACGAGGTCGCCGAAGTGGAACTCGACATGGCCGCCGGTGCGATTACAGTTCCGGTCATTGTCACCCTTCCCCGACACCACCATCATGTTCAGCATGGTGTAAAACTCACAGGCGGCAAGTTTGGTGGAGTTTGGACCCCGGGAACCCAGTTCCGGTGAGCATCACCGGAGTGCACCGCCGCGGGGAGCGCGAGGTAGACGAAGGGGGCCGGGTCCCACCTGTCAGTCGCTGGATTCGGCGCGGGGATGGGATTGTGGCACGGGATTGGGTGCGTCTGCACAGGGAAAACCCCGTGAGCCTCGGTGTGGCTGCGATGTCACTGGCCCGGTTCAAGTAGTCGGGCCCACAACCAGTGTTTAAACTTTTCCCAAATTTCAGATTTAGGCCAAACTTTGATACCCCATAACTTTTAGTAGGAATGTCCAAATTTGGTAAACAGATTTTGTTGGATTCCTCTCAGTCAGTACTTTGCAGAAATGCAAAGAATTTGATCGGATGATCTCTGGATTTTTCTCCAAAATTCATCAAATTTAAATTTTTGGGAATTAATTCCAGCCCTGTTATGGAATTTCCTAAAATTTAGCCAGAAGATTCTTCATAATATTAGTGATCTCCTGTAAAAATTTGAGCTTCATTGGAGTACATTTGCTAGGCTAAATTCTACTCCAAAGTTCAGCCTTCATTTGAAAAATTCAAACCAAACAGAAACTTTTTTCGAATTGTTCACCAACTTCAAAGATTCATATCTGCCTGTAGGTAGCTCCAAAAATCATGAAACAAATTTTGTTAGAACCTTAGAGACCTGCTCTAATTAGATCTCTCACTGTTAGAAATGTCAAAACTTCACATTTGGGATCAAAATTCAGAGAAGCATTGTACTTGTGCGAATTTGGAAACCGCAAGGTTCAATGAAAATTCTCCAAATTTTATTCAAATCATCCTCAGAGAGTCTAGTATCAATTGGAAAAATCCCAAAGCCAATTAAGGAACCTAAATAGCAGTAGCTATGAATAGAAGTTTAATTCTTATACTTCTCTAGCACGCATACATATATTTTGCTACATTGCATATAGTGGCCAAAGTTGAGGACATGCCGGAGCCGTTGGAAGTCCTCCCAGCAGACGCTAACTTTCATTTTGACTCGCAACTAGGCAAGCCCCGATTTGCATTTAAGTACTTTTGCAAAGTTTTCATTTGTATCACTTATGTCTACGGTGAAATGCTTGCATTAGAGTTAAGGTGATTGAAACCCCACTTGCATGTCTTTTAAATCCTATGGAGGGTTGGGTAGTTTACAACTCGACTAGTAGAGAATGCCATGCTAATGTTCTTAGGATCTTGGTGGAAGTCGAGTGGTTGGAATCTACCCATGAGATAGGAATTTATTCACACGAAATGGAAAGAGGTAGAGAATGGCTTAAGAATGTGAAACTGAGACCCAGCAAGGGGGATAGGATGCAGTGAGCGGAAGTCTCACATGCGTAACCCTGTTGGTGTCGATTGAGGACCGAGCCGTGTGCGGCCCTGCTGGACAAGTTTGAATAGTACCGGATGCATACTGGCATATGGGAACCAGAAAACCGATGTAATTGGTTAACCTGGGTGCCGAGGCTTACCCAACCGTTTTATAGGAGTGGGTTGAGGGTAGCAATGTGTAAATCTGCCGGTGGGCACAGACACGCTCCATGCGGGGACCTCCTGCCCGTTATGGATGGACCTGTTCGGTATTTGGGTTTCCTTTGAAAGCTTGCTGCATACAACAGAGTAGGAAGGTGTGAAGCACCACACTTCTGAAAGTGGGTGTATGTGACGTGTTATCCGGGTGTCTATTGATTGCAATCATCATCCCTCACGGTTGTTTGAGTACCGCTTATTCACTGTGCTGTGACGTAGTAATAACTGAAAGAAGCCAGCAGAATATGATGCATTGAGCTAATATTATGTTGATACTATGTATGTTGTAGATGTAGAGCTCAATAAGTTTATTTTCCACTTTGGGCATAACCACATCGGCGGAAAGCGTTTCTTGTTTGATTGTGGACTTCCGATGTGAGGGCTGCCTAAGGCTCATTAATCTGCTGCTATAAAACTGAAAGTAAGGATTAACTTGTAGGCGTGTCTTTACCGCAAATGTCATTTTCCTATATTACTAATCCTGGCATGTAGAGTTTCATGATTAGGAGTGTCGGTTAAGCCTTGCTGAGCCATCGTGCTCACAGTTGCAATATATGAGCTGTGAGCAGGTGAGAGTTATGACGAAGGGTCCAAGGACGAGGCGATGCCCCCGTCGGGGTACACGGCCGAGCTGGAGCCCTGCACGCCGCCGTGATGGTTGTGTGAGTGTTGCTAGTGTGTAGCGTCCCCAGGCTGGACGGCTGCACTTTTGCTTAGTTAGTAGGAGAGTGTAGTTAAGAATAATACTTTCACATTATAATTAAGTTTGTAAAAGACTTCCGTTGTTTCTATGTAAAATAAAACTTTATATGTTGCTCTTAATCTTTTCTTGTGTGCTCTTGGGTGC
Organism: Neostapfia colusana; assembly: GCA_030760725.1. Classification (NCBI taxonomy): domain Eukaryota; kingdom Viridiplantae; phylum Streptophyta; class Magnoliopsida; order Poales; family Poaceae; genus Neostapfia; species Neostapfia colusana. Next base: position 6,678,843 of record JASWHV010000006.1, read on the forward strand.
CGCATCGCACGGCACCACCCTCTGTGATCCTGGAGTGGGTGAACCACGGGGTGGCCCCCACACTACCATATCATAGGGAGAAGATGAATGTCATCAAGTTTGCGGACATCAACCAGGTCCTGCAATGGGTTGTTGCATATGAGAACCGAGCCAGTGAGGCTAAGGGACACAGACAGTTCAAGGAGATCAACCACAGGGACCGAGAGAAGCAACACGTCAACCAACTCAGGGAGGACTCAACCAGTGATGAGGATATGGAGGTTTGTGTGGCTGAATGAATTGAAAACCACAAGAACAAGCCTCTGGCTTGCACATTATTGAAATCTAGCCTCGGGAAGGTGGAGGAGATAAAGTTCACCTTCGATGTTACAAAGTGTGATCCAAAACAAAGTGATCAAGTTGAAGAATGGCCACGTTATTCCACAACTCGCGCAGCTGGCCAACAAAAGATATTGTAAGTGGAACGACTCTTATTCTCATTCAACTAACGAGTGCAATGTCTTTTGTCGGCAGATACAATCGGCTCTAAACGATGGCCTATTGACACTCGGTGATAGTCACCGAATGAAGGTAGATACAGATCCTTTCCCTGTCAACATGGTGAACTTTGAAGGAAAGAAGATCCTTGTGAGGAGCGATCAGGCATCGACAACCAAAGGGAAGAACGTGATCGTGTCCGATGACCTACGAAAGAAGATGATCAAGCCTCGGAGCCCCGAAGTCGGCATATGGAAATGCAACGAGCAAAGAAAGATGACCTACCTCAAGCCTACTTCAGAGTATTTGATCACCAAATACATCAAGAAGAAGCAAACAAGGAGTGCCTTCCACAGGCTGAAGGATTGCAGGTGTGATGGGTCCAAGACCGTCACCAACAGAAACCTTGGGAGCACTCCCGGGAGAACCGGGTTTGGGACTTGGTACCTCGAGAAACGGATGATTTTCCAAGATAAAATGCCTTCCCAAGGGACTCGGGGGGGGGGGGGAGGGGGGGCACGACCAGGGAACCAGCGGAACCTCGGGAAAATGCTGATTTTCCAAAATAAAACGCCCTCCCGAGCCTCTCAGGAACCCCGGGTGTGGGAGCATCACTTGGGTGAGCAAACCAGTGCTGTAACTTGGAAACCAAAACAAAACCACGAAAAAACACTGATTCCTCAACCCAGCCTCAGATACACGCTGAGAAGACCCAGACCGAAGATAACATGAGCTCAGGACACCAAGTACTGATGATTGGATCGGTACCTCGCGTGATCCATGATAAACTGGCCCCTAGCAACTCGGGGAATAAAGGCCAGTTTACGAAGCAAAGTTTGGGCAAACGGTCGGAGGTTGGCAGCTCCAACGTGCAGATGGGTGTTGGTCCAAGCAAAGCCGAGAGGACAAGGGTTGATCCAAGACCTCCTAGCAAACATTCTCGGCTGGTGTCATCAGAAGGAAGGATCATTGTACGACCAGGCATCACACCAACACCCAAGCACAAGATACAAGGGTCGGTTGAACGTCCACGACCATGACAACCCAAGACATAAACCAGCCAGTCGAGAGCAACTCAAAGATGGCTCAGCAGATAGGATGTAAAGCCAGAGGGGAAGAAACAAGATGTGTGGCTCCAGGAACAAAGCCAGAACCCCGATGGTGTCCCACAGGGCTCAATAAGACTCAGAAGAGGCGTGTCCAACGACTGAGGGCTCTGGAACTTGCTGAGGAGAAGAAAGAGGAGCAAAGGGATCATTGGTTCAACCAAGCACGACCAATGATCACTAAGAAGACTTGGAAGGAGAAGAGGATTGCCCGAAAGGAAGTTGGAGATGATGAGAACGAAGAAAACATCTCGGGTAAGGATGAAAACCAAGTCAAGGTAAACATGGTGTTTCATTTGCCTTCTGAGTTCTGTCTTACGGATGTTGAGGCGACCGAGCTCAATCTAGGAGCTAAAAACGTGGTTTTTGAGAAACCAGAACAGCTCGGCAAGCACATGAAGCCCTTGTACATCCAAGGACACGTCGATGGAACACTAGTTGGACGAATGTTGGTTTATGGGGGAGCAGTGATTATCATAATGCCTATATCCATGTTTGAGAAGCTTGGATACTGAGAGAGTGACCTCATCAAGACCAATACGACTTTGAGTGGGTTTGTTGGAGACCCGATCGAAGCCAAGGGGATATTGTCTGTGCAATTCAATTTTGGAAGTAAGACAATACCCACAACTTCCTTCGTTGTCAACATGAGGAGTCAGTACAACTTGCTCCTTGGACGAGATTGGATTCATGCCAATGGGTGTGTCCCATCCACACTTCACCAATGTCTTGTCCAGTGGGTTGGTGACGAAGTAGAAGTGTTTGAGGCTGATAATTCGGCTTGTATAGCAATGGCCGAGTCATCTGATCTTGAACATGAGGATATTAGATGTCTCACAGGTCGGGACTTAACCGACTATGACTTTGTGATCATAGGAAGAGACGGGTTTGTACCCATATGTGTAAAGCCGACTGATTTCACTCGGCTCAGCAATGTAACTTGAAAATGCAACATAAACAAGGTCATTTAACTTGGCTGCAGGATATAACCGAGCGGTATCGTTTAGGTAGGAACGATATGGGCGAACTGGTAGAGGACTTTGACGACTTGCGGAAGCTCGGGCAAGGGTTTTCCTCAGTGGATGAACTGGAGGAGATAAAACTCGGAGATGGATCAGCACATCGGCCAACCTTCATCAACAAAAACCTCGGATGTTCTCCGAAGCAAGATGTAAGCCAGTTACTTAAAAGGATATATGGATTCCTTTGCATGGGAATACACCGAGATGCTAGGGCTCAGCCAAGAGCTTATGGAACACAAGTTGCCGATCAAGCTAGGCTTTAGACCTCACAAGCAACCATTCAGATGATTCAACCCGGCCATCCACGACAAGATCAAGTAAAAAGTGAATCGTCTACTCCAAGCTAAGTTCATTCGGCACTGCAGGTATGCCGAATGGGTGTCAAATATAGTCCTGGTAGAGAAGAAAAACACAGGAAAGTTGAGGATATGCATAGACTTCCGAGACCTTAACTGGGCAACACCGAAAGATGAGTATCCTATGCCCATTGCCGATGTATTGATCAACAATACCTCAGGGCATAAGGTGTTCAATTTCTTGGACGGCAATGTGAGTTAGAATCAGATTTTAGTGGCCGAGGAAGACACATCGAAGACAGCATTTTTTTGCCCCGGGTTCGTTGGTTTGTTTGAATGGGTTGTCATGACTTTCGAATGAAGAATGTGGGTGCAACATATCAGAGGGCTATGAATCTGATCTTCCCCGACATGTTGGAACATATTATTGAGGTTTATATTGATGATCTTGTGGTGAAGTCAGCTGGATTCCAAGGGCATATGGACGACTTGAGGATGTACTTTGAAAGGATAAAAAGGTATGGCCTTAAGATGAACCCTATCAAATGTGCGTTTGGTATGTCGGCTGGCCATTTTTGGGTTTTATCGTGCATGAACACGGCATAGAAGTTGACCCCAAGAAAGTCTAAGCTATCAGAAGGATAGGAGAGCTTACATGCAAGAAAGACGTGCAAATTTTGCTGGCAAAGATCAATTACCTAAGAAGGTTTATTGCAAACTTTGCTAGAAAGATCGGAACCTTCATGCCACTTTTGAAACTCAAGCACGAGCAGGAGTTTACTTGGGAGGTAGAGCAGAAGAAGGCTTTTGAGAGGATCAAAGAGTAATTCATGAATCCACCGGTCTTGCGTGCACCATAGATGAGGCAGCCCTTCCGGCTATACGAAGCTTCCCAAATCCATGTTATTGGGGCCGTTTTAACTCAGAAAAGCCAGGGTAAAGAACATTTTGTGGCTTACTTGAGCAGACGACTCCTAGATGTCGAAACCAGGTACACTTTCATTGAGAAACTTTGTTTATCTTTGTATTACGCGTGTTCCAAGTACCAGCACTATCTCCTTCCCAGTACGTGATTCGTGACATGTCAACATGATATTTCCAAGCACATGTTGCAACAATTAATTTTGAGTGGTAGGATAGGTAAACGGGCGTACTCGTTGGTGGAATATGATCTGGTGTTCGAGCCTCTCTGGAGCGTGAAGAGCCAGGTTGTAGCAGACTTCATCGTGGAACACGATGTGCAACTCGAGGAGGAGTGAATGGTCAAGGTACGTCCTTGGAAGCTGTTCTTTGATGGATTGGTTTGCGACAGGGGTCAAGGAATTGGGTATGTATTGGTTCCACCCACAAGTGTAAAGTATGAGTTCTCTATTCGGCTAAACTTCATATGCACCAACAACCAAGCCGAATATGAGGCCCTTCTGAATGGCTTAGGGCATTTGGTCGACATGGGGATCAAATACGTCGAAGCTTTTGGTGATTCCAAGCTTGTCATCTAGCAGGTCAGTGGTGAAAGCCAATGTTACAATAGAACATTGAATGACTATCATGAATGATGTCTAGATATCATCAAGACTGGATACATTCTGTGCCAAACACATACCACGAGAAGAAAAACAGAAAGCAAACGACTTGGCACAGAAAGTATCGGGCTATGAAGTGAAAAGAGGGAAGTTCCACGTAAAAACAAGGCCGACATTGTCCAAGTATGATGAGATCAAAGTAAAACAGAACAATTCGGCGAGTTTTGACATGTTAGTTGTTGAAGACTGGAGGCCAGCAATCATAGGATGTATCAAAGACGAGAACACGTGCAAAGATCAAAAGGTTAGGCATCAAACATTGAGATATACGTTAATCAACGATGAACTATACCGCCGAACCATAAAGCGACCCTTCAAAGTTGTAGGCATTGTCCCTGGAAATGCTTACTTTGTAGAGAACTTGCAGGGTGAGAACTCCGGAAAAGCAATCAATGGAAGATACTTAAAGAAGTTCTACCCAAGTGTGTGGCAAGAAATTTAAAACATCTAAAACTTGCAAGGTAAACTAGCCAATTTATCTAATGAATCATGGCTTAGAGAGTGTTTTCGGCATACTCTGTTTGCCCAAAAACAGGTGGCATGTGTTGGGAAGGAAAAATGGTTGTGATGTTTTGCAGGTATAAGAAGCCGAGAAACAGAGTGAATAGGGCCTTTTATCTTGAAGATTCGAGGTACAAATGACTTCGGCAAGAGAACCTGCTTGAGACGGAAAAAAATCATCTGCGAGAAGCCACTTTACCTCGAAAATCATAGGTGCAAGCGCCCGTGTGGGAGTTCAACCCGAGAAGACCATGTTACCTCGCAGCCGCAAGATAAACTAGCTAAATCGTGAGATGCAGAGGATGAGCAAGACTTAGTCATTTTCGGGGAGGCTCAAAACATTGTAAATAATAAAGTTAGGGTCATGTAATATTCTAGAAGGTCTAGCACGTCATTCGTCCGCACATTTAGATAAGATCGAGTCTTACAGATTAGAAAGGATCTTAGTTTAAACTTAGGAAGATAAGATCATTCAGTTTGTATCCAGTCTTTATAAAGGCAGCTCTCTACCAAGAAAATATGACACAACAGATCAAATCAATACAAACTTTTCATTAATCTACTTTCGTTTATGTTTCCGTAGTTTGTAGCTTCTTTGTTGCTTTGACAAGTGAATCCTCCGCCCCTCTCCATGTATGTGATACTTACCACATTCCTAATCTTAGGAACCTCATTTTATCTTAGTTTCGGTGAGCTAACGCCGAAATCTACATAAGTACGTGTGACTTGGATCATCTGTTGGTGACTCCAAGCGACTTCCACTCTCTGTTCCACGAACACATGTAACGAAGCAAGTACTAAAGAGAATGTAGTGCCGAAACATAGAACATGCGTAGTGGAGATATAAGCATAGTTTTTCAACAAAAGCATACCTGGTCTCGGCATCTAAGATTCTTCTACTCAAGTAGGCTATGGAGTACTCCTTACCTTGGCTTTCTTGAGTTAAAACGGCTACGATAACCTGGTCTTGAGCAGCTATATAGAGCTTAAAAGGTTGCCTCATCTTCGGTGCTCGCAAGACTGGTGGCTTGATCAAGTATTTTTTTGATTCATTCAAAAGCTTTCTTCTGCTCTGCCCCCAAGTAAACTCCTGCTCGTGCTTGAGCCTCAATAGAAGCATGAAGATCCCAATCTTGCCGGCCAAGTTCACAATGAACCTTCTTAAGTAGTTTATTTTCCCTAGTAGGCTCTGGACATCCTTCTTGCATGTCGGATCTCCTATACTCTTGATAGCTTCTACATTTTTGGGGTCACTCTCTATACCATGCTCGTGCACGATGAAACCCCAGAAACGTCTCAGCCGAAAAGCCAAATGCACACTTGAGACGATTAATCTTAAGACCATATGTCCTCATCCCCTCAAAGGCTATCTTCAAGTCAAGCATATGTCCTTGGAATCCGGCTGACTTAAACTCAAGTACTACAAGAAACACGGCCATCTACGATGGCCAGTGTTATTTATGACAGTTCAAGGGTTGGCTGTTGTAAATAATCTTATTTACGAAGGCCAAGTTCAACCATCGTAAATAAAAGATTGTTTACAACGGCGGTCTAGCCTAGGCCGCCGTAAATATCAGCTTATTTACGACGGCCCTTGCTCGGCCATCGTGAATAACCTTATTTACGATGGCCTGGCCACATGCAGTCGTAAATAAGCCCCTTATACTTTGCGAGTCGCAGCCCGCTCACCTCTCCAGACGCCCGCTCGACGCCGCCCAGCTCTGCTGTAACAATCTAAGTTTCAAAAAAATGCAAAAAACTATTTTTTTCAGGAACTACAATACAATTTCTGCAAATTATGAGTTAAACCCGTGTTTAAAATATAAAAATTCATAATTTAATTTCCCTGTGGCAAATTCAAATATAGGTGCATCAAAATTAAGAACATATTGGGTAGAACACCTCTGCAATTTTTACCGATTTATGAGGCCTCTAAGCAATTGCTTTTGAATTTACAAGAGGGCTGCAGATTTGAAATTCGTAAAAAAATAAAAAATCATAGCGGACCCCGCCTGTCAGTGGCTTCTTCTTCCTCCTCTCTGCCATTCTCGGGGCTGCGGCTGCTGCATGCCCGGCAGCGCGACGGCGTGCCGTGCACGCCCGCGGCTGGCCTCTGCAGCGCCTTAAACGCCCCTCTGCCGCGCGCCGCTACCACATTTCCTTCACTCCGCCGAAAACAATTCGCTTTTCTTCCTCCTGGGCGACATTGCCGTAGTGCCACCTACCTCGCAGCCGCGCCGCCTCCTCGCCCAACTGAGGGCACCGCCACGTACACCTGCTCGGCCTCCACCTCCCTAGCTTGCTCGCACGCCTCCATTCCCCGTGGTCTGGACGAATTTGAATCTTTTCCTCCTAGGCCAAACATCGGACGTTCATCGACCTCGCGTAGAAATTCAATGTACACGATGAGCCTCAGATCAATTCTTTTCACTCCGAGCTAGCTGACACCTGGGCTCATCTCCCTAATAAGTTTTCCCCAATTTTCTGTGGTCGAGAAGGAAGAAAATCATCATCTTCTTCACCACTGACCTCAACCAAGCCGCTGCTCACGTTGCGAGCCCTCTTCCAGTGGTCCCTGCTCCGATTGGTGTATTTGCCGGGGTTCCTCAACCTCTAGTGAAGCTCATCGATCAATTTCCCCGCTGCCTTGTGCCTTCCTTCCACCTCAAGCTGCCGCCGGAGCTCCATAGCCGCTGCCACCTGCCGCCGGCCAAAACCGGTGAGTGCCGACCCTCCTACACCCCTCAAGTGTGTTCTGAACTTCACAACAATCATTTTGCACCAAGATCCGGTGAGAATCGCCGCCGGCAGGCCAACTCCGGCGAGCCTCCGGCGAGAAGCCACCAGCCATGGCCGCTGGCTGTGCTGCGCGTGCTCCAGACGGGATCTGATGTGGCCAGGGCCAGATCCCGTGCGCCAAGACTGCCCTGTGGCCCTGTGCGGCTGGCTCAGCCCTTATAAGCGATTTTCCTTTAAAAACTAATTCTAGAAAATGCTGTAAGATGGAAAAATCAATAGAAAATTGTAAAAAATCAGAAAATGTGAAACTAATTTTGTTGGATTCCAAACAACCATATCTTTACATTGGATCAGCTCTATCTATATGAAAGTGCCCAAAATTTTGTACAAAATTCATATACACATAAGTATTAGAGAATTAATTCTATAAGATCCATCCATTAGATAATTCTGTAACTTTGCTATAAAATCATTTATGTGCCCTAGTATACACAGAAAAAGTTTCATCCTTATCTGACAAATGGATACTTGTAAATTAAATTATAATCTATGTGTATATATAGAGATTACATGTCTTATGAATAGGCTGCAAAAATTTGAGTTTAGATATTTTAAAACAATATCGGAGAGCTTAAGAATGAAATCCTCTATTATTTAAATAACGTTGAACAAGCATTTCCATTATATTAGCATCCATGTATTAAATTACTGAAAGAATAATTTATATGTGAACATGCATATCGGTAGAGCACGAGACGAAGATCGCAAAGGAGCATTACTCGGAGGATATGGTGAGTGGCTTTATTTCTACTAGCTTTATCCCTGAACAAGGCAAACCCCGGTTTACATTACCCTTTTTATAAATATTTCCTTTTTACATCGATATGTGCTTAGTGTTATGTGATTGTTCATTAAGTTTTAGGATTTGGGTGATACTCCACTTGCATGGCTTATAAATCCCTGTTACCTCAGTGGGTAGATCGGTTACGTGATTATTTCTTGCTATGCTAATTAGACATATCTAACGTTAGAAGTCGGGTAGTCGGACACTACTCGCGAGTTATAGGATTTTCTAGGAAATATGGGTATTACAAGGAGTTCTTGGATCACAACTAATAAAGAGAGACTGGAACAGTAGTAGGAAGCAACGGGACATGATCCTGTGTGCTTAATCCTGCTTGTGTTGCTTAAGGACTGTGCCGTAGTCGGCCCTGTTGAACAAGTATTGGATGTACAGGTAGCAAGCTAGTGATATGGGCACTAGTAAACCGATGTAACTTGACCACCCTGGATGCCAACGGTCATTCTGCCGACCTTGGTCAGGCGTTGAGAGGGCAGTAGGTAATCCGTTCACGAAGATCGTCCCGGTCGGACATCTCGTGTAGGGAACCCTCTGTCCGGGCCGGCAGACTTTTTCAGAATTTAGGGTGTCTTTAGAAAGGTTGCCACGTATGACAGTTGCAAGGTGCGTCGTATACGACTTTGAGAAGTGCGTACATGCCGTGCTTTCAGGTTTCTCCTACAGGAATAAAAATTGGTTCGAATCGCAGTCACGAACAGATAATGAGTACCGCTTGTTCACTGCGTCGTCGCGTAGTAATAAGTTGAAATTTCTGTTAATATGGTCAGGTCTGAAATTAGATCAATTGTTTCTATGCAAACTTGAGTGCTTAGGTTGGCTGCCAACTAAATTTTATTCTTCTGTGCCACTAAAAATGCTGCTATAATTTGCTAACAATTATGCTTCTTTTATGCAAAAGGCCCCTAATACCAATGTTTCCACTGCATATTAGTAGAGGTGTTAGAGAGCCTTTTGACGGGTAAGTCTTGCTGAGTATTAGTTGCTCAGGGTTTGTTAAATTATGTTTTCAGGTAATTATGAATTCTTTCCTGATGATAATATTGAAGGGCTTCCGAATGAAGTCCACCCGTTGAGGGTTGGACGGTTCAATGGGAACCTAGCTCGCCACAAGAGTGAATGATGTGATGCTAGAGTGCCGTATCATTGGGCTCGCTACGTCGCTACCGCCTGAGTCTATGTATCCGTCAAGTTGTAATATCTAGTTGTGTTTCCGTTATTTCCGAACTCTGATGCAAAACTCGCACTTTGATGTAATATAACTAAGTGAACTCCATGATGTAATATTTTCGTATGTGAGTTGTTCTGTGTCGCAGCGTGTGGCACCACTCAACTTGGTCCTAGTTGTCAGGATTCCGGTCCTCACAGTGTGGCATCAGAGCCGTGTTGGGACAGCAAATATCGAAAAGACTTATTTTCAGCGGAGTCGCCAATTTTTTTCGTAGAACAGTGGGTTCAGTAGCATGGAGTCGCCAGCAGATGGTCTAAGCCACCTACACTTCGAGAAATATTGGTGTTAGCTCACCGAAATCAAGATAATATGAGGTTCTTATTGATCAAGAACGTGGTACGTCTCACTTACATGGAGAGGGCCGGATGCTTTCCTCGACAAAGAAACAAAGGAACTATGATCTAAGCTATGATCTAAAAAACAGAAGGAGGAACAAAAAGATGAATGAAAAATTGATTGTATGATCTGAGCTTGACTTCTACATGTTTCGGCAGATGGTTGCCTTTATATAGAACTAGTTTACATCCGAAACATTTGATTCTCTAAGTTTAAACTAAACTATCTAATCTCTAGGACTCGTTCTTATCTAAATGCATGGACGAATGTCGTGCTAGACCTTCTAGAACACTCGATAAGATAACATCTATTTTGTACAAAGTTTTGAGCTCTACCAGGATCACCTAAGTCCCTTCAGCCTTTTGTCTTGCGTTTTAGCTGGTCCATCTCGCAGCCACAAGGTAATTGGGTCTTCTCGGGTCGAGTTCCCACCCGAAGATTTGTATCTTGAGTTTTCGAGATAAAACAGGCTTCGCGCACGTATTTTTCTTCAGTCTTAGGTAGTTTCCTTGTCGAAGCCTTCTGCAACATAAATTCTCGAGATAAAAGGCCCTTTCCACCTCATTTTTTGGCTCCTGCAAGCTGCAAAACTCACGACCATTTTTCACCTCCAACAGCCACAGGACTAAAGCGGGGATGACCAACGGTCATGACCGACCGCTGGAGGTTCACACGTCGCGGCTATCTAAATAAGTCAAGTACTAAAGACTCTTTTGTTTGTTATTTTGTTTTTTATTGTGCAGGAGCAAGGACGATTGAGGTTTACCCCCTGGCTGATCACTGAGGTCGGTCAAAGGCTCGGGGGCTACTGACGGGGTTCTGCACTCAGACCCTCGGGAAAAAGCACGAGGGCATCCCACAAAGGACGAGAGAGCAGGCCCAAGCCCAAGCTCAGGGAGAAGGCGGGACGAGGAGCCCGGAGCCGACCTCTGGGTAGGACACAAGACCCGCCTTTAAGGCGGCCCCGAAGGGAGTCCAAGCCTCGAACAGAGGACCCGAGCCCGACCTCGAGTAGGAGTGAAGCAGGTGGCCTTCAATGCGGAGCAGGCGCCGCTTCAGCCGTGTGGAAGGGTAATCAAAAAATATAATACGTTTACGGGTGAGAATTTGGTAGTATGCCCATATAAGGTTATATTATTAGAATGTTATCTAGGTGGCAAACTAACAGTGTTTATTTTTCTATAACTATGGAAATTTTTGTTCGGAAGGTAAAAGTAGGTCCGAATAATTTTATTGTTTGAGTGTTATTTTTCTGTTGATGACTTACTTTGTTGTTGGTGACATTATTTGTTGGTGCTATTCTAGAACTAGTAGGTTGTGGATGCCTTATTTTGTTGTTTATGAGATATTATTTTAGTTGTTTTAGAGGTATTATTTTAGTTGTTTTGAAGATAGTATTTTAGTTGTTTGTGGACTTTGTTTAGTTGTTTATGGAATTTTATTGTGGTGAGGATTCTGTTGTTGTGATCCATCTTCTGCAGGTACACTAACCACGTTTATCGTATCGCGAGTAGAAAACGTTTGTGAGCGACCACTTTAGTGCCACCGTCTAAATGTATATAACAGCTAATTCTGGTTAGGATTTTTATTTTGTGAGGATGCATAGTACCATCATATTACCTTGGTGTGCATAATCCGGATTTATTTGAACACAGCCAAATACTACTTAAAAATATTTCCATGGAGCCCAAACCAATCCCTCAATGATTTAAAGCTTCCCCCATATGCCGAGTAGTTGTTCTGTCCTGTTTCATAAGTTTCAGAAACTTGCAGCCATCTTTGAAGGATGGTATGAGTACCTTTGAAGAGTTTAGAGAGTTCTCTTCAACTTTGATATGGATGGGATCCTTCGGTTCTGTACCCAAACTCTCTAAAAACTTCAACAATCATATTATCTGTCAATGCTGTCCAGCTCCAATTTTTCAGAAACTGTATTCATCTTTCAAAGGCGGTAAACCCTGTTATACTTATCGGATAAAGATGTCTAAATATCTGTTAGAAAGGTTGTGAAGTCCTTTTTGACTTTATTATTCATATCATGTACAAATCCTTCCTACAAATCACTTAATTGCCCAAAGTTCAGAATCTGTCACAGAGAGCAGATATCAAATTCCTCTCTGTAGATTTCTGTAAAATGGACATAAATGAATATAAAAATCACATGGGGTCATACAAAATACCGTTGGAAATCTTTGGAAGTTTTCTATCACTTTGTAGTTCATGAAATTTCCAAATTTTGACTTGAAGGTTTCTGAAAATATTGAACAATGGAGGCTGCTCAGAAAACTGCATAACCGAGAAAAATTTCCAGAACTTGGGTCAACTTCAAGAATTCATATCTTTTGATCCAGAACTCGTTTGGATGCATGCAGATACTCTTTGGAAAGCTATAAAAGTTAAATTTAACTTTTGGTTCATCTTGAGTAAAAATCTTTCTCCAGATGATGTCAGATTCAAGATTTCTACCTGCTACCCAGTTAAGGACAGAGTTAGTCGAATTTTTATCGGTGAAGCAAAAACTTATTGGATTCATGCTCCGACATTGTCATGGTTTATTATTGAACCTTTCACAAAGTATTCATCATGCTAATATTGTTGCTTAATCGATTTTGCTATGGGAAACTGAGTTTTGACATGTTGTTTAAACTCTCCCTGCAGATGGCCAACATTGTGACCAACTTCTGAAACAGATGGTTCAGTTCAGAATGCCTTGACCGCCCGGGTTACCCCCTCTTGCTATGGCAGCTGCTTCAAACCTTCGGGTATGTCGAAGCGCCAATATATGTCGGGTAAGAAGTGCTGGACCAAGGGGAGATAGTGTGCATTATGCACGTGCTCGTCCCTGCCGGTCCGGTGCCATCCGGATGGGCTCCGTGGACAGTTGACGTCACAGGGCCAACATTGCAGGACACTTGGGACGTTGCGGGTCGCCACGCTCTTGCCCGTTTCTGCGGAGAGCATTGTTGGGAGCTGGAAGGATCGCTGTATGCCCTCCTTCCGGTCGATGACCTGACTCATCCGGTGTGTCAACTCCGGGTGCACTGGGTGCATGATGTGTACCATCCACATTATGACCCACGTGTAACCACCCTTAACTTCTACGGGAGGTTGGACCACCAGCTGTATTGTTTACTGCAGGATCTCGATCACCAAAGAGTGGAAGCCTTGCAGCAAGCTCACATACAAAGGGAAGCCGACGCTTTCTTCTTTGAAGCACAGGGTGCGGAAATAGCTGAGTTAAAGCGTCAGCTGCAAGAAAAGAATGAGGTCCTGGAGCAAAAAGACAAGACTTTACAGCTGAAGGATCATATTATTCAAGGGAAAATGAACTGATTGAAGAGCTCATAGTTGAGAGGGATAACATTCAAGTGGATGCAGAGTTCTTCGAGCAGGAGATGCTCGAGGATCAGGACGAGTTGGCCGAGCTTAGGGCCAACCCTCTGCAGTTAGGTGACCCTCACAACGCTGAGGAGCTGCAGCTTGACAAGGGAGCACAGATAGAGCCAGAGTCCAAGCCAGAGACAGAGGTAGAGTCACCAGTTGACGAGCCAGGACTGGTGTTGTCGTCAGGTTCGGACACTGAATTAGAGATGGAGATTGAGACTGACCCAGATATGGTTGTCGAGATCGGGTCTGAGACAGATCCCGAGGTGGTTTTTGGTGCTGAGTTCGAGCAGGAACAGCAGCCCGCACTAGTGCCAGCGCCAGGGCCCGAGGATGAGTAGACTAGTCTCGTGTTCTACTAGCTAGTGTAGATGTCTACATGTGTATGTATTATATTATATACCGTGGTTCACTCGCATGTGGTTTTAATGTGGACTTGAGCATGCTATGTATTTTGTTGACCGAGTGTAGGTGTGGATGAAATCCTATAGAAGGGGTACATCATTTTGGGGGTGTAACATTGTAAACTTGGTCGTTGCCAGTACTAGTCTTGTACAAATTTCTGCAGTGCTAACATATGTGAGATGTTGCGAAAATCTGTGATGAACTACTACAGTTAATATTATTTTGAGAAAAGTATGAATTCAGCCTTTGGAGATTAACTGTGTTAGTCACTTTTGCAGCATGGTTCGCACTCGCTCTCTGCACGAGAACGGAGGCTCTAGTGATGGTGGAGATGACTCTCCACCGTCACAACGCCAAATACCACCACAACAGCCTCCACCGCCACCTCCACCCACTTTGGTGGAGGCTATTGCAGCAACGATGGGTTCTCACTGGGAAAACACCGAGCTACTCCAAGCATTAGTGAAGAACACATCCCAACAAGGTGAACGTCTAGAGGCAGCACCACGTCACCCACCTCAGAGCTTCTATTCAGAGTTCTTGCACCCGCTAGTGTTCACCGAAGTGGATAAGCCTTTGGTGGCGGACAATTGGCTCCACACCATTAATTCAAAATTCGGGCTGCTCCAATGCACAGAGCACCAGAAGACGTTGTTTGCTGCCCATCAACTTTATGGCTCAGCCGGAGCCTGGTGGGCGAACTACCTTGCCAGCCTTCCTGTCAGTCAGCAAGTGACATGGGCAGAATTCCGTGAGGCTTTCCGTGCTCATCACATTCCTTCCGGAATCATGATGAGAAAACTTCAGGAGTTACTATACTTGAAGCAAGGGGGGACTGCTCACGAATACTCCAAGGTGTTCAACTACCTAGCACAATATGCGCCAGAACACGTGAACACAGAAGCTAAGAAGTGTGATTGCTTCTTTAGAGGGATGCACTCCAAGCTCCAATATCGTCTGTCCTTGTTCAACAATGGCAGTTTTAACGACCTCGTTAATGCTGCTATTACTCAAGGACGCTTATCGCAGCCACCAGCCAGAAAAGAAAAAGCGAAGCACCCCTCAGGGCAGCTCAAGTGGTCCTCCAATCATATACCGGATGGTCCTCGTTTGCCGTCCGGCCAAAGATTCAATGCAGCCCCCCGACCACCACAAGCTCGCCCCTTTCAGTCAAGCTTTCTACCACCTTTGCAGCAGCAGGGGATGATACCTGGTGCACATCCAGCCCAGCAAGGTGCACAAGGATATCACACTTCTCAGTTTACCGGAGGTCTGAACTGTAACCCGTGCTTCAATTGTGGCCGCATGGGCCACTTTGCACGGGATTGCCGTCAAGCAAATCAAGTCAGCAGCAACCCCCCTTAGTCTCAGGCTTCCAACCAGCCACGTGGGCAACAGAAGAAGGCAGCACCAAATACCGGCCGTGTCAACTACGTCGCAGTTGAGGAGATATCGGAAGGAGAACCCGTTCTAGCGGGTATGTTCACCCTACATGACCAACCCACCCTCATTCTTTTTTATTCTGGTGACACTCATCACTTCATAAGTAATTCATACAAACAAAAATACCAGATATCCCCTACTTTGGTGAAATACCTGTATATTATCCGTTCACCCGGAGGTACTATTTCCGCCAAACAAATTATATCTAGAGCACCTCTTCTCCTAGGTGGACAAGTTTATCCTACTAATCTCATTATGCTAGAAGGGCAAGGAATAGATATTATTCTTGGGATGGCCTGGATGACTCAACATAGGGCTGTACTTGATGTACGTTCACGTACCATCCAACTAAATTCTCGGAATCAGGATCGCAACACTTTGATCCTTGAAAACCGACCATCAAAAATTTCAGCCACGCACCACATTGAGGATACTCGACTTGAAGAGATTCTAGTGGTCTGTGAGTACCCATATGTCTTTCCGAATGACCTCCCGGGTATGCCACCCGACCGGGAAGTTGAATTCAAAATTGAGTTGTTTCCGGGAACTACCCTGATTTCTCGAAGACCTTACAAGATGGCGCCGAATGAACTATCTGAATTAAAAGAACAACTTAAAGGACTCAAGGACAAGGGATTTATCCGTCCAAGTTCTTCACCTTGGGGATGTCCTGCGTTGTTCATAAAGAAAAAGGATGAATCATTGAGGCTATGTGTGGACTACCGTCCGTCGAATGCTGTCATGATCAAGAACAAATATCCACTCCCTCGCATCAACATTCTTTTTGATTGATTAGTGGGTGCTAAGGTCTTCTCAAAAATTGATCTTCGGTCCTGGTATCACCAAATCAAGATACGGCCAGAAGATGTTCCGAAAACAGCATTCTCGACTAGATACGACCTCTATGAGTATCTAGTCATGTTTTTGGTCTCACTAACGCACCGGCATACTTTATGTATCTCATGAACTCGGTGATCATGCCGGAGTTGGATAAGTTCGGTGTACTCTTCATTGATGACATCCTTGTTTATTCCAAGTCCCAAGAAAAACATGTTTAACACCTCCATATCGTACTCCAAAAGATAAGAGACCATAAGTTGTATGCAAAATTCAGCAAATGTGAGTTTTGGTTGAGGGAAGTGCCTTTCCTTGGGCACATCATATCAGCTGGAGGAATAGCAGTCGATCCAAGTAAGGTTCATGATGTGCTAAAGTGGAAATCTCCCACCTCCGTTCATATAGTTCGTAGCTTTCTGGGATTGGCAGGATACTACCAGAGGTTTATTCCCAACTTTTCTATGATTTCTAAACCAATAACAGAGTTGTTGAAGAAAGGCGTTAAATACGTGTGGAGTGAGGCTTATGAGGAGGCTTTTCAAACCTTAAGAAGCATCTCACCACAGCACTCATGTTAGCTCAGCCAGATATAACCAATGAAAGTGCATCTAGGCATCCCTTATGGGTTTTGGTTGATTTATGACAAACAAATGAGACCCTAACAAAATTGTTGAGATGAGCGCAGGTTCTCAAAGAAATTAGGAAGAAAGAGCAAAAAGAAAGGAGAAGGAGGATCCAAATTGATAAGATCTCAAGAACTGAAAAGATTAGATCACTTAGTATAGTGTGTTGGAGAAACACACCCCAAGAGCTCAAGTGGAAGAAATCACACTAACTGCAAAAATTCAGCATGTGCGGACTAGTCCGATATTAACCGGACTAGTCCGATTTTCTTTCTAACTACAAAACGGACTAGTCCGATATATCTCTGGATAGACAACGGACTAGTCCGCACTACTACAGACTAGTCCGGTATCTCACAACACTTAGGGTCTTCTACACACCGCACACCGGACTAGTCCGGAGTCAACCACGGACTAGTCTGGACATCGCAAACCCTAACGTAACCATTGAAAACCCTACTATAAAATGAGGTGTACGGCCATACCAACATAACACTTCGACCCCCTGCGTCGTCACACCTTCCAAGAGCCCAAAATTCACATCTCTCCACACATTCTAATTCACGAAGGATCAATTCTTTGGGGATTAGCAATTGATCAAAGGAGAGACTTGTTCTACACATCTTGAGCTCTTGGGTTTGATCTCTCGCACACTCTTGTTCGTTAATTGTTCATCTTTTGAGTGTGTTTTGTTGTGTTCATTCATTGTAACTCTTGGGGAGCCCTCAACTTGTGAGAAGGCCCCTTGAACGATTTATTCCCCTTTGTGATTAGTGGAAGAGAATCGGCCTTCGTGGCGATTCGACGAGGATAGGTTTGGTGAAGACCCGGTCCTTAGTGGACTCCTCAACGGGGACATAGATTTCCTTCGTAGAATTGAACCTCGGGATAAACACTTGTCTCCTACTCTTGTTCATTTATTGTTTATCATATTCTAGTGTTTAATTAATCTTGTTAAATTTACATTGAAGCATTGAAATCAAAGTTGATCTTTGTCATTCATTGTTTAACTTTTGAAATACATCTAAGTATCAAATTAATTTCCGCTGCATAAAGTGCTAGAAGTGAAAAATTGATCAACTTTGATCTCTCTAGTCCACGCATACCGGACTAGTCCGCATAGTACCGGACTAGTCCGATTTTTCTCTGTTTAGAAAACGGACTAGTCCGCACTCTACCGGACTAGTCCGATTTCCCTATATTTGATAAACCTACTAAGTGTTTTAGGGATCAACAAAGCGTCGAAAAGCCTATTCACCCCCCCTCTAGGCTACATTCAACCAAACCATTTGATGTATATTGTGATACATCAGGCATGGGTCTCGGATGTGTTCTTATGCAAGAAGGCCGAGTCATTGCCTATAAATCTCGTCAACTGAGAAGGCATGAGCAACACTACCCAATTCATGATATCGAGTTAGCTGCAGTTGTTCTTGCCTTGAAGGTGTGGAGGCATTACCTCTTGGGAATTTTAGTTCACCTGCACCGATCACAAGAGCCTCAAGTACATTTTCACTCAGAAGGAGTTGAACATGAGGCAACGCAGATGGCTGGAATTAATCAAAGATTATGAGTTAGAGATTCACTATCATCTCGGAAAGGCAAATGTTGTGGCCGACGCTTTGAGTCATATCTCATGTTCACTACTTACCCACTCATCCAGCCGAAGCCGAAGAACCCATCTTTTGTGTGATTCCACACGGAGCTCTGTATAACCTTGCTCTTATTCCCAACATATGCGAAGAAATCATAGCAGCCCAGAAGGAAGATGTTGGAATGTCTCACATCCGTAGAAGGATGAAAAATGGGGAAATGAAGTGTTCCAGCGAGGACGTAGAAGGAGCCATATGGTTCAACAACTGACTCGTAGTTCCTAAAAATCAAGAACTACGGTGGAAGATTTTGGATGATGCTCATTTGTCAAAATATTCCATTCATCCGGTCAGCAACAAAATGTATCAGAACTTGAAGAAAAAGTTCTGGTGGACTCGAATGAAAAGAGAGATCACTCAGTATGTGGCCGAGTGTGACACTTGCAGAAGAGTCAAGGCCGATCACGTGAAGAAGGCAGGATTGTTGCAGCCTTTGAGCGTTCCTGCGTGGAAGTGGGAGGACATCAGTATGGATTTTATTGTTGGATTACCTCTCACATTTTGCAAGCATGATTCAATTTGGGTCATCGTCGAGCATCTAACCAAATCAGCCCACTTTATTCCCATACATACCAGATACAACACCAATAAGTATCCGGAGTTATACATATCTCGCATCGTGTGTGGGGCTTGGTTGGGCAACAGCGTCCTAAATGAATGTTTACATGGAGTTCCCCGCACTATCATATCAGACAGAGGCGCACTGTTCGTTGCTCGATTTGGGAGCAACTACATGTGTCCTTAGGAACTAAGCTCATTAGAAGCTCCGCATACCATCCTCAGAAAGATGGTCAGACTGAGAGAGTAAACCAAATGCTTGAAGATATGCTACGAGCTTGTACTATTTTCTACGGAAGAAATTGGGACGATCATCTACCTCTGGCCGAGTTCTCATATAACAACAGTTATAAAGAGAGCATCCAAATGGCACCATATGAGGCTCTATATGGTGGGAAGTGTCGGACGCCCCTCAATTGGTGTGGGTTGGGTGAAAGGGTCATTTATAGGGTTGATCTTGTTAAATAGGCCGAAGAACAAGTGAAAATAATACAAGCGAACCTCAGGGCAGCGAAGGCTCAACAGAAAATTTATGCAGATAAACAACGTCAACCCCTTCAATTTGAAGTAGGAGACCATGTATACCTGCATGTTTCTCCTATGAAAGGGGTGCACCGTTTTAGGGTCAGAGGAAAACTAGCTCCGTGATTCATCGGTCTCTTTCCCATCATCGAGAAATGTGGAGCCATTGCGTATCGCTTGGAGCTGCCTACGTCATTATCCGGAGTGCACAATATTTTTCACATCTCCCAGCTGCGAAAGTGTCTAAGGACACCGTCAGAAGTCCGCATGGAGGACACAGAAGCTTTACAGCCCGATCTCACATATACCGAGCATCCCGTGAGAATTGTTGATGTGAGTGCAATGGACTAATCATTCCGCTGAGGAGGCAACTTGGGAGCAAGAAGATTATCTCCAATCGCATTATCTGGAGCTATTAGCGTCATATATCCGGCAAACATATACCCTCTCTCCGAAAGTATTTTCTCAGGAACTACAATACAATTTCTGCAAATTATGAGTTGAACCCGTGTTTAAAATATAAAAAGTCATAATTTAATTTCCCTGTGCCAAATTTAAATCTAGGTTCATCAAAATTAAGACATATTGGGTAGAACACCTCTGCAAATTTTTACTAATTTAGGAGGCCTCTAAGCAATTGTTTTGAATTTACAAGAGGGCTGCAGATTAGAAATTCACAAAAAAAGGGGCAGTGGACTCCGCCTGTCAGTGGCTTCTTCTTCCTTCTCTCTGCCATTCTCGGGGCTGCGGCTGCTGCATGCCCGCCAGCGCGACGGCGTGCAGTGCGCGCCCGCGGCTGGCCGCTGCAGCGCCTTAAACGCCCCTCTGTCGCGCGCCGCTACCTCATTTCCTTCAATCCGCCGAAAACAGTTTGCTTTTCTTTCTCCTGAGCGCCATTGCCATAGTGCCGCCTACTTCGCAGCCACGCCGCCTCCTTGCCCAACTGAGGGCACCGCCGCGTACACCTGCTCGGTCTCCACCTCCCTAGCTTGCTCACACGCCTCCATTCCCTGTGGCGTGGACGAATTTGATGTTTTTCCTCCTAGGCCAACCATCGGACATTCATCGACCTCGCAATGAAATTCGTCGTACACAGTGAGCCTCACATCGATTCCTTTCACTTCGAGCTAGCTGACTCCGGGCTCATCTTCCTAATAAGTTTTCCCCAATTTTTTGTGGTCGAGAATGAAGAAAATCATCATCTTCTTCGCCGCTGACCTCAACCGAGCCGCTTCTCACGTTGCGAGCCCTCTTCCGGCCGTCCCTGCTCTGATTAGCATATCTGCCGGGGTTCCTCAACCTCTAGTGAAGCTCACTGATCAATTTCCCCGCTGCATTGTGCCTTCTTTCCACCTCACGCCGCCGCCGAAGCTCTATAGCCGCTGCTACACGCCACTGGCCAAAACCGGTGAGTGCCGACCGTCCTACACCCCTCAAGTGTGTTCTGAAATTCACAGCAATCATTTTGCGCCAAGATCCGGTGAGAATCGCCGCCGGGAGGCCAACTCCGGCAAGCCTCCGGCGAGCAGCCGCCAGCCATGGCCACTGGCTGTGGTGCGCATGCTCCAGCTGGGATCTGGTGCGGCCAGGGCCAGATCCCATGCGCCCAGGCCGCCCTGTGGCCCTGTGTGGCTGGCTAAGCCCTTATAAGCGATTTTCCTTTAAAAACAAATTCTAGAAAATGCTGTAAGATTGAAAAATCCATAGAAAATTGTGTACAAATCATAAAAATGTGAAACTAATTTTGTTTGATTCCGAACAACCATATCTTTACATTGGATCATCTCTCTCTATATGAAAATTCCCAGAATTTTGTACAAAATTAATTTACACATAGATATTAGAGAATCAATTCTATAAGATCCATCCATTAGATAATTCTGTAACTTTGCTAGAAAATCATTTACGTGCCCTTGTATACACAGAAAAAGTCTCATCCTTATCTGACCAATCGATACTTGTAAATTAAATTATAATCTATGTGTATATATAGAGATTACATGACTTATGAATAAGCTGCAAAAATTTGAATTTAGATCTTTTAAAACAATATCTGGGAGCTTAAGAACGAAGTCCTCTATTATTTAAATAACGCTGAACTACCATTTGTATTATATTAGCATCCATGTATTAAATTACTAATAGAACATTTTATATGTGTGTATGCAATATATATCGGTAGAGCACGAGACAAAGATCGCCAAGGAGCTTAACTCGGAGGACATGGCGAGTGACTTTATTTCTACTAACTTTATCCCCGAGCAAGGAAAGCCCCGGTTTACATTAGCCTTTTTATAAATATTTCCTTTTTACATCAATATGTGCCTAGTGTTATGTGATTGTGCATTAAGTTCTAGGATTTGGGTGATACTCCACTTCCATGGCTTATAAATCCCTATTAGCTCAGTGGGTAGATCAGCTATGTGATTATTTCTTGCTATGCTAATTAGACATATCGAATGGTAGAAGTCGGGTATTCGGAAACTATTCGCGAGTTATAAGATTTTCTAGGAAATATGGGTATGACAAGGAGTTCTTGGATCACAATTAACAAAGGTAGACTGAGCAGGTAGTAGGAAGCAACGGGACATGATCCTGTGTGAGTAGTCCTGCCTGTGTTGCTTAAGGACCGTGTCATAGTCGGCCCTGGTAAACAAGTATTGAATGTATCTGTAGCATGCTAGTGATATGGGCACTAGTAAACCGATGTAACTTGGTCACCCTAGATCCCGACGATCATTCCACCGACCTTGATCAGGTGTTGAGAGGGCAGTAGGTAATCTGCTCACGGAGATCGTCCCAGTCAGACATCTCGAGTAGGGAACCCTCTTTCCGGGCCGACAAACTTTTTTGGAATTTGGGATGTCCTGAGAAAGGTTGCCATGTATGAAAGTTGTGAAGTGCATCGTATACGACTTCGGGAAGTGCGTATGTGTCATGCTTTCGGGTTTCTCTTGCAGGAATAAAAATTGGTTTGAATCACCGTCACTCACAGATAATGAGTACCGCTTGTTCGCTGCGTCGTCAAGTAGTAACAAGTTGAAATTTCTATTAATATGGTCAGGTCTGGAATCAGATCAATTGTTGCTATGCAAACTTGAGTTCTTAGGTTAGCTGCCAACTAAATTTTATTCTTTTGTGCCACTAAAATGCTGCTATAATTTGCTAATTAAGGACACACAGTTAGGCTTCTTTTATGCAAAACAGCCCCTACTACCAATGTTTCCACTCCATATTAGTAGAGGTGTTAGAGAGCCTTTTGATGGGTAAGTCTTGCTGAGTATTAGTTGCTCAGGGTTTGTTAAATTATGTTTTTAGGTAATTATGAATTGGTTCCTGATGATAATATTGAAGGGCTCCCGAATAAAGTGCCGTCGTTTGAGGATTGGACGGTTCAATGGGAACCTAGCTCGCCGCAAGAGTGAATGATGTAATGCTAGAGTGACATATCATTGGGCTCGCTATGTTGCTACCGCCTGAGTCTATGTATTCGTCGAGTTGTAATATCTAGTTGTGTCTCCGTTATTTCCAAACTCTGATCAAAACTCGCACTCGGATGTAATATAACTAAGTGAACCCCATGTTGTAATATTTTCATATTATTATATCTGAGCTGTTCGGTGTCGCCGTGTGTGGAACCACTACCCTTGATCCTGGTTGTCAGGACTCCGGTCCTCACATCTGCCCGCCGCCGCTGCCCCGCCACCCGAGGCCGCCCCCGAGGTCCCATTGCCTCCCCGAAGCTCCCCGGCGCCGCCGCCGGCCACCCCCCGTGCCGCCCCCGGCCGCCCTTGTGTCGTGTCGCATCCGGACTCAAGTAGTTGTGTGTTTTTGGTGTTTAATCTATGTGAATTGCTTGTATTAGTGTTTAATTGCATTATAAATTTAGTTGTTTTTAATTTATGTAAATTGCTTGTTTTTGTGTTTAATTGAACTGTAAATTTAGTTGTCTTTAATTTATGTAAATTTCTTGTATTAGTGTTTAATTACATTATAAATTTAGTTGTCTTTAATTTATGTAAATTTCTTGTATTAGTGTTTAATTGGATTGTAAATTAAGTTTTCTTTAATTTATGTAAATTGCTTGTATTAGTGTTTAATTGCATTGCAAATTTAGTTTTCTTTAATTTAAATTGCCGAAGGTCATCACAATCCATTCAAAGAGTCCCTCGAACCCCGGGCAACAGAAAGTTGTCTTCAATGTGTCTTCCTCATCCATGAAGATCTTGTTGTACCCCACATTCCCATCCAAGAAGCTGATCATCTTGTGTCCTGAGGCATTGTTGATCAACACGTTGGTAATGGGCATGGGGTACTCATCCTTGGGTGTACCCCGGTTGAGATCTCAAAAGTCTTTGCAAATCCCTAGTTTCACTATGTTTTTCTTTTTTACCGGGACTATGTTTTAGACCCACTCGGCATATCTATAAGGTCGAATGGAATTAGCTTTGAGTAGATGATTTACCTCTTCCTTGATCTTGTCCTGTATGGTCGGGTTAAATCATCTAGAAGGCTGCTTATGAGGTCTAAAACCTAGCTTGATCGGCAACTTGTGTTCCACAAGGTCTCGGCTGAGCCCTGACATCTCGGTGTACTCCCATGCAAAGCAATCCATGTACTCTTCGAGGAGTCTACTCATCGCTTCCTTCCGAGCACACTCGAGATTCATGTTGATGAAGGTTGGCCAATGTGTCGATCCATCCCCGAGGTTCACCTCTTCTAACTCATCCACAGAAGAAAACCCTTGTCCATGTTTTCCCAAATCATCAAGGTCTTCAACAAGTTCGCCCATATCATTTTTACCTAAACGATATCGCTCGGTTTTCTCCAACAGCAAAGTTAAATAACCTTTTTTATCTAACATACTTAAGTTACAATGCTAACGAGTGATATCAGTCAGCTTCACGCATACGGGTACAAACCCATCCCTTCCAACACTTACAAAGTCCTAGTCGGTGAGGTCTCTACTCGTGAAACATCTAATGTCATCGTGTTGGAGGTTGGATGACTTGGCCATCTCTACACAAGCCGAGTTGTCAGCTTCAACCAACTCTACTTCTTCGCTAACCCATTGGATGAGGCACTGGTGAAGTGTGGATGGCACACACCTGTTGGCGTGTATCCAATCTCGCCAAAGAAGTAGATTGTATCTACTCCGAACATTGACGACGAAGAAAGCTATGGGTATCGTCTTGCTTCCTATGGTACGTTCCACGTACAATACCCCTTTAGCCTCTGTTGGATCTCCAGCAAACCAACTTAGCATCGTGTTGGTCTTGATGAGATCATCTTCCCGATAACCAAGTCTCTCAATCATGGTTACGGGCATGAGGTTTGCCCCAGCTCCTCCGGCGACCAACATGCACCCAACTGGTGTTCCATTAACATGACCACGAATGTAGAGGGGTTTCATGTGTTGTCTGAGCTTCTCTAGTTTTTCAAATACAACATTCTTGGCTCCTAGATCAAGCTCAGCTACCTCAACCCCCGGGATGCAAAACTCAGCCGGTAGATGGAACACCATGTTTACTTAAACCTGGTTTTCATCCTTGCCCGCGATGTCTTCTTCTATTTCATCGTTTCCATCTTCCTCCGGGGCAATCCTCTTCTCTTTCCATATCTTCTTGGTGATCATTGGTCTTGCTTGGTTGAACCAATGATCCCTTTGCTCCTCCATCCTTCTCTCAGCAAGTTTAAGAGCTCTAAGTCTTTGTAGACGCCTCTTTTGAGTCTTGTTGAGCCATGTGGGACGCCATTGGGGTCCTGGCTTTGTTCCCAGAGCCACTGTCTTGATCGTGTCTTGTTTCACCTGCCCTAGCTTCATGTCCCACCAGCTGAGTCGTTTTGGAGCTGTCTTAGAATGGCCGGTTGATGTCATAGGTTGTTGAAGCCATGGACATTCAACCGGCCTTTGCACCTTGTTTTTGGGTGCTGGTGTTTTGTCTGGACCAACGATGATCCTTCCTTCTCGAGACACCAACCGAGAACACTTGACAGGAGGTCCTGGATCACGTCTGGCCCTCTCGGTTTGGTTTACACCAGCACCGGTCCTCACATTGGAGTTCCCTGCCTCGTGTTGCTTACCTGAATCTCACTTGTCGCCTTGGCCTTCACTTGCCGAGTTACCCGAGGCCAAATTACCTTGGATTATGCAAGGTACCGACCCGATCATCAACACTTGTTCACCCGGACTTGTGTTTTCCTTGACACGTGCTTCTGAGGTGAGGTGGGAGTATCAGCACCATCTAAAGGTCTTTGTTTTGGTTTCCAAGCTGTGATGCTGTGCCCATGCCCTTCTGGACGATGCTTTCGTATCTGTGCTCCCCGAGCCCCTTGGGAGGACAATTCATCTTGAAAAACTATCGGCTTCCCAAGGTGCCAATAGTTCCCGGGTCATGCCCCCCGATCCCCTTGGGAAGGCTGTTTAACTTGGAAAATCATCGATTTCGCTATATGCCGATGGTTCCCAAACCCGGTTCTGCAGAGAGTGCTCCCAAGACTCCCGTTGAGTATGCCGAGGGTCCATCACACTTGAAGCCTCTAAGCCTGTGGAAAGCACTTCTCTCTTGCCTCCTTCTCAGGTATTTTCCGATTACAAACTCGTAAGTTGGCTTCACCAAAGTTGTCTTCTTCGATTCATTGAGTTTCCATACACCAACTTTGAGGTTTCTTGGCTTGATCATCCTATTGCAAAGATCATCAAACACGATCACATCTTTGCCTTTCATTGTAGCTGCTTGATCGGTCCTCACGAGGATCTTCTTCCCCTCAAATCTTACCATGGTAACGAAAAAGGGGTCGATGTCGAGCTTCATTTGGTGCCTATCACCGAGTGTCAAACGTTCGTCATTGAGAGGCGATTGTACCTGTCGACGGAAGGAGTTTCAATCGTTAGTAGAATGAGAGTATAAGTCCTTCCACTTCAATAGCATTTGTTGGCTAGCTGCTCAGGTGGTGGGATAACATGGCCGTTCTTGAGCTTGATCACCCGATTTTGCAAGAGCACGTCGAAGAGCTTATCGCACTTCGTTATGTAAAAGGTGAACTTTTTCTCCTCCTTCTTCCCGGGGCTGGGATTCAAGAATGTACAGGCTAGGGGCTTGTTCTTGTGGTTTTCAACCCACTCGGCAACACAAACGTCCATTTCCTCCGCGCTGGCCGAGTCTTCCCCGAGGTTGTTAATATGTTGCTTTTCTCGGTCCCTGTGGTTGGTTTCTTTGAACATGCCGTGTGATTTGGCTTCTCTGGATAGGTTCTTGTAAAGGTCCCAAAATTATGAATACAAAGAAACACTTGTTTGCAAAGTTTTGGTTCATATTTGTGAAATTTGGGCCTTGTTAAAACTTTTCCCCACATGTGATAACACACATGAGGGTTTTCTTCACACAAGTCAATTGTTTATTTGAAAACTTGGAACCCAAGAGGGGTCTAAAACAAAGATGGGAAGTTCCCATATGTGTGGAAAAACAAAAAT
Source organism: Neostapfia colusana (assembly GCA_030760725.1). Classification (NCBI taxonomy): domain Eukaryota; kingdom Viridiplantae; phylum Streptophyta; class Magnoliopsida; order Poales; family Poaceae; genus Neostapfia; species Neostapfia colusana. The sequence goes on from JASWHV010000006.1 coordinate 6,705,891, forward strand.
CAGATTTGGAACAATTTGTTCAAACAAAAATTCAAATGAGAACAACACAATGGAATTCAAAGCTGTTGTGCTAAAAATCTCATTTGCAGCAGCCAAAATAAAAATCAGATTTCATATTTGAATTCCTTGAATCCAAATTAGGGGGTGTGCAAAGTTTCATGATTTATGGAAATGATTTGCAACCCATTTTCCAAAATGGACTTTAAATGACAAAGAATTCAAACACTCATTTGAATTTGGATGAAACTTGCCCAATTATCCAAATGCATACCAGATTTGAATTCCCACAATTGAATTCACCCAATATTCAAACTTGAGAGATATTTGGAGGGGGATAAGGAGGGACTGATCAGGGGGTCCCACATGTCATTGAGTGAACTGAAAATTGCAAAAGATCTCACAGTGTTGGGTCTCTGTTTGCTTTCTTCAGTCGGCACCCGACACGGACGGGCGCAGCACCGGGCGACACCGTGTTCAGCCGACGCCTCCACCTCCTGCTGGATTTCGTCGCGCTGGAGAGCCGCCCGACCGTCTTATACCTTCTCCTGTGCCTCCTTTTGCCTCAACACCGAAGCCTCCACGCTGTTCTTCCCTTCCTCACGCGAGAGACCAACCGAGAACAGCCGCTGAACTCTCGGTCGATCGCCCACCGCCTAGCTTGCGTGCGAGCCCCGGCTGATCAGCAAAATCACACCGCAGAACCTTCCACGACCTCCTCGTGCCGTCACCGAGGGAGTTCTTGCTCTCCACACCGAGGTACCCCAGTTTCGGCGGCAGCCGTTACACAACCGAGAGAAGGCGCTCCCGTGGACAGCCTTCTCCAGAGCTTTTCACGACCAAACAAGGCCACCGGGGGACGCGCAAGGTCTCCGTGCAGCTTCCACCCGAAGCACAGAGCCTGTCTCGGCCTCTCGACAACGAATTTCGAAGATCCTCTCCGGCCAGTGAAAACTGACCCGCGGGTATGAATCCATGAAATTCTCGAGTTATATTCATTTAGAGCTCTGCAAATTTCGCACATAGAACCTATACTGGTGTAGCAACCTTTCTTCTTCACAAAGCCTCGCATGAAACACATTGTGCACGGTGCAATTTCACTTTTTACGACGGCGGCTATGGCGGGAAGGTGCGGGTGCACGGTGAACCCTAGGGTAGAGCCGTTCCCGAGCCCATATGCGGCCATGCCAAGCTTGGCCAACCTCCACCGGTGCTGTAGAACCTTTCTAGGAAGCTTTTAGCGGGCTGGCTCAACGGGGCGACGTCGCCGGACTTCATCCGAGCCGGTGCACCGTCGCGGGCTAGTTTGGGGGCCCTGCCAGCTCGAGCAAACCCCATCAGCATGTTCCTCGCGGGGAATTATGGGCTGGCGGCGAGTTTCAGCGGCAGGGGTGGTTGGACGACCGATTCCGGAGCTTCTCCGGCGAGCCCGACGGCGGAATCGCGCGGGAGCGAGAATTGGAAGACGACCCCCTGGGCCCGCGTGCCAGTGACTCGGGATAGAAGAGCTAGATCCTCTGTGGCGCGGGATCGGCTGTGACAGTGCGGGAAACAACCCTGTGACCCCGTGCGGCACGCTCCCGGCAGCAGACACGTGTCCCTGGTCCCACGGTCAGGTTTAAACATTTCTCGGATTTATTCAAATTCCAGATTTTTCCCCAAACTTTAGAAGAGCATAACTTTTGCTAGGAACCTCCAAATTTAGTGATTAAAATTGGGTTAGATTCAGATTGACAAACTCTATCCAAATATGCAACCCAATTCGTATGAAGGTCTTTACTTAATTCTGTAAAATTCTTTGAAGCTTTTCAGAAAAAGAATTTTAGAGGGAGTTTGGTTTATCCAAAAATGCTAAAATTTTGCCATAATATTCTTTGGGGTGTTATTAGACTCCTGTAAAAGTTTCAGCTCATTTGGAGTTGAATTGATCAGGGTAATTCAGATTGTAAGTTCCTGTATTCAAATGAATACAGAAACATTTTCAGAGAATTTCCAAAACTTGTAAATTCAGTTCTGGGAAATTATTAGCTCCAAAAATCCTAGGAAAATTCATGCAAACTCTATAAAATATAATTGAAATTGTGGTTCACTGAGTTTGACATGAACATGGATGTTACCTCAGAATTAATTCATCTTTGATTAAACACTTAGAGAATTATTCTGAATAAACCACTCCATGAAACGTGCTAAATTTTGGTCCAAAGGACTTTATTGTGACAAGGAACTCACATGAAAATTCTCAGCTCCATTAGAGCTTTGGATCACCACTGTCATGTGTAATCTCTTAAGGTGATCAACACTTAAGTGGGAAAGCACTTAACATTTGATCTTAGTGTTTAAACCCAACCCAAACCACTAGCACCAGTGTCATTTTAAATTCTTAAACAGAGTTCCAGTTTTAAAACTGTCATTAGATCTTATTAGCAAAAGCTTTTCAATTAAGTACATATGCATGATCATATCGTGTAGCATATACGTGAGGAAGGTGAGAAGAACTTGAGGTGAAGATCAAGGAGGGAGGAAAACAAGTGATCAAGCTCCAAGTGATCGTCACTAACTGATTTTAACCTTAGTCACCTGCAAAACAGGCAAGCCCCGGTTTGCATTTGAACTGTTTTATAAAGCATTTTCATTTGTAGAGATCATAGCTTTGCATTGTTGATTGCATTACGTCTAGATGATATTGAAAACCCCACTTGCATGACCAGAAACACCTAAGAGAGAAAGTGTAGAATAGCAACTCCTCGAGGGAATTTGGCTACGCTAATGTTAGTAGGAAAGGTCCGGTAGAAGACGAGTAGTTGGAATCTACTCGCGAGTTTAGGGCTGGTGTACATGGAACGGGTCCACTTTAGAGAAGATGAGGAAAGTTCACACATAAGAAATGGAGACCGGGCAGGGAGGTTTAGATGCAGCAGGTTGCAGGCCGTGAGTGCATAGCCCTGCCTGTGTCGGTTAAGGCCCGTCCGTGCTTGGCCCTGTTGGACAAGTTTGAGTTGTGTACCGGGCGCATACTGGCTATATGGGACCCAGGAAACCGATGTACCTTGGGAGATCCATAGTGGAACTTTTCCAACTGCCTTAGCCTTTCGGCGTCAGGGTAGCAGGAGGTACCGTGCTCAAGAACATACCACAGCGGGTATGTACCTTGAGGGAGCTTGCGTACTCGGGGCAGTTGGACTGCGTCCAATGTGGAAGATCTTGGGAAAGGTGGCCGCGTACAACGTCAGTCGAGGTTGCTGCCGGCAACTCGGAGTACGGGTGTACGTGTCGTGTAGTCCGGGCGTGTACTGATTCGAATCACCGTCGCTCGCGGTTATATGAGCATACTTGCCCACTGCGTCTTGACGTAGTAACAACTGGAATTGTTTATCTTTGAACTTGATAAGGCTGTACTATAACTTGTATTGCAACCATGATTGAATTAGAGATAGGCTCATTAAAGTTTACTTTCACTTTGTGCAAGGAGCATCGCAACAAAGCGTTTCTTGTTTGATTGTGGAGTTGCGATGCTTTTCGGCTCAAGGTTTGCACAATGAGGCTTAAAATCTGAAAGTTAAGGATCGACTCTAGGCGAGTCCTTTATGCAAATCTAGCCAACCTAATTGCAACCGTCGTACATTTAGAGTTTCTTGTTTAGGAGAGACGGGTCAGACTTGCTGAGCCTATGTGCTCACACTTGCTATATGAGTGGTTTTGCAGGTTAACATCGATGCTGAAAAGAAGGTTGTACGGTGAGACTCGGAGACTTCCGAGTCGTTTGACACAGGGAGAACCCAGCCGCTGCTGTTTTCTTCGTGTTGCTAGCGAGAGGAGTCCGCGGGCTGGACTTCATCTCGAGTGCTCTTAGTTATTCGACATGATTTGATATAGACTTCCGCTGTAGTTACTTGATGTAAAGTATTTACAAAGAAAAACTTGTAAGCTTCCGCTATTGTTTTATGTAATACATTGTTCCTCATATGTGTGCTGCTGGGTGCCACACAACACGGCACCACCCAATGCGATTCCCGGGCGAGTGGCCTGTCTCGGTTGAGCGAGTCATGTCAGCGTGGTATCAGAGCTGAGCCCTGTCTCAGTCGGTACCGCGCCCGTCTCAGTTGTTATCAGAGCCGCATTGGTAATAGCACACAGAATAAGGAAGGTATTACGACAAAAATTTTAGGTTACGGTGAGGATACGGTACTATGCCCACATAAGGATTACTATTAGCTTAATATGAAGGTGGCAACCTAACTTATTTGTTATGTCAGAAAATCGTGCATCTCGGGATGATTTATGTCTTGGAGGGTGCACGTAAGCGCTGTCCACCAGTGCGCACAAGCTGAAGGGTGGAGCCCCACAGGTGGCAGGTAACCCGACTCGCTTTAGTATCCTCTACGACTCCTCATGTCGTTTGGGGTACTCGAGCAACGTCTGTCCCAGGCGTGCGTGGTGCAATTTGGGAAACCTGTCACGTGGTTAGTAACGTGAACACGTAGCTCAAGGCGTGTTTGGCTTGAGAACACCTGTGCGAGTGATGACGGACGGGTGTAAGAACTATATGGATACCGGGTTCGGTGTGCAGCCGGACCTGACGATTGAGTGTGACTTATGCAGGATCAACCACGAAATCGTAGTACGAATAGAACAAGTTTGCGAGTGATCGTTTTAGTGCCACCTAAGATACGTTTATGCCGGTATAATCCAGATAGGATTTTCTTTTGGTGAGGCTACGTAGTACCGACATGCTTCTTACGGTGCATCGACGCCGTACTAAACTTAATAACCCCTTTCCTTTGAAGAAATAACTCATGAACTAACTTTCAAATAAAAATGGAAGTTTGAAACAAATAATAGTTACTGAACTCTTATTTTGAGCTAAGATTCAAATGAGAGGAAGATTAGACTTCAAAGATTTCAAAAACAGAGTGCTCTGTTTTCAGCAGAAATTTGTGCTGGACATCAACAGAGCATAACTCTGGGTAGCTTGACCCAATTAAGGTGTATGATACAGTTCTGGAAATATTTTCAAGTGATATACAACTTCTTTGTAGACCTCCAGAGCTAAATCACATGCTAAATGGGTAGAAAGTTCAGAGCATGGTAAACTGTCCAGAACCATGACAGCAACAAAACCTCTCTGGACCTTTCTGTTTTTAAGCCATAACTTTCTGTAGAAAAACCCTGAAGAAGCCTATGATACACCATTGGATAGGTTATGAAATGTGCAACATTGTTTTAGTTCAAAGTTTGTTCAGGATCTTATTGTATTTACATATACAACTGTGATAAAATCAGCCACGTACAAAGGAGGTGCTGGCAAATTTTATCCAGGAATTCGGTCAATTTTGGGAAATCATAACATTTAATCCGGAGATGATATGGGGGCATCTGAGTACTCGTTGGAAAGATACTGAAGTTAAATTTAACTTTGGTATTCAACTTGAGTTATGAAAATGCTCTTAACTAGATCAAAATCTGGAGATAGTGCATAAAGGTCTGTCCTGTACAGATAGGCTGGATAGTTATGCCTACTAAGGAGTTTTGTAAACATGAATTTTGTTACTGCTTTCATAAAGTTTTGACATAATCATGTTTCCATTAGTCTCACATACTGCTGAGTTCTTGTTTAACTCATCTCAACTACATTTTACAGTATGGTTTGTACTCGCTCTAGGAGTAGGGCCGGAAGTTCTCGTCGAGGTGGTGAAGCTTCTATTCCACCATCGGAACCACCATCCACGGGATGGATGGATCTTGTGACTCGAGTCGTAGAGTCTAACCAAGAGAACACTAGGCTACTTGTAAGGGCCTCAGCTTTTGACACACATTTGCAGTGTTCATCACCACACCACACACCTCATGTGAGGAAGGATGATGAACACAAATGAAGAGCAAGTAACAATTATCAACATGCTCAATAGAGAACAAACTCACATATTGCAAAAGTGGTATTTACCACATGTGATATAGATGGGCTGGACATATGAAAACTCCTACACTTTGCTAAGGATGTCCATGCCAAGTTTCACCCAAATTCAAAACCCTTTTGAGGTTATTTTGGGTATAGTTAGGAAGAGGGCAGTTTGAAACCATATTCAAATTCAAACTGTTTTATCCCATGAATTTAAAAGTGGGAGGCATATTCTTACTCAGCACATTTTTGTGAGCCCACACACCAATTTTCACTCCATTTGGAGTTGATCTTGACATGAGCTAAGTGGGACAAATTCAAACTTCATTTGAATTCAAAACTGCACTTGTGCTGAAATTCACTCAAACCAAACCCAATTTGAACTTTGATCAATTCAAATGGTTCATGGGTGAATAATTTGAATTACCAGGGGTACTATGGGGTTCACTGTTTACAACAGTGATTAGGAGTAAATCTCAGAGGTTAAAACTGGAAGTGGGACCCACATGTCAGCCACTGCTCAGATCAAACCGACTGAGACTTTTCTCACTCGGGTCGCCGAGCCGCAGCTGTGATCGCCACCGAGGGCAGCCGCCGCGCCAGCAGCTGCTTGCCCACGTGCGGGCGCGAGGCGGTGCAGAGCCTTCTTAAGGCGCCTGCCCCCCTCCTCGGCCGAGGCATCACCGTTCTTCCCCGCAAGAACCCAGCGCCGGCCGAAATTTTCCGCAGCTCAGAATCGATCGGAGAACGCCGATCGCAGCTCCCTCCGTCCACTCCAGAGCCCCAGCAAGGTACTAGAGACCTTCCTCCATCCTCCCCGTTGCTAGAATTCAGTTGAAACCGATTGATATCGGCTGTGCCGAAAGATCAAATTCGGGACTTGGAACCGCCGCACCCCAGGCTCTCGTGGACAGCCCAACCAGGGCGTTGTCACACCCGAACCAAGGCACCCTTGGACGCGCTGGTGACCGGTGCTGCTCATCCCCGAGCCACAGCTCGAGTGGTTGCTCACCGGCGGCGAATTTCCACTTTTCCCCTTTCTGTGTGCAGAACAACCTTCGGGTACGATTCTGTTTAATTCGTGCTCTAGAAAGGACTAGAGGGCCTCAAGCCGCTCTCACATGAGCTAGACACGGTAACGCACAAGTTGCCTTCATAACTCTGGGCCGGAGAACCTCTGTACCCGGCGTAATTTGAGGTCTACCAATGGCGGAACGAACGGGCGGCATCGGGCGCACGGTGAGGACCTATTTCGGGCCTTCCCCGAGCTGCCTCGAGCTCATGTCGACCTTCTCTGAGGTCCACTGGTGCTTCCCGACCGGTTTTCCAAGTAGCTGAGGTGCTAGAGAAGTCAGCCGACATGGCCGAAGTCGTTCCGAGGTGGCGGCTCGTCGCCGACCATGCTCCGGCCATTGTCATGAGCAGCTGACCCTAGAATCCTGTTCCCCGAGTAAAAGTAGGCAGGGGCGGCCAGAATCGAGAAGTTTGGAGCTGTACAGAAGCCGGCGGCGAGCTCTCCAGCGAGGTCCCTCGGCGGCGGAGCGCGGGCGTCGCGAGGTTGAAGAAGGGGGTGGACCCCAGCTGTCAGCAGGAGATATTTTGAATCGGGATCCGGCTGCGGCCGGGATCGGGTGTGCTGGCGCGCAAAATCATTGTGGGCCGCGGTGTGCTGTCGCCTCGGCGTGCGACGCGTGTCCCCTGGGCCCACGCGCGAGTTTAAACTTTTCCCCGATTTTTAGATATCCTTCAAACTTCAAATCCTCATAACTTTGGCTAGAAAGCTCCAAATTGAGTGAACCAAATTTTGCTGGATTAAGCTCTCCGAGTACTTTCAAGCAAATCAAGTTTCACTTCATGAAAACCCTTAATTCTCCAGAATTAATTCCTCAAAATTTAAACTGTTAGGAATTTTAACTGGAGAATCCTTTGGAGGAAAATCCTGAAATTTTGCTGGGATGTTCAACAAAATATACCTGAAATACCATAAAAATTTCAGATCCATTTGAGCTCATCTGATCCACCTAATGGTGTGATTAGTGAAACTGTTCCAGAGAAAATAGAAAATGTTCAGAAACATTTTCAGAATTTTCTCTGAAATTGTTTAGCTCATAACATTAGCTAGGAACCTTCAAATTAAGTGAGACCAACTCCATTAGAACCCTCTGAAAATCTAGTTTTCAGAAAGTCATAGTTTGTTTCATGAAAATTCCTAGAACACCCTAAGAGTTCCAATTAAGGTCAAGGACATAATTAATTGTGGAGGGCTCAAATGAGCTTTGCTGCAACTAAAACTTGACCAAGTCTCTGTTTAGGTTGTAACCATGCCACAATAAAAGTTTCACAGTCATTAGGTCTTTCTAGCAAAGGTTATAACCTTCACAAATTCAAATTTAATATAAATGCATTCAAATTAATACATGTATGCCTTATATCATGTAGTCGCTAAGGTCGAGGAGGAACCCGAAGTCCTAGACTTCGTTACTCCGGAGGAGCAGCTAGCCTACGACCAAGAGCAGCAAGGCAAGCTCCGGTTTGCATTAACCCTTTTACAAGTGTTTATTGTTTTGAGCACATCTTTGAATATTGTTGTGATTCTTTGCATTAGAGTCTTGATTGGAAACCCAACTGCATAGCCAAAAAAACCATGGGTTGGGGTTAGGATTGAAAACCTCGTTAGCCACTGCGTTGCTAAGATAGAGTAGGATTCGGTACAAGTCGAGTAGTTGGAACTACTCGCGAGCATAGGCTAGAGGCACTCAGCTCGGGTAGTGATAGCACATGAAACACATGGCAAGAAAATGAGACCAAGCGGAGAGTAAGGGCAGCAGGACTTTGGGGCCTGTGTGCTGTAGCTCCGCTTGTGTCGATTGAGGACCGAGCCGTGTGCGGGCCTGTTGAACAAGCTAGAACAGTACCGAAGACCTACCGGCTCTATGGGAACCGGGAAACTGATGTAACTCGGGTAGCTGGGTGTTGAGGCATAGCTAGTCGTTCAGAGGGTAGGTTGAGAGCTCGAGGTGTAAATCGGCTGGCGGCACTGAGATGCGCATGCAGAGACCTCTTGCTCGGGACGATTGGACCGGTTCAACATTTGGCTAACGGGTGAAAAGTAGTCGCGTACGGCGTCCGTGATGGTTGTGGTAGGCAACATCGAGTACGGGCGTACGTGACGGGTTGTTCGGGTAACCCTGCAGGTGTAAATCGATTATAATCGCCGTCCCTCGCGGTCAGTGAGTACCACTTGTTCACTGTACCGTGACGTAGAAAGAACAGGCTAGTCACATGTTAAAATGTTGCTGATTGAAAGATGGACATTGATTGTTAATGATATGCTGTAGCTTAGAGCTAACTAAAGTTCTTTTCAACTTTGGGCAAAGTACATGAGAGAAATGCGTTTCTTGTTTGATTGCGGCTCTCTCATGTGCCTTAGCGTAAGGTTCTCCACAACCTGCTGCTAAAACTTGAAAGTAAGATTCTACTAATTAGGCGAGTCCTTGCAACTGGTTTTTACCTCATGTAACCCATTACCCTCATGTAGAAGTTCCATGTTTAGGTGAGACGGGTCAGACTTGCTGAGCCTTTGTGCTCACTGCTTGTGTTTGAAGCTTTTGCAGGGTTCTATGAGGAAGGGACTCCCGAAGAGGAGACGGAACCCCAGGAGGGGAACCCCGTCGAGTGGGAGTCGTGCACGCCGCAGAGTTAGTGTGCTTGTGTGCTAGCAAGGATACGTTCGAGGGCTGAACGTGCACTTGATGCTTAGTCTACGCCCGCGAGTGTAGACTGAACTTATTTTGATGTAAACATGTTCATAAACTTGCTTATGTAATAAAATTTTCGCTTCCGCTTTGTACCTTTGACGTGTGTTATACGGTGTTGTGCAACGCAGCACCCCTCAGCGTGATCCTGGCTCGACAGGACCAATGGGGTCGTGTCAGCGTTGGTATCAGAGCTCTCTTGAGGTTTAACACAGTACAAAGGTCTTCTTTTTCAAAAATCCAGTGAGGAACGAGTTAGTAGCCCGTATAAGGATGTTATTAGTATATAGAAAGTGGCATATTAACCTATTTGATTATGTCAGAAAATCGTGCATCTCGGGACGTGTATGTCTTGGGGGGTGCACGTAAGCGCTGTCCACCAGTGTGCACAAGCTGAAGGGTGGAGCCCCACGGGTGGCAGGTAACCCGACTCACTTTGATATCCTCTACGACTCTTCATGTTGTTTGGGGTATTCGAGCAACGTCTGTCCCTGGCGTGCATGGTGCAACATGGGAGACCCCGTCACGTGGTCTGAAACGTGAACACGTAACTCAAGGCGTGTTTGGCTTGAGAACATCCGGGCGAGTGATGACGGCCGGGTGTACTAACTATATGGATTCCGGGCTCGGTGTGCAGCCGAGTCTGATGATTGTTTGAGTTTCTGCAGGTAGCCTGACCACGAAACGGTAGACGTATAGCATCCGTGTGCGAGTGACGAGTAGTGCCACTGAACTAACGAAGCCGGCTAAGTCCGGTATAGGTTTTTCCTTTGTGAGGACGTAGTACCGACATAATCTGGTGACGCATCGACGTCACACCCCATTAAATGAACAACTTCATTTAAAAACTTGAAGGTTTTGATCCAAAGTAGTAAAACTTGATGTAACTCCTTCCCTTGAGCAGGATATTCAAAGTTAACAAGTTTTCAACTTATAGGTTGTTAAGGACAGAGCACTCTGTTTTCAGCTGAATCAAGGCTGAAGTTAATCAGAGGTTAGAGGTTGAGTTCTTTCAAGGTTGGGGTCATATGATACATTTCTGGAAAGCTTTGGAAGAGCTTCACAACTTTTCTGTTGAGTTCCAGAGGTATTTCATCCCTTAACCACTCGAAAAATGCAGTAGAGTTGAAACTGTCCAGAAAACAGGACAGAGTAAAGACTCTCTGTAGACTCTCTGTAAATTAAGCATAACTTCCTGCATAAAAATCCAAAAAAATAGAAAATGAGGTAGTTCTGGAAATCTTATGAAATGGGTTACAACTTTGTAACAGAAAGTTTTGTCAGATTAGGAACAGAAGTAACTGGGATTCTTGGATCAAATCAGTACCTAAGGCAGGGAGGTGCTGTCCAATTGTTTCCAGAAATTCTGTTAACTTTGACATCTCATAACTTTTGAACCAGGACAGATCTTAGGCCAAGCAAATACTTTCTGGAAAGCTATTGAAGTTAGCTTTAACTTTGATGTTGAGCTCCAGAATTAGTTTTGCCTTTAACATGGCCTAAATCAGGTTGAAATGGAAACTGGTCAGGGCTGTCATGGGAACAGCAGATCAGCAGTCAAATTTGTTTAAAGATTTGAACTATGTTTCCAAGTTTTATGGGTTCAATGACATGTCTTATGTTATAACTCAATGGTTTACTGTTTAAATAAATATTTGAAATTTCTCAAATATATTTTTACAGATGACAGCAGATAAGAAGTTGGAGAACGGGTGGGTGATGTCCCACTGTTCTCACCGTAGCGGCTAACCGGAAGCATTGTGGCAAATGCTCCAATATTTCGGGTACAACCAGATGCCGCAATACTTCGCCAAGGAAGAAGGCGAAGAGGGGAACAAGACGTGGATGATCCATGTGGAAGTCCCTGCAGGACCTACGCCACCCGGTTGGGTGCCATTCACCATCACGGTGAGAGGAAGACAACCGGAAGGAATGTGGCAAGTGGCAGCCCGTGACACTATGTCACGTTTCTGCCAACTACACGTGCAGGCTTTGGAGGGCACTCTATACGCACTCGCTCCGGTGGAGGGACGAGCTCAGCATGTGTCGGAAGAGAGGTACCTGGAGGCAACGGATCCGAGTTGCCCAAGATACAACCCCGCGGAGGCAAACCTCAGCCTCCAGATGAGGGGGGGGGGGACGCCGTGATGGACAGCCAAGCTGTTCATACGGAGCGTATCACCACAAAGCTCAAGGAGAGCACAAGCCGTGGAGATCATTTCGAGAGTGCTCACAGCGCACTCCGCAATGTGCTCCTTCCGACGATCAAGCGACTGAATGAACAGCACAATCAGTTGCGTCGTCTGAAGAAGGCGAAGAGAAAAAGCCGTGTCGACATCGCTGCGTTACAAGGACTGGTGCAGACCCTAACCCAGCAGAATGAGGACCTTGCTCAAGAGCGGGACGACGCCATCGAGGAAGGACAAGGCTGGGAAGAGGACTAAAACCAAGCTATGGACGAGGTGCATGCTTTGCAGGGCCTCGTGCCCCCGGTGTTAGGCGTACCGGTGGTCTTGGGTCTTCCAGCAATGGGAGAATCCGGAATGGGAGAAGAGGTGGTAGATCCAGAGCCACCAGCAGAGGTATCGGAGGAGGACGACCCACAGGAGGTCGAGTTCTACTCCGAGTAGAGGGTTACAGTTGCCATGTAGGGCAGCCAGGGTAGCGTAACCCAACTTTTGTAATCGGTGACATGTCATGTAGACAGTAGCGTATGTATAGGTAGTGACGACATGAGCACGACTTCTCGGAGACCCGAGAATAATGTATCTTGTATAAAGTTTATGCTTTATCAATATATGTGAATGTTGTGCAAATTAATCATGTGTCACTTCAATACCTACTGTTGCTTATGGAATTTTAAGTAAGACATGTGCTAATTGCTGCTGTTTCGAATTTCAGAATGACGCGTACTCGTGCCAACCCTGACGTTGGGGGTACCAGTCAAGGGGGAGAGACCTCCCAACCACCTCCTGAGGACTCCTCGGGACAGCAACAGCAGCAACAGCAACAATAAACACCGCCACCGCCACTGCCAACGGTTACATTGGCCGACATCGTCGCGGCAATGGCGGGCTCGCATCAGCAACACACAGAGTTGCTGCAGACTCTTATTGCGAATACGTCTCGCCCAGAGAGACGTCAAGACCGTGAGGAGCGTCAACAGAGCTCCTACTCCGACTTCCTGGCAACTCATCCCCCGGTATTCTCAAGGGCGGATGAACCACTTGACGCGGACAACTGGCTCCGCGCCATAGAGATGAAGTTCGGGCTGCTCCAGCTCAGCGAGCAGCGCAAGACTCAGTTCGCGGTCCAGCAGCTCCAAGGATCCGCGAGCGCGTGGTGGGCCAACTTCTGTGCTTCACAGCCCACCGACCGAGTGATGACCTGGACGGAGTTCCGGACGGCCTTTAGGGCCTATCATATACCGCCAGGTTTAATGAAGAGAAAGATGCAGGAGTTCTTACACCTGCAGCAAGGGAGCCGGAACGCGCTGGAATACTCCAGAGCGTTCAACGATCTCGCGCTCTACGCATCGTATCACGCAGATACGGACGAGAAGCGGCGGGACCACTTTTACCAGGGGCTTAACCCGCTCCTGAAGGACAAGTTGGCGATGTTCAATCGCGGCAGCCTCAACGACATCATTGATGCTGCGATTGTTCAGGAGGACTCCGGCAAGGAGTTGGCGGCGGCAGAGCGAAAGCGAAGCGCGCCGCAAAGCAGCGGAGAAGGGGGCGGTCCTTCTCAGAAGTTTCGGATGGTGAATCGCCCACCATCAGGTCCACGCTGGCAACCACCACAGCGGTCGATGCCGTTCCGCAGTCGGCCGTACTCTTCACCGGCATTCCGGCCGGCACTGCCAGTACCACCACAACAACAACAGCAGCAGCGGGCGATGCCGCGTGCGTTTGCACCTCCGCAACGCATGCCGGGCTTTCATCCACCGAGCACTCCACCAGCAGCGGCCACATGTTACAAGTGTGGTCGTCCAGGACACTTCGCGAGCAGTTGCCCAGAGAGGCAAGGTGGCGGAGTGGCACCACAGTTTCCGGGGAGGAATCAACCCTGGAACCCTACTAATGCGCGGCGGGCAAACCCTAGGCCCGGCACCATCCACCAGCTTGCCATTGAGGACGTGCCGGAGGGCGAGCCAATCCTTGCGGGTATGTTCCAACTCCACCAGCATCCCGCTATAGTACTATTTGATTCAGGCGCCACGCATAGCTTCATTAGCCAAGCTTTCATTGATAACTATAGCTTGCAAATACTACCCACCGATAGTCCTTATGTGATCTGTTCACTGGGTGGGAAAATTTCAGCAAGCATGATGGTCCCAAAAGCGCCATTGTGCTTAGAGGGTAGAGTTTACCCTACGTCTCTCATAATTTTAGAGGGACAAAAGGTCGATGTCATCTTAGGGATGTCGTGGTTAACCCGCCACGGCGCTGTTTTAGACACCGTCCTCCGAGTCATGCACTTGAACTCAGAAGTGCACGAGTCTCACTCATTATTTCTGGACAGTCCGGAAATAAAACTTCCAAGTGTCTATCAAACCACAACCATCAGATTGGAAGATATTCCGGTGGTCCGAGAGTTCCCTGATGTATTCCCGGACGATTTGCCAGGGATGCCGCCTGATAGAGAGGTAGAGTTCAAGATTGAACTTGCACCGGGAACCACGCCAATATCCCGAAGGCTGTACAAGATGGCGCCCAAGGAGTTGGCTGAACTGAAGACTCAGCTCACGGACCTTCTGGAGAAGGGTTTTATTAGGCCGAGCTCCTCGCCATGGGGCTGTTCGGCATTATTTGTCAAGAAGAAGGATGAGACGTTGCGGCTTTGCGTGGACTATCGTCCATTAAATGCAGTAACCATCAAGAACAAGTACCCGTTGCCACGGATCGACATGTTATTTGATCAGTTGGTCGAAGCAAAGATCTTTTCCAAGATGGATTTAAGATCTGGGTACCATCAGATTAAGATAAGGGCTGAGGACATTCCGAAGACGGCTTTCTCGACGAGGTACGGACTTTATGAGTACCTGGTCATGTCCTTCGGCCTCACCAATGCTCCAGCTCACTTCATGTACTTAATGAACTCGGTATTCATGCCGGAGCTGGACAAGTTTGTCGTGGTCTTCATCGACGACATCCTAGTATATTCCAAGTCGGAGGAAGATCACAAGAAACATCTGCGTAGTCTTGCAACGGCTGCGGGATCACAAGTTATATGCAAAATTCAGCAAATGCGAGTTTTGGATATCGCAAGTGCCTTTCCTCGGGCATATCATCTCAGCGGAGGGTATCGCTGTGGACCCGAGCAAGATCACGCAAGTGCTGAATTGGAAATCCCCGAGAACTGTTCACGAGGTACGGAGTTTCCTTGGATTCGCGGGATATTATCGGAGGTTCATTCCGAACTTCTCGAAGATTGCCAAGCCAATGACAGAGCTGCTGAAGAAGGCTACCAAATATGTTTGGCGTCCAGCATGTGAAGCAGCATTCAAGGCTTTAGTCAAGCACCTGACATCAGCACCGGTTTTGGCGCAGCCAGACACAACAAAACCGTTCGATGTGTACTCCGATGCATCCGGCATTGGGCTCGGATGTGTGCTGATGCAAGACCGAAGAGTGGTCGCGTATGGATCACGGCAGCTTAGAAACCATGAGCAAAATTATCCAACTCATGACTTGGAGCTCGCTGCCGTGGTACTTGCACTAAAAATGTGGAGGCACTACCTACTCGGTAACCTCGTACATTTATATACCGACCACAAAAGCCTCAAGTACATATTCACTCAGAAGGAGCTGAACATGAGGCAACGAAGATGGTTAGAACTGATAAAGGATTACGAGATAGAGATCCATTATCATCCGGGCAAGGCAAACGTAGTGGCAGATGCGCTGAGCCGCAAGTCACACGTCAATAATCTGACCATCACACCGTTGGAAGAGAGCGAACCACCACTACATGTGATTCCACACGGAGCTCTCTACAACCTAGCTTTAATCCCCACCATCCGTGAAGAGATAGCGGCAGCCCAGAAGAATGACAAGGGCATGTAACATTTGCGGAGACGTGTAGACAGTGGGGAGTTGAAATGTTTCCGGAAGGACGGAGACGGCGTCCTATGGTTCAAGGACCAGATTGTCGTACCCCGAAACCCGGAATTACGGAAGAAAATCTTTGATGAGGCTCACTTGTCAAAGTTTTCTATTCACCCCGGCAGCAACAAGATGTATCAAGAACTGCGAAGGAAGTTTTGGAGGACACGGATGAAGCGCGAATTTGCAAAATACGTGTCAGAGTGTGATACATGTCGAAGGGTGAAGGCAGATCATATGCGGAAACCGGGACTGCTGCAACCACTGGGCATTCCTGCCTGGAAGTGGGAGGATGTGAGCATGGACTTCATCGTCGGTTTACCCACCACCTTGCGGAAACATGATTCCGTGTGGGTGATCGTCGATCGGCTCACCAAAGTTTCCCATTTCATCCCGGTCAACACCAACTACAACGCCAAGAAGTACGCTGAACTGTACATCTCACGGATCCTATGCTTGTACGGCGTACCCGTACCATCATATCGGATCGGGGCACTTTATTTGTGTCCCGTTTTTGGGAGCAGCTGCACGCTGCCTTGGGGACGAAGCTGATCCGTAGTTCAGCCTACCACCCGCAGACGGATGGGCAAACGGAGCGGGTAAATCAAATCTTAGAAGACATGCTACGAGCTTGCGCTATCAACCACGGCAAGAATTGGGATGATCACTTGCCGTTAGCTGAGTTCTCGTACAACAATGGGTACCAAGCCAGCATCAAGATGGCGCCCTACGAGGCGCTATACGGGCAGAAATGCCGCACACCGTTGAACTAGTGTGAGTCTGGCGAAAGGGTTACCTTCGGGATTGACCTTGTCAACAACGCGGAAGAAAAAGTTCGACTGATTCAAGCGAACCTAAAAGCCGCTCAATCCCGTCAGAGACAGTATGCGGACCGGAGAAGGCGCCCATTACAATTCGAAGTTGGAGATCACGTATACCTACGGGTGTCTCCAATGAAGGGCGTAAACAGATTTGGGGTGAGAGGAAAGTTGGCACCCCGATTCATCGGTCCATTCCAGATTACCGAAAGATGTGGATCAGTGGCATACCGACTGAAATTACCAGAGGCACTTTCCGGTGTGCACGACGTCTTTCACATTTCCCAGCTGAGGAAGTGTCTCAAGCTATCAACTACCGTTCAGCTGGAAGACATTGAAGAACTGCAACCGGATCTCACCTATCGGGAGGAACCAGTGCAGATTATTGATAAAAGGGCCCGAACCACACGCAACCGTACGTTGTGGTTCTACAAGGTTCTATGGAGTAATCACTCCATGGATGAAGCGACATGGGAGAGCGAAGAATTCCTTCGCACTAACTACCCTGAATTTTTCACGTCGCATATCCGGTAATTTTTCACCGTCCTCTCTCTCATTTTCACCTTATAATCTCGGGACGAGATTCTTTTAAGGGAGGAGGAATGCAAGGGCCTCAGTTTTTGACACACATTTGCAATGTTCATCACCACACCACACACCTCATGTGAGGAAGGATGATGAACACAAATGAAGAGCAAGTAACAATTATCAACATGCTCAATAGAGAACAAACTCACATATTGCAAAAGTGGTATTTCCCACATGTGATATAGATGGGCTGGACATATGAAAACTCCTACACTTTGCTAAGGATGTCCATGCCAAGTTTCACCCAAATTCAAAACCCTTTTGAGGTTATTTTGGGTATAGTTAGGAAGAGGGCAGTTTGAAACCATATTCAAATTCAAACTGTTTTTATCCCATGAATTTTAAAGTGGGAGGCATATTCTTACTCAGCACATTTTTCTGAGCCCACACACCAATTTTCACTCCATTTGGAGTTGATCTTGACATGAGCTAAGTGGGACAAATTCAAACTTCATTTGAATTCAAAACTGCACTTGTGCTGAAATTCACTCAAACCAAACCCAATTTGAACTTTGATCAATTCAAATGGTTCATGGGTGAATAATTTGAATTACCAGGGGTACTATGGGGTTCACTGTTTACAACAGTGATTAGGAGTAAATTTCAGAGGTTAAAACTGGAAGTGGGACCCACATGTCAGCCACTGCTCAGATCAAACCGACTGAGACTTTTCTCACTCGGGTCACCGAAACGCAGCTGTGATCGCCACCGAGGGCAGCCGCCGCGCCAGCAGCTGCTTGCCCACGCGCGGGCGCGAGGCGGTGCAGAGCCTTCTTAAGGCGCCTGCCCCCCTCCTCGGCCAAGGCATCGCCGTTCTTCCCCGCAAGAACCCAGCGCCGGCCGAAATTTTCCGCAGCTCGGAATCGATCGGAGAACACCGATCGCAGCTCCCTCCGTCCACTCCAGAGCCCCAGCAAGGTACTAGAGACCTTCCTCCGTCCTCCCCGTTGCTAGAATTCAGTTGAAACCGATTGATATCGGCTGTGCCGAAAGATCAAATTCAGGACTTGGAACCGCCGCACCGCGGGCTCTCGTGGACAGCCCAACCAGGGCGTTGTCACGCCCGAGCCAAGGCACCCTTGGACGCGCTGATGACCGGTGCTGCTCATCCCCGAGCCACAGCTCGAGTGGTTGCTCACCGGCGGCGAATTTCCACTTTTCCCCTTTCTGTGTGCAGAACGACCTTCGGGTACGATTCTGTTTAATTCGTGCTCTAGAAAGGATTAGAGGGCCTCAAGCCGCTCTCACACGAGCTAGACTCGGTAACGCACAAGTTGCCTTCACAACTCTGGGCCGGAGAACCTCTGTACCCGGCGTAATTTGAGGTCTACCAATGGCGGAACGAACGGGCGGCATCGGGCGCACGGTGAGGACCTATTTCGGGCCTTCCCTGAGCTGCCTCGAGATCATGTCGACCTTCTCTGAGGTCCACTGGTGCTTCCCGACCGGTTTTCCAAGTAGCTGAGGTGCTAGAGAAGTCAGCCGACATGGCCGAAGTCGTTCCGAGGTGGCGGCTCGTCGCCGACCATGCTCCGGCCATTGTCATGAGCAGCTGACCCTAGAATCCTGTTCCCCGAGTAAAAGTAGGCAGGGGCGGCCAGAATCGAGAAGTTTGGAGCTGTACAGAAGCCGGCGGTGAGCTCTCCGGCGAGGTCCCTCGGCGGCGGAGCGCGGGCGTCGCGAGGTTGAAGAAGGGGGTGGACCCCAGCTGTCAGCGGGAGATATTTTGAATCGGGATCCGGCTGCGGCCGGGATCGGGTGTGCTGGCGCGCAAAATCATTGTGGGCCGCGGTGTGCTGTCGCCTCGGCGTGCGACGCGTGTCCCCTGGGCCCACGCGCGAGTTTAAACTTTTCCCCGATTTTCAGATTTCCTTCAAAGTTCAAATCCTCATAACTTTGGCTAGAAAGCTCCAAATTGAGTGAACCAAATTTTGCTGGATTAAGCTCTCCGAGTACTTTCCAGCAAATCAAGTTTCACTTCATGAAAACCATTAATTCTCCAGAATCAATTCCCCAAAATTTAAACTGTTAGGAATTTTAACTGGAGAATCCTTTGGAGGAAAATCCTGAAATTTTGCTGGGATGTTCACCAAAATATCCCTGAACTACCATGAAAATTTCAGATCCATTTGAGCTCATCTGATCCACCTAATGGTGTGATTAGTGAAACTGTTCCAGAGAAAATAGAAAATGTTCAGAAATATTTTCAGAATTTTCTCTGAAATTGTTTAGCTCATAACTTTAGCTAGGAACCTTCAAATTAAGTGAGACCAACTCAATTAGAACTCTCTGAAAATCTAGTTTTCAGAAAGTCATAGTTTGTTTCATGAAAATTCCTAGAACACCCTAAGAGTTCCAATTAAGGTCAAGGACATAATTAATTGTGGAGGGCTCAAATGAGCTTTGCTGCAACTAAAACTTGACCAAGTCTCTGTTTAGGATGTAACCAAGCCACAATAAAAGTTTCACAGTCATTAGGTCTGTCTAGCAAAGGTTATAAGCTTCACAAATTCAAATTTAATATAAATGCATTCAAATTAATACATGTATGCCTTATATCATGTAGTCGCTAAGGTCGAGGAGGAACCCGAAGTCCTAGACTTCGTTACTCCGGAGGAGCAGCTAGCCTACGATCAAGAGCAGCAAGGCAAGCTCCGGTTTGCATTAACCCTTTTACAAGTGTTTATTGTTTTGAGCACATCTTTGAATATTGTTGTGATTCTTTGCATTAGAGTCTTGATTGGAAACCCAACTGCATAGCCAAGAAAACCATGGGTTGGGGTTAGGATTGAAAACCTCGTTAGCCACTGCGTTGCTAAGATAGAGTAGGATTCGGTACAAGTCGAGTAGTTGGAACTACTCGCGAGCATAGGCTAGAGGCACTCGACTCGGGTAGTGATAGCACATGAAACACATGGCAAGAAAATGAGACCAAGCGGAGAGTAAGGGCAGCAGGACTTTGGGGCTTGTGTGCTGTAGCTCCACTTGTGTCGATTGAGGACCGAGCCGTGTGTGGGCCTGTTGAACAAGCTAGAACAGTACCGAAGACCTACCGGCTATATGGGAACCGGGAAACTGATGTAACTCGGGTAGCTGGGTGTTGAGGCATAGCTGGTCGTTCAGAGGGTAGGTTGAGAGCTCGAGGTGTAAATCGGCTGGCGGCACTGAGATGCGCGTGCAGAGACCTCTTGCTCGGGACGATTGGACCGGTTCAACATTTGGCTAACGGGTGAAAAGTAGTCGCGTATGGCGTCCGTGATGGTTGTGGTAGGCAACATCGAGTACGGGCGTACGTGACGGGTTGTTCGGGTAACCCTGCAGGTGTAAATCGATTATAATCGCCGTCCCTTGCGGTCAGTGAGTACCACTTGTTCACTGTACCGTGACGTAGAAAGAACAGGCTAGTCACATGTTAAAATGTTGCTGATTGAAAGATGGACATTGATTGTTAATGATATGCTGTAGCTTAGAGCTAACTAAAGTTCTTTTCAACTTTGGGCAAAGTACATGAGAGAAGTGCGTTTCTTGTTTGATTGCGGCTCTCTCATGTGCCTTAGCGTAAGGTCCTCCACAACCTGCTGCTAAAACTTGAAAGTAAGGTTCTACTAATTAGGCGAGTCCTTGCAACTGGTTTTTACCTCATGTAACCCATTACCCTCATGTAGAAGTTCCATGTTTAGGTGAGACGGGTCAGACTTGCTGAGCCTTCGTGCTCACTGCTTGTGTTTGAAGCTTTTGCAGGGTTCTATGAGGAAGGGACTCCCGAAGAGGAGACAGAACCCCAGGAGGGGAACCCCGTCGAGTGGGAGTCGTGCACGCCGCAGAGTTAGTGTGCGTGTGTGCTAGCAAGGACACGTTTGAGGGCTGAACGTGCACTTGATGCTTAGTCTACGCCCGCGAGTGTAGACTGAACTTATTTTGATGTAAACATGTTCATAAACTTGCTTATGTAATAAAATTTCCGCTTCCGCTTTGTACCTTTGACGTGTGTTATACATTGCACAAGAAGCAACGCAAGAACACACACGCTTACTCCAAGCTTTGGTACAGCAAGGCGTACTCCAGAACACGCAACAAGTCGTTCCGTCTCGGGACGCTTATCTGGATTTCTTGGTGACTCAACCGCCAATTTTTACTGAAGCCACCGAACCTGTGGAAGCAGATCAATGGCTTCGTGTCATGGAGTCGAAATTTGGAGTATTCAAGTGTGATGACTACCAGAAGACTAAGTTTGCCGCTCAGCAACTCCATGGAGCTGCCGGAAACTGGTGGAGTGAATATCTTGCCACCATTCCGGAGGGCCATCAAGTGCCATGGAGTGAGTTTTATGAAGCCTTTCGTACTCGTTACATACCACTAGGTATTGTCAAGGCAAAACGGGAGGAATTTTTTGGCTTGAAGCAAGGGGACATGAGTGTCCTCGAGTATGTCAGAAGGTTTAACCTTTTGGCCCAGTATGCTCCCGAATATGTGGCGAAAGAAGAGGCACGGTGTGACCTATTCTTCCATGGCCCGAGTGCCATATTACAGGATAAGTTGGCCGTACACAATAACAGCAGTTACACTGACATGTTTGATGCGGCTTTCATCCAAGAAAAGCCGACACTTGAGTGGCAAGCCGAGAAGAGAAAGATGAGTGAGATCGAGCAGGCTAGCACAAGTTATGTGCCTCAGAAGTACCGTTTGGTGTATCAAACGCCATCCGGTGAAAGATGGAGGCCACATGTACGATCAACTCCTCAGAGATTGATTACTGGTCAAGTTTTACAACTTGCACCACCTCCACAGCCGCAGCATCAGACGGTGGTTTGTGCTCCATCGCTGCAGCCATATGTACCTAGCAGTCCACCGCAAGTCAACGAAGAACCGGAGAGGCATCCGTGTTTGACTTGTGGGCGCATGGGCCATTATGCTAGGCAATGCCCGGAGGGAATTCGAGGCTACGGGGCATCATATTTACAACAATACGATCCGTACCTCAATCTGCAGATAAGAGGGCAGATAAGGGGCAACATTCACTATACTGTGATTGATGATGTTCCGGAAGGAGAAGCCGCTTTAGCAGGGATGTTTTCTCTGAATCAGCTACCGGTTTTAGTTCTCTTTGATTTCGGTGCCACACACAACTTCATTAGCCAATCCTTTGTGGCTCAACATCAGCTCCAAACAGTTTATACAAAGAGGCAATACCTCATATCTTCGCCCGGGGGCAGCAGTACCGCAAGCGAGGTTGTCTCCCGAGCACCTCTTTGTTTGGGGGGTAAAATATACCCTACGACCCTCATTAGTCTTGAAGGTCTGAAGATCGACATCATTTTGGGGATGTTGTGGTTGAATTACCACAGAGCGGTTCTTAACATCAGCTCCAGGACCGTTGAGCTCAACTCCCCACAGCACGGTCTTCATATATTAATTCTGGGCGCCAGACGGCAACAGATTGCAACGGTAAACCACACGGAAGCTGTTAAGATAGAGGACATTCTGGTGGTACGTGAGTATCCGGATGTATTTCCCGAGGATTTACCGGGCATGCCGCCCGAACGAGACGTTGAGTTCAAGATTGAACTCATACCGGGAACCACACCGATATCGTGAAGGCCGTACAAGATGGCACCCAATGAACTGGCAGAATTGAAGATACAGCTGAATGACATAATGAGCAAGGGCTTTATACGACCGAGTTCGTCACCTTGGGGTTGTTCAGCGTTGTTTGTCAAGAAGAAGGATGAAACACTATGGCTTTGTGTTGATTATCGTCCATTGAACGCCGTTACCATCAAGAACAAGTATCCACTACCTCGCATTGATATGCTCTTCGATCAATTAGTGGGTGCGAAGGTATTTTCGAAGATGGATCTTCGGTCCGGATATCATCAGATTAAAATCCGGGCAGAAGATATTCCAAAGACGGCATTCTCAACGAGATACAGGCTGTATGAGTATCTCGTTATGTCTTTTGGTTTGACCAACGCCCCGGCACACTTTATGTACCTGATGAATTCAGTGTTCATGTCGGAGTTGGATAAATTCGTCGTTGTCTTCATCGACGATATCTTGGTGTACTCCAAGTCAGAGGAAGAACATGCTGAACATCTGCATATTGTGCTACAAAGATTGCGAGATCATCAGCTCTATGCAAAATTCAGCAAGTGTGAATTCTGGATTAATCAAGTACCTTTTCTCGGACACATCATTTCAGCGGAGGCATCGCTGTAGATCCGAGTAAGATTATCCAAGTGCAGAAATGGGAGTCACCAAAGTCAGTACATGAAATCCGAAGCTTCCTCGGTTTAGCGGGTTACTACCGGAGGTTTATTCCAAGTTTTTCCAAGATTGCTAAACCGATGACGGAATTATTAAAGAAGAATACCAGATTTGTGTGGGGTGCTGCGTGTGAACAAGCTTTCAAGACCTTAGTGAAGCATCTCACAACAGCCCCAGTTCTTGCTCAGCCGGATACAACGAAGCCATTCGACGTTTATTGCAATGCATCTGGCATCGGTCTTGACTGCGTGCTGATGCAAGAAAGACGAATGGTCGCTTATAGATCTCGTCAACTCAGAACTCACGAGCAGCATTATCCAACTCATGATCTTGAGTTAGCTGCCGTGGTCCTTGCTTTGAAGATGTGGAGGCATTACTTGCTCAGAAATCTTGTACACCTCTACACCGACCACAACAGCTTGAAGTACATCTTCACTCAGAAAGAATTGAACATGAGGCAACGAAGATGGCTAGAGCTCATTAAAGACTATGAACTGTAGATTCATTATCATCCAGGAAAGGCGAATGTGGTCGCCGATGCACTCAGTCGTAAGGCGCATATCCATCACTTAAGTATCGCTGAAATGGATGATGACGAACCAAGCCTCTGTGTCGTCCTGTATGGAGCTCTCTATAATCTCGCTCTCATTCCTACTATCCGAGAGGAGATCATGGAAGCTCAACGAAAAGACAAGGGTATGTTCCACATACGGCGAAGGATAGACAACGGAGAAATGGAGTGCTTCCGGAAGGACGATGAAGGTACTTTGTGGTTCAACGACCGGATTGTAGTGCCCCGGGATATGGGACTACGGAAGAAAATTTTGGATGAAGCTCATTTGTCCAAGTTTTCCATTCATCCGGGCAGTAATAAAATGTACCAAGATCTCCGGAAGAAGTTTTGGTGGACATGTATGAAACGTGAAGTTGCAAAATACGTTTTAGAGTGTGATACGTGTCGAAGAGTCAAGGCCGACCATATGAAGAAGTCAGGCCTGTTGCAGCCATTGCAAGTACCAGCATGGAAGTGGGAAGACTTGAGTATGGACTTCATCGTCGGGTTGCCGATGACCACCCACAACCATGATTCGATTTGGGTAATTGTGGACCGATTAACCAAATCAGCACATTTCATCCCTGTGCATACTAGGTACAACGCAAAGCAGTATGCGGAGCTGTACATAGCACGGATCTTGTGCTTACATGGAGTTCCCCGCACCATTGTGTTAGATAGAGGATCGCTGTTCGTAGCCCGTTTCTGGGAACAGCTACACACCTCCTTGGGGACAAAGTTGATTAGAAGCTCTGCATATCACCGTCAAACCGATGGGCAAACTGAGAGGGTGAATCAAATACTGGAAGATATGCTAAGGGCATGTGCCATCCACCACGGTAAGAGTTGGGATGATCACTTACCGCTGGCGGAGTTCTCGTACAACAACGGATATCAGACGAGCATTAAAATGGCACCATATGAAGCTCTATACGGCCGGAAGTGCCGTACACCATTGAACTGGTGTGAATCCAGTGAACGAGTAACATTCGGGGTTGATCTTGTCAATTTAGCCGAAGAGAAAGTTCGGATAATACAAGAGAACCTCAAAGCTGCCCAATCTCGTCAAAAGAGCTACGCGGACCAGAGACGTCGACCGCTGCATTTCGAAGTCGGAGAGCACGTGTGTCTTCGTGTGTCTCCGATGAAGGGGATTCATCGGTTCGGTGTCAAGGGGAAACTTGCTCCCGGATTCATCGGTCCATTTACTATCACAGAGAAGTGTGGAACTGTAGCCTACCGGCTGGAACTACCGGCAAGCCTTGCCGGTATTCACGACATATTTCACGTGTCCCAGCTGCGGAAGTGTCTCAAGTTTACAGCTGCCATCCGCACCGAAGACATCGATGAGTTGAAGCCGGATCTCACCTACGTCGAGCAACCTATACAGATTATCGACGAAAAGACGCGGACCACCAGGAACCGGACTTTGAAATTTTACAAAGTCCTGTGGAGTAATCATACCCTGGAAGAGGCAACGTGGGAAACCGAAGATTACATCCACAAGAATTATCCGGAGCTTTTGTCATAAACCTTGTAATTACCTCCCACCTCGTTCTTCTTTTGAATCTCGGGACGAGATTCCTTTTTAAGGGGGGAGGAATGTAAAGGTCCCAAAATTATGAATACAAATAAACACTTGTTTGCAAAGTTTTGGTTCATATGTGTGAAATTTGGGCCTTGTTAAAACTTTTCCCCACATGTGATAACACACACGAGGGTTTTCTTCACACAAGTCAATTGTTTATTTGAAAACTTGGAACCCAAGAGGGGTCTAAAACAAAGATGGGAAGTTCCCATATGTGTGGAAAAACAAAAATCAGATTTGGAACAATTTGTTCAAACAAAAATTCAAATGAGAACAACACAATGGAATTCAAAACTGTTGTGCTAAAAATCTCATTTGCAGCAGCCAAAATAAAAATCAGATTTCATATTTGAATTCCTTGAATCTGAATTAGGGGGTGTGCAAAGTTTCATGATTTATGGAAATGATTTGCAACCCATTTTCCAAAATGGACTTTAAATGACAAAGAATTCAAACACTCATTTGAATTTGGATGAAACTTGCCCAATTATCCAAATGCATACCAGATTTGAATTCCCACAATTGAATTCACCCAATATTCAAACTTGAGAGATATTTGGAGGGGGATAAGGAGGGACTGATCAGGGGGTCCCACATGTCATTGAGTGAACTGAAAATTGCAAAAGATCTCACAGTGTTGGGTCTCTGTTTGCTTTCTTCAGTCGGCACCCGACACCGACGGGCCCAGCACCGAGCGACACCACGTTCAGCCGACGCCTCCACCTCCTGCTGGATTTCGTCACGCTGGAGAGCCGCCCGACCGTCTTATACCTTCTCCCGTGCCTCCTTCTGCCTCAACACCGAAGCCTCCATGCTGTTCTTCCCTTCCTCACGTGAGAGACCAACCGAGAACAGCCGCTGAACTCTCGGTCGATCGCCCACCGCCTAGCTCGCGTGCGAGCCCCGGCTGATCAGCAAAATCACACCACAGAACCTCCCACGACCTCCTCGTGCCCTCACCGAGGGAGTTCTTGCTCTCCACACCGAGGTACCCCAGTTTCGGCGGCAGCCGTTACACAACCGAGAGAAGGCGCTCCCGTGGACAGCCTTCTCCAGAGCTTTTTATGACCAAACGAGGCCACCGGGGGACACGCAAGGTCTCCGTGCAGCTTCCACCCGAAGCACAGAGCCTGTCTCGGCCTCTCGACAACGAATTTCGAAGATCCTCTCCGGACGGTGAAAACTGACCCGCGGGAATGAATCCATGAAATTCTCGAGTTATATTCATTTAGAGCTCTGCAAATTTCGTACATAGAACCTAGAGTGGTGTAGCAACCTTTCTTCTTCACAAAGCCTCGCATGAAACACACTGTGCATGGTGTAATTTCACTTTTTACGACGGCGGCTATGGCGGGAAGGTGCGGGTGCACGGTGAACCCTAGGGTAGAGCCGTTCCCGAGCCCATATGCGGCCATGCCAAGCTTGGCAAACCTCCACCGGTGCTGTAGAACCTTTCTAGGAAGCTTTTGGCGGGCTGGCTCAACGGGGCGACGTCGCCGGACTTCATCCGAGCCGGTGCACCGTCGCGGGCTAGTTTGGGGGCCCTGCCAGCTCGAGAAAACCCCATCAGCATGTTCCTCGCGGGGAATTATGGGATGGCGGCGAGTTTCAGCGGCAGGGGTGGTCGGACGACCGATTCCGGAGCTTCTCCGGCGAGCCCGGCGGCAGAATCGCGCGGGAGCGAGAGGTGGAAGACGACCCCCCAGGCCCGCGTGCCAGTGACTCGGGATAGAAGAGCTAGATCCTCTGTGGCGCGGGATCGGCTGTGACAGCGCGGGAAACAACCCTGTGACCCCGTGCGGCACGCTCCCGGCAGCAGACACGTGTCCCTGGTCCCACGGTCAGGTTTAAACATTTCTCGGATTTATTCAAATTCCAGATTTTTCCCCAAACTTTAGAAGAGCATAACTTTTGCTAGGAACCTCCAAATTTAGTGATTCAAATTGGGTTAGATTCAGATTGACAAACTCTATCCAAATATGCAACCCAATTTATTCTTTAGGGTGTTATTAGACTCATGTAAAAGTTTCAGCTCGTTTGGAGTTGAATTGATCAGGGTAATTCAGATTGTAAGTTCCTGTATTCAAATGAATACAGAAGCATTTTCAGAGAATTTCCAAAACTTGTAAATTCAGTTCTGGGAAATTCTTAGCTCCAAAAATCCTAGGAAAATTCATGCAAACTCTATAAACTATAATTGAAATTGTGGTTCACTGAGTTTGACATGAACATGGATGTTACCTCAGAATTAATTCATCTTTGATTAAACACTTAGAGAATTATTCTGAATAAACCACTCCATGAAACGTGCTAAATTTTGGTCCAAAGGACTTTCCTGTACAAGGAACTTACATGAAAATTCTCAGCTCCATTAGAGCTCTGGATCACCACTGTCATGTGTAATCTCTTAAGGTGATCAACACTTAAGTGGGAAAAGCACTTAACATTTGATCTTAGTGTTTAAACCCAACCCAAACCACTAGCACCAGTGTCATTTTAAATTCTTAAACAGAGTTCCAGTTTTAAAACTGTCATTAGATCTTATTAGCAAAAGCTTTTCAATTAAATACATATGCATGATCATATCGTGTAGCATATACGTGAGGAAGGTGAGAAGAACATGAGGTGAAGATCAAGGAGGGAAGAAAACAAGTGATCAAGCTCCAAGTGATCGTCACTAACTGATTGTAACCTTAGTCACCTGCAAAACAGTCAAGCCCCGGTTTGCATTTGAACCGTTTTATAAAGCATTTTCATTTGTAGAGATCATAGCTTTGCATCATTGATTGCATTACGTCTAGATGATATTGAAAACCCCACTTGCATGACCAGAAATACCTAAGAGAGAAAGGGTAGAATAGCAACTCCTAGAGGGAATTTGGCTACGCTAATGTTAGTAGGAAAGGTCCGGTAGAAGACGAGTAGTTGGAATCTACTCGCGAGTTTAGGGCTGGTGTACTTGGAACGGGTCCAATTTAGAGAAGATGAGGAAAGTTCACACATAAGAAATGGAGACCGGGCAGGGAGGTTTAGATGCAGCAGGTTGCAGGCCATGCGTGCATAGCCCTGCCTGTGTCGGTTAAGGCCCGTCCGTGCTTGGCCCTGTTGGACAAGTTTGAGTTGTGTACCGGGCGCATACTGGCTATATGGGACCCAGGAAACCGATGTACCTTGGGAGATCCATAGTGGAACTTTTCCAACTGCCTTAGGCTTTCGGCGTCAGGGTAGCAGGAGGTACCTCGCTCAAGAACATACCACAGCAGGTATGTACCTTGAGGGAGCTTGCGTACTCGGGGAGTTGGACTGCGTCCAATGTGGAAGATCTTGGGAAAGGTGGCCACGTACAACGTCAGTCGAGGTTGCTGCCGGCAACTCCGAGTACGGGTGTACGTGTCGTGTAGTCCGGGCGTGTACTGATTCGAATCACCGTCGCTCACGGTTATATGAGCATACTTGCCCACTGCGTCTTGACGTAGTAACAACTGGAATTATTTATCTTTGAACTTGATAAGGCTGTACTATAACTTGTATTGCATCCATGATTGAATTAGAGATAGGCTCATTAAAGTTTACTTTCACTTTGTGCAAGGAGCATCGCAACAAAGCGTTTCTTCTTTGATTGTGGAGTTGCGATGCTTTTCGGCTCAAGGTTTGGACAATGAGGCTTAAAATCTGAAAGTTAAGGATCGACTTTAGGCGAGTCCTTTATGCAAATCTAGCCAACCTAATTGCAACCGTCGTACATTTAGAGTTTCTTGTTTAGGAGAGATGGGTCAGACTTGCTGAGCCTATGTGCTCACGCTTGCTATATGAGTGATTTTGCAGGTTAACATCAATGCTGAAAAGAAGGTTGTAAGGTGAGACTCGGAGACTTCCGAGTCGTTTGACACAAGGAGAACCCAGCCGCTGCTGTTTTCTTCGTGTTGCTAGCGAGAGGAGTCCGCGGGCTGGACTTCATCTCGAGTGCTCTTAGTTATTCGACGTGAGTTGATATAGACTTCCGCTGTAGTTACTTGATGTAAAGTATTTACAAAGAAAAACTTGTAAGCTTCCGCTATTGTTTTATGTAATACATTGTTCCTCATATGTGTGCTGTTGGGTGCCGCACCACACGGCACCACCCAATGCGATTCCCCGGCGAGTGGCCTGTCTCGGTTGAGTGGATCACGTCAGCGTGGTATCAGAGCTGAGCCCTGTCTCAGTCGGTACCGCGGCCGTCTCAGTTCTCATGCACCAGAGCTCGCTGCAGGACTTGGTTGACGTCTCCAAACTCGACACCCTCCATCTTCTCCCCGAGGTATGGTAGGAGTCCTGCAAATGCCAGATTGGCCAAGTCCTTTTTCCCTATGGTTAGGCTAAAGTATTTGTTGCGTGTCTCCCTAAACTTTCTGATATAGTCGGTCACGAGTTCGTTATACTTTTGCTTAACTGTTGTTAGATGAAACTACCTAAGATTGGTTTCTCAATTGCTGGAGTACTCGTGAATTTGTTCTAAACATGGCCAAGTGGTGATAGAGTTGGAAGGTAGTGATGTGAACCAGTTAAAGGCCGTGTCGGTTAGTGATAAGGGGAACAATCTGACCTTGTGTATGTCCGTGATTCCTACATCGCTAGATTGGATAAGGATCTGGCTGATGTGTTCTTGAGTGTTTTTGAATCCTCGCTGTACTTGGCGAAGTCAGGCACCCTAAACACTCTGGGATACGGGACAATATCAAAGTAGTCGAGTTAAGGTTTTTGATAGGCTCTGACGTATCCTTTGGTGATTACCTCGAATTCCCTGAGCATCCTAGTTTCTTGATCCCTAAGATCTTTGTGTGGAGCGTTGGGAGGGTCAGGCAAGTTCCAAGGTGCAACTTGTGGTTGTGCCGGGGGGAAGAACGCGTCGGGCACAAGCCCGAGCAGTACACCACTCTCAGTGGAAGGTAAGGCAGGACCATATGCAACGGTTTGGTAGTATGGTTGTTGTATGTTTGCGACGGATTGCCTGGCTGGGATGAATGGTGGTGGCAAGAAAGATGATGTGTTGCTAGCCACGTTTGTTGTCGTGCTACTCTCGTTAGGATCCAAGCGTTTGCCCCCACCTCATCCTGGAGTTGTTGTATAGTAGATCGGATCTGCCGATGTAAGTTCCTATCTATGTTTTGCTCAACATCAGTCTTGAAAGTGTCGATCAAACTCTTGAGCCTATCCACTACCATAGGTGCCATCTGCTCAACATCCTCGTCATACTTGCTAGGTACCGACACATCTACAAGGTGTACAAGATCTTCGAGAGAGATTTGTGTGCTTACCTTGCGTGTAGATGCTTCACGTGTGTCGGCCTTTTGGACAATGCCTCCTCGAGTCTGTTGGATGCATGCCAACTTGGAATGTAGGCATGCCATCTTCTCCTCTTGGATCTCCCGCTCCAGCTCCTCTTTGATGTGCTCGCGGTCATCCTGCGAGATATCTTTGAGTTGCACGTCGATGAAATTGCTCACGTCGACGGCCTTGCCCTCGGGTTTCCTCCTAGATGCATCTGCCATGTTCTTCACTAGTCAATCGGTAAGAAAGCGTGCTGATCCTCGAGTAGGAGAGTAGCTTGATGCAGTTGATATCGCTCCCCAGTTGAGTCGCCAATTCTGTTGGTGAAAAGATCGTCGGAGTCACCTGTTCCGTGATGAATCTCGGTGTTAGTCACTGAAACTTAGATGAACGTGAGGTTTCTGCGGTATAAACTTGATAAGTCCCACTTTCGTGGAGAGAAACCGGATGCTTTTCTCAGCAAAGCACCAAAGAGCTATAAATTATGCCTAAGAACTACGAAGAACTAAAGAACGAGCAAAGAACAAAAGTTTTTTATCGGAATTCGGCTTGTTATTCCTGATAGAGGGCTGCCTTTATATAGCCTTGGTACAAATCTTGACGACTCAATCTATTCTAAGTTTAAACTAAGACTCCCTAATTTTTATCTTATCTCTAAGGCACGTGTACATAAAAGTATCGTGCAAACACCTTCTAGAACATTGACACGATGAAAACATAAAAATATACATAGTTTGAATCCAGCCGAGAACTACTAAGTCTTGCTCCGACCTTTGCATCTTGCGGTTTAACTGGTTTATGTTGCGACCGCGAGGTAAACTTGGTTTCCCGAACTGGACCACCACCTGGGTGCCTGCATCTTGGGTTTTCAAAGGTAAAACTGCCTCCCGCAAGCTGATCCTTTGGTTTGGGTAGGTTCTCTTGTTGGGATCGTTTGCACCTTGAGTTTCCAAGATAAAAGACCTCCCGCAACCCGTTTTTTGGTGTCTCCCATCTGCAAAACACATAAACATATTTCATACCCAACAGAGGGTGTGGTCGACGACGTCGATGGTCGCATCATCCATCAGTTGTAGAATGCCGCCATCATCTGTAACGGACTCCAGGGTTCTGAAATGGAAATCTTGGCGGGCATGAAAACGACGTCGACCTTGAGCACGTCGTCGGGGGTGGTGACGAACTCGAAGCTGCCGAAATGGAGCTTCTCACCAGTGCGGAAGCATGAGCTCATGAAAGCCATCTCAGAAGAAAGCAAAAACACGAAGCGGCCCCCTACCTGGCGCGCCAACTATCAGTGTTTTTACCACCGGCTAGTAATCGAATGCTTCGTGTTTTGTGTTTGGATTGATAGCTAATAAAGACTGATTTATAATGGTTCGGACAACGTGTCCTACGTCCAGTCTAGGGTGTTCATCAGCCTTGTATTTGCTTAGGCGGTTCTAGGAACTGTGGTTCCAAGAGAGACTTCCTCGCGTGCGAGAGCGAAGTTAAAGCCTAACTGTTGTGCGCGTGTGAGATGTTTCGCCATACGAGGGGAGGTTCTGGGCCTCCCCTTTTATAGCCCAGATGCCTATACCGACCGGTCGCCTCCTCATAAATAGGATGGGGGTTTACATGCTGCGTCAGTGCCTTAGGCGGCTCAAAGCGGTACAGGAGCGATGAGTACACCTGCTCCCGTGTATAGTCTACGGTCTACATCTACTTTCCGTCCCTGTACACCCGCGCCGAGCGGATGGGACGGGTGGTGATGACGGCCCGACATTGTGCTTGTCTTGTCGTGCATGACCTCCCACTCCGTCTTGAATTTGTTTTGTCATTCTATCACATCAATATTTAAGCCTCCCACCTGCCTCCTGCCCGGGCTCTAGCCCGACTCGCTCCATCCTCCAGCCTTGTTGTCCGGGCTTGAAGGTCGGACATTTCTTCTTTTCTCAGCTGCTTCCTTGGGGTCAGACTTCCTGGCGACGTCTTCCTAAGTTTGCAGCATGGGTCGAGGCTCACGCATCCGCGTGTCTCCACGTGATTGGTTAGCCGGTTGCCCCTTGGGTACCCGGGGTATATTACCCCGTCAGAATTGTTTTCCAAATACCACAAGAGTTTTAAGCTCCACGGATACCAACCAAGTCAAGAAAATACTTCAAATTTGTGCTAGATAATGGCTTTGTAAGCATGGCTGCAGGATTTTCATTTGTATGTATCTTTTCTACAATAATCTTGCCTTCAACAACAACATCACGGATGAAATGGTACTTGATATCAAAATACTTGGTATTAAATTGGTACATGTCATTCTTAGTCAAACAAATAGCACTGTGACTATCATAATGAACCTTATAATGACATCCTGTGAGACACCAAGTTAAAAAACAGGACGACACATCTAAATAGCTTGTTTAATCCCTTCAGTGACTGCAATATACATGAACACAAAGAAAATACATAGCTAGAGATGGAGCATCTCTTATCAAGCTCACCAGCATAATCAAAATCAACAAATCCAATAACATCATTTTTTTTACTAAATTCTTGTTAACAAATAACGAACATTACTGCATTCCAATGTTCTTTGTTTGGGTTATGCATAAATCTGCTAACAACACGAACAACATGAATCAAATCGGGTATTCTACAGATCATAGCATATATGAGATTTCCAACAGCATTATAATATGGTATATGAGATATGTACTCCTTATCTTCTTCATGAACAAGAAATTTCCTTAATTATACCTTAAAATGTGAAGCAAAATGATGTAGAAACATATTTGTAATTATTGAGATTGTATCTTTCAAAAACTTTCACAATGTAACTTTTCTAAGATAGAAAAATGTGCTTGCATGAGATCACGCTGGATATCAATCCCATGAATCATTTTAGCTGGTCCAAGATCATTCGTCTTGTGAGGACCCATTTAACCGGAGTCCACTTGTACTCCCCGTATAATTCCTTGGATCTATAGTTGGTAGGCATGGTAGAATGTATCGAGTTCCATACAACGATTTATTCCACATAGAACCATTATGATCTTACAAGCATGTCTTAGGTTACAATAAGCATGGTCTGATAAGGCTAATAAAGACAAAAGAGTAGAACAACAACAAAACAAATGGCACCCTACCCATCTGCCGACCTTGGGCATAGGACTAAATCTACTCGTCATCCCTAAGTGCTTTGAATTTTACTTCTTTAGCCTCTGATGGCCATATGTGAAGTAAGAGTGAGTACAAAAGGTACTCAACAAGTCCTAACACTACTCAAGGGAGGTGTTTCATGCATGAGAGTATTTGCAAGGATGGGTCGTACGACGTAGTTTTGCTGAAAGGACTTTGATGCAAGGTTCTTTTTGAAAAGAGATTTGCAATAAGATGGAGAGGTAGTTGAATCTTTATTTTAGTTGGTGTGACCTAAAGGAGTTGAACTCCATCCCACCAGTTCCCTAAGTTTTATTCAAGTCTTCGGACCTCATAGTCTGTGAGGGTCACACCTCGACAACAGGATATTTTGTTCAGGTGGTGCCACGCGCCGCGACACTGCATTGCATACTAAAGGGGGCCATAGTTTACAACATAATAAAGTTTTTACAAATTTAATACATAAAAGATAGCTTTGAAGTACATAAAGTTTTGCACTAAAATATAAGTAGCAAAATATTACAACACTCCCTAGGTGGTCTATGCATTAGCATTGTGTCATTGCCCAATTGACACGATGCACTAGCAACACCCATTCAATCCAGCGACGAGTCAGACTACCTTGGCAAGGTCCACCTTGCAGGAGGCGAGGCTTCATCCGGAAAGCTCTTGCTAGCATAATTATCATCACAAGCATGCTCAGCTGAAAAATAGTTAGCAACAAACTCTGAGCAACTAATACTCAGCAAGAGTTACCTTCCAAAATGACTCATTAAACCATATTCTAGTATGCAACGGGTATTAATAGGAACTGGGGCAGTTTGGATAAAAATTGAGCCTATTTATGGGTCCTTATATTCTGATTTCAACGGCATATTTCAGTTACACATGAAACATAAATTTAGTTGGCATCTACAACTAAAACATATAAGTTTCAAACATGAGTTCACACTCGAAACATATCTGATCATAAGTATATAAATTCAATCTTGTTACTATGTGCCAACAGATGAGACAAGCGGTACTCATATCCGCGAGTGATAATGATTATAATCATTATACTCCTGCAGGGATAACCTGATGAGACGGCACGTACGGATGTCATGAAGTCGCACACAACACACTCCACTACTGTTGTATGTGTCAATCCTTTCCAAGACACCTGATGGTGAAAAAAGGCTATCGTCCCGGACAGGGGGTCCCTACACGTGATGCACGTCCGGGACGTCATCCTTTAATGGGTTTACACCCGATCTGTCCTCTCGACTCCAACCTAGGACAGAAGCTTGATTGTTCGACATCTAGGTTAACAAAGGTACGTCGGTTGACTAGTGCTCATATCACTAGCATGCTATTGGTACGTTTGATTCTTGTCCGAGGTTCTGACTATGACTTGGTCCTCAATTGACGCGAGCAGGATTATGCACATAAGACCACGTCTTGCTGCTACTTATCACCTACCCAGTCTCCAATTTTCCAATTATGATCCGAGTTCCAATAATCAATTCAAATTTGCCCAAAAGTCATATAGCTCGCGAGTGGATTCCAACACTCGACTTCTACCGATTAACTGAGACTAATTAGTATGCAAGTACCAGCTTGGGCTGACCCATTCATTGACTAAGAGGGTCTTTATTTGGCCATGCAAGTAGAGTGTCAACACAGCATCTAGACATAATGCACACACATAACAATAATTGACATATACATGCGTAAAACAGAATGTTGGGAAATAGACGATGCGCTACTCTAGCAATTCGACTATATCACCCAGGAAACATGCGAGTAAGAAGGTCATGGATCGTTATCACTAGACGCACAGGGCAGCGGATCGTAGATGTGCGTCGGTGTAGGAGAAGTAGATGATGACGTTCGTCTCCTCCTGACTCCTCGTCACAGGAACGTCGTCACATCACCGTAGCCGATCAGCGCAGCAGTAACAGCAGCACCTCCACGGAGTCCACACGTACAGGGAGGAACGCCGTGCGTCGGTGTGCTAGCACCGCGCACGCGACAGGGGTTTCGGTGTGTGCCCTGTGTGGGGTGGCGCTAGGGCTGTTATGTGGTGGAGTAATCTGCCCCTAACCCTACCCCTCATATTTATAGGCGCGCTAATGGGCTTTTAGGTCACAGGCCCATTAGTACCCTAATTTCTTATGAATCAAATATCCATCAGGCCTTTATCCGAATTGTTATGATTGCCTCTTGGGCATATCACCAACAATCTCCCACTTGCACTAGAGACAATCATATAGCCAAGTTTTTCAATATTCCATCCCCTTAAGTGTGTGACTCGTTAGGTTCATGTACAGTCGGTTATGAATGAAAACCGTTTTCAAACACAAGTCAGTAGAGGTACCTAGCAGGACATACTGACTCCCGAATGTACATAAAGATCGTATCGGCTGAAC
Organism: Neostapfia colusana; assembly: GCA_030760725.1. Classification (NCBI taxonomy): domain Eukaryota; kingdom Viridiplantae; phylum Streptophyta; class Magnoliopsida; order Poales; family Poaceae; genus Neostapfia; species Neostapfia colusana. The sequence continues at coordinate 6,742,307 of JASWHV010000006.1, forward strand.
CTAGATACATTCACATGCTAATTCCTTTGCCACACGATACCAGTCAAGCTCAAGGCGAGATACGTGCCATCCTTGTGATAGCTCGACCATTGACTCGATCAAATAGTGGATTCAATCCATGACTAACTTTTAGTCATAATGATTAACTCCTTAATCACTTTGGCATGGCCATGCACTTTCCAATCCAACTATCTCGAGGGGCCTAGAGATATCTCTCCTGTTATTTAGGAGGGGCAAATCCCATCTTGATCCGCACACATCTCATTCCATGCTTCATCATGTACCTGAAGACTATTTTTATGACCACCCAGTTACGGAGTAGCGTTTGATAGTTTCATAGTGCACAACTACACATAGTGAGAAACAATGGTGATCTCAGGTCTAAGAATCTAGCAGGTGTATCACTCAAGACCAACTGATGGCACATATGTAAATAACAATCCAACAGTGTCTCGGAATGGGTCTATCCAACACTATGTTCACTAACATGTGTTCACATTATTAATTTGATATCTCCATATCTATAATTCATGAAACGTGATCATCAATTAATACATGTGCTAGTTTGCGTACTATCATTATCTCATATAACGATGTAGACTAGGGATCATTTTGAGTAACATTATAATTAACAAAGAGTCTCACAAACAAGTCACATACTTGATGATCAATGTGAATAATAGTTACTCAAATAGTACATAAACATAGCTATGACACAAGTCTCCCACGTACACACTAGGATCACTGATGTAAGTATCTAATACCCATAGATCTTGTGTGCGCCTCATGCTTTGGTTGTGGAAGAGGCTTTGTCAACGGATCTGCCACATTCAAATCCGTATGCACCTTGCATATATTCACATCACCTTGGTAAATAATCTCTCGAATGAGGTGATAGCGTCGTAGTATATGTTTGGATCTTTTGTGTGATCTAGGCTCCTTTGCTTGTGCAATGGCTCCATTATTGTCGCAATATAGATCCACAGGTCCGGACGCACTAGGAACAACACCCAACTCAGAAACAAATTTTCTGATCCAAACAACTTCTTTTGCAGCTTCAGAAGCTGCAATATACTCCACCTCCGTCGTTGAATCTGCTACTGTGTCTTGCTTGGAACTTTTCCAGCTCACTGCCCCTCCATTGAGGCAGAACACAAAACCAGATTGCGATCTAGAGTCATCCTTGTCTGTTTGGAAGCTAGCATCGGTGTAACCTCTTACAACGAGCTCTTCTTCACCTCCAAACACTAGGAACACATCCTTAGTTCTTCTCAAGTACATAAGAATGTTTTTGACAACTGTCCAATGAGCCTCACCATAATCTGATTGATACCTGCTCGTAACACTTAGAGCATAGGATACATCTGAGCGTGTACACAACATGGCATGCATGATAGATCCAATAGCCGAAGCATAAGGAATCGCTCTCATCCTCTTGTGCTCATCAGGCGTCGAAGGACACTGACTTTTGCTTAGAGTGGTGGCCATGTGACATTGGCAAGAAACCTTTCTTAGAATCTTGCATATTGAACTGATTCAATATCTTGTCAATATATGTGTCTTGGCTTAATCCAATTAGCCTTTTAGATCTATCTCTATAGATCTTTATGCCCAAAATGTACACTGCCTCTCCTAAATCCTTCATTGAGAAACTTTTCCTTAATGAGGATTTAACAACATCTAGTACTGGAATGTCATTTCTGATCAACAATATGTCATCTACATATAGGACCAGAAATATAAGTGCGCTCCCACTAACCTTCTTGTAAATACAAGGTTTTTCTACGTTCTTGATGAAACCAAACCCTTTGACCACTTCATCAAAACGTAGATTCCAACTCCGAGATGCTTGCTTCAATCCATATATGTACTTTTGAAGTTTGCATATTTTTCTAGCATTTTTAGGATCGACAAAACCCTCAGGTTGTGTCATGTACACATCCTCAGTCAGACTTCCATTAAGAAAGGCTGTTTTGACATCCATCTGCCATATTTTATAATCAAAATATGCAGCGATTGCTAGGAGAATCCGAACAGACTTTAGCATAGCGACGGGTGAAAATGTTTCATCATAATCAACACCTTGAATTTGTTTGAAACCTTTCGCCACCAATCGTGCTTTATAGATGTGAAATTTTCCATCCATATCAGTCTTTTTCTTGAAAATCCATTTGCAATCGATCGGTCTCACACCATCGATTGGATCAACCAAGTTCCAAACTTGATTCTCATGCATGGATTCTATTTCGGATTCCATGGCTCCAAGCAATTTCTCATAGTCGAGTCCCATTATTGCTTCAGTGTAGGTCACAGGCTCATTATTGTCCAACAATACCATGTCATGTTGTTCCGTGGTTAGGAGTGTCAACTTTTCAGTTGCACGACGTACCAATGTAGACCTTCGTGGGGCTGGTGTTTCATCAAGTGGTTGTACAACATCTTGTACATCCTGTATAGGATTAGAGGGTGCTGAAATATTTTCAGGTATTTCTTGAATTTCTTCAAGATACACCTTGCTCCCACTAACTCCTTTTGAGAGAAACTCTTTCTCCAAGAAGACACCATTGCGAGCAGTAAACACTTTACCCTCCGTTTTATTATAAAAATAATATCCTTTGGTTTCCCTAGGATATCCCACAAAGAAGCATTTGTCTGATTTGGGAGTAAGTTTGTCTGATGTCAAACGTTTGACATAAGCATCACATCACCAAACTTTGAGGAAAGACAATCCGGGACGTTTCCCGGTCCACATCTCATATGGTGTCTTCTCAACAGACTTAGTTGGGACTCTGTTTAGTGTAAATGCAGCAGTTTCAAGAGCATAACCCCAAAAGGATAGTGGAAGATCAGTCTGGCTCATCATCGACCTGACCATATCTAACAAGGTTCGGTTCCTCTGCTCGGACACCCCATTCCATTGAGGCGTTCCAGGTGGAGTAAACTGTGGAACAATTCCACATTGTTTTAAATAATCATAAAATTCATTGGCTCAAACATTCACCCCCACGATCAGATCATAGAAGTTTAATTGTCTTGCCCAACTGATTTTGTACTTCATTCTGAAATTCTTTGAACTTTTCAAAAGATTCAGACTTGTGCCTCATTAGATAGACATATCCATATCTACTAAAGTCATCGGTGAAAGTAATGAAATACTGAAAACCACCTCTAGCTACCGAACTCATTGGTCCACATACATCAGTATGTATAAGTCCCAACAAGTCACTTGCCCTCTCACTTTGATCAGTGAAGGGTGCTTTGGTCATCTTCCCAAGCAAACAAGACTCGCATGTGTCAAGTGATTAAAAATCAAATGAACTTAACAAACCATATTTATGGAGTTTCTCAATGCGTTTCTCATTTATATGACCTAAGCGACAATGCCAAATAAAAGTGGGATTTAGATCATTTCGTCGAGCCCATTTTGTATTAATGTTATAGACTCTTTTATCCTCAAGATCAAGAACATATAATCCATTCACTAATGGACATTGAGCATAGAAAATATTATTATAATAAATGGAACAACATTTGTTCTTTATTATAATCTCATAACCATTAACTTCTTCCAAACATGAAGAAGATATGATGTTCTTGCTCAAAGAAGGAATGTAATAACAATTATTTAATTCCAAAACTAATCCTGAGGGTAATGACAAGTGATAAGTTCCGACAGCTATGACAACAACCTTTGCTCCATTGCCGACCCGAACATCCAACTCGCCTTTGCAAATCTTCTAGTCTCACTTAGACCCTGCAACGATTTGCAAGTGTGAATCATTGATCCTGTATCAAATACCCATGATTCACTAGAAGATGTAGCAATATTGATTTCTATAACATTTATACCTGAAGTGGAAGTCTCACTCCCTTTCTTCTTCTTATCCTCCAAGTACTTCTTGCAGTTCCTAGGCCAATGCCCCTTAGCATGACAGTGGAAGCATTCATCATTAGGAGAAGGGCCTGATTTACCCTTTGGCTTTGAGCTTGAAGGCTCATTGGAAACCTTTCCCTTACCTTTAGGATGCGTCACAGGCTTCTCTTTTTATTCTCCTTTTGAACCATCATCACATGAGTGGTGTTTTTCTTAATGCTTTCCTTGGCTGTTTTAAGCATCCCATGCAATTCAGCCAACGTTTTCTCCATGCCATTCATTTGATAATTCAATATAAATGGCTCATAGCTCGGTGGGAGTGACTGGAGAATAACGTCAATAGCCAGGTCATCCTTGAGTTCAGAACCAAGTTTGTCCAAAGTCTCAATGTAACCAATCATCTTGATTACATGGGGACTGACCAGCCTACCTTCTGCCAGCTTGCATGAGAACAAGGACTTCGAGATGTTGTACCTCTCAGCCCTTGCTTGGTTATCAAACATTCCACGTAGTCCCTGAATCATAGAATAAGCATCTGTATGCTCATATTGTTTCTGTAGATCAGAGAACATTGTGGCAAGCATGAGACAGCTTGCAAAGTGCATCATCGCAGTGCTTCTCATAAGTCCTGCGAGTTGGGGCATTTGCATAATCGGGGAGGTCATTGGGGTATGGTTGCTCAAGAACATACTCAATTTTCTCTTGCCTGAGAATAATTCTCAGGTTGCGGTACCAATCAATAAAGTTAGCTCCATTGAGCTTTTATTTCTCAATAACATATCACAAATTGAAACCGGAATTGTTACTAGCAGACATGATCTACAATAGAAAATAAATATGCAAGGTTGTAGCACTATATTATGTACCAATCTTTTATTAACAATTTAATAAAAGACACCACCGCTATATGAGCATCGTCCTCCCTCTAACGACATATAGTGGTCCAAGATCCATATTCACTAATTTCTAGTGAGCTTTGGCTTCACTGCTAGAAAATTAGTGACATAGGTAAACAACCATTGTTAATCATATCTCTATATGATTCTTGTTTGTTGGGTGACATCCAATGCCCGGCCCCAACACTATGCCATAAAGCCCAAAACCGTTTTGATAGCTTTGTTGAGTAAACCAATACTATGCATGTGAATGTCCAACATTCACCTTATTCATTATGATAGATGACGATATTATTCTTTGGCAAATCTACCGTACAACGATCAAAACAACATAGGTGCAGCTATAGCTAAACAGCATCAAATACTCCACTTTTCCGAGGGAAGCTATTCTATCATGACAAAACATCCACCATATGAACAGCATGAAAAGAATAGTAAAACATCACAGGCATACGGTCATATCATATCTGTGAATAGTATGGCCTTTAGGATCATAGTGATCTCCATTATGATCTACACCTCCATGTCTCCCTTCTTATGGTGATCACCATCGCCATCATGCTTGAGGTTTCTCAATGAATATAAAAGAAGCTAATACATCTAATAGCTATCAAATAAATTACATGAGAGATCATGCATCATAGGACGACACGCAGGTTGTTATACAATTAAGTGACAACCTCAACCCGGTTGTGTTAAATTTGCAACACGCAGGCTGCACAAATTTACATACAGATCATCACATCACATTTAGGCCATACCATTCACATCATTCCCTGCAAAAACAAGTTAAGCGTAGAACGATTTCTGTCGCGAAACAACTTAATGATGTCACTATAGCAGACAACAACGGCAGCGCCCTGAACACCAAACGGAATTACATAGATCACATCTATGAAATCACTATGAAAATATCATCGAATTGATCAAATCAACCTGAAACTGAGCCATTCATAATGCCTCAATTTTCATTGTGATTGGTTATCCACGAGAAGATCGCGACACATGATCGTGATCTGTTGGCTCAATCTGTCAGCTATGTACACTATTAGTCCCGATGGTGATTCCAGCCGGTAGGGACAGGTTGCGCACACAGCAGAGAAGGAGCACGAACTAATCCTTTAGTCATATGATGGCAATCTACTCTAACTAATTTCAAACCCCAAAAGCCGAACAATAAAAATTCATCATATGAACTTGTCTGCAGTAGATTGCATATAAGATCCAGACCAAAAACTACACAAGTCGGCTCTGATACCACTGTTGGGAAATAGGCGATGCGCTACTCTAGCAATTCGACCGTATCACCCAGGAAACATGCGAGTAAGAAGGTCATGGATCGTTACCACTAGACGCGCAGCGCAGCGGATCATAGATGCGAGTCGGTGTAGGAGAAGTAGACGATCACGTTCATCTCCTCCTGACTCTTCATCACAGGAACGTCGTCACGTCACCGTAGCCGATCAGCGCAGCAGTAACAGCAGCGCCTCCACGGAGTCCACACGTACAGGGAGGAACGCCGTGCGTCGGTGTGCTAGCACCGCGTGCGCGATAGGGGTTTCGGTGTGTGGCCTGTGACGGGCGGCGGCTAGGGCTGTTATGTGGTGGAGTAATCTGCCCCTAACCCTACCCCTCATATTTATAGGCGCGCTAATGGGCTTTTAGGTCATAGGCCCATTAGTACCCTAATTTCTTATGGATCAAATATCCATCAGGCATTTATCCGAATTGTTATGATTGCCTCTTGGGCATATCACCAACAAAGAAAACATGTAAAACTTGGCTTATGTAACCGGGTCTTGTCTTGCTCAGAAATAAAGTCAGTCGCTGCGTCCTCCGAGTTGAGCTCCTTGGTGATTTTTAGCTCGTAATCTATTGATATGCATACTGACATACAAAATGCTCAATTAGTAATCTCTGACATGACTGGTAACATGATGATGGTTGTTCAACTTTATTTAAATAATAGAGGATGCCATTCTTAAGCTCTCAGATATTGTTTGAAAAGATCTAAATTCAAAATTTTAAGGTTATAATAAGTCATGTAGTCTCTATAACATACATATAGATGTTAATTTAATTTCCAAGGACCCACTGGTCATATAAGGATGAAACTTTTTCTGAATATACTATGGCATGCAGAAGATTTTGTAGCAATTTTACAGAATTATCTTATGTATGGATCTTACAGAACTAATTCTCTAATATATATGTTTAAATATTTTTTTCTACAGATCCTGGGAAGTTTCCTACATATAGAGCTGGTCCAATGTAAAGACGTGGTTGTATGGAATCCAACAAAATTGGTTTCACATTTATCCGATTTTTCTACAGTTGTTATCTACAATTTTACAAGTTCTCAGCATTTTCTGAAATTATTACTAAATGGATAAATTTACTGGAAAATGATGGGCAATGGTGATTGGACCACAGCAGGCTGCAGGATCGCCTGGCATGGAAGATCTGGCATGTGCCACACCAGATCCGGTGCACAGGCCCGACGCCATGGCCGCGGGCCGCTGTGACGGCGGTGGCTCACCGGTGTGCCAAACTGCAACAGGATTTTGCTGGATTTTTCATGCAGAATACTCTATAAGACTTGGGGATCCATTTATACAGTCGGCATGAGGTGGAACACCGGAATGGGCTGGCGACGAGCGGCCGGGGTTGGGCGACATCGGTGGCGTCGCGCGGGCAGCCAGGAGCTTGGGTCGGGTTGGGGTCGGATCGGTGGCATTCCTTAGGAGCCAGAGAATACCGGCGTGGGGTCGTTTGCAGACAAAACGACCGGAAACAGTTGCACGCCTGTGAGGGGTGGGTGGCTCACGGCTGGCGTTGAGAAAAGATTTAAATCCGGCTACTCCAAAGGTGGTACTGCACAAAGAATGGCTTAGAAAGGTGAGCACAAGAGTGAGGAAGTTATTTGTAGAAGGAATCAAACTTTGGCCATTCGTGGAGAAGGAATTTCATGGCGAAGCCGATGAAGGACATCGGGTCGGGCTTGATGAAGAATGGCAAAAATCTGATTGGCTGCAAGTTGTGATGAGTTTGGAGGTTGAGAAGTTGAAGGGAGGGCGTGCAAATATTTCTGTGGTCCCAGCCTGATTTATGGCTCGGCGAGGCGGTGTGGCGAGGTGGGGGTGTTCGACGGCAAAAACAACAAGGTTCTTGCTTTCGACTGCGAGGCATCAAGAACTGATGGACAAGAAAGTGAAGAGTGATGTGAAGAGGAGCGCGGATGAGTTAAGGTGCCGCTGCGCCGGCCGCTGTCACGCAATGCACACATGGTGCCATGGCAGACATGCAGGAGGTGCAGTGGAGAAGGAAGAACACACCAACATGTGGGACCCGCAGCCTTTATCAATTTCTTCGAATTTCAAACCTGCAGTAACATTCAGATTCGAAAAGAAATACCTAGAAGCTTCCAAAAATGGTAAAAATTCGTGGAGGGTTTCTACCCAATAAAATATTCATGTGAAATTATATTTCAATTTTCCTCAATAAAATTTCAACTATGATTTTTTTCTCTTAAAACAATCAGTTTAATTTAGATAAACACTATAATAATTCAGAAAATTTCTATTGTGAGCTACTATTTTGGATACCATTTCATTAGATGAATTTTTACTTCATGTGACTTTAACTCAGATGTTTCAATTTTTCTTGTTTCCCTTTGTATTTAATCCATATTCACATATAAAGTTTGAATTTGAACCCATTCATGATTCTGCGGAATGCCAATGAGAATCATGCATTGTTACATAGTCCTACTAACTCTGGCACAATGCCATAACATCCAACACATGGCTGCCGCACATGTACATCAAGAAGATATCCTAAGATTAATCAATAGGAGCTCAAGACATAGTGTGTCAACGACCATGACAACGGCAATCCGAATAAGTTACCACTTTGCAGAGGTTGTACACTTTACTCACCCGCTAAGTACCTTTGATCAGGGAGTAGCATAACACTTGTCTCATCTTCCCCGGGTAACCTTACAGTCACATTTTGGGACGCACCCAGGGGCTATTCGGGCAATTATCCTCCTAGTCGAATCACATGTAATGACTCCCCCGTGTCTTCCCCTTGTCCCCGTGCCCTACCGGCCATTAGATGGCTCATGTGCAGTCACCAAGAAGGTACAGGGAGTCCCGCCCATCAGGTCCTCTGGTTTTACGAAATCAATATGTTGAGGAACAGTCCTTTTATTGGTGAGGCGGCTCCATCGAGTCCACGGCAGGTGGATAACACCAGATCCCACATCTACTCATTCACCACAATCCACCTCAAACACACCACCCCACTTGGCTTAACAATAGTTGCTAGATACGACACCCGTCCCACTTCCTAACTCACATCACCTAATATGTTTTAACACTTTTCACAAATCAGACGAGTAGTTGTAGTGGGTGGCGATGTGAACATCACAGGGCCATCCAGGAGTACCAAGCCAACTACATGGCCCAGATGCAGGCAGCGATGGAGGTAAGTAATTTAAATTACTGTAGTTTACTTTCATAGCATTAAGTAATATGTATGTTCTAATATTTTGCAATTATAGGTCTTAGCTCGATAGAACGGCCAGCAGATCACTATTCCTGCGTGGCAGCCGCCACAGGCGACCCCGTCACAGGAGCCCGCAGCACAAGTGCCTCCGGTACAGGTAATAAACTCTTTAATATTGTATTGTTCATTTAACATAGGGAGAGAGGGAGATATAGAGAGAGATAGAGTGGTACAGAAGGGAGAGGGAGGGAGTGCGAGAGAGGATGCGAGTGGGATGGAGAGACGGAGTGTAGAGGGAGAGAGAGTGCGAGAGAGAGGGTGAGAGTGATAGAAAAAGGGGATGGATGGTACAGAGATAGAGGAATAGAGTGAGAAAGAAGATGAAAAGTATAGAGATACGAAGAGAGTGAGAAAAAAAGAGAGAAAGACATGGATATTTGAATCCAAAATATGTCTAACTACTCATGTGCTTTGCAGGGTTCGGCGATGGAGGCTTCGACTCCATCACCACAGCTACCGGTTCCGGGAGGGACGCGCGGAGATGGTTTCTTTGGCTCCGGAGGTAGTCGAGGGGATAGTGTGTAGCCCTTTTGTGTTTTGTGTTGTGTTTGATGCGTATGCCTCTGTTTAAGACTGTTTACTGCTGCTATGAGTATATATTGTCTCTATTGTTTGTTCTGTGAGCTGGCCATCGAGCCAGGTTAGCCAATTTCTTTTTTTTTAAAAAAAATACAAACATAACTTATGATGGCCACTGCCCAGAAGCCGTCGTAAGTTAGCCTTTGCTACTTACGACGGTGTCCAGAATCGTCGTAAGTTAGCCTCAGCTACTTACAACGGCACTGAGCAAGCCGTACTAAGTAAAGTGGCTTGGGCCACCACATGGCCTGGGCCGTTACTTACGACGGATGAGCGACGCCGTCATAAGTTACTTAACTTACGATGGTAGTCGTCGTAAGTTAGCTTATTTATGACAAAATAATTACCTCGGCTCGTCACCGTCGTAAGTAACGGAAAACCATCATAAGTTAGCTACTTATGACGGTTTATGACTTAGTTACGACGGTTCAAGCCGTCGTAAGTCAGTCGTATCCCTGTAGTGATAATCATGCCTTGTCATTTGCTATCCGAAAGCATAAACTATGTTAGGGGCTGCTCCATCAAGTATGTAGTGGTTCTGGTGCTTCCATAGTTTCTATGCTCCCAATGTCACTAGCAATTAAAACCTTTACATGCCTAAGCACCTATCATGTCATTTAAGTTGCATGTTGCCGCCAATCCTCAAAGGAGGTGGCATCAGCCTATTCTGTTGAAATCTCTGATAGAAGAGAGGAAATGCCTCTGAATTGTGTATGTATTCAGGCCACTATGGGTACAATATATAGGGCAGCAACCTTTCATCTTATGGCTGACTGTAATCACAAGAAAAATGAGGTCTGATGACAGCCTCTAATGACCCCTAATAACGGCAGTAAGGAGGTCTAATGACAATACTGATGAGGTCTAATGACAGCCTCTAATGACCCCTAATAACAGCAGTACTAATGAGGCCCAGAAGACTTACAATATTCTAACACCCCCCAAAGTCACAACTCAGCCACCGCAAATGTTGAGACTGGATCTAAACTCATTAAACACCAAAGAAGAGAGACCCTTTGTGAAGATGTCGGCAAACTGTGATGTCGTCGGGACATGGAGGACGTGGACTTGTCCAATGGCCACCTTCTCTAGGACAAAATGAAGATCAATCTCCACATGTTTTGTGCGCTGATGCTGAACAGGGTTGGTGGAGAGGTACACGGCGCTGATGTTGTCGCAGTAGACGAGGGTGTAGCGTGATGGTGGAATCTGAAGCTCATTCAAGAGCTGGCGCAACCAAGTAGCTTCTGCGACACCATTGGCAACAGCACGATACTCTGCTTCGGTGCTGGAGCGAGAGACGACCGCCTGCCACTTGGCAGACCAAGAGACCAGGTTGTCCCCGAGGAAGACGGCATAGCCTGACGTGGAGCGATGAGTATCCGGGCAGGCAGCCCAGTCAGCGTCGGTGTAGACGATCAGGTCGGAGCTGACCGAGCGCCGCAGCAACGAGCCGAAGTTAGGGGTCCCACGAAGGTAGCGCAAGATGCGCTTCATGGCCGTCAGGTGGGGCTCCCGTGGATCATGCATGTGCAAGCAGATCTGCTGTACAGCATACGTGATGTCGGGTCACGTGACCGTCAGGTACTGTAAGGCTCCAGCAATGCTCCGAAAACCAGAAGCGTCTGCAACGGGAGGCCCTGAATCATCAGCCAGCTTTGCCTGGAGGTCGACTAGAGTCGTGCATGGATTGCAGTCCAGCATGACTGCCCTCTTGAGGATGTCCAGCGTATAGGTGCGCTGGTGGAGGAATAAGCCATCTGGACAATGCTCGATGCTGATACCGAGGAAGTGGTGGAGAGGCCCAAAGTCCTTCATGGCGAATTCCGCTGAAGAGCGGAAATAGTGCTGTGCAAAAGCTCCGTACTGGAAGCAGTCAAGATGATATCATCAACATATAGTAAAAGATATACCATCTCTGTTCCACGGCGGAAGATGAATAAAGAGGTGTCGGATTTGGCTTCCATGAATCCCAGTGTGGTCAGACAGCTGGAAAACCGGCTGTACCAGGCCCGGGGTGCCTGCTTAAGCCCATACAATGACTTGCGCAAATGACACACCTTGTCAAGATCAGATGGATTGACAAAAACTGTGCGTTGGAAGCAGTAGACCGTCTCAGTGAGGGTGCCATGAAGGAAGGCATTCTTCACATCAAGTTGCTGAATCGGCCAGCCGTGGGAGAGAGCAGTGGCAAGCACCATGCGCAGAGTAGCCGGTTTTACAATCGGTCTGAAGGTTTCGTCGAAGTCAACACCAGGTCTCTGGGTGAAACCTCGAAGAGCCCAGCAATCTTTGTAGCGATTGAAAGTCCCGTCAGCATGGAACTTTTGTGAAGACCAATTTTCCTGTAACAATATTGGAGTTCTGAGGTTGTGGGACAAGGTCCCATGTCCCATTACTCAGCAGGGTCTCATACTCATCCTCCATAGCCGCACGCCAATTGGGATCAGCAAGGGCGGCGCGGACGGAGGACGGGATCAGAGATGGTGTCGGAAACGAAGTCATGACAGCAAGGACGAGGTGATCAGGTACCACTCGGAAGCCAGCCTTTGCCCGTGTGACCATCCAGTGAGGGTTCTCCAGGGGCGTAACAGGCCCCATCACACTGGCTCCTCTTGCAGGAGGTCGCTGAGGAGGGGTTGCTGCAGTGGCGGTTGGAGCCGTGCATGGTGCAGCCAGGGCCGCACGTGGTGTGGCCATCGGTGTCGTACGTGGTGCGGCCATCTGTGTCGCTCGAGGTAGAAATCCCGGAGGGACTGCCGGAGCGCGAAGGGGATCCACAAAAGGCTCACAGTCCAGGGGATCTTCCGGAGCTGGCTGGGAGGGTGCCATGGTACCTGCAGTGGTGAGTCAGGTGCCAATGGTAGAAACCGTGGAACCAAACTCACAAAGAAAATCGAGGTCAGTTAGATTGGGCGAGGCAGCGAGGGGGAAGCTGTCCTCATAAAACCACATGTCGAGAGACGATCAAGCGGTTTGTGGAGAGATCAAGGCAGCGATAGCCTTTGTGATCAGATGAGTAACCCAGGAGGACACACTCGGTGGATCAAGAAGCTAGCTTATGAGGTGCAGTTGCAGCAGTGTTAGGGTAACATGCACAACCAAAATCCCGGAGATGCTCATAAGAGGGTGCGGAACCGAAGAGAGCAATGTGCGGCCACGCAACCTGAATGACTTTTGTCGGAAGACGATTCAGGAGGAGCGTGGCAGTGTGCAGTCCTTCAGCCCAATAGCGGCCAAGAAGAGCCTGAATAAGCAAAGTGCGGATGACATTATGAATGGAACGAATGATACATTCGGCTTTACCATTTTGCAGGGTGTGTATGGACACGACATCCGGAGCTGTGTGCCATGTGACAGAAGGAAGGTCCGGGTGGGAGAATTGTCAAACTCACGCCCGTTGTCACACTGCCTTGACCTACCTGCTGAACTGAGTAGACACATAGGCAAAGAAATGTGATAATGTGGTAAAGGTATCAGATTTATGTTTCGGAAGGAAAGTCCACAAGTAATGAGTGAAATTATCAAGAATGACTAAGTAATACTTGTAACCCGACACACTAATCACAGGAGATGTCCAAATATCAAGATGTATTAAATCAAAGGGTAACCTGATGTTTTTCCTAACTGACATGCATGACAAAATTCATGTTTATTACTGGTGCACTGGATTAAGGGAGATCTAGATAGAGTAGATAAAGCGTCAGGGCCGGGATGACCAAGATGACGGTGCCACTTGGTTGCAGTACTAACGGTAAAAGCTTGAGGATGGTCAGCAAGCTTGGCTGCAGCACTGGAAGATGGAGTGATTGACCCTGGAACACGCATCGTGTACAACGGGCCGGTGCTATTCGACCTGACGATCACATTCTTGGTTGTGAGATCCTTCACAGACAAACCAAACGGGTCGAATTCTATTTAGCACCAATTATCAGTTGTAAATCGACAAACAGAAAGGAGACTTTGATCCATATTAGGGGGAAGCAAAATATTGTTTAGGTAGAATAGCCCAGGAAGAACCTAGTCGCCTACTGAGGTGATCGGAAGATATGAGCCATTACCTACAATAATAGATGAGGGAGTAGATGAGGTCAAAGGACGAAGAGTGGAAATATTACCAACTGATGGAGTGGTGTGGTGTGTGGCGCCGGAGTCTACCACCCAGTCCTGGACCGAGGTTAGGGGTGGTTGGAGCGCCATGGTGCTGAAGGAGTTGGCGAGCGTCTGCTGGTCCCATCCTGCGCCGATCCAGGGATGCCAGCTCGAGGCTGGAGTGGTCTGCTGGTACGGCAGCTGCTGCTGTGGTCCAGACATTGGACGGGGAGGCCCGTAGAGGCCCACAGTGGCCAAGAAGGCATGCGGACACTGTTGTCCAGTGGGTACGGGGCCGGGGTACATGAGGTAGGTCAGCCAGGGTATGCTGGTCCTGCCGTTGGAAACAGCAAGGGAGGTGGTCTGACTGAAGGAGCTACCACGACCGCCGCCACCGTTGTTGTTCTTGTGGTTTTTGTTATTGTTCTTGTTACCAACGCTGCCACTGTTCCCATAATTGGGTGGCTGAGAAGGTGTGGATGCCGGAGGCTTGGTTGTTGCAGACACGGTATTGGTGTAGGGTGCCGTCGGGGCAGTTGGAGGTCCGGTATTGTCCATGTGGATCTTCTCCAGCAGTAGATCATCCCAAACTTTGAGGAAGTTCGGAAACGGCGAGTAGCGCCGAATGATGGAGCCAACATGCTCAAAACGATGGTTCAGTCCCCGAAGAATGTTGAGGACGAGAATACGGTCTTCAACAAGGACACCAAGGTCGGCCAGGCCATCAGCCATGGCCTTGAATTTGCGGCAGTACTCATTAACTGAGAGGTCACCGTGAACAAAATTGCGAAAGGCAGTGTCAAGGTGAAGAATACATTATTTACGATTACCAAGAAACTGGTTCTCGATAGCGAGCCAGAGGTGGCGCGCTGTGCAGCCGCGTTCCTGGACCACTTGGTGAAGATCCGTCGAGATGGAGTTGCTGATCCATGTAAAATCCCCAAAAGTGGTAGCAAGAAAAATTCTGCTCATGTGCACTTATGAAAAAGAGGAGAATTAAAACTTTGAATTATAATGGGGTAAGTTCAAAGTGAGGGTTTAGACTTCCCAAAACTTCCAAACATGGGGATCTAAATGCACAGCTTGGATCTTCATAGTCCAAATATTCACCCTTCCAAATTTCATCTCATTTGGAGGAGTTTCAATATTTGTTTGGGATTAAAAGGAAAAGCCCTCTAATCTGAATTTCAAATACAGTTTCAAATTCCAATTCCCTAATTTGGAAATGTGGTTCCACAAACGTGTTCTCCACATTTAATTGAGCAGCCATGCCAAAAATTGGAAACTTTGGAGCTGGTTTGCTATATTTTTGGGATAATACAAATGGAGAATTCAAACTCCATTTCAAATTCAAATGATCAAACACAATTCAAATTCAACACCAGAATTCAAACCATTTGTCAGCAAATTCAAACCTTGCCCGGCAGCTGCGCCATGTTCTCAGGAGCATGTAGGGCAAAACCAGAGCTAATTTGGTGGAGAAATGAGGGATAACGAGCCATGCCACGATTTGAACTGGTGTGCATGCGCGTCTCTGGCGGGAGGTTGAAGAAGGACCTGACAGTGGGCCCCCCTGTTAAGTCCTGTATAGGTTGCAAACAGAGAGCTAGTCAAGTTTCAAAAATCCATAACTTTGTGTAGACAGCTCCAAAAAGGGTGAGACAAATTTTGTCTGAATCCTTAGGAGGAGTACTTTACATAGGAACAAATTGCATGCTATGAAAATGCACAGGAATTTCTGTAGAATTGTTTTTAGTAAATCCTTTAGGGATTTATTACAGGAGCAATTCTTTATGAAATATTCCCAAATTTGGGCAGCGAGTCCTTTTCATAGTGCCTGACCTCCATTAAATATTTTAGGATTTTTGGAGCTTATTTGGAGGGCTTAATCAGTAGGTTATCTCAGGATTAAATAAATTAGCTAAAAATCATAGAATTGATTTCCAGAAAATGGTTCAACCTTCATACCTCCATAACTTTCTGTAGGGATGTCCAAAATTTGTGAAACACATTTTGTTGGGTTTATCTCAGTCAGTTCTTTGCAGAAATGCAAAGAAATTGATCTGAAGATCTCTGGATATTCTCGAAGATTCATCAAAGTTAAATCTTTGGGAATTTAGTCCAGAATAATCTCTGTTATGGAATTTCTTCAAATTTGGCCAGGAAGTTCCTCATGACATTACTGATCTCCAGTGAAAATTTGAGCTTCATTGGAGTTCATTTGCTAGGTCAAATTACCTTCCAAAGTTCAGCCTTTATTTGGAAAATTCAAATTTAAACAGAAACTTTTCAGAACTCCTGTCCAACTTCAAAAATTCATATCTCTCTGATGGTAGCTCAAAAAATGGTGAAACAAATTTTGTTAGAACCATAGAGACTTACCCTAATCAGATATTCCATTACTATCTATGTCAAAGCTCCTAATTTGGGCTCACAATTCAGAGAAGCATTGTAGTTGTAGGAATTTTAAAGACTACATTATGCAATGACATGTCTCCAAATTTGGCTCAAATCATCCTTAGAGGGTCTAGTATCCACTGTAAAAATCCCAAAGCCAATTAAGGATCCTAAATAGCAATAGCTATGAATAGTAATTCAATTCTTATAAAGCCTTAATACTTATACATCTATTTTGCTACATTTCATTTAGTGACCGAAGTTGAGGACGCACCGGAGCCTTTGGACGTCCTCCCACCAGAAGCTGACTTTCCCTTTAACTCGCAACCAGGCAAGCCCCGGTCTGCACTTAAGTACCTTTTATAAAGTTTTTCATTTGTATCACTTATGTCTAGTTTGAATGGTATGCATTAGAGTTAGGGTGATTGAAACCC
This sequence comes from Neostapfia colusana, assembly GCA_030760725.1. Lineage (NCBI taxonomy): Eukaryota > Viridiplantae > Streptophyta > Magnoliopsida > Poales > Poaceae > Neostapfia > Neostapfia colusana. Next base: position 6,759,148 of record JASWHV010000006.1, read on the forward strand.
CACTTGCATAGCCTCTTTAAATCCTATGGAGGGTTGGGTAGTTTACAAACTCGACGAGTAGAGAATGCCATGCTAATGTATAAGATCTCGGTAGAAATCGAGTGGTTGGAAGCTACTCGCGAGATAGTACTTATCACCGGAAAGAAAAGAGGTAGATAATGGCTTGAGTTGTATGAAAATGAGACCCAGCAGGGGGGATAGGATGCAGTGAGCAGAGGTCTCACGTGCGTAGCCCTGTTGGTGTCGGTTGAGGACCGTCCGTGTGCGGCCCTGCTGGACAAGTATCGAACAGTACCGGATGTATACTGGCATATGGGAACCAGGAAACCGATGTAATTGGTTAACCTGGGTGTCGAGGCTTACCCAACCGTAAATAGGAGTGGGTTGAGGGTAGCAAGGTGCAAATCTGCCGGTGGGCACAGTCACGCTCCACGCGGGGACCTCCTACCCATTACGGATGGACCGGTTCGGCATTTGGGTTGCCTTTGAAAGGTTGTTGTATACAACAGAGTAGGAAGGGGTGTGGAATCACGCTTCTGAAAGTGGGTGTATGCAACGTGTTATCCGGGTGTGTCTTGATTGCAATCACCGTCCCTCGCGGTTATTTGAGTACCCGCTTGTTCACTGCGCTGTGACGTAGTAAGAAGTGAAATAAGCCAACTGAAAATGTTGTATTGAACTATTAAATGTCTTGAAACCTTGTATGCTGTAGTTATAGAGCAAATTTAGTTTATATTCCACTTTGGGCATCACCACATCGTAGGAAAGCGTTTCTTGTTTGATTGTGGACTTTCGATGTGAGGGCTGCCTAAGGCCTACAAATCCGCTGCTACAAAAACTGAAAGCAAGGATCAACTTATAGGCGTGTCTTTATTGCAAAGTCCTTCCTACCTTACACGTCCGTGCATGTAGAGTTCCATGCCTTGGGTTGACGTTTAAGACTTGCTGAGCCTTCGTGCTCACGGTTGCAATATTTGAGTTGTGTGCAGGTGAGAGTTATGAGGAGGGATCCGAGGACGAGGCGATGCCCCCGTCAGGGTACACGGCCGAGCTGGAGCCCTGCACGCCGCCGTGATCTCTGGTTCCATGCTGCTAGTGTGTAGCGTCCCTGGGCTGGACAGCTACACTTTTGCATAGTTAGAATGAGAGTGTGCTAATAAAAATACTTCCGCTGTATAGTTATGGGTTGTAAAAGACTTCCGCTGTTTTATATCAAATAAAAGTTTGTATGTTGTTCTTAATTCTTTTTGTGTGTGCTGTTGGGTGCCGCATCGCACGGCACCACCCTATGCGATCCTGGAGTGGGTGAACCACGGGGTGGTCCCTACAATCCAATTAAGGACGATGCTATCCATTTGCATCCACCCCGGATCATTGGGCGGGCCATCGTCCATGACGTGATCGATTAGGGCGTAGCGCTGAAGGGTCTGCTCCATGAGATCATGCCAACTGTTGTAATTGGTGGAGGAGTCAAGGAAGATGTTCACCAATTGACAAACGTTGAGTACCACGGCTGGCTGAAGGTGAAGGCCAACGACGACCGTGTCTTCGTTGTCGAAGGAGCTGCAGAGACGGCGGTCTGGATGGGCGAGGAAGATGACGAAGGTACGCGCTGACGGGCCGTAGCAGCCATCTGCTCCGAGGCGGCAGCCTTGGACTCCTCTTCAGCGAGGAGGAGGCGGGCGGCCTGGACACAGCGACGGGCGGCGGCAGTCTGCGCCTCGGCATCCTCGGTCTCCTTCATGATCGCCTCTAGCCGGGTACGAAGGGCAGTCGCCTCTGTGTCATCAGCCATGCTGATCGCATGGGCAGAACACCGGCGGCTGCGGCTAGGTATGAGTGGAAGCGAAAAAAATCAGGCTCTGATTACCATGATAGAAGAGAGGAAATGCCTCTGAATTGTGTATATATTCAAGCCACCGTGGGATACAATATATAGGGCAGCGGCCTTGCATCTCAAGGCTGGCTGTAATCACAGCAGTAATGGGGTCTAATGACAGCCTCTAATGACCCCTAATAACAGCAGTAAGGAGGTCTAATGACAATACTAATGAGGTCTAATGACAGCCTCTAATGACCCCTAATAACAGCAGTAAGGAGGTGTAATGACAATACTAATGAGACCCAGAAGACTTAAAATTTTCTAACAGGCTCAAGCCCAAAATGCTGTAGCAGGGGGGACCAAAATTCTCAAGAAAAAACACCAGCAACCAACAGGTGGTTTATTTTTCTCCAACCTGATAAGAAAGGGCGCATTACACAACAGAAAAACATATTATTTTCGTGTGCCCAAAGTATTTTCTTGAGCCCTTATTTTTGTGCGCCAAGTTATAACTCACGAAAATACACCTATATTTTCATCGGCTTTCATATAGGCTCACGAAAACATGTTTAATTTCGTTGGCTTTGTAGCAAGCTAACGGTACTACACGTATTTTTGTCGGCTTTGTACCAGGATCACGAAACTACTCACTATTTTTGTTGGCTTGTAGCCTGGCTCATGAAAACAACTTTAATTTCGTTGGCTCTGAGGGTGGCTCACGAAATTACTTGCTAAATATCCATCTCGGCCCCCATCCGACCTTCAGTTTTGCTCGCACCCCTCTCGACAGACGCCGCCGCTCCTCAGGTCAGACCGCCGCACCACCGTTCCTAAGCTCAGACCGCCGCCGCCCGGGCCCAAGCCCCACCGCCGGCCTTGCACTGTGCCGCCCAGCCATGCCGCTCGGACTCTTGCGCCATGCCACCCGGACATCCATTCGATGCGTCGTGCCGCCCGTCCATCCGTTCGTGGTGCTATAGTGGAAGGAGAGTGTAAAATCCCAAGAAAAGGGACTTGCAAAATTTTTTCATCACCTCACAACACCACCGCTTTTGTTGTGGATATCTTGTGAAGACTTGTGAAGAGCAAGTAACCTCCATCAAAAGGGTGATTAGAAGGGAAAGCCCTAACTTTCACAAAGTAGGATTTCTACACATGAACATGAGAGGTTGAGCTCGCCCCTAGAACTCAAATAGTCTTGGGAAGGTTCAGGCCAAATTTCATGCAAATCCAACACTTGTTGAGGCACTTTTGGAGGCATTTGAAAAAGAGGCCAATTTGAATGTAAATTCAAATTGCAGCAACTTTCAGCACTTGGATTCAAAAGTTGGCTTCATATTAAAACTCAGCACATTTTTCTGAGTTAGTCCACCAATTTTCATCCCCATTGGAGTTCATCTTGTCGGGAGCTAAATTTGCAAGAATTCAAAACTGAATTTGAATTTCAGTTCAAATGTGAAGCAAATTTAGCCAAACAAATTTCAAATTTGGGACCAATTTCAAACTGTGACTTGGTGATTAAGTCTCACATTCAATTGTGAGTAGCTGGGGGTATTTTCAGCAAAAACAGAAAGGAAAATCAGAAAAAGAATTAGGGGGGAGGGACCCACTGGTCAGACTCACAGAGACTGAACCGACTCAGTCCCTCGGTCGAACACCTGCGGGTGCCAGCGCACGGGTGAAACCCCACCCCAACGCGGTTGCCGCGCCACCTCCTGCTCGGGGGATGAGGACGCCGGGTACAAAGCACTCGATTGAACCATCGGTCTGCGTGAATCCCCCCTCATCCTCTCTGTTCCACCCGCACACAACCGAAGTGATGTGCTCTGAGTTCGCCACTCTCTGGTTGCCAGCGTCCGGGCAACACAGGCTCCCTCGTGCCAGACAATCCACGCAAGAAACAACCGCCCTAAGGTGCTGGTCCTTCCAGTCCAAACCGTTCGTCGTTTCATGCACTGTCGTGGGAGAATTTCCCCGAGGATGTTTCGGTGTTCTTAAGACCGAGCCACCCCAAATCCTAAAATTTGTGGGTATTGGCTCATCGCCGGGTAGACCGAGCTACACATATGATCTACACCCTGCCACGACCATCTAGGATCAAAAAGTACGAAGAACCGTTGAGTATAGACCCTGGTTATCGAGTTTTTCAGGTCACAGCCGATATCGGGCCTAGGTCGACGGTGAGCACATAGCTCCGACCGTTTCCATGGCCAACCGAGCTCATTTTCATGCTCAGCATGCCGCAGCGGAGCTGTAGGAGCAAACCGTTCGGAGAATAAGGCCCTGAGTAGCTCGGGCAACATCGCCGGAGTAGAGAGAGCCGTTGTAACCGTCGCGGGCATGGTTCCGGCCATCACCGAGCTTTGGTGAGGGCACCAGCGTGTTCTCCGAGCCAAGTTAGGCACAGGCGGTGAAATTCGTTGAAGGTCGTGCAGCAAAACGGCCGGCGGCGAGAGCTCCGGCGAAGCACCGCCGCGGGAATCGCCGGGTAGACGAAGGCTGGGCTGGGTCCACCGGTCTGCCTCTGTTCTCGCGCGGGGATCCACTTGCGGCCGGGATTCAGTGCGGCAGCGCGGGTAAAACCCCGTGGTCTGCGGTGTGGCCGCGTTCTCAGTGGGCCGGTTTAAGGAGTGGACCCCACCCGCAGAGTTTAAACATTTTGGGATTTTCCAGTTTAGTTCAAACTTCAAATGCATAGAACTTTTGCTAGGAAGCTCCAAATTCAGTGAACCAAATTTTGCTGAACTCAGCTTTTTTATTAATTTCCAGCAATACCAATTTCAGCTCATGAAACTTGATAGTTTTCCAGAATTAAATTCCTAAAATTTAAAATGTTAGGAATTTTATCTGGAGAACTACTTTATGAAAAATTCTGAAATCTGGCTGGGTGGTTCATTGGAAAATCCTTGGATCACAGTAAAATTTTCAGACCCATACAAGTTCATTTAGACCCCTAATGGGGTAATTAAGTGAACTTCCCTGAGAAAATAGAAAAATGTACAGAAATATTTTTCAGATTTTCTCAAATCTTGTTTAGGGCATAACTTCCTCTAGAAGTCTTCAAATGACATGAAACCAATTCCATTAGAACCATATTAAATTCTAGTTTCCATAAAGTAATGGTTGGAGCCATGAAAACCCCTGGAATTCCTTAGAGGCTCTAATATTGACCAAATAGGCTTTTATTTGTACAAAGCTCAAATGAACTTTGTTTCAAATGAAACTTGGTCAAGATTCTTGTTATGACCCTACAAAGCCACCATGAAAATTTCAGAACCAAAGGGGATGGCTAGCTAGAGTTATGGTAGTTACTTATTCAAGTTCAAACATTGCATTTAAAAATTGACATATAGTATATCGTGAACGTGTAGTCGCTGAAGGCGAGGAGACCCCGGAAGTGCTCGACTTCCTTCTTCCGGACGAAGCCCTAACCCCTGACCAGCAGAAACAAGGCAAGCCCCGGTTTGCATTAACCTTTTTATAAAGTTTTGCTTTATGAATACCTAGCATGTGGTATGGATGTGCATTAGGTGTAGGATGGATGAAACCCCAATTGCATAACCAGAATTTCCTAAGAGAGTGAAGGTAGTGTCTAAGGCCCCGAGTAGACAGGCCATGCTTAATGATTCATAGGACTTCGGTACAAGTCGAGTAGTTGGAATCTACTCGTGAGTTAGGCTTTGGAACACACGGGATTGGTTCGAGTGATGTGAGATCACTTTAGTAATGAAAATGAGACTAGGCAGGGGCTAGGGTGCAGCAATAGGATGTCTTGTGTGTGCAGCCCTGTCCGTGTCGATTGAGGACCGATCCGTGTGCGGCCCTGCTGAGCATGTATTGAACGCACCGAAGGCATATCGGATATATGGGCCCCGATAAACCGATGTAACCTATACCTCCGGGCGTCGAGGCATAACGCACCAATTTATAGGTGCAGGCTGAGGGAAGCAAGGTGGAAATCTGCTAACGGGCATAGAGAGATGCTCCGTGTAGGGAACCTCCTGCTCGTTTTGGTGCGACCGGTTCGACGTTTGGGCTGTTGGGTGAAAGGTTGTCCCGTACGACATCGAGTGAGCGTGCTGTGCAGCTCCACGGGTGGGTGTACGTGACGTGCTCTTTGGGTATCCCTGCAGGTGTATATCGAGTCAATTCGCCGTCCCTCGCGGTGACGAGTACCGCTTGTTCACTGAGTCGTGACGTAGGCTAATATATGAAACATGATGATTCAATATTGCTGATATGATAAAATTGTATTGTTACTTGTGTGCCACCAAATATTGCTTACTAAATTTCAGATTCCTGAACTGTTAACTTGTGGCTAAAAGATGAACTAAGGATGAACTGTAGGCGTATCCGTTTGCTGCCATTTTACCGTTCCTTGTTCATTGTACACTACATGTAGAGTTTCATTCCTAAGTGAGTCGGTTAAGTCTTGTTGATCCATCAGGCTCATGGTTGCTGCTTAAGTGTTTTTCAGGTGAGGAGCCACCCACGGACTCGGTTTACGAGTCCACCTGCGAGGGTTACCCTCCGTCGGGGACTACGGCTGAGTGGGAGCCATACACGCCACGCTGAGCTGAGAAGTGCAGCTAGTGTGGGTTGCCCTAGGGCTGAGCAACCGACTTTTGCTAGATAGGTGGGTGTGAGTTGTACAAATACAACTTCCGCTGTGTAATATAAACACTAGTTTGTAACTGAGTATTGTACCAGTTTGTACAGTTTCATTTGGTTTTATATGTAATACAATGTATCCTTATGATGTGTGTTGTCAGATGTCGCATCGTGTGGCACCACCCTATGGGATCCTGGATGAGCGGATTCCGGTCCGCCACAGGCTGGTATCAGAGCCGCATTGGGGATAGCCCGTTAATTAAGGACGGTATTACGGGAAAACTTAGGTTTACGCTGAAGATTCGGTAGTTCGCCCAAGTAAGGACTATATTAACATAGTTACTTAAAGTGGCAAGACTAACCTATGTGTTATAATTCTGAATATTAATTATGTAATGACACACCTACGATCTGGTAAGAATGGTAAGGAACGCCACTGAAAGCAGTTCAATTTTGGTTAGCTCCCCTGACGAGGGACGTGGTTCAGGGATAGGTCTCACAGCTTGGTGTGAGACGTCAATATGAAACTCTTAGACTCTTCATGTTCCTGAGTTCATATGAAACGCTGATCCCTGGCATGCATTAGGCAAGCAAGTGGAGACCCCATCGCGTGGTCAGTAACGTGAGAGTGTGTTCGTCTGGAAATAGCCCAGGAGGACATACGCAGCGCTCGCCATCGGCGTGCCCTGCAGGGCAGTAGGTGGTATCTGTTGGGTTGATAACATTCCCAACAGTGATGACCCGTTCATGGTATACTCGGGTTCCCCGTCGTGTGGTGTTGAAACACGATCACGTATCTTGAGACGTGGCTTAACTCAAGGATGGCCGTATGACAATGACACAGGCGTTTTTATTTACTTTCAAATATGGACCTGCCTGAAATGGAAACAACCATTGAGTGCATCATTATTTTGTGGTCTTCTGCAGGTACTAACACCGTATGTATCTCGTGTAGTATACGTGTGCGAGAGCCCGTTTAGTGCCACAACTGAGACGTATATGCCGGTATAATCCGGTTAGGATTTTCCTTTGTGAGGAACATAGTACCGACATAACATAGGCAAGTGCATGAAAGATAATGATAACCAAGAACTAAAATCACCATGTTTCAACAGTTAGGACCCTAGTTGGGTAGAAAAATTTGATAGTTGATCAGTGTAGTTCCAAAAGATTGAAAAATAGAGTGCTCTGTTTTGGGCAGCAAGTTTGCTGAACTTTAACAGAGCATAACTCACAGATCATTTAGCCAATGGAGGTGTGAGAGATCGTTCTGGAAAGATGTTTAAGCACTATACAACTTTGTTGTAGACTTCCAAAGCAGAATCACATCTTAAGAGGGCTTAAATCCCAGAGGAATGTAAACTATCCAGAACCAGGACAGATCTAAAATACTCTCTGGACTGTTCTGTTTTTCAAGCATAATTCCCAGTAAAAAAATCTACAATTTCCATATAAGACATTGTTGGAAAGGGTAGGAGAGGTGTTGCCTCTTTGTAATTCAAAGTTTCTGTAATTTCAACATGGAATTCATTGGAAATTAGAGTTGAAAACAGCAACTTCCAAAAGAGGTGCTGTTGAAATTCTTCCAGAAATTCGGCTGACTTTGAATTACCATAACTGTTAAACCAGAGCTGATCTGAGGGCAAATAAGTACCTGTTGGAAAGATACTGAAGTTAACTTTAACTTTGGTATTCAAATTGAGTCATGAAAATGCCCAGAACAAGATCAGAATCTGGGATATGTAGAAACTGGTCATTCTGACAGAGAGATGACAGTTGAACTCATTTGAGAGATTGTTGTACCTAGGGGGTTTAAGTACTTCCAATGTGGTAGAACATACTCATGAGTAGTTATCTTCAACTAGTGGAAGATCTGAGTATATGTCTTACTCAAGTTTCTTTTGCTAGAGACCATGTTTGTGTCGTATTGAAGATAAGAGGGTAGTATACCTGATGACAAAGCGATGTAACGTCTCGTAGTGACCAAACCTAGTTGGGATGAACTTCCAAAGAGGAAGTCCATCAAGTTGGATTTAACTAGCTTGTATTTGGTCTTGTAATGGTGTAGCTTGTGCAAAGTTATTACATTATCTACATACGAGATGTATCGCATGTTTTACAGTCATTATGTTTTACACCTATTTTATTGGACTGCATGAAGTATGTTGCGGGACTGATGTTTATTGTCGTATGGTTGCAGATGGTTCGCACTCGGACCACGCATGAGATTGGTGGCTCTAGCCAGCATGGTGGTGATGACTCCCAGCCACCTTCCTACGACAGCACCCTGTAGCAACAACCACCACCGCCGCCTCCGCTTACCCTAGCGGATGTGATAGCGGCACTGGTGGGGAATCGTGAGGAGCAGACCGACCTGCTCTGCACGATTGTGCAGAATACGTACCAGGTGGGGGGACGTCAAGAGAGGGGGCCTCGTGAGCCCCGGGATGTGATGTACTCGGATTTCATGAGTGCGCACCCTCCGGTGTTCACAGAAGCCGCAGAACCACTGGAGGCCGACAACTGGCTGCGGACAATTGAGTCCAAGTTCAGGCTGCTCCAATGTACAGAGCGGCAGAAGACTCTGTTCACGGCGCAGCAACTTCACGGTGCCTCTGGTGCATGGTGGGTGAACTATGTCACCTCACGTCCGGCTGGCCATGCCGTGGAGTGGGAAGAATTCGGGAGGCGTTCCACGCCTACCATATCCCTCCCGGGATAATGAAGCGGAAGTTCCAAGAATTCCTGGAGCTTAAGCAGGGCGGGAGGAGTGCCCATGACTACTCCCATGCCTTCAACCATCTGGCACAATATGCATCAGACTACGTCTCCACCGAGGAGAAGAAGCGGGAGCACTTCTATCAGGGGTTACACCCCGAGATGAAGACGCATCTCGTTCAATGGAATTGCAGCACCTTCAACGACCTCGTCAATGCCGCGATCATGCAAGAGGACGCTCAGCGAGAATTGGCGGCTGAGCAGCGGAAGCGCAGAACTCCACCCAGCAGTGGGGGTGGCGCTCCCCAGAAGTACCGCATGGTGTATCGGACACCATCAGGACAGCAGTGGCATCCACCGGCACGACCTCAATAGTTCGGGGGTCGTTCTGTTCAGTCATCCCCGTTCTGACCGCCGATGCCACCACCACGACCGCAACAGCAGCAGCAGACGGTACCCCGGGCATTTCCACCGCCACAACGCGCCCCGGGTTTCCGTCCGCCGATCAGCGGAGGACCGCCCCGCTACACGTGCTTTACGTGTGGCCAGGCGGGCCATTTCTCGAAGGACTGTCCCCAGGGGCAGCAGAGCAGCGGGCAAGCCCACTTCCACGGCGGTGCTCGAGGCCGACCTCCGGTCAAGAAGGTTGGTCAGCGGACTGGGGGCGTTCGTAACCTCGACAATGAGGACGCCCCAGAGGAAGACAACGTGCTGGCGGGTACATTCACTCTCAACGACCAAGCAATCATCATATTATTTGATTCGGATGCAACTCACAATTTCATAAGTGCATCATATGTGGTTAAGCATCAACTGGAAGCCTTTCCCACCGAGTGCTCTTATATGATCTGCTCACCGGGAGGAAAGATTTCAGCAACTATGATGATTCCGAAAGCACCATTGTGCTTAGGTGGGGAGATATATCCCACCACTATGATTATTCTTGAGGGGCAGAAGATTGATGCAATCTTAGGGATGTCATGGCTAAGCTACCATGGCGTTGACCTGGAAACATTATCACGGGCGGTTCACCTCAACTCCCCACTACACCGTCCGCAGTCCCTCATATTAGACAATCCAGTCCAAGAAGTTTCAGAAATTAATAATGCTGAAGCTCTCAAGTTAGAGGACATCCCCGTAGTCCGGGAGTACCCTGACGTGTTTCCGGATGATCTTACGGGCATGCCTCCGGAGCAGGATGTCGAGTTCAAGATCGAGCTGGCACCCGGGACTACTCCCATATCACGGAGACCATACAAAATGGCTCCGAACGAGCTGGCTGAATTGAAAGAGCAGCTCAATGATCTGTTGAGTAAAGGTTTCATTAGGCCGTGTTCCTCGCCTTGGGGATGCTCGGCGTTGTTCCTAAGGAAGAAGGATGAAACTTTGGGGCTGTGTGTGGATTACCGGCCACTCAACACCGTCAGCATCAAGAACAATACCCACTGCCCCGCATTGACATCCTGTTTGATCAGCTTGTGGGTGCAAGTGTGTTCTCTAAGATGGACCTTCGCTCTGGATATCATCAAATAAAAATCCGGGTGGAGGATATCCCGAAGACGGCTTTCTCGACGAGATATGGCTTATATGAATATCTCGTCATGTCTTTTGGTCTCACTAATGCTCCAGCACATTTCATGTATCTCATGAACTCGGTGTTCATGCTGGAGCTGGACATGTTCATTCTGGTGTTGATTGATGATATCTTGGTTTACTCCAAGACAGAAGCAGAACATGCCGAACACTTGAGGATCGTTCTTCAACGATTGCGAGACCACAAGCTCTACGCCAAGTTCAGCAAATTTGAGTTTTGGATCAGCCAGGTGCCATTTTTGGGACATATCATCTCAGCGCAAGGCATTGCGGTTGACCCAAGCAAAATCGAGCAAGTGCTGAAATGGAAAGCTCCCACTTCAGTCCATGAAGTCAGAAGCTTCCTCGGTTTAGCGGGATACTATCGGAGATTCATTCCAAGCTTCTCCAATCTTGCTAAGCCGATGACAGAATTGCTGAAGAAGGGAACAAAATATGAGTGGAACACGGCGTGTGAAGGAGCGTTCCAAGCATTAGTGAAGCATCTCACAACAGCCCCGGTCTTAGCTCAACTGGATACAACCAAGCCCTTCGACGTGTATTGTGATGCGTCCGGTATTGGGCTCGGCTGCGTGTTGATGCAGGAAGGACGTGTGGTCGCATATGGTTCGCGCCAACTTCGGAACCATGAGCAGCACTATCCGACTCATGATCTTGAGCTTGCTCCTGTGGTTTTGGCGTTAAAAATGTGGAGGCACTATCTCCTGGGGAATTTGGTGCATCTCTACACCGACCACAAGAGCTTGAAGTATATTTTCACCCAGAAGGAGCTGAATATGAGGCAAAGGAGGTGGTTAGAACTAATCAAAGACTATGAGATTGAGATTCAGTACCACCCCGGCAAGGCGAATGTGGTTGCTGACGCGCTGAGTCAGAAATCACATGTCCATAACCTCACCATTACACCGGTGGAGGAGGAAGAGCCAAGTTTATACTTGGTTCCTTATGGATCGCTCTACAACCTTGCCCTCATCCCTACTATTAGAGAGGACATCATTGCAGCTCAGAAAATTGATAAGGGCATGGCACATCTCCAGAGACAAATAGACAATGGTGAAATCAAATTTGGGGTTGATGTGGTGAACGACGCCGAAGAGCGCGTTCGGATGATTCAAGCCAACTTGAAGGCCGCTCAATCCCGGCAGAAAAGCTACGCTGATAAGAGGCATAGACCTCTGCACTTTGACGTCGGAGAGCACGTGTACCTCCGTGTATCTCCGATGAAGGGCGTGCACCGGTTCGGTGTGAAGGGGAAACTCGCTCCCCAATTCATTGGACCCTATGCTATCACCGAGAAGTGTGGACCAGCGGCATATAGACTGGAGCTACCAGCATCTCTTGCTGGTGTTCATGACGTTTTCCATGTTTCACAACTGCGAAAATATCTGAAGCATACGGCTGATGTTCCCACTGAAGACATCGGCAAGCTGCAACCGGATTTGACATATGATGAATATCCGGTAGCAATTATTGATGAGAAAGCTCGGACCACACGTAGCCGAACATTGTGGTTCTACAAGATACTCTGGAGTAACCACACCGCCGAAGAAGCAACGTGGGAGAGCGAAGAATTCCTTCGCTCAAATTACCCGGAGTTCATGGCGTCTCAGCACGGGTGAGTTCCTATTACATCACTGTCTCTTCTTTTGTAATCTGGGGATGAGATTCTTTTAAGGGGGGAGGGATGTAAAAGCCCAAGAAAATGGACTTGCAAAATTTTTTCATCACCTCACAACACCAGCGCTTGTGTTGTGGATATCTTGTGAAGACTTGTGAAGAGCAAGTAACCTCCATCAAAAGGGTGATTAGAGGGGAAAGCCCTAACTTTCACAAAGTAGGATTTCTACACATGAACATGAGAGGTTGAGCTCGCCCCTAGAACTCAAATAGTCTTCGGAAGGTTCAGGCCAGATTTCATGCAAATCCAACACTTGTTGAGGCACTTTTGGAGGCATTTGAAAAAGAGCCAATTTGAATGTAAATTCAAATTGCAGCAACTTTCAGCACTTGGATTCAAAAGTTGGCTTCATATTCAAACTCAGCACATTTTTCTTAGTTAGTCCACCAATTTTCATCCCCATTGGAGTTCATCTTGTCTGGAGCTAAATTTGCAAGAATTCAAAACTGAATTTGAATTTCAGTTCAAATGTGAAGCAAATTTAGCCAAACAAATTTCAAATTTGGGAAACCAATTTCAAACTGTGACTTGGTGATTAAGTCTCACATTCAATTGTGAGTAGCTGGGGTTATTTTCAGCAAAAACAGAAAGGAAAATCAGAAAAAGAATTAGGGGGGAGGGACCCACTGGTCAGACTCACAGAGACTGAACCGACTCAGTCCCTCGGTCGAACACCTGCGGGCGCCAGCGCACGGGTGAAACCCCGCCCCAACGCGGTCGCCGCGCCACCTCCTGCTCGGGGGATGAGGACGTCGGGTACAAAGCACTCGGTTGAACCGCCGGTCTGCGTGAATCCCCCCTCATCCTCTCTGTTCCACCCGCACACAACCGAAGCGACGCGCTCTGAGTTCGCCGATCTCTGGTCGCCGGCGTCCGGGAAACACATGCTCCCTCGTGCCCGACGATCCACACAAGAAACAACCGCCCTAAGGTGCTGGTCCTTCCAGTCCAAACCGTTCGTCGTTTCAAGCACTGTCGTGGGAGAATTTCCCCGAGGATGTTTCGGTGTTCTTAAGACCGAGCCACCCCAAATTCTAAAATTCATGGGTATTGGATCATCGCCAGGTATACCGAGCTACACGCATGATCTACACCCTGCCACAACCATCTAGGATCAAAAAGTACGAAGAACCGTTGAGTATAGACCCTGGTTATCGAGTTTTTCAGGTCACAGCCGATATCGGGCCTAGGTCGACGGTGAGCACATAGCTCCGGCCGTTTCCATGGCTAACCGAGCTCATTCTCGTGCTCAGCATGCCGCAGCGGATCTGTAGGAGCAAACCGTTCAGAGAATAAGGCCCTGAGTAGCTCGGGTGACATCGCCGGAGTAGAGAGAGCCGCTGTCGCCATCGCGGGCGTGGTTCCGGCCATCGCAGAGCTTCGGTGAGGGCACCAGCGTGTTCTCCGAGCCAAGTTAGGCACAGGTGGTGAAATCCGTCGAAGTTCGTGCAGCGAAACGGCCGGCGGAGAGAGCTCCGGCGAAGCACCGCGGCGGGAATCGCAAGGGGGGGTCGCGAGGTAGACAAGGGGGGGCCGGGTCCACCGGCCAGCCTCTGTTCTCGCGCGGGGATCCACTTGCGGCCGGGATTCAGTGCGGCAGTGCGAGTAAAATTCCGTGGGCTGCGGTGTGGCCGCATTCTCAGTGGGCCGGTTTAAGGAGTGGGCCCCACCCATAGAGTTTAAACATTTTGGGATTTTCCAGTTTAGTTCAAACTTCAAATGCATAGAACTTTTGCTAGGAAGCTCCAAATTCAGTGAACCAAATTTTGCTGAACTCAGCTTTTTGATTACTTTCCACCAATACCAATTTCAGATCATGAAACTTGATAGTTTTCCAGAATTAAATTCTTTAAGTTTAAACTGTTAGGAATTTTATCTGGATAACTACTTTATGAAAAATTCTGAAATTTGGCTGGGAGGTTCATTGGAAAATCCTGGGATCACAGTAAAATTTTCAGACCTATCCAATTTCATTTATAACCCCTAATTGGGTGATTAAGTGAACTGCCCCGAGAAAATAGAAAAATATACAGAAATATTTTTCAGATTTTCTCAAATCTTGTTTAGGGCATAACTTCCTCTAGAATTCTTCAAATGACATGAAACCAATTCCATTATAACCATATTAAATTCTAGTTTCCAGAAAGTAATTGTTGGAGCCATGAAAACTCCTGGAATTTCTTAGAGGCTCTAATTTTGACCAAATAGGCTTTTATTTGTACAAAGCTCAAATGAACTTTGTTTCAAATGAAACTTGGTCAAGACTCTGGTTATGACCCTACCAAGCCACCATGAAAATTTCATAACCAAAGGGGATGGCTAGCTAGAGTTATGGTAGTTACTTATTCAAGTTCAAACATTGCATTTAAATTGACATATAGTATATCGTGAACGTGTAGTCGCTGAAGGCGAGGAGACCCCGGAAGTGCTCGACTTCCTTCTTCTGGACGAAGCCCTAACCCCCGACCAGCAGCAATAAGGCAAGCCCCGGTTTGCATTAACCTTTTTATAAAGTTTTGCTTTATGAATACCTAGCATGTGGTATTGATGTGCATTAGGTGTAGGATGGATGAAACCCCAATTGCATAACCATAATTGTCCCATAAGAGTGAGGGTAGTGTCTAAGGGCCCGAGTAGACAGGCCATGCTTAATGATTCATAGGAATTCGATACAAGTCGAGTAGTTGGAATCTACTCGCGAGTTAGGCTTCGGGACACACGGGATTGGTTCGAGTGATGTGAGATCACTTTAGTAATGAAAATGAGACTAGGCAGGGGATAGGGCGCAGCAAGAGGAAGTCTTGTGTGCACAGCCCTGTCCGTGTCGATTGAGGACCGATCCGTGTGCGGCCCTGCTGAGCAAGTATTGAACGTACCGAAGGAATATCAGATATATGGGCCCCGATAAACCGATGTAACCTATACCTCCGGTTGTCGAGGCATAACGCACCGATTTATAGGTGTAGGTTGAGGGCAGCAAGGTGGAAATCAGCTAACGGGCATAGAGAGATGCTCCGTGTAGGGAACCTCCTGCTCGTTTCGGTGCGACCTATTTGACGTTTGGGCTGTTGGGTGAAAGGTTGTCCCGTACAACATCGAGTGAGTGTGCTGTGCAGCTCCACGGGTGGGCGTAAGTGACGTGCTCTTTGGGTATCCCTGCAGGTGTATATCAAGTCGATTCGCCGTCCCTCGCGGTGACGAGTACCGCTTGTTCACTGAGTCGTGACATAGGCTAGTATATGAAACGTGATGATTCAATATTGCTGATATGATAAAATTGTATTGTTACTTGTGTGCCACCAAATATTGCTTACTAAATTTCAGATTCCTGAACTGTTAACTTGTGGCTGAAAGATGAACTAAGGATGAACTGTAGGCGTGTCCGTTTGCTGCCATTTTATCGTTCCTTGTTCATTGTACACTACATGTAGAGTTTCATGCCTAAGTGAGTCGGTTAAGTCTTGTTGAGCCATCATGCTCATGGTTGGTGCTTAAGTGTTTTTCAGGTGAGGAGCCACCCACGGACTCGGGTTACGAGTCCACCGGCGAGGGTTACCCTCCGTCGTACGGCTGAGTGGGAGCCGTACACGCTGTGCTGAGCTGAGGAGTGCAGCTAGTGTGGATTGCCCTAGGGCTGGGCAACCGACTTTTGCTAGATAGGCGGGCGTGAGTTGTACAAATAAAACTTTTGCTGTGTAATATAAACAATAGTTTGTAACTGAGTATTGTACCAGTTTGTACAGTTTCAGTTGGTTTTCTATGTAATATGTATCCTTATGATGTGTGCTGTCGGGTGTCGCATCGTGCGGCACCACCCTCTGCGATCCTGGATGAGCGGATTCTGGTCCGCCACAGATAGAATCAACCGGGTTTTTGACAACACAAAGCGGCGGAGCTCTCTTGCCGGATTCGTGAAGTTTTGGTCCGGGCCAGATCCAAGCTTCTGTTGGTTCTGTTGTAATCCATTTGAGGCTCCGCTGCCCGGCCTTGCGCCGCGCCGCCGCCTGGCCTTGCGATGCGCCGCCTCTTGGCCTTGATCCGCGTCGCTGCACAGCCTTCATCGTCGCACCGCCGCACAACCTTCATCCTACAACTCAAAGGTAACTCATTCCTTTCTGTTGCTCTATCAATTTATTTCTTGCAAGTCAAGAAGTGTGAACACGCAGCTAGTACAGCTAGAAGCAATGTGCTTTGAGCTCCAGAAACACCCTTGATAGTCGCTTGGTGCTGCTGTCACTACTACAAAAACCGTCATCGACCCAGGCGGTCCATAAAAAAATGCTCTGTGATGTCGAATGAATTAATAGCCGCCCGCGATGAATGAACATCACATACGGCTCGCAAAGGCAAACCGCATATGTAAACATATCAATTTTCACAGGCGGACCGTGGAGTAGGAGCCGCCTGCAATATTGGCCATTAATACAGGCGGCTGAAGCGACCGGACGTGCGCGACCTTTGCGGTTACCGAGGGGAACACGCCTTTGAATTCAATTCGAAGGCACCAAACATCGCGGCTCGGTATACATCAACCACATTTAGCATCAAACAAAAAGACAACAAACAATTTGATAATCGATAACAAACATTCATCATCAAACAAACATTTATTACAAAACAAATTTTTACAAACAACAAAAGAAAACAACAGATGATCGCCTAGTCCTCCGGTGGCGGAGGAACCCCACACTTGTTGGCGATCGCCTCTACCAACTTCCGGCTGCCTTCCACCCCAAGCACCTCACCGACCGTCTCCCGCATTGCGTCAAGACGACCGGCCACTGCGCTTAACCCGGAGGGGTAGTAGCCTATGGTGCCCATTCCAATACATTCTAGAAGGGGAAGGTGCAGAGAAGGGGAAGGTGCAAGTGGAGTAGGATCCGCCTACAATATTGGGCATTAATACAGGTGGCTGAAGCGAATGGACGTGCGTAGCTTTTCAGTTACCGAGGGGAATGCACACATTACATGCGTCCTTTGAATTCAATTCGAAGCCACCAAACGATGATCGATATAAATACACACCCGCCTTAACCAATTTTCACAGGCGGTCCTTAACCAATAGGTGTCTGCGAAAATTGTATGTACCAATTATTCAAAATGTTTTCATATGCGGTCTTTACTTGAAGGAAAAATAGAGGAAAATTATATACACACACGAACAGAGGAAGAACAGAGCTCACACGTACACATAGAGATGAAGTAGCACTCAGCCGGCCATGGCTTCAAGCGCAGTGTATTTGACTCAAAGGAAAATGTTTCACTGTATGAATTTTGTTAATTTTTTAAAGCATTCCAACATGTCAAAATTCAAATATTAAAAGAGAAAAATATCAAATTAAAATATTAAAGCTTCATTACAGTATTACAAATATATAAAATATATGCCATAAATTTTTTCAGCATTGACATCTTCTCGCATATAGGGTTTTAAATCCTTTTTAATGCTTCTTTCTAGGCGCTTGATGTTGTCCGGATTGGTGAAAAGGTACATATCTTCATATTGATATTTCTCTTCATTATCTCCCACATTCTCAACCCCAACAATATTTTGCTTTCCAGAAACAACTATGTGCATCTTCTTAGTTCCTGTATCCTATACATAAAAACTTGTGCAACACGATCGGCGTGAACCCACGGGTCATATTTATAACCCACTTTGTTCAAGTCTATCAGTGTCAGCCTGTAATTGTCCACTTTCACACCATTAGGACGCTTGACCCATTGGCACTTAAACATGGGCATTTGCATTCTTTCGCCATAATTGAGTTCCCATATTTCCTATATGAACCCGAAGTATGTGGTATTCTGCCATTGTGGATCATAAACCTCTATACGAACACCACTATTTTGTGCAACACTCTTACCGTCTTTTTCCTTAGTGTAAAATTTGTAACCATTGATGTCATATGCTTGCCATGATGTCAGTAAACCAGATGGGCCAGAAGCTAACTTCTTCATTGTTGCCTCTTCTATAGAGTCTCCGTATGGTATATTTTTGTCCATTAACCATTCAGTGAAACATCTTTTGTGCTCTTTCATGATCCAGTCCTCTGTGCGTTCTTGGTTTTTTCTACGAAGCTCAATTTCGTGTTCCTCGATGTATGACTCAGCTATCGCGAGGTGTAGTACACCAAAATATGCACAGTGTACTAATTTGTAATCCTGAATGATAAAAGTTTTCTTACCCACTTTGCCTCTCCCAAATATTCTACCCTAATGTACTGGTATAGGCACACCTATCGGCTTTCCATCTTTGATGTAATCGGCGCAACCTTTAGTCACTTCTTCAGTAGTGTATCCTTCCATAATTGAACCCTCTGGGTGAGCATTGTTCCGCACATAACCCTTTAATACTCCTAAATATTCCTCCAACGAAAACATATGATGTAAATATAGTGGCCCTAATACTTTTATCTGATCAACAAGATGTATGATTAGGTGTACTTGCATATCAAAAAAGGGTGGTGGGAAACACATCTCAAGCCTTGCACATAGTCTCGACGATGTATGTTTTCAAATAGTCTAAGTCTTCACAGGCTGTCACGTTTTGTGATATTGTATTAAAGAAGTAACACAAACGTGTGATGACAAATTTTACATGCTCAGGTTTGACGACACTTATTGCAATGGCAAGGAACACTGTCATCATCATGTGACAGTCATGAGAATTATAGCCGAATAAAGACAAGTCTTCCATCGAGACTAGTTTGCGGATATTGGATAAGAAACTCGTGGGCACTCTAATCCCACACAAGCATTCGCAAATTGCCTTTTTCTCCTGTAGTGTAAAGTTGTAGCTGGCTGGGGGAAGGTAATGCTTCCCGCTGGCCTTTTCTATCGGGTGAAGCTTTGGTTTCATATCAAGATTTACTAGGTCCATACGTGATTCTAATCCATCATTTGTTTTCCTCGGCATGTCCAACAAGGTTCCAATGATGCTGTCAAATACATTCTTTGTAACGTGCATCAAATTGATACTATGGCAAATTTCCAGGTTATTCCAGTATTGAAGATACTTGAAAAAAAATTGATTGTTTCTTGAAAGCCATGTCGGTTGTATCACCTGATGATGTAGTTTTCTTTCTCTTTGTTCCTTTACATTTTTTGCCCCTAACGAAAGCAACCTGAATGTTCTTGACAATTTCAAACACGAGTTTTCCACTGTAAGGTTTTGGTGCAGTATCTTTTTTATTTTGTTATCAAATTGTTCTTTCATCTTCCTGTACTTGTGTGTATCTGTCAAAAACCGCCAGTGTCTCATGTACACCGTATTTCTATATGAAGTGAGGTACAAAAATCCAGTTCCATCCACGCACCTTATACAACCTTTCTCCCCTTTCATTTGTCCAGGTAATGTAAGCAGTCTGTGATAATTATGCAAGGTAACGAATATCATTGCTCTTAGCCTGAAATACTCCCGCTTGCACTCATTCCATGTATGTACCCCTTCATTCCACATTTTTGCCACATCTTCTATTAGAGGTTCCAAGAATACATCAATTTCGATGCCGGATTGTTTGGACCTTGTATAAGAATAGATAACAAAATATATTTCCTTTTGTGACATAACCACGTCGGTAGGTTGTACATCGTTAAGACCATGGGCCATGTGCTGTGTATGCTCCTTTTTTACCAAACACATTCATTCCGTCTGTACCCAAGGCAAACATACATTTCTGAGTTCCTTTGTCAACTCTGGATACTGAATATCAAATTTTTTTACTGGGTTGCATCACCAGGGTGTCGAAAATGTTTTTCATTCTTCCTGCGCTGCTCGAAATGCCAATGCATAAGTTCAGCCTCCCAAGGGTTTGAGAACAATCGCTTCAAGCGATAAATTACTGGAAGGTACCACATCACCAAGACAGAAATTTCTCTTATTATTCCCGCCTGCATCGTGACAAGTATCGTCATCGTCACCTTCAGGGTCAATAATATTGTTCTTATTCTCCAGGGTCTTATTCATGTTGGTAACATACTGGTGATTGTAGTCCTTTTTTATCTACTGACATCGCAGATGGAGCATCTAGTTGCGAGCTCATGCTCTTTGCGATACATAATACAATGGTTCACACAAGGGTGTATTTTTGTCACACCTAGTGACATCGAGCAAAGAAGTTTCTTCGCTTTATAAGTGCTTCTGGGTAGTTTATTGGGATTTGGAAGAATTTCTGCCAAAAGATTCAAAAGATCGGAGAAACTAAAATCGGACCATCCTTGTGGCTTTCAACTTTAGTAGTTCCAGGACTGCACACAATGTAGTAAACTCTTTATCACAACCCTTTGATTTATCATATAAGAGCTCCGTCGTTGCATTCTACAATGTCTCCATTTTACTTGAACCTTTACTTGCTCCCATAGAAATAAATAGATGTGGTTAGATGTGACGCAACATCTCCTCAAAATCAAACTCATCATTGTCACCATCATCATCCTGATTGTAACTAACATAATCGATATGAGCATTATCGTAATCAAAACCTCTCTCATCATCTTTATCCACCTCATGCGTATCTAACTCACCATGCTCTGTCCATATTGTGTAGTTTTTTTTTGAAACCCCTTTTCACCAAATGAGATTGGATTACTATAGTATCTATCCAAGCAATCTTATGTTCACAGTCGATACATGGACATAATATGCCATCTATCTTTTGCATCTTCGCGTGATTCTTGGATGCTTCAATAAAGTTTGCAACATTTCAAATGTACATCGGATCAGGTCTTGGCATGTTATACATCCACGCTCGACGGTTCATCGTCTATGTCAAACTGTAAAAGTAAAAATATGATAGTAACCATTTATTGAGCAAGTTCATACAAACAATATTAGAAACAAATAATATTGCTTACGTAACACCTTATTCAGTAAAATCAAGCACACTATAAGTGTCACTAATATTGCTTATCAAACACACCCTTGCCACACCAGAAAAATTAAATATCCATGGAGCATTAATTAATTTAAATAACCCGTAATGCAAGTGAAGGCCGAAAGTTGAACACAAGGTTCATAAAGCTAGCGTACAGTGATGGCACTTGGAGACGAGGACGACGACGTGCGCGGGCTTGGAGGCGAGGGCGAGGACGGCGACGTGGGCTCGGTAGTGAGGGAGAGGATGGCGGTGGCGGCGACGGCCAGGATGGCGGCGGTAGCGAGGGCCTAATATATTTTTTGGCAGTCTAACGGCGTCGATGTAAAATCTTCCGAGTTAAGTTTTTGCGGTGCCCGAGTGGTTGTCACGCCCGGTACCTGCAATAGACACCAAGCGTTCTTCCGCGTGTGCCAGGATCATGTCGCATCAAACGCAGAATAATAAAGAGCAATGCATCATTAATTAATTAAGCCAAGTGCGGCGATTACATCATCCGAATACATGAAATGCCCCATAGGCTCAAAAAGAAGAGTACATCATGACAGCGGAAAAATCTAAGGTGGGCTCCACAGGCACCGTCCGGCGGTACGCCAGCCTAGATCTGCGCATCGGGATCGAAGCCGTCGTCCACGTCATCCTCAGCAGCCTCCTTGGGTCCTGAGCAGCACGGAAAAGAAAAGAGGCAAACGCTTGAGTACAACAATATACTCAGCAAGTGTGGGAAAGTTTATGCATGATGAGGCAAGAATCAAGGAAGGCTAGACACGGCTCTTGCACTACGCAACCTACACCTTAGTTATTTTTAAGCATCCTATTTTTTTAGTTACATACCCGCCCAACCCAAACATATCTCCAAGTGATCTCCACTATCACTGTAAATCTCAATCCAACCACCACTCCCAAACCAACCCACACTAATCATGAGAGAGTTACCAGCCCGCTCTTGACCGTGAGCACGGTTGTCTAGACAGTTTTGACTCTGCAGAGTTTGTACCCTTTACCCACAAGTCGTGTTTTCATCACCCGTCGGCGACTCAAGAAACTCCTTTCCGCCCTCTCACACTCCCTATGGTGTGGGGCCAGGAGTACATGACAAGGCCTTTACATTGCACTACCCAACCCGTGCACACCCGCTAAGGATTCACCGCTGTGGCACTCTGAAACCTCTGCCGCAGAAGCCCCCTCTTGTGCCACTTACACATCTCTCTGGTGTACACAAGGAAAGATAGGAACAACTTAATTGGCCACACTGCCCCATAACAGTTCTTGTGGTGGCACTGTATAAGCCAGTTGACGGGTCTCACGAACCGGTCCTTAGGATCTACGCAGGCTAACTAATCACAAACCCGAGTCTCGTGCACTCAGCACCCACCGTACCCCACCAGCCTGCTAGATCCCTACACTACCCACCTCATACACCACATACATCACCACATATATACCATATTTATATCTCCACACAACATCTCAATGATCATGATAATTAACCATTAATGTAAATTACTCCCATCCCATCTACTAAGCAGGGCTAAGCATGAAAATAATGATATAAATGTAAACCCTATACTACCCATCCCGGCTACAAGGAAAGTTTTGGAAATACTAATAAACAACCAACACATGGGATTCAATTTAAGACCTAAAGCATGCATTTCTAACTAAAATCCTAAAAAGGTGCAAAGTGGTCAAGGGCACTTGCCTCTCGAGAAGTGCTGCTGCTCGGGGTCGTCGAAGTCTTGGGCTTGCAGGTCCAGTATCGGCTTGGGGGCTAATTTGTCCATGACATAACAGATAGAAATAATGGTAAACAAGTAAGCAAGAGTTACCCAACATCCATAATAAAAATCAGGGCACAAATGTAGAATGTAATCCCCTCATCACAATGTAGTTATGTTCATGTGAGTGTGTTTTACAAAAGTTAGGGTCAGGCTTGGGCTCTAGGTGTGATTTCTAGTAAGTGGGAGGGTGTCTTTATGAATTGTCAGTAAATGTTCATGGGGCAAAATTGTGATTTCAGAGCTGTTCAGGGGGTGTTTTCCATGCCAATGCAATAAGGGTCATAGGGTATATGTTAATATAATATGTCCTAGGATGTTAGTTTAGATTTTTAGCACCAAATACAGAATAAAATAGGGTTTTCAGCATGTACAGGGACTTTTCTGCTAAATGGCAGCAAGGCAGGGGGTCAAGGTGTAAGTTCAGGTTTTTCTTGAGGGGTTTTGTTTGTTTGCAGCAGGTCTGAGGGGGTGTTATTTCTATTTTTCAGCAGCTACTTATGGTTTTTACATTTAGCTGCAGCTTACCACATGATTTAAAATGTCATTTCAACACATATGGGAGGTTCATTTTGCCATTTTCCTGAATAGCACAGGGACCTACAGATTTATTTGGGAGCCTACTGTTTAAAACAGAACATTCCAGGGTTGTTTTGGTAAGTTTCCAACATGTTCTAGAGGTGGAGGGGTAAATTCAGAACATGGCAGGGTCTTAGCCGCAAAAACAGTAATTTCAGGGGCCTAAAAATGCTACTAGGTGATCTGGAGGGGTCTTAGATTAACAATAAGCGAGTCTTTTAGGGCTTTTCATGATTTTCCCTAACACCTACAGGGGTATTTCTTCCATAGGCAGAACTAAACAGGGCCTAGGTGTGAGGAAAGCAACCCCTTTTTGGGTCTAAACACCAAATCAGAGCAACCAGGGGGCTTTTCAGAAGTTTTCCAGGGTTAAAATTAATATGATAGGGGTTCCAGGGGTCATTTGGTAAGTTTCCTAACAGGCCAGGGGGAAATATAATAAATCAGGGGGGTACAGGGCTTAAAATGAGAAGATACAATGGTTTCCCTAATTACTAGAGAGCTTAGGGGGTAGCTAGCAACTTTGCAGGGGCTAGTTCGTGATTCACAGAAAGTTTCAGGGGCCTAGGGGCTAAATGGGCCGCGGGAAAAGATCTGTTCAACGTGGACCGTCGGATCGAGCGCCAACGGTCGGGATTTAAAATCCCGAACCGGTACGCGCGCGCCTAATCTTAGGCGCTGATTGGAGATCGAACGGTGGGGGGGGGGGCGAATACGAGCTGTCGGGTCGGCGGCGACTTTTCGCGCGGCGGAGCGCCGTAGCCCGGCCAGAGTCTCGTCGGACTTGGCCCGATCTCCGTCTACCAAGTTGCTATGCCTAACCTAGCTTTAGTAATTGGAAGCGGAACTCACTGAGGGCTCACCTCGGGGTTCTTCGGGGCTTCTTGTTCTCACTTCTATTTGTCTCAGATTTATCTCCTAAAGAAAGGGTCTCGGAGTGTCTGGTTGTCCCTCTCGAAGTGGGATGTGGACGGCGAGCTGCGGCACACGTCGGAGCCGACGTTGGGGCGGCACTTCTTCGAGGGCTTTGGGTCGGAGGCGCGTCCCTGAGAAGGATGGAGTCGTCGGGGTTTAGATCACGAGAAAAGAAAAACCGAGAAGGGGTGAGGGAGGGGTACGGGGTAGATGGAAAGGTGCTCACCGGCGTTCGACAGGGGGGTGCTCCTCCGCGCCGGATCACGTCGAGGGAGGCCTCCAGAGGGGTATACGGCGTCTCTGCTGGTCAAGGGCTCAGTTAGCTCGCCGTAGCTGAGAGAGGGAGAGGAGTGAGGGAGCGGCGGCGCAACACCTACCGGGGGTGTATGGGGAGGCCTCTCGGCTCCCGTCCGCTGCGAGGAAAGGGGAGCAGGGGCGGCTAGGGTTTTCGGAGGGGCTCTTATAGGCGGTGGGGGGCGGAGGATCCGAGGGGAATAAAGGGGAAGATGCTCGCTTTCGGTTGGAGCCGATCAGAGGTGGTCGGCGACCGATTGGAAAAGAGAGGAGAGGGAGGGGACCGCGGGGAAGAAAAGCAACGGGAAGATGCACCCAACGTGTGGGCCCCGCCGGTCAGTGAGGGAAAGAAAAGACAATTAGCCCGTGGGCTGGGCTGTGAGCGGGGTGGGGGAAAGCGGGCTGTGGGGAAAGAAAAAGGGCTGGGGGAGAATGGGCTTTCCGGCCCAAAATCGGTTCTGTTTTATTCGCATTTTATTTTACTTTGTCCTTTGGTTCATTTTCACCTTTAAGCTTTGAACTTTTGGTAGATTGGGTTCTAATTTTGTTTGTAAATTTTAAAATTCCCATCTCTTTTATATGTGGGATGTTACAACACTCCCCCCTCAAAAGAAATCTCGACCCGAGATTTGAAGTGACGTACTTGAAGAGATGCGGATAGCTTGCTTTGATATCTTCTTCTCGCTCCCACGTAGCTTCTCTCTCGGAGTGGTGCTTCCATTGTACCTTGCACATCGGAATCCTCTTGTACCTGGTAATTCTTTCTGACCTCTCGAGAATTTTGACGGGGCATTCATCGTAGGAGAGATCCTCTTGCACGCTGATATCATCCAGGGATAGTTGCTCCTCGGGTGCTCTCAGACACTTTTTCAACTGTGAGACGTGGAACACGTCGTGCACGTCTGACAAGCGAGGAGGCAACTCAAGTTGGTAAGCAACCTCTCCTCTTCTACTCACAACCCTGAAGGGTCCTATGTACCGGGGTGCTAGCTTGCCTTTTACTTTGAAGCGACGGAGACCTCGAATGGGAGACACCTTGAGGTACACGTAGTCCCCCACCGCAAAGGTCAACTCTCTCCGGCGTGTGTCCGCATAACTTTTTTGCCTTGATTGTGCAGTTTTTAGGTTCTTGCGGATCTCACGCACTTTTTCCTCAGCAATCCTGAGCACGTCCGGGCCAAAGACTTGTCCTTCTCCTACCTCATCCCAGAACAGGGGAGTCCTACACTTCCTACCATATAGGGCTTCGAAGGGTGACATCTTCAAACTTGCTTGGTAGCTATTGTTGTAGGAGAACTCCGCATAGGGTAGGTACTTGTCCCAACTTTGTTTGTTTTTCAGGGCACAAGCTCTCAACATATCCTCCAGAATTTGGTTGGTTCGTTCTGTTTGTCCATCTGTCTGGGGGTGATATGCTGAGCTAAAGTTCAGTTGTGTGCCCAAGGATTTTTGCAACTGCTGCCAGAACCTTGAAGTGAATTGTGTGCCACGATCTGAAACGATTTTCTTTGGAACCCCGTGGTAGCACACAATCCGGGACATGTACAACTCAGCCAGATTTGCCCCCTTGTACTTCTCCTTCACGGGGATGAAGTGAGCCACCTTGGTCAGGCGGTCCACGACCACCCATATGGAGACGTATCCTGACTGGGTCCTGGGCAATCCCACAATGAAATCCATGCTGATTTCCAACCATTTCCATTCTGGTATCTTGAGTGGCTGAAGCAATCCGGCAGGCCTTTGATGCTCCGCCTTGACGAGCTGACACGTGTCACACAGGGCTACATACTCTGCTACATCACGTTTCATGCCGTGCCACCAGTAGCGGTCTTTGAGATCTTGATACATTTTGGTACTCCCAGGATGAATGGAGTACTCTGAGTCATGTGCTTCCCTCAAGATCGTCTGCCGAATGGCCTGAATGTCAGGCACGCAGATCCTCTTGCCAAGCCACAACGTCCCTTGCTCATCTATCCTGTAGTCTGGAGCCTTGCCCTCCTCCATCAATTGCTTGATCTCTTGGATCCTCTCATCGTTCTTTTGGCCTTCTCGAATGTCACACTCCAAGGTTGAATCCACCTCCATTACCACTGCCTCTGCGCTTGTCACCAGGTTAAGGTTGAGTTCTGCAAACTCCTCACACAACTGGGGCTGTAGCGTCAAGGCGTGGCAATGTGCTTTCCGGCTCAGAGCATCGGCAACGACGTTCGCCTTCCCAGGGTGATAGTTAATGCCCACATCGAAGTCGTTGATGAGCTCTAGCCACCTGCGCTGTCTGAGGTTGAGGTCCGGCTGTGTGAAGATGTACTTGAGGCTTTTATGATCTGTGTAGATCTCCGTCCTCTTTCCCATGAGGTAGTGTCTCCACAGCTTTAGAGCGTGAACCACGGTGGCCAACTCCAAGTCATGCGTCGGGTAGTTCCGCTCATGCTTACGAAGCTGCCTAGAGGCATAGGCTACGACGCGTCCCTCTTGCATAAGCACGCATCCTAGTCCATGCCCGGAGGCATCGCAGTACACGGTGAACTCCTTTTGCATGTCAGGCATCACTAGCACAGGCGCCGTCGTCAACCTCTGCTTCAACTCTTGAAAGCTTGCTTCGCACTCAGGCGTCCACTTGAATGTCTTTCCCTTTTCTAGCAACTTGGTGAGTGGTTTTGAAATCTTCGAGAATCCTTCAATGAATCGTCGGTAGTAGCCTGCCAATCCCAAGAAGCTTCTAATCTCGCTCATGTTCTCTGGCACCTTCCACTTCATCACATCCGCCACTTTGCTAGGATCCACAGATATGCCACCTTTGGAAATCACGTGTCCCAAGAAGGACACCTCCCTCAACCAGAAGTCGCACTTGCTGAGCTTGGCGTATAGCTGATGTTCCTGAAGTTTTTGCAACACTAGGGTCAAGTGTTTTGCGTGCTCCTCTTCATTCTTGGAGAATACAAGGATATCATCAATGAAGACCACAACAAATTTATCCAAGTACTCCATAAACACCTTGTTCATAAGGTACATGAAGTAAGCAGGAGCATTGGTCAACCCAAAGGACATGACCGTGCACTCATAAAGACCATATCGGGTGACAAAGGCCGTCTTCGGAATGTCCGAAGCTCGGATCTTCAATTGGTGGTAGCCCGATCGAAGGTCGATCTTTGAGAACACACACGCCCCTCTAAGTTGATCAAATAGATCCTCGATGCGAGGTAGAGGATACTTGTTTTTTATGGTGACGGCATTGAGGGCTCGGTAGTCTACACACAATCTCTGGGTCCCATCCTTCTTTGGCACAAATATGACCGGGGCTCCTCAAGGAGAGGAGCTAGGACGGATATAGCCCTTATCTAGAAGCTCTCGGAGGTGGTTCTTGAGCTCCGCTAATTGCTTGGCATCCATCCTATACGGCCGTTTATATATAGAGGCCGTGCCAGGCACTAGTTCTATATCAAACTCGATATCGCGGTCTGGAGGCATACCTGGTAGCTCCTCTGGAAAGACGTCTGGGAACTCGCCAACCACGCGAATCCCCTCAGTAGTGTCGAGCTGGTTAAGGTGGACCTTCTCGGCTGGCGGGGGTAGAGAGGTGTACTCCACCACAACACCGTCTGGGTGTGACAACCTGACGGTCCTGGTGGCACAAAGGATCACACCTCCGTACTTGGCCAACCAATCCATCCCCAAGATCACGTCCAGGCCCTGTGACTCCAACACAATAAGGTTTGCCTTGAACTCCCTTCCCACGATCTTAATGCTCACTTTTGGGCACACCTAACTTGTTTTGATCTCGCCTCCAGGAGAAGTGACCACTAGCATTTGGGACATAGCTATTGCCCTCATATCATATTTCTTTATAAAGTCCTTGGCAATAAAAGAGTGAGTAGCACCAGAATCAAATAAAATAGTAGCGGGGTGCGAGTCGACTGTGAACGTACCAAGTACCACGTCCGGAGCCAACTGAGCCTCCTCCACAGCCACGTGGTGCACTCGACCACGCGGGAGACTCTGCGGCTGCTGCTGCTGCTGTGGTGGCTTCTTCTTCTGGCATCTGCTGGCAAGGTGGCCCATCTCGCCACACACGTAGCACGGGCCCAGAGCCCTGGCGAACTGTCCCTGCTGAGTAGGCGCTGCTGTGCGGGGTGGGAAAGCTGGTCGCTGCTGTAGCTGCTGGCTTCGCGGGCATTGTGGCTGTGGAAACGGCTGCCTGTAAGCTGGAGAAGGGTACCTCTGAGGCGGACTCGGTCCCATGTACCGGCCCGTCTGCGTAGCTGAAGGTGGTGCAAAGCGAGTGCGGCTGCTGCTGCCCGAAGACTGTCCCTGCCACCCTATCCTGCGCTTCCTGTGCGCCTCGAGCTCTGGCATCTGTCGCTCCATCACAAAGGCCTTGTCCACCATCTTCCGAAAGTTGTCGTAGTAGCTAGACGATAGGGCACACTTCAGCTCCTCATCAAGACCTCGTATGAAGCAGTCCTGCTTCATGTCATCAGTCCTGACGTCCTCCGGTGCATAGCAGGACAGCTGCGTGAAGCGTGTGAGGTACTCACGCACTGTCGAGCCACCCTGTCTCAGTCCGAGGAACTCCTGCCGCTTCATCTTGATCTCACCAGCTGGCACGAAGTGGTGACGGAAGCTGCGCTGGAACTCCTCCCAAGTGATAGCCTCAGGGTCGGCGTGAGCAGCGGTGTAAGCTGTCCACCAGTCTGCCGCGGGTCCCGCTAGCTGGTGAGCAGCTAACAAGACACGCTCTCCTCCCACGCACTGGATCAACCACAGCTTGCTATCGATCGTCTTCAGCCAATCATCCGCGTCCATCGGCTCCACCGGGCTCGAGAAGACCGGGGGCTGAGTACTCTGGAAGTCTCTCAGCTTGGACCGTGGTCCAGGTGCCGGTGGTGGTGGAGGCGGAGGGGCTTGGTGGTTGTGGGCCATAATTGCTGCCAGGCCCTGTAGGAGCTGGTTTTGAGAGGCCAGCATGTCCTGTACCGTCATGTAGTCCGCTCCTCGTCGAGCCGCTCGCCCGTTCCAGCCTGGGACCTGGAACTCCGGGGGCTCATCGGCCTCGGGCATTCCACGCCCTCGACCTCGTCCTCGACCTCGTCTCCTACCTGCCATTTGTTACAGATAGCAACAAAATCTTAGAACCTGGAAAATCTAGAGAAAAATCTATTATCAGGCTCATGATTTATATATAAAGAACCATAAATACGCATGCAGCACTCATCAAACAAGTATGCAATAAATCAACCCATTACCCGTACGAGTCCTATCTCTACGGAACTAACGCTTCTTCACCATGGCTTGGTATCTCCTATCCTAGATAATTTCGGATTGTCCGTGGTAACGGACCCTACTAGGTCTGAATGAGATACGAGTGAGGAAGATAGATGGGTTGAACGAGACGAGCTTGGGGGAAAAAGGGGTAAGTCGTGTGAAACATAGAAACTCACGCAAACTTTACACATGTTTATAGTTGCAATTAGTTTTTAAGTTAAAATTAAATCTATTTCGTGTCCGTTTCTATCTAGGCTCGCGTCCTAGGGACAACCTTGGCTCTGATACCACCCTGTCACGCCCGGTACCTGCAATAGACACCAAGCGTTCTTCCACGTGTGCCAGGATCATGTCGCATCACACGCGGAATAATAAAGAGCAATGTATCATTAATTAATTAAGCCAAGTGCGGCGATTACATCATCCGAATACATGAAATGCCCCATAGGCTCAAAAAGAAGAGTACATCATGACAGCGGAAAAATCTAAGGTGGGCTCCACAGGTGCCATCCGGCGGTACGCCAGCCTAGATCTGCGCATCAGGGTCGAAGCCGTCGTCCACGTCATCCTCAGCAGCCTCCTCGGGTCCTGAGCAGCACGGAAAAGAAAAGAGGCAAACGCCTGAGTACAATAATGTACTCAGCAAGTGTGGGAAAGTTTATGCATGATGAGGCAAGAATCAAGGAAGGCTAGACACGGCTCTTGCACTACGCAACCTACACCTTAGTTATTTTTAAGCATCCTATTTTTTTTTAGTGACATACCCGCCCAACCCAAACATATCTCCAAGTGATCTCCACTATCAATGTAAATCTCAATCCAACCACCACTCCCAAACCAACCCACACTAATCATGAGAGAGTTACCAGCCCGCTCTTGACCGTGAGCACGGCTGTCTAGACAGTTTTGACTCTGCAGAGTTTATACACTTTACCCACAAGTCGTGTTTTCATCACCCGTCGGCGACTCAAGAAACTCCTTTCCGCCCTCTCACACTCCCTATGGTGTGGGGCTAGGAGTACACGACAAGGACTTTACATTGCACTACCCAACCCGTGCACACCCGCTAAGGATTCACCGCTGCGGCACTCTGAAACCTCTGCCGCAGAAGCCCCCTCTTGCGCCACATACACATCTCTCTAGTGTACACAAGGAAAGATAGGAACAACTTAATTGGCCACACTGCCCCATAACAGTTCTTGTGGTGGCACTGGATAAGCCAGTTGACGGGTCTCACGAACCGGTCCTTAGGATCTACGCAGGCTAACTAACCATAAACCCGAGTCTCGTGCACTCAGCACCCACCGTACCCCACCAGCCTGCTAGATCCCTACACTACCCACCTCATACACCACATACATCACCACATATATACCATATTTATATCTCCACACAACATCTCAATGATCATGATAATTAACCATTAATGTAAATTACTCCCATCCCATCTACTAAGCAGGGCTAAGCATGAAAATAATGATATAAATGTAAATCCTATACTACCCATCCCGGCTACAAGGAAAGTTTTGGAAATACTAATAAACAACCAACACATGGGATTCAATTTAAGACCTAAAGCATGCATTTCTAACTAAAATCCTAAAAAGGTGCAAAGTGGTCAAGGGCACTTGCCTCTCGAGAAGTGCTGCTGCTCGGGGTCGTCGAAGTCTTGGGCTTGCAGGTCCAGTATTGGCTCGGGGGCTAATTTGTCCATGACATAACAGATAAAAATAACGGTAAACAAGTAAGCAAGAGTTACCCAACATCCATAATAAAAATCAGGGCACAAATGTAGAATGTAATCCCCTCATCACAATGTAGTTATGTTCATGTGAGTGTGTTTTACAAAAGTTAGGGTCAGGCTTGGGCTCTAGGTGTGATTTCTAGTAAGTGGGAGGGTGTCTTTATGAATTGTCAGTAAATGTTCATGGGGCAAAATTGTGATTTCAGAGCTGTTCAGGGGGTGTTTTCCATGCCAATGCAATAAGGGTCATAGGGTATATGTTAATATAATATGTCCTAGGATGTTAGCTTAGATTTTTAGCACCAAATACAGAATAAAATAGGGTTTTCAGCATGTACAGGGACTTTTCTGCTAAATGGCAGCAAGGCAGGGGGTCAAGGTGTAAGTTCAGGTTTTTCTTGAGGGGTTTTGTTTGTTTGCAGCAGGTCTGAGGGGGTGTTATTTCTATTTTTCAGCAGCTACTTATGGTTTTTACATTTAGCTGCAGCTTACCACATGATTTAAAATGTCATTTCAACACATATGGGAGGTTCATTTTGCCATTTTCCTGAATAGCACAGGGACCTACAGATTTATTTGGGAGCCTACTGTTTAAAACAGAACATTCCAGGGTTGTTTTGGTAAGTTTCCAACATGTTCTAGAGGTGGAGGGGTAAATTCAGAACATGGCAGGGTCTTAGCCGCAAAAACAGTAATTTCAGGGGCCTAAAAATGCTACTAGGTGATCTGGAGGGGTCTTAGATTAACAATCAGCGAGTCTTTTAGGGCTTTTCATGATTTTCCCTAACACCTACAGGGGTATTTCTTCCATAGGCAGAACTAAACAGGGCCTAGGTGTGAGGAAAGCAACCTCTTTTTGGGTCTAAACACCAAATCAGAGCAACCAGGGGGCTTTTCAGAAGTTTTCCAGGGTTAAAATTAATATGATAGGGGTTCCAGGGGTCATTTGGTAAGTTTCCTAACAGGCCAGGGGGAAATATAATAAATCAGGGGGGTACAGGGCTTAAAATGAGAAGATACAATGGTTTCCCTAATTACTAGAGAGCTTAGGGGGTAGCTAGCAACTTTGCAGGGGCTAGTTCGTGATTCACAGAAAGTTTCAGGGGCCTAGGGGCTAAATGGGCCGCGGGAAAAGATCTGTTCAACGTGGACCGTCGGATCGAGCGCCAACGGTCGGGATTTAAAATCCCGAACCGGTACGCGCGCGCCTAATCTTAGGCGCTGATTGGAGATCGAACGGTGGGGGGGGGGGGGGGGGGCGAATACGAGCTGTCGGGTCGGCGGCGACTTTTCGCGCGGCGGAGCGCCGTAGCCCGGCCGGAGTCTCGCCGGACTTGGCCCGATCTCCATCTACCAAGTTGCTATGCCTAACCTAGCTTTAGTAACTGGAAGCGGAACTCAATGAGGGCTCACCTCGGGGTTCTTCGGGGTCCCGGAGTGTCTGGTTGTCCCTCTCGAAGTGGGATGTGGAGGGCGAGCTGCGGCACACGTCGGAGCCGACGTTGGGGCGGCGCTTCTTCGAGGGCTTTGGGTCGGAGGCGCGTCCCAGAGGAGGATGGAGTCGGCGGCGTTTAGATCACGAGAAAAGAAAAACCGAGAAGGGTGAGGGAGGGGTACGGGGTAGATGGAAAGGTGCTCACCGGCGTTCGACAGGGGGGTGCTCCTCCACGCCGGATCACGTCGAGGGAGGCCTCCAGAGGGGTATACGGTGTCTCTGCTGGTCAAGGGCTCAGTTAGCTCGCCGTAGCTGAGAGAGGGAGAGGAGTGAGGGAGCGGCGGCGCGACACCTACCGGGGGTAGACGGGGAGGCCTCTCGGCTCCCGTCCGCTGCGAGGAAAGGGGAGCAGGGGCGGCTAGGGTTTTCGGAGGGGCTCTTATAGGCGGTGGGGGGCGGAGGATCCGAGGGGAATAAAGGGGAAGATGCTCGCTTTCGGTTGGAGCCGATCAGAGGTGGTCGGCGACCGATCGGAAAAGAGAGGAGAGGGAGGGGACCACGGGGAAGAAAAGCAACGGGAAGATGCACCCGACGTGTGGGCCCCTCCGGTCAGTGAGGGAAAGAAAAGACAATTAGCCCGTGGGCTGGGATGTGAGCGGGGTGGGGGAAAGCGGGCTGTGGGGAAAGAAAAAGGGCTGGGGGAGAATGGGCTTCCGGCCCAAAATCGGTTCTGTTTCATTCTCATTTTATTTTACTTTGTCCTTTGGTTCATTTTCACCTTTAAGCTTTGAACTTTTGGTAGATTGGGTTCTAATTTTGTTTGTAAATTTTAAAATTTCCCTCTCTTTTATATGTGGGATGTTACAGTGGTGCTTTATATAGTCGTCCATTATCAAAGGCGGGTTTTAAGGTGGTATATTAAAAAACCGCCTATGATAATTGCCTCTTCATAGGTCTGCTCTTCAGTTTCTTCTTCCTTTGCTTCATTTTTTATTTAGATTCCAATGTAAATACTTAAATATTAATATATACCAGATAAAATAAAAGTTTAAAACTAATATAGGTAACATTGTTATGTTTTGGTAAACATAGAATTAATTTAAATGCATATATTATTCAGATTTTCATATCTCCTAAAATGGATCTTCCACTGAAAGTTCGTTTGTATGAACATATTGTCTTATTTATACATGTATGAATTTTGTTAATTTATTTAAAGCAATCCTACATGTCAAAATTCAAATTATCCATCATTCTAGTGAAATGCTCATATACATATGAGGCATTCTTCAAATTTTGAACACACATTGATTCAAACAATTTTGTAAAAATCAGAAAATATCATAGATGTTGGTATGATGACTTAAAAGTCCCATAGAAAAATTCACCCACAAAATCATTGTATTATGCAACATATAAAAATGACAAATAACCTATTTATTTATTTTTTATGTTCTGACCAATTTCAAAGTTTTTTCCAAGTGAAATTTTATGGGCACCTGTAATACTAAATCATATTACAAGAACTTAGAATTTGGGCTTTTACAAGCCTCCTTATTTTGATCAAGAATATTAATTAATTATAAACTTAGTAAACTTTTTTCACTGACGGTTCTATATTAAAAAACCGCTTGTGATATTTCCTCCCCGCGCCGTCTCCTCCTTTCCGGCATCTACCCCCACCGTGTGCTGCCCCCTCCCCACCGTCCCCCACCGCAGGCGCTCTCTCACTGCGCCGAGCCCACCTTTTAGATTGTTTAGATTGTATAGATTATTTGTTTAGAGACCTTGAGAATTGCTTAGATTAATTGTTTAGGTTTTGTTTAAAGGTGGACCAGAGAGCAAATTATTTAGAGAGCAAATTAATTGTTTACATTAGAAAGAAAAACAAATTTAGCTCAATTATTTCTTCTACATTTTCTATGTGTGTTCATACCGGCACCAATTAGTTGTTGTGTTAAAACAGATAGTCTTGTTGTGCTAACACGTAGTCCATGTTATTTTTGTAATCACTGAGTACTATAACAGAGATACATGTTGTCTTTGTAAATTCACAATGTTCACTGGATGTCGTTTTACATGTTAGGATTTCTTCGTAATCATTGAGTACTATAACAAGAAACCCCTTCTGTTGCTTTTCAAGTTCTAACATGGAAAGCCATAAGAAGACTGGCGCTGGTAGTAACAATGAAGCTGACAATATTGAATTTAGTGACTCCAGCAGTTCAGGCTCGTATCATAGTTCATCGTATATTTCCAGATATAAAAAGTTAAAAAGACTTCAGAGGATCTCGACCCGGAATATGATCCTGCCGGCGAGATATGGATCATCACGAATCTTAACTCCAGCAGTTTAAGTTAATGTTGGTTGTCAAGTATATGAAGCCTTATAATTCTTTTCTACCTAGCTTAATTGCCAAGACAACGAGGTGACTTCGGCTCCTAAAACCGCAGAAGGTTCTCCAATGGTTGAATCCTCAAATTCAGTCAAGTGAAAACGAGGGCAACGAGCTCCCAATAAGGGTCCATTGAACCACATCATATACATAACAAGTGTCAGTCCAAGTGGACTTCCTCAAGAACCATTGGATTCAGTTACAAAGTAACAAAATGCACGCGGTTGTCTTGTTAGAGAGATTGTGCCGATCACAACCGAGAATTGTAAAAAAATTCTATGAGGCGGACAATAATGAGTTGTGGGAGAAGTTAAAGAAATAATTTAAGTTCCCAAAAGGCACGGAAGAAGTTATAAAGAAAGCAACATTGGTCTCTTGTGGCAAGAAGTTTCGTGTCTGGAAGAGTGAAATAAATGCTTATGTTAAGGATAATAAGATCCCTAGCCCAAACAAGATGGGAAAATCACACAAGCTTAGTGGCAAGAATGTGTTCCTCAAAAGACCACACCTAAGTCTAAAGCCCTAAGTGAATCTACGTCAGAGCTTGCCAAAAAGAACAAATACCATCATCGCTTGGGGTCTGCCGGATATGCCCCCAAGGTTGAGAAATGGAATAAAATAATAGAGAGAACTGTCAGTAAGGGCAACCCTGACCCACTACAAGGCTGCGATGAGAGAACTAAGCGGTGGGTCCTACCTCGGTCAGGTTTGACCAGCGAGGGCAAACTTGAAAAGCCCGACTCTGTGAACCAAGCAGAGCAAAAAATGGAAGAAGTAATTGAAAAGCAACAAAAGGGTCTCTTCAAGCCAAAGAGGGAGAATGACCAACTAACCGCTATCCTAGGCAACCCTAAACACGTTGAACGGTTTCAAGAAATTTCTTCTCAGATGTCCTGGAGAGATGGTTTCCTAAACGACAAAGAGTTATATAGAAGACGTGACAAGTTCAAGAAGATAATTAAAGATACGATTGATCAAAAGGTCAAGTCATCTATGAAATAAAGAATAGATCAACTTATAAAATCGGGACAATTAACACCAAAGAATAGAGAGATGGTTCCCGTGGCAACGGAGCATTTGATATCTCCAACTTCCTACCCTAGCAGCGTAGGTTCTATGCTAGGCTCAAGGCAAGCCATAAGTTCCCTGTCGATGATATTGTTAAGGACACATCTTGTCGTCTTCTTGTCCCGATCGGTAGAGCAGGGAACAAAACATAACAGGTTGTCATTGCCATGGCAAAGCCGAATCGTGTCTGCAACGGCAATTCACTTCCGTTGTATTATGATATTGTGCAAGTTCTTCAGATCATTGATAATGATTATGAAGATTATTAAATAGACCACATCACACCTGAGTGGATCACGACTTTGGGGCAGGCCGTCAACCAGTTAATCCTTTGGCACCGATGCGATATCGTGTTGGACGATCAGCCGAGGTCTAGCCCTATCGCATCTTGAAAGACTGCTGCCCCGTCTTATTTGCCGAAAGTCCAAGAAGATCCACTCCCGCTATGTCTCAGAAAGGATGATAGTAACCTTGCTAGTAAAGATAACCAAGAGCAACCAGTTGAACAACAGCTTGAAGCAGTACAAGAGCAAGCTGCTGGTAGTAAAGAGCAATCAGTTGAACAACAGGTTCAACAACAGGCCAGTGTCCAACTTCTGACGACTACTCCTCGGTTAGTGCTTGTGGAAGTTAGCTCATACGAAAATAAAGAACCTTCTAAAGAAGTGTCAAAATATTTGGGGAAAATGAATAAAATATTACAAAATCTAATGCATCTCGTGCTTCACATGAGCCAGCATTAGAAAATATTGAGGAGTGGGAAGAAGACGGCGTGAAATATACTCGGGAGACGGCGTTAGCTAAACTAGGAGTTTCAGTATACAAGATTCAGGACGTTTCTCCTGAATATGAGAATAGGAAGTCATTCATGACATCGACACAGCTTAGCAAACAACCTTTCTTGCTAAGAAGAATGCACGAGTGGTACATCACTGCCAGCACAAAATATGAACTTTGTTACGTCATATTGCGTGTGCCAAAAGAAACATTCTTTAGCATTGGAGAAGATAAACGAGCCCTTCTCTTCGAAGATCTGCGGAGCCTTTTCTATCAAGGCATGATCGAAATCAACCTACTACTCTTCTGATGCTTGTAAGTGCCTCTAATATTTCGTATTTGCTTTTCTTACTACAAGGATACACATGTCATGAGATTATAACAATTTCGAACTTATTCAATAGGATGCAATACATGGATAATGAAAAGCTGAACTCCAAGATAGGTATCCTTGACCTTACAGTGATTGCAAAGTTGAATTTTGACTTTCAGGTGCAACGGGACTCAGAACAGTACAAGCTCATGACAAAAAACAATTTGAAAAATCAATCATAAGCCAAAAGAAGGATAAAAAAATAAAGGTAGTAGCCTACATAGGACATGCCATGTTTAACTTTGTCAGAGATAGCAAGGACCTCGTAAATGCTCAACACCACTTCGAGTAAGATCGACACGTGGTATGAAAATAGCAATTATTGCTAATGTTTAACTTAACATGTGTGTTTGTACGTGTGCAGTAAATACTACATGACGATCTTCATCAAGCCAACGTAAGGTTTGACAACGGTATTGGACTTAGCCGATTACTCACAAGATACTTACAAAGATTTCCTTGCCATTTTGAGAATGTACGGTTATTCGATACTTTTAATATACACGCATATATATAGGTTGGCAACTCTTATATGACATCCCCTGTATGACAGCGCTTGACGGTTTTATACAAAACAACTTGGCGGTCAGAGACCTCCTAATAAGGATGCATTGCAGATATCAACATATTATCCTTGTCCCAAGCAACCTTCTGGTAGCGTCTTATGCGGGAATTATGTATGCGAGCATCATCGGACCGCCTGCGAATATAGAGTGAATCGAGAGGATGTAAATTATCCTTAATGTCAGTATTGTATTTTCTTACTTTTGAGTTCCATTTCATTGTAACTAGCATATTTTAATACTATTATGTTATCATTATCACCAACACATTCTAAACCTTGTTACCTGTTTCATTGCAGCACATGAATGTGGATGAAGAATGGCCGATTTCTAGAAATATGTCTGGTGGAGGAGCCGAGAAGATTGGGAGTGAATTGTGTCACTTCATACGTCGCAAATTTTTTCCACCGAAAAGGGAAGTTCTTTGATGACGCAGGTGTAATAGCTGATGTGCCAGAACTTTGCCAGTATACTGAGCATCAATTTGGTTTTTAGTGAAGAACTTGTAAACTATGAATTGAGATGTATTGTACTTACATATGTATATGAGATGACTTTTTGTTGATATTTTGTCGATGATGCTTGTCAGAATATATTGTTTCTATTGTGTGTGAATGTGCATATGAAATTGACCTAGAAATTAAAAATAACAACATGTAGTACCTAACAAACCGCTTGTGATAATATAATTTCACAGACGGCTTATTGTAGGTAACAAATTGCATGTGATAATATAGTTTCATAGGTGGCTAGTCGTAGGTAAAAAATTGCCTGCGATAATGGAGTTACACACGCGGATAATCTTATGTTACAAACTATCTGTGATAAATATTCTTCACAGGCATACAATCGTACGTAAAGAACCGACTGCGATAATGGAGTTATCACAGGCGGATACTCTTACGTTACAAACCGCCTGTGATAAAGATTCTTCACAGGCGGCTAGTGGTAGGTATAGAACCATATGCAATAATGGAGTTATCATAAGCGAATACTCTTACGTTACAAACCGCCTCTGATAAAGAGTCTTCAGAGGTAGATTCTTGAAGGTTAAGACCGCCTATGATAACTTTTCTTACAGACAGTTTAAGTTTCTGTCTGTCAAAATTGCTGATTATCACAGGCTCTTCGTCTCAGCCGGTTTTGAAAACTGCATGTGATAATACGTTTAGAGTCACCTGATATGAAGCTTGTTGTAGTAGTGTGTCTTTATCTGTAGCTGGCCTGGCTGTATGGTGCTTGCATGGAACATTCTATGAGCTGAGATAGAACGTGCTATAGAAAAGAAAAATGCTGATGGGCGTATCGAGAAATACGACGACCCACGACAGTGGCCGAAGTTGCCGCGCGCCCACGCATCCCACCATCACAAGCTGCTGCTATGCCCGCCCGGCCATTTCTTTTTTTGGCTCCTGTCCTCATCTGCCCGGTCGTCGGCTGAAAATCACATGCCAACCCACGGTCCTCAGCTGCCTTTCATTGCCCCCTTGTCTTCCCTTATTTTTTTTATTTGATTTTGATTGTTGCAGTAGGATATGGGTCAAAAAAGGTGCTTTAGTTGTGGTAGAATCCGTCAAGGATGGGGTTCAGTTACCCGCACATATGTTTACTTAACTAGCTAGACAAAACGGTACATTGTACAGTACGTGAGACGCGTGCTGGTGGCCTTTAGTTGTGCTAAACGTTAATTATTATAGACTTGGCCTCTAAATAAAACTAACTTTACGTCTCCTACTGTGTGCAAAACTCTTTCCATTCTTTTACTGTTGTCCCAACCACACCCCAGCCCCGACCGCCGCCACTCTGCCTCGACTAGGTATTATATTCATCATTACATTCTATGTTCTTGCAATACTCTCAGTTGAAACATGTAGATTCCACAGCTACCGACGTCTCCACCGTCACCGGTGCCTCCACAGCCTTTTCCTGCTGGAACACAAGTATATATACTCGTTATGTTCTCTTTTTTATAAACTATTGCTATACTTATAACATGTATCGTTGTTGTTGTTAGGGATCATCCTCGAGGCCATAAAACCTGCAGAGTCCTCGTGTTACAAATTTGCACACATCATCTTCAGGAGGACGATGTGGAGGAGAAGACTTTATCAATTAATTCTTCGCTCCCGGTGGTAGCAACTATGTAAGTTGATGATATGAACTAAGAAGCCTTCAAAGTCGTCGTACTACAAATCCATTCTGCTTATTGTTTTCAAAATGAATTCGTTTTTAAGAAGCCATACAAAGAATAGATACCATGGTACTTTTAATTTGCATCTTATTAAATTGGTTGTAACATGTTATCAAATTGGTTGATGCAGGGAGAACGGCGAGCGGGAAGACATGATGAGTTGTAATGTGTTATCGAATTGGTTGCTAGTTGTGATGTCTTATGAACCATGTAATGGACGTTTTATTTTTCAATTGAACTTGGTTGTGAGTTGCAATGTGTTATGGACTATGTAATGGACATTTTAATATGAATTGAAATTGGTTAAGTTGAAATGTGTTATATTTGTTACTAGAAGTATCAATGTGCTGTGTAGTTTGACTAATAATACTATATTGTTTATTTATGTGCTCAAAATGAAATAATTTAGATTGGTTTTGAACTGAGTGTAATGTATTTTCGTTGGTCAGAATGTGGCCCATGAAAATAATGCTTAAATATTTTCGTGGGTCAGCATCTAGTCCATGAAAATATTGCCTAATTATTTTCGTGGGCTTGGTTCTGGCCTAGGAAAATACAAACGCATTACTTTCGGGGCTGGATTGTGACCCACGAAAATATGTGTTTTCGTGAGCCATCTGAAGCTGACGAAAATATTTGTATTTTTGTCGGCCACCCACCAAAATGATATTACTTTCGACAGGTTAGATCCGTGGGATTCTGGCCCATGGAGATAAGATAAAAACCCACAAAAATAATTATTTTCGTGAGCTTTTGGTTTATTTTGAAGTGTTTATGGCCCACGAAAATAATACGGTTCCTTTAGTGTTGAGCTGGATGCATGAAACCACAATATAAGAAATTTACTCCATGCTACAGCTTTGATGTAAAGCATAATGTATGTAGACTTTGTACATACATCTGCAAATTCAGTACATACAAAAAATGGAGTAGTAATTTTATGCTCATGTGTAGTTTAAAATATTATTGCCATACATACTTAGAAATGGGCTCACCTGATTGTTTAGTTGTTCTGCTCTTGCTGTAAAAACTAGGTGCTGAATACGTTAGCAAAGGAGTTAAAAGTGAGTCCATTCATGCAAAGTTTTGGTTATACGTGTAGCTTGAAGTATGGCATGATGATGGGTAATATGGGTAGTTGCGAGGCGTGTCATGGATATGTATGGTATTGTATGGATGTGTGGAGTTAGTTTGGTGCCCATGGGATGTATTTCTGGTGTGTTGTAGTGGTTTAGACGTGTGGAACATGCTTGTTTGAGGGTGTCACGTAAGGTGTTGATTTATGGACTGACAACAGTCAAGTCTTGGACTTTTGTTCACATGAATTAGTTGTTTGTTTATGTATAGGTATAGATTGAGGTCAGGACATAGCTGGTTATGGTCATCATTGAACTAAACATATAAATAAGTTGAGATTTAACAACCAAAATCAGAAGGAATTGTATATTAGGTGATCAAAAAG
Source organism: Neostapfia colusana (assembly GCA_030760725.1). Classification (NCBI taxonomy): domain Eukaryota; kingdom Viridiplantae; phylum Streptophyta; class Magnoliopsida; order Poales; family Poaceae; genus Neostapfia; species Neostapfia colusana. The sequence goes on from JASWHV010000006.1 coordinate 6,801,283, forward strand.
GTCATACAACATGTTTGGGTTAAGAACGGTGAATATGAACGTATTTGAAAATGTTTGAAAGATGTGTGCACATGTGCAAGGAGTGCAAGATGTGGAAACATAGTTTCAAGGTCTCGAGATAAAATTTGGGGTGTGAAGATTGGGTTGGAAGGCATCCAACCAGGTTGTGCATGTGTCAGGTCATGTGGTAGGTCCGGACTGTGTCCTTCCAGAGTTCAAATTTGTGTCCATATAGCATCTGGATATGTGTCCATAACAGAGTTCGTGTAAGTCAGATTTGGTGCGTTTTGACAAGTTTTGAGTTGGCTATGGTATGGATTTGTGTGGGTAATGAACCAAAAAAGTTTTAGAAGGTCCAAAATCATGTTGGGAGGATTCAAATAGTTTTGAAAGGCTAGAACTCTTATATATTTGCATAAAGATAGATATTAAGTAGGATTAGGAGGTGTCCTAGTGAGTTATAGTTTGTTGGACGCTTGTGTATACATATGGAGGAACAGTTGTGTGTAAGACATCCTTCTTAGCCGGTTCCCTTGTGTTTTCTGAGTAAAAGTCTTTGTTTGTGCACAACTTTTGTGTTGTGCCAGCTTTTGTTAAGAGATTGAGTCTTCTGTTGAAGATTTTGTATCATCTACCATTCACCCATCTTATGATAGCTGATCCCATATCCTTCGATCCTGCACTTGATCTTGTGATAGGTCCATGTATAGCAATGGAAGGAATGTATGTATCCGCTGTAGTGATGTCTTCATCTTCCTAAAATCTCAAACCCTCGCCTTGGGACCGCCAGAACATGGTGCACTACAGGGATATGACTGACTTACGACGGCCAGAGCCGTCATAATTAAGTCATAAACCGTTGTAAGTAGCTAACTTATGATGGTATTTCGTTACTTACGACGGTGATGAGCCGAGATAATTATTTTGTCGTAAATAAGCTAACTTACGACGGCCACCGTCATAAATTAAGTAACTTACGACGGTGTCATGCATCCGTCGTAAGTAACTGCCCAGGCCACGTGGTGGCCCAAGCCACATTACTTACGACGGCTTGCTCAGTGCCGTCGTAAGTAACTAAGGCTAACTTACGACGGTTCTGGTGACCGTCGTAAGTAGCAAAGGCTAACTTACGACAGCTATGGGCAGTGGCCGTCCTAAGTTATGTTTGTAATTTTTTTGAAAAACAAAAACTGACTAACCTTGCTCGATGGCCAGCTCACAGAACAGACAGTAGAGACAATATATACTCATAGCAGCAGTAAACAGTCTTAAACAGAGGCATACACATCAAAAATAACACAAAACACAAAAGGGCTACACACTATCCCCTCGACTACCTCCGGAGACGAAGAAATCGTCTCCGCGCGTCCCTCCCAGAACCGGTAGCTATGGCGATGGTGTCGAAGCCTCCGTCGCCTAACCTTGCAAAGCACATGAGTAGTTAGACATATTTTCGATTCAGATATCCATGTCTTTCTCTTTTTTCTAACTCTCTTCGTCTCTCTCAACTTTTCATCCTCACCCTCACCCTGTTCCTCTATCTCTGTACCATCCATCCCCTTTTTTTGTCACTCTCACTCTCTCTCTCTCGCACTCTCTCTCTCTCTCTCCCTCTATTGTAACACTCCATCTCACTCTCACCATCTCTCGCACTCCCTCTCTCTCCCTTTTGTACCACTCCATCTCTCTCTCTATATCTCCCTCTCTCCCTATGTCAAATGAATAATACAATATTAAAGAGTTTATTACCTGTACCGGAGGCACCTGTGCTGCGGGATCCTATAACGGGGTCGCCTGTGGCGGCTGCCACGCAGGAATCCCAATCTGCTGGACGTTCTGCGAGCTAAGGCATATAATTGCAAAATATTAGAATATACATATTACTTAAATGTTATGAAAGTAAACTACAGTAATTTAAATTACTTACTTCCATCGCTGCCTGCATCTGGGCCATGTAGTTGGCTTGATTTACCACATTATCACCATCGTTATTAACAACTTCGACGGGCCTTGATTCACCATATTTTAATCATTTCTTCTCTTTTGCATGCTCTTTCCAGAAAAAACATGCAATTGTCTGGACACACATCAATCTTCTCATATTTTATACCGAGACCGGAAAGCAATTTCTTCGCCTGATACATATTTTTAGGTACTTTATGAGGTTGTGGAAGGATATCGTTGATCAATTTGATGAGGTCGTTGTAGTAGTTATTAGAAAACAAGTAGTTAGACTTAATTGCCATAAGTCTAGTCATGAAAGTGAGGAGGGTCACTTCAGTGTGTTCATGCAGCGGCTCCTCTGAAGCTTTGAGAAGCTTGAAGAACGCTTCAACCTCCGTTGTAGGAGGATGCTCTGTAAACTCTGGTTGTAGAGCTTCAAGCATCTCATCCATCCTATCAACCCCCGCGTTATCATCATTTTCCTCTTCCACTTCTTGTACAGTTTGAGAAGTTGTCTCGCCGTGGAAGGTCCACACCTCATAATGTGGCATATAACTGTTTCGACACAAGTGTATCGAGACCGTCATTTTGTCCAAAAACTTAGTATTCTGGCATTTCGTACATGGGCACCGCACCTTACCGATCATTGACAATGAAAAAGCTGATCTACAAAAGCATCTGCCTTGGTGAACCGCTCATCCGAGTGACCACCAGAACTGTTCTTTCAACCGGTATACATCCAACTACGGTCCTCACCCATGTTTAAATCTGTAGTTTAATGTCAAGGAAATTATAGTTACTTTATAATCTATTTATGTCACGGCTCTACATCTATTGAAAATGATAGGTTCTAAACCCACCCAAGAGTGACCGAGAGGAACGTGCTTATGACAAGACACGGGGTCTAGATTTAGACCAAATTTCGGCAGCATAACCCCGCTGTTCTCCAACTGCATGCCCAAAAATGGTGCAGCAGAGAATATTAGGGTTACGCTGTCGAAACTACGTCCAAATCTAGACCCCGCGTCTCATCATAAGCACGCCCTCTCGATCACTCTCTGGCTGTCCAAAAAGGGACAATTCCGAACCTACACGCCTCACATGCGTAACACATGTGAGGCGTGAGACGGGCCGATTCAAAACGGGTGACGCATATTGTATAGGTTTACGTCAATCTTTCATTTTTGAGTTATTTAAAAGAGAGAGAGAGGAAAGAACGAGAGAGAGAAGGAAAGAATGAGATAGAGAAGGAAAGAACGAGAGGGAGACAGAGAAGTGGGTCAGCCGTCCTAAGTTATGCCCCAAGAGGCGGCGTGGCGGTGGCATCGCGGCGGCAGGGCGGGGCGGGGCGGCGGGGAGGTGCGGCGGCAAGGCGGGGCGGCCTAGGTTGTTCACCTTGTGCTTGTGTAGACGTATACGTTACCACTAAATGGGTCGTGTCGGGCCCTAAATAGGCTGTGTCGGGCCAAACCGGTCTGAAGCCCATTTATGTACATATAGTACTTAAACACTCAAACAATCAAAATAATAATTAAATAATAATCAATTAAACTATTAACTCATATGCATTAATCTTATAAGCAATTAACAATTAATCTAAATAAACATAATTACCATAGTTAACAAGCTTATCAATTCTAAGCAATTAAAAAAATTATAGCTAGCTAGCAATTCAAATAAACCTAGTCAATAATTAAAACTAAGCATATCAATTCATCTAAATCTAAACAATTAGCCACTAAACAATCAAACCCAAATAAGCATAATCTAAACAATTAGCCACTAAACAATTGGTAATTAAAAAACCGAGCTTCCTCGATTGCCTCCTTGGGCGGTAATGGAGGCCGGTGTGGGGGGCACCGGTGGCCGGCCATGGGGGTCGCCAGCCGAGGGAGGGGAGGGAGGCAGGCGGCTTACCTCACGGTGGAGGCGGCGCGGCGAGCGACACACGTCGAGGCGGGCGGCGCACGGTGTGGAGGTGGACCGGCACGGCGCGGCGGCACGCAGCGCGACGGGCGGCAGGGTCGGGCGGTGCGGCGACGTGGGAGCGCGGTGGGGCTAGGCAGCGCGTGGGGCGGCGCTGCGGCAGGGGCGCGGGGCGGCGCTGTGGCGGGGCGGGGCGCGGGACGGCGGTGCGCGGTAGGGCGGGGCATGGCGGCGGAGGCGGCGCGGCTCGGTGAGGGCAAGGCGGAGCGGTGGCGGCGGTAGTCGGTAGGTTGCACGCGTGAGTGGGCCGCGCGCGCGGCCCGCGAGATGTAGGGTTATGTTCTTTATCTTTTTAATTTACGATGGTTTAGGTTTTAGCTGTTGTAAATAGTGATTAAATTCCGACGGTTTACTTACTTACGACGGCCAAGGTTCCGACCGTCGTAAGTTATACATTAAATCCTATCGGTCTTATTATTTACGAAAGCTGAGAGCCAACAACCGTCATAAGTTAGCAAACTTATGACGGCTACCATGGGCCGTCGTAAGTACGTTAATTTACGGTGGCTGACCCAGGTAAATAAATGCATCCGTCGGAAAATGTTAATTTTCCTGTAGTGGTGGCAATGACAAATCAAATGTCAAGATGTTGCAACGTGATGGTGGGTTGCCCATTCACAGCCTATCTTAGTTCCTAGTACTGTCAGTCAGTAAGTGTTGCGTGAAATTATGCTTATTATTTGTATCGGCTGGTCACAAAATATCTCGATTAGATGTGTTGTGTCCTAGCTAGGACTGTAACCCTAGAACATGAAATGGTTATTGATCTTTTTTCTGGTGTAATGAAATAGTTAATATATTGGAAGATTCAGAACATGTATGCACAAAATGGGAAGGAAATTCCAGTTTAATTATCACGTATGCACAAAATGCGGAGAGATTCAGAACATGTATGTGCAAAGGATTATCATGAACCATGGAGGAAAGCTTTTGGACCACTATTCTAAGAGCAGGTATGCACAAATGGGTTGATTCAGAACATGTATGCGTAAAGAATTATCATGAACCATCATACAAAACATGTATTCTTACTGTTGCTAGCTTTTTACTTGTTGAATCTTGTTGCAGTTGTATACTCGCTTCGTTCTGAAATAAATAACGTTTAGGACAAAAAAATTAGTTCAAATTAGTTGTCCTAAACGTCATTTATTTCAGAACCTAGGGAGTAGATTTTTACTCTTATCCTGATGTAATATGTATAGCTGCTGTAATGCAAGAATAAAAATGTAAGTGATGCATAATGTCCTGTTTATGGCTGTATAGCTGCTGCGCTGCTTTAAGCTGTACAGCTTTTTATTCTACCTCGCTCTATCTCAGTTTTTTACTTTTAATTCTTACTGTTGCTAGTGTTTTATTTGTTGAATCTTGCTGAAAGTTTTATAGCTTTTTGTTCTTATCATGCCGTAAGGCGTATTGCTGCTGTAATGCAAGAATAAAAATGAATGTCGATGCATATGTTCTGTTTATGGCTGTATAGCTATTGCGCTGCTTTAAGCCGTATAGCTTTTTATTCTACCTCGCTGACTATTTCATAGTTTTGTTTATTTGTTTCATTTACTTTTGTAGATCTGGATAATCAAACTATGGACTTACGTTTAATTATTAATGTTGCTACTAGCTAGGATTCAAGTTATGATTTCTGGACATTTGTGAGAGTAGGAATTATGATTTTGTTTAAATTGTTAAGCTATTTCTAATTATTGAATGAATATGAAATTATGTCCGAGCGTTGGACTGCTGAGATTGTTGTGAGAAAGACTTTATGATTGAATGAATCTGTAAGCAAGGTTTTTTTTAGAAAAATACAGTAAGAGAAGACCGTAGTGTGTGGTAATATATATATATACATGAGTGTCGTTGACACCTATAGATCTTGTGATTAGTGTTCTAACAAAATTTACTTCGTTTTTTGGAGCAGTATGTTTGCTATGGATTTTTTTATATTATGCATGTTAAATCTGATGCACAGAAACGAATTTTCACAGGACAAATCACAAGAACAGCAGCATCTTCAACCCTTGTTCAGCAAGAACAGCTATGAGAAAAGGAGAAAATAGTGGGAAAACCAGGGGAAAATGAAGGGAGGGGATCACCTTTGCTAGAGAAAGTTTAACCTAACTAAGATTTGCGAGGAAAGCTTGGATTGGGGCAGCAATGGTGAGCTGCAGGTGCTTCTTTGTGGAGAATAGAGGGGGGGAGAGGAGAGAGCTCAGGTTAGGGAAAAGGATGAGAAGTGTGTTCTGAAGACACAAGGGAGAGTTTTATTGAGGGCAGCTCAACAGGCAGCCCCTCTCACGACCACCATGCCAAGCTTCTGTATTTCAAATTTTCAAATTGAAACTACAAATCTGGCAACATAGGTGGTTTTGAAACTTTGCTAAATTTTTACTGTTGTAAACTTCTCTGTAAAATCTTGGGAAACTCACCAAAATTTATCATTCATCATGCAGAATATAAAAATGTTTTTGTTTGGTTACACTTTAGGAGAAATGATTTGGGTTTTTTCCACAAGGATTAATCTGAGCAATATTTTACATATGAATATGAATTGAAGTCAATATAATTGTTGATTGCAAAATTTGTTATTGGCACTCATTTATTCTAAGATTGAGCTACTGAATGATTAACAAATTGGGGTGTGACAACTACCATCATCACTCTATTTATCTGTGGACTTTTGAGCAGTTTTTCCCTTTTCTTTATTCTGCAGCTTGTGATATTCAGAGATATCATGATTATTTCTCTTGTAATATCGGTAAAACTTTTCGTTACGTTTAGATTCAGTGGGGTGCCTTTGAATACCTGAATTTTTATTTCGTTTCTACCCTAGATAAATAAGCCTTCTCTACCAGGACTGGCAGCGGAATCAATAGACACTATATGTTCATCTTTTCTTTAGCATACAAAACATCATAAACCTCATAAAAGTTAGAATATCATTACTGTATAACATAATGTCTCTAAAATTGGAGTAAGACAGAAGCAATTAACACAAGAGCATAAGAGCTAAATTTGCGAGTTTGAGTTGCAGATCTGTAACTCTCCTTGTGTCTTGGTCCACGGTAATCAATTAGGTTTGATTTGACAGATCAACAGCAGGGAGAGGCGTGCAGCCCCAGGCCCTCATGGTTGGCAGCTGCAATGACTCGACTAGTGCATTGAGATCGCGATTTTCTTGCCAGGGGACGAAGCAGCAGACTGCAGAGATCGAAAAGATAGAGACGCAACGCGGCTGGAGAAAACGCCCTTAGCGGCGGCTGCTGCAGCAATCTTGTGCCTATCTCTGATATCACTTGTTAGTAAATAATGTATAAATAAGATTGAACATGAGATACAAATTTTACGTGAAAAACCTTTGCGAAAAAAAAAACCACGATCATCAATAGGCAATCTTTATTATATGATGACAGTTACAGCAGAGAATTATAATGAGTTCTTTTTCTTATATATTTTCCTATACCTCATACAACATATATTTATAGGATGGCTTATAAAAAAATTCACAGAATAAATACAATCCATAACAACTCTACCTCTCACATCTCCTAGGTTTCTCTACCGAGATTAGAATTCGGATGAATTAGAGATGGACTGCATGCAATTGGTCAGTCTGCTACAATCGGGTACAGGTCATCCATCAGCCATAGCATGTTTATGCAGTAGCGAAACTAGATAAAAATTGAAGGTGGTGCGCAACATAAAAATACACCTAATTTCCTAGCATAACTATATTTTAGTTTGTTAAATAGAGGTGCTTACTGCTAATTGCTTTTCCTACCGTGGTGTGACCTGTGCACCAGGGTGTCTCAACGTGGCTTCGCCACTGGGTTTATGGCATGAAATCCTAGAGTTTAGCAAGGTTTTTAATAGTTACCAGCTTTATGATGTAAGAAGAGAGGAAAACTCTGCAGCGCATTGCTGTGCGAGGATGTCATCTAAATCTTCTCCTGTATGAACCTGGGTTAACTGCAGTCCGGACTGGCTGAGTGAGGCAGTAACCAGTTATTGCAACCCTACGATGAATGAATGAAGCTCTCGTAATTGCCCTAAACAAATATGTGTTTCAGGACACAATTCCATTAAAGAGAAGTTATAGTTTGTAATTTAGCTGAAGTTATAGTCTGGAGAACATGCACCATATTCGCACCGTGCTTGAAATGCAGTGTTATGGGCCATATTTGCTAGCTGTAGGCAGCGTCCCCCACATGTGTTTTTTCGTTGATCTCAGAACATGGTTAATATCTTATCAAGATGTATATAGCGACTACATGAGCAAATTGGCAGATTCTAAGGTATTTTTTTCTCAGAAAGCCACTACTACGAAAACACGACTCGTTTTTCATAGCCAGACGGTCCGTAAAAATACGTCTTTAATGTCGAATGAACTAATAGCCGCTTGTGATGATTAAACATCACATACGGCTCGCAACGGCAAACCACCTGTGTAAACATATTAATTTTCATAGGCGGACCGTGGAGTAGGAGCTGCCTGCAATATGGGTCATTAATACAAGCGGCTGAAGCGATCGGGAGTAGGAGCCGCCTACAACATTAGTCATTAATACCGAGGGAAACGCGCCATAGAATTCAATTCGAAGCCGCATTAATACGAATTCAATTCGAAACCACATTAATGCAGGCGGCTGAAACGACCGGGAGTAGGGAGCCGCCTGCAATCTTGGCCATTAATACCGAGGGTATCGGAACACGTCTTTGACACCAATTTGAAGCCACCAAACATCGTGACCCGGTATACATCAACCACATTTAGCATCAAACAAAAATACAACAAACAATTCGATAATAGATAACAAACATTCATCATCAAACACACATTCATTAAAAATTAATTTATTATAAAAAACAAAAGAAAACAACAGACGATCGCCTAGTCCTCCGGTGGCAGAGAAACCCCACACTTATCGACGATCGCCTCCACAAACTTCCTGCTGCCTTCCACCCCAAGCACCTCACCGACCGTCTCCCGCATCGCGTCAAGACGACCGGCCACTGCGCTTAACGCGAAGAGGTAGTGGGCTATGGTGCCCATTTCAATACATTCTAGAAGGCGACCAAGACCTAGAAGAACCATGGCGGCTAGTCATAGGTAAAGAATCGCCAGCGATAATAGAGTGACAAAGGCGGATACTTTTTACGTTAGAAACCGCCTGTGATAATAGAGTTACACAGGCGGCTAGTCGTAGGTAAAAAACCGCATGCGATAATAGAGTTACACAGGCGGATAATCTTACGTTTACAAACCACCTGTGATAAAGATTCTTCACAGATGGCTAGTCGTAGGTAAAAAACCGCCTGCGATAATAGAGTTACACAGGCGGATAATCTTACGTTACAGACCGCCTGTGATAAAGATTCTTCACAGGCGGCTAGTCATAGGTAAAGAACCGCCTGCGATAATAGGGTTACAAAGGCGGATAATCTTACGTTACAAACCGCCCGTGATAATGATTCTTCACAGGCGGCTATTCGTAGGTTTTGAACCGCCTGCGATAGTGGAGTTATCACAGGCGGATACTCTTACGTTGTAAACCGTCTGTGATAAAGAGTCTTCACAAGCGGCTAGTCGTAGGTATAGAACCGCCTGTGATAGCCTTTTTCACAGACGGTTTAAGGTTCCGCCTGTGAAAATTGTTGATTATCACATGCTCTTCGTTTCTGGCCGTTTTGAAAACCGCGTGTGATAATACGTTTACAGCCGTCTGAGATGAAGCTCGTTGTAGTAGTGAGGGGGGAGTGCACTGCTAGCTGAGAAAACACCCTTATTAATTTTGAAGTTATCAAATTTGTTTATATGTTCATTTCACGAATGCAGTCACTGACCTATATTCGCAACTATCAACTGAATCATGAAGGCTTCTGATTTTTTATTCATAAGGATTCATTAAGTGACCACCTTTCTCTAAACGGAGATACATATATACTCACAGATAATAAAATGGACAGGATTCATATACGCAAACGGATCTTTACCAAGAGGATTGCACACATGTTACATGACAAACAGAAAAGCTTACATGTATAACGCCAATATAAACATGAACAGACAGACACTGCACAAATTTAAACTGCCAACCCGAAAACTCGCTAAAGGGAAGCAAAAAACCAACAGAAGTGATGCTATCAAAACTCTGAGTACCTTCTAATTCTTTCCCTGTATGAAGATGCCCGTTGCACATCTGGTCTGAGACAACTGACAAGGCGAGGTATCGGCTCATCAGCTCCCATGCAATTCAACTTTATTGATGACGATTTCCCAGAGCCGATAGATCTGAAATAAGAGCATCCCAGCTGGACTGAGGAGCGCAAGCAATGCATGTCAGGCCTCCGATGTTAAGACAACAACAATAATAACCAAGCCTTTATCCCAAGCATGTTGGGGTCGGCTAGACATGAAACCCAATATATATATATATATATATATATATATATATATAGTAAAAGAGAGGAAGAGATATAAGAGTAACAAGGAAAAAAGAAAAGAAAAAAAGACTAAGATTCTGGCACATGAATTGCTACTTTCCATGCAGTCCTATCATGAGCTAAGTCTCTGGATAAATTCCAATCTTTCAAATCTCCTTTTATCGCCTCCTCCTAGGTCAACCTTGGTCGTCCTCTACACCAACTAATATTTTCTCTACCTTTTAAAATTTCACTATTAACCGGTGCTTCTAGAGATCTGCGCTTGATATGTCCAAACCACCTTAGTCGATGTTGGACTAACTTCTCTTCAATCCGTGCCACCCCTACCCTATCATGAATCGCCTCATTACTTATTCGGTCTCTTCTCGTGTGCCCGCACATCCACTGTAGCATGCACATCTCTGCGACACTCATTTTTTGGACATGTTGCCGTTTAGTTGGCCAATATTCCGCCCCCATATAGCATCATGGGTCTGATCACCGTCTTATAGAACTTCTTAGCTTTTGTGGGACCTTCCTATCACATAGATTTCCAGAGGCTTGTCGCCATTTCATCCACCCTATCTTGATCCTGTGGCAAATATCGTCATCAATATCGCCATTGCTTTGTAACTTTGATCCTAGGTATCGGAAAGAGTCCCTTCAAGGTACTATAATTTGTCCTTGTAGACTAACATTTCCCTCTTCACGACCAACACCACTAAAGTCACACCTCATATACTCGGTCTTGGTCCTACTAAGTCTAAACCCCTTGGACTCCAAGGTTTGTCTCCAGAACTCTAAGTTCTTATCAACACCATCCCTAGTTTTATCTACCAGCACTACATCATCGGTAAAGAGCATGCACCAAGGGATATCCCCTTGTATATCCTTCGACACCTCATCCATCACAAAGGAAAATATGTATGGCCTCGAAGATGATCCGTGATGTAGTCCTACCGTGATAGGAAATGCATCAGTCTCACTATCACTTACGCGCACACTTGTCCTAACATTATTGTACATATCCTTGATAAGGGTAATGTACTTTTTTGGCACTTTATGTTTCTCTAGTGCCCACCACATGACTGACCTTGGTATCTTGTCGTACACCTTCTTCAAGTCAATGAACACCATATGTAGATCCTTCTTCTGCTCCCTATATCTCTCCATAAGCTGATGAAGCAAAAAAAATCGCCTCCATAGTAGACCTCCCAGACATAAAACCAAATTAGTTTTTATTGACATTGGACACTTTCATCAAGCGGTTTTCAATCACTCTCTCCTAAAGATTCATACTATGACTCATAAGATTAATCACTTGGTAATTAGTACAACTTTGAAAATCTCCTTTATTTTTGGAAATAGGTACTAATATACTTTTCCTTCATTCTTCAGGAATCTTGTTTGACTGAAAAATGTGGTTGAATAACTATGTGAGTCATACTATTGCCATGTCCCCAAGTCATGTCACACCCAATTTTTTCCGAAGAACAACCGAGTGATTTCCCACATGTATGCCAGGATCATTTTCTCATACATGTGATGACAATTAGTGAAACAACATAATATTACAAGCCAGGTGTTCGAATACAAATAAGTCTTACATAGCGTCTCAAAGGACGATAAAATGTTCATAACATGAAAATAAACAAAGCAGCGAAAATATGGTCTTGTGCGCTCTGTCACGGGCGTTGCCCGGGGGACTCCATGAACCTAGAACCCTTCTTCAGGACCAAAGTCTTATTGTTGTACACCACTTCATTTCTTTGACCTGAACAGCAAGTAAATCAACGAAAAGCAAGCTTGAGTACCATTGGTACTCGGCAAGTGTGGGAAATTAATGTCATGCAGGCTAGAATAAGGGAAGGCTGAACACATGGTGAAAGCACTACGCAATTAATACCCGTCTCCTTAGCTTATTAAGCACCTACATTACTACATAAGTGAAGTGGACCCAATCCCATACAGCCAAACCCATTGTTAAGCTCCCCGCTTAACATCCTCAACCTCCCCATTCATCATCATCTAACCCGCACCTCACCGACCGTCTCCCGCATCGCATCACTACGACCGGCCACTGCGCTTAACCCGAAGAGGTAGTGGGCTATGGTGCCCATTCCAGTACATTTTGGAAGGCGACCAAGACCCAGAAGAACCATGGCGGCTAGTCGTAGGTAAAGAATCGCCAGCAATAATAGAGTGACATAGGCGGATACTCTTTACGTTACAGACCGCCTGTGATAATAGTTATACAGGCGGATAGTCATAGGTAAAAAACCGCCTGCGATAATAGAGTTTACACAGGCAGATAATCTTACATTTATAAACCGCCCATGATAAAGATTCTTCACAGACAGCTAGTCGTAGGTAAAGAATCGTCTGCGATAATAGAGTTACACAGGCAGATAATCTTACGTTACAAACCGCCTGTGATAAAGATTCTTCATAGGCGGCTAGTCATAGGTAAAGAACCGCCTACGATAATAGGGTTACACAGGCAGATAATCTTACGTTACAAACCGCCTGTGATAATTATTCTTCACAGGCGGCTAGTCGAAGGTTTTGAACCGCCTACGATAATGGAGTTATCACAGGCTGATACTCTTACGTTACAAACCGCCTGTGATAAAGAGTCTTCACAGGCGGCTAGTCGTAGGTATAGAACCGCCTGTGATAGCCTTTTTCACAGGCGATTTTAGATTCCGTCTGTGAAAATTGTTGATTATCACAGACTCTTTGTTTCTGGCCATTTTAAAACCGCGTGTGATAATACGTTTACAGCCGTCTGAGATGAAGCTCGTTGTAGTAGTGAGGGGGGAGTGCACTGCTAGCTGAGAAAACACCCTTATTAATTTTGATGTTATCAAATTTGTTTATATGTTCATTTCACGAATGCAGTCACTGACATGTAGTCGCAACTATCAAGTGAATCATGAAGGCTTCTGATTTTTTATTCATAGGGATTCATTAAGTCACCACCTTTCTCTAAACGGAGATACATATATACTCACAGATAATTAAATGGACAGGATTCATATACGCAAACGGATCTTTGTCAAGAGGATTGCACACATGTTACATGATAAACAGAAAAGCTTGCATGTATAACACAAATATAAACATGAACAGACACACACTGCACAAATTTAAATTGCCAACTCGAAAACTCGCTAAAGGGAAGCACAAAACCAACAGAACTGATGCTATAAAAACTCTGAGTACCTTCTAATTCTTTCCCTATATGAAGATGCCCGTTGCACATCTGGTCTGAGACAACTGACAAGGCGAGGTATTGCCTCAGCAGCTCCCGTGCAATTCAACTTTATTGATGACAATTTCCTAGAGCCGATAGATCTAGAGGAAGAGCATCCGAGCTAGACTGAGAAGCGCAAGCAATGCATGTCAAGCCTCTGATGTAAAGACAACAACAACAACCAAGCCTTTTTTCCCAAGCATGTTGGAGTCGGCCAGACATGAAACCCAGTAATTATATATATATTTCAATGAAGTAAAAGAGAGAAAAGGATATAAGAGTAACAAGGAAAAAGAAAAGAAAAAAAAAGACTAAGACTCTGGCACATGAATTGCTTCTTTCCACGGGATCCTCTCGTGAGCTAAGTCTCTGGATACATTCCAATCTCTCAAATCTCGTTTTACCGCCTCCTCCCAGGTCAACCTTGGTCGTCCTCTACCCTTCCTAATATTTTTTCTACCTCTTAAAATCCAACTGTTAACCGGTGCTTCTGGAGGTCTCCGCTGGATATGTCCCAGCCACCTTAGTCGATGTTGGACTAACTTATCTTCCATCGGCGCCACCCCTACCCTATCATGAATCGCCTCATTTCTTATTCAGTCTCTTATCGTGTGCCTGCACATCCACCATAGCATGCGCATCTCTGCGACACTCATTTGTTAGACATGTTGCCTTTTAGTTGGCCAACATTTCTCCCCTTATAGCATCGCGGGTCTGATCACTGTCCTATAGGACACCCCTTTTAGCTTTTGTGGGACCTTCCTATCACATAGGATTCCATAGGCTTGTCACCATTTCATCCACCCTACCTTGATCCTGTGACCAACATCCTCATCAATATCGCCGTTGCTTTTTAACATTGATCCAAGGTATCGGAAAGAGTCCCTTATAGGTATTATTTGTCCTTGTAGACTAACAATTCCCTCTTCACGACCAACACCACTAAAGTCACACCTCATATACTCGGTCTTGTCCTACTAAGTCTAAACTCCTTGGACTCTAAGGTTTGTCTCTAAAACTCTAATTTCTTATCAACACCATCCCTAGTTTCATCTACCAGCACTACATCATAGGAAAAGAGCTTGCACCAAGTGATATCTCCTTATATTTCCTTCGACACCTCATCCATAACCAAGGAAAAGATGTATGGGCTCAAAGCTGATCCTTGATGTAGTCCTACCGTGATAGGAAATGCATCAGTCCCACTATCACTTGCGCGCACACTTGTCCTAACATTATTGTACATATCCTTGATAAGGGTAATGTACTTTGTTAGCAGTTTATGTTTCTCTAGTGCCCACCAAATTACTGACCTTGGTATCTTGTCATACGCCTTCTCCAAGTCAATGAACACCATATGTAGGTCCTTCTTCTGCTCCCTATATCTCTCTATAAGATGAAGAAGCAAAAAAATCGCCTCCATAGTAGACCTCCCAGGCATAAAACCAAACTGGTTTTTAGTGACATTGGTTACTTTCCTCAGGCGGTGTTCAATCACTCTCTCCCAAAGCTTCATAGTATGACTCATAAGCTTAATCCCTCGATAATTAGTACAACTTTGAATATCTCCTTTATTTTTGAAGATATGTACTAATATACTTTTACTCCATTGTTCAGGCATCTTGTTTGACTGAAAAATGTGGTTGAATAACTTTGTGAGCCATACTATTGCCACGTCCCCGAGGCATCTCCACACATCAATAGGGACATCATCAGGGCCGAGGGCCTTTCCTCCTTTCGTCCTTTTTAAGACCTCCTTAACCTCAAACTCTTGTATCCTCCGCACGAACTGCCTATTGGAGTCATCAAAGGAGTCATCCAGCTAAACCATAGTGCTCCCATTCCCATCATTGAACAGCCCATTAATGTAATCCCTACATCTATTCTTAATCTCTTCATCCTTCACTAGAATGCGGCCAATCTCATCTTTGTTGCATTTAACTTGATTGAAATCCCCCATCTTTCTCTCGTGAATTTTTGCTATCTTATATATGTCCTTTTCACATTCCTTTGTCTCTAGTCTCTCATATAACTCATCATAGGCCTCTCCTCTTGCTTTACTCACAACCCTCCTTGCATTTTTCTTGGCCACTTTATACTTCAGCATGTTGCTTGCGCTTCTATCATGATGCCAACTTTTGTAACACTCCTTCTCCTTAATGGCCTTTTGTACATCCTCATTCCACCACTAAGTGTCTTTATCTACAAGTTTCTTTCTTTTTGTCACACCAAACACCTCACTAGCTACCTTCCTAATACAAGTTGCCGTATTCACCCACTTACTATCTGCATCTCCATTTTCTGCCCAGGGTCCTTCTGTGATCACCTTGTTTTTAAAGAATTCTTGTGATTCTCCTATCAACTTTCACCACTTTGTTCTTGTGATTTTGATACCTTTGTCCTGCAAAGAACATGTGTGAAAGCGAAAGTCAACTACCATAAGCTTATGTTGTGTCACAACACACTCTCCGGGGATCACCTTACAATCTAGACACTCCCGTCTATCTCTTCTCCTAGTGAGGACAAAGTCAATCTGGCTAGAGTGTTGGGCACTACTAAAGGTCACTAGGTGGGATTGCCTCTTCCTAAAGAGGGTGTTGGCTACCAACAGATCATAGGCTACGACAAAGTCTAGAATGTCCTTACCCTCTTGATTTCTATCGCCGCATCCAAATCCTCCATGTACTCTCTCAAATCCTATGTTAGTTGCAACCACATGACCATTGAGATCTCCTCCTATGAGGAGTTTCTCGGTTATCGGTATAATACTAACCATATCCTCCAAGTCCTCCCAAATTGCCTCTTAGCACTCATGTTGAGCCCAACTTATGGGGCATAAGCACTAATGACGTTCAATACATTGTCCCCAATTACTATCTTGATTAAGACGATCCTATCCCCTCATCTTCAAACATAAACTACTCCATCCTTAAGACTCTTATCTATTAGAACACCTACGCCATTCCTAGTCCTAGCCGATCCAAAATACCAAAGCTTGAAACCGGTATTCTTGACTTCTCTCACTTTTTGAGCCGCCCATCTAGTCTCTTGTACACAAAGGATATTTACTAGTCTCCTAATGGCACCTTCTACTAACTCACGTAGCTTCCCCGTCAAGGATCCTACATCCCAACTACCCACCTGAAATCTATGTTTCTCGGCTAGCTTCCTTATGCTTTGCACCCATCGAGTAAGATGCAAAGACCCTTGCTCAGTTATCACTACATCTGGGCGATTATATAGCGTGCCACTAAGGTGGTGGCAATCCGGCCCTTGCTCATTCAACACCATATTCGGGTTCTGATAAGGCGCGCCACTAAGGTGGTGGCGACCCAGCCCTTGCCCACTTAGCACCATACCCGGGTTCCTATATGGCGCGTCGCTAAGAGGGTTACGCCCCAACAAATTTCTATTGGATTTCATTTCCATGAGAGTGGCTAAGTGTAGTTGTTGGCTCGCCAAGTCTATCACAACCCCTAATCCTTTACCCGGGCTTGGGACCGGCTATGTCATTACAACATAGGCAGAGTTTGGCCTCCGATGTAAAGAGGTAGCATAATTAGAGCTGGTGTTTGCAACCGCCACACATAAAGCTAAAGATTTGCTTGTCCATGGAAGCTCTTTTATCGGGGTGGTACTGGTGAGCTTCATGAACGAAACGATATTGTGCCTGCACAAAGGACATGATATGGAGCTAGGCACACTGCGTATGGATGTTGAGCTGCTAGTGGTGGAGCACAAATAGAGTGCGCATTTGGTGCAGAACTCATGGCCACAACCTATTAGAACATGCTGTTAGAAATAAGCCTTGTGTGTCCAGGGCTGGAGTTGATGTGTTGAGTGTGTTTGTGTGCGTGAAAATGTGCATGGACACGTTGAAGATGTGTAGGTGATCTCGGTTGGACGCTGGTTTGTCCAGGAGCGCGTCGTGTTGGTTGATCGACGTGTGCATGGCGATGCATGCAGCTGCATGCGTGTGCATGCCGGGTACACCACGTGTGGGAGGTGCACGATCCCATTTTTCAGCTGTGATCGGTTGCTATATGATGGCTGAAGAGGAAATAACGGAGCAGTTGGTGCCTCCAAAAGAAAAATGAGTTTCTCCTGGTGTTCGCGTACTTTCAAAGACTCCTCCACTTTCTTCTTCGTGGATCTCGTTTTGATCCCGACAATTGGCATCAGAGCCGGCTACGGGCTGGGCAGCGATCGCATCAAGGGGTTTGTCGCTGGCATCGTGTCCTCGTGAAGAGCAGAAGGTCTGATGGGGAAGATTGGAGGCAAAGGAGATGGTGCGACGTCGAAGGAAGGGGAAGCCAAAGAAGGGAGCAGATCGGTCCAGCGTGTGATCCGAGAGGTGGGCGGGGGAGCCCCTTTTCCCATGCTCATGAAGACAAACTACTCGGATTGGGCCCTGCTTATGAAGGTAAAACTCAAGGCTATAATGCTTTGGGAGGCGATTGAGACCGGGAACGTGGAGCGGCATGAAGATATGCAGGCATTTTATGCGCTTCGCAGCGCGGTTCCGCCGGAGTTGTGGCCGGTGATCGTAGATAAAGACACGGCAAAGGAGGCGTGGGATGCTATTGCCACGATGCGCATCGGAGACGACCGGGTCAGGAAGACATATGCTCAGAATTTGCATCGGCAGTTCGACGCAGCTGCGTTCAAGGAAGGGGAATCCGTGGAGAATTTCACACTTCGACTCAGTGGTATGGCATCAAGTCTCACAACTCTGGGTGATAAGATTACGGAGACTCAAGTAGTTGAGAAAATGATGCAGAGTGTCCCTCAGCGATTTCGGCAAGTTGTAGTAGCAATTACCACGTTGCTCGACTTGTCGACACTCTCGGTGGCCGATCTGACCGGGAGACTCAAAGCTGCCGAAGATGCCTTCGAAGATCTGGCATCGGTGATGCAGCACGACAGGAAACTCTATCTCACAGAAGAGGAGTGGCTGGCAAGGCAGAGGAAGCGTGAAGCCGGACATTTTCATGGAGAAAGTAGTTACACCGGAGGAGGTCATCGTGGTGGAGGAAGGCGAGGCCATGGTCGAGGTCACAGAAATGATGGTGGATCATTTTCTAGTGCGTCCAACAACCGCAGTAGGGACGAGTGCAGGAGGTGTGGTAAGTTGGGGCATTGGGCCCGGGATTGCCGGGTGAAGCCGAAGAAAGAGCAAGCTCATATCGTGCACGAGAAGGAGGAGGAGGAGGCTTCTCTTCTTGTTGTCAAGTCGTCCCCATTAGTGTCTGCAGAAATGACACAAGATGACTCGGTGAAGGGAGGAGTGAAGGAGCAGGAGACGCCGAAAACTTTGGAGGAACGGGCGTTGGTACATCTCCAAGACACAGAGCGACATGAGAAGGAAGCATGGATCATGGACACGGGCGCCACGAACCATATGTCAGGGCGTAGCGAGGTGTTTGTGGAACTGGACAGGAGTATTGCAGGTTCAGTTTGCTTTGGTGATGACTCCATGGCCAAAATAGAAGGAAAGGGGACAATCATGTTTACTTGTAAGAATGGAGAGCGCAGGGAGTTCACCGGGGTTTACTATATTCCTCAACTGACCACCAATAATGTTAGCATCTGCCAGTTGGAGGAGGAGGGCTACATGGTAAAAATCAAGAGCGGGTCAATGAAGATCTATGAGCCAGGAGGTAGACTGTTGGCAAGAGTTGATCGTATGCAAAATCGCCTGTTTGTACTCCATCTGCCGGTGGTGCGAGCAGACTGTCTTGTGATGAAAGCAAACAAAGAAGCTTGGAGGTTGCATGCACGGTTCGGGCATGTAAATGTGGCTGCTCTGAAGAAGATGGCTCGGGAGGAGTATGTTCAAGGTCTGCCTAATATAGACAAGTTCGATCATCTCTGCGAGGCATGTCTGGCCGGTTACAGAGAAGGTCGACATTCCCAGATCACAGTGAGTATCGTGCTGAGCGGCTACTAGAGCTGGTACATGGTGACCTGTGTGGTCCGATCACTCCGACCACGCCGAGTGGGAGTAAGTATTTCTTACTTTTAGTAGATGATCTGAGTAGATACATGTGGATAAAACCAATGCCAACCAAAGATTGTGCAGCTGAGGCGATCAAGTTTTTCAAGGCTGAAGCAGAAAGTGAGTCTGGTCTGAAACTCGGCAACTTCGGACTGATAATGGAGGAGAGTTTACATCTCATGAGTTTGCTGAGTATTGTGCCAAAGAGGGGGTACATTGTCAACATTCGGCGCCTTACTGCCCTCAACAAAATGGTGTTGTGGAACGCAGAAATGGCACCGTAGTTGCTGCAGCCAGGAGCATGCTCAAAGCCAAGAACCTACAGGGATGGTTATGGGGAGAGGCAGTGGTAACTTCCGTATATATGCTAAACAGGTGTTCAACAAGGATTGTGACTGGGATGACTCCGTTCGAGGCATGACTTTGGGAGAAAACCGGCAGTTCATCATCTAAGGGTGTTCGGATGTATTGTTTTTGTCCGGAATACGACACCTCATCTCAGGAAGCTGGAGGATCGAGGGCGCAAGATGATTTTCATAGGGTATGAACGTGGATCAAAAGCCTACAGAGTTTATAATCCGGTCACGAGACGAGTACATGTGTCCCGGGATGTGATTTTCGATGAAGAAGCTCAGTGGAACTGGGAAAATGATCATGTGCAAGAGCAAGATGATCGGAGCGATGACATATTCACTGTGGAATACCATCTGAGGCAGCAACAACCTCTGGATGTGAGGGTAAGAGATCAGGAGGAGGTTGTTGAGGTCCAGGATGATGGTCTTATGTCACCACAGTTGGCTTCACCGGGAGTGGATCCGCGGGACCATGAGCAAGACAGAAGATATGCCACACCACCCAGTGGTTGTTATGAACACTTGGATGTTGATTGTGATGAAGCAGTACCTCTGAAGTTCAAGAAGATTGATGATATCATGAGGGAAACACAGCCTTCTGACCATGTACCTCGTGCATTGACGGCTAGAGAGCAAACTGTGGAAGATTCATATGAACCAATCTCTTTCTCTCAATCCTATGATTATCCATGCTGGAGAAAAGCGACGAGGGGAGAACTGGACTCGATAGAGGGGAATAACACTTGGTCACTTGTTGATCTGCCCCAGGGTCGACAAGAGATCGGGTTGAAGTGGGTATACAAACCCAAGAGAGATGAAAGTGGTGCCGTGGTAAGACATAAGGCTCGATTGGTCGTGAAGGGGTATGCCCAAAAGTCCGGGATCGACTACGATGAGGTCTTCACGCCAGTGGCTGGCCTGGATAGTGTACGTATGCTCCTTGCCCTTGCTTCGCATAAAGGTCGGGAGTTACATCATATGAATGTAAAATCAGCATTTCTAAATGGGGATCTTCAAGAAGATGTGTATGTGCAACAACCGATGGGTTTTGAATGTCCTGGAAATAAACACAAGGTACTCAGGTTGAGGAAAGCACTCAATGGACTGCACCAAGCACCCTGTGCATGGAATGAAAAATTGGATGGGACTCTACTGTCTTTCGGGTTTAAGAAGAGTTTATCTGAGCATGCAATCTATACTAGATGTCGAAATAATCATCAGTTGGTTGTGGGGGTCTATGTTGATGATCTAGTGATTACCGGAGAGAGTCATGAAGGTATCAAAAGCTTCAAGATGCAAATGGCCAAAGTGTTCAAGATGAGTGATTTGGGCCTTCTCCATTATTATCTAGGCATCGAAGTGGTACAAACCAGTGAAGGCATTTCCATGAGCCAGGGAACATATGCAAGAAAAATCCTTGAGAGAAGTGGGATGGCTGGATGCAATGCTTGTCAAGTACCGATGATGAACCGACTGAAACTAAGCAAGGAGAGCAAAGAACCTCCTGTTGATGCGACTGCTTATCGAAGTATAGTGGGGAGCTTGAGGTATTTGGTGAATACATGCCCGTACTTGACTTTTTCGGTCGGATATGTGAGCAGATTTCTTGAGGATCCGAGGCAAGATCACGTGGCAGCTGTAAAATACATATTAAGATATGTGGAAGGGACAAAGAATTGGGGTCTGTGGTACAAGAAGAAGAAAAAAAAAGATGGAGTTGATGGGTTTTAGTGATAGTGATTTTGCCGGAGATATTGATTCAAGAAAGAGTACTACTGGGGTTATGTTCTTCTTGGCCGACAGTCCAATTACATGGCAATCAACAAAGCAAAAGGTTGTTGCACAGTCCAGCTGTGAGGCTGAGTATATTGCAGCTGCGAATGCAGCGTGCCAGGGAGTATGGCTTGCTCGAGTATTAGCGGAGATGATGAGTTCAGAAATCAGTATTCCGACATTGAAGGTGGATAACAAATCAGCTATAGCATTGATCAAGAATCCAGTGATGCACAGGTATAGCAAGCATATTGAGGTCAAATATCATCTGGTGCGTGATCTGGCTGAGAAAAAGAAGATTGAAGTGGAATTTATAAGAAGCGAAGATCAACTAAGTGATATTCTAACAAAGCCTCTTGGTAAGATGAAGTTTCAAGAACTTCGTGTAAGAATTGGAGTTGTTGATGTGAGTGCTCGACACACCATGACTTAGGAGGAGATTTGTTAGAAATAAGCCTTGTGTGTCCAGGGCAGGAGTTGATGTGTTGAGTGTGTTTGTGTGCATGAAAATGTGCATGGACACGTTGAAGATGTGTAGGTGAGCTCAGTTGGACGCTGGTTTGTCCAGGAGCGCGTCATGTGGGTTGATCGACGTGTGCGTGGCGATGCATGCAGCTGCATGCGTGTGCATGCCGGGTACACCGCGTGTGGGAGGCGCACGATCCCATTTTTCAGCTGTGATCGGTTGCTATATGATGGCTGAAGAGGAAATAACGGAGCAGTTGTTGCCTCCGAAAGAAAAATGAGTTTCTCCTGGTGTTCGCGTGTGTTCACAGACTCCTCCACTTTCTTTTTCGTGGATCTCTTTTGATCCCGACACATGCAATCATCAATGATGCATTGACTGTTGAACAGCTCATTGTGATATTAGTTTGTCACTACCTTCTGCAGCCACTGTACATTCCACCTCCAAATATATGATGCATGGATCCTGACAAGTAGACGAGGCAGACGTTTTCCTCCACCCACATTCCCTGTAAAAAACAACAAAAATAACGATGCGTGTAGAAAAAAGCACATGGCCTGACAAAGTCTGCTTTTTGTGAACCTTGAGAACTAAAAATAGACATGCCAAAGGAGTTTCTGAATTTACTCAGAGTAAAATTATCCTAACTCCTAAGATTCAGTAGAACCCTCACTGTAGTTCCTAATTATAATAGACAAGTAATGTTTTCTTACAGAAGATGACATTTATCTCAACTACATGGTGATTTATGAATATCAATATCTATATACTTTAGGAACTGAAGGTTGGTCAGGTGGAGCGAGGCGGCCAGGGATTGATCCCTGGTCCCCGAAGAGCCGCCATATAAGGCCGGGATGCTTGCCCCTTTTCTAAAAAGAAAATAAATATCTATATACTTTTTCTGGTATTTGAACTCACCGAGCAATTTTGACAATGCTCATCAGTGGGAGACACGGGTATGGTGATGGAAGAATGTGTATTATCCCTTCTGGCTGTTTACTTAGAATACCTGCCGCATTGCATTTGTGCCATGACCGAGCCACCATCAAAGGAGTCAACCTTCAGGCAAATTGTGTTAGACAAGAATAAGCAATCAAAACAAGAACCAGCGAAATTTCATTCTTCTTAATTAGAGAACAAAAAATGATTAAGGGTACTAGAAGGCTAGCACATGGCATCAAAGTTAATAGAAGCACAAAAGATCATCAATTAGCTTCATGATTTAAGTATGACTCAAAAGGAAATACGATTTTCTAGGGAGGCACTTTGTCATATTAGCATGGTTAGCATAGATAGACAATAAAATATCAACAACGAAAAAGTGTTTTAGTCCCAAGTAATTCGGGGTAGGCAGTAGGCTAGCGATGAACCCAAAAGAACCGGCAAGGAAAGGTGAAACAAAATAAAGGGACAATTGCGCTCCTGACCCTCTTTTAAAATCCAATTGTATTTTTGACCATCCTTTTTAGGATTTTCACATTTGACCCTGGTTTTTAAAGTCGAAGTTACCGTTTGACCCTGTTTTAACCTTCTGTTAGCTCCATCTAATTTAGATTAATAAAAAAATAAGAAAATCATAAAAAGACCAAAATACCCCTACGTACACAAATAGTATGTGTTTAAACTGTTTCTGAAATTTTGCTATAATAATATGCATAAGTTGAAATATTGGTGTATAATCATACATAAAGATTACATTGAGAAGTAAGGGCAACAGTGTAAGGGTAAAGATGTCTTTTTGCCATGAACTTAACACCGTCAAATAATTTAGAAGGAGTAGGGTGAATCCATTTGTTCATTTTGAAAAAACATGATCATATGCACAAACCCTAAAAAAGAGGGTCAAACATGCAGTTAGGATTTAAAACAGAATCACTTTCACAAATGCCCCCAAAGTAAATGAAACACTATTAATAAACAAAATACAGATAAAATTAAAGAAATCTGATTTCTTGATTGCGTCATTGGTGTTAAATAATGGTTGTCTAAATTACTTGGTAACTGTAATGTAAATATATTGAGATAAGTTGAACTGGTTTGGATTACAAAAAATATTTATGTTGAAAGGGCAAGGGCATACCCATTTGCATTTACGGCTCCCCTGTTCGCCCCAGCTGCAATAAAAAGCTATTTAGCAGAAATCAGTAAATTGGAGTTGATAAATTGCTTGAATTTTGATGAAAAGCAAAAGTTAGCCATCATACTTGGCAGCATACTGCACTTCCACCACATGCAGCATAATGGAGGGGTGTGCTCTCTGAACCTGCATGTAAGTGTAGTAAATCTATATAATACCAGGAAAAAAAAAGAGAAAAGAGGTTCTATTTGTCCTCAACAATTTCATGCTCGGGTACCAGTTGCATAACCACTAAAATCATGTTAAATATTTGTGTTTTTCTGTTTCGCTCTTACAAATGAGATCAATAGTTGACCATCATTGACAGTGACCTCAGAGACAAAAGCCCCAAGGTCTAAAAGCAATTGCATACACTCAGCATGCCCATGCAGGGCTGCTGTCAGTACCCTGCAGACCTGGTACCCCCACGTAGTGGGTAAAAGACAGCCTGGGCCCCGTTTCCCTGTTGAGGCGGGCCCCAGCAAAGCCACGTGTCCTTGGCCCCAAGGTCAGCCCTGACGCAGCCACCTGCGCTTAAGATCCAAAGCCTACGCGTGTCCTGGGCTCTGGCCCGAGCCTCCCCGCTGAGGTAATGTCCGGGGATGCCACGTGTCTCCCGGCCCTAAGCCACCTCCCTGCTGAGGACAACTCCGGTGCTTACACGTTCCCTGGGCTCCGGTCCGAGCCTCCCCCCCCCCCCCCCCCCCCCCCCGCTGAAGTGAGCTCCGGGACTGTCACGTGTCCCCTGGCTCAGACCACCTCCCTGCTGAGGACAGCTACGGTGCTGACACGTGCCTTGGGCTTCGGTCTGAGCCTCCTTGCTGAGGTGAGGTCCGGGGCTGCCACGTGTCCCCTGGCTCCAAACCTGTCAATAAGGGCTCCAGAGCCGCCTCGTGCCCCACAATCCATCGTGGCCCGTGGGTCGACGAAGTCAAGAAGGAAGTGCGCTATCAGGCTTCGCATTCAAGGCTCACGCCTTCCCCAGTAGCATGGCGCACTAAACATGCCTTCATCCTCTGTCCGTTCGCCATTACGGTGACAAGACAGGACGCCAAGGCGTGACAGCAATACAGTGCCGCTCAATAGCATGAAGCCGCCCAAGCAGGGCGAGGAGAAGCGGCGACAAGACGATGTCTTCATTATCACCTGACACACGGTCAGGGGTGCTCAGCGCACCAGGTGGCATTACGTAACGCCCCCGTCGACCACTCTACTCAGAGGATGAAGCCCTGGATCATGTATAGGGTTCACATAGCTATGGGGCCAACTGTCGGGCCCCAAGACTCATTGTAACCATCCTGACCTTGAACTATAAAAGGACCGGGTGACCACCCAGCAAAGGGTTCGCATTTCAGATCCCGCAATGCACAAGCACACACGCTCAAGCAATAGAACAAGCACTCCCGTGGACGTGGGTATTGCGCTCCGGTGGCCCGAACCACATAAATCTCAGTGTATATCTGCTCCCTCGAGCCCAGGTCATGTAGGGCGTCAAGCCCCCTCCAAAAAAAGAACCTCGCGGGATGCTTCCGAGCAGGCCTAGGGAGGAGTCTCGCAGCTCACTCACTCCGGCAGCTGCCAAGTGAAGTGGGGTCACACCACCATCTGACTTCCCATTGACTAGCCTCCGAAGAGCTCTACAGGGCACAAGAAATGACGCAAATTCATTAGTTAGTGATGACAAGATGCCAACATAGATGAACCTTAGAGTTTAGCATACACTGCATCGAAGGTGTTCTTTTTTGTTTCATGTGGAGTTCCCACGCATAATCTTCCAAAACTTAGGTAAACTAGGTACGTAATCAGCCACAAGAAGCCGAACGCAATCCTTGAGGGTATGTCTGACCGGGAAGGTATGATTGGTGCATGGCTTTTCTAACAACTTTTCAAAGTGGCCGTTCTACATATGGGTCGACCTCTTTCCTTCATGACGCTTGACCGTCGCGACCAAGTTTGAGTCTGCCCCAGTTTGGTGTTGCCGTTGGTCGGTGCCGACCCTCTTCCTCCTTTCATCCTTCTGACAAGGTGTGGCGTCTTTTCTCGTGTCACACATCCTTGGCGTCGTCTGGTCGAAGATCGACCAGACCACCTCTTCCCCTGAGGCGTGGTTGGCGGCGACGTTGAGCAGTTCCTTGGTTGTCCTCGGCTTGGTGCAACTGATCTTGTGCACCAGGGATTTGCAAGTCGTCCCGGTGAGGAAGGCCCCGACGATGTCCGCATCGATGACGCCTGGAAGCTAGTTGCACTTCTTAGAGAAGCATCAGATATATTGCCTCAAGGTTTCACCATATTTATGCCGGCATGCCTTGAGGTCCCATGAATTTTCAGGGCACATTTAGGTGCCCTGGAAGTTGACAATGAAAGTGTCCTTTAAATATGCCCAGCTTCGGATGCTATTCGCCGGAAGGTATTAAAGCCAAGCACGGGTAGAGTCCGCCAAGCCAGAAGGCATTCCCTTGTGGGTTTTGGATGATTGATGACAAAAAAATTGAGATGCTAATGAACTTGTTGAGATGAATGCAGATTAACTCGTGTAAGGTAGGATTGGCGCACTCAAAAAGTGAAAAATGAAGTGATGAAGAAAAAGGAAAAAAGGATTGATCCATGAACAAAGCGTAATGTAGACTTACTTGTATAGGATGTGTATGAGAGACACATCCCAAGAGCTCAAAATATTTGCGTAGGGGTAAGGGCTTAAAACATATCCTAATCACTCACTGTGCACCGGACTAGTCCGCTCAGAAACCGGACTAGTCCGTTCAAATCTCTATTGCTTCACAACACTATGCACCGGACTAGTCTGCTCATGGACTGGACTAGTTCGTTCAACTCTCTAGAACCGGCTTAACACAAGGGACCGGACTAGTCCATTCAACTCTCTGGAACCGCTTTTACACAGTGCACCAGACTAGTCCGCTCGTGGACCGGACTAGTCCGTTCAACTCTCAGGAACCGGCTGAACACAAGGAAACGGACTAGTCCACTCACGCACCGGACTAATCCGTTCAACTCTCTAGAACCGACCATTCACCTTGCACCGGACTAGTCCGCTCGCGGACCGGACTAGTCCGTTCAACTTTCTGTAACCACTTTAAATTAGGGTGTTTACTGTGCCGCATGCCTCACGTGAATTGTACACAGCACACCGGACTAGTACGGTCAACAGAGCGGACTAGTCCGGCCGCCAAGAAACTTTAACAGTAACTTTTGGAATCTTTGTATAAATAGAGGTGCACAACCACACATTTCAAAACACACGAACCCTAGCGCCATCACACATTCCAAGAGTACAAAAACACTTCTCTCCACTCATTCTAAGCCTAAAAAGATCAAATCTTTGAGGACTAGGGATTGAATCAAGGAGAGAATCGTTCTTCTCGATATTGAGCTCTTGGTTTGTTTTCTCTCACATAACTGCTGATCTTTGTTCTCCGTGTGTGTGTGGGAGATAGTGTTACTCATTGTAATCTTGTGGGAGCACTCAAATTGTGAGAACGCCCCACATACGATTATTTACCCCTGTGTGTGGTTAGTGGATTCGAATCAGCCTTTGTGTCGATTCAACGAGGGAAGGGTTGGTGAAGACCCGGTCCTTGGTGAACTCCTCAACGAGGACGAAGATTCTTGGGTGGAATCGAACCTCGGGATAAAAACCTTGTCTCATGTTTTCTTATTCTTCTTTCAATTATCAATTAGGGTTTGCTAGTACTTATTTGATTTACTTCGATATCTTGTGTTAAACTTGATAGTTGATGTTTCTTACTTCATTATCATATTACACTCTTGTCATTTACTTTCCGCTGCATAAATACTTGAAGTAAGAATAAGTCTAAATTTAACTAAAACTTTTTAATTACGCTCATATCGGACTAGTCCGCACCATACCAGACTAGTCCGGCCTACCTGGATTTGATCTGTTCGCTAAGTGTTTCAGGGAATCGTTAAAAAAATCAAAGAGCCTATTCACCCCAACTGTAGGTCACATTAAATTGGTATCAGAGCCTAACTCTTTAAAATAGAATTACCGCTCGAAGAGACGATGTCGGAAATCAAGGGTGAACCCAAGGGCTTCAACCATGAAAATGGTGGTGACGAAGGAAACCAAAAGTTGGAGAAGCTCCTCAATGCCATTCAGGACTGCGAGGATGATGATGAGGAGATGCTCCAACTAAAGGCACTTATGCGGAAGAAGGCACTCTCCCCCAAAGTGAAGAAGATTGATGACAAAAAGAAAAAAAGGGGTAGTCACAAAGACTACTCCTGATATCCTTTAAACTATGAGCGTTTAAATTCAAATAATCATTACTTGTCAATTCCATTAGGCAAACCACCTTACTTTGATGGAAATAATTATACAATGTGGAAACAAAACATGAGAATGCACCTTATATCTCTTAACCCAAGTCTTTGGCATATAGTGCGTACAGGTCTAAATATATCTGATGATGATGAAGAGCTAACCCTAGATCAAGAACAAGCTATTCATCGGAATTCTCAAGCCGCAGCAGTAATCACCTCATCATTGAGCCGAGACGAGTTCACCAAGGTGGATGGACTCGAAATTGCTAAGGAAATCTTGGACACTCTCAAAACCGCACATGAAGGTGATCGTCATGTGTGTGAAGCTAAGATCGAAATAATAGAAGGTGAATTGGGAAGGTTTGCTATCGAAGAAGGTGAATCACCCCAAGAGATGTACAATCGACTAAAATCTCTCATCAATAAGTCCGAGCCTATGGTAGCAAGAAGTGGATGGATCATGAAGTGGTCAAATTGATTCTTAGAGCATTTATGCCTCGAAACTTGACACTCTGCTCCATGATTATAGAAAGTCCCGGGTTTCATAAAATGACCCCAGATGAGATTCTTGGTAGGATCATCAGCATTGAAATGATGGAGAAGGAAGCCAAGAATGTCAAGGAACTTGCCGACCTTACCTCGGCAAAGAATAGAGTAGTTGCACTAAAGGCAACATGCAAGCCAACATCAAAAGAAACTCGAGAAGCTCCTGAGGACGATGATGGTGATGATGAAAGCACTGATATCGATGATGAAGACATGATCCTGTTCATCATAAACTTCAAGAAAATGATGAGAAGAAGAAGGGTGGCAAATCAAATGAAGGAACATATAAGGACAGACAAAGACCCAAGACGAGGCGTGCATGCTACAATTGTGGAGAATATGATCATTTCATGGTGGATTGTCCACATGAAGACAATAAGAGGAAGAGTAAAGACAACAAGCGTCAACAAAAGAAAACATTCATGAAAAGGAAGCAATATGGCCAAGCACATCTATGGAAGGAATGGGACTCCAATGATGAGTCCTCATCTAAAGAAGAAGAGGAGATGGCCACTATAGCTATCAAGAAGCCTACCATGAAGTCCACTCTCTTCCCAACCATGGGAGCATGGAAGGACACCAACCACACATGCCTAATGGCCAAGGAAGGAAAAAGAAAGCTTAAAACTAAATCTTCCTCCTTTCATTCCTTTACTAGTGATATTGATAATTCTAGTGATGATAAAGACATGCTTAGAGGTTTAGATAAAAATACTATAGCTAAAATAAAAATTCTAATGTATGAGATTGTTGATAAGGAGGAGCTAGTCAATCACCAAGAAGATATGATCATTTTTCAAAAGGAGAAATATCTTGAGATTGAATGACTTCTTGAGATTGAAAAGGAGCGAAGCAAATCACTTGAGCTTGAGTTAGCTTCAAGCAAGGAGACTTGTTTGAAGCTAAAAGACTCAAACATTGCACTAAAGGATGAACTTGCTAACATAACCAAGGTTAACAAGATTCTTGAGGCGCAAGTTGAGTCACTCAAGCAAATTGGTTCTTCATCCTATTTAAGCTCACCTTATCAACATGTTGAATCTAAAACTCTCATAACTTGTACATGTGCTAAAAATGACACCAACTTGAAAGAAAAGTCAAACTTGACAAAACACAAGCATCCCTCCCAAAGTGGCATGTTTGACAAGGAGAAGGTCAAGTATGCACGTAGTGCATACTTGGTCACATGACCTTCTAATGTTAAACATGGCATTGGGTATTCTTATGGTGAAAGGCAAAACGATAGAAGTCACAAGAATGACAAGAAACACATTGTCTTTGTCTGGGGAAACTCTTTCCAAGTTGGAAAACATAATAATGTTGATAAAATTAACATTGAAAACTGGGAACAACAAATCTTGTTTAGAACCTTTGATGCTTCATATGTGCTTATGAGAAATAGTCTTGGAAAAGTTCAAGCTAACTATGTTGGGCCACGCCATGAGAACACCCAGTCTCGTGTGTGGGTGCCCAAGTCACTTGTCACTAACCTCAATGGACCCAAGCAAGCTTGGGTACCTAAGACCAAAGCATAATTTTTCTTGTAGGCATATGCATCCGGTGGAGCAAAATGGGTGCTAGATAGTGGATGCACAAATCACATGAACGGAGAAAGAAAAATATTCGTGGAGTACGA
This sequence comes from Neostapfia colusana, assembly GCA_030760725.1. NCBI lineage: Eukaryota > Viridiplantae > Streptophyta > Magnoliopsida > Poales > Poaceae > Neostapfia > Neostapfia colusana. The sequence continues at coordinate 6,832,076 of JASWHV010000006.1, forward strand.
ACAAAATGAAGACTTAAGCGAAGGCATCTGTTTTGGTGAAAATAGTCAAGGAAAGATGCTAGCTACCAGTAAAATAGCTATTTTATCACAACACACACTTTCTCATGTTTTACATGTTGATTCCTTAGATTATAACCTCTTGACGATATCTCAACTATGTGACAAAGGTTATAATTATTTATTCACTAATGAGGGTGTGACCATCTCTAGAAGGAGTGATAACTCTATTGCTTTCAACAATGTGTTAAAGGAAAAACTTTATCTAGTTGATTTCAACAAAGATAATGCAGAACTTGACACATGCTTGATTGCAAAGACCGACATGGGTTGGATGTGGCATAGACGGCTAGCACATGTTGGTATGAGGAATCTACAAAAATTCTAAAGGGCGATCACATCCGAGGTTTGAAGGATGTTGTTTTTGAGAAAGACAGGCCTTGTAGCGCGTGCCAAGCCGGGAAGCAAGTAGGAGCACCCCATCCCGCGAAGAATGTCATGACTACAACAAGACCGCTCGAGCTCCTCCACATGGACCTATTTTGTCCAATTTCTTATATAAGCATTGGCGGTAATAAATATGGTTTAGTCATTGTCGATGTTTTTTCACGCTTCACGTGGGTTTTCTTTTTGCATGATAAGTCAGAAACTCAAGGAACACTCAAGAAGTTTCTCAGGCGAGCCCAAAATGAATTCTCATTGATAATCATAAACATAAGAAGTGACAATGGAACATAATTCAAGAATACACAAGTCGATGAATATCTAGATGAAGAAGGAATAAAGCATGAACTTTCGGCACCCTACTCCCCACAACAAAATTGGGTAGCCGAAAGGAAGAGCTAAACGCTCATTGAGATGGCAAGGACAATGCTTGACGAATACAAGACATCTGACCGATTTTGGGCTGAAGCTATCAACACCGCTTGTCATGCAACAAACCGACTATACCTTCATCGCCTACTCAAGAAAACCTCATATGAACTACTCACCGGTCACGAACCAAATATTTCATACTTTCGAGTTTTTGGTTCAAAATGTTATATTCTAAACAAGAAGCCTAGGACCTCGAAGTTCGCTTCGAAGTCCGATGAGGGTTTCTTGCTTGGTTATGATTCGAACTCCTACGCTTATCGTGTCTTCAACAAGGTCTCCGGACTTGTTGAAATGGCACGTGATGTAGTGTTCGATGAAACTAATGGCTCCCAAGCAGAGCAAGTTGATAAGTGTGTGCTAGATCAAGAAGAAGCCCCATGTCAAGCATTGAGGAGAATGGCACTTGGTGATATTCAATGTCAAGAACAATCACAAGAATCAAGTGCTCAAGATGAACCTCAACAAAAGAGCTATGATCAAGGGGGAGCTCATGCACAAAATCAAGATCATGAAGATCAACAAGATGATCAAAGCATTAATGAAGGCAACGATCCAGGGGAGCCAAAGAAGATGATGATCATGAGAATTCAACACCACAAGTGCCGCATCCAAGAGTACACCAAAGCGTACAAAGAGATCACCCCGTCGATAACACAATTGGTGATATCCAAAAGGGAGTGACAACTCGACCTCATATAGCTAATTTTTCTGAATACTATTCTTTTGTATCCTCTTTAGAACCATACAGGGTTGAAGATGCACTAAGAGATCCGGACTGGGTGATGGCGATGCAAGAAGAATTGAACAACTTCAAGAGGAACAAAGTATGGGAACTTGTTGAAAGACCAAAATCCAACATTGTCGGCACTAAATGGGTCTTCCGCAACAAGCAAGACGAACACGGAGTGGTAAAAAGAAACAAGGCACGACTCGTGGCTAAAGGTTACTCACAAGTCGAAGGTTTGGATTTCGACGAGACTTTTGCTCCCGTAGCTAGGCTTGAATCAATTCGTATATTACTTGCATATGCTACTCACCATGATTTCAAGCTGTATCAAATGGACGTCAAAAGCGTATTCCTCAACGAACCTATCAAGGAGGAGGTGTATGTGGAGCAACCCCCTGGGTTTGAAGATCAAGAGTACCTGACCATGTGTTCAAACTGCGTAAGGCTCTCTATGACTTCAAACAAGCTCCTAGAGCTTGGTATGAGTGCCTTAGATATTTTCTAATTGAAAATGGTTTCAAAATTGGTAAAGCTGATTACACCTTGTTTACCAAGCACTTTAATGATGATCTATTCATTTGTCAAATCTATGTTGATGATATCATATTCGGTTCAACAAAAAATCTTTTTTTCAAGAGTTTAGTAAAATCATGACAGATAGATTCGAGATGTCCATGATGGGAGAGTTGAGATACTTTTTGGGATTCCAAGTGAAACAACTAAAGGAAGGAACGCTCATAAGTCAAACAAAGTACACCCAAGACATTCTCAAGAAATTTGGCATGGAAAAAGCGAAGCCCATAAAGACTCCCATGGCAACAAATGGACATTTAGACCTTAATGAAGATGGACCTAACGTGGATCAAAAGGTATACGGTTCCATGATTAGCTCTCTACTTTATCTTTGTGCATCTAGGCCTGATATTATGTTGAGTGTTTGTATGTGTGCAAGGTTTCAAGCCAATCCTAAGGAATGTCATTTGACAACCGTAAAGAGGATTTTGCGATATTTAGTTCATACACCCAACCTAGGCCTTTGGTATCCTAAAGGTTCAAAGTTCAATTTCATTGGATACTCTGATGCAGATTATGCCGGATGCAAAGTGGATAGCAAAAGTACCTCCGGGACTTGCCAATTCTTGGGTAGGTCCCTAGTTTCTTTGTCCTCCAAGAAACAAAACTCCATTGCCTTGTCTACGGCCGAAGCGGAGTATGTTGCAGCCGGGAGTTGTTGTGCACAACTCATTTGGATGCGACAAACTCTAAGGGACTACGGTTACAATATGAACCGTATTCCGCTCCTTTGTGACAATGAGAGTGCGATTAAGATTGCACATAACCCTATTGAGCACTCTAGAACCAAACATATTGATATCCAGCATCATTTTTTGAGAGACGATTCAATCAAAGGAGACATAGCCATTTCACATGTCAAACTCGAGAAACAACTAGCATATATCTTCACCAAGCCACATGATGAAAATGCTTTTGTGAGCTTAGGAATAAACTAAATATACTTGACTCTCGGAACGTGGCTTGAAACACTGCATACCTGCTTGAATCCTCAAAATCTTACTTACTTTGTGAAAAACTATCCATTATCTTGATTTTCTCTTGAAAACTATTCAAATTAGTGGATCTTGATGAATAATAACCATTGTCTAATTGTTGATTGCTTATTGGGCATGTTCATCAATATTATTTGTGAAAATTATGTCCTTAGATCGCCATTAGATCAAATTCCCAATATCTCCCTGATTTCTACTCTTATTTGTCCAATTGACCCGTACTAGTCTGGTGTCAACACCGGACTAGTCCGCTCCCTCAGACTAGTCCGGACAGATCTGCCATACCGGACATGTCCGGTCCTACACCGGACTAGTCTGTATGTCCAGGTTTAAAAAGTCTATACCCACGCCAACCAGTGCTCTCTTCCCCTCACAAGCACTTTTGGCTTCTCACTCCTCAAACCCTAGCCCCCAAGGTGATTTTCGATTTGGCCAACGAAATTGAAGTCCTCTCCACGGGAAATCTTCTCCTCGACGCGTGGATTGCTCTTTCTGGACTCATCTGGATCAAACTTCGTGTTTTGACTCAAATCTTTACGTTTTCGGTAAAATCTCTCTCAACTCGAGTTCTCATCTTTTCTCTACTTTTGCTCAATTTTCCTGATTCCTAGGGAATGCATTATCTTTCTCGATGCATTCCTAGTGTATCCCTCCTTGTTTTGCATCAATTTGTGCTAGATATATTGAAATAGGAAATTAGGGTTCTTCAGCAGGTCCGGACTAGTCCGGTATCGGGTGTGGAGAAGTCCGGTATTCCGGACAAGTCCGCACTCTGAAAACAGACATGTCCAGTTACCAGTCAATTGAACATCTAAATTCTTATTTCCACAAAATCTACAATCCATCTGATCAATGAATCCTTGATTTCCCTGTCAGGCACGATGTCGTCAGCCTCGGAGGACAGCTCTTTCGATTATGACAATGAGGTTCAATGTGCAAAAGTTCAAAAAGCCAAAGAGAAGGTCATGAAGAAGAGACATGACCACATTGCTCAATCCTCTCTTCCCGATGATTCTCTTCCTAAAAGGAGGAGAGTGGTTGTTAAGACAGCACAAAGCAAAGATATTGTTGGAATCTCAACGGCTCCTAGAAGAAGTGTTAGCGAGGGCAAAGGACTTACTAGTGGTCCTATTGGTCCATTGAAGAAGAAGGCCCCCATTCAACGGAACAGGCAGCCATCAAGTGATGACTTTACTGGAAGGGGAATTGAACTTGCTGACAAGTTCAGAAAAATTCAAGTTTATGAGCAGCGAAAGCAATGTGCTGACCCAAGATTTTGGAGCAACTTCCATGCTGACTACTATGAGCATGTATACACGAAGATGAAGAATCCTTTTATTGAGAGTCAGTGGCTCAACATTGTTTACTTGCAGTCTAAGAGATGCCAGGCCTATCATGAGGTCCTAGAGGCATTAGAGAGGCATGGCTTGAAGGATCTTCTATTCTTTCAATATGACTGGAACATTGAAGTCATCACACAGTTCTACTCAACTCTTTACTTTGCCCACGATGATGGGGATGAGATGACTTGGATGAACATGGATCCAAATACAGTGTCACCTCTGAGGAATTTGCTAAGATACTTCACCTTGAACATACCTTGGAAAATGAGCTTGTCATTCACATCTTGAAGCCTTTGGAGAAGAATAAGCTGGAATTCTTGTATGATACAAGAATGCCATATGTACCTCCTACTACCAAGTACTTGAAGCCATTCTTTGCCGTGCTCAACAGGATTTTGAGAAAGACCACAGCTCCAAAGGATGGAGATGCAGGGACAATCCAAGGGAACCTATGGACCTTGATGAAAGTGATAAGCAATAAAAGGACCTTCAATGTCTTTGAGTACATCTACAATGACATTGTGAACATCTCTATCACTCCCAATAGGTCCTGTGGCTATGCACCTTATATCATGTACATGATTGAGAAGGTGACAGGACTTGAGTTTGTCAAAGATGTCTCTCACACGGGTCTCAAGCCCCAGAAGCCTATAGTCTACACTGTTCCCTCTGCTCCTGCCTCACCTGCAGTGGAACGGAGATCCAAGCATACTCATCAAGGCTCAAGGGCGTCGGATGCTACACCTATTCCTGTTCCCCCACACCTCTAGAGAGTCCTCCGGTGGTGTGCACAAGATGCTCTCCTCTATCTTTGCCTGCTGTCGCAAAGTTGAAGTTAAGCAACACAAGGAGAGCTTGGCCCGAAAGAGACATCAAAGATACATGAAGGCCAACATCAAAGCCATCTGTGAGAAGCTAGAAATTGAGCCAATTGGATCACCACAGATTTCGGAAGACTCTGAAGAAAACTTCACTAAGATGGCTCCACTCACTGAACAGAAGTTTAGTTCTTTTGGGCTTGCAGGTGTCTCCGCTCCTCCTCCTCAACATGGTCATGAAGACGAAGATGAAGATGAATATAGGATCGAGAGTGAGGGAGGGAGTGGCAATGAGTGATTCCACTCAATTTTTCCCATTTTGGTTCCTTGATGCCAAAGGGGGAGAGATTGAGATTAGTCTTATTTGCTTTATCTTCTTGTGAGCCTTAAGGACTAGTTATCGTTGACATGTATTTTAAGTTTCATGTACTTTTTATTCCAAACTCCTTTGAATGTGTGATGCTTAATCGATATTGATGTGATGATTACCTTTATTATTGATATGTTCTTATCTTGTGGCATGTCACATTCTTTTATCACACACTCTTTAGGAATCCCACCATAAAGGGTGCATATATGTGAGAAGTTCTTGTTACTCATTTGTAATTCTCATATATGCAAACTTTATGAAAATCAATTTTTATTATTAATTATGTAATCTCAGTTGGTTGTCATCTATCACCAAAAAGGGGGAGACTGAAAGTGCATCTAGGCATTCCCTTATGGTTTTTGGACGATTGATGACCAACAAATTGAGATCCTAATGAACTTGTTGATATGAATGCAGATTAACTCGTGTAAGGTAGGATTGGTGCACTCAAAAAGTGAAAAATGAAGTGACGAAGAAAAAGGAAAAGGACCGATCCATGAACAAAGTGCAATGTAGACTTACTTGTATAGGATGTGTGTGAGAGACACATCCCAAGAGCTCAAAAGCTTTGCCTAGGGGTAAGGGCTTAAAACATATCCCAATCACTCACTTTGCACCGGACTAGTCCGCTCAGATACCGGAGTAGTCCGTTCAACTCTCTGTTGCTTCACAACACTGTGCACCAGACTAGTCCGCTCGTGGACCGGACTAGTCCGTTCAACTCTCTGGAACCGGCTTAGCACAAGGGATCGGACTAGTCCGTTCATATCTCTGGAACCACTTTTAAACAGTGCACCGGACTAGTCCGCTCGTGGACCGGACTAGTCCGTTCAACTCTCAGGAACCGGCTTAACACAAGGAATCGGACTAGTCCCTTCAACTCTCTGGAACCGACCATTCACCTTGCACCGGACTAGTACGCTCGTGGACCGGACTAGTCCATTCAAATTTCTGTAACCAATTTAAATTAGGGTTTTCACTGTGTCGCATGCCTCACGTGAACTTTACACAGCACACCGGACTAGTCCGGTCAACAGAGCGGACTAGTCCGGCCGCTAGGAAACTTTAACAGTAACTTTTGGAATCTTTGTATAAATAGAGGTGCACGGCCACACATTTCAAAACACACGAATCCTAGCACCGTCACACGTTCCAAGAGCACAAAAACACTTCTCTCCACTCATTCTAAGCCTAAAAAGATCAAATCTTTGAGGACTAGGGATTGAATCAAGGAGAGAATCAATCTTATCGATATTGACCTCTTGGTTTGTTTTCTCTCGCACAACTGCTGATCTTTGTTCTCCTTGTGTGTGGGGGAGATAGTGTTACTTATTGTAATCTTGTGGGAGCACTCAAATTTTGAGAACGCCCCATGTACGATTATTTACCCCCGTGTGTGGTTAGTGGATTCGAATTGGCCTTTATGGCGATTCGATGAGGGAAGGGTTGGTGAAGACCCGGTCCTTGGTGGACTCCTCAACGAGGACGTAGATTCCTGGGTGGAATCGAACCTCGGGATAAAAACCTTGTCTTGTGTATTGTTATTCTTCTTTCAATTATCAATTAGGGTTTGCTAGTACTTATTTGATTTACTTCGATATCTTGTGTTAAACTTGATAGTTGCTGTTTCTTACTTCATTATCATATTACACTCAAATTATCAATTACTTTCCGCTGCATAAATACTTGAAGTAAGAATAAGTCTAAATTTGACTTTTTAATTACGCTCATATCGGGCTAGTCCGCGCCATACCGCACTAGTCCGGCCTACCTGGATTTGATCTGTTCGCTAAGTGTTTCAGAGAATCGTTAAAAAAATCAAAGAGCCTATTCACCCCCCTCTAGGCTACATTCACAGACACCACAAGTTTGAGATTAGTACTCCACTCCATAGGCTTAGTGCTGCCTTAGAGGCTGCCAAGATAGGAGGAGAGTGAGGAGGCTTGGCTTGCCAAGTTCCTCTCCAACACTTGTACCTCTACGGAAGTTCTCTTTAAATGAGTAAGTTTTCGTGAATTCCATTGAAGTTTTGTTCCTATATTTGAAGTAGTTTACTTCAGTAGTGGTTTGTTGGTTCATTGCTCTATTCATTTAATCAGAGGCTTTAGTCAGCTTTGTATTTGAAAAGACTATAATAGTGATTTAGAACGTAAGCGAGGTGCTTAGGATGGAAATCACCAGTGAATATATCATAGATCTACCGATTGAAGAGGTAGGCGGTAGGTGGTGACAGCCCTATCTGTCCTTTGTAATCCTCCACATTCGGCTATGCCGTAGGCTCTTGGTGGGAGTCGCTCTGGTAAATCATAGGTAAGCCCGTGTCCGAAGCAAACAACCACCGTAGATTACTTTGGATTAAGGACAATCCTTAGGGATTCCTCTCTATTCCTTGCCTACTAAACAAACTGTTTGTCCTTGGGTGAGCTGGTTAGAAGATTAACCCACATGTTCCTTGGATTCAATACCTTTGGGAAAGCTCTTAAGGGGAAGTGCTACAACGGTATTCCATGCACTTGTGGATATCTTATCTGTTTCTTAAGAAATATCAACAGCCATCAGTTCCTCCCCATGGCTCCAACGCAATACTTCCTGCTGCATGGGTACTGGTGAGAGCGGGGTATCAATCAGAGGAGCGGTTGGAGAGGTGTTACCAGTTTCCATGACGTAGCACTCGCAGGAAGAATAATGGTCCTCGTCGGACCCGGCGTTGGTACTGCAGTCATAGACGGTCATGTCCCCTAAGAGGGGGAGGAGGGATGGTGACGCCTCCTCGATTACGCCCACAATGTATACCTTTGGGGTGTTGGTGAAATGATCGTCGAAGTCACCTGTTTCGTGATGAATCCCGGCGTTCTTCACCGAAACTTAGATGAACGTGAGGTTTCTGTTGTATAAACTTGATAAGTCTCACTTTCATGGAGAGAACCCGGATGCTTTTCTCGGCAATGCAACAAAGAGCTATAAACTATGCCTAAGAACTATAAGAACTAAAGAACGAGCAAAGAACGAAAGTTTTTTTTTTCAGAATCAGACTTGTTATTCTTGGCACATGGTTGCCTTCATATAGCCCTGGTACAAATCTTGACGATTCTATCTATTATAAGTTTAAACTAAGACTCCCTAATCTTTATCTTATATCTAAGGCACATATACATGAAAGTATCATACAAATGCCTTCTAGAACATTGACATGACGAAAACATAAAAATTTGCATTGTTTGAATTCACCCGAGAACTACTAAGTCTTGCTCCAGCCTTTACATCTTGCTGTTTAGCTTGTTTACCTTGCGGCCGCGAGGTAAACATGGTTTCCCGAACTGTACCTCCACCCGAGTGCCCGAATCTTGGGTTTTCAAGGTAAAACTGCCTCCCGCAAGCAGATCCTCGGGTTCAGGTAGGTTCTCTCGCTGGGATCATTTGCACCATGAGTTTCCAAGATAATCGACCTCTCGCAACCCGTTTTTTGGCATCTCCCATCTGCAAAACAAGCAACCATTTTTCATATCCAACACATGCCCCCTTTTTTTGGGAAAATGGAGTATGCCAAGAAACATCTTCTTAGCAACGATTCAATGGATAAATCGGTTGTTTTACCTTGCAAGTATTAGATACTTTAACCTTCTTGCCATACACTCGGGTAAAATTTCTTCAAGTATCTTCCATTGATAGCTTTTTCCGAGTTCTATACTTGCAAGGTTTCCATAAAGTAAGCATTTCCGGGGATAATTCCCACAATCTTGAAGGGTCTCTCTCAGCTTGGTGACTATTTGCCAAACTTCGTATCACGAGTTTCCAATCTCGTCCTCCATACTAAGTCTCCGACTTGAAATGTTTTCTCTCGAACTCTTTTTTGTATGTTTTGGCCACCCTGATCTTTTCTTTTTCAATCTCTCTTAAGGCTTCCATTCGGCTCTCGGATGCTCCATCTATCTTTCCATCATCAACTCTTGATACTCTATAACCAAAAGGTTGTCTTGTTGAGCTACTCGACATGCTTGTAACTTGATTTCCAGCAGTAACACAACCTCTTGTCCATATACAAGCTCAAAAGGAGTTACTTTGGTGGCGCCGTGCTTGGAGACTCTATGAGACCATAGAGCCTCATTCAGTGTTTCATACCACTGTCTTGGGTTCTCTTTGATCTTCTTCTTGATGAGCTTGATCAATATTTTGTTGCTAGCCTCAGCTTGTCCATTGGTTTGAGCATATATGGTGAATCGTTCAATAGTTTTATCTTAAAGGATCTAGCAAACTTCTAAACTGGGAGGATATGAATTCTCCTCCTTGGTCCATAGTTAAATTTGTGGAACACCGATTCTGTGGATAATATGTTTAAGGACAAAGCTTGTTACATCTTTATACATGTTGCTCTTGAGTGGTACGGCCTCCGTGAAGTAGTCTGTAGCAACCAACATGAACCGATATTTCTTTGATGATGAATGGTGTATCTCTCCGATCAAGTCCAGACCCCATCCTCGAAACGGCCACGGATTCACGATAGGATGCAGCATGCTAGCCGGGGCTTTCTAGATGTCTCCAAACCTTTAGCAAGCTTCACACTCCTTGTAATACTTGAAACAATCCTCTTGCATGGTTGGCCAATATAGTTCTGCTTGTTTGAGCATCCACTTCATCTTGTGGGCACACTGATGTGTGCCACAAAGGCCTTCATGCACCTCTTCCATAGCTTCCTTTGCTTGATCCTTATCTAGGAATCTCAGCAAGAATCCATCAATAGTTCGGCGATATAACTCATCATTGATCAGTGTATACTTCAAAGCTTGGCGCCAAACTTTTCTATCTTTGCATGTATTTGGTTCCTTGATGCACTCTATGATTACTTGCCTCCAATCCTCTATTACCAAAACGTTTGTCTTGGATGAGTTGCTTCGTTCTTCTTTATTTCCATCACCCTTGGACAATGTCGCCCTTGTCTTCTCATGGAACCTCCCTTTCTTTATCTCATAGCCAGATGCCTGCTGTGCCAAGTTGTTTGCCTTCCAGTTTCCTTCTCTAGAGATGTGTTTGGTACAGAAAGTATCTAAAGTCTTTATGATCTCTAGGCATTGTTCTCCATAACCATTCAAGGTTCTATGGGGACCACCCCGTGGTTCACCCACTCCGGGATCGCAGAGGGTGGTGCCGTGCGATGCGGCACCAAATAGCACACAAGAAAAGAATACGAACAACATACAAACTTTTATTTGACATAAAAACACAGCGGAAGTCTTTTACAAACTTATTTATACAGCGGAAGTATTATACATAACTAGTCTGTCATCCTAACTAAGCAAAAGTGCAGCCGTCCAGCCTGGGGACGCTACACACTAGCAACACTCACAGCACGATCACGGCGGCGTGCAGGGCTCCAGCTCGGCCGTGTACCCCGACAGGGGCATCGCCTCGTCTCGGACCCCTCCTCCTAACTCTCACCTGCACACAGATCAAATATTGCAACCGTGAGCACGATGGCTCAGCAAGGCTTAACCGACAACCCTAGTCATGGAACTCTACATGCAGGGATGTGCAATATAGGAAAAAGACTTTGCAATAAAGACGCGCCTACATGTTAATCTTTACTTTCAGTTTTATAGCAGCAGTTTAATGAGCCTTAGGCAGCCCTCACATCGGAAGTCCACAATCAAACAAGAAACACTTTCCTCCGATGTGGTGATGCCTAGAGTGGAAAAGAAACTTAATGAGGTCTACATCTACAGAAGACATGGTTTCAAGACATTAATAGTTCAACACAGCATAATTTCATTCCTCTGGCTTCTTTCACTTCTTACTACGTCACAGAACAGTGAACAAGCGGTACTCAAATAACCGCAAGGGACGGTGATTGCAATCAGGAGACACCCGGACAACACGTCACATACACCCACTTTCAGAAGTATGGTGCTTCACACCTTCCTACTCTGTTGTATGCAACAACCTTTCAAAGGAAACCCAAATACCGAACCGGTCCATCCGTAACAGGCAGGAGGTCTCCGCGTGGAGCGTGACTGTGCCCACCAGCAGATTTACACCTTGCTACCCTCAACCCACTCCTATAAAACGGTTGGGTAAGCCTCGGCACCCAGGTTAACCAATTACATCGGTTTCCTTCTTATGTCAGTATGTAATCCAGTACTGTTCGATACTTGTCCAGCAGGCCCACACACGACTCGGTCCTCAATCAACACCAACAGGGCTACGCACATGAGACCTCCGCTCACTGCCTCCTATTCCCCCTGCTGGGTCTCAGTTTTCCATTCTTAAGCCATTCTCTACTATTTTCCATCCCGTGTGATAAAAATCTTAACTCACGAGTAGATTCCAACTACTCGACTTCTACCGAGATCCTAAGAACATTAGCATGGTATTCTCTACTCATCGAGTTTGTAAACTACCCAACCCTTCATAGGATTTGAAGTCATGCAAGTGGGGTTTCAATCACCCTAACTCTAATGCAACCATTTCAACCTAGACATAAGTGATACAAATGAAAACTTTGCAAAAGGTAATTAAATGCAAATTGGGGCTTGCCTAGTCGCGAGTCAAAAGGAAAGTTAGCGTCGGGTGAAAGGACGTCCAATGGCTCTGGTGTATCCTCAACTTCGGACACTATATGAAATGCACCAAAATATATGTATAAGTGCTAGTAAAGTATAAGAATTTCACTTCTATTCATAGCTACTGCTATTAAGGTTCCTTAATTGGCTTTGGGATTTTTTCAGTGGATACTAGACTCTATAAAAATGATCTGAGCAAAATATGGAGAAATTTCATTGAAGCTTGTGGTCTCCAAAATTCCCACAAGTACAAGGCTTCTCTGAATTTTGATCTCAAATCTGAAGTTTTGACATGGATAACAGTGGAAGATCTAATTATAGGAGGTTGCCCTGAGTCTAACAAAATTTGTTTCACCATTTTTGGAGCTACCTACAGTGAGAAATGAATTTTTGAATGTTGGACAGGATTTCTGAAAAGTTTCTGTTTAGAATTTGAATTTTCAAATAAAGGCTGAACTTTGGAAGACAATTTAGCCTAGTAAATGAACTCCAATGAAGCTCAAATTTTTACAGGAGATCACTAATACTATGAAGAATCTTCTGGCCAAATTTGGGAATTTTTCATAGAGAATCCTTCCTGGAATTAATTCCTAAAGTATTTACTAAAAAGCCTTCCACAGAAATACTGGGCATTTTCATAGCAAGCAATTTATTCATCTGCAAATTACACTTCCTAAGTATTCCATCAAAATTTGTTTCACTATTTTTGGAGCTAAGTATTGCCTAGAATGAATTTTACAAAGTGGAAACTTTTTCTGAAAAGTTTCTGGACACTTTTGAGCACAGCAGCTTAAACACTGAAAATTCCTACTCAAATCAACTTCAAATGAGCTGAAACTTTTTCCAAAGTTAAATAATACCCTAAAGAATATTCTGGCAAAATTTGGGGATTTCTGGATTACCCAAACTCCATCCATAATTCTTTTACAGAAAATTTTAAAAGAATTATCCAGAATTTATTATTGACTTTCATACAAATTGGGGTACAAATTTGAATAGATCTTTGCAAATTGAATCTAACCCAATTTGAATCACCCAATTTCGAGTTTCCTACACAAAGTTATGAATTTTCAAAGTTTGAACATTTTCTGGGACCTAATAATGGCTGACAGTGGGGTCCACTGTCAGACCCTTCTTCTACCTCGGTACAGAGCCCGCGCGCACGCCGGAACAGAGGCATGGCGCGCCCCGTTCTCCCTAATTTCTCCAGTTTTTCCCTGCACGACCGTGGAACGTGACGCAGCTGCCGGGCAAGGTATCACCACATGAAAACAGCCGGAAACAGGTCGGCACCGCCGGCGGCGCTCGGCGGCGCGGCATCAACGCGTTCCGGCGTGTCACAAGCTGATTTCAACCGCACAAGCTGCCGTACAGCATCCCCAGAGCACGTGGAACATGGAACGCATGCCAATCCTTGCAGCAAACGGCGGGAAAAGGGAGTTCACCGGAGGACCGACCCGTTTTTGCCACCACCGTCGAATTCGCGTCGCCCGGGGCATGTGGTGGCCGGTTTGATGCGTGATTTGGCAATGGAGGTCGCTAGGGTTTTGGTTTGATGTGGCTTGAACCGAAGAACGAACCATCACTCCGGTTGGGAGAATTTCCAGATCAGAGGCGCGCCGGTTCATCACGTACACCGGTGCAAATTTTCAAATTCCTGCTAGACTGAAGTGGGGACGAACAAGGGAGATCGGGAGCATGATCTACACCTCATGGTGCACCTTAGGGTGGTGTGGTCATGCCAGAAGACGCTTGGAATTGGCCGGGCGCTGTGGACCTGTGAGGGCGCGACATGTTCGGTTTTTCAGAGGAAGAACAGCTCTGCCGCATCGGAGGAAGGCCGGGGACGAGCTGTGAAGGTTCAGATGATGTACAGTGGAGGTCGGCGCATCTCCTGGTTGACTCAGCCGGGCGCCACAGTGGCCGGGGGTCGATCGGGGTGAGGAGCAGAGGGCGCACGGTGTGTTTCTCATTTGGTTGAGCGTGCGTGAGCAAGCGAGCAGGGAAAATGGGATTTTGCTGGTGCAGCACAAAGACGTATCGATCAACAACGATGTGGATGGACTGCCTTTGGGAGCAAGGCATAAGCAGCTAGGTGGCTGCCTCCGTGTCGAGCTCGCACAGAAGGAGACTCAATTGTTGTCTCAGTTCCACTGACCTGCGGGTCCTGCCGAAGTTTCCCCCCTCCAAACAACAGTGGCTCCACCATTTAAATTCAAAATTCCCAGCCATTCCCACAAACTGAATGTGATTTCCGGGAGTTAACCTTTGGTCGTGTTCAGTTCACATTTTTAAATTCCGTGGTGTCGGTTCAGTTCCTGTGCGAGGGGAAAATAACACCCGGGGTTGCTGTTTTTGGGTGAGCAAAAGATCACGTCGGGAGCTACTCAATCCCACGAGCTGGTCGCCAGCACGACGGAGGCAGCAAGGAGGTGGCCTCCGCTTGCAGCTTGGTTGGTAAATGAGAGGATCATGCCGTGAGGGGTTGAAGCCACGAGCAGGTCGCCAGCTCGATGCAAGAAGCTGGAGGTGGCTGCCCTCGTTGGCGCTCTGAGGAGGCTTGGGTGGTGTTTGACACCGAACAGAGGAAGTCTTCGGGAGCAAGTTAAAGCGGCCCAATGACATGTGGGGTATACCCCCTTTACTCCTCTTCTTATCCTCCAAATGTTTCCAAAAGATCTTCATTCATGTAAATCCCTTCAATCTGATATTTCGGGAGTTTAAACGTGGGCGGAAATTTGACTAAACCAAATCCAGTGAGAAGTTCACTTTCAAATTTGAATTCAGCTCACATTTGGAAATGATCATGTTTAACTCCTTTTTAGCCCACCCTGAAATCAGAAAGTGGCCACCCTGACTTTCCTTGAATTCAACGATATGAGGATACATGTGTGCTCCAAATTTATTTGGCAGCAACTTGATGGAAACATTTGAGTTCAAATCTGAATGTAGACTCCCTCTTATATATGAGAACTTCACACATGGTGTTAATCCAACCTTGACTTGACACATTTCAAATGAACGTGAGAGCTCGTTTGGTTGGACACCCATGTGCCTCATCACGTGTATAAAATTTTTGTAAGTCCCATTTTCATGCATTCCAAACACAAAGGGGAATCAACATACTGTGGCGGACCGGTGTCCGCTCATCCAGGATCACAGAGGGTGGTGCCGCACGATGCGACACCCGACAGCACACGTCATAAGAACACATTATATTACATGGGAAAACAAACTGAATGTACAAAGTAGTACACTTCTCAGTTACAAACTAGGGTCTTTTATTACACAGCGGAAGTTTCTTTTGTATAACTCATGCCCGCCTATCTAGCAAAAGTCGGTTGCCCAGCCCTAGGGCAACCCACACTAGCTGCACGTCTCAGCTCAGCGCGGCGTGTACGGCTCCCACTCAGCCGTGGTCCCCGACGGAGGGTAACCCTCGCCGGTGGACTCGTACTCCGAGTCCATGGGTGGCTCCTCACCTGAAAAACACTTAAGCAGCAACTGTGAGCACGAAGGCTCAGCAAGGCTTAACCAACTCACCTAAGCATGAGACTCTACATGAGGTGTACAATGACATAGGATAGCAATGTTGTAGCAAATGGACACGCCTACAAGTTCATCCTTAATTCATCTTTTAGCAACAAGTTAACAGTTCATGAAGCTGAAATTTGGTAAGCAGTATTTGGTGGCACACATGTAGCAATACAATTATATCATAACAGCAATATTGAATCCTAACATTTCATCCATTAGTCTATGTTACGACACAGTGAACAAGCGGTACTCGTCACCGCGAGGGACGGCGAATCGACTCGATATACACCTGCAGGGAAACCCAAAGAGCACATCACGTACGGCCACCCGTGGAGCTGCACAGCACGCTCACTCGATGTCGTATGGGACAACCTTTCACCCAACAGCCCAAACGTCGAACCGGTCGCACCGAAACGAGCAGGAGGTTCCCCACACGGAGCATCTCTCTATGCCCGTTGGCAGATTTCCACCTTGCTGCCCTCAGCCTACACCCATAAATCGGTGCGTTATGCCTCGACGCCCGGAGGTTTAGGCTACGTCGGTTTATCGGGGCCCATATATCCGATATGCCTTCGGTACGTCCAATACATGTTCAGCAGGGCCGCACAAGGATTGGTCCTCAATCGACACGGGCAGGGCTGCACACACAAGACTTCCTCTTGCTGCACCCTAGCCCCAGGCTAGTCTCATTTTCATTACTAAAGTGATCTCACATCACTCAACCGAACCCGTGTGTCCCAAGCCTAAACTCGCGAGTAGATTCCAACTACTCGACTTGTACCGAAGTTCTATGAAACATTAAGCATAGCCTGTCTACTCGAGGTCTTAGGCACTACCCTCACTCTTATGAAAAAGTTTTGGTCGTGCAAGTGGGGTTCCATTCATCCTACACCTAATGCACATTCATACATCACCCTAATTATGTGAACAAAGCAAAACTTGATAAAAAGAGTTAATGCAAACCGGGACTTGCCTTGTTGCTGCTGGTCAGGAGTCAGTTCTTCCTCTGGAAGCAGGAAGTCGAGAACCTCCGGAGCTTCGTCGCCTTCAGCGACTACACGTTATTGAAATACTACATGTTAATGAATATGCAAACAAGTTTATTGTAATACTGCTGCTATTATTTCTAATCACCTGTTTCTAACAACTGGAACTCTGTTCAAGAATTTAAAAATGGAACTGAGGTTTAGTTGTTTGGGTTTGGACCTAAGTACATGGTTAAGTGCTCAGTGGTTTTCCCCCTTTTCCATATTAATCCCTCAAGTGGTTAAACAGGACAGGGGTGATCCAGAGCTCCAATGGAGCTGAGAATTTTTGTGTCAGTTCCTTGTCACAAGAAAACTCTCTGGACCAAACATTAGCACTTTTCATTGAGTGGTTTGCTCAGAATAATTCTTTTAGCAATTAAGAAAAGAAGAATTAATTCTGAGGTAACACCCCTGTTCATGCCCAACTTAGTGAACTACAATTTCAATTATAGATCATAGAGTTTGCATGAATTTTCCTAGCATTTTTGGAGCTAAGATTTGCCCAGAAATGAATTTCCAAGTTTTCGAAATTCTCTGAAAATGTTTCTGTATTCAAATGAACACAGCACCTTCAAATTTGAATTGCTCTGACCAAATCAACTCCAAATGGTCTGAAACTATTACAGGGGTTCACTAATGTCCTAAAGAACATTCCGGCAAAATTTGGGGATTTTTGGATGAACCAAACTCCCTCTAAAATTCTTTTGCTGAAAAGATTTAAAGAATTTTCCAGAATTAACTAATGGGTTTCATACAAATTGGGTTTCGGATTTGGATTGTACTCTGTTAGAGGAATACAACAAATTTTGTTTCATAATTTTTGGATTCTCCTACACCAAGTTGTGGTCCTCCAAAGTTTGAACTACAAACTGGACATTTCAAATTGTTTAAATGTCTGCCAGTGGATCCCACCCGGCAGGTCTTCCCCTTCCTCGCGCCAAACAGAGGCCCACGGCGGCGCACTCCGGCGAGCGTCGCCGGAACCGCTTTCCCGGCCGTCTCCCAACCCCAAACTCACCGCCCCGCCCCAACTCTTGACGCTGAACTCATCTCGGGGTTTGCCGGCGGCTGTAGCTCACCGGAACAGGGCTCCCAACGGTGACAGTGGCGGTTAGGGTTCCGGCGTGGTCGGGAATGCGTTACAACGCATCAAAACGATCGGCAAAGGGTCGGAGAGCACCGCGGAAGCTCGAGGGTGATGAAAATGGCCGCCAAACCTCATGAAAAGGTCGGCAACCTAGAGCTCCACGGTGACCCGAGCTATTATTCTATGGCGGCCCGAAAAACAACCAGAACCCGGCCATTTCTGGGTCATATTCCTTGATTCTTGGTCGAGGAGGGCCGCTAGGAAGTGAGGAAGGTGTGTGTAGGCTCACCCGAGCTGGGTTGGACGGTGCAGCTAGAATTTCGGGGTAGATCGACCCCTACCCGGTTGCACTAGTTCTTGGGATTCTTAGGAATTCTCAGCGCACGGTCTATCAATGGCTAGGAGGGTTGCAGCTACACGATCTGGAGACTAAGGCACACCTTTTTCGTGTAGAAGTCCGGCGGTGAAACTGACCGTGGCGTGCTGTCCACGGGGAGCAGTCCTCGGCTTTCCGCCGGGGCCTCGGTCCTCAGCTGCGATCGTCGATTGGTGGCCAAATGAAGTGCTAACGCCGCAAGGTGGTGAGGTGGTTAGCTAGAGCACACACAGGCGCTCCCTTTTTGTGTTGGGAGCTTGGGCAAAGGCCGAGCAGACGTCGGCGTGCAGGGGAGAATCGGAGGAGCGGCGCCGGTGACCGAACAGAGCCGGGGCTGTGCTGTTTTGCAAAGAAGCACGCGTACGGCTCAGTGGCTTGGGGAGGGGGTCAGGTAGAGGAGAGGGCGCGCTGTTTCCCGGCTTCCAGCGCGAGCGAAGGGAACCAGGAGGTGGCCGCTCGGCCGGTGGCGCGCGCGCGGCAGCTGGCTGCGCTCGGTTGACTGAGAAAACAGAGAGAAGACTTGGGGGCTAAGTCTATTCCACCCAATGACATGTGGGACCCACTGGTCAGTGCTATCCCATCCCTCCAAAGATCTCCAAAATTTTGGCAAATGAGTAATTCAAATGTTTGAAGTCTCAAACTGAGCTACATTTGTATGATTGGAGAAGTTTCCCTCAAATTCAAATGTATATTTGAATTCTTGGCATATTTGGATCCTTTTTGGAAAAATGGGTAGCAAATCTTTTCAAAAATTATTGAAACTCTGCCTCCCCACTAATTTGGACCTGAGGAATCCAATTATGCAGTTTGATCCTTGTTTTAGATGCTGCAACCATGAGGTTGAATATAACAGTTTTGAATCACCCTTTCATGTGTCATGTGTAAACTTCCTACTTTGTGAAAGTGTAGGCTTTCCCCTCTAACCGCTCTTTTGATGGAGGTTACTTGCTCTTCACACTTTTTCACAATCTATCCACAACAAAACTGTGGTGTTGTGAGGTGATAAAAGTTTTTGCAAGTCCCTTTTCTTGGGCTTTTACATCCCTCCCCCCTTAAAAGAATCTCGTCCCGAGATTATAAAAGAAGAGATAGCGATGTAATAGGGACTTACCCGTGCTGAAAGACCATGAACTCCGGGTAATTTGAGCGAAGGAATTCCTCGCTCTCCCACGTCGCTTCTTCGGCGGTGTGGTTGCTCCAGAGTATCTTGTAGAACCACAACGTCCTATTACGCGTGGTTCGGGCTTTCTCATCCAGAATTGCCACCGGATGTTCAGCATAAGTCAAATCCGGTTTTAGCTCGCTGATGTCTTCGGTAGGGACAGCAGCTGTATGCTTTAAACATTTTCGCAGTTGCGAAACATGGAAAACATCATGGACACCAGCAAGGGATGCTGGTAGCTCCAGTCTATACGCTGCTGGTCCACACTTCTCGGTGATAGCATAGGGTCCAATGAAACGGGGAGCGAGCTTCCCCTTCACACCGAACCGGTGCACGCCCTTCATCGGAGACACGCGGAGGTACACGTGTTCCCCAACGTCAAAGTGCAACGGTCTATGCCTCTTATCAGCATAGCTCTTCTGCCGGGATTGAGCGGCCTTCAAGTTAGCTTGAATCGCCCGAACGCGCTCTTCGGCGTCGTTCACCACATCAACCCCGAATGTGACCCTTTCACCGGACTCGCACCAATTTAATGGGGTGCGGCATTTGCGACCGTAGAGAGCTTCGTAGGGTGCCATCTTGATACTCGCCTGATAGCCGTTGTTGTACGAGAATTCCGCCAATGGTAGGTGATCATCCCAGTTTCTACCATGGTGGATGGCACATGCTCTCAACATGTCTTCTAGTACTTGATTCACCCTCTCTGTCTGGCCATCTGTCTGAGGGTGGTAGGCGGAGCTTCTAATCAGTTTAGTACCCAAAGCAGCGTGTAGCTGCTCCCAAAAGAGAGATACAAATAATGCACCTCGATCTGAGACGATGGTCTTGGGTACCCCGTGCAAACACAGAATCTTTGCTATGTATAGCTCCACATATTTGCCGGCATTGTAACGTGTATTTACCGGGATGAAGTGAGCTGTCTTGGTTAACCGATCAACGATTACCCATATGGAATCATGCTTGTTGGATGTTAGGGGTAATCCCACAATGAAATCCATGCTCACATCTTCCCATTTCCATGCCGGGATCTTCAGGGGTTGCAACAGCCCTGATTTCTTCATGTGATCAGCTTTCACTCGTCTACACGCATCGCACTCGGATACGTACTTCGCTACCTCCTGCTTCATCCGTGTCCACCAAAATTTCTGTTTCAAATCTTGGTACATCTTGTTGCTGCCCGGATGAATGGAGTATTTAGACAAGTGAGCTTCATCGAGGATTTTCTTCCTCAGTTCCATATCTTGGGGTACGACTATTCGGTCATTGAACCACAGCGTCCCCTCATCATCTTTCCGGAAACACTTGATCTCTCCATTGTCTATCCGTCTCCGGAGATGTGCCATGCCTTTATCCGTCTTCTGAGCTGCAATGATGTCTTCCCTATGGTAGGGATGAGAGCAAGGTTGTACAGCGACCCATGAGGAACCAAGTATAAACTCGGTTCTTCCTCCTCCACCGGGGTAATGGTGAGGTTATGGACATGTGATTTCTGACTCAGCGCGTCGGCAACCACATTCGCTTTGCCGGGGTGGTAATGAATCTCAATTTCATAATCCTTGAAAATTCTAACCACCTCCTTTGCCTCATGTTCAGATCCTTCTGGGTGAAAATGTATTTTAAGCTCTTGTGGTCGGTGTAGAGATGCACCAGATTCCCTAGGAGATAGTGCCTCCACATTTTTAGCGCCAACACCACTGCAGCAAGCTCAAGATCATGAGTCGGATAGTGCTGCTCATGGTTTTGAAGTTGGCGTGAGCCATATGCGACCACACGTCCTTCCTGCATCAACACGCAGCCGAACCCAATACCGGACGCGTCGCAATACACGCCGAAGGGCTTTGTTGTATCCGGCTGAGCTAAGACCGGGGCTGTGGTGAGATGCTTCACCAATGCTTGGAACGCTCCTTCACACGCCGTGTTCCAAACATATTTCGTTCCCTTCTTCAGCAATTCTGTCATCGGTTTAGCGAGCTTGGAGAAGCTTGGAATGAATCTCCGATAGTATCCCGCTAACCCGAGGAAGCTTCTGACTTCATGAACTGAAGTGGGAGCTTTCCATTTCAGCACCTGCTCTATCTTGCTTGGGTCAACTGCAATGCCTTCTGCCGAGATGATATGTCCCAAGAATGGCACTTGGCTGATCCAAAACTCGCATTTGCTGAACTTGGCGTAGAGCTTGTGATCTCGCAATCGTTGAAGAACGATTCTCAAGTGTTTGGCATGTTCAGCTTCTGTCTTGGAGTAAACCAAGATATCGTCGATGAACACTACCACGAACTTGTCCAGCTCCGGCATGAACACCGAGCTCATGAGATACATGAAATGGGCTGGAGCGTTTGTTAGACCAAAGGACATGACGAGATATTCATATAATCCATATCTCGTCGAGAAAGCCGTCTTCGGGACATCCTCCACCCGGATCTTTATCTGGTGATATCCAGAGCGAAGGTCCATCTTGGAGAACACACTTGCACCCACAAGTTGATCAAACAATATGTCGATGCGGGGCAGTGGGTACTTATTATTGATGGTGACGGCGTTGAGCGGCCGGTAATCCACACACAACCTCAGGGTTTCATCCTTCTTCTTAACAAACAGTGCCGAGCATCCCCAAGGCGAGGAACTCGGCCTAATGAAACCCTTGCTCAACAGATCATTGAGCTGTTCTTTTAGTTCAGCCAGCTCATTGGGAGCCATTTTGTATGGTCTCCGTGATATGGGCGTAGTCCCGGGTGCGAGCTCGATCTTGAACTCGACATCCCGCTCAGGTGGCATGCCTGGAAGATCATCCGGGAACACGTCGGGATACTCCCGGACTACGGGGATGTCCTCCAACTTGAGAGCTTCAGTATTGTTGATCACTGAAACTTCCCGGACTGGATTATCTAATAAGAGGGACTGCGGACAGTGTAATGGGGAGTTGAGGTGAACCGTCCGTGATAGGGTTTCCAGGACAGCGCCATGATAGCTTAGCCATGACATTCCCAAGATTGCATCAATCTTCTGCCCCTCAAGGATAATCATAGTGCTGGGATATATCTTCCCACCTAAGCACAGTGGTGCTTTTGGAACATCATCGTTGCTGAAATCTTTCCTCCCGGTGAGCAGATCATATACGAACACTCGGTTGGAAAGACTTCCAGCTGATGCTTAACCACATATGATGCGCTTATAAAGTTGTGGGTTGCACCAGAATCAAACAATATGACGATGGCTTGATGGTTGAGAGTAAACGTACCCGCCAGCACATTCTCTCCCTCTGGGGCGTCCTCATTGTCGAGGTTGTGGACGCCCCCAGTCCGCTGACCAACCTTCTTGACCGGAGGTCGGCCTTGAGCACCGCCCTGGAACTGGGCTTGCCCGCTGCTTTGCTGCCCCTGGGGACAGTCCTTCACGAAGTGGCCCCCCTGGCCACACGTGAAGCACGTGAAATGGGGTGGTCCCCCGCTGATCGGTGGACGGAATCCCGGGGCGCGTTGTGGCGGTGGAAACGCCCGGGGTACCGTCTGCTGCTGCTGTCTTGGTGGTGGCATCGGCAGACGGAACGGAGGTGCCTGAAAAGGACGTCCCCTGAACTGTTGAGGCCACGCCGGTGGTCACCACTGCTGCCCGGATGGTGTCCGATACACCATACGGTACTTCTGGGGAGCGCCACTCCCACCGCTGGGTGGAAAGCTGCGCTTCCGCTGCTCAGCTGCCAACTCCCGCTGAGCATCCTCTTGCATGATCGCAGCATTGACTAAGTCGTTGAATGTGCCGCAATTCCACTGAACGAGACGTGTCTTCATTTCGGGGTGTAACCCCCGATAGAAGTGCTCCCGCTTCTTCTCCTCAGTGGAGATATAGTCTGACGCATATTGCGCCAGATGGTTGAAGGCACGGGAGTAGTCATGGGCACTCCTCCCGCCCTGCTTCAGCTCCAAGAATTCTTGGAAGTTCCTCTTCATTATTCCGGGAGGGATGTGGTAGGCGCGGAACGCCTCCCGGAATTCTTGCCATTCCACGGCATGGCCAGCCGGACGTGAGGCGACATAGTTCGCCCACCACGCACCAGCGGCACCGTGAAGCTGCTGTGCTGCGAACAGGGTCTTCTGCAGCTCCGTGCACTGGAGCAGCCCGAACTTGGACTCGATGGTCCGCAGCCAGTTGTCAGCCTCCAGTGGTTCTTCGGCTTCTGTGAACACTGGAGGGTGCGTACTCATGAAATCTGAGTACGATACTTCCCGGGGCTCACGAGGCCCTCTATCTTGACGCCCCCCACCTGGGACGTATTCTGCACGATCGTGCGGAGCAGGTCGGTCTGCTCCTCACGGCCTCCCACCAGTGCCGCTATCACATCCGCTAGAGTAAGCGGAGGCGGCGGTGGTGGTTGCTGCTGCGGGGTGCTGTCGTAGGCCGGTGGCTGGGAGTCATCGCCTCCCCCTTGGCTAGAGCCACCAACCTCGTGCGTGGTCCTAGTGTGAACCATCTGCAACCATACGACAATAAACATCAGTCCCGCAACAGATTGCATGCAGTCCAATAACAATAGGTGTAACCACATAATGACAATACAAACACGCGATACATCTCGTAAGTAGACAATGTAATAACTTTGCACAAGCTATATCATTACCAGACCAAACACAAGCTAGTTTAATCCAACTTGATGAACCTCCACTTTGGAAGCTCACCATAACTAGGTTTGGTCACTACGAGATATTACTATCGCTTTGTCATCACGTATACCACCCTTAGGGTACAACACCCTCTCCAATGAGTTCAACGGTCATTCTTCTGTCAGAATGACCAGTTTCTACCTAATCCAAGTTTTGATCTGGTTCCGGGCATTTTCATGACTCAAGCTGAACACCAAAGTTAAAGTAAACTTCAGTATCTTTCCAACGAGTATTCATTTGCCCCCAGATCAGCTTTGGTTAAAAATTTATGCTAATTCAAATTCAGCAGAATTTCTAGAAGAATTTTTAACAGCACCTCCCTTGGAAATGGCTGTTTTCAACCCTGGTTTCCACTGAAATCTGTGCTGAAATTTCAGAAACTTTGAATTGCAAAGATGTCACACATCTTCTACTCTTTCTAAGGATGTATCATATGAAAATTTTAAATTTTTATACTGGGAGTTATGTTTGAAAAACAGAACAGTCCAGAGAGTGTTTAACTCTGTCCTGGTCCTGGACAGTTTGCATTCCTCTGGGATTTAAGCCATCTTAAGGTGTGTTTCAGCTCTGGAAGTCTACAACAAAGTTGTAGAGTACTCAAATACCTTCCCAGAACTATATGCCACACCTCCCTGGGCTAAAAGACCTGTGAGTTATGCCCTGTTGAAGATCAGCATACTTGTTGCCCAAAACAGAGCACTCTGTTTTTCAGTCTTTTGGAACTACACTCATCAATTATCAACTTTTCTACCCAACCAAAGTCCTAGATATTAATCCTAGTGATTTTAATTCCTTGTTATCATTATTTTCATGCATATGCCTACAATATCTCGGTACTACGTTCCTCACAAAAGAAAATACTAACCGTATTCTACCGGCATATACGTCTCAAGTGTGGCACTAAACGGTCTCTCGCACACGTTTTCTACACGGATACCTACGTGGTTAGTACCTGCAGAATACCACACAATAATGGTGCACCCAAGGGTTGTTTTCACTTCAGGCAGTTCCGTATTTGAAATTAAATACAAACGCCCGTATCATTGTCATACGACCGTCCTTGAGTTAGGTCACGTCTCAAGGTACGTTATCGTGTTTCAACACCACACGACGGGGAACCTGAGTATGTCATGAACGGGTCGTCTACGTTTGGGAATGTTATCATCCCAACGGATACCACCTACTGCCCTGCAGGGCACGCCGATGGCAACGCTGCGTATGTCCCCCTGGGCTACTTCCAGACGAACACACTCTCGCGTTACTGACCACACAATGGGGTCTCCACTTACTTGCCTAATGCACGCTAAGGATCAGCGTTTCATATGAACTCAGGAACATGAAGAGTCCAAGAGTTTCATATTGACGTCTCACACCAAGCTGTGAGACAAATCCCTGAACCACGTTCCTCGTCAGGAGAGCTAACCGAAATTGAACCGCTTTCGGTGGCGTTCCTTACCATTCTTATAAGAGCGTAGGTGCGTTGTTACATAATTAAAATTCAGAATTATAACACATAGGTTAGTCTTTGCCACTTTAGGTAACTATGCTAGTATAGTCCTTACATGGGCTACTACCGAATCCTCACCGTATACCTAAGTCTTTCCCGTAATACAGTCCTTAAGTACTGTGCTATCCCCAATGCAGCTCTGATACCAGGCTGTGGCGGACCGGTGTCCGCTCATCTAGGATCGCAGAGGGTGGTGCCGCACGATGCGACACCCGACAGCACACGTCATAAGAACACATTATATTACATGGGAAAACAAACTGAATGTACAAAGTAGTACACTTCTCAGTTACAAACTAGGGTCTTTTATTACACAGTGGAAGTTTCTTTTGTACAACTCACGCCCGCCTATCTAGCAAAAGTCGGTTGCCCAGCCCTAGGGCAACCCACACTAGCTGCACGTCTCAGCTCAGCACGGCGTGTACAGCTCCCACTCAGCCGTGGTCCCCGACGGAGGGTAACCCTCACCGGTGGACTCGTACTCCGAGTCCATGGGTGGCTCCTCACCTGAAAAACACTTAAGCAGCAACCGTGAGCACGAAGGCTCAGCAAGGCTTAACCGACTCACCTAAGCATGAGACTCTACATGAGGTGTACAATGACATAGGATAGCAATGTTGCAGCAAATGTACACGCCTACAAGTTCATCCTTAATTCATCTTTTAGCAACAAGTTAACAGTTCATGAAGCTGAAATTTGGTAAGCAGTATTTGGTGGCACACATGTAGCAATACAATTATATCATAACAGAAATACTGAATCATAAAATTTCATCCATTAGTCTATGTTACGACACAGTGAACAAACGGTACTTGTCACCGCGAGGGACGGCGAATCGACTCGATATACACCTGCAGGGAAACCCAAAGAACACATCACGTACGCCCACCCGTGGAGCTGCACAGCACGCTCACTCGATGTCGTACGGGACAACCTTTCACCCAACAGCCCAAACGTCGAACCGGTCGCACCGAAACGAGCAGGAGGTTCCCCACACGGAGCATCTCTCTATGCCCGTTGGCCGATTTCCACCTTGCTGCCCTCAGCCTACACCTATAAATCGGTGTGTTATGCCTCGACGCCCGGAGGTTTAGGCTACGTCGGTTTATCGGGGCCCATATATCCGATATGCCTTTGGTACGTTCAATACTTGTTCAGCGGGGCCGCACATGGATCGGTCCTCAATTGACACGGGCAGGGCTGCGCACACAAGACTTCCTCTTGCTGCGCCCTAGCCCCTGCCTAGTATCATTTTCATTACTAAAGTGATCTCACATCACTCAACCGAACCCGTGTGTCCCAAGCCTAAACTCGCGAGTAGATTCCAACTACTCGACTTGTACCGAAGTTCTATAAAACATTAAGCATAGCCTGTCTACTCGAGGTCTTAGACACTACCCTCACTCTTATGGAAAAGTTTTGGTCGTGCAAGTGGGGTTCCATTCATCCTACACCTAATGCACATTCATACATCACCCTAATTATGTGAACAAAGCAAAACATGATGAAAAGAGTTAATGCAAACCGGGGCTTGCCTTGTTGCTGCTGGTCAGGAGTCAGTTCTTCCTCTGGAAGCAGGAAGTCGAGAACCTCCGGAGCTTCCTCGCCTTCAGCGACTACACGTTATTGAAATACTACATGTTAATGAATATGCAAACAAGTTTATTGTAATACTGCTGCTATTATTTCTAATCACCAGTTTCTAACAACTGGAACTCTGTTCAAGAATTTAAAAATGGAACTGGGTTTTAGTGGTTTGGGTTTGGACCTAAGTACATGGTTAAGAGCTAAGTGGTTTCCCCCCTTTTCCATATTAATCCTTCAAGTGGTCAAACAGGACAGGGGTGATCCAGAGCTCCAATGGAGCTGAGAATTTTTGTGTGAGTTCCTTGTCACAAGAAAACCCTCTGGACCAAACATTAGCACTTTTCATTGAATGGTTTGCTCAGAATAATTCTTTTAGCAATTAAGCAAAGAAGAATTAATTCTGAGGTAACACCCCTGTTCATGCCCAACTTAGTGAATACAATTTCAATTATAGCTCATAGAGTTTGCATGAATTTTCCTAGCATTTTTGGAGCTAAGATTTGCCCAGAATGGAATTTCCAAGTTTTGGAAATTCTCTGAAAATGTTTCTGTATTCAAATGAACACAGCACCTTCAAATTTGAATTGCTCTGACCAAATCAACTCCAAATGGTCTGAAACTTTTACAGGGGCTCACTAATGTCCTAAAGAACATTCTGGCAAAATGTGGGGATTTTTGGATGAACCAAACTCCCTCTAAAATTCTTTTGCTGAAAAGCTTTAAAGAATTTTCCAGAATTAATTATTGGGTTTCATACAAATTGGGTTTCAGATTTGGATTGTATTCCGTTAGAGGAATCCAACAAAATTTGTTTCATAATTTTTGGATTCTCCTACCCCAAGTTGTGGTCCTCCAAAGGTTGAACTACAAACTGGACATTTCAAATTGTTTAAATGTCTGCCAGTGGGTCCCACCCGGCAGGTCTTCCCCTTCCTCGCGCCAAACAGGGGCCCGCGGCGGCGCACTCTGGCGAGCGTCGCCGGAACCGCTTTCCAGGCCGTCTCCCAACCCCAAACTCGCCGCCCCGCCCCAACTCATGACGCTGAACTCATCTTGGGGTTTGCCGGCGGCCGTAGCTCACCGGAACAGGGCTCCCGACGGTGACAGCGGCGGTTAGGGTTCCGGCGTGGTCGGGAATGCGTTACAACGCATCAAAACGATCGGCAAAGGGTCGGAGAGCACCGCGGAAGCTCGAGGGTGATGAAAATGGCCGCCAAACCTCATGAAAAGGTCGGCAACCTAGAGCTCCACGGTGACCCGAGCTATTATTCTATGGCGGCCCAAAAACAACCAGAACCCGGCCATTTCTGGGTCATATTCCTTGATTCTTGGTCGAGGAGGGCCGCTAGGAAGTGGGAAAGGTGTGTGTAGGCTCACCCGAGCTGGGTTGGACGGTGCAGCTAGAATTTCGGGGTAGACCGACCACTACCAGGTTGCACTAGTTCTCGGGATTCTTAGGAATTCTCAGCGCACGGTCTATCAATGGCTAGGAGGGTTGCAGCTACACGATCTGGAGACTAAGGCACACCTTTTTCGTGTAGATGTCCGGCGGTGAAACTGACTGTGGCGTGCTGTCCACGGGGAGCAGTCCTCGGCTTCCCGCCGGGGCCTCGGTCCTCAGCTGCGATCGTCGATTGGTGGCCAAATGAAGTGCTAACACCGCAAGGTGGTGAGGTGGTTAGCTAGAGCACACACAGGCGCTCCCTTTTTGTGTTGGGAGCTCGGGCAAAGGCCGAGCAGACGTCGGCGTGCAGGGGAGAATCGGAGGAGCGGCGCCAGTGACCGAACAGAGCCGGGGCTGTGCTGTTTTGCAAAGAAGCACGCGTACGGCTAGGTGGCTTGGGGAGGGGGTCACGTAGAGGAGAGGGCGCGCTGTTTCCCGGCTGCCAGCGCGAGCAAAGGGAACCAGGAGATGGCCGCTCGGCCGGTGGCGCGCGCGCGGCAGCTGGCTGCGCTCGGTTGACTGAGAAAACAGAGAGAAGACTTGGGGGCTAAGTCTATTCCACCCAATGACATGTGGGCCCCACTGGTCAGTGCTCTCCCATCCCTCCAAAGATCTCCAAAATTTTGGCAAATGAGTAATTCAAATGTTTGAAGTCTCAAACTGAGCTACATTTGTATGATTGGAGAAGTTTCCCTCAAATTTAAATGTATATTTGAATTCTTGGCATATTTGGATCCTTTTTGGAAAAATGGGTAGCACATCTTTTCAAAAATTATTGAAACTCTGCCTCCCCACTAATTTGGACCTGAGTAATCCAATTATGCAGTTTGATCCTTGTTTTAGATGCTGCAACCATGAGGTTGAATGTAACAGTTTTGAATCACCCTTTCATGTGTCATGTGTAAACTTCCTACTTTGTGAAAGTGTAGGCTTCCCCTCTAACCACTCTTTTGATGGAGGTTACTTGCTCTTCACACTTTTTCACAATCTATCCACAACAAAACTGTGGTGTTGTGAGGTGATAAAAGTTTTTGCAAGTCCCTTTTCTTGGGCTTTTACACATACACTTTATTGACTTTGCATTTTTGGGACTTTTACAGGTTCCATCGTAGCATTGGCTTTCACCACTAACTTGCTAAATGATGAGCTTGGAATCACCGAAAGCATCGATATCTTTGATCCCCATATAAACCAAGTGCTCTAAACCATTCAGTAGTGCCTCGTATTGGGCTTGCTTGTTGGTGCATGCAGAGTTTAGCTGAACAGAGAACTGATACGTTGTACTCGTGGCTGAAATCATCACGTACCCGATCCCTTGACCTTTGTCACGAACCGATCCATCAAAGAAAAGTTTCCATGGACATATCTCAACCATGCATTATTCCTTGAGTTGCACATCATGCTCCACGATGAAGTCAGTTACGGCTTGGCCTTTCATGCTCCGAAGAGGTTCACCAGGTCATAATCCACCAGAGTATGCCCATTTACCTCCCCTGCCATATAGAATCGGTTGTTGCAACATGTGTTTGACAAAGTCGTGTTGACATGTTGTTGGGAACGAGAAATGGTTGTGATGTTTTGCAGGTATAAGAAGCCGAGAAACAGAGTGAAGAGGGCATTTTATCTTGAAGATTCAAGGTACAGATGACTTCGGCAAGAGAACATACTCGAGACTGAAAAAATCATCTGCGAGAAGCCACTTTACCTCGACAATCCAAGGTGCAAGCACCCGGGTGGTAGTTTGACCCGAGAAGACCAAGTTACCTCGCAGCCGCAAGATAAACTAGCTAAACCGTGAGATGCAGAGGCCGAGCAAAACTTAGTCATTTTCGGGAAGGTTCAAAACTTTGTAAATAATAAAGTTTGCATCATGTAATCTTCTAGAAGGTCTAGCACATCATTCGCCCACGCATTTAGATAAGATTGAGCCTTAGATATTAGAAAGAATATTAGTTTAAAATTAGGAAGATAAGATCATTCAGTTTGTATCGAGTCTTTATAAAGGCAGCTCTCCGCTGAGAAGAGACAACACAACAGATCAAATCAATACAAACTTTTCATTCATCTACTTTTGTTTATGTTTCCGTAGTTCGTTGCTTCTTTGTTGCTTTGCCGAGTAAAGCATCCGTCCCTCTCCATGTAAGTGATACTTACCACGTTCCTAATATGGGGAACCTCATTTTATCTAAGTTTCTGTGAGCTAACACCAAAATCTACCGAAGTACAGGTGACTTGGATTATCTGTTGGCGACTCCAAGTGACTTCGACTCTCTGTTCCATGAACATAATTGGCGACTCCGCTGGGCAGAGACATCATTCGCACGTGATTGGCACGTTCTTGTACCGATGGCAACCAAGAGAAGCATGGCAGATGTGTCCAGGAGGAAGGCCAACGGCAAAGCCGTCGATGTGAGCAATGTCATCAACATCCAGCTCGAGGATCTTTCGCAGGAAGAACGTGAACGCATCCAAGAAGAATTGGAGCGAGAGATCCAGGAGGAGAAGATGGCACGACTTCAAGCCAAGCTTGCTTGCTTCAACAAGATGCGAGGAGGCATCGTCCAGAAGAACGACACGCGTGAAGCAAAAGCTCGCAAGGTAAATGCACCGATATCCCCTGAAGAACTTGTTCAACTTGTAGATGTATCGGTGACCATGAAGTACCACGCTGATCTAGAACAGATGGCATCGTTGGTAGTGGACAAAATCAAGGACTCGTTCAACACATTCAAAGCCGACGTACAACACACAATAGATCGGAACCTCTATCGGCAGATCTGATCTACTGTGCAACAAGTGCAAGCCAGGCTGTGGGCAAACGCGTAGAAGCTAACGCGAGCAGTGCAGCAGCTAACGCAGCCAGCATGCCATCACCTTGCATGCCACCTACGTACATGCAAGCCAGGCAGCCTACCGTGAACGTGCAGCAGCCGTACTACTAAACGGTGGCATATGGACCTGATGTTCCACCCACAGGGAGTGATGTACAGAATGGGCCAGTAACCGATGCGTACATTCCTCCATTACCCTCACAAGTTGCACATTGCAACTTGCTTTAGCCTCCCATGCAACAGAATCATGCATCACACCAAGAGCTTAGGGAACAAGTGACAAGAACGCATAGAGAGCTTGGGGTGGCAGCCAGAACAACTATTAGAAACTACCAAAAACCTTACACCGACCACTATGATAATGTCCCGTATCCTAGAGGCTTTAGGGTGCCGGATTTCACTAAGTTTAGTGGGGAGGACTCTAAAACTACTCAAGAACATGTTGTCCAATTCTTGATCCAGTGCAATGACGTAGGAATCATTGACTTACACCGGATAAGAATGTTCCCCTTGTCCCTAACCGGCATGGCTTTTAGTTGGATCAGTTCGCTGGATCCCAATTCAATCATAACTTGGCCGTGCTTAGAACAAAAGTTTCATGGATACTTCTTGACTGGTGACATAGAACAAAGATTGTTCCATCTAACCGCAGTGAGGCGGAGACATAATGAACTTGTAGCCGAATACATCAAACGGTTTAGGTAAACTAGAAACAAATGTTTTAGCCTAACTATAGGGGAAAAAGATTTGGTCGATCTAGCATTTGGAGGGCTCCTACCTGTAAAATCTCCAAAAGTGCT
Source organism: Neostapfia colusana (assembly GCA_030760725.1). Classification (NCBI taxonomy): domain Eukaryota; kingdom Viridiplantae; phylum Streptophyta; class Magnoliopsida; order Poales; family Poaceae; genus Neostapfia; species Neostapfia colusana. The sequence continues at coordinate 6,864,346 of JASWHV010000006.1, forward strand.
AGCAAGGAATTCAGCACATTCACACTTAGGAAAAATGAGGGGAATTAAAATTTTGAAATAAAACTTTCAAAGTGATGATTCAAACTTCCCAAAAACATCCAAACATGGAGATATAAATTCATAACTTGAGTCTCCATAATCCAAATATTAGGCCTCCCAAATTTAAGCTCATTTGGAGGGGTTCTACTATTTGTTTGGGAGTAAGAGAGGAAGCCCTCAAACTTGAATTCGAATTTTGGTTTCAAATTTAAAATCCTCCAAAGTGGCAAATTGGTTTCACAAATGTGTTCCCCCACATTTGAATTAGCATCCATGCCAAAATTCAGAATTATTTGAGTTGGTTTGCTATGCTTTTGGAGCAAGGGAAGGAGTGTGACGGACCGAAATCCGTACATCCCAGAACGATGCGACACCCGACAGCACACATCATAAGGTAACCATAGTATTACATTGAAAACAAACTGAATATGTACAAAAAGTAGTACAAACCTTCAGTTTACAGCTAATTACAGAGTTTACTACAGAAGAAGATAATTTATACAACTCACGCCCACCTAACTAGCAAAAGTTGGTTGTCCGGCCCTACGGACAACCCTCACTAGCTTCACTCAGCGTCAACATGGCGTGTACGGCTCCCACTCAGTCGTAGTCCCCGACGGAGGGTAGCCCTCGCCGGTGGACTCGTACTCTGAGTACGTGGGGTACTCCTCACCAACAAACACTCATAGCAGCAACCGTGAGCACGATGGCTCAGCAAGGCTTAACCGACTCACCTACACAGGAAACTCTACATGCAGGTCATAACGCAGATAGGATGGTAAAATTTCAGCAAAGGACACACCTACAAGTTCATCCGTAATTCATCTTTTAGTCACAAGTTAACAGTTCATGAATCTGAAATTTAGTGAGCAATATTTGGTGGCACACATGTAACAATACAAATTATTCATATCGGCAATATTGAATCATAGCATTCCATATGTTAACCTACATCACGACTCAGTGACCAAGTGATACTCATTACCACGAGGGACGGTGAATCGACTCGACATACACCTGCAGGGATACCCGAAGAGCACGTCATGTACGCCCACCCGTGGAGCTGCACAGCACGCTCACTCGATGTCGTATGGGACAACCTTTCACCAAAGAGCCCAAACGTTGAACCGGTCGCACTCAAACGGACAGGAGGTTCCCTACACGGAGCATCTCTCTATGCCCGTTAGCGGATTTCCACCTTGCTGCCCTCAACCTACACCTATAAATCGGTGCGTTATGCCTCGACGCGCGGAGGTATAGGTTACATCAGTTTATCGGGGCCCATATATCCGATATGCCTTCGGTACATTCAAACTTGATCAGCATGGGCCACACACGGATCGATCCTCAATCGACACGGACAGGGATACACACACAATTCTTCCTCTTGCTGCGTCCTAGCCCCTGCCTAGTCTCATTTTTCTTGCTAGAGTTGTCTCTCATCTCGAACCAATCCAGTGTGTCCCGAACCCTATACTCGCGAGTAGATTCCAACTACTCGACTTGTACCGAAGTCTATAAACATTAAGCTCAGCTTTCACTACTCAAGGACTTGGACACTACCCTCACTCTTATTGGAATTATATGGTTATGCATTTGGGGTTTCATCCATCCTACACCTAATGCACACACATACCTCAAGCTAAGTGTATAAAAACAAAACTTTATAAACTTAATAAATGAAAACCAGGGCTTGCCTTGTTGCTGCTGGTCAGATGTTAGTGTATCCTCCGGAAGTAGGAAGTCCAGAACTTCCGGGGTCTCTTCGCCTTCCGCGACTATACGTAAGCAATTTAATTGACATGTCAATTTAAATGCAATGTGTTGAAGTTTGTATGTAAAGGCTGTAACTCTTGCTAAACATCCCATTTGGCTCTGAAATTTTTACTGTGGTTTGGTGAGAACCTACTCAGAGACTTGACCAAATTTCATTTGAAACAAAGTTCATTTGAGCTCTGCACAAATAAAAGTCTAACTGGTCATTACTAAAGCTTCTATGGATTTCCAGGGATTTTCATGGATCAAACCATTACTTTCTGGAAACTAGAGTTTGAGATGGTTTGAATGGAGTTAGTTTCATGTAATTTGAAGAATCCTAGAGAAAGTTATGCCCTAATCAAGATTTGAGAAAATTCTGAAAAATGTTTCTGTACATTTTTCTATTTTCTCAGGGCAGTTCACTTAATCACACAATTAGGGGGACTAAATGAACTCGAATGGATCTGAAATTTTCCTGTGACTCAAGGATTCTCAAAATGAACCTCCTAGCCAAACTTCAGAATTTTCGGTAAAAGAATTATCCAGATAAAATTCCCAACATTTTAAAATTTAGGGAATTCATTCTGGAGAAAGAATAAGTTTCATGAGCTGAAACTTATTTTGCTGGATTGTACTCGAAGAGCTGAATCCAACAAAATTTGGTTCACTCAATTTGGAGCTTCCTCGCAAAAGTTATGGCTAGTTGAAGTTTGAACAAAAATCTGAAATTCAAAGAAAAGTTTAAACCCTGTACATGGGCCCCACCCGTGCTTTCTTCTTCCTTGCGCGCGCCCGAGCTTGGGTGGCGGCGCTCTCCGGCGATGTCCGCCAGAATGGCCTTCACGGCCTCCTCTAGGGCTAAATCTCACCGCCCCTGCCTATCAGAACACGAGGAACTAATCCCCGGGGTCGGTCGAGGCTCTAGGTAGCCGGAAACTGGTCGGTGACGGGCCGCGGCTATGGAGCAACTCCGGTGATGTCGCCCGGCTCCTACAGAGGCTCATTCCTAGCAACCCTTGTCCCTACAGCTCCGTGGTGACATGCTAAACATGGACATGGCTCTGGTTCACCGTGAAAACGGCCAGAGATGGGAGCTCACCGTCGACCTAGGTCCAATATCGGCGGCAACTCGAAAAACTCGAAGGGCAGAGCCTAAACTCAGCGGTTTTTGATGATTTTTATCCTAGATGGCTGTGGGAATGTGTAGAACACATGTGTAGCTGTGGTGGACTAATCACCACGAATTTTTGGAGTTTTGAGTGGCCCGGTTCTATGAACACTGAAAAGTAAACGGGGAAATTCTCCCTCGACAGTGCATGAAAGGAGGAGCGGTTTGCACCGGCATGTGAAGCACCTTAGGCGGTCGGTTTTTATGTTGCTCGTCGGCCATGAGAGGGATTGTAGCAAGCGGTCGCCGGGGAGCCGAAACCAATCGAGCAGCGGTGGTGTTTCTTCGAGCTGGGGAAGGACGTAAGGGATGAGGGAGGAGCCTGTTCACGTGGTTAAGACCGTGTTGATCCCTTCACACGACGCCTCCAGGGTTCTAACACGAGATGGCTTGGTGGATTGCTCGGGGCGCCGTGAGTAGGAGGTGGCGCCTACAGGAGAAGCTCGCCGAACAGAGCCCGTGGGTTGTGTCAGTTCTCTCAGCTTCTGTGACTGACATGTGGGCCCTCTCTCCCCCTTCTCTCCTTTCTTTTTGTTTTCACTGCAAAGATCTCAGCTACTCAAAATTGAATGGAAGACTTAGCCACCAAGTCATGATCTGAATTTGATTTCCTCAAATTGAAGTTGGTTTGTCTAAATTTGCTTCACATTTGAATTTGAAATTCAAATTCAGTTTTGAATTAATGCAAATTTAGCTCCCGACAAGATGAAATCCAATGATGATGAAAATTGGTGGGATAACTCAGAAAAATGTGCCAAATTTGAATACGAAGTCAACTTTTGAATCCAAGTGATGAAAGTGGCTGAAATTTGAATTTGCATTCAAATTAGCCCTTATTATAAAAGTCTCCAAAAGCGCCACAAAATGATTTGGATTTGCATGAAACTTGGCTGGAGAACTCCTAAGAATATTTAGGGTCTAATGGTGAGCTCATCCTTTCATGTTTATACGTGGGAGATCCTACTTTTGGATTTGTGAGTCCTTCCTCTAATCACCCTCTTGATGGTGTTTACTTGCTCTTCACATGTGTTCATGAGTTATCCACAAATTGAGCTGTGGTATGGGGATGTGATGAACACTCTAGCAAGTGAAATCTTAGGCTTTTACAAGGAGGGGGATTCAAATTCAAAATTCAAGGAGCCAAATACATTTCAAATTCCACACCAGAATTCAGTCCATTTGAATTTCAAAAATTCAAACCATGACTTGGTGTGGAAGTACAGCTTTTAATTGTGAGTAGCTGTGGAAAAATATCAGTGGGATAAATGGAATAAGAAATGAGAGGGTGGAGCCCACTGGTCAGTCACTAGAGCAAAACAGAGTTGCTCTTTTCGCCCAATCGCCGGGTCCCACCTGTCAGTCGCTGGATTCGGCGTGGGGATCAGATTGTGGCATGGGATCAGGTGCGGCTGCACGGGGAAAACCCCATGAGCCTCGGTGTGGCTGCGATGTCACTGGCCGGGTTCAAGTAGTGGGCCCACAACCAGTGTTTAAAATTTTGCTGAATTTCAGATTTAGGCCAAACTTTGAAACCCCATAACTTTTAGTAGGAAGATCCAGATTTTGGGAAACAAATTTTTTTGGATTCCCCTCAGTCAGTACTTTGCAGAAATGCAAAAAATTGATCTGATGATCTATGGAATTTTCTCAAAAATTCATCAAAGTTAAATCTTTGGGAATTAATTCCAGAAGATCCCTGTTATGGAATTTCCTCAAATTTGGCCAGAAGGTTCTTCATAATATTAGTGATCTCCTGAAAAATTTTGATCTTCATTGGAGTACATTTGCCAGGCTAAATTCTACTCCAAAGTTCAGCCTTCATTTGAAAATTTCAAACCAAAGAGAAACTTTTTCAGAATTGTTCACCAACTTCAAAAATTCATATCTCCCTGTAGGTAGCTCCAAAAATTGTGAAACAAATTTAGTTAGAACCTTAGAGATCTGATCTAATTAGATATTCCGCTGTTAGACATGTCAAACTTCATATTTGGTATCAAAATTCAGAGAATCCTTGTACTTGTGGGAATTTTGGAAACCACAAGGTTCTATGAAAATTCTCCAAATTTTACTCAAATCATCCTCAGAGAGTCTAGTATCCATTGGAAAAATCCCAAAGCCATTTAAGGAATCTAAATAGCAGTAGCTATGAATAGAAGTTTAATTCTTATACTTCTCCAGCACTCATACATATATTTTGCTACATTGCATATAGTGACCGAAGTTGAGGACACGCCGGAGCCATTGGAAGTCCTCCCACCAGACGCTAACTTTCCTTTTGACTCGCAACCAGGCAAGCCCCGGTTTGCATTTAAGTACTTTTGCAAAGTTTTCATTTGTATCACTTATATCTAGGGTGAAATGCTTGCATTAGAGTTAAGGTGATTGAAACCCCACTTGCATGTCTTTTAAATCCTATGGAAGGTTGGCTAGTTTACAACTCGACGAGTAGAGAATGCCATGCTAATATTCTTAGGATCTTGGTAGAAGTCCAGTGGTTGGAATCTACTCGCGAGATAGGAATTTATCCACACGAAATAGAAAGAGGTAGATAATGGCCTAAGAATGTGAAACTGAGACCCAGCAAGGGGGATAGGATGCAGTGAGCAGGGGTCTCACGTGCGTAGCCCTGTTGGTGTCGATTGAGGACCGAGCCGTATGCGGCCCTGCTGGACAAGTTTGAATAGAACCGGATGCATATTGTCATATGGGAACCAGGAAACCGATGTAATTGGTTAACTTGGGTGCCGAGGCTTACCCAACCGTTTTATAGGAGTGGGTTGAGGGTAGCAAGGTGTAAATCTGCCGGTGGGCACATACACGCTCCATGCAGGGACCTCCTGCCCGTTACGGATGGACTGGTTTGGCATTTGGGTTTCCTTTGAAAGGTTGCTGCATACAATAGAGTAGGAAGGTGTGAAGCACCACACTTCTGAAAGCGGGTGTATGTGACGTGTTATCTGGGTGTCTATTGATTGCAATCACCGTCCCTCGTGGCTATTTGAGTACCGCTTGTTCACTGCGCTGTGACGTAGTAATAACTGAAAGAAGCCAGCAGAATATGATGCATTGAGCTAATATTATGTTGATACCATGTATGCTGTAGATGTAGAGCTCATTAAGTTTATTTTCCACTTTTGGCATAACCACATCGGAGGAAAGGTTTCTTGTTTGATTGTGGACTTTAGATGTGAGGGCTGCCTAAGGCTCATTAATCTGCTGCTATAAAACTGAAAGTAAGGATTAACCTGTAGGCGTGTCTTTATCACAAATGTCATTTTCCTATATTACTAATCCTGGCATGTAGAGTTTCATGATTAGGAGTGTCGGTTAAGCCTTGCTGAGCCATCATGCTCACGGTTGCAATATTTGAGCTGTGTGCAGGTGAGAGTTCTGACGAAGGGTCCGAGGACAAGGCGATGCCCCCGTCGGGGTACATGGCCGTGCTGGAGCCCTGGACGCCGCCGTGATGGTTTTGTGAGTGTTGCTAGTGTGTAGCGTCCCTGGGCCGGACGGCTGCACATTTGCTTAGTTAGTAGGAGAGTGTAGTTAAGAATAATACTTCCGATGTATAATTAAGTTTGTAGAAGACTTCCGCTGTTTCTATGTAAAATAAAAGTTTGTATGTTGTTCTTAATCTTTTCTTGTGTGCTTTTGGGTGCCGCATCGCATTGCACCACCCTTTGTGATCCCGGAGTTGGTGAACAACGGGGTGGCCCCCACAGTCGTGGTATCAGAGCCCACTGGGAATAGCACGCTCGAAAAGAGCCTTTTTTGAAAACTTAGAAGTAGTCGAGTGAGGATTAGTCATTATGCCCACATAAGGTCTATTATAGTAGTAGCTACTAAGGTGGAAATGCTAACATAATTGTTATTAATTTGTAATGACGCTCCGACGTCAGGTAAGAGGTAAGGTACGCCACCGCAGGCGGATCAATTGCGGTAAGCTTGCCATACGAGCAACGGTATGGAATGGTTTACCGTGGCTTGGCACGATAGTGAATATGAGTCTCTGAACCTTCTCATGGTTTTGAGAGCATATGAAAACGCTGATCTCCAGCGTGATTTAGGCAAAAGTGATAATACCCCATCGTGTGGTAAGCAACACGATAGTATGCAACTCTTGAACGTTCAATGTTCAAAGGGCCATACGCAGCGCTCGCCATCGGCGTTCCTCAACGATCATGAGGCAGTAGGTGGTATCTATTGGGTTGATGAAATTCCCAACCGTGACGACCCATTCACGCTTTACTTGGGTTCCCCGTCGTGTTGTGTGAAAACACAACCATGTACCTTTAGACGTGGCTTGACTCAAGGACGATCCGTATGACAATGATACGGACCGTATGTTTTTACTATGATATGGACCTGCCTGAAATGTTAAACCCTTGTGTGCACTATTATTGTATGGTCTCCTTCAGGTACATTAACCACGTTAGCACATGACGTGTAGAAATCGTTTGTGAGCGACGTTCTTAGTTCCACCATTTGACACGTATATGCCGGAATACCGGCTTAGGATTTTTCTTTGGTGAGGAAACGTAGTACCGAGATGAGTTATTAGTTGCATAAAAAGGATATTTTCAAAGAAAAGAGTCAAATTGGAGTTTAGAATTCAATTTAGGGGTTATTGAACTCCCAAATTGAACTAAGAGGCAATTGGGAGTATAGCTTCATTTCCAAAGACTTAGGAACAACTTCCCCTGTTTTGGCAGAATTTTTGCTGAATTTAAACAGGGTATAACTTATGATTGGTTGAACCAATGGAGGTGTGTGATACTATTCTGGAAAGGTTTTGAAGTCCTCTACAACTTTTATGTAGAACTTCAGAACACAATCTCCCTCCAAATGGATGAAAATCTCAGATGAGTATGCACTGTCCAGAAACAGGGCAGCTCAAAAATGCTCTCTGGAATTTTCTGTATTTCGACCATAAATTCTTGTAGAAAAATTTCTAATGGTCAAGTAAGACATCGTTGGAAAGTGTAGGAAATGTGCTACAACTTTTTAGTTCAGTGTTTTCCTAGATTGGGGGCAGAAATTGTTGGAATTTTGTGAATAAAACAGCCACTTGCAAAGGAGGTGCTGTCAAAATTCCTGAGAAAAATCTGTCAACTTGTAAAAATCATAACTCATAAACTAGAAAGGATATGGGGGCAAATGAATACAATCTGGATTCCTATTTGAGTCTACTATAATTTTGTTGTTTAACTCCAGTCAAGGTTTTGCTTCCAAAGTGGCCAAAACAGTAAATTCTTCAAACTGGTCTGCTGGACCAGAAGCTGGACAGAGAAAACCATGTTTGAAGTTTTCAATCAAAACACTGGGTTTCACATTTTGATATCCAGCAGCTGTTGTAAAACAGTGAGTTGGAGTCGAAAATATTATGCATTCAACATATCACTTCGAGCGAGGACATGATTGGGTCCAGTACAATAGCGAGGATTTACGCATGCTAACGCACTTAACATCCCGGGGTGACCCACGATGCTCGAAATGAACTGTTAATCCATAAAGTTCATTACCTTGGAACTTGATTATGGTGACATGGTCCAGTGATGTATATGTTGTATAAAGTTTATACTTTATCCATATGTGTGAATGTTATGCGTATAAATTGTTCCATTCTCGCATTACTATTGTATAGACTGGATAAAGTAAACAAACATGTGCTGATCATTTAAATGGTATGAATGCAGAATGGTGCGAACACGGTCTACGCAAGTGGAGGGAGGTCCAAGTCAGGTTCGTGGTGATGAGTCTCCACCCCCGGAGCAAACCACGACGCGGCAACAACCACCTCCTCCACCACCACAACTTCCAATAAATCTTGTGGAGGTTCTCGCCACAGTACTCGGTTCGCGTGACGAGCAAACCTAGTTGCTGCGGATGCTGGTGCAGCAGAATGCGTCCCGTCCAGGAGGACGCCAAGACAATGGGCAATGCCAGCCCCAACAGAGTTCATATTCGGACTTCCTGGCGACCCATCCACCGATCTTTATGGACGCCGAAGAGCCTTTGGAGGCGGAAAGCTTCATCCGCACTCTTGAGGCGAAGTTTGGTTTACTTCGGTGCACCGAACACCAGAAGGCGCTGTATGCAGCCCAACAGCTTCAAGGGGAAGCTGGTACATGGTGGAGAATTACATCGCCTCATTACCGGCTGGCATTGCTGTCACATGGACGGAGTTCCGGGAGGCATTCCGCGCCTATCATATACCTCCCAGGGTTATGGAGAGGAAGCTCCAGGAGTTTCTAGAGCTGAAACAAGACGGGAGGAGTGCTCATGAGTACTCCACAGCATTCAACTGGCTAGCGCAATATGCGCCAGAATATGTGGGAACGGAAGAGCAGAAGTGAAACACGTTCTTCCGGGACCTGAATTCAAAAATGAAGGTCCATCTCGCCCAAAGCAACTGCGGCACATTCAACGACCTTGTCAATGCCGCGATTTTACAAGAAAATGCTCAGTGCGAGCGCGGTTCTGATAAGAGGAAACGCAGCATGCTGGTGAGCAGCAGTGCTGGGGCGCCACAAAAGTACCGCGTGGTGTATCGCTCACCATCCGGTCAGAGATGGCAGCCACCGACGCAACCACCTCAGTTTCGTAGTCATCAATTTAATGCGACAAGCTTTCGACCGTCGTATCCACCACAGCAATAGCAGCAGCAAAGGATGGTCCCGCGTGTGCCTCCATTTCAACTGTGTGCACCGGGATTCCGTCCTCAATTCGAAGTAACAACGACACCATACACGTGCTTCACGTGTGGCCGTGTCGGGCATAATGCCAAGGACTGCCCCGACCAGCGACAGGGCAGGGGTGAAGCACCGTATCAGGGTGCATATCAGCCCCGCAACCAGCCCAAGAAACCAGTACAAAAACCCAGCAATGTCCACCACTTAGCCATCGAAGGCGTGCCGGAAGGCGAACCCGTCCTCGCGGGTACATTTTCTTATTTAGATCATCCCGTACTCATACTTTTTGACTCCGGTGCCACCCATAATTTCATAAGTCAATCTTATGTTATTAAGTATCAATTTCCTATCATTCCCACAAATAGTTCATACTTGATTTGCTCTCTGGGTGGGAAAATAACAGCTGATAGGATGGTCTATAGCGCACCATTACAATTGGGTGGGAATCTATACCCAACTTCTCTAATTATGTTAGAGAGTCAAAAACTCGATATCATTTTAGGAATGTCACGGCTACATCGCCATGGTGCTGTTCTTGACATCATTCCACGTGTGGTTCGTTTAAACTCCCCACTTCATGAACCACATGGTTCTTATTCTTGACCGTTCGGTTCAAGAAGTTCCAGCCACATATAACACAGAAGCCACAAAACTTGAGGATATTCGTGTGGCCCATGAATACCCGGACGTATTTCCGGATGATCTCCCGGGCATGCCACATGAAAGGGATGTCGAGTTCAAGGTCAAACTTGTACCCGGGACGACACCGTTACGACGGAGACCGTACAAGATGGCTCCGAATGAGCTAGCTGAATTGAAGGAGCAGCTCAATGATCTGATGAGTAAGGGTTTCATTCGACCGAGTTCCTCGCCATGGGGATCCTCGGCGCTGTTTGTGAAAAAGAAGGATGAAACCTTGAGGTTGTGTGTGGATTACCGACCTCTCAACGCCGTCACCATCAAGAATAAATATCCACTGCCCCGCATCGATATTCTCTTCGATCAACTTATGGGTGCGATTGTATTTTCGAAGATGGATCTTTGCTCCGGATATCATCAAATAAATATCCGAGAGGAGAATATTCCGAAGACGGCCTTCTCGACGAGATATGGGTTGTATGAATAACTCGTCATGTCTTTTGGTCTCACCAACGCCCCGGCACATTTTATGTACCTCATGAACTCAGTGTTCATGCCGGAGTTGGACAAGTTCGTGGTGGTGTTTATCGATGACATATTGGTTTATTCCAAGTCTGAAGAAGAACACACTGAACACTTGCATATCGTGCTTTAACGATTGCGAGACCATAAGCTTTATATCAAGTTCAGCAAGTGCGAGTTTTGGATCAGCCAAGTGCCATTTCTTGGTCATATTATTTCTGCGGAAGGCATTGCAGTTGATCCAAGCAAAATTGAATAAGTGCTGAAATGGAAGTCCCCCACATCTGTCCATGAGATCAGAAGTTTCCTCGGTTTAGCGGGATATTATTGGAGATTCATCCCAGGCTTCTCCAAGCTTGCTAAACCGATGACTGAATTGTTGTAGAAGGGGATGAAATATGTTTGGAGCTCAGCATTTGAAGGAGCTTTCCAAGCATTGGTGAAGCATCTTACAACAGCCCCGGTGTTAGCTCAACCGGATACGACCAAGCCCTTTGACGTATATGGTGATGCGTCCGGTATCGGGCTTGGCTGTGTATTGATGCAAGGAGGAAGAGTGTTCGCCTATGGTTCACGTCAACTTCGTAACCACGAGCAGCACTATACGACTCATGATCTTGAGCTCACTGCTGAGGTGTTGGCACTGAAAATGTGGAGGTACTATTTACTTGGGAACTTAGTGTACCTCTACACCAACCATAAGAGTCTGAAATATATATTCACTCAAAAGGAGTTGAATATGCAGCAACGGAGATGGCTAGAGCTGATCAAAGACTATGAGATAGAGGTTCACTACCATCCCGGTAAGGCAAATGTGGTTGCTGATGCCTTAAGACGCAAATCTCATGTCAACCATCTGTCCATCACTCCACTTGAAGAGGAAGAGCTGAGTTTATACTTGGTTCCATATGGGGCATTATATAATCTTGCTCTTGTCCCTACCATATGAGAGGAGATTATGGAAGCTCAGCAGAAAGACGTGGGAATGTTGCACATTCGGAGAAGGATGAAGAATGGCGAAATGAAATGCTTCCGAAGGGATGAACATGACACTCTATGGTTTAAAGACCGTATAGTAGTACCCCGTGACATGAAGCTTCAGAAGAAAATCTTGGACAAAGCTCATTTGTCCAAGTATTCTATTCATTCGGGTAGCAACAATATGTACCGAGATCTGAAAACCAGGTTTTGGTGGACGCGGATTGAAAGAGAAATTGTGAAGTATGTATCCGAATGTGATACGTGTCAGCGGGTGAAAGCCGACCATATGCGTAAAGCCGGACAGCTGAAACCATTGAACATTCCGGCGTGGAAGTGGGAGGATATCAGCATGGAATTCATAGTCGGGTTACCTCTCACCTCCCACAAGCATGACTCGATTTGGGTGATAGTCGATCGACTAACCAAGTTGGCTCATTTTATCCCCGTACATACAAAGTACGTGGCCAAGCAATATGCGGAGTTGTATATCGCAAGGATCTTGTGCTTGCACAGTGTTCCCCGGACAATTATTTCAGATCGCGGTGCGCTGTTCGTCGCTCGGTTTTGGGAACAGATGCACGCGTCATTGGGGACCAATCTGATCCGAAGCTCCGCGTATCATCCGCAGACGGATGGTCAAACTGAACGGGTGAATCAAGTTCTTGAAGACATGCTATGCGCTTGTGCCATCAACAACGGCAAAACTGGGACGATCATTTACTGTTGGCAGAGTTTTCATATAACAATGGCTATCAAGATAGCATCAAGATGGCGCCATATGAAGGCTCTCTACGGACAGAAATGTCGCACACCACTCAACTGGTGTGAGTCCGTCGAGCGAGTTATCTATGGCATTGAACTTGTGAATGAGGCTGAAGAATGAGTACGAGTAATACAAGGCAATCTTAAGGCTGCTCATTCTCGTCAGAATAGCTATGTGGATAAAAGACGCCATCCTCTCCACTTTGACATTGGAGACCATGTTTATGTCCGTGTGTCTCCGATGAAAGGAGTTCGTTGTTTCGTAGTGAAGGCAAACTTGCGCCGCGATTCATTGGTACGTTTGTCATCATTGAAAAATGTGGACCCATGGCCTATCGCTTGGAGTTACCGGCGTCGCTCACGGGAATTCACAACGTATTCCACATCTCTCAGCTGAGGAAATGCCTCAAGCCCTCGGCTGAAATCCGCACCGAAGACATAAAAGTTCTCCAACCGTAACTCACATATTCGGAGTATCCAATCCAGATTATCGATAAAATGACTCGCGCCACAAGAAATCGGACCTTATGGTTTTACGAAGTCTTGTGGAGTAACCATACCGCTGATGAGGCGACATGGGAAAGTGAGGACTATCTATAAGCAAATTATCCGGACTTGCTATCATCGTATACCCGGTAAAGTCTTCCCCATTTTGCTTTTCTTTTGGAATCTCGGGACAAGATTCTTTTTAAGGGGGAGGGATGTAAAATCCCAACAGTTCTAGCAAGGAATTCAGCACATTTACACTTAGGAAAAAATGAGGGGAATTAAAACTTTGAAATATAACGGTGTGAGTTAAAAGTGATGATTCAAACTTCCCAAAAACTTCCAAACATGGAGATCTAAATTCATAACTCGGGTCTCCATAATCCTGATATTAGGCCTCTCAAATTTCAGATCTTTGGAGGGGTTCTACTATTTGTTTCGGATTAAGAGAGGAAGCCCTCAAACTTGAATTCGAATTTCAGTTTCAAATTCAAAATCCTCCAAAGTGGAAAATTGGTTTCACAAATGTGTTACCCACATTTGAACTAGCATCCATGCCAAAATTCAGAATTATTTGAGTTCGTTTGCTATGCTTTTGGAGCAAGGGAAGGAGGGGGATTCAAATTCAAATTCAAAACTCAAGGAGCCAAATACATTTCAAATTCCACACCAGAATTCAGTCTGTTTGAATTTCAAAAATTCAAACCATGACTTGGTGTGGAAGTATAGCTTTTAATTGTGAGTAGCTGTGGAAAAATATCAGTGGGAAAATGGAATAAGAAATGATAGGGTGGAGCCCACTGGTCAGTCACTCACTAGAGCAAAACGGAGCTGCTCTCTTCGGCCGATGGCCGTGAGGACGCCAGCGCTGGCTTCGCCCGCCCTCGACGATTTTCATCGCGCCAGCTCCTGCTTATCTGCTCGGTTTTTCACCCTTATCACACCCAGCTCGTGAACCGACATCCTCCACTCTCTCTCTCTCTCTCTCTCGGCGCTCGGTTTCTTCTCCCGCGAAGAACATACCTCGGTGCCACACACCTCTGTTCCGATCGCCCAGATCGGTCGGTTGCTCTGTTGCTCGAGCTCCCAACGCAAGAAAGCAGCGCCACGATGTGCTCTATCGGTCTACCACATCAACACCAAGCTTGCTAGCTCGTAGTAGCCGCAAACGGGCGATTGCTACCGAGTGCTGAAGTGAACTGGCGGAGCACCGTTCGGCCTCACCGTCGCCAGCACACTACAGCCTTCGTCATCTCCGGTTCCCTGTACGAAAAAGGTGCACGTGACAGCCTAGATGGTGTAGCCAAAACCGTTCCTCATTTGGTTCCGCCGGTAGCTAGAATTTTGAGTTTTCCCAAACCCCAGTTCATAGCGATGACCCTCGGTCTACAACCAAATTCATTGCGCAGGCGTAGCTAAAGTTCATTCTGGTCAAGGAGAAGTTTTGCTAGGTCGCTATGGTCCTTCTCCATCAAACGGCGCTCGAAACCATCAAGGACCGGAGGAGTTCTTCGAATTTTTGTTGCCGCCGTCGTTTTGCGGGCTCGGGTCGCCAGTGAGGTCCCATCTCCGGGGGTTTTCATGGAGAGCGGGCTATAGGTCGAGGTTGTCCATGCCTCACTGGTGCTTTTGGAGCAAACCCTAGCCCAAATGACCCATTTCCGAGTGAGAACGAGGTTGCCAAAGTGGAACTCGACATGGACGCCGGTGCGAGTACAGTTCCGGTCATTGTCACCCTTCCCTGACACCACCATCGTGTTCAGCATGGTGTAAAACTCACAGCCGGCAAGTTTGGTGAAGTTTGGACCCCGGGAACCCAGTTCCTGTGAGCATCACCGGAGTGTGCCGCCGCGGGGAGCGCGGGCAGTGCGAGGTAGACGAAGGGGGCTGGGTCCCACCTGTCAGTCGCTGGATCCGGCGCGGGGATCGGATTGTGGCACGGGATCGGGTGCGGCTGCGCGGGGAAAACCCCGTGAGCCTCGGTGTGGCTGCGATGTCACTGGCCCGGTTCAAGTAGTGGGTCCCACAACCAGTTTTAAACTTTTCCTGAATTTCAGATTTAGGCCAAACTTTGAAACCCCATAACTTTTAGTAGGAATGTCCAAATTTGGGAAACAAATTTTGTTGGATTCCTCTCAGTGAGTACTTTGCAGAAATGCAACGAATTTGATCTGATGATCTCTGGAATTTTCTCCAAAATTCAACAAAATTAAATTTTTGGGAATTAATTCCAGAAGATCCCTGTTATGAATTTCCTCAAATTTAGCCAGAAGATTCTTCATAATATTAGTGATCTCTTGTAAAAATTTGAGCTTCATTGAAGTACATTTGCTAGGCTAAAGTCTACTCCAAAGTTCAGCCTTCATTTGAAAAATTCAAACCAAACAGAAACTTTTTTAGAATTGTTCACCAACTTCAAAAATTCATACCTGCCTTTAGGCAGCTCCAAAAATCGTTAAATAAATTTTGTTAGAACCTTAGAGACCTGCTGTAATTAGATCTTTCACTGTTAGACATGTCAAAACTTCAGATTTGGGATCCAAATTCAGAGAAGCATTGTACTTGTGGGAATTTTGGAAACCACAAGGTTCAATGAAAATTCTCCAAATTTTACTCAAATCATCCTCAGAGAGTCTAGTATCCATTGTAAAATTCCCAAAGCCAATTAAGGAACCTAAATAGCAGTAGCTATGCATAGAAGTTTAATTCTTATACTTCTCTAGCACTCATACATATATTTTGCTGCATTGCATATAGTGGCCGAAGTTGAGAACACGCCGGAACCGTTGGAAGTCCTCCCACCAGATACTAACTTTCATTTTGACTCAGAACCAGGCAAGCCCCGCTTTGCATTTAAGTACTTTTGCAAAGTTTTCATTTATATCACTTATGTCTGGGGTGAAATGCTTGCATTAGAGTTAAGGTGATTGAAACCCCACTTGCATGTCTTTTAAATCCTATGGAGGGTTGGGTAGTTTACAACTTGACGAGTAGAGAATGCCATGCTAATGTTCTTAGGATCTCGGTAGAAGTCGAGTGGTTGGAATCTACCCGCGAGATAGGAATTTATTCACACGAAATGGAAAGAGGTAGAGAATGGCTTAAGAATGTGAAACTGAGACCCAGCAAGGGGGATAGGATGCAGTGAGCGGAGGTCTCACATGCGTAGCCCTGTTGTTGTCGATTGAGGACTGAGCCATGTGCGGCCCTACTGGACAAGTTTGAATAGTACCGGATGCATACTGGCATATGGGAACCAGAAAACTGATGTAATTGGTTAACCTGGGTGTCGAGTCTTACCCAACCGTTTTATAGGAGTTGGTTGAGGGTAGAACGTGTAAATCTGCCGGTGGGCACAGATACGCTCCACGCGGGGACCTCCTACCCATTACGGATGGACCGCTTTGGCATTTGGGTTTCCATTGAAAGGTTGCTGCATACAACAGAGTAGGAAGGTGTGAAGCACCACACTTTTGAAAGTGGGTGTATGTGACGTGTTATCCGGGTGTCTATTGATTGCAATCATCGTCCCTCGCGGTTATTTGAGTGCCGCTTGTTCCCTGCGCTGTGACGTAGTAATAACTGAAAGAAGCCAGCAGAATATGATGCATTGAGCTAATATTATTTTGATACCATGTATGCTGTAGATGTAGAGCTCTTTAAGTTTATTTTCCACTTTGGGCACAACCACATCGGAGGAAAGCGTTTCTTGTTTGGTTGTGGACTTCCGATGTTAGGGCTGCCTAAGTCTCATTAATCTGCTGCTATAAAACTGAAAGTAAGGATTAACCTGTAGGTGTGTCTTTATCGCAAATGTCATTTTCCTATATTATTAATCTCGGCATGTAGAGTTTCATGATTAGGAGTGTCGGTTAAGCCTTACTGAGCCATCGTGCTCACGGTTGCAATATATGAGCTGTGTGCAGGTGAGAGTTATGACGAAGGGTCCGAGACGAGGCGATGCCCCCGTCGGGGTACACGGCCGAGCTGGAGCCCTGCACGCCACCGTGATGGTTGTGTGAGTGTTGCTAGTGTGTAGCGTCCCCGGGCTGGACGGCTGAACTTTTGCATAGTTAGTAGGAGAGTGTAGTTAAGAATAATACTTCCTCTTTCTAATTAAGTTTGTAAAAGACTTCCGCTGTTTGTATGTAAAATAAAGTTTGTATGTTGTTCTTAATCTTTTCTTATGTGCTCTTGGGTGCCGCATCGCATGGCACCACCCTCTGCGATCCTGGAGTGGGTGAACCACGGGGTGGCCCCCACACTACCATATCATAGGCAGAAGATGAGTGTCATCGAGTTTGCGGACATCAACCAGGTCCTGCAATAGGTTATGGCATATGAGAACCGAGCCAGTGAGGCTAAGGGACATGGACAGTTCAAGGAGATCAACCACAGGGACCGAGAGAAGCAACACGTCAACCAACTCAGGGAGGGCTCAATCAGTGATGAGGATATGGAGGTTTGTGTGGCCGAGTGGGTTGAAAACCACAAGAACAAACCTCTGTCTTGCACATTATTGAAATCTAGCCTCGGGAAGGAGGAGGAGATAAAGTTCACCTTCGATGTTACGAAGTGTGACACAAAACAAAATGATCAAGTTGAAGAATGGCCACGTTATTCCACAACTCGCGCAGCTGGCCAACAGAAGATATTGTAAGTGGAACGACTCTTATTCTCATTCAACTAACGAGTGCAATGTCTTTTGTCGGCAGATACAATCGGCTCTAAACGATGGCCTGTTGACACTAGGTGATAGTCACCGAATGAAGGTAGATACAAATCCTTTCCCTGTCAACATGGTGAACTTTGAAGAAAAGAAGATCCTTGTGAGGACCGATCAGGCATCGACAACCAAAAGGCATAACGTGATCGTGTCCGATGACCTACGAAAGAAGATGATCAAGCCTCGGAGCCCCGAAGTCGGCATATGGAAACGCAACGAGCCAAGAAAGATGATCCACCTCAAGCCTACTTCAGAATATTTGATCACCAAATACATCAAGAAGAAGCAAACAAGTAGTGCCTTCCACAGGCTGAAGGATTGCAGGTGTGATGGGTCCAAGACCGTCACCAACAGAAACCTTTGGAGCACTCTCGGGAGAACCGGGTTTGGGACTTGGTACCTCGAGAAACGGATGATTTTCCAATATAAAATGCCTTTCCAAGGGACTCGGGGGGGGGCACGACCTGGGGATCAGCGGAACCTCGGGAAATTTCTGATTTTCCAAAATAAAACGCCCTCCCGAGCCTCTCGGGAACCCTGGGTGCGGGAGCATCACTCGGGTGAGCGAACCAGTGCTGTAACTTGGAAACCAAAACAAAGCCACGAAAAAACACTGATTCCTCAACCCAGCCTCAGATACACGCCGAGAAGACCCAGACCGAAGAGAACATGAGCTCAGGACACCAAGTACTGATGATTGGATCGGTACCTTGCGTGATCCATGATAAACTGGGCCCTAGCAACTCGGGGGAATAAAGGCCAGTTTACGAAGCAATGTTTGGGCAAACGGTCGGAGGTTGGCAGCTCCAACGTGCAGATGGGTGTTGGTCCAAGCAAAGCTGAGAGGACAAGGGTTGATCCAAGACCTCCTAGCAAACATTCTCGGCTGGTGTCATCAGAAGGAAGGATCATTGTACGACCAGGCATCACACAAACACCCAAGCACAAGATACAAGGGTCGGTTGAACGTCCATGACCACGACAACCCAAGACATAAACCAGCCAGTCCAGAGCAACTCAAAGATGGCTCAGCAGATAGGATGTAAAGCCAGAGGGGAAGAAACAAGATGTGTGGCTCCAGGAACAAAGCCAGAACCCCGATGGTGTCCCACAGGGCTCAATAAGACTCAGAAGAGGCGTGTCCAACGACTGAGGACTCTGGAACTTGCTGAGGAGAAGAAAGAGGAGCAAAGGGATCATTGGTTCAACCAAGCACGACATATGATCACTAAGAAGACTTGGAAGGAGAAGAGGGTTGCCCGGGAGGAAGTTGGAAATGATGAGAACGAAGAAAACATCTCGGGTAAGGATGAAAACTAAGTCGAGGTAAACATGGTGTTTCATTTGCCTTCTGAATTCTGTCTTCCGGATGTTGAGGTGGCCGAGCTCGATCTAGGAGCTAAAAACGTGGTTTTTGAGAAACCAGAACAGCTCGGCAAGCACATGAAGCCCTTGTACATCCAAGGACACGTCGATGGAACACTAGTTGGACGGATGTTGGTTGATGGGGGAGCAGGGATTATCATAATGCCTATATCCATGTTTGAGAAGCTTGGATACTGAGAGAGTGACCTCATCAAGACCAATACGACTTCGAGTGGGTTTGTTGTGTTTCCATTATTTCAGAACTCTGATTCAAAACTCGCACTTTGATGTAATATAACTAAGTGAACCCCATGTTGTAATATTTTCGTATTTTCGTATGTGAGTTGTTCGGTGTCGCAGCGTGTGGCACCACTCAACTTGGTCCTAGTTGTCAGGATTCTGGCCCTCACAGCGTGGCATCAAAGCCGTGTTGGGACAGCAAATATCGAAAAGACTTATTTTCAGCGGAGTCGCCAATTTTGTTCGTAGAACATTGGGTTCAGTAGCATGGAGTCGCCAGCAGATGGTCTAAGCCACATACACTTTGAGAAATATTGGTGTTAGCTCGCTGAAATCAAGATAAGATGAGGTTCTTACTGATCAAGAACGTGGTACGTCTCACTTAAGTGGAGAGGGCCGGATGCTTTCCTCGACAAAGCAACAAAGGAACTATGATCTAAGCTATGATCTAAAAAATGAAAGGAGGAACAAAAAGATGAACGAAAAGTTGATTGTATTGATCTGAGCTTGGCTTCTACATGTTTCTGCAGATGGTTGCCTTTATATAGAACTTGTTTACATCCGAAACTTTTGATTCTCTAAGTTTAAACTAAACTATCTAATCTCTAGGACTTGTTCTTATCTAAATGCACGGACAAATGTCGTGCTAGACCTTCTAGAACAGTCGATACGATAACATCTATTTTGTACAAAGTTTTGATCTCTACCAGGATCACCTAAGTCCCTTCAGCCTTTTATCTTGCGTTTTAGCTGGTCCATCTCGCAGCCGCAAGGTAATTGGATCTTCTTGGGTCAAGTTCCCACCCGAAGATTTGTATCTTGAGTTTTTGAGATAAAACAGGCTTCCCGCACATATTTTTCTTCAGTCTTAGGTAGTTTCCTTGTCGAAGCCTTCTGCACTATAAATTCTCGAGATTAAAGGCCCTTTCCACCTCATTTTTTGGCTCCTGCAACCTGCAAAACTTACGACCACTTTTCACCTCCAACATCCACAGGACTAAAGCGGGGACGACCAACGGACCGACCGCTGGAGGTTCACACGTCTCGGCTATCTATATAAGTCAAGTACTAATGACTCTTTTGTTTGTTGTTTTGTTTTATATTGTGCAGGAGCGAGGACGATTGAGGTTTACCCCCTGGCCGATCACTGAGGTTGGTCAGGGGCTCGGGGGCTACTGACGGGGTTCTGCACTTAGACCCTCGGGAAAAAGCACGAGGGCATCCCACAAAGGACGACGGAGCAAGCCCAAGCCCGAGCTCAGGGAGAAGGCGGGACGAGGAGCCCGGGGCCGACCTCTGGGTAGGACACAAGACCCACCTTTAAGGCGGCCCCGAAGGGAGTCCAAGCCTCGAACAGAGGACCCGAGCCCGACCTCGAGTAGGAGTGAAACAGGTGGCCTTCAATGCGGAGCAGGCGCCGCTTCAGCCGAGTGGAAGGGTAATAAAAAATATAATACGTTTACGAGTGAGACTTTGGTAGTATGCCCATATAAGGTTATATTATTAGAATGTTATCTAGGTGGAAAACTAAAAAGTGTTTATTTATCTATAACTATGGAAATTGTGGTTCGGAAGGTAAAAGTAGGTCCGAATAATTTTATTGTTTGAGTGTTATTTTTCTTTTGATGACTTACTTTGTTGTTGGTGACATTATTTGTTGGTGCTATTCTAGAACTAGTAGGTTGTGGATGCCTTATTTTGTTGTTTATGAGATATTATTTTAGTGATTTTAGAGATATTATTTTAGTTGTTTTGAAGATAGTATTTTACTTGTTTGTGGACTTTGTTTAGTTGTTTATGGAATTTTATTGTGGTGAGGATTCTGTTGTTGTGATCCATCTTCTGCAGGTACACTAACCACATTTATCGTATCGCGAGTAGAAAACGTTTGTGAGCTACCACTTTAGTGCCACCGTCTAAATGTATATAACAGCTAATTCTGGTTAGGATTTTTATTTTGTGAGGATGCGTAGTACCATCATATTACCTTGGTGTGCATAATCCGGATTTATTTGAACACAGCTAAATATTACTTAAAAATATTTCCCTGGAGCCCAAACCAATCCTTCAACGATTTAAAGCTTCCCCCATATGCCGAGTAGTTGTTCTGTCCTGTTTCATAAGTTTCAGAAACTTGCAGCCATCTTTGAAGGATGGTATGAGTACCTTTGAAGAGTTTAGAGAGTTCTCTTCAACTTTGATACGGATGGGATCCTTCGGTTCTGTATTATCTGTCAATGCTGTCCAGCTCCAATTTTTCAGAAACTATATTCATCTTTCAAAGGCGGTAAACCCTGTTATACTTATCGGATAAAGATGTATAAATATATGTTAGAAAGGTCGTGAAGTCCTTTTTGACTTTGTTATTCATGTCATGTACAGATCCTTCCTACAAATCACTTAATTGCCCAAAGTTCAGAATCTGTCACAGAGAGCAGATTTCAAATTCCTCTCTGTAGATTTCTGTAAATTAAAATGTACATAAATGAATATAAAAATCATATAGGGTCATACAAAATACCGTTGGAAATCTTTGGAAGTTTTCTATCACTTTGTAGTTCTTGACATTTCCAAATTTTGACTTGAAGGTTTCTGAAAATATTGAACAATGGAGGCTGCTCAGAAAACTGCATAACCGAGTAAAATTTCCAGAACTTGGGTCAACTTCAAGAATTCATATCTTTTGATCCAGAACTCGTTTGGATGCATGCAGATACTCTTGGAAAGCTATAAAAGTTAAATTTAACTTTTGGTTCATCTTGAGTAAAAATCATTCTCCAGATGATGTCAGATTCGAGATTTCTACCTGCTACCCAGTTAAGGACAGAGTTAGTCGAATTTTAGTCGGTTAAGCAAACACTTATTGGATTCATGCTCTGATATTGTCATGGTTGATTATTGAACCTTTCACAAAGTCTTCATCATGCTAATATTGTTGCTTAATCGATTTTGCTATGGGAAACTGAGTTTTGACCTGTTGTTCAAACTCTCCCTGCAGATGGCCAACATTGTGACCAACTTCGGGAACGGATGGTTCAGTTCAGAATGCCTTGACCGCCCGGGTTACCCCCTCTTTGCTATGGAAGCTGCTTCAAACCTTCGGGTATGTCGAAGCACCAATGTATGTCGGGCAAGAAGTGCTGGACCAAGGGGAGACAGTGTGCATTATGCACGTGCGCGTCCCTGCCGGTCCGGTGCCATGCGGATGGGCTCCGTGGACAGTTGACGTCACAGGGCCAACATTGCAGGACACTTGGGACGTTGCGGGTCGCCACGCTCTTGCCCATTTCTGCAGAGAGCATTATTGGGAGCTGGAAGGATCGCCGTATGCCCTCCTTCCGGTCGATGACCCGACTCATCCGTTGTGGCAACTCCGGGTGCACTGGGTGCATGATGTGTACCATCTACATTATGACCCACGTGTAACCACCCTTAACTTCTATGCGAGGTTGGACCACCTGCTGTATGGTTTACTGCAGGATCTCGATCACCAAAGAGTGGAAGCCTTGCAGCAAGCTCACATACAAAGGGAAGCCGACGCTTTCTTCATTGAAGCACAGTGTGCGGAAATAGCTGAGTTAAAGCGTCAGCTGCAAGAAAAGAATGAGGTCCTGGAGCAAAAAGACAAGACTTTACAGCTGAAGGATCAGATTATTCAAGGGAAAAATGAACTGATTGAAGAGCTCATAGTTGAGAGGGATAACATTCAAGTGGATGCAGAGTTCTTCGAGCAGGAGATGCTCGAGGATCAGAACGAGTTGGCCGAGCTTAGGGCCAACCCTCTGCAGTTAGGTGACCCTCACAACGCTGAGGAGCTGCAGCTTGACCAGGGAGCACTGATAGAGCCAGAGTCCAAACCAGAGACAGAGGTAGAGTCACCAGTTGACAAGCCAGGACTGGTGTTGTCGTCAGGTTTGGACACTAAATTAGAGATGGAGATTGAGACTGACCCAGAGATGGTTGTCGAGACCGGGTCTGAGACAGATCCCGAGGAGGTTTTTGGTGCTGTGTTTGAGCAGGAACAGCAGCCCGCACTAGTGCCAGCGCCAGGACCGGAGGACGAGTAGACTAGTCTCGTGTTCTACTAGCTAGTGTAGATGTCTACATGTGTATGTATTATATTATATACCGTAGTTCACTCGCATGTGGTTTTAATGTGGACTTGTGAGCATGCTATGTATTTTGTTGACCGAGTGTAGGTCTGTATGAACTCCTATAGAAGGGGTACATCATTTTGGGGGTCTAACATTGTAAACTTGGTCATTACCAGTACTAGTCTTGTACAAATTTCTGCAGTGCTAACATATGTGAGATGTTGCAAAAATCTGTGATGAACTACTACAATTAACATTATTTTGAGAAAAGTATGAATTCATCCTTTGGAGATTAACTGTGTTAGTCACTTTTGCACCATGGTTCACACTCGCTCTCTGCATGAGAACGGAGGCTCTAGTCATGGTGAAGATGACTCTCCACCGTCGCAACGCCAAGTACCACCACAACAGCCTCCACCGCCACTTCCACCCACTTTGGCAGAGGCTATTGCAGCAACGATGGGTTCTCATTGGGAAAACACCGAGCTACTCCAAGCATTAGTGAAGAACACATCCCAACAAGGTGAACGTCCAGAGGCAGCACCACGTCACCCACCTCAGAGCTTCTATTCAGAGTTCTTGCACCCGCCAGTGTTCACCGAAGCAGACAAAGCCTTTCGAGGCGGACAACTGGCTCCACACCATTAATTCAAAATTCGGGCTGCTCCAATGCCCCGAGCACCAGAAGACGTTGTTTGCTGCCCATCAACTTTATGGCTCAGACGGAGCCTGGTGGGCGAACTACCTTGCCAGCCTCCCCGTCAGTCAGCAAGTGACATGGGCAGATTTCCGTGAGGCTTTCCGTGCTCATCACATTCCTTCAGGAATCATGATGAGAAAACTTCAGGAGTTACTAGACTTGAAGCAAGGGGGGGGGGAATGCTCACGAATACTCCAAGGTGTTCAACCACCTAGCACAATATGCACCAGAACACGTGAACACAGAGCTAAGAAGTGTGATTGCTTCTTTAGAGGGATGGACTCCAAGCTCCAATATCGTCTGGCCTTGTTCAACAATGGCAGTTTTAACGACCTTGTTAATGCTTCTATTACTCAAGAGGACGCTTATCGCAGCCACCAGGCAGAAAAGAAAACGCGAAGCACCCCTCAGGGCAGCTCAAGTGGCCCTCCAATCAAATACCGGATGGTCCTCGTTTGCCGTCCGGCCAAAGATTCCATGCAGCCCCCCCCCCCCCCCCCCCCCCGACCACCACAAGCTCGCCCCTTCCAGTCAAGCTTTCTACCACCTTCGCAGCAGCAGCGGATGATACCTGGTGCACATCCACCCCAGCAAGGTGCACAAGGATATCACACTCCTCAGTTTACCGGAGGTATGAACTGTAACCCGTGCTTCAATTGTGGCCGCATGGGCCACTTTGCACGGGATTGCCATCAAGAAAAGCAAGTCAGCAGCAACACCCCTCAGTCTCAGGCTTCCAACCAGCCACGTGGGCAACAGAAGAAGGCAGCACCAAATACCGGCTGTGTCAACTACGTCGCAGTGGAGAAGATACCGGAACGAGAACCCGTTCTATCGGGTATGTTCACCCTACATGACCAACCCACCCTCATTCTTTTTGGTTCTGGTGGCACTCATCACTTCATAAGTAAATCATACAAACAAAAATACCAGATATCCCCTACTTTGGTGAAATACCCGTACATTATCCGTTCACCCGGAGGTACTATTTCCGCCAAACAAATTATATCTAGAGCACCTCTTCTCCTAGGTGGACAAGTTTATGCTACTAATCTCATTATGCTATAAGGGCAAGGAATAGATATTATTCTTGGGATGGCCTGGATGACGCAACATAGGGCTGTACTTGATGTGCGTTCTCGTACCATCCAACTAAACTCTCTGAATCACGATCGCAACACTTTAATCCTTGAAAACCGACCATCAAAAATTTCAGCCACACACCACATTGAGGATACTCGACTTGAAGAGATTCTAGTGGTCTGTGAGTACCCAGATGTCTTTCCGGATGATCTCCCGGGTATGCCACGCGACCGGGAAGTTGAATGCAAAATTGAGTTGTTTCCGGGAACTACCCCAATTTCTCGAAGACCTTACAAGATGGCGCCAAATGAACTATCTGAATTAAAAGAACAACTTAAAGGACTCAAGGACAAGGGATTTATCCGTCCAAGTTCTTCACCTTGTGGATGTCCCGCGTTGTTCATAAAGAAAAAGGATGAATTATTGAGTCTATGTGTGGACTACCGTCCGTTGAATGCTGTCATGATCAAGAACAAATATCCACTCCCTCGCATCAACATTCTTTTTGATCGATTATTGGGTGCTAAGGTCTTCTCAAAAATTGATCTTCGGTCCGGGTATCACCAAATCAAGATACGGCCGGAAGATGTTCTGAAAACAGCGTTCTCGACTAGATACGACCTCTATGAGTATCTAGTCATGTTTTTTGGTCTCACTAATGCACTGGCATACTTTATGTATCTCATGAACTCGGTGATCATGCCGGAGTTGGATAAGTTCATTGCACTCTTCATTGATGACATCCTTGTTTATTCCATGTCCCAAGAAAAACATGTTGAACACCTCCATATCGTACTCCAAAAGATAAAAGACCATAAGTTGTATGAAAAATTCAGCAAATGTGAGTTTTGGTTGAGGGAAGTGGCTTTCCTTGGGCACATCATATTAGCTGGAGGAATAGCAGTCGATCCGAGTAAGATTCATGATGTGCTAAAGTGGAAATCTCACACCTCCATTCATGAAGTTCGTAGCTTTCTGGGATTGGCAGGATACTACCAGAGGTTTATTCCCAACTTTTCTAAGATTTCTAAACCAATAACAGAGTTGTTGAAGAAAGGCGTTAAATACGTGTGGAGTGAGGCTTATGAGGAGGTTTTTCAAACCTTAAAGAAGCATCTCGCCACAGCACTCGTGTTAGCTCAGCCAGATATAACCAAACCATTTTATGTATATTGTGATACATCAGGCACGGGTCTCGGATGTGTTCTTATGCAAGAAGGCCGAGTCATTGCCTATAAATCTCGTAAACTGAGAAGGCATGAGCAACACTACCCAACTCATGATATCGAGTTAGCAGCAGTTGCTCTTGCCTTGAAGGTGTGGAGGCATTACCTCTTGGGAAATTTAGTTCACCTGTACACCGATCACAAGAGCCTCAAGTACATTTTCGCTCAGAAAGAGTTGAACATGAGGCAAAGCAGATGGCTAGAATTAATCAAAGATTATGAGTTAGAGATTCACTATCATCCCGGAAAGGCAATGTTGTGGCCGACGCTTTGAGTCATATATCATGTTTACTACTTACCCACTCATCCAGCCGAAGCCGAAGAACCTAGCTTTCGTGTGATTCCACACGCAGCTCTGTATAACCTTGCTCTTAATCCCAACATACGCGAAGAAATCATAGCAGCCCAGAAGGAAGATGTTGGAATGTCTCACATCCATAGAAGGATGAAAAATGGGGAAATGAAGTGTTTCAGTGAGGACGTAGAAGGAGCCATATGGTTCAACAACTGACTCATAGTTCCTAAAAATCAAGATCTACGGTGGAAGATTTTTGATGAGGCTCATTTGTCAAAATATTCCATTCATCCAGGCAGCAACAAAATGTATCAGGACTTGAAGAAAAAGTTCTAGTGGACTCGAATGAAAAGAAAGATCGCTCAGTATGTGGCCGAGTGTGACACTTGCAGAAGAGTCAAGGCCGACAATGTGAAGAAGGCAGGATTGTTGCAGCCTTTGAGCGTTCTTGCATTGAAGTGGGAGGACATCAGTATGGATTTTATTGTTGGATTACCTCTCACATTTTGCAAGCATGATTCAGTTTGGGTCATCGTCGACCATCTAACCAAATCAGCCCACTTTATTCCCGTACATACCAGATACAACACCAATAAGTATGCGGGGTTATACATATCTCGCATCGTGCGTGGGGCTTGGTTGGGCAACAGCGTCCTAAGTGAACGTTTACATGGCGTTCCCCGCACTATCATATCAGAAAGAGGTGCACCGTTCGTTGCTCGATTTTGGGAGCAACTACATGCGTCCTTAGGAACTAAGATCATTAGTAAGCTCCGCATACCATCCTCAGACAGATGGTCAGACTGAGAGAGTAAACCAAATGCTTGAAGATATGCTACGAGCTTGTACTATTGTCTATGGAAGAAATTGGGACGACCATCTACCTATGGCCGAGTTCTCATATAATAACAGTTATAAAGAGAGCATCCAAATGGCACCATATGAGGCTCTATATGGTAGGAAGTGTTGGACACCCCTCAATTGGTGTGAGTTGGGTGAAAGGGTCATTTTTAGGGTCGATCTTGTTAAATAGGCCGAAGAACAAGTGAAAATAATACAAGCGAACCTCAGGGCAGCGAAGGCTCAACAGAAAATTTATGCAGATAAACGACGTCAACCCCTTCAATTCAAAGTAGGAGACCATGTATACCTGCATGTTTCTCCTATGAAAGGGGTGCCCCATTTTAGGGTCAGAGGAAAACTAGCTCCGTGATTCATCGGTCTCTTTCCCATCATCGAGAAATGTGGAGCCATTGCATATCGCTTGGAGCTGCCTATGTCATTATCCGGAGTGCACAATATTTTTCACATCTCCCAGCTGCGGAAGTGTCTAAGGACACCGTCAGAAGTTCACGTGGAGGACACAGAAGCTTTACAGCCAGATCTCACATATACCGAGCATCCCGTGAGAATTGTTGATGTGAGTGCAATATACTAATCATTCCGCTGAGGAGGCAACTTGGGAGCAAGAAGATTATCTCCAATCACATTATCTGGAGCTATTAGCGTCATATATCCGGTAAACATCTACCCTCTCTCCGAAAGTATTTTTTCAGGAACTACAATACAATTTCTGCAAATTATGAGTTTAACCCATGTTTAAAATATAAAATTTCATAATTTAATTTACCTGTGGCAAATTTAAATCTAGGTTCATCAAAATTAAGACATTATTGGGTAGAACACCTCTGCAAATTTTTACCAATTTAGGAGGCCTCTAAGCAATTGTTTTTGAATTTACAAGAGGGCTGCAGATTTGAAATTCACACAAAAAGGGGCAGTGGACCCCGCCTGTCAGTGGCTTCTTCTTCCTTCTCTCTGCCATTCTCGGGGCTGCGGCTGCTGCATGCCCGCCAGCGCGATGGCGTGCCGTGCGCACCCGCGGCTGGCCGCTGCAGCGCCTTAAACGCCCCTCTGTCGCGCGCCGCTACCTCATTTCCTTCAATCTGCCGAAAAAAGTTTGCTTTTCTTTCTCTTGGGCGCCATTGCCGTAGTGCCGCCTACCTCACAGCCACGCCGCCTCCTTGCCCAACTGAGGGCACCGCCGCGTACACCTGCTCGGCCTCCACCTCCCTTGCTTGCTCACACGCCTCCATTCCCTGTGGCACGGACGAATTTGAAGTTTTTCCTCCTAGGCCAACCATCGTACGTTCATCGACCTCACATTGAAATTCGTCGTATACAGTGAGCCTCACATCAATTCCTTTCACTCCGAGCTAGCTGACTCTGGGCTCATCTCCCTAATAAGTTTTCCCCAATTTTTTATGGTCGAGAATGATGAAAATCATCATCTTCTTTGCCGCCGACCTCAACCGAGCCGCTGCTCACGTTGCGAGCCCTCTTCCGGCCGTCCCTGCTCCGATTGGCGTATCTGCCGGGGTTCCTCAACCTCTAGTGAAGCTCACTGATCAATTTCCCCGCTGCCTCGTGCCTTCTTTCCACCTCACGCCGCCGCCGGAGCTCTATAGCCACTGCTACACGCCACCGGCTAAAACTGGTGAGTGCCGACCGTCCTACACCCCTCAAGTGTGTTCTGAAATTCACAGCAATCATTTTGCGCCAAGATCCGGTGAGAATCACCGCTGGGAGGACAACTCTGGCAAGCCTCGGGCGAGGAGCCGCCAGCCATGGCCACTGGCTGTGCTGTGCGTGCTCCAGCCGGGATCTAATGCGGCCAGGGCCAGATCCCGTGCGCCCAGTGTAATACCCGAATCCCTCACAAATGAAACGCAACCGCCTCTCTCTCTCCCTCCTCACTGCCAAAGGGGCCCCACGGGTCAGTTTCCTTCACCCTAACCGCAGCCCTCTTCTCTCCCCCTCTCATTTCCGTTCCATTATCGCATGTGAGAAAGAATTTGGCCATGAGCCAAATTTGCGGCGCCCCTTCCTCAACCGACGCCTCCAGAACCATCGCCGCCTCCCCCCCCTACATATACCCCCCGGCGCCGGCCATTTCTACCCTGAGAACCGCCCTGACTCCTCCCGATTTGAAAAACCACCCCAAAGTCGAATTCTTCGAAAACACTCGGAGATCCTTGATTCCAGTGACTCCTACACACTCCAACGACCCCCAAAGAGAATTCCCGATCAAATTCCCTGAGGAAAAACGACTGGGAAGCGCTGCTGACGAAGATCGCCGGAGATTTCCTACGGTCGCCGTCAATCACGCTTCTCCGGCCAAATTCAGTCCTCGAAACCACCCTTGGTGAGTTCCCCACCCTCTCCTCTTTCTTCTGGTGCAAGTAGATCAAGAATTGGTGGAGAAATCGGGAAAACCGAATGTTTCCGGCCACCGCCGCCGCTCGCCGGCGATCGCGCGGCCGCTGGACGCGAGGGAGAAGTAGTTAGGGCGACGTGGCGCAATCGGGAGCGTCCATCTCGCGTGAACGGTTAAGATTAGAAGGAGCGTACCGGTTCGGTTAATTTAAATCTGGACCGTTGATCTCAGATCCGACGGCCCACATTCAATTTAGTTATAACCGTTGAGATTTTAACGCTTTAGCCCCTGGAGATTTAAATTAGTATGAAACAGTCCCTGTACTTTACACAATAAACCTTAGGCTGTATAGAATTTAGAAAATTCGCTGTAAACTAACTAAATAGCCCCTGTGTAGTTTTAAAATTAGCAAAAACATTCTGTAAATGCATTTTGAACCATAGAAAAACTGAAAGTATTACAAATTAGTCCAAATCAGATTAAAAGTCTGTTTTTAATTCTGAAAATAATCAAAATAGGCTAAATGATCTCTGAAAAATGTGGGAAATTTATTAACAGCATTGTTAAAACATTTTGAACAGAAAACAAATTCTGAAGTTAAAAATAATAACTTTCAGAGACTGAAAATATTTATTTGGTATTAAATTAATTCTGAAAAATCAAAATAAAAACAATATAGGTATTAGAAAATTGTAGAAATTTATTAAATAGCATAAGATTATTCTGTTCTATACTTTTCTGTATTTTAAGTTTCTGTGTTCCAGAATAATTATTTAAATGACTGAAAATGCATTTTTAGGTATTAAATAAATACTGAAATATAGATAAAAATAGTATATATTAAAGAAAAATTTTGGAAACTGTTCTAAATACTTAAATAGGTTCTGAAATGCAAAAATAGAAATATGATTTCTGAAAATCATTATAGTAATAATTTAAATGATTTTTAGGATTTAATTAATTATAAAAATGAACATATATACCTATAAAATTCTAAAATTTATTCAAATCATCTCACAAACTGAAAATGAGTGTTTGGCTGTGGCAATAGTAAAGTAGAAGGATATAGGTACCCCAATTGAAATTTATTTTCATTCTAACCCACATGAAATGATATAAAAACAATAGGTGCATGTGTGTATTCAAACATATATGATTGTAATACATTGCTTGGATTCTTATGGCATGTTTGGCATTATTTTGTGTGCATGTGTATGGATAGAACCGAACCAAGAACTATTTCATAATCTTCAAGAGCAAGAGTTTGAAGTAAATCCCTCTTCATTCAAAGGCAAGTGTTCCTTGACCACTTTGTTCCTATTCTAGGATGAATAGTTAGATTATTTGCATAATGTCTTTAATATGAAACCCAGTGTAGGATGTTTCCCTAGTTTTATTTCCTTATCATTCCTTGCAAAACCATGGAGGGAATTAGATAGGATTTGATGGTTATCATTTTATGTGCTTAGTCATGCTTAGAACTCTAGAAATGAATGAAACATAGTTGATACTAGTCTTGTGGATTATTTGAAAGACACAAGTGTGTGTCATGTTGTTATGAATCTAGACAGGCTGGTTGTTTGGTTGGTGCTTCGTGCACGAGACTCGGGAATGAGTTAGTGCCTGTCTTAGGTTCTAAGGACCGGTTCATGGAACAGTTAACCCGGCTTTACAGTGCCACCACAAGACTGAGATGGGGCAGCTTGGCCAATTAATTAGGAGTTTGCCGGTATAGTATGAGTGTTTGGATGTTGCGGGGAATGGGAGTCCATTTTTGACTGCCCTGGGAACTGCAAGGCTCAAGAGGGGGCTTCTGTAGGGGAGGGTTACTCCTAGGAACTACAACGGTGAAACCTCAGTGGGCTTGTACTTGCCGGTAGACCCTTTGTAAAGGCCATGTAGTGATCTCTTGATCGCACACCAAAGGAAGTGTGTAATGTGGCTTGCAACCACGGATATCAGGGAGGTTTCTTAGTCCACCTGGCAACAGGGGATGAAATCACTACTTGTGGGTAAAGTGGTACAATCTCTGCAGAGAACCAAACTGTCATGACAGCCGTGCTCACGGTCAAGAGCGGCTTGGACTTGTCCATGATTAGAGAAACATGGATGTGAGTCGAAAAGAGGTTATTGGGTGGTGTAACCTAACATTAAATGACTTAATTATGATGATGGTGAGATTATCACTTAGTAAGATAGGTTGCTAATTAAAGCTAAGGCTTAGGATTAATGCATAGTGCTTAACCATGTTAGCCTTCCCTTGCTATTGGCCTTCATCATAACATTCTTTCCTACACTTGCTGAGTACCTTCGGTACTCAAACTTGCTTTTGTTGGATATCATATGTTGGCTCAGGTGCAAATGAAGATGTAGACTTCGATGAGGAGGACTTTGATCCCGAGGAGTTGTTCTAGGTTTGCGTAACCCCCGGGCAACGCCTGTGGATTGGAGGATCACTATTTAGACTTCCGCTGGTTGTAAATATTAGTGTGATAACACTTTTATTATTCTATTATGACATATGATGTAATATAATGTTACCGTTGACTTTGGCATGTAATATAATGATATTTCACTCTTGTCGGCACATGTATGACTTAACTGATCCTGGCATACATGTGAGTATACGCTCGGGTATTTCTTATGGAATACCGGGTGTGACAAAGTGGTATCAGAGCCAAGGTTGCCCGTAGGACGCAAACCTAGTTAGAAATGGACGGGATAAACATCATTATTTTGTTAAAAACTATTTTACTAAATATTTTGTTAGAAGGAGGATTATTTAAATTATATATATGTTGTCTAACCTCATCTATACTTAAAATTATATTATTATTTATTTTCTAACACATTTTTAAAATTTTCTTGAAACAGATGGCACGTACACGTCTTACGGCCCGTAAGTCCACTGGAGGATGAGTTCCCCGACACCAGCTGGTTGAACGCACTGTCGAGGAGGTGGACAACCCCGCCACCTACCAGACCCACGGGGAGTCCACTAGAGGCATGGTGGATCACCTTAGACACCTCCTTCGCTGTGCTGGTTACACCGGCAAGCTAGAGGTGCAGTACGACACCACTCGAGTCTCTCGCGTA
Source organism: Neostapfia colusana (assembly GCA_030760725.1). Lineage (NCBI taxonomy): Eukaryota > Viridiplantae > Streptophyta > Magnoliopsida > Poales > Poaceae > Neostapfia > Neostapfia colusana. The sequence goes on from JASWHV010000006.1 coordinate 6,897,435, forward strand.
GAACGCGATGAGTGGAAGTCGTAGGCAAGGATCTACTACGAGAACAAGCTGCTCAAGATCCACAATTCGCCAGCATGGAGGTCTACCATGGCAGAGGCTGAGAAGGATGCCACTTGGGAGGCAATCACTTGCCAGAGCTACACCAACCGTGGCCGCCTTGAGGGGACCCAATACATGTACACCCCTCGGCGACAAAGTGGAAGTGCGGTATTCAACTACGAGCCCATCCATGAAGGTTGTGACATAGTGCAGATGGATATGATCCTTCAGGTAGGAGTGGACGTCAGTACGAGGCTACAAAACTGCCAACAAGAGCTTCAAGACGTCCGTGACCTTCTGAAGAAGACGGAGGCCATAATGCGTGGACTGATGAGGATGAGGGATGGAGAAGTGAGTGATCTCTATGCTTCGGATGGAAACACTTGGACTCCGGACTCTCCATACCGTAGAGCAGCCAAACACCCTCATACTTCTCCAGCACCTGAGGCCTCCACAGCTGAGTCAGAGGCTAGCACTCCTGATGGTGATGGCGGGAACCCACAGGAGGATGCAAAGAACCCAGGGGACAACTAGGATAGGTTTCCTTATTTATGTAGTAACTCGTGTAGTACGCATGTATGTATTGTAATGACTAGTGTGTAATGGTTGATTAGTGTACTTGTTTAAGTTGATGATGTAATGTGTGTTAGTGTATGAACGTGAGTTGTGAAAGCTGTAGGCTTATGTTCACAACCTTGTTAGTGTATGTAAATATCTATTAAGGAATATAAATGCTTAGTTTGCTTCAACCATGATCATAAACAAGTAGGAACTTTTGTAACTCTTGTGTAGAATTGATGAAGTAAGTACACAACGTAATACACTTAAGAGAACATCTATACATTAAGTCTAAACATAGTCTTTCACAATAGATGGCAGGAAGAAGGAGACGCAACGAAGGGAACAACAACAACAATGAGGCTGCAGAGTTTCCTTTACCTGGATGGCAGCCACGAGTTGCACGTAGAGCTGATGGAGAGATCATACAACAGATGATGAACATGCAAAACCAACTCATTCAAAACTTGACACAAGTGGTGGCCAACTTGCAACAACCTCAACCACAATTTTAGAATGCACCACGTCAACAAAAGTTAAATGAGTTCCTAAGCACCCAACCCCCAAGGTTCGACAATGCTATAGAGCCATTGGAAGCTGATGATTGGCTCAAGAATATTGAGAACAAGTTGCAGATCATACAATGCCCAGGACGTGAGAGAGTACTATTTGATTCTCAACAACTATATGGATCTGCAGCGGACTGGTGGACGGCTTACAAAGAAGCTCATGAGGATCCATAAGGTATCTCATGGAATGAGTTCAAACTCGCCTTCTGCAATCACTATGTTACTGCAGGAGAAATTAAGAACAAGCGGAAGGAGTTCCTCAACCTGAAGCAAGGTAGCATGTCCGTGCGAGAATACCTTACCAAGTTCACACAGTTATCTCGCTATGCACCGGGAGACATAGACACAGATGAAAAGAAACAAGACTGTTTCATTGAGGGCTTGAACTCAGAAATACAGTATGCCATGTCTTCAAGTGACTATGAAAGTTTCCAAAAGATCATCAACAAGGCTTTCATAGTGGAAAGGAAAAGACAGAAGTTAGTTGAGGAGCGAAAGAGGAAAATGAATTGGCAAGGACAGTCTTCTAGCAGCAACAGTCGGCCCCGTTTCTCATCACCGCCGACGGGAGCAATGAATCGACCTATAGCTCCTAATCAGTTTCAGATGAGCTACAACCCTGCTGCTAGGAATCCAACATTCCAACCACAACAGCAGCGACAACAAGTGCAGCAACAACGTCCTGCTTTCCAACCTTGTCCTGCAGGGTCAAATCCTCGAAATGCACAACTAGGCAACAAAGCACCAATGAACAAGGTCACAGGGCAATGTTTCAACTGTGGAGAAACGGGACACTATGCCAACCGGTGCCCCAACAAGAAGCCACCTCAACCACAGAATCTTGTGCGTGGCAAGGTGAATCATGTGACTATGGAAGAAGCACAAGAGGCACCAGATGTGGTGATTGGTATGTTCTCTGCCAATACTTATCCTGCTACAATTCTGTTTGACTCTGGCGCAACACACTCATTCATAGCCAAGGAATTCATAACCAAGCACAACTTACCAATTACATCTATGAATCGACTGTTATTAGTAAATTCTCCTGGAGGAGAAATAAAGACAAAACAAGTATGTCCCAAGATAAAGCTAGGAGTTAATGGGGTAGATTTCCTTGCAAACCTCATTGTGATAGAATCACAAGGGATAGATATCATCTTGGGAATGGACTGGTTAACCAAGTATAAAGGAGTTATACATTGTTCAACGAGAACAGTGAAACTAACACATACGGATGGAACAAAGGTTGAGTTCACATCTATTCAAGTACCCTCTAGAAATGTTCAACTCAACAAGACCGAAGTAGTTATTGAGGACATAAAGGTGGTCAATGAATTTCCAGATGTATTTCCCGAGGAGTTACCAGGTATGCCACTGGATCGAGAAGTAGAATTCATTATAGAATTAGTACCTGGTACTGCTCCTATATATAAAAGACCATACCGGATGGATACCCAACAACTAGCAGAACTCAAGGATCATATCCGAGAGTTGTCGGAGAAAGGGTATATCCGTCCTAGTTCCTCACCATGGGGAGCTCCGGTCATATTTGTACCGAAGAAGGATGGAACCAAGAGGTTGTGTGTAGATTACCGTGCCCTCAATGAGGTGACGATCAAAAACAAGTACCCTTTGCCTCGTATTGAGGACTTGTTTGATCAATTAAGAGGTGCATGTGTATTCTCTAAGATTGACCTCCGTTCCGGATATCATCAACTAAAGATAAGAGAATCAGATATCCCGAAGACAGCGTTTGTTTCTCGGTATGGACTGTATGAATATACAGTTATGCCTTTTGGACTGACAAATGCTCCGGCATATTTCATGTACCTTATGAATAAGGTGTTCATGAAATACTTGGACAAGTTTGTGGTAGTGTTCATTGATGATATCCTCATATACTCAAAGAATGAGAAAGAACATGAAGAGCACCTGAGAATAGTATTACAAAAGCTAAGAGAAAACCAACTTTATGCAAAATTCAGTAAGTGTGAATTTTGGCTTAAGAAAGTTGCTTTTCTGGGACATATTATCTCCGAAGGAGGAATCTCAGTAGACCCAGAAAAGATATCTGGTGTGCAAAAGTGGAAGACACCAGAGAATGTCGGTGAAATCCGAAGCTTCTTAGGATTGGCAGGCTATTACCGAAGGTTCATTGAAGGATTTTCAAAAATAGCCAAGCCACTCAGAATAATGTTGGAAAAAGGAGCTGCTTTTGTATGGTCTCAAGAGTGTGAATCAAGCTTTCAAGAATTAAAGAAGAAGTTAACAACTGCCCCAGTCTTAGTTATGCCCGATATGGAGAAATCATTCTCTGTATATTGTGATGCTTCAGGGCAAGGGTTAAGATGTGTGCTTATTCAAGAAGGGCATGTTATTGCCTATGCTTCCCGATAACTTCGGAAGCATGAGAAGAACTATCCTACCCATGATCTAGAGTTGGCAGCAGTTGTACATGCATTAAAGTTATGGAGACATTACCTAATGGGTAAAAGAACTGAGATCTATACCGATCATAAGAGTTTGAAGTATATCTTCACTCAGCCAGATCTCAACCTTCGGCAAAGGAGATGGTTGGAGTTCATTAACGATTTTGATGTGGGAATCAATTACCATCCTAGAAAAGCTAATGTGGTTGCAGATGCCTTGAGCAAAAAGACACATGTTAACATGTTAACCATAAGAGATCTACAACCCCAACTTTGTGAAGAGTTCGCAAAACTCAACTTATGCTTGGTGAATCATACAGAAGCCATAGCAATGGAAGTTGACTCAACTCTAGAACAAGATATACGAAATGGTCAAAAGAATGATGAAAAGATCAAAGAAATCAAGGAGCTGATCAAAGAAAACAAGGCCTCGGAATTTAGAGAAGATGAGAATGGAATCATATGGCATGGTAAAAGAATATGTGTGCCAGACATCAAGGAAATAAAGAAGTTAATTTTAAAATAGGCTCATGATTCTGATTATTCTATCCATCCTGGAAGTACAAAGATGTATCATGATCTTAAGACAAGGTATTGGTGGTATGGAATGAAAAGAGATGTTGCAGAGCATGTGGCATTGTGTGACACATGTCAGCTAGTAAAAGCGGAACACCAAAGGCCTGCAGGGCTATTACAACCACTAAAGAGACCTGAATGGAAGTGGGAAGAAATTGGGATGGACTTCATAGTGGGTTTGCCTAGGACACAAACAGGGTATGACTCAATATGGGTGATAGTGGATAGATTGACCAAAGTTGCTCACTTTATTCCAGTGAAGGAAAATTATAACGGTTCCATACTAGCAGAACTGTATATGTCGAGAATATTCTGCCTACATGGTGTACCCAAAAAGATAGTATCAGATAGAGGTACACAGTTCACTTCAAGATTTTGGCAGAAATTACATGAATCCATGGGAACTCGACTAAATTTTGGTTCTGCATATCATCCACAAACTGATGGGCAGACAGAAAGAACCAACCAAATTCTTGAAGATATGCTCAGAGCTTGTGCACTCTAAAATAGTAGGAGTTGGGATAAGAATTTGCCATATGCAGAATTCTCCTACAATAATAGCTACCAAGCAAGTATGAAGATGTTCCCATTTGAGGCTTTATATGGAAGAAGATGTAGAACTCCACTATTTTGGGATCAAATAGGAGAGAATAAGGTGTTTGGACTTGAAGTACTAAAACATGCAGAAAAGAAAGTAAGAGAAATTCGCAATAATCTAAAGATAGCTCAAACAAGACAAAAGAGCTATGCAGACACAAGGCGAAGAGAATTAGTCTTCGAAGTGGGAGACTATGTGTATCTCGAAGTGTCACCCATGCGTGGACTAAAGAGATTTAAAGTAAGAGGGAAGCTGGCACCTCGGTATATCGGACCATTCAAGATACTGGAACGCAAAGAAGAGGTAGCATATCGTTTGGAGTTACCCTCTCGATTGTCGGACGTACACGATGTGTTCCACGTATCACAGCTCAAGAAGTGTTTGAGAACACCAGAAGAGCAACTACCAATGGATGAATTGGATGTACAAGAGGATCTTTCATATACCGAGTATCCTGTCAGAATTCTTGACACAATGGAAAAGGTTACCAGAAACAAAATAATTCGTATGTGCAAGGTTCAATGGAAACATCATTCTGAGGCAGAAGCTACATGGGAAAGAGAAGATGAACTCAAATCACAATTCCCTAATCTATTCCCTTTGTAAACCCCAATCTCGAGGACGAGATTTTTCTTAAGGGGGGTAGAGTTGTAATACCCGAATCCCTCACAAATGAAACGCAACCGCCTCTCTCTCTCCCTCCTCACTGCCAAAGGGGCCCCATGGGTCAGTTTCCTTCACCCTAACCGCAGCCCTCTTCTCTCCCTCTCTCATTTCCGTTCCATTATCGCATGTGAGAAAGAATTCGTCCATGAGCCAAATTTGCGGCGCCCCTTCCTCAACCGATGCCTCCAGAACCGTCGCCGCCTCCCCCCTACAAATACCCCCCGGCGCCGGCCATTTCTACCCTGAGAACCGCCCTGACTCCTCCCGATTTGAAAAACCACCCCAAAGTCGAATTCTTCGAAAACACTCGGAGATCCTTGATTCCAGTGACTCCTACACACTCCAACGACCCCTAGAGAGAATTCCCGATCAAATTCCCTGAGGAAAAACGACTGGGAAGCGCTGCCGACGAAGATCGCCGAAGATTTCCTACGGTCGCCGTCAATCACGCTTCTCCGGCCAAATTCAGTCCCCGAAACCACCCTAGGTGAGTTCCCTACCCTCTCCTCTTTCTTCTGGTGCAAGTAGATTAAGAATTGGTGGAGAAATCGGGAAAACCGAATGTTTCCGGCCACCGCCGCCGCTCGCCGGCGATCGCGCGGCCGCCGGACGCGAGGGAGAAGCAGTTAGGGCGACGTGGCGCAATCGGGAGCGTCCATCTCGCGTGAACGGTTAAGATTAGAAGGAGCGTACCGGTTCGGTTATTTTAAATCTGGGCCGTTGATCTCAGATCCGACGGCCCACATTCAATTTAGTTATAACCGTTGAGATTTTAACGCTTTAGCCCCTGGAGATTTAAATTAGTATGAAACAGTCCCTGTACTTTACACAATAAACCTTAGGCTTTATAGAATTTAGAAAATTCGCTGTAAACTAACTAAATAGCCCCTGTGTAGTTTGAAAATTAGCAAAAACATTCTATAAATGCATTTTGAACCCTAGAAAAACTGAAAGTATTACAAATTAGTCCAAATCAGATTAAAAGTCTGTTTTTAATTCTGAAAATAATCAAAATAGGCTAAATGATCTCTGAAAAATGTGGGAAATTTATTAACAGCATTGTTAAAACATTTTGAACAGAAAACAAATTCCGAAGTTAAAAATAATAACTTTCAGAGACTGAAAATATTTATTTGGTATTAAATTAATTCTGAAAAATCAAAATAAAAACAATATAGGTATTAGAAAATTGTAGAAATTTATTAAATAGCATAAGATTATTCTGTTCTATACTTTTCTGTATTTTAAGTTTCTGTAGTCCAGAATAATTATTTAAATGACTGAAAATGCATTTTTAGGTATTAAATAAATATTGAAATATAGATAAAAATAGTATATATTAAAGAAAAATTTTGGAAACTGTTCTAAATACTTAAATAGGTTCTGAAATGCAGAAAATAGAAATATGAGTTCTGAAAATCATTATAGTAATAATTTAAATGATTTTTAGGATTTAATTAATTATAAAAATGAACATATATACCTATAAAATTCTAAAATTTATTCAAATCATCTCACAAACTGAAAATGAGTGTTTGGCTGTGGCAATAGTAAAGTAGAAGGATATAGGTACCCCAATTGAAACTTATTTCATTCTAACCCACATGAAATGATATAAAAACAATAGGTGCATGTGTGTATTCAAACATATATGATTGTAATACATTGCTAGAATTCTTATGGCATGTTTGGCATTGTTTTGTGTGCATGTGTATGGACAGAACCAAACCAAGAACTATTTCATAATCTTCAAGAGCAAGAGTTTGAAGTAAATCCCTCTTCATTCAAAGGCAAGTGTTCCTTGACCACTTTGTTCCTATTCTAGGATGAATAGTTAGATTATTTGCATAATGTCTTTAATATGAAACCCAGTGTAGGATGTTTCCCTAGTTTTATTTCCTTATCATTCCTTGCAAAACCATGGAGGGAATTAGATAGGATTTGATGGTTATCATTTTATGTGCTTAGTCATGCTTAGAACTCTAGAAATGAATGAAACATAGTTGATAATAGTCTTGTGGATTATTTGAAAGACACAAGTGTGTGTCATGTTGTTATGAATCTAGACAGGCTGGTTGTTTGGTTGGTGCTTCATGCACGAGACTCGGGAATGAGTTAGTGCCTGTCTTAGGTTCTAAGGACCGGTTCATGGAACAGTTAACCTGGCTTTACAGTGCCACCACAAGACTGAGATGGGGCTGCTTGGCCAATTAATTAGGAGTTTGCCGGTATAGTATGAGTGTTTGGATGGTGCGGGGAATGGGAGTCCATTTTTGACTGCCCTGGGAACTGCAAGGCTCAAGAGGGGGCTTCTGTAGGGGAGGGTTACTCCCAGGAACTACAGCGGTGAAACCTCAGTGGGCTTGTACTTGCCGGTAGACCCTTTGTAAAGGCCATGTAGTGATCTCGTGATCGCACACCAAAGGAAGTGTGTAATGTGGCTTGCAACCACGGATATCAGGGAGGTTTCTTAGTCCACCTAGCAACAGGGGATGAAATCACTACTTGTGGGTAAAGTGGTACAATCTCTGCAGAGAACCAAATTGTCTTGACAGCCATGCTCACGGTCAAGAGCGGCTTGGACTTGTCCATGATTAGAGAAACATGGATGTGAGTCGAAAAGAGATTATTGGGTGGTGTAACCTAACATTAAATGACTTAATTATGATGATGGTGGGATTATCACTTAGTAAGATAGGTTGCTAATTAAAGCTAAGGCTTAGGATTAATGCATAGTGCTTAACCATGTTAGCCTTCCCTTGCTATTGGCCTTCATCATAACATTCTTTCCTACACTTGCTGAGTACCTTCGGTACTCAAACTTGCTTTTGTTGGATATCATATGTTGGCTCAGGTGCAAATGAAGATGTAGACTTCGATGAGGAGGACTTTGATCCCGAGGAGTTGTTCTAGGTTGGCGTAACCCCCGGGCAACGCCTGTGGATTGGAGGACCACTATTTAGACTTCCGCTGGTTGTAAATATTAGTGTGATAACACTTTTATTATTCTATTATGACATATGATGTAATATAATGTTACCGTTGACTTTGGCATGTAATATAATGATATTTCACTCTTGTCGGCACATGTATGACTTAACTGATCCTGGCATACATGTGAGTATACGCTCGGGTATTTCTTATGGAATATCGGGTGTGACACCCAGGCCGCCCTGTGGCCCTGTGTGGATGGCTAAGCCCTTATAAGTGATTTTCCTTTAAAAACAAATTCTAGAAAATGCTGTAAGATTGAAAAATCCATAAAAAATTGTAGAAAAATCATGAAAATGTGAAACTAATTTTGTTTGATTCCGAACAACCATATCTTTACATTGGATCATCTCTCTCTATATGAAAGTGCCAAGAATTTTGTACACAATTAATTTACACATAGATATTAGAGAATTAATTCTATAAGATCCATCCATTAGATAATTCTGTAACTTTGCTAGAAAATCATTTGCGTGCCCTTGTATACACAGAAAAAGTTTCATCCTTATCTGACCAATGGATAGTTGTAAATTAAATTATAATCTATGTGTATATATAGAGATTACATGACTTATGAATAAGCTGCAAAGATTTGAGTTTAGATCTTTTAAAACAATATCTGGGAGCTTACGAACGAAGTCCTCTATTATTTAAATAACGTTGAACAATCATTTGTATTATATTAGCATCCATGTATTAAATTACTAATAGAACATTTTGTATGTGTGTATGCATATATATCGGTAGAGCACGAGACAAAGATCGCCAAGGAGCTTAACTCAAAGGACACGACGAGTGACTTTATTTCTACTAACTTTATCCCCGAGCAAGGAAAGCCCCGGTTTACATTAGCCTTTTTATAAATATTTCCTTTTTACATCAATATGTGCTTAGTGTTATGTGATTGTGCATTAAGTTCTAGGATTTAGGTGATACTCCACTTCCATGGCTTATAAATCCCTATTAGCTCAGTGGGTAGATCGGCTATGTGATTATTTCTTGCTATGCTAATTAGATATATCGAATGGTAGAAGTCGGGTAGTCAGAAACTACTCGCGAGTTATAAGATTTCTTGGAAATATGGGTATGACAAGAGTTCTTGGATCACAATTAATAAAGGTAGACTGAGCAGGTAGTAGGAAGCAACGGGACATGATCCTGTGTAAGTAGTCCTGCCTGTGTTGCTTAAGGACCGTGTCGTAGTCGGCCCTGTTGAACAAGTATTGAATGTATCTGTAGCATGCTAGTGATATGGGCACTAGTAAACCGATGTAACTTGGTCGCCCTGGATCCCGACAATCATTCCGCCGACCTTGATCAGGTGTTGAGAGGGCTGTAGGTAATCTGCTCACGGAGATCGTCCCGGTCAGACATCTCGAGTAGGGAACCCTCTGTCCGGGCCGACAAACTTTTTTGGAATTTGGGGTGTCTTGAGAAAGGTTTCCATGTACGAAAGTTGCAAAGTGCATCGTATATGACCTCGGGAAGTGCGTACGTGTCATGCTTTCTGGTTTCTCTTGCAGGAATAAAAATTGGTTTGAATCACCGTCACTCAAAGATAATGAGTACCGCTTGTTCGCTGCGTCGTCAAGTAGTAACAAGTTGAAATTCCTATTAATATGGTCAGGTCCGAAATCAGATCAATTGTTGCTATGCAAACTTGAGTGCTTAGGTTAGCTGCCAACTAAATTTTATTCTTTTGTGCCACAAAAATGCTGCTATTAATTTGCTAATTAAGGGCACACAGTTAGGCTTCTTTTATGCAAAACAGCCCCTACTACCAATGTTTCCACTCCATATTAGTAGAGGTGCTAGAGAGCCTTTTGATGGGTAAGTCTTGCTGAGTATTAGTTGCTCATGGTTTGTTAAATTATGTTTTCAGGTAATTATGAATTCATTCCTGATGATAATATTGAAGGGCTCCCGAATAAAGTGCTGCCATTTGAGGGTTGGACGGTTCATTGGGAACCTAGCTCGCCGCAAGAGTGAATGATGTGATACTAGAGTGACATATCATTTGGCTCGCTACGTTGCTACCGCCTGAGTCTATGTATTCGTCGAGTTGTAATATCTAGTTGTGTCTCCGTTATTTCCAAACTCTGATTCAAAACTCGCACTCTGATGTAATATAACTAAGTGAACCCCATGTTGTAATATTTTCATATTATTATATCTGAGCTGTTCGGTGTCCAGTGTGTGGCACCACTCAACTTGATCCTGGTTGTCGGAACTCCGGTCCTCACATCTGCACGCCGCTGCTGCCCCGCCGCCCGAGGCTGCCCCCGAGGTCCCATTGCCTCCCTGAAGCTCCCTGGCGCCGCCGCCGGCCACCCCCCGCATCGCCCCTGGCCTCCCTCGTGTCGTGCTGCCTCCGGACTCAAGTAGTTGTTCTTTTTTGGTGTTTAATCTATGTGAATTGCTTGTATTAGTGTTTAATTGCATTGTAAGTTTAGTTGTTTTTAATTTATGTAAATTTCTTGTTTTGTGTTTAATTGAACTGTAAATTTAGTTGTCTTTAATTTATGTAAATTTCTTATATTAGTGTTTAATTACATTATAAATTTAGTTGTCTTAATTTATGTAAATTGCTTGCATTAGTGTTTAATTGCATTGTAAATTAAGTTTTCTTTAATTTATGTAAATTGCTTGTATTAGTGTTTAATTGCATTGTAAATTTAGTTGTCTTTAATTTAATGCCAACTAAGCTCTCTTACGTACCAACTGAGCTTGCCATCGTAAATAAGCCATTATCGTTTGATTAAGTTATTTACGACGGCTTATGGCTTAATTATGACGGTATCGGCCATCGTAAATGGATCTGATTCTTGTAGTGAAGGTCGTCAATGTATACTTCAAGGATATAACCCAACAAATCGTGGAAGATCAAATTCATGGCCCTTTGTACGTTGCACCGACGTTCTTCAACCCGAAGGTCATCACAATCCATTCAAAGAGTCCCTCGAACCCCGGGCAACAGAATGCTGTCTTCGATGTGTCTTCCTCAGCCATGAAGATCTTGTTGTACCCCACATTACCATCCAAGAAGCTGATCATCTTGTGTCCTGAGGCATTGTTGATCAACACGTCGGTAATGGGCATGGCGTACTCATCCTTGGGTGTACCCCGGTTGAGATCTCAGAAGTCTTTGCAAATCCCTAGTTTCACTATGTTTTTCTTTTTTACCGGGACTATGTTTGAGACCCACTCGGCATATCTACAAGGTCGAATAGAATTAGCTTTGAGTAGACGATTTACCTCTTCCTTGATCTTGTCCTGTATGGTCGGGTTAAATCATCTAAAAGGCTGCTTATGAGGTCTAAAACCTAGCTTGATCAGCAACTTGTTCCACCAGGTCTAGGCTGAGCCCTGGCATCTCGGTGTACTCCCATGCAAAGCAATCCATGTACTCTTTGAGGAGTCTACTCATCGCTTCCTTCCGAGCACACTCAAGATTCATGTTGATGAAGGTTGGCCAATGTGTCAATCCATCCCTGAGGTTCACCTATTCTAACTCATCGACAGAAGAAAACCCTTGTCCAAGTTTTCCCAAATCAGCAAGGTCTTCAACAAGTTCGCCCATATCGTTTTTACCTAAATGATATCGCTCGGTTTTCTCCTACAGCAAAGTTAAATGGCCTTTTTTTATCTAACATACTTAAGTTACAATGCTAAGACGAGTGATATCAGTTAGCTTCACGCATACAGGTACAAACCCATCCTTTCCAACACTTACAAAGTCCTAGTCGGTGAGGTCTCTACTCGTGAAACATCTAATGTCATCGTGTTGGAGGTCGGACGACTTGGCCATCTCTACACAAGCCGAGTTGTCAGCTTCAACTAACTCTACTTCTTCGCTAACCCAGAGGCACTGGTGAAGTGTGGATGGCACACACCTGTTGGCGTGTATCTAATCTCGCCCAAGAAGTAGATTGTATCTACTCCGAACGTTGACGACAATGAAATTTGTGGGTATCGTCTTGCTTCCTATGGTACGTTCCACGTGAAATACCTCTTTAGCCTCTGTTGGGTCTCCAGCAAACACACTTAGCGTCATGTTGGTCTTGATGAGATCATCTTCCCGATAACCAAGTCTCTCAAACATGGTCACGAGCATGATGTTTGCCCCAGCTCCTCTGGCAAACAACATGCACCCAACTGGTGTTCCATCAACATGACCACGGATGTAGAGGGGTTTCATGTGTTGTCTGAGCTTCTCTAGTTTTTCAAATACAACATTCTTGGCTCCTAGATCAAGCTCAGCTACCTCAACCCCCGGGATGCAAAACTCAGCCGGTAGATGGAACACCATGTTTACTTAAACCTGGTTTTCATGCTTGCCCGCGATGTCTTCTTCTGTTTCATCGTTTCCATCTTCCTTCGGGGCAATCCTCTTCTCTTTCCATATCTTCTTGGTGATCATTGGTCTTTCTTGGTTGAACCAATGATCCCTTTGCTCCTCCATCCTTCTCTCAGCAAGTTCAAGAGCTCTAAGTCTTTGTAGACGCCTCTTTTGAGTCTTGTTGAGCCATGTGGGACGCCATTGGGGTCCTGGCTTTGTTACCGGAACCACTGTCTTGATCGTGTCTTGTTTCACCTGCCCTAGCTTCATGTCCCACCAGCTGAGTCGTTTTGGATCTGTCTTAGAATGGCCGGTTGATGTCATAGGTTGTTGAAGTCATGGACATCAACCGGCCTTTGCACCTTGTTTTTGGGTGCTGGTGTTTTGTCTGGACCAACGATGATCCTTCCTTCTGGAGACACCAACCGAGAACACTTGACAGGAGGTCCTGGATCACGTCTGGCCCTCTCGGTTTGGTTTACACCAGCACCGGTCCTCACATTGGAGTTCCCTGCCTCGTGTCGCTTACCTGAATCTCGCTTGTCGCCTTGGCCTTCACTTGCCGAGTTACCCGAGGTCAAATTACCTTGGATCACGCAAGGTACCGACCTGATCATCAACACTTGTTCACCCAGACTTGTGTTTTTCTTGACACGTGCTTCTGTGGTGAGGTGGGAGTATCAGTACCATCTAAAGGTTTTTGTTTTGGTTTCCAAGCTGTGGTGCTGTGCCCATGCCCTTCTGTACGATGCTTTCGTATCTGTGCTCCCCGAGCCCCTTGGGAGGACAATTCATCTTGAAAAACTATCGGCTTCCCAAGGAGCCAATAGTTCCCGGGTCATGTCCCCCGAGCCCCCTGGGAAGGCTGTTTAACTTGGAAAATCATTGATTTTGCTATATGCCGATGGTTCCCAAACCCTTTTCTGCAGAGAGTGCTCCCAAGACTCCCGTTGAGTATGTCGAGGGTCCATCACACTTGAAGCCTCTAAGCCTGTGGAAAGCACTTCTCTCTTGCCTCCTTCTCAGGTATTTTCCGATTACAAACTTGTAAGTTGGCTTCACCACAGTTGTCTTCTTCGATTCATTGAGTTTCCATACACCAACTTTGAGGTTTCTTGGCTTGATCATCCTATTGCAAAGATCATCGGACACGATCACATCTTTGCCTTTCATTGTAGCTGCTTGATCAGTCCTCACGAGGATCTTCTTCCCCTCAAATCTTACCATGGTAACGAAAAAGGGGTCGATGTCGAGCTTCATTCGGTGCCTATCACCGAGTGTCAAACATTCTTCATTGAGAGGCGATTGTACCTGTTGACGGAAGGAGTTGCAATCGTTAGTAGAATGAGAGTATAAGTCCTGCCACTTACAATAGCATTTGTTGGCTAGCTGCTCAGGTGGTAGGATAACATGGCCGTTCTTGAGCTTGATCACCCGGTTTTGCAAGAGCACGTCGAAGAGCTTATCGCACTTCGTTACGTAGAAGGTGAACTTTTTCTCCTCCTTCTTCCCGGGGCTGGGATTCAAGAATGTACAAGCTAGAGGCTTGTTCTTGTGGTTTTCAACCCACTCGACAACACAAACGTCCATTTCCTCCGCGCTGGCCGAGTCTTCCCCGAGGTTGTTAATATGTTGCTTTTCTCGGTCCCTGTGGTTGGTTTCTTTGAACATGCCTGTAAAAGTCCCAAAAACTTGTAAATGGAAAACTTGAGCTATGAATAAAGTTGAGTTTAAATCCAAGAAATGGGACTTGCAAAAACTTTTGTTAATCATATAAGTGTTGGTATGTGCAATAGGATCTTAAACTCAGTTTGAACCAAAAGGTTCACTTCAAAGAGAAGAGAGCCATTTTCAAAAAGGAAAAAAAATCCAAACTGTTGTTTAAGAAGTGGTATTTGCAATGGCCAACTCAAAAAACAGAGGACATATTTGAATTCCTCAGGTCCAAATTATGAGGGAGTCAAATTTTGAGAAAATTTAGAGGTGCTTTGATATGATTATCAAAGGGGCCTATGAATTGCTTTGAAATTTGAATTTAAATTTGAACTGAAGAACACCATGTCACAATTCCAAAGAGCTTTTGAATCTGGGCTCTTCAGGATTCGAATTTGCTTTGTGCCAAATTTGGAAGATCTTTTGGGGGAGGAGCAGGGGTGGACCCACTTGCCATTGAGCCAAATAGACTTGCTCCTTAAGTCTCTCTGGCTGTTCACTGGGGCCCAGTTGTCTGCGAGAGGGAACCATGGTCTCTGTTTCTCCTCTTCCGAGCGCGTGACAGCAGCAGCACAGCGGCGACAGTGCAAGCGCCTGAGGCTTCCCGGCTGTCTCCACGAGTGAACCGCCTCGATTGCGATCGACTCAAATATCCCCGCCGGCCACAGCCCGGTCACCCGCTCCTCGCAACGACAGCGCACTTTTTCACTCGAACACTGCCTCCCCGAGCGGTTTCTTCCCCGACGGCGTGCGCTCGATCGGTTCACCGCAGGCCGGCTATACCACGCCGCTGCACACCGCGCTGAACATCTACACAGAATCGCCAGGCCTCACTGAACATGGCTGACGCAAGGCACCGGTGCTAAACCCACAGGAACCTCGGCGTCGAGCTCAGTTTGTCTCCACGGCACTGAGTGAAGCCGCAGTTGCAAGGATCCGTCGCCCGGCCACCACAGAGCCTCTTCCCTCGAGTTGCAAAAGCAAAAAGGTCCGCCGATACCCCTACTCACTTCACCGCAACCCCGGCTGCCTGTCATGGACGGTGCTCACCGAAATTTCATTTTGCCGTTGACATGCAATAATAACCGAGGGGAGAAAACCGGCAAATTCGTCTCACACGTCGAACCACTCCACAAAAAACGTAGCATACACCTTCTATACCTCCGTGCGCGCCCATAGGATCAAGAACCAATGAGAACCATCGAGCAAAGCCGCTGTTCATCGAGTTTTTTGATTTTCGCCGGATTTTGACCTAGCCCGACGGTGAGGTCATACTCCTGGCGAGTTTCAGCGAGATCGGAGGTTGGATCCATGTTCTCCTTGGTGCAGTGGTACTGTACGAGCAAACGGTGACGTGTTTAGTGCGGTATTGCGCCCTAGCGACATCGCCGGAGATCCCACAGCCACTATCGCCGTCGCACCTAGGTTTCCGGCCATCGTCGGTCTGAGATAAGCCCGGCAACATGTTCCTCGCATGAGAATATGTGGGGGCAGCGAGAACCAGCAAGCTCCGAGCACCGGAACCCACTCCCGGCGAGAGCTCCGGCGAGCTCGGCGGCGCGGGAGCGCGGGCTGCTGGAGGAAGACGAAGACGGGGGCTGCCCACGTGTCAGTCTCTGTTACGAGGGGTTAGATCTTCTGTTGCCTCAGATCGAATTGTGGCAACGCGGGAAATACTCTGGCCCGTGTGGCTCGGTTTCCAGCAGGCGACACGTGGCCCTGTGGCCCGCAGTCAGAGTTTAAACAATTCTCGGTTAATTTGAATTCCACTTTAATTCAAACTTTGGAGAGCCATAACTTTGTGTAGGAATGTCCACAAATTGTGAAACAAATTTTGTTGGATTCCTCTCAAAGAGTACTATCCAGGGGTGCAGCCCAATGTTTATGAAAATCCTTGGATTTGGCTCATTAGTTCATTTAAGGAAAATAATGTAGAAATTTTTACAGGAGTTCTGTTTATTGGAAAATTCCCAAATTTGGATAGAGCATTCTTCCATAATTCCTTGAACTCCAGTAAAAATTTCAGAGGCATTGGACCTCATTTGCTTGGTCAAATGATGTGTTCATTCCTTATGTCTCTGAAAAATGGGAAAAATGAACAGAGACATTTTCAGCTTTCTCCCAATCCTTCTAAAATCCATATCTCCATGTAGGAAACTCCAAAAATAGTAAAACCAATTCCTATGGACTAAGGACATTTTGTACTTCACAAAAAGTCTACTTTGAAGCATAGGAAAGCTTAATATCCAGGGGGTAAAGGCAGATTAGTGAAAACCACATAAGGATTTGTTGTGCTCACATGAAGCCATTTTATGAGCTCAATTTTTGCACACTGCCTAAATACCTACCATAGAATATGTGGTTAAATTATCAGCTTCTTTGGACCTGTGGAACTTGAGCTACCATCTTTTAGGTTTGAGTGTTCATATAATGGACTTAATCACATGGTGATTACTAGTATCTCTTTTCACCCTAGCTTTCATCATCTCTAAGGTTGTAGATCCAACAACAGAAACCTTGCTGTTGTTTGTCCCTTTTAGGTGTGAGTTAACTTGTACAACCGCTTTGAATCATTTTCTAAATTGCTTTTGAATACATGTGCATAAATCATCTTAATAGCACGTGACGTCGACGTTCGACAAGGACTCAACTCCGCAGCGAGGATCTCCATATCGTGACGAGCTTGGCGGATTCTCCGGAGGAAGACTAACTCCTAGCTTCTAACAAAACCGTTGAGCAAGGCAAGCCCCGGTTTGCATATCGCTACCATTTTAAATTTTGCTTTACTACACATCATGTTTATTAGACTTGATCTTGTGCATTATGTCTAGGATGTTTGAAACCCACTTGCATGGCTATTACATCCCTGAGTAGAAGTTTTAGTGTAGGCTTTTCCTCGTTGTAGATGCTAGGCTAATGTTGTAGCTAGCTCGGTAGAAGTCGAGTAGTAAAAAGCTACTCGCGAGAAAGTTCGAGTAATGGAGTTACTCGCGAGAGGTTAATGATAAGAGCACCCTCATGAAAATGAGATAGGGACGGAGATGTTCCTGTAGTATGGAGCGCCCAAGGTTGGTCTCGACCTGCGATGGGTGTGACAATGCTTGAGACCACGTTTGGCCTGGACCGGGATGGTTAGGCAAATGTGGAGGTTGGTTGTAGCCCCGTCCGTGTCGGTTAAGGACCGTATGTATGCGGCCCTGCTGGACAAGATTGAGCTGTACCGGATATATAGTGGGGTATGGGACCCATGAAACCGATGTAACTCGACGGACCGTGATATAGAAACTCATCCTTCGAGTGGAAATGGCATTGAGAAGGCGGGAGGTGTAAATCCTTTAGCGGGCAACTTCGACGTGTCCGCGTGGAGGACCATCCTGCTCGGCGCAAAACATTTTTCTATGTCAGGGTGTCGTGTGAAAGGTTGCTGCATACAACGTAAGAAAGAGCTCTTGAGAGAGTCTTTCGAGGCGGGTGTATGTGTCGTGTATTCCGGGTTGTTATTGGTTCGAATCACCGTCGCTCGCAGAAGAGGATTGAGCATACTTGCCCACTGCGCCGTGACGTAGTAAGAAGAGGAACTAAGTCTCTTAACTTGTTGTTTGTGGATTAATCACTGTATTGGAACCTTGACTGAAGTAGATATAGGGCCAACTAAATTTCATTTCCACCTTAAGCTAGCAACATCGGGATAAGCATTTCTTGTTTGATTGTAGACTTCCGATGTTGTGAGGCGTGAGGACCACTAAAATGATGGCTATAATAATCTGAATATAAGGATCAAGTTTAGTCAAGCTTCATTTTGCAAATTCCTGTTCCTACTATCTTACTACCCCTGCATTTAGAATTACATGTTTAGGAGTGACGGTTAAGTCTTGCTGAGCCTTAGTGCTCACGGTTGCTTCTGAGTTGTTTTGCAGGTAACAGGATGCCTGCTATGAAGAGGGTTGTTTGGTGAGACGATGAACCTCACAGTTCGTTCCACTCATCGGAAACCTAGCCGCTGCCTTTCTTTGGTGAAGCTAGTAGGAAGCGTTCACGGGCTGAACGACTTCTCTTCGGCGTAGTTAGGGTCGAGAGTGAGTAGATTGTCCAGCTAGTTTTACATTCCGCTGTGTGTGTACTTATGTTGTAAAAGAACTTATCTTGAGTAACAAAATGGTTCCGTTATGTTCTTGAGCCTCTTTTCGTGCATGCTGTTGGGTGCCGCATCGCACGGCACCGCCCACTGCGATTCCCGGGCCTCACAATGCCATGTGATTTGGCTTCTCTGGCTAGGTTCTCATGCACCACAGCTCGCTGTAGGACTTGGTTGACGTCTCCAAACTCGACACCCTCCATCTTCTCCCCGAGGTATGGTAGGAGTCCTGCAAATGCTAGATCGGACAAGTCCTTTTTCCCTATGGTTAGGCTAAAGTATTTGTTGTGTGTCTCCCTAAACCTTGTGATATAGTCGGTCATGAGTTTTCTTTACTCTTTCTTAACTGTTGTTAGATGAAACAACCTAAGCTTGGTTTCTCAATTGTTGGAGTACTCGTGAATTTGTTCTAAACATGGCCAAGTGGTGATAGAGTTGGAAGGTAGTGATGTGAATCAGTTAAAGGCCGTGTCGGTTAGTGATAAGGGGAACAATCTGACCTTGTGTATGTCTGTGATTCCTATGTCGCTAGATTGGATAAGGATCTGGCTGATGTGCTATTGAGTGGTTTTTGAATCCTCTCTGTACTTGGAGAAGTCAGGCACCCTAAACACTCTGGGATACGGGACAATATCAAAGTAGTCGAGGTAAGGTTTTTAATAGGCTCTGACGTATCCTTTGGTGATTACCTCGAATTCCCTGAGCATCCTAGTTTCTTGATCCCTAAGATCTTTGTGTGGAGCATTGGGAGGGTCAGGCAAGTTCCAAGGTGCAACTTGTGGTTGTGCCGGGGGTAAGAACGCGTCGGGCACAAGCCCGAGCAGTACACCACTCTCAGTGGAAGGTAAGGCAGGACCATATGCAACGGTTTGGTAGTATGGTTGTTGTATGTTTGCGACGGATTGCCTGGCTGGGATGAATGGTGGTGGCAAGAAAGATGATGTGTTGCTAGCTACGTTTGTTGTCGTGCTACTCGCGTTAGGATCCAAGCGTTTTCCCCCACCTCATCCTGGAGTTGTTGTATAGTAGATCGGATCTGCCGATGTAAGTTCCTATTTATGTTTTTCTCAACATCAGTCTTGAACGTGTCGATCAAACTCTTGAGCCTATCCACTACCATAGATGCCATCTGCTCAATATCCTCGTCATACTTGCTAGGTACCGACACATATACAAGGTGTACAAGATCTTCGAGGGAGATTTGTGTGCTTACCTTGTGTGTAGATGCTTCACGTGTGTCGGCCTTTTGGACAATGCCTCCTCGAGTCTTTTGGAAGCATGCCAACTTGGACTGTAGGCATGCCATCTTCTCCTCTTGGATCTCCCGCTCCAGCTCCTCTTTGATGCGCTCACGGTCCTCCTGCGAGATATCTTTGAGTTGCACGTCGATGACATTGCTCACATCAACGGCCTTGCCCTCGGCTTTCCTCCTAGATGCATCTGCCATGTTCTTCACGAGTCGATCAGTAAGAAAGTGTGCCGATCGTCGAGTAGGAGCGTAGCTTGATGCAGTTGATATCGCTCCCCAGCAGAGTCGCCAATTCTATTGGTGAAAAGATCGTCGGAATCACCTGTTTCGTGATGAATCTCGGTGTTAGTCACCGAAACTTAGATGAACGTGAGGTTTCTGCGGTATAAACTTGATAAGTATCACTTTCATGGAGAGAAACCGGATACTTTTCTCGGCAAAGCACCAAAGATCTATAAATTATGCCTAAGAACTACGAAGAACTAAAAAACGAGCAAAGAACGAAAGTTTTTTATCGGAATTCGGCTTGTTATTCCCGACAGAGGGCTCCCTTTTATAGCCTTGGTACAAATCTTGACGACTCTATCTATTTTAAGGTTAAATTAAGACTCCCTAATTTTTATCTTATCTCTAAGGCACGTATATATAAAAGTATCATGCAAACACCTTCTAGAACATTGACACGATGAAAACATGAAAATGTACATAGTTTGAATCCACCCGAGAACTACTAAGTCTTGCTCCGACCTTTGCATCTTGCGGTTTAACTGGTTTATGTGACGACCGCGAGGTAAACTTGGTTTCCTGAACTGGACCTCCACCTGGGTGCCTGCATCTTGGGTTTTCAAAGGTAAAACTGCCTCCCGCAAGCTGATCCTTGGGTTTGGGTAGGTTCTCTTGTTGGGGTCGTTTGCACCTTGAGTTTCCAAGATAAAAGACCTCCCACAACCCGTTTTTTGGTGTCTCCCATCTACAAAACACACAAACATTTTTCATACCCAACAGAGTGTTTGGTCGACGACGTCGATGGTCGCATCATCCAGCAGTTGTAGAAAGCCGCCATCATCTGTAACGGACTCCAGGCTTCTAAAATGGAAATCTTGGTGGGGCATGAAAACAACGTCGACCTCAAGCACGTCATCGGGGGTGGTGACGAACTCGAGGCTGCCAAAATGGAGCTTCTCACCGGCGCGGAAGCTTGAGCTCATGAAAGCCATCTCGGAAGGAAGCAAAAACACGAAGCGGCCCCCTACCTGGCGCTCCAACTATCAGTGTTTTTACCACTGGCTAGTAATAGAATGCTTCGTGTTTTATGTTCGGATGAATAGCTAATAAAGACTGATTTATACTGGTTCGGACAACGTGTCCTATGTCCAGTCTGGGGTGTTCATCAGCCTTGTATTTGCTTAGGCGGTTCTAGGAACCGTGGTTCCAAGAGAGACTTCCACGTGTGCGAGAGCGAAGTTAAAGTCTAACTGTTGTGTGCGTGTGAGATGTTTCGCCGTACGAGGGGAGGTTCTGGACCTCCTCTTTTATAGGCCGGATGACTATACCTACCGGTCGCCTCCTCATAAATAGTATGGGGGTTTACACGCTGCATCAGTGCCTTAGGCGGCTCAAAGCGGTACATGAGCAATGAGTACACCTGCTCCTGCATAGTCTACGGTCTACATCTACTTTCCGTCCCTGTACACCCGCCCCGAGCGGAATGGGACGGGTGGTGATGATGGCCCGGCATCGTGCTTGTCTTGTCGTGCATGACCTCCCACTCCATCTTGAATTCCTTATGCCGTTCTATCACATCAATATTTAAGCCTCCCACCTGCCTCCGGTGCGGGCTCTAGCCCGACTCGCTCCATCCTCCAGCCTTGTTGTCCGGGCTTGAAGGTCGGACATTTCTTCTTTCCTTGGGGGTCAGCTGCTTCCTTGGGGTCATACCTCCTGGCGACATCTTCCTAAGTTTGCAGCACGGGCCGAGTCTCGCGCATCCGCGTGTCTCCACGCGATTGGTTAGCCGGTTGCCCCTTGGGTACTCAGGGTACGTTACCCCGTCAGAATTGTTTTCCAAATACCACTAGAGTTTTAAGCTCCACCGATACCAACCAAGTCAAGAAAATACTTCAAATTTGTGCTAGATAATGGCTTTGTAAGCATGGCTGCAGGATTTTCATTTGTATGTATCTTTTCTACAATAATCTTGCCTTCAACAACAACATCACGGATGAAATGGTACTAGATATCAAAATACTTGGTCTTAAATTAGTACATGGCATTCTTAGTCAAACAAATAGCACTGTGACTATCATAATGAACCTTATAATGACATCCTGTGAGACACCAAGTTAAAAAACAGGACGACACATCCAAATAGCTTATTTAATCCCTTCAGCGACTGCAACATACATGTGATGCCCGATTCAGTGAAAACGGAACCCAGCTAATGCATATGTGTGCCCAGGATGTTCATCAGACATATACCTGTAATCCACAAACTGAATTCAGAATATAACCACGAATAAATAGGGTTTAAGTATTTTATTACAATGACTCATGAATCTCTAACTTATTTAGCAGCAGAAGTCTCTAAACGATAGCGGAAGCAAAACTAAACAGCAGCGGCTCCATCTTCAACACCACAGGCAAGTTGATGGTAGTTTGCACGCCTAGTACTCCACATGATCTTCGAAGTACTCTTCTCCTGTTGTGGATGTTTGTATGATAATGCAAGGGTGATTACATGTCGTACTCAGCAAGTGCGGGAAAAGTATGACATGTAGCTTACAACAAGGTAGGAATAAAAAGGCTCATTGCGGAAAGCAAAGTTTATTTCACAAACATGATAAAAACAGCAACTATGTTTAAGTGAATTTAATCCCAACATATATTTAAGTAAAACAGCAACATACCTCCTTCATAATTCACCACTTTTCATGTCTCAACCAACCATTAATCTTTCTCAACTTTATCTCATGCTCTTAAAAACCATTTCATGTTCATATCCATCTCATAATCATATAACCGAAAACAAAACTCATTGTCATGACTCAACAGTCCCGAAACCAATCCCAATAACCATACCATAACCATAACCAAATAACCATCCCAAGTTTCCATCCCAAATCTCCCTCTAATCATGTGAGTTGGCCAGGCGCTTGTGACCGTAAGCACGGCTATCTTGATAGTTTTACACTCTGCAGAGGTGGCACCACTTTTACCCACAAGTTTGTGATTTCGTCACCCGTTGGCGACTGCAGAACCTCCATTATACCAGTACACAACCGTCGGTGTATGACCAAGAGATCACAAAATAGCCTTTACAAAGGGGCTACTAGATGTATGGACTCACTAAGGTTTCACCAGCAAGCTCGAATCACCATTCTCCCACCTACGGGCCCCCTCTTGTTCCTTGCAGTTCTCAAGGCAGTCCTCTTTCGACTCCCATTCCCCGCACCTTCCACGGTCCATAACAATCTAGCAACTTACCTAATTAGTCAGTTAAGCGCACCCATATTTGGCCTTGTGGTGGCACTATTTTCTTGGCATGTGCTGGCATGAACCGGTCCTTAGATCTACAGCAAGTAAACCACCATCTCATTCTACCACATCCACGAGCCAAGCTTGCCTAGATCTCCCCCGATTCTATGCTCATTATTATCATCAAGTTCTCATCATCATTATTCATATGAGTGCAGTACTTAGACATGTTCTACTTTGCCTTCCCGTATCCCGTAGCTTAAGCGAAGCAAAAAGGGAAAACGACCATACCCGACTCATCAACTTTCCCGGCGACAAGGTTGGTCAACAAAACTAGTAAACTCCTATAAAAGGGTGTCCCATCAAGTTGACTCAAGCATACACATTTTTGCAAAACCAAACAGTTTTCAAAACATAGGATCAATATGGTCAAGGGGCACTTGTCTTGCTCCTGTGGCTCTTGTTGCTCACGTTTTTCGAAGTCTCGGTACTGTAGTTCTTCGTAGATGGCTTCCTGAGCTTGTCCTTCTACTCACGACCATGCACATACAAAATTTATAGCAATCAAACATCATGCACAAACTTTACTCAAGATGCAATGGTGCAAATCCTATGATGCTGTTTTATTAGACCAGTTTGTACGTGTTCTCGTATGTTTTACTGGGCTTGCATGGGGTTTTATGGTGAACAAGAGTGTAAGGATCAAGTGTGGACGTGGTGATGATCTTGACTCAAGATCTAGATCAATTCCATCATAAAAAACCGATCAACACGTGATCTGTCCACACGAAACAGCTTCTGTTCAAAGGGAACGAAGAAGACAGATGCAAAGAAACCGCGACGAGGTCGTAAGATGGGTACGAAGACCTACCTCACTTCTTTTTGGTGGCGGGGCCTTCCTCCTAGCAATGGCAGCAGTGATGATGAGGCGCGACAGCGCTCGTCGGTGGGCTCACCAGTGGGGCTCACCGGCGACTGAACTCCGGCAGGGGGTTCAACTCGGCGAGTTGGGTGCTAGGGCCTCTAAGTTGTCGACTTGGGAAAGGTGTTACGGCCAAGGGGGTTTTTGGGTTCTATTTATAAAAGGAGAAGAAGAGTCCTACTCCGATTGGATTTCAAATAAGATTCCTATTCAATTTGTTTTGGATCTTAACAACTTATCTCCAATTGATTTGGTGCGGTAGCAACGTGGAAATCGTGTCGGTTTCCTCAGTACCAGGTATTCCCGCGCGCACAGGAGAAAAACCTCTTAAGGATCTTGTCACCTCCACAGGGTGAGCTCCGGAGGCGCCACGTGTCCAGCGGGGGCCGGCCTCCCTTTTCCTCAGAGGCGAGCTCCGGGTGCGCCACGTGTCTGGCGGGCGGGACCTCCCCTCTCTTCAGAGGCGAGCTCCGCGTGCACCACGTGTCTGGCGGGCGGGACCTCCCCTATCTTCAGAGGCGAGCTCCGGTGGCGACACATGTCCAACAGCGTCGGACCACCCTTCTCCTCGGAGATGAGCTCTGTGGACGACACGTGTCCAACAGTGTCCGACCTCCCTTCTCCTTGGAGGTGAGCTCCGAGGACGACACACGTCCAGCGGGGCTGGACCTCTCGGAGGCGAGCTCCGAGGGTGACACGTGTCCAGCGGGCCGGACCTCCCGGAGGCGAGCTCTGAGAGTGACACATGTCCAGCGGGGTCGGGCCTCATCCCTTCCGCAGGGGTGAGTTCCGAAGTCGACACGTGTCTGGCAGGGCCGGACCTCATCCCTTCCACAGAGGTGAGCTCCGAGAGCAACACATGTCCCGCGGGGCTGAGCCTCGCTTCTCTACAGAGACTAGCTCCGAAGTCAACACGTGTCCAGCGGGGCTGAGCCTCGCTTCTCTGCAGAGACTAGCTCCGAAGGCGACACGTGTCCAGCGGGACCGGACCTCGCCCCTTCCTCAGAGGCGAGCTCCGAGCCTGCCACGTGGCCAGCAGTGCCGAACCTCACCCCCTCCACAGGGATGAGCTCCGAAAGCGCCAAGTGGCCAGCTGGCCGCGGGAAGTGTCGACAGCGCTCCTCGGCGAATTGGAATTGGCTCTTTTCAGATATCTTTCTCCCATTTTTATGATTCTTTCCCATTTCTATTTCTTTTATAATGTTTTTCTATATGAAATGCATGAATATGAAATTGAGGGTGTTACAAACCTACCCCGTTAAACTGAATCTCGCCCTCGAGTTTCGATAGAGTAGAGAATAGATGAGGGAATTCTGCCTTGAGGTCTTCCTCACGCTTCCATGTAGCTTCGCCTTCCGTGTGATGGCTCCACTGTACCTTGCACCATCGGATCACTTTGTTCCTCGTGACCCTTTCCTTCACGTCCTAAATTTGGACAGGGTGCTCTACGTAGGTCAGATCCTCTTGAAGCTCAAGCTCATCCATTGGTACTTGTTCTTCCGGTACTCTTAAGCACTTATTGAGTTGGGATACATGAAACACGTCATGCACGTCGGAGAGGTGCGTTGGGATCTCTAGTTGATAAGCTACCTCTCCTCGCTTTTTGAATACACCATGATATCATCGATGAAAACCACAACGAACTTTTCCAAGTACTCCATGAAGACCTTATTCATGAGGTACATGAAGTATGCGGGTGCATTCGTTAACCCAAAATACATAACGGTATATTCATACGAATCATACCGTGTTCGAAATGCAGTCTTGGGTATGTCGGAGGGCTTAATCTTCAGCTGGAAGTATCCCGACCGAAGATCAATCTTGGAGAAAATCCGGGCACCTTTCATTTGGTCGAACAGGTCCTCTATACAGGGCAGCAGTTATTTATTCTTGATCGTCACCTCATTGAGAGACCTATAATCCACACACATCCTTTGGGTCCCATCCTTCTTGTCTACGAAGAGCACAGGGGCTCCCCTCGGTAACGAGCTTGGGCGAATAAAACCCTTTTCTAGCTGCTCCTGAATTTGCTTGTTAAGTTCCACTAGTTCATTAATGGGCATCCTATATGGCCTCTTTGCTATAGGTGCAGTTCCAGGTACTAAATCAATGGCAAATTCAATGTCCCGGTCAGGTGGCATACCAGGAAGTTCTTCCGGGAACACATATGAAAACTCTTGAACCACCGGAATGCTTTCCAATGTTGCTTCTTTGACGTGGTTCAACTCTGCCTTCTCGGTTGCCGGTTGGGCTGACTCGAACTCAATACGAGTACTGTGCTCATTTGTCAACTGCACGCTCCTCTCAGCACATTGAATTACTACGTTGTGCTTGCTTAACCAATCCATTCCAAGTATTATATCAATCCCTCAAGACAATAAGGTTGGCAAGATAGTCTACCCTCCTTATTTTAAGGTTTACTTTCGGACATACTATATTAGTCCTCATCTCTCCACCGGGAGAATTAACTAACATAGTGTGTTTCATGTGTGATATGGGCAGATTATACTTGGCAACATGCTTGGACGATATGAATAAATGCGATGCTCCAGAATCAAATAAAACAATGGTTGGGTTGGAGTTGGCAAGGAACATACCAATCACGACGTCCTTAGCTTGTTGCACTTCCTCAGTGGAGACATGATTCACATTGCCACGAGTGTAGTTCTGCTGCCCACGGTTACCTTGATTAGCTCCTCCGTTCAGCCGTGGGTTCTGCTTTGGCGTGTTGGTCGGCTCTCCAAGGCCTTTCCTCGGGCATTGACTTGCAAAGTGTCCCGCCTCTCCGCATGCAAAGCATGCCTTGTTGCCCAAGACAGCAGGAACGCTGGGGCGAGGATGGTTTTGAGCATATGCGCTCATGTTGGGACGGGGCATAGAATGCAAAGGCATACGAGGTGCTTGCACAAAAAGACGTTGCTGCGGTGGTGGATTAGGGCGAGGTGGGTTTGCAGGGAGGAAAGTAGAAGCGGACGAGCCATACTGTGGTGCAGCTGGGAGCATAAAATGGGGACGTACATTGCTCCCTTGTGGCTGGTATGGCATCTTCCTCTTGCCCTCTTGCTCGATCTCACGGATCTTGCTCTCAACCACTATAGCTTTGTCAACGAGCTTCTGGAAGTTTGCATAATCGTTGTTGAGCAGCTGAACTTGGATCTCATTGTTCAATCCTCTCATGAACAAGTATTGTTTCCTTTGATCCGAGTTGACGTCCTCGGGAGCATACCTTAACAGCTGCGTGAACTTATTGAGGTACTCATTCACGCTCTTCCTTCCTTGGCGAAGACCTTCGAACTCTTGCCTTTTGAGCCTCATGACTCCAGAAGGGACGTAATGAGAGCGGAAACTCTCCTTGAACTCAGTCCAAGTGATAGTCTCCTGGTTGACATGAGCATTGCAAAGAGCGCCCCACCAATCAGCAGCTGCTCCCATAAGTTGGTGCGCGAAGAGAACTTTCTCCCGATCATTGCACTGAACAACAGTAAGCTTCTTTTCCATGGACTTCAACCAATCATCGGCCTCCATGGGATCATTAGCTTGTTGTTGTTGTTGTTGGCTTGCAGCTGACCCAAAGTTTGGATCATAGTTTGCATGAGCTGGTTCTGTATAGCCATCAACCATTCAATGTTGTTTGCATCAGCCCCAGGGTTAGCATTCTCAGGAACTTCATCGTGGCCATCCTCTTGTGGTTCATGGTTGCCACGGACGTTCCTCCTTTGACGGTTGGCGTTTTCCCTCACCATCTGTGTAACACCCTCAATTTCATATTCACGCATGCATTCATATTTCATATAGAGGAAACATTTTAAAAGAAGTAGAACAGGTGAAAGATAGCCGAAAAGAGCCAATTCCAGTTCGCTGAGGAGCGCTGTAGACACTTCCCGCGGCCCGCTGGCCACGTGGCGCCTTCAGAGGTCATCCCTGCGGAAGGGGTGAGGTCCGGCATCGCCAAACACGTGGCAGGCTCGGAGCTAGCCTCTGTGGAAGGGGCGAGGTCCGACCTGCTGAACACGTGTTGCCTCCGGGGCTTGTCTCTGCGGAGAATCGAGGTCCAGACCCGCAGGACACGTGTTCCCACCGGAGCTAGTCGCTGTGGAAAAGCAAGGCCCAACCCTACAGAACACGTGTCACCCTCGGAGCTCGCCTCCGGAAGGTCCGACACTGCAGGACACGTGTCACCCTCGGAGCTCACCTCCGGGAGGTCCGACGCTGTTGGACACGTGTCGACCTCGGAGCTCATCTCTGAGAAGAAAGGAGGTCCGGCATTACTGGACACGTGGAATTCTCGGAGCTCACCTCCGAAGAGAGGGGAGGTCCGGCTCTGACACGTGACATTCTCGAAGCCCACCTCCGAAGAGAAAGAGGTCCGGCTCTGACACGTAGCACTCTCGAAGCTCACCTCCGAATAGAGGGGAGGTCCGGCACTGACACATGGCGCATGCGGCGCTCGTCTCTGAGGGAGAGGGGAGGTTTCGCCCGCCAACACATGTCGCGCACGCAGAGCTCGCCTCTGAAGAGAGGGAGGTCCCATCCGCCTGACACGCGGCACAACCGAAGCTTGTCTCTGTGGAAAAGGGAGGCCAGGCCCCTGCTGGACACGTGGAGCCTCCGGAGCTTATCCCTGCGGAAGGACGAGAGTCTTAAGAGGTTTTCCTCTGTGTGCGAGTACCCGATGCTAAGGAAACCGACACGAATTCTTCCACGTTGAATACTGCAACCAAATCGATTAGAGATAAGTTGTTAAGATCCAAAAACAAATCAAAGAGGACTCTTATTCGAACTCCAATTAGAGTAGGACTCTTTTTGACCCCTTATAAATAGAACCAAAAAAACCCTGGCCGCAACCACGTACTCTTATTTTCCACCTCCCGAGCCGACAACTTAGAGGCCCTAACTCCCAACTTGCCGAGTTAACCCCTTCGCCAGAGTTTAGTCGCCGGTGAGTCGTCGAGGAGCTCCCGCTGCTGCCATTGCTAGGAGGAAGGCCCTGACATCAAGGAGAGGTGAGGTAGGTCTCCATTACCACCTTACAACGTCATTGTGGTTTCTTTGCATCTGTTTCTTTGATCTCTTCAAACAGAAGCTTTTTTGTGTGGACAGATCACGTGTTGATCGGTTTGATCTAGCTCTTGAGACAAGATCATCACCACGTCCACATTTGATCCTTACACCCTTGTTCATCGTAAAACCCCATGCAAAGCCATTAAAACATGCAAGAACACGTACAAACCGAATTAATGAAACTACACCATAGGATCAGCATCCAACTACACCATTGCATCTTGAGAAAGTTTGTGCATGATGATTGATTGCTTTGAATCTTGTATGTGCGTGATCGTGAGTAGAAGGACAAGCTCAGGGAGCTACCTACGAAGGACTACATCACCAAGACTTCGAAGCGCTTGAGCAACAAAAGCCACAGGAACAAGGCAAGTGCCCCTTGACCATATTGAACCCATGTTTTGGAAACTGTTTTGTTTGCGAAAACGTGTGTGTGCTTGAGTCAACTTGATGGGAAACCCTTTCATAGCAGTTTACTAGTTTTGTTAACCACCCTTGTCGCCAGGAAAGTTGATGAGTCAGGTATGGTCATTTTGCTTTTTGCTTCGCTAATCTACGGGATATGGGAAGCGGGATAGAATGTGTCTAGCTACTGCACTCATATGAACAATGATAATGAGAACTTGATGTTGGTAATGAACATGAATCGGGGGAGATCTAGGCAAGCTTGGTTCGCGGATGTGGTAGAATGAGATGGTGGTTTACTTGCCGTAGATCTAAGGACCGGTTCATGCGAGCACATGCCAGGAAAACAGTGCCACCACAAGGCCATGTATGGGTGCGGCTTAGCTGACTAATTAGGTAAGTTGCTAGATTGTTATGGACCGTGGAAGTCACGGGTAATGGGAGTCGAGAGAAGACTGCCCTGGGAACTGCATGGCACAAGAGGGGGCCCGTAGGTGGGAGAATGGTGATTCGAGCCTGCTGGTGAAACCTTAGTGAGTCCATACATCTAGTAGCCCCTTTGTAAAGGCTATTTTGTGATCTCTTGGCCATACATCGACGGTTGTGTACTGGTATAATGGAGGTTGTGAAGTCGCCGACGGGTGACGAAATCACAAACTTGTGGGTAAAGTGGTGCCACCTCTGCAGAGTGTAAAACTATCATGATAGCCGGCTTCCGGTCACAAGCACCTGGCCAACTTCCATGATTAGATGGGATGGTTTTTGGGATGGATGTTTGGTTTGGTCATGGGATGGTTATTGGGATGATCATTGGTATGGTCATCGGTTTGGTTATTGGTATTGTTTGGTCTTTGGAATTCGGTTTCGGGACTGTTGAGTCCTGGTAATGAGAATGGTTTCGGACTGTTTAGTCGAAACAATGAGCTTTGGTTTCGGATATGAGATGGATATGATCATGAGATGGTCATTATGAGCATGAGAAAGAGTTGAGAAAGATAAATGTCTAGATGAGACATGAAAAGAGGAGAATCATGATGGAGGTATGTTGATGTTTTAATTGGATAAATGTTGGGATCAAATTCACTTAAAGGTAGTTGCTGTTTTTAATATGTTTTGTGAAATAAACTTTGCTTTCTGAAATGAGCCTTTTTGTTCCTACCTTGCTGTAAGCTACATATCATATTTTCTCGCACTTGCTGAGTACGTCATGTACTCAAACTTGCATTATAACTTCATCATCAGCAACAGGAGAAGAGTACTACGGAGACCATGTGGAGTACTAGGCGTGCGATCTACCGTCAACTTGTCTGTGGAGTATGAGATGGAGCCGCTGCTGTGCTTAGTTTGCTTCCACTATCGTGTAGAAGACTTCCGCTGCTAGAATAAGACTTCCGCTGCTATAATAAGTTAGAAGACTTCCACTACAATATTAAGTTAGAGATGATGTAATAAAGTACTTGAACCCTATTATTCGTGGTTATATTATGGGTTCAGTTTGTGGATTACATGTGTATGTGTGATGAACATCCTGGGCACACATATGCATTAGTTCGGATCCGTTATCACGGGACCGGACGTCATAGATTGGTATCAGAGCTACCACGTTGACCGTAGGATGCAGGCCTAGTCACGGAGTGGTATTAGAAGCCACATTGAACATAGGACGCAAGACTATGTAGAGTGCATAGATTAGCATTAGAGCCACATTGACCGTAGGGTGCAAGCCTAGGTAGAAGTCACAGATTGATCACAGATTGGTATCACCCCAAACCACATAGGACCCCCATTGAATAAGCTTGAATAGGAGTGGTGTGAACTTTTGTGATGATTGCTTGTGTTTGTGTGCTTAGTGTGAGTTGTGGGACGTTTCAGCGTTGTCCATATCCACACATAGTAGAGAGATGTGAGATGCTTCGGCATGTGTTCACATCCTCATATAGGTTGATATATAGTTCATACCCTTGATGCATATAGTTGGGGGATCAATCTAAACTTCTAACTTCTATTCTACCCAACTCTCACTCACAGATGTGAGAGAAAACGCCGGCCGTCAAAGGAGGAACATTCGTGGCAACCCGAAACCACAAGAGGAAGACCACGTTGAAGTTCCTCAAAATGACAACCCCGGGGCTGGTGCAAACAACTTGGAACGGTTGATGGCTATGCAGAACCAGCTCATGCAAACCATGATCCAAACTTTGGGTCAGCTGCAAGCCAACAACAACAACAACCCCGTTCCTGCACCACCGCCACGACCACTGCCACAACCACCGGCTCACAACCGATTGGGAGAGTTCATGAGGACTCGACCATCCACTTTTGCACAAGATAATGATCCCATGGAGGCTGATGATTGGTTAAAGTCCATGGAGAAGAAGCTTTCTATAGTTCAGTGCAATGATCGAGAGAAAGTTCTCTTCGCATCGCACCAACTTATGGGAGCATCCGCTAACTGGTGGGACGCTCTATGCAACGCTCATGTCAACCAGGAGACTATCACACTTGGACTGAGTTCAAGGAGAGTTTCTGCTCTTATTACGTCCCTGTTGGAGTCATGATGCTAAAAAGGCAAGAGTTCGAAGGTCTCCGCCAAGGCAAGAGGAGTGTGAATGAGTACCTCAATAAGTTCACACAACTATCACAGTATGCCCCCGAAGATGTCAACTCGGATCAACGGAAGCAATACTTGTTCATTAGAGGGTTGAACAATGAGATCCAGGTTCAACTTCTCAACAATGACTATGCAAACTTCCAGAAGCTAGTTGACAAAGCTATAGTGGTTGAGAGCAAGATCCAGGAGATCGAGCAAGAGGGCGAAAGAAAGATGCCATACCAGCCACAAGGGAGCAACGTACGCCCCCGGTACATGCCACCAGCTGCACCACAGTATGGCTCGTCCGCTGCTACTTTTCGCCCTAACCAACAACCACAGCAACGTCCTGTTATGCAAGCACATCGTGTGCCTTTGCCTCCTGCACCCCATCCAAACATGGGTGCTTATACTCAAAACCACCCTCGTCCCAATGTCCCTGCTGTCTTGGGCAACAAGGCATGCTTTTCATGTGGAGAAACAGGACACTTCGCGATTCAGTGCCCGAGGAAAGGTCCTGGACAGCCAAGCAACGTGCCCAAGCAGAACCCGCGGCCGAATGGAGGAGCTACGCAAGGCAACCGTGGACAGCAGAGCTACGCTCGTGGCAACGTGAACCATGTCTCTGCTGAGGAAGCGCAACAGGCTGAGGACGTCGTGATTGGTATGTTCCTTGCCAACTCCAACCCAGCCACCATTTTATTTGATTCCAGAGCATCGCATTCATTCATATCATCCAAGTATGTTGCCAAGTATAATCTACCCATATCACACTTGAAATATACTATGTTGGTTAATTCTCCCGGTGGAGAGATGAGGACTAATATAGTATGTCCGAAAGTAAACCTTAAGATAAGGGGGTAGACTTCCTTGCCAACCTCATTGTCTTGGATTCCCAAGGGCTTGACATAATACTCGGAATGGATTGGTTAAGCAAGCACAACGGAGTGACCCAGTGTGCTAAGAGGAGCGTGCAGTTGAAAAACAAGCACGGTACTCGTATTGAGTTTGAGTCAGCCCAACCAACAACCGAGAAGGCAACGTTGAATCACGTCGAAGGAGCAACATTGGAAAGCATTCCGGTGGTTCAAAAATTTTAGGACGTGTTTCCGGAAGAACGAGGTGCCGGTGCAACGAATTGTTGCTGTGGTGGCTGACCAGGGCGGTATGCAGGAGTGGTCGATCCATACTGCGGTGCAGGGGGCATGTATCGAGGTCGTACGTTGCTCCATTGGGGCTGGTATGGCATCTTCCTCTTGCACTCTCGCTCGATCTCTCGGATCTTGTTTTCAACCACTATGGCCTTGTCAACCAGCTTATGGAAGCTTACGTAGTCATTGTTGAGGAGCTGAACCTGGATCTCATTGTTCAACCCTCTCATGAACAGGTACTGCTTCCTTTGGTCTGAGTTGACATCTTCGGGGGCATATCGGGACAGTTGTATGAACTTGTTGAGATACTCATTCACACTTTTCTGTCCTTGGCGGAGACCTTCGAACTCCTGCCTTTTGAGCATCATTACACCAGCAGGGATGTAGTGAGAGCGGAAACTTTCCTTGAACTCAGTCCAAGTGATTGTCTCCGGGTTGGCATGAGCATTGCTCAGGGCATCCCACCAGTCAGCAGCGACTCCCATAAGTTGGTGCGACGCGAAGAGAACCTTCTCTCGGTCATTGCACTGAACAATGGCAAGATTTTTCTCCATGGATTTTAACCAATCATCGGCCTCCATGGGATCACTAGCTTGAGCAAAGGTGGGTGGTCGAGTCCTCATGAACTCTCCCAACCTGTTATGAGCCGGCGGTGGTGGTGGCGGTGGTGCCGGAATGGGGTTTTGGTTGGCCTGCAACTGACCCAAAGTTTAGATCATGGTTTGCATAAGCTGGTTTTGCATGGCCATCAACCTTTCCAGATGGTTTTCGCCAGCTCCCGGGTTAGCAGGAACTTCATCATGGTTATTCTCCTGGACGTTCCTTCGGCCGGCGTTTCCTCTCACCATCTGTGAGAGAGATCGAAATAGAATAGTATGTTAGAAGGTTAGGTAGATTCTCTCAACTATATGCATCAAGGTGAGTTGGACTATGTATATATTTGCCCATATGAGGATGTGAGCAAGTACCGAGACATCTCACACCTCTTTCTACTTACGTGTGGATATGGACAACGTTTTGAGATGTCCCACAACTCACATTAAGCACACAATCACAAATAATCATCACAAGGGCTCACACAACTCCTATTCAATGATGGTTCCCTATGCCAAGGTGGGTTTAAAGCCAATCTCAGCGTCATAGGATGCTTCCATGGGTCAGCGTGGCTTAGCTACCAATCTGTGTCAAATCTAACTAAGGGTGTAACCCTTTGTTAACCCGTGGTTCTAGTGTCAATCTAAAGTTCCTATCTGGGCGTGTAACCTACTGTCAACCCGTGGCTCTGATACCAATCTGTGACGCCCTCAATTCTGTGGAAAACCACGGAACCGAGAACTAATGCATATGTGTGCCTAGGATGTTCATCACACATATACATATATTCCACAAACTGAATTCAGAATATATATAACCACGAATAACAGAGTTTATTACAATGTCTCATGAGTCTTGGACTCATGCTTACAGCGGAAGTCTTATTTCTAATGCGAAAGCGATTTAACTAGTGCGGAAGCAGATCTAAGCAGAAGTGGCCCTATCCCTATACCCTCCACAGGCAAGGTTGAGAACAGATCACACGCCTTAATGCTCCACTTGGTCTTCGTAGTAGGCTTCTCCTGCTGCTGATGATGAAATAATAATGCAAGTTTGAGTACAATGATGTACTCAGCAAGTGCGGGAAAAACACGATATTCAGCTCATAACAAGGTAGGTATAAAAAGGCTTATTTGCAGAAAAGCAGATTTATAAAACCATGATAAACAACAGCTTAACTTTAGATGAATGTAATCCCAGCATGTATTAAATTACCAACATACCTCCATCGCTTTCCATGTTCCACCCAAACATTAACCGACCTCGTTCTTACTCACGAATACCTTCTCGTATTGCTATCATCTCACGAATACCTTCACGTATTCGCTACCATCTTATCTCATAAACAACTTTGTCTCACACCGAGACCAGTTTCGTTGCCATGACTCAATAGTCATGCAACCATGTTATCACCTGGACTCAACAGTCCCAACATCCAGACCATAACCATCATCAATAACCATAACCAAGAACCTTCCCAATAACCATCCCAACTAATCATAGCAGTTTAGCCAGGCGCTCGTAACCGTAAGCTCGGCTATCATGATAGTTTTAGACCCTGCAGAGTTTGCACCTCTTTACCCACAAGTTTGTGATTTCGTCACCCGTTGGCGACTGCAGAACCTCCATTCTACCAGTACACAACCGTCGGTGTATGGTCAAGAGATCACAAAATAGCCTTTACAAAGGGGTTACTAGATGTATGGACTCACTAAGGTTTCACCGGCAGGCTAGAATCTCCAATTCTCCCACCCACGGGCCCCCTCTTGTGCCATGCAGTTCCCAGGGCAGTCCTCACTCGACTCCTATTCCCCGCGTCTTCCACAGTCCATAACACTCTAGCAACTTACCTAATTACTCAGCTAAGCCGCACCCATACTTGGCCTTGTGGTGGCACTGTTATCCTGGCATGTGCATGCATGAACCGGTCCTTAGATCTACGGCAAGTAAACCACCATCTCATGCTACCTCATTCACAAACCCAGTCTTGCCTAGATCTCCCTCCGATCCATGTTCATTACCCTCATCAGTTTCTCATATCATTACGAGTGCAGTTAGCTAGACACATCTATCTCGCTTCCCAATCCAATGGACTCATCGAAGCAATAAGAAAAAACCATACCCGACTCATAAACTTCCCTGGCGACAAGGGTGGTTTTAATCAAAGCTAGTAAACTCCTATAAAAGGGTTTCCCATCATGTTTGACTTAGCACACACACCTTTTCGTAAAACAAAACAGTTTTTACCCAAAACATAGGATCAATATGGTCAAGGAGCACTTGCCTTGTTCTTGCAGTTCCAGGGGTTCTTGGATCTCAAAACCTTGTTGCTGCAGCTCGTCGTAGACAGCTCCCCGAGCTTGTTCTGCTAGGTAGGATCGCGTGCATACAAGATTCACAGCAATCAGTATCATGCAAAAACATTAAACTAGATGCGAGGATGCATATGCATGTTATCCTATGATTAGCTTTTATTAGATTGATTCGCATGTGTTCTTGTATGGCTTGCATGGACATAGGTGTTCGGATCAAAGGTGGATGTGGTGATGATCTTGTCTTTAGATCATCCTGATCATCAAGTGATCTATCCACGAGAAGGCTTCTGGAAGGAATCAAAGAACAGATGCAAGGAGAATACAACGATGCCGTAAGGTGGTGTCGGAGTCCTACCTTACGCCCTTCTTGGTTTTCGAGGTCCTCCTCAGACCGCTCGGTTCTCCTCCGGTGATCTCTCTTGTGGCGCTTCGGCGATGGTTTACTCGGCGAGTTAGGGCTAGGGCTCTAAGTTGTCAGCTCAGAAGTTGGAAAAGAAGTTTGTGGTTTCGGCCAGAGGTTCTGGTTATATTTATAATTGGGAAGAGAATAGTCCTAATCTGATTGTACCCCGAGTATGAGTTCTATTCAGATTGTTGTTGTATCCTAACGTCTTATCTTTAGTAACATCGTGGAATTCAGGTCGGTTTTACGTACAGTTATTCTTACGCGTAAAAACCGCTCCAGAACTCATTACCTCCGCGGTGATGAGCTCCGGAAGCTCCACGTGTCCTTACGGGGCCTGGTATCTCCTTCTCCGTAGAGACGAGCTCCGGTTGTGCCGCGTGTCAACGAGCGAGACTTCCCCCTCCTTTGAAGGTGAGCAACGCGCACGCCACGTGTTGGCGCCGGTCTTTCCTCTCTTCTTCCTTCAGGGACGTGCCCCGAGGTCGACACGTGTCCAGCAGCGACAGAGCTCCCGGAGGTAAGCTCCGGTGGCGACACGTGTCCGATAGAACCGGACCTCTCGGAGGTGAGCTCCGAGATCGACACGTATCCCGTGCGACCGGTCCTCTGATTTCTGTGATGACTAGCTCCGCAGGTGACATGCGTCCTGCGGAAATGCCTTTGCTTCTTCCGCAGAGGAAGGTTCCGAGAGCAACACGTGTCCCCCAGGTTCGGACCTCTCCCCTTTCACGGAGATGAGTCCCGAACCTGCCACGTAGCTATTTTAGCGGCGGACCTCTCCTCACCACGTACGGACGAGCTCCAAACACGCCACACGGCCAGCGGCCGCGGTAAGTTGTCTTCGGCACTTTCTGAGAGCTGGATTCGGCTCTTATTGGCTATCCTTTTGATAATTTTCTCTGTTCCTATTTTCTTAAAATGTTTCCTCTTCTTAAAACATGAACATACGCTGACACCCGAGATGAGGGTGTCACAAATCTACCCCCCTTAAATTGAATCTCGCCCTCGAGATTCGTTAGTAGTAAATAGATGGGGAAATTCTGCCTTGAT
The DNA here is from genome assembly GCA_030760725.1 of Neostapfia colusana. Taxonomy (NCBI): domain Eukaryota; kingdom Viridiplantae; phylum Streptophyta; class Magnoliopsida; order Poales; family Poaceae; genus Neostapfia; species Neostapfia colusana. The sequence goes on from JASWHV010000006.1 coordinate 6,935,265, forward strand.
ATCCTCTTCATGCTCCCATGTGGCTTCAGCTTCTGTGTGATGGCTCCATTGTACCTTGCACCATCGAATCACTTTGTTCCCGGTGACCCTTTTCTTTATGTCCAAGATTCAGACAGGGTGTTCCGCATAAGTCAGGTCCTTTTGAAGCTCAAGCTCTCCCATTGATACTTGTTCCTCTGGTACTCTCAAGCACTTCTTGAGCTGGGATACATGAAACACGTCATGTACGTCAGAGAGGTGGGTTGGGAGCTCTAGTTGATAGGCTACTTCTCCTCGCTTGTCCAAAATTTTAAATGGTTCGATGTAGCGAGGTGCTTGCTTGCCTTTGACGTTGAAACATCGTTGGCCTCAGATAGGCGATACCTTAAGGTATACGAAGTCTCCTACTTCGAAAGTCAACTTCCTTCGCCTATTGTTCGCATAGCCTTTCTGTCGTGACTGAGCAGCCTTTAAGTTCTCCCATACCGTTTGGACTTGTTTCTCAGCTTCTTGTAGTACTTCGGGTCCAAACACTTGGTTCTCTCCGGCCTCGTTCCAGAACAGTGGCGTTCTACACCGTCTACCATATAATGCTTCGAAAGGCGACATCTTCAAGCTAGCTTGATAGCTGTTGTTATAGGAGAACTCGGCATACGGTAAACTCCTATCCCAACTATGCCCATGTTTCAAGGCGCAAGCTCTCAACATGTCCTCCAGAATTTGGTTTGTCCTTTCGGTTTGTCCATCAGTTTGTGGGTGATAGGCGGAGCTAAAATCCAGTCGTGTACCCATGGCTTTCTGCAGCTTCCTCCAGAATTTAGAGGTAAACTGAGAACCTCGATCTGAGACTATCCTCTTTGGGACTCCATGACGGCACACGATCTGTTCCATGTACAACTCTGCTAATTGTGCAACGTTGTAACTGGCCTTTACAGGGAGAAAATGGGCGGTTGTCGTCAACCGGTCAACGATGAGCCAGATGGAGTCATAACCCGACTGAGTACGTGGCAATCCAACGACGAAATCCATACTGATGTCCTCCCACATTCATTTGGGTATCTTCAAGGGTTGCAACAATCCAGCGGGTTTTTGATGTTCGGCCTTCACCCGTTGGCATGTGTCGCATAGGGCAATATATTCGGCTATATCCCTTTTCATACCATCCCACCAATAACAAGTTTTCAAGTCCTTGTACATTTTGGTGCTTCCGGGATGTATGGAATAGGGTGAATCATGTGCCTCCTTCAATATCATGTCGCGGAGGTGTCTTATGTTCGGCACACAAATCCTTTTTCCTAGCCAAAGCGTACCCTTTTCATCCTCCTTGAAATCCTTCTCTATTCCTTGTCGGATTCTTTCCTTGATCTCCTTGATCTCCTCATCCGTTGCTTGGCCCTCTTTTATTTCTTGTTCCAATGAGGAGTGGATCTCCATTATTGCCATGTTATTCAAGAATCCGAGGTGTAACCGTTCGAACTCCTTACGTAGCTCGGGTGGTAGCTCCCGAACCGTGAGTTGGTGACATGCTCCCTTTCGGCTCAATGCATCAGCTACTACATTGGCCTTCCCGGGGTGGTAGTTGATTCCCACATCATAATCTTTGATGAGTTCCAACCATCGACGTTGCGTCAAATTCAAGTCCGTTTGTGTAAATATGTACCTGAGGCTCTTATGATCCTTATAGATCTCACATCGATGACCAAGGATATAATGTCTCCAAATCTTCAATACATGCACTACTGCTGCTAGCTCCAAGTCATGCGTAGGATAATTAAGCTCGTGCTTCTTTAATTGCCGTGAGGCATAGGCTACCACTTGTCCTTCTTGCATGAGCACACATCTGAGCCCCTGTCTGGATGCGTCACAATATATGTCAAAGCTCTTGCTTACGTCTGGCAATACCAGAACTGGTGCTGTGGTTAGCCTTTTCTTGAGTTCCTCAAAACTTCCTTGGCAGGCTGGTGTCCATTGGAAGACTTTTCCCTTCATTAGCAACTCCGTCATAGGCTTTGCTATTTTAGAGAAGTCTTTAATGAAGCATCGATAGTATCCAGTCATCCCAAGAAAACTCCAAATATCCTTCACGCTCTGCGGTTGGTCCCACTTCAGAACATCTCTCACTTTTCCGGGATCAACCTATACCCCTTCCTTGGAGATAATGTGACCTAGGAAAGATATTTCCTTTAGCCAAAATTGACACTTGTTAAGCTTGGCATACAATTGATGCTCTCGCAATTTGTGCAAGGTCAATTTCAAATGTTCTCCATGCTCCTCCTCACTTTTTGAATACACCATAGTGTCGTCGATGAAAACCACGACGAACTTATCTAGGTACTCCATGAAAACCTTGTTCATAAGGTACATGAAGTATGCGGGTGCGTTTGTCAACCCAAAAGACATAACGGTATATTCATACGAACCATACCGTGTTCGAAAAGCTGTCTTGGGTATATCGGAGGGCTTAACCCTCAGCTGGAAGTATCCCGACCGAAGATCAATCTTGGAGAACACTCGGGCTCCTTTCATTTGGTCGAATAGGTCCTCAGAGGGTATTTGTTCTTGATTGTTACCTCATTGACAGACCTATAATCTACGCACATCCTTTGGGTTCCATCTTTCTTGTCTACGAAGAGCACCGGAGCTCCCCATGGTGACGAGCTTGGACGGATAAAACCCTTCTCCAACTGTTCTTGAATTTGCTTCTTGAGTTCAACTAGCTCGTTGACGGGCATCCTATTGGGTCTCCTGGCTATGGGTGCAGTTCCGGGTACCAAATCTATGGCAAACTCAATGTCCCGGTCAGGTGGCATACCTGGAAGTTCTTCCGAGAATACGTCCGAAAATTCCTGAACCACTGGAATGCTGTCTATTGTTGTTCCTTCGACATGGTTCAAATGTGCCCGTTCGGTTGTTTGCTGGGCTGACTCAAACTCGAGAAGAATACCGTGCTCGTTCGTCAACTGCACGCTCCTTTCAGCACATTGGATTACTCCGTTGTGCTTGCTTAACCAATCCATCCCGAGTATGATGTCAATCCCTTGGGAGTCCAAGACAATAAGGTTGGCAAGGAAGTCTACCCCCCTTATTTTAAGGCTTACTTTAGGACATACTATATTAGTCCTCATTTCTCCTCCGGGAGAATTAACTAACATAGCACATTCTATGTGGGATATGGGTAGATGATGTTTGGCAACATATTTGGATGATATGAAGGAATGCGATGCTCCAGAATCAAATAAAATGGCGGCTGGGTTGGAGTGTGCAAGGAACATACCAATTGTGACGTCCTCAGCCTGCTGTGCTTCCTCGGCAGTGACATGGTTCACGTGGCCATGAGCATAGTTCTGTTGTTCATGGTTTCCTTGATTGTTCCCTCTGTTCGGTCGCTGGTTCTGCTTGGGCACGTTACCTTGCTGTCCAGGGCCTCTCCTCGGGCACTGGTTCGCGAAGTGTCCTATCTCCCCGCATGCAAAGCATGCCCTGTTGCCTGCGGCAGCAGGTACGTTGGGGCGGGGGTTTTGAACAGGAGCGCCATTGCTTGGTCGGGGCGCAGGAGGCATGGGCACACGAGGTGCCGGTGCAACGAATTGTTGCTGTGGTGGCTGACCAGGGCGGTATGCAGGAGTGGTCGATCCATACTGCGGTGCAGGGTGCATGTACCGAGGTCGTACGTTGCTCGCTTGGGGCTGGTATGGCATCTTCCTCTTTCACTCTCGCTCGATCTCTCGGATCTTGTTTTCAACCACTATGGCCTTGTCAACCAGCTTCTGGAAGCTTACGTAGTCATTGTTGAGGAGCTGAACCTGGATCTCATTGTTCAACCCTCTCATGAACAGGTACTGCTTCCTTTGGTCTGTGTTGACATCTTCGGGGACATACCGGGACAATTGTATGAACTTGTTGAGATACTCATTCACACTTTTCTGTCCTTGGCGGAGACCTTCGAACTCCTGCCTTTTGAGCATCATTACACCAGCAGGGATGTAGTGAGAGCGGAAACTTTCCTTGAACTCAGTCCAAGTGATTGTCTCCGGGTTGGCATGAGCATTGCTCAGGGCATCCCACCAGTCAGCAGCGGCTCTCATAAGTTGGTGCGACGCGAAGAGAACCTTCTCTCGGTCATTGCACTGAACAATGGCAAGCTTTTTCTCCATGGATTTTTAACCAATCATCGGCCTCCATGGGATCACTAGCTTGAGCAAAGGTGGGTGGTCGAGTCCTCATGAACTCTCCCAACCTGTTATGAGCCGGCAGTGGTGGTGGCGGTGGTGCCGGAACGGGGTTTTGGTTGGCCTGCAACTGACCAAAAGTTTGGATCATGGTTTGCATAAGCTAGTTTTGCATGGCCATCAACCTTTCCAGATGGTTTTCGCCAGCTCCCGGGTTAGCAGGAACTTCATCATGGTTATCCTCCTGGACGTTCCTTCGGCCGGCGTTTCCTCTCACCATCTGTGAGAGAGATCGAAATAGAATAGTATGTTAGAGGGTTAGGTAGATTCCCTCAACTATATGCATCAAGGTGAGTTGGACTATGTATATATTAGCCCATATGAGAATGTGAGCAAGTGCCGAGACATCTCACACCTCTTTCTACTTACGTGTGGATATGGACAACGTTTTGAGACGTCCCACAACTCACACTAAGCACACAATCACAAATAATCATCACAAGGGCTCACACAACTCCTATTCAAGGATGGTTCCCTATGCCAAGGTGGGTTTAAAGCCAATCTCAGCGTCCTAGGATGCTTCCATGGGTCAGCGTGGCTTAGCTACCAATCTGTGTCAAATCTAACTAAGGGTGTAACCCTTTGTTAACCCGTGGTTCTAGTGTCAATCTAAAGTTCCTATCTGGGCGTGTAACCTACTGTCAACCCGTAGCTCTGATACCAATCTGTGACGCCCTTAATTCTGTGGAAAACCACGGAACCGAGAACTAATGCATATGTGTGCCCAGGATGTTCATCACACATATACATATATTCCACAAACTGAATTCAGAATATATATAACCACGAATAACAGAGTTTATTACAATGTCTCATGAGTCTTGGACTCATGCTTACAGCGGAAGTCTTATTTCTAATGCGGAAGCGATTTAACTAGTGCGGAAGCAGATCTAAGCAGAAGTGGCCCCATCCCTATACCCTCCACAGGCAAGGTTGAGAACAGATCACACGCCTTAATCCTCCACTTGGTCTTCGTAGTAGGCTTCTCCTGCTGCTGACGATGAAATAATAATGCTAGTTTGAGTACAATGATGTACTCAACAAGTGCGGGAAAAACACGATATGCAGCTCATAACAAGGTAGGTATAAAAAGGCTTATTTGCAGAAAAGCAGATTTATAAAACCATAATAAACAACAGCTTAACTTTAGATGAGTGTAATCCCAGCATGTATTAAATTACCAACATACCTCCATCGCTTTCCATGTTCCACCCAAAAATTAACTGACCTCGTTCTTACTCACGAATACCTCCTCGTATTCGCTATCATCTCACGAATACCTTCACGTATTCGCTACCATCTTATCTCATAAACAACATTGTCTCACAGCGAGACCAGTTTCGTTGCCATGACTCAACAGTCATGCAACCATCTTATCACCCGGACTCAACAGTCCCAACAACCAGACCATAACCATCATCAATAACCATAACCAAGAACCTTCCCAATAACCATCCCAACTAATCATGGCAGTTTAGCCAGGCGCTCGTAACCGTAAGCTCGGCTATCATGATAGTTTTAGACTCTACAGAGTTTGCACCTCTTTACCCACAAGTTTGTGATTTCGTCACCCGTCGGCGACTGTAGAACCTCCATTCTACCAGTACACAACCGTCGGTGTATGGTCAAGAGATCACAAAATAGCCTTTACAAAGGGGTTACTAGATGTATGGACTCACTAAGGTTTCACCGGCAGGCTAGAATCTCCAATTCTTCCACCCACGGGCCCCCTCTTGTGCCATGCAGTTCCCAGGGCAGTCCTCACTCGACTCCCATTCCCCGCGCCTTCCACAGTCCATAACACTCTAGCAACTTACCTAATTACTCAGCTAAGCCGCACCCATACTTGGCCTTGTGGTGGCACTGTTATCGTGGCATGTGCATGCATGAACCGGTCCTTGGATCTACGGCAAGTAAACTACCATCTCATGCTACCTCATTCACAAACCCAGTCTTGCCTAGATCTCCCTCCGATCCATGTTCATTAACCTCATCAATTTCTCATATCATTACGAGTGCAGTTAGCTCGACACATCTATCTCGCTTCCCAATCCCATGGACTCAGCGAAGCAATAAGCAAAAACCATACCCGACTCATAAACTTCCCTGGTGACAAGGGTGGTTTTAATCAAAGCTAGTAAACTCCTATAAAAGGATTTCCCATCATGTTTGACTTAGCACACACACCTTTTCGTAAAACAAAACAGTTTTTACCCAAAACATAGGATCAATATGGTCAAGGAGCACTTGCCTTGTTCTTGCAGTTCCAGGGGTTCTTGGATCTCAAAACCTTGTTGCTGCAGCTCGTCGTAGACAGCTCCCCGAGCTTGTTCTGCTAGGTAGGATCGCGTGCATACAAGATTCACAGCAATCAATATCATGCACAAACCTTAAACTAGATGCGAGGATGCATATGCATGTTATCCTATGATTAGCTTTTATTAGATTGATTCACATGTGTTCTTGTATGGCTTGCATGGACATAGGTGTTCGGATCAAAGGTGGATGTGGCGATGATCTTGTCTTTAGATCATCCTGATCATCAAGTGATCTATCCACGAGAAGGCTTCTGGAAGGAATCAAAGAACAGATGCAAGGAGAATACAACGATGCCGTAAGGTGGTGTCGGAGTACTACCTTACGCCCTTCTTGGTTTTTGAGGTCCTCCTCAGACCGCTCAGTTCTCCTCCGGTGATCTCTCTTGTTGCGCTTCTGCGACGGTTTACTCGGCGAGTTAGGCTAGGGCTCTAAGTCGTCGGCTCACAAGTTGGAAAAGAAGTTTGTGGTTTCGGCCAGAGGTTCTGGTTCTATTTATAATTGGGAAGAGAAGAGTCCTAATCTGATTGTACCCCGAGTATGAGTCCTATTCAGATCGTTGTTGTATCCTAACGTCTTATCTTTAGTAACATCGTGGAATTCAGGTCGGTTTTACGTACATTTACTCTTACGTGTAAAAACCGCTCCAGAACTCATTACCTCCACGGTGATGAGCTCCGGAAGCTCCACGTGTCCTTCGGGGGCCTGGTATCTCCTTCTCCGTAGAGACGAGCTCCGGTTGTGCCGCGCGTCAACGAGCGAGACCTCCCCCTCCTTTGGAGGTGAGCTCCGCGCACGCCACATGTTGGCGCCGGTCTTTCCTCTCTTCTTCCTTCAGGGACGTGCCCTGAGGTCGACACGTGTCCAGCAGCGACAGACCTCCCGGAGGTAAGCACCGGTGGTGACACGTGTCCGATAGAACCGGACCTCTCGGAGGTGAGCTCTGAGATCGACACGTATCCCGTGCGACCGGTCCTCTGATTTCCGTGATGACTAGCTCTGCAGGTGACATGCGTCCTGCGGAAATGCCTTTGCTTCTTCCGCAGAGGAAGGCTCCGAGAGCAACACGTGTCCCCCAGGGTCGGACCTCTCCCCTTTCGCGGAGATGAGTCCCGAACCTGCCACGTAGCTATTTTAGCGGCGGACCTCTCCTCACCTCGCAGGGACAAGCTGCGAACACGCCACGTGGCCAGCGGCCGCGATAAGTTGTCTTCGGCGCTTTCTGAGAGCTGGATTCGGCTCTTATTGGCTGTCCTTTTGATAATTTTCTCTGTTCCTATTTTCTTAAAATGTTTCCTCTTCTTAAAAAATGAACATACGCTGACACCCGAGATGAGGGTGTCACAATGTGTGTGGACTATAGGTCTATAAATGAGGTGACAATCAAGAACAAGTGCCCTCTGCCCCGTATAGAGGATCTGTTTGATCAGATGAAAGGTGCCAGAATTTTCTCTATGATTGATCTTCGGTCGGGATACTTCCATCTAAAGATTAACCCCTCCGACATACCCAAGACTGCCTTTCGAACACGGTATGGTTCGTATGAATATACCGTTATGTCTTTTGGGTTAACTAATGCACCTGCATACTTCATGTACCTCATGAACAAGGTCTTCATAGAGTACTTGGACAAGTTCGTCGTGGTTTTCGTTGACGATGTCATGGTGTATACAAAAAGTGAGGAAGAACATGAAGAACATTTGAGATTGACATTGCAGGAACTGCGAGAGCATCAATTGTATGCCAAGCTTAGCAAGTGGCTAAAGGAGGTATCGTTCCTAGGCCACATCATCTCCGAGGAAGGAGTATTGGTTGATCCCGGAAAAGTGGGAGATGTTCTGAAGTGGAACCAACCGCAGAACATGAGGGATATTCGGAGTTGTCTTGGGATGGCTGGATACTATCGCCGGTTCATCAAGGATTTCTCCCAAATAGCAAAGCCTATGACGGAGTTACTAATGAACGGAAAGGCGTTCCAGTGGACCCCAGCGTGTCAAGAAAGCTTTGAGGAGCTCAAGAAAAGGCAAACCACAACACCGGATCTGGTATTGCCGGACGTGAGCAAGAGCTTTGACATATATTGTGACGCATCAAGACAAGGGCTTGGGTGTGTGCTCATGCAAGAAGGACAAGTGGTAGCCTATGCGTCGAGACAATTAAAGACACGAGTTGAATTACCCCACACATGATTTGGAGCTCGCAGCCATAGTACATGCATTGAAGATTTCGAGACATTATATCCTTGGTCACCGATGTGAGATCTATACGGATCATAAAAGCCTCAAGTACATATTCACCCAAACGGATTTGAATTTGAGGCAATGTCGATGGTTGGAACTCATCACGGATTATGATGTTGGAATCAACTATCACCCCGGAAAGGCCAATGTAGTAGCTGATGCATTGAGCCGAAAGGGAGCATGTCACCAACTCACAGTTCGGGAGCTACCGCCCGAGCTGCGCAAGGAGTTCGAACGGTTACATCTTGGTTTCTTGAACGAGATGAAAGTGATGGAACTCCATTCTGCGCTGGACAAGAGATAAGAGATGGCCAAGCAACGGATGAGGAAATCAAGGAGATCAAGGAAAGGATCTAACAAGGTATAGAAAAGGACTTCAAGGAAGAAGACAAGGGTACAATTTGGTTAGGGAAAAGGATTTGTGTGCCTAACGTGAAGCACATCCGTGACAAGATATTAAGGGAGGCACATGACTCACCTTATTCCATACACCCCGGCAGTACAAAGATGTACAGGGACCTGAAAACTTGCTATTGGTGGGATGGTATGAAAAGGGACGTAGCTGAGTATGTTTCCCTATGCGACACGTGCCAACGGGTTAAGGCCGAACATAAAAGACCCGCTGGACTGTTGCAACCACTGAAAGTACCCGAGTGGAAGTGGGAAGACATCAGTATGGATTTCATCATCGGATTGCCACGTACTCAGTCGGGTTACGACCCCATATGGGTTATTGTGAACCGATTGGCGAAAACAGCTCATTTCCTTCTTGTTAAAACCAAGTACAACGTTGCACAACTAGCCGAGCTGTACATGGAGCAAATTGTGTGCCGCCATGGAGTTCCGAAGAGGATCATTTCAGATCGGGGTTCTCAGTTTACCTCTAGGTTCTGGAGGAAGCTGCATGAAGCCATGGGTACACGGCTAAATTTTAGCTCCGCTTATCACCCGCAAACTGACGGGCAAACTGAGAGGACAAACCAAATTTTGGAAGACATGTTAAGAGCTTGCGCCTTGTAACATGGACGTAGTTGGGATACGAGCTTGACGTATGCTGAATTCTCCTATAACAACAGCTATCAAGCTAGCTTGAAGATGTCATCTTTCGAAGCATTGTATGGTAGACGATGTAGGACGCCGCTGTTTTGGAACGAGACCGGAGAAAACCAAGTATTTGGACCCGAAGTGCTGCAAGAGGCTGACAAGCAAGTCCAAACGCTACGGGAGAACTTGAAGGCTGCTCAGTCACGACAGAAAGGTTATGCGGACCATAGGCGAAGAAAGTTGACCTTCAAAGTAGGAGACTTCATGTACCTTAAAGTATCACCTATCCGTGGCCAACGACGTTTCAACGTCAAAGGCAAGCTAGCACCTCGCTACATCAAACCATTCAAGATTTTGGGCAAGCGAAAAGAGGTAGCTTATCAACTAGAGCTCCCAACGCACCTCTCCGACGTGCATGACATGTTTCACGTATCCCAACTCAAAAGTGCTTAAGAGTATCAGAATAGCATGTACCAATGGATGAGCTCGAGCTTCAAGAGGATCTGACCTATGTAGAGCACCCTGTCTGGACTTTGGACGTAAAGGAAAGGGTCACAAGGAACAAAGTGATCCGTTGGTGCAAGGTACAATGGAGCCATCACACGGAAGCCGAAGCTACATGGGAACGTGAGGAAGACCTCAAGGCAGAATTCCCTCATCTATTCTCCACTCTATCGAATCTCGAGGGCGAGATTCAGTTTAAGGGGGGTAGGTTTGTAACACCCTCAATTTCATATTCACGCATGCATTCATATTTCATAGAGATGAAACATTTTAAAAGAAGTAGAACAGGTGAAAGATAGCTGAAAAGAGCCAATTCCAGCTTGCCGAGGAGCGCTGTAGACACTTCCCGCGGCCCGCTGGCCACGTGGCGCCTTCGGAGGTCATCCCTGCGGAAGGGGTGAGGTCTGGCATAGCCAGACACGTGGCAGGCTCGGAGCTAGCCTCTGTGGAAGGGGCGAGGTCCGACCCACTGAACATGTGTTGCCTCCGGGGCTTGTCTCTGTGGAGAAGCGAGGTCCAGCCCCGCAGGACACGTGTTCCCACCGGAGCTAGTCGCTGTGGAAAAGCAAGGCCCAACCCCGCGGGACACGTGTCACCCTCGGAGCTCGCCTCCGGGAGGTCCAACACTGTGGGACACGTGTCACCCTCGGAGCTCACCTCCGGGAGGTCCGATGCTGTTGGACACGTGTCGACCTCGGAGCTCATCTCCGAAGAGAAAGGAGGTCCGGTGTTACTTGACACGTGGCGTTCTCGGAACTCACCTCCGAAGAGAGGGGAGGTCCGACTCTGACACGTGGCATTCTCAGAGCCCACCTCCGAAGAGAGGGGAGGTCTGGCTCTGACACGTGGCACTCCCGGAGCTCACCTCCGAAGAGAGGGGAGGTCTGGCACTGACACGTGGCGCACGCGAAGCTCACCTCTGAGGGAGAGGGGAGGTCCCGCCCGCCAAGACACGTGGCGCACGAGGAGCTCGCCTCTAAAGAGAGGGAGGTCTCGCCCGCCTGACACACGGCACAATCGGAGCTTATCTCTGTGGAAAAGGGAGGCCAGTCCTCCGCTGGACACGTGGAGCCTCTGGAGCTTATCCCTGCAGAAGGACGAGAGTCTTAAGCGGTTTTCCTCTGTGCGCGAGTACCCGGTGCTAAGGAAACCGACACAAATTCTTCCACGTTGAATACTGCAACCAAATCGATTAGAGATAAGTTGTTAAGATCCAAAAACAAATCAAATAGGACTCGTATTCAAACTCCAATCAAAGTAGGACTCTTTTTGACCCCTTATAAATAGAACCAAAAACCCCTGGCCGCAACCACGTACTCTTATTTTCCACCTCCCAAGCCGATAACTTAGAGGCCCTAACTCCCAACTCACCGAGTTAACCCCTTTGCCAGAGTTCAGTCGCTGGTGAGCCGTCGACGAGCTCCCCGCTGCTGCCATCGCTAGGAGGAAGGCCCCGACAGAAAGGATAGGTGAGGTAGGTTTCCATTACCACCTTATGACGTCATCGCGGTTTCTTTGCATTTGTTTCTTCGATCTCTTCGAACAGAAGCTTTTTTGTGTGGACAGATCACGTGTTGATCGGTTTGATCTAGATCTTGAGACAAGATCATCAACACGCCCACATTTGATCCTTACACCCTTGTTCACCGTAAAACCCCATGCAAAGCCATTAAAACATGCAAGAACACGTACAAACTGAATTAATGAAAGTGCACCATAGGATCAGCATCCAACTACACCATTGCATCTTGAGAAAGTTTGTGCATGATGATTGATTGCTGTGAATCTTGTATGTGCGTGATCGTGAGTAGAAGGACAAGCTCAGGGAGCTACCTACGAAGGACTACAGCACCAAGACTTCAAAGCGCCTGAGCAACAAAAGCCACAGGAACAAGGAAAGTGCCCCTTGACCATATTGATCCCATGTTTTGGAAACTGTTTTGTTTGCGAAAACGTGTGTGTGCTTGAGTCAACTTGATGGGAAACCCTTTCATAGGAGTTTACTAGTTTTGTTAACCACCCTTGTCGTCGGGAAAGTTGATGAGTCGGGTATGGTCGTTTTGCTTTTTGCTTCGCTAATCTACGGGATATGGGAAGCGAGATAGAATGTGTCTAGGTACTGCACTCATATGAACAATGATAATGAGAACTTGATGTTGGTAATGAACATGAATTGGGGGAGATCTAGGCAAGCTTGGTTTGCTGATGTGGTAGAATGAGATGGTGGTTTACTTGTCGTAGATCTAAGGACCGGTTCATGCGAGCACATGCCAGGAAAACAATGCCACCACAAGGCCAAGTATAGGTGCGGCTTAGCTGACTAATTAGGTAAGTTGCTAAATTGTTATGGACCTTGGAAGGCACGGGGAATGGGAGTCGAGAGAAGACTGCCCTGGGAACTGCATGGCATAAGAGGAGGCCCGTAGGTGGGAGAATGGTGATTCGAGCCTGCTGGTGAAACCTTAGTGAGTCCATACATCTAGTAGCCCCTTTGTAAAGGCTATTTTGTGATCTCTTGGCCATACACCGACGGTTGTGTACTGGTATAATGGAGGTTCTGCAGTCACGGACAGGTGACAAAATCACAAACTTGTGGGTAAAGTGGTGCCACCTCTGCAGAGTGCAAAACTATCATGATAGCCATGCTTCCGGTCACAAGCATCTGGCCAACTTCCATGATTAGATGGGATGGTTTTTGGGATGTGTAAAAGCCCAAGAAAGGGACTTGCAAAAATTGTTCATCACCTCACAACACCACAGCTCTTGTGATGGATATCTCATGAACACTTGTGAAGAGCAAGTAACCACCATCAAAAAGGTGATTAGAGGGGAAAGCCCTAACTTCCAAAAAATGGGATTTCTACACATGAACGTGAAAGGTTGAGCACACCCCTAGAACTTGAATAGTATTGGGAAGGCTCAGGCCAAATTTCATGCAAATCCATTACTTTTTGAGGCACTTTTGGAGGTAATTCAAAAGGGGCCAATTTGAATGCAAATTCAAATTAGAGCAACTTTGATCACTTGAATTCAAAAGTTGACTTCATATTCAAATTCAGCACATTTTTCTGAGTTAGTCCACCAATTTTCATCCCCATTAGACTTCATCTTGTCAGGAGCCAAATTTAAAATAATTCAAACTGATTTTGAAATTTCAAATTCAAATGTGGAGGGAATTTGGCCGAACCTGTTTCAAACAGATGAACTCAAATTCCTCCTCTGAATTGGTGGCTAAGTTCCCTTTTCAAGTCTGAGTAGTTGAGATATTTGCACAACAGCAGAAGAGAATTAGAGGGGAGGGGGCCCACTGGTCAGGAGGCTTAGAACCGAAGTCAGTTCGGGCGAGTCATCCGGCAGCCGACGTTCACCGCGTGACAGCTCCTGCTCCCGCGCCCGAATGAGAAGGACACCGCACAGCCGGACCTCGCTTTTTCCTGCCCACGAAGCCCTCCCTCGCAGCTCACACGCCAACTGGCTGGCTTTCACATGCGCTCGACCGAAAACGTTCAACTTTCGGCCGCTCTCCAGGCGTTCTCGCGAACGAAGATCAACAGCAAAGAGACGCGCCGGAGACCGCTCGAACTCACGGTGAAAACCCTACCTCATTCCGTGCCCTGTAGAGAGAGTATTTCCACGTTTAGTCCTCGGTGTTCAAAGAACCGAGCTAGAAAAGAATCCGAAATCCATGGTGATCGGTCCACCACCGCGTAAACCCAGCCAAGAACATGTTCTACACGTTCCCACGGCCACCTAGGATCAAATACCATCGAAAACCATCGAGTCTTGGCTCTGCTATTCAAGTTTTTCGAGCATCCGCCGTTTTAGCCCTAGGTCGACGGTGAGGTCCTAGCTCCGTCCGTTTCCATGGCAAACCGAGCTCATTTTCATGCTCAGCATGCCACAGCGGAGCTGTAGGAGCAAACCGTTCCGAAAGTAAGGCTATGAGTAGCTCGGGCGACGTCGCCGGAGTAAGGATAGCCGCTGTAACCGTCGCGGGCGTGGTTTCGGCCATCGCCGAGCTTCGGTGAGGGCACCAGAGTGTTCTCCGAGCCAAGTAAGGCACAGGGGGAGAAATCCGTCAGAGGTCGTGCAGTGAAATAGCCGGCGGCGAGAGCTCCGGCGAAGCGCCGCCATGGAAGTCGTGGGAGGTCACGAGGTAGAAGAAAGGGGGCCGGGTCCACCGGTCAGTCTCTGTTCTCGCGCGGGGATCCACTTTGCGACCGGGATCCGGTATGGCAGCGCGGGTAAAACCCCGTGGGCTGCGGTGTGGCCGCGTTCTCAGTGGGCTGGTTTAAAGAGTGGGCCCCACCCGCAGAGTTTAGACATTTTAGGATTTTCCAGTTTAGGTCAAACTTCAAATGCATAGAACTTTTGCTAGGAAGCTCCAAATTCAGTGAATCAAATTTCGCTGAACTCAGCTTTTTTATTACTTTCCAGCAACACCAATTTCAGCTCATGAAACTTAATAGTTTTCCAGAATTAATTCCCTAAATTTAAACTGTTAGGAATTTTATCTGGAAAACTACTTTATGAAAAATTCTGAAATTTGGCTGGGAGGTTCATTGGAAAATTCTAGAGCCACAGTAAAATGTTCAGACCCATCCAAGTTCATTTAGTCCCCCTAATGGGGTGATTAGAAAAATGTACAGAAACATTTTTCAGATTTTCTCAAATCTCGTTTAGGGCATAACTTCCTCTAGAATTCTTCAAATGACATGAAACCAATCCTATTAGAACCATCTCAAATTCTAGTTTCTAGAAAGTAATGGTTGGAGCCATAAAAACCCCTGAAATTCCTTAGAAGCTCTAATATTGACCAAATAGACTTTTATTTGTACAAGGCTCAAATGAACTTTGTTTCAAATGAAACTTGGTCAAGACTCTGGTTAGGACCCTACCAAGCCAACATAAAAATTTCAGAACCAAAGTGGAGGGCTAGCTAGAGTTATGGTAATTAATTATTCAGTTCTAAACATTGCATTTAAATTGACATATAGTATATCGTGTACGTGTAGTCGCTGAAGGCGAGAAAACTCCGGAAGTGCTCGACTTCCTTCTTCCAGACGAAGCCCTAACAACTGACCAGTAGAAACAAGGCAAACCCTGTTTTGCATTAAACCATTTTACAAAGTTTTGCTTTGTTTACATACTTAGTATGAGGTATGTATATGTGCATTAGGTGTAGGGTGGATGAAACCCCAAATGCATAACCAGATGTTTCCCATAAGAGTGAGGGTAGTGTCTAAGTCCTCGAGTAGACAGGCTATGCTTAATCATTCATAGGACTTTGGTACAAGTCGAGTAGTTGGAATCTACTCGCGAGTTAGGCTTGGGACACACGGGATTTGTTTGAGTGATGTGAGATCACTTTAGTAATGAAAATGAGACTAGGCAGGGGCTAGGGTGCAGCAAGAGGAAGTATTGTGTGCGCAGCCCTGTCTGTGTCGATTGAGGACCGATCCGTGTGCGGCCCTGCTGAGCAAGTATTGAATGTACCGAAGGCATATCGGATATATGGGCCCCGGTAAACCGATGTAACCAAAACCTCAGGGCGTCGAGGCATAGCACGCTGATTTATAGGTGTAGGTTGAGGGCAGCAAGGTAGAAATCTGCTAACGGGCATAGAGAAATGCTCCGTGTAGGAAACCTCCTATCCGTTTCGGTGCGACCGGTTCGACGTTTGGGCTGTTGGGTGAAAGGTTGTCTCGTACGACATCGAGTGAGCGTGCTGTGCAGCTCCATGGGTGGGCGTACGTGACATGCTCTTCAGGCATCCCTGCAGGTGTATATCGAGTCGATTCGCGTCCCTCGCGGTGACGAGTACCGCTTGTTCACTGAGTCATGACGTAGGCTAATATATGAAATGTGATGATTCAATATTGCTGTTATGATAAAATTTTATTGCTACTTGTGTGCCGCCAAATACTGCTTAATAATTTCAGATTCATGAACTGTTAACTTGCGGCTAAAAGATGAACTAAGGACAAACTTGTAGCCGTGTACGTTTGCTGAAAATTTACCGTCCCATGTCCATTGTACCCTACATGTAGAGTTTCATGCCTAGGTGAGTCGATTAAGTCTTGTTGAGCCATCGTGCTCATGGTTGCTTCTTAAGTGTTTTTTCAGGTGAGGAGCCAGCCACAGACTCGGGTTACGAGTCCACCGGCAAGGGTTACCCACCGTCAGGGACAACAGCTGAGTGGGAGCCGTACACGCTGCGCTAAGCTGAGGAGTGCAGCTAGTGTCGGTTGCCGTAGGGCTGGGCAACCGACTTTTGCTAGATAGGTGGGCGTGAGTTGTACAAATTTAACTTCCGCTGTGTAATATAAACACTAGTTTGTAACTGAGTAGTGTACTACTTTGTACATTTCAGTTGGTTTTCAATGTAATACAATGTATCCTTATGATGTTTGCTGTCGGGTGTCGCATCGTGCGGCACCACCCTCTGCGATCTTGGATGAGCGGATTCCGGTCCGCCACAGGCTGGTATCAGAGCAGCATAGGGGATAGCACATTAATTAAGGATTGTATTATGGGAAAACTTAGGGTTACGGTGAGGATTCACTATTTGCCCAAGTAAGGACTATATTAGTATAGTTGCTTAAAGTGACAAAACTAACATACGTGTTATAATTCTGAATTTTAGTTATGTAACGACACACCTACGCTCAGGTAAAAATGGTAAGGAACGCCACCGAAAGCAGTTCAATTTCGGTTAGCTCCCCTGACGAGGAACATGGTTCAGTGATAGGTCTCACAGCTTGGTGTGAGACGTTAATATGAAACTCTTGGACTCTTCATGTTCCCGAGTTCATATGAAACGCTGATCCCTAGCGTGCATTAGGCAAGTAAGTGGAGACCCCATCGCGTGGTTAGTAACGCGAAAGTGTGTTCGTCTGGAAATAGCCCAGGGGGACATACGCAGCGCTTGCCATCGGCGTGCCCTGCAGGGAAGTAGGTGGTATCTGTTGGGGTGACGCTCTACTCTGGTTCCCCGTCGTGTGGTGTTGAAACACGATCACGTATCTTGAGACGTGCCTTAACTTAAGGACGGCCGTCTATCAATGATACGGGCGTTTGTATTTAGTTTCAAATATGGACCTGCCTGTAATGGAAATAACCTTGGAGTGCATCATTATTGGGTGTTCTTCTGCAGGTACTAACCACGTATGTATCCCGTGTAGTAAACGTGTTTGAGAGACCGTTTAGTACCACAATTGAGACGTATATGCCGGTATAATCCGGTTAGGATTTTTTTTGTGAGGAACATAGTACCGGCATATTATAGGCATGTGCATGAAAATAATGATAACAAGGAATTAAAATCACTAAGTTTCAACATTTAGGACCCTGGTTGGGTAGAAAAAATCAATAGTGGATCAGTGTAGCTCCAAGGGATTGAAAAACAGAGTGCTCTGTTTTGGGCAGCAAGTTGGCTGAAATTTGACAGAGCATAACTCACAGATTATTTAGCCAATGTAGGTATGGGATATAGTTCTGGAAAGGTGTTTAAGCACTATACAACTGTGTTGTATACTTCCAGAGCTGAATCACATCTTAAGATGGCCTAAATTCCAGAGGGATGTAAACTGTCCAGAACCAGGACAGATTCAAAACACTTTCTGGACTGTTCTGTTTTTCAAGCATAACTTCCTGTAGAAAAATCTAAAATTATCATATGACACATCTTTGGAAAGGTTAGGAAAGGTATTGCATCTTTGTATTTCAAAGTTTCTGAAATTTCAGCACATAACTCAGTGGGAACAAGAGTTGGAAACAGCAACTTCCAAGGGAGGTGCTGTTGAAATTCTTCCAGAAATTCTGTTGACTTTGAATTACCATAACTTTTAAAACATAGCTGATATGAGGGCAAATAAATACTCGTTGGAATCATAATGAAGTTTACTTTACTTTGGTATTCAGCTTGAGTCATGAGAATGCCCAGAACCAGATCAAAATCTGGGATATGTAGAAACTGGTCATTCTGACAGAGGGATGACAGTTGAACTCATTTGAGAAGTTGTTGTACCCTAGGGGGTTTAAGTACATCCAATGGGGTAGAACATACTCATGAGTGGTTATCTTCAACTAGTGAAAGATTTTAGTACATGTCTTACTCAAGTTTCTTTTGCTAGAGACCATGTTTGTGTCGTATTGCAGATAAAAGGGTAGTATACGTGATGACAACGCGATATTAATGTTTCGTAGTGACCAAACCTAGTTGAGATGAACATCTAAAGAGGAAGTCCGTCAAATTTGATTTAACTAGCTTGTATTTGGTATGGTAATGGTGTAGCTTGTGCAAAGTTATTACATTATATACATACGAGATGTATCACATGTTTTACTGTCGTTATGTTTATGCCATTTTATTGGACTGCATGAAATATGTTGCGGGACTGATGTTTATTATCATATGGTTGCAGATGCTTCGCACTCGGACCACTCATGAGATGGGTGGCTCTAGCCAGCAGGGGGTGATGACTCCCAGCCACCTGCCTACGACAGCACCCCACAACAACAACCACCACCGCCGCCTCCGCTTACGCTAGCGGATGTGATTGCGGCACTGGTGGGTGGTCGTGAGGAGCAGACCGATCTGCTCCGCACGATTGTGCAGAATACTTCCCAGACGGGGGGGGGGGGTCAAGAGAGGGGGCTTCGTGAGCCCCATGCTGTGACGTACTCGGATTTCATGAGTATGCACCCTCCGGTGTTTACAGAAGCAGCAGAACCCCTGGAGGCCGACAACTGGCTGCGGACAATTGAGTCCAAGTTCGGGCTGCTCCAATGTACGGAGCGGCAAAAGACTCTGCTCGCGGCGCAGCAGCTTCACGGTGCCGCTGGTGCGTGGTGGGCGAATTATGTCGCCTCACGTCCGGCTGGCCATGCCGTGGAATGGGAAGAATTCAGGGAGGCGATCCGCGCCTACCATATCCCTCCCGGGATAATGAAGCGGAAGTTCCAACAGTTCTTGGAGCTGAAGCAGGGCGGGAGGAGTGCCCATGATTACTCCCGTGCCTCCAACCATATGGCGCAATATGTGTCGGACTACGTCTCCACCGAGGAGAAGAAGCGGGAGCACTTCTATTGGGGGTTACACCCCAAGATGAAGACGCATCTCGTCCAATGGAACCGCGGCACCTTCAACGACCTCGTTAATGCCACGATCATGCAAGAAGACGCTCAGCGAGAATTGGCGGCTGAGCAGCGGAAGCGCAGCACTCCACCCAGCAGTGGGGGTGGCGCTCCCCAGAAGTACAGCATGGTGTATCGGACACCATCAGGACAGCAGTGGCCTCCACCGGCGCGACCTCAGCGGTTTGGGGGTCGTTCTTTTCAGCCATGCCCGTTCCGACCGCCGATGCCCCCACCGCGACCACAACAACAGCAACAGCAGATGGTATCCCAGGCGTTCTCACCACCACAACGCCCTCGGGTTTCCGTCCGCCGATCAGCGGAGGACCGCCTCGCTACACTTGTTTTACGTGTTGCCAAGCGGGCCATTTCTCGAAGGACTGTCCCCAGGGGCAGCAGAGCAGCGGGCAAGCCCAGTTCCAGGGCAGTGCTCGAGGCCGACCTCCGGTCAAGAAGGTTGGTCAGCGGACTGGGGGCATTCTCAACCTCGACAATGAGGACGCCCCAGAGGGAGACAACGTGCTGGCGGGTACGTTCACTCTCAATGACCAAGCAATCATCATTTTATTCGATTCTGGTGCAACCCACAGTTTTATAAGTGCATCCTATGTTGCTAAGCATCAAATGCAAGTCTTCCCAACCGACTGCACATATATGATCTGCTCACCGGGAGGGAAGATTTCAGCAAATATGATGATTCCAAAAGCACCTCTGTGCTTAGGTGGGAAGCTATATCCCACCACCTTGATAATCCTTACAGGGCAAAAGATTGATGCAATCTTAGGGATGTCATGGTTACACTACCATGGCGCTGTCCTGGACACTCAGACACGGACGGTTCATTTGAATTCTCCATTCCACCGTCCGCATTCCATGGTGCTAGACAATCCAGTCCGGGAAGTTTCAGAAATTAATAATGCTGAAGCTCTCAAGTTAGAGGACATCCCCGTAGTCCGGGAGTACCCCGATGTGTTTCTGGATGATCTTCCGGGCATGCCACCTGAGAGGGATGTCGAGTTCAAGGTTGAGATTGTACCCGGGACTACGCCAATATCACGGAGACCATACAAAATGGCTCCAAACGAGCAGGCTGAACTAAAAGAACAGCTCAATGATCTGTTGAGCAAAGGTTTCATTAGGCCGAGTTCCTCGCCTTGGGGATGCTCAGCGCTGTTTGTAAAGAAGAAGGATGAAACCATGAGGCTGTGTGTGGACAACCGGCCGCTCAACGCCGTCACCATCAAGAACAAATACCCACTGTCCCGCATTGGCATCCTGTTTGATCAGCTTGTGGGTGCAAGTGTGTTCTAAAAGATGGACCTTCACTCCGGGTATCATCAAATAAAAATCCGAGCGGAGGATATCCCGAAGACGGCCTTCTCAACAAGATATGGCTTATATGAATATCTCGTCATGTCTTTTGGTCTCACTAATGCTCCAGCCCATGTATCTCATGAACTCGGTGTTCATGCCTGAGCTGGACAAGTTCGTGGTGGTGTTCATTGATGATATCTTGGTTTACTCCAAGACAGAAGCAGAACACGCCGAATACTTGAGGATTGTTGTAGGATCGAAGAGCACGTGAAAAGCTACCAGAGGGGGGTGAATGGTAGATTAAAACTTTTCGCAGAGGAAACAACAAAAACCCCTCATTAAAAAATCAATCGGTTAAAGAAACCGTGTGTGCAAGTGTTTTCAAACGTGTTCAACCGTGAAAAATCAAGTAGAGAGGTAGATAATCAAGTCACGGATCTAATGCAACAAGAATCACTTGAAAACATGAAGTAAAACTTGAGATACGATCAAAACATTAAACGAAGATCAATCTGTTCTACCCGATATAAAACAGATCTGCAACGCTACAAAGAAACTCGTGTATCTCAAGAACTACAGATCCGAAGCTCGTGAAAATTTCACAGATGATAGATAATTGAGTTGTGAAGACAACCAAAAAAGAATCACGTCAATCGGATCTGTAAAACTCGAGTTATGAACGAAACACCGAAGCAACGTCGGTCTGTCCAGAAACTCGGCGAGAAAGACTTGACGAAAAACAAATCGGACGAACAAGGCACAAAAGCTCCTCGAAACTATGAACTTTATTCAATAGAAACACAAGAGGAACAGCCCAAAGTTCTCTCCCCACGAGAGCTCTGGCCTCCCTTGCTTTTGTAGCCAGCCCTCAGGCTAAACAATCCAATCTAGGACTCCTACTCCTAATTGGACTCGTATCCTAACTTACCATAACTGCTCAGGACTCTCCTATTCGCAGATAGAAGCAATCGTGAGACTTCCAAACACCTTAGGAACGTCCTAAACATTCCTAAAACAACTCAACTTCGTGCCTAGCACGAAATCCTATCATAACCAACTCAAATCTTCCATATTTGAGCCATATCCGACTCAGCCTCAGCCTGAGTACGCAATCCAGCCGGTTGGACCTTTCCGACCAATTCTTTACGTCCACTTCTCTTCATCACGCCTTGGAACAATGTTGCCACGTCCATGCACTCCTTGCACACGTGCAAACACCTTCCAACGACGTACACGCAACCTTCATATGCACTGCCCTTGATCCAAACATGCTGCGCGACCTCTCGATCAACTCAACCACAGCTCCTCCCGAACTTGGTTGTTGGAACCTCATCTCCTCCCTGAGACTAGTCCAAGGATCCCGTCACCAGCCATGTCTTGAACTCAAGCAACACCTGCACATGAATAAACAACCAATTCTTCCGAGCACAAGTCCTCGACTTGACTCACGTTAGTTCGAAAACCACAACACCTTACATGAGCACGTCACATAAGCATGTTGCAAACCATATCAAATGATAACAGCCATAACCACCAAAACACACCAAAAACTTAGCATATTAATACTAAGCAAACATTCCCATAAAGAAAGTTTGAAACATTGCGAGTTAAAAGCAAAAACAAGACGCTGCAGTTCTACGAGTTGAACTTCACGGGAGCTCCCTAAAAACAAGCTCCGGACCTCACAGAAGCTCTCCGGACCTTGCAGGAGCTCTCCGAACCTTGCATCGGACCTTGCCAACACTTGGCGGACCTAACAAAGAACTTGTCGGACCTTGCCACAGAAGAATGTTTTGGCAATATTCAAAACTTTGAATGTTAATGCTAACTTTTATCCTAATTGCCGATGTATTCAGCACAAATAGGTCTCACAATCTCCCCCTTGATGAATGCATTGGCAACACCAATTAAAATCCGAACATTGGCTTATGAAAAGTTTTGAAAACTCATTTCTCCCCCTTTATTAATTTCTCCCCATTTTTTAAAATCAGAGAAGGAAGAAAGTGTATAACATATGCAAAGTGTAAAAAAAATATCTCCTTATACATATTTCTCCCCTTTTGACAATGTATTCAGCAGGGTTCAAAAGAGAAATTTTTAAATGTTATGAGCATATTATAACATATACATACAAAATAAAGCTCATCTAAGTCATACTATCAGGTTACTTACACTATCACATCAATGAGATACTTAAAGTAGTGTAAGCCATGCTAGAGATCAAATGTATTTTTCAGTTTAAGCAAGTCATGATCTCCCTTACTCAACTATTTCAAAACCTGAAAACATGACACTTGTTGCTGCATTTTTATTATTCATAATCATTTAAGGCACAAAGTTGATCATATGATATTTGCAAGAGATTATATGCCGCATCAGCCTTATTCTAACCAACCAAGCCAAGCCTATGTCATTTGACAATCAGAAGCTTAAGGACATGGTTTTAGTCATACACAATTCCTTCCAAGTTCATGTCTTAGTGCAATGATAAGCAATCTCAAAAGAAGAAGTGCGATGCATGCATATTCTCTTGATCTTTTCTCAAATTTTTATTTGAAAACTCAACATGTGAGCTGATCACTTGATTAATTTTTTATGATTAAAAGCACTTGTGAGCACGCAAAAAGTTCAAAACAGCAAGAAAGTTCGATCATGACCAGATTTAGTGTAAGTAATTATTCCAATTACTAGTCATGGCAAAAACTACAAAATGTATAACATGAGTAATGTAGTAAGAACTTTCAGCCTGTAAAAGGAATCACAAAGTCATATATGTATGAAATACTATGCTCATATTATTTTAGTTTCAGATTCACACATAGACTTTAAAAGTTTCAAAAACTCCCCCTCAATTTAAGCCATGAGGATGCATAACCCCTATTTCACTACGAATGAAACAAAAACGAGTGAAATCCAAAAATATCAGCCAATTGTTGTTCGGTAT
This sequence comes from Neostapfia colusana, assembly GCA_030760725.1. NCBI lineage: Eukaryota > Viridiplantae > Streptophyta > Magnoliopsida > Poales > Poaceae > Neostapfia > Neostapfia colusana. The sequence goes on from JASWHV010000006.1 coordinate 6,958,973, forward strand.
CGACATGGTGAAGCACAATGTTTCCTTTTCAACATTATCACGAAGAAAGTGATACCTAATGTCAATGTGCTTAGTTCTAGAGTGTTTCACGGGGTTTTTAGCAATACAAATTGCACTACTGTTATCACAAAACAGTGGAACACTATCTAAATCAACCCCATAGTCCTTAAGTGTTTGAACAATCCAAGAATTTGTGAGCAAGCGCTAGCCGCAGCTACATATTCAGATTCGGCCGTGGATTGTGCAACTGAACTTTGTTTTCTAGAGGACCAAGCAACAAGTGAATTACCAAGAAAATGACAAGCACCCGAAGTACTTTTCCTATCAATCCTACATCCCCCAAAATCAGCATCCGAAAAAGCTTTCAAAGAAACGATTGAGGAAGAAGGAAGAAAAATGCCAAATTCTTGAGTTCCATGTAGGTACCTGAGAATCCTTTTGATGGCTTGGCGATGTGAAGCACGTGGAGAAGCTTGAAAACATGCACAAAGACATATGCTGAATTGTATGTCCGGTCTTGATGCCGTGAGATACAAAAGTGATCCAATCATACTTCTGTATTCTTTTTTATCGACCGGGTCACCATCTTTGTCAAGTTCAAGTGTTGTTTCTGTTCCCATTGGTGTCCGAAGAGGCTTGCATTTGTCCATGTTGAAGCGCTTAAGAAGGTCCTTTGTATACTTAGTTTGATGCTCAAAAGTTCTTTCTTTTGTTTGCTTGATTTGCAACCCCAAAAAGTATGTGAGTTCTCCCATCATACTCATCTCAAATTCTGAACTCATCATAGCTGAAAACTTGGACACGAGATCATGAGAAGCACAACCAAAGATAATATCATCCACATACACTTGAACGAATAATGAGTCATTTCCATGCTTAAGTACAAAAAGAGTTTTATCAACCTTGCCCATGGTAAACCCCTTTTCAAGTAAGAATGTTTTTAACCTATCATACCATGCTCTAGGGGCTTGTTTTAGACCGTACAAGGCTTTGGACAGTTTGTAAACATGATTAGGAAAATTTGGATTTTCAAAATCCGGTGGCTGCTTAACATAAACCTCCTCCTCTATGTAGCCATTAAGAAAAGCACTTTTAACATCCATTTTATATAACTTGAAACCTTTATATGCAGCAAATGCTAATAAAATTCTTATAGCTTCTAATCTAGCAAGAGGAGCAAATGTTTCATCAAAATCTAGACCTTCAATTTGAGTGAAACCTTGAGCAACCAACCTAGCTTTATTCCTAACCACAACCCCATCCTCACTTTGCTTATTTTTAAATACCCATTTAGTTCCAATTAATGTGTGACCTTGAGGTGGAGGTACAAGTTTCCAAACATTATTTCTTTCAAAATTTTCTAACTCTTCTTGCATGGCATTAATCCAAGATTCATTAGGGAGTGCGTGTGATATATCCTTGGGTTCAAAAGAAGCAACAAAAGCAGAATGAACATGAGAGTTTGGATCGCAAAATCTGGACCGAGTGACTCGTTCATGCAAGCTTCCAATGATTTGTTGTGGAGGATGACTTTTGAGTACTCGGAGGGGAGTAGACACTTCACAAGCACCTTCTTCTTCATGTTCGGACCTTTGATTAGGAGAGCTTGTTGATTGAGGAAGGTCCGAACCAGCAGTAATGACTGTTGGTGCTGGTTGTGGTGCAAAATCAGCAGCTTGATCGTTATTTACTTCCGAGTTTTCGGGCAGCAGCACCACTTCTTCATCTTCTACAATAAAAATACTCTCCCCCTGCGGATATGGATCCGGACCTGCAATATCGGAGCTAGTACTTGGGCTAGCTTCATCAAAAGAAACCTCGCAAGTCTCCACAATTTTGTTAGTGTCAAGTAAAAGCACACGGTAGACCTCTAGTATGAGATGGATAACCAAGAAACATGCCATCAACAGATCTAGCTTCAAATTTATCAAGATTACCATGTTTCTTAACAAAGAATTTGCAACCAAAAACCCTAAAGTGTGTAACACTAGGCCTATGTCCAAACCGGAGCTCATATGGGGTTTTTCCCAGCTTAGCACGCAAGAAAACACGATTTGAGACATAACAAGCGGTTGCAATTGCATCAGCCTAAAATTTCCTAGGAGTTTGATATTCTTCAAGCATAGTCCTAGCCATCTCAACTAAGGTCCTGTTCTTTCTTTCTACGACACCATTTTGTTGTGGTACATAGGGTGAAGAGTATTGATGATCTATTCCATTTTCAGCACAAAAGTGATCAAAGGATTGGTTTTTAAATTCAGTTCCGTTATCACCTTTAATTGCTTTTAATGATCCTGGGTGATCAATAGATAATCTAATAAATTAAGTTCTAAAATGACTAAAAGCTTCATTCTTAGATGCCATAAAATAAACCCAAGAATATCTGGAATAATCATCAACAATCACAAGCACATACCATTTACCAACGAAGGATTGAACACGTGCCGGACCTACTATGTCAAGATGTAAAAGTTGTCCTGGTTCAGCTGTCATGGTCATTGTGAGAGGAGCATGTGAACCTGCAACAGCCTTAGCATGTCTACAAGAATAGCACACAATATCATTGTCCTTTTTAAGCTTCGGCAGCCCACGTATGCAATTGAGAGCACTAACACGAGTGAGATGATCAAAGCCTATGTGACCAAGTCTACGATGCCAAAAATATAGATCCTTTGTATCATTAGCAACTAGACACCGATGCTTAGAAGTTGACAAATCAAAATCAGCTTTAAAAACTCTTCTAAACCTAGACATGTTAAACAAAAGCTCACCTTTTGAATCTACAACCTTGCAGCAATTTTTAGCAAAGCTAACCTCTAGATTTTCATCTAGCAATTGTGAAACCGAAAGCAAGTTGTATTTCAAATTTTTAACAAGTGCCACATCTTTCAAAGTGTAGAGATTGTTTACTCTAACTGAACCTTTAGCAATTATGGAAGTAGAAGAGTTATCGGCGAAAGTAACATTTTCTACACGTGACACAAAAGAGAGAGAGGAGAACCATTCTTTGTTACCGGTCATGTGGCGTGAGCAACCTGAATCCACAATCCAAATGTTCTCCTTCCTCAAACGTGAAATCTACACAGCAGCACAATACGTCGATGACTCAATACTGGGGTTAGTTAAAAGACTTTAAGGAATCCAGTACTGAGTCACACGACGTCCAGCAGGAATAACACGCGAAAGCTGAGAAGGTACAGCAGGTTTATGAGCCAAACATCGAAAATTTTTGTTCCCAACTACTGACTTAGAAGATGTGTTATATGTAGCACAAAAAACAGTAGGTCCGGGAGCAAGTTTTTGACTCATTACAGCAGGTTGCAAGCTCCGAACATTCGGTCTAGCATATTTTGCTTGGTTGTTATGTGATCTAGCAAGTATTCTTTGTTTCTTATCGTGTTTAGCTAGTCTATAACAAAAATCCATGACATGACCATCTCTACCACAGTAGGTACAATGAAAAATAACCTTATTATCATGTCTAGATGAGCAAGCAACACGTTTATTAGAACCCAAATGGAACAGTACTCCTGCAGATTTGAAAATCACCTCTTTTTGTCTAGGAGCTGTTTGAATCAAACCGCTTCCTAATGACTTTACAACTTTAGCTGGGTGTGCCTTAGCATGAGCATGAGAATTAAAACCTAAACCAGTTTTATCATTACAAGACTTGGAAGAATTCAGCAGCAAGTTTAGGTTCTTATTTGCATTAGAAAACCGATCTAGTGTCCTATGCATGTCATCAAGTTTATTGGACAGATCAAAGCAGTTTTCACATGAAGTTTTTCCTTTTAGTTTGCAATTTGAACAATATTTAACTTCATGCACACGTAAAGCATTGTTCAAAATAGAAATCTCATTCATAGCATCATTTAGTTTCTTATTCAGATCATCACATGAAGAACAATGCAAATCAATTGTAGAACAACAAGCATCTTTCAAATTTTTATCATTAAGTGCAGCAAGCTCTTTGTTCTTTTCAATTTCAAGTTCAAGTTTATCAAGTGTAGATGTGTGTGCACTTCTTAAAGAGGATAATTGTTCATAAATCAAATCACATGAGGAACAAGAATCATCACTAGGAATCAAAGTTTTTAAACGATTAATTTCAGATTCTAGTGATTCAATTTTAACAGCATTGTTCCTAAGTTTTTTATCTTTTTTCTTTAATATAACAGTGGCACAAGAAATAGCATCACACATTTCTTCGCAAGTGGGGCATACCTCTTCATCGTCGCTGTTGTGTTCTGCCTCCTCGGAGCTTGAACTTGACTTGCTCGCCATGCAGCACATATTTTCCATAGCTTCTTCATCTTCATCACTACCCGTGTCCACATCACTTGAGCCGAAATCTTGAAGTGCAGAGATCATACTATGCACTATGTTGCGCATTGATAAATCTTTCTTCTTCTTATTCTTTGCAAACGATTTCTTCGGCCTTGTTTGCTTTTCTTCACGTGAAGTTGGACCTGAAAGGTTAGGGCACTCGTTATGAAAATGTCCTGTCTTACCACATTCAAAACATCGTTGAGGTCCGGAGCTTCCTCTCCTTCTAGTTCTCACATTTTGCAATGCTTTTGAGAACCGAGTAGAGATGAGTGCAAGCTCCTCCTCTGGAAACTCTTCAATCTGTTCAAGGGTTAGAGAGGACAGCAAAGAGAGTGCACCACTAGATGATGATTGACTAGAACTAGACATGTCACGTTGCGAAACAAATGCAATAGACTTGTTGGGGTTTTTACGTGAGATGATGTCAATTTCATGAGTTTTCAATTTAGAATAAAGCACGTCTAAAGTAAAGAACTCATGACAGTAGATTCACGAATAGATGTAACCTTCATCTCCCAAATTGACATATCTAATGCTCCTAACAATTGTCTAGCATTTTCAGCATCTGAAAAGTTAACATTGACACTACGCAAGTTGCTGAGAATTTTATTAAAGCGAGCAAAAAGGTCGTCAATTGACTCACCGGGTTGCATCTCAAAACGCATGTATTCTTTCTTGAACATATCTTGCCTTACCTCCTTGATCGTATTGGATCCATCATGGTAGTCACAAAGAGCTTTCCAAACATCATATGCAGATCGGAGGTGTGCAACACGGTCGAAGTCGCTTTGAGTCAATCCTTGAAAGATCAAGTTGCGAGACTTGTTGTTGTTGTCAACATCTCTCATGTTCACAGCCGTAACTTGATCGTTGGGTGGTACATCGAAGTTCTGGTAGACCTTTTCCCATATGGCGAATCCTTGCACCTGTATGTAGGCCTCCATCCGCGCCTTCCAAACCTGAAAATCGATTTCATTGAACACACAAGGTTTTGTGGAGTACTTCTCCATGATGGTTAGTCAAAACACGTGCAAATCACAAAGATTAGAGCACCTTGGCTCTGATACCAATTGTAGGATCGAAGAGCCCGTGAAATGCTACCAGAGGGGGGTGAATGGTAGATTAAAACTTTTCGCAGCGGAAACAACAAAAACCCGTCAGCAAAAAAATCAATCGGTTAAAGAAACCGTGTGTGAAAGTGTTTTCAAACGTGTTCAACCGTGACAAATCAAGTAGAGAGGTAGAGAATCAAGTCACGGATCTAATGCAACTAGAATCACTTGAAAACACGAAGTAAAACTTGAGATACGATCAAAACATTAAACGAAGATCACTCTGTTCTACCCGATATAAAACAGATCTGCAACGCTGCAAAGAAACTCGTGTATCTCAAAAACTACAGATCCGAAGCTCGTGAAAATTTCACAGATGATAGATAATTGAGTTTTTAAGACAACCCAAAAAGAATCACGTCAATCGGATCTGTAAAACTCGAGTTATGAACGAAACACCGAAGCAACGTCGGTCTGTCCAGAAACTCGGCGAGAAAGACTTGACGAAAAACAAATCGGACGAACAAGGCACAAAAGCTCCTCGAAACTATGAACTTTATTCAATAGAAACACGAGAGGAACAGACCAAAGTTCTCTCCCCACGAGAGCTCTTACCTCCCTTGCTTTTATAGCCAGCCCTCAGGCTAAACAATCCAATCTAGGACTCCTACTCCTAATTGGACTCGTATCCTATCTTACCATAACTGCTCAGGACTCTCCTATTCGCAGATAGAAGCAATCGTGAGACTTCCAAACACCTTAGGAACGTCCTAAACATTCCTAAAACAACTCAACTTCGTGCCTAGCACGAAATCCTATCATAACCAACTCAAATCTTCCATATTTGAGCCATATCCGACTCAGCCTCAGACTGAGTACGCAATCCAGCCGGTTGGACCTTTCCGACCAATTCTATACGTCCACTTCTCTTCATTATGCCTTGGAACAATGTTGCCACGTCCATGCACTCCTTGCACACGTGCAAACACCTTCCAACTACGTACACACAACCTTCATATGCACTGCCCTTGATCCAAACATGCTGCGTGACCTCCCGATCAACTCAACCACAGCTCCTCCCGAACTTGGTTGTTGGAACCTCATCTCCTCCCTGAGACTAGTCCAAGGATCCCGTCACCAGCCATGTATTGAACTCAAGCAACACCTGCACATGAATAAACAACCAATTCTTCTGAGCACAAGTCCTCGACTTGACTCACGTTAGTTTGAAAACCACAACACCTTACATGAGCACGTCACATAAGCATGTTGCAAACCATATCAAATGATAACAGCCATAACCACCAAAACACACCAAAAACTTAGCAAATTAATACTAAGCAAACCTTCCCATAAAGCAAGTTTGAAACATTGCGAGTTAAAAGCAAAAACAAGACGCTGCAGTTTTATGAGTTGAACTTCACGGGAGCTTTCTAAAAACAAGCTCCGGACCTCACAGAAGCTCTCCGGACCTTGCAGGAGCTCTCCGGACCTTGCGTCAGACCTTGCCAACACTTGGCGGACCTAACAAAGAACTTGTCAGACCTTTCCACAGAAGAATGTTTTGGCAATATTCAAAACCTTGAATGTTAATGCTAACTTTTATCCTAATTGCCAATGTATTCAGCACACATAGGTCTCACAATCGTTCTTCAACGACTGCGAGACCACAAGCTCTACGCCAAGTTCAGCAAATGTGAGTTTTGTATCAGCCAAGTGCCATTTCTGGGACATATGATCTCAGTGGAAGGCATTGCGGTTGACCCAAGCAAAATCGAGCAATTGCTCAAATGGAAAGCTCCCACTTCAGTCCATGAAGTCAGAAGCTTCCTCGGATTAGCGGGATACTATCGGAGATTCATTCCAAGCTTCTCCAAGCTTACTAAACTGATGAAAAAGTTGCTGAAGAAGGGAACAAAATATGTTTGGAACACGGCATGTGAAGGGGCGTTCCAAGCATTAGTGAAGCATCTAACAACAGCCCCGGTCTTAGTTCAACCGGATACAACCAAGCCCTTCGATGTGTATTGTGATGCGTCCGGTATTGGGCTCAGCTGCGTGTTGATGCAGGAAGGACGTGTGGTCGCATATGGCTCACGCCAACTTCGGAACCATGAGCAGCACTATCCGACTCATGATCTTGAGCCTGCTGCTGTGGTGTTGGCGCTGAAAATGTGGAGGCACTATCTCCTGGGGAATTTGGTGCATCTCTACACCAACCACAAGAGCCTGAAGTATATTTTCACCCAGAAGGAGCTGAATATGAGGCAAAGGAGGTGGTTAGAACCGATCAAAGATCATGAGATTGAGATTCATTACCACCCCGGCAAGGCGAATGTGGTTGCCGACGCGCTGAGTCGGAAATCACATGTCCATAACCTCACCATTACACCGGTGGAGGAGGAAGAGCCGAGTTTATACTTGGTTCTTTATGGATCGCTCTACAACCTTGCCCTCATCCCTACCATTAGGTAGGACATCATTGCAGCTCAGAAGGTTGATAAGGGTATGGCACATCTCCGGAGACGGATAGACAATGGGGAAATCAAATGTTTCCGGAAGGATGATGAGGGGACGTTGTGGTTTAATGACCGCATAGTTGTACCCCAGAACATGGAGCCGAGGAAGAAAATTCTTGATGAAGCTCACTTGTCTAAATACTCCATTCATCCGGGCAGCAACAAAATGTACCAATATTTGAAAAAGAAATTTTGGTGGACACGGATGAAGCGGGAGGTAGCGCAGTACGTATCCGAGTGTGATACGTGTAGACGAGTGAAAGATGATCATATGAGAAAATCAGGGCTGCTGCAACCCCTGAAAATTCCGGCATGGAAATGGGAAGATGTGAGCATGGATTTCATTGTGGGATTACCCCTGACTTCCAACAAGCATGATTCCATTTGGGTAATCGTTGTCTGATTAACCAAGTCGGCTCACTTCATTCCTGTGCATACACATTACAATGCCGGCAAGTACGCGGAGCTGTACATAGCGAGAATTCTATGCTTATATGGGGTACCCAAGACCATAGTCTCAGATCGAGGTGCGTTATTCGTGTCTCGTTTTTGGGAGAAGTTGCACGCTGCATTGGGTACTAAGCTGATTTGGAGCTCCGCCTATCACCCTCAGACAGATGGGCAAACAGAGAGGGTGAATCAAGTACTAGAAGACATGTGGAGAGCATGTGCCATCCAACACGGTAGGAACCGGGATGATCACCTACCGTTGGTGGAATTCTCGTACAATAACGGCTACCAGGCGAGTATCAAGATGGCACCCTACGAAGCTCTCTACGGTCGCAAATGCCGCACCCCATTAAACTGGTGCGAGTCCGGTGAAAGGGTCACATTCGGGGTTGATGTGGTGAACGACGCCGAAGAGCGCGTTCCGATGATTCAAGCCAACTTGAAGGCCGCTCAATCCCGGCAGAAAAGCTACGCTGATAAGAGGCATAGACCGCTGCACTTTGACGTCGGAGAGCACGTGTACCACCGTGTATCTCCGATGAAGGGCGTGCACCGATTCGGTGTGAAGGGGAAACTCGCTCCCCGATTCATTGGACCCTATGCTATCACCGAGAAGTGTGGACCAGCGGCGTATAGACTGGAGCTACCAGCATCTCTTGCTGGTGTTCATGACGTTTTCCATGTTTCACAATTGAGAAAATGTCTGAAGCATACGGCTGCTGTTCCCACTGAAGACATTGGCGAGCTGCAACCGGATTTGACATATGATGAATATCCGGTGGCGATTATTGATGAGAAAGCTCGGACCACACGTAGCCGAACATTGTGGTTCTACAAGATACTCTGGAGTAACCACACCGCCGAAGAAGCCACGTGGGAGAGAGGAATTTCTTCGCTCAAACTACCTGGAGTTCATAGCGTCTCAGCACGGGTGAGTTCCTATTACATCGCTGTCTCTTCTTTTGTAATCTCGGGACGAGATTCTTTTAAGGGGGGAGGGATGTAAAAGCCCAAGAAAGGGACTTGCAAAAATTGTTCATCACCTCACAACACCACAGCTCTTGTGATGGATATCTCATGAACACTTGTGAAGAGCAGGTAACCACCATCAAAAAGGTGATTAGAGGGGAAAGCCCTAACTTCCAAAAAGTGGGATTACTACACATGAACGTGAAAGGTTGAGCCCACCCCTAGACCTTGAATAGTCTTGGGAAGGCTCAGGCCAAATTTCATACAAACCCAATACTTTTTGAGGCACTTTTGGAGGTAATTCAAGAGGGGCCAATTTGAATGCAAATTCAAATTACAGCAACTTTCATCACTTGAATTCAAAAGCTGACTTCATATTCAAACTCAGCAAATTTTTCTGGGTTAGTCCACCAACTTTCATCCCCATTGGACTTCATCTTGTCGGGAGCCAAATTTGAAATAATTCAAACTGAATTTGAAATTTCAAATTCAAATGTGGAGGGAATTTGGCCGAACCAGTTTCAAACTGATGAATTCAAATTCCTCCTCTGAATTGGTGGCTAAGTTTCCTTTTCAAGTCTGAGTAGTTGAGATATTTGCACAACAGCAGAAGAGAATTAGACGGGAGGGGGCCCACTGGTCAGGAGGCTTAGAACGAAGTCAGTTCGGGCGAGTCATCCGGCAGCCGACGTTCACCGCGTGAGAGCTCCTGCTCCCGCGCCCGAGTGAGAAGGACACCGCACAGCCGGACCGCGCTTTTGCCTGCCCACGAAGCCCTCCCTCGCAGCTCACACGCCAACCGGCTGGCTTTCACACGCGCTCGACCAAAAACGTTCAACTTTCGGCCGCTCTCCTCGGCTCTCGGTGCGCCGCTGATCCAGGCATTCTCGAGACCGAAGATCAACAGCAAAGAGACGCGCCGGAGACCGCTCGAACTCACGGTGAAAACCCTACCTCATTTCGTGCCCTGTAGAGAGAGTATTTCCACGTTTAGTCCTCGGTGTTCAAAGAACCGAGCTAGCAAAGAATCCGAAATTCGTGGTGATCGGTCCACCACCGCGTAAACCCAGCCAAGCACATGTTCTACACGTTCCCATGGCCACCTAGGATCAAAGACCATCGAAAACCATCGAGTCTTGGCGCTGCTATTCAAGTTTTTCGAGCATCCACCGTTTTAGCCCTAGGTCGACGGTGATGTCCTAGCTCGGGCCTTTTCCATGGCAAACCGAGCTCATTTTCATGCCCAGCATGCCACAGCGAAGCTGTAGGAGCAAACCAGTCCGAAAATAAGGCACTGAGTAGCTCGGGCGACGTCGCCGGAGTAGGGATAGCCGCTGTCACCGTCGCGGGCGTGGTTCTGGCCATCGCCGAGCTTCGGTGAGGGCACCAGCGTGTTCTCCAAGCCAAGTTAGGCACAGGCGGTGAAATCCGCCGGAGGTCGTGCAGCGAAATGGCCGGCGGCGAGAGGTCCGGCGAAGCGCTGCCGCAGAAGTCGCGGGAGGTCGCAAGGTAGACGAAGGGGGGGCCGGGTCCACCGGTCAGTCTCTGTTCTCGCCCGGGGATCCACTTTGCGGCCGGGATTCGGTGTGGCAGCATGGGTAAAACCCCGTGGGCTACGGTGTGGCCGCGTTCTCAGTGGGCCGGTTTAAAAAGTGGGCCCCACCCGCAGACTTTAAACATTTTAGGATTTTCCAGTTTAGATCAAACTTCAAATTCATAGAACTTTTGCTAGGAAGCTCCAAATTCAGTGAACTAAATTTTGCTGAACTCAGCTTTTTGCGTACTTTCCAGCAACTCCAATTTCAGCTGATGAAAATTAATAGTTTTCCAGAATTAATTCCCTAAAATTTAAACTGTTAGGAATTTTATCTGGAGAACTACTTTATGAAAAATTCTGAAATTTGGCTGGGAGGTTCATTGGAAAATCTTTGAGCCATAGTAAAATTTTCAGACCCATCCAAGTTCATTTAGTCCCCCTAATGGGCTGATTAAGTGAACTGCCCTGAGAAAATAGAAAAATGTACAGAAACATTTTTCAGATTTTCTCAAATCTTGTTTAGGGCATAACTTCCTCTAGAATTCTTCAAATGACATGAAACCAATTCCATTAGAACCATCTCAAATTCTAGTTTCCAGAAAGTAACGGTTGGAGCCATAAAAACCCCTGGAATTCCTTAGAAGCTCTAATATTGACCAAATAGGCTTTTTATTTGTACAAGGCTCAAATGAACTTTGTTTCAAATGAAACTTGGTCAAGACTCTGGTTAGGACCCTACAAAGCCACCATAAAAATTTCAGCACCAAAGGGGAGGGCTGGCTAGAGTTATGGTAATTACTTATTGAGTTCTAAACATTGCATTTAAATTGACATATAGTATATCATGTACGTGTAGTCGCTGAAGGTGAGGAAACTCCGGAAGTGCTCGACTTCCTTTTTCCGAACAAAGCCCTAACAACTGATCAGCAGCAACAAGGAAATCCCCGGTTTGCATTAAACCGTTTTACAAAGTTTTGCTTTGTTTACATATTAGTATGAGGTATGTATATGTGCATTAGGTGTAAGGTGGATGAAACCCCAAATACATAACCAGATGTTTCCCATAAGAGTGAGGGTAGTGTCTAAGTCCTCGAGTAGACAGGCTATGCTTAATCATTCATAGGACTTCGGTAAAAGTTGAGTAGTTGGAATCTACTCGCGAGTTAGGCTTGGGACACATGGGATTGGTTCGAGTGATGTGAGATCACTTTAGTAATAAAAATGAGACTAGGCAGGGGCTAGAGCGCAGCAAGAGGATGTATTGTGTGTGCAGCCCTGTCCATGTCGATTGAGGACCGATCCATGTGCGGCCCTGCTGAGCAAGTATTGAACGTACCGAAGGCATATCAGATATATGGGCCCCGGTAAACCGATGTAACCTAAACCTCCGGGCGTCGAGGCACAGCACACCGATTTATAGGTGTAGGTTGAGGGAAGCAAGGTGGAAATCAGCTAACGAGCATAGAGAAATGCTCCGTGTAGGGAACCTCCTGTCCGTTTCGGTGCGACCGGTTCGATGTTTGGGCTGTTGGGTGAAAGGTTGTCCCGTACGACATCGAGTGAGCGTGCTGTGCAGCTCCACGGGTGGGCATACGTGACGTGCTCTTCGGGCATCCCTGCAGGTGTATCTCGAGTCGATTCGCCATCCCTCACGGTGATGAGTACCGCTTGTTCACTGAATCGTGACGTAGGCTAATATATGAAATGTGATGATTCAATATTGCTGTTATGATAAACTTTTATTGCTACTTGTGTGCCACCAAATACTGCTTACTAAATTTCAGATTCATGAACTGTTAACTTGTGGCTAAAAGATGAACTAAGGACAAACTTGTAGGCGTGTCCGTTTGCTGAAAATTTACCGTCCCATGTCCATTGTACCCTACATATAGAGTTTCATGCCTAGGTGAGTCGGTTAAGTCTTGTTGAGCCATCGTGCTCATGGTTGCTTCTTAAGTGTTTTTCAGGTGAGGAGCCACCCACGGACTCGGGTTACAAGGACACCGGCGAGGGTTACCCTCCGTCCGGGACCACGGCTGAGTGGGAGCCGTACACGCCACACTAAGCTGAGGAGTGCAGCTAGTGTGGGTTGCCCGAGGGCTGGGCAACCGACTTTTGCTATATAGGCGGGCGTGAGTTGTACAAATTTAACTTCCGCTGTGTAATATAAACACTAGTTTGTAACTGAGTAGTGTACTACTTTGTACATTTCAGTTGGTTTTCAATGTAATACAATGTATCCTTATGATGTGTGCTGTCGGGTGTCGCATCGTGCGGCACCACCCTCTGCGATCTTGGATGAGCGGATTCCGGTCCGCCACAGGATGGATGTTTGGTTTGGTCATGGGATGGTTATTGGGATGATCATTGGTATGGTCATCGGTTTGGTTATTGGTATGGTTTGGTCTTTGGAATTTGGTTTCGGGACTGTCGAGTCCTGGTAATGAGAATGGTTTCGGACTGTTGAGTCGAAACAATGAGCTTTGGTTTCGGATATGAGATGGATATGATCATGAGATGATCATTATGAGTGTGACACCCTCAATTTCAATTTCTGCATGCATTCATATTTTATATAGAGAAAAGCATTTTAAAAGAAGTAGGAACAGAGAAAGAATAAAAAAGATAGCCAAAAAGAGCAAATTCCAGTTCACCAAGTGCGCTGTAGACACTTCCCGCGGCTCGCTGGCCACGTGGCGCATTTGGAGCTCATCCCTGCAAACGGGGAGAGGTCCGCCGCTAACTGGCTACGTGGCAGGCTCGGAGCATGCCTCTGCGAAGGAGCGAAGTCCAGCCCCACAGGACACGTGTCGCCACCGGAGCTAGTCACTGCCGGGAAGTAAGGCCCAACCCGCTGGACACGTGTCGCTCTCGGAACTCACTTCCGAGAGGTCTGACACCGCGGGAAACGTATCGCTCTCGGAGCTAACCTCCGAGAGGTCCGGTCCTACTGGACACATGTCACCTTTGGAGCTCGCCTCCGGGAGGTCTGACACTACCGGTCACGTGTCACCTCCGGGAGGTCCGACACTGTTGGACACGTGTCAACCTCGGAGCTCACCTCCGGGAGGTCCGACGCTGATGCACATGTGTCGACCTTGGAGCTCGTCTCTGAGGAGAAAGGAAGATTCGGTGCTGTTTGACACGTGGCACTCTCGGAGCTCACCTCCGAAGAGAGGGGAGGTCCGGCACTGACGCGTGGCGTACGCGGAACTCACCTCTGTTGAGAGGGAAGGTCCCGATCCACCAGACACATGGTGCACGCGGAGCTCGCCTCTGGAGAGAGGGAGGTCCCGCCCGCCAGACGCGTGGTGCACGTGGAGCTCACCTCTGAGAGAGAGGGAGGTCTCGCCCGCCTGACAAACGGCACAACCGGAGCCCGCCTCTGCGGAAAAGGGAGGCCCGGCCCCTGCAGGACACGTGGAGCCTCCGGAGCTCATCACCGCGGAGGTGATGAGATCTGAAGCAGTTTTTGCTTCTGTACGCGCGGGAATACTGACACGGAAGGAAACCGACACGAATTCTACGTTGCTACCGCACCAAATCAATTGAAGATAAGTTGTTAAGATTCAAAAAAAATATGAATAGGACTCTTATTCGAATTCCGATCAGAGTAGGACTCTTCATCTCCCTCGTATAAATAAAACCCAGAACCTTTGTCCGCAACCACGTACTTCTTTTCCACCTCCCGAGTCGACGACTTGGAGCCCTAGCCCCCAACTCGCTCAGCTAAACCCCTTCACCGGAGTTTGACCACCGGAGAAACCGCCGACGAGCCCGGACCACGATCGCCATCGCCGGAGGAGAGCCGGCAATTTGTTTTTCTGGAGGAAGGACTCGAAGGAAGTTAGGTAGGTCTCCAATACCACCTTACGACATCATGGCGCATCTGTTCTTCGATCCTTTCAAACAGAAGTTTTTCCGTGTGGACAGATCACGTGTTGATCGGTTTGATCTAGATCTTGAGTCCAGATCATCACCACGTCCGCACTTTATCTTTACACCTCTGTTCATCATAAAAACCCATGCAAACCCATGCAAATATGCAGAACACGTACAAACTGATCAAATAAAAAATACATCATAGGATTAGCATGCATATGCACCATTGCATCTTGAGTAAAGTTTGTGCATAATGATTGATCACTGTAAATCTTGTATATGCGTGATCGTAAATAGAAGGACAAGCTCAGGGAGCTATCTGCGAAGGAATTCAGCACCAAGACTTCGACGTCCCAGAGCAACAGAAGCAACAGGAACAAGGCAAGTGCCCCTTGACCATATTGATCCCATGTTTTAAAAGCTGTTTTGTTGCAAAAAGGTGTGTGTGCTTGAGTCAACTTTATGGGAAACCCTTTTATATGAGTTTACTAGTTTTGTTAACCACCCTTGTCGCCGGGACAGTTGATGAGTCGGGTATGGTCGTTTTTGCTTTTTGCTTCGCTAATCTACGGGATATGAGAAGCAATATAATGTGTCTAGCTAACTGCACTCGTATGAGTAATGATAATGAGAACTTGATGTTAATAAACATGAATCGGAGGGAGATCTAGGCAATCCTGGTTTTGTGGAAGTGGTAGAATGAGATGGTGGTTTACTTGCCATAGATCTAAGGACCGGTTCATGCCAGCCATGCCAGGAAAACAGTGCCACCACAAGGCCAAATATGGTGCGGCTTAGCTGACTAATTAGATAAGTTGCTAGATTATTATGGACCGTGGAAGGCGCGGGGAATGGGAGTCGAGTGAGGACTGCCCTGGGAACTGCATGGCACAAGAGGGGGCCCGTAGGAGGGAGAATTGGAGATTCTAGCCTGTTGGTGAAACCTTAGTGAGACCATACATCTAGTAGCCCCATTGTAAAGGATATTTTGTCATCTCTTGGCCGTACACCGACGGTTTTGTACGGGTATAATGGAGGTTTTGCAGTCGCCGACGGGTGACGAAATCACAAACTTGTGGGTAAAGTGGTGCAAACTCTGCAGGGTACAAAACAATCATGATTGCCGTGCTTACGGTCACAATCGCATGGACAACTCACATGATTAGATGGGATGGTATTTTCTTTGGTTATAGGTTTGGTGATGGTTTGGTCTTTGGATTTGGTTTTCGGGACCGTTGAGTCCGGGTAATGAGATTGGTTGCATGACTGTTGGGTCATGGCAATGAGATTTGATCTCGGTTATGAGATGGAATTGAATATGAAATGAGATGGTAGTGAATATGAGATGGTATTCACGAGCATGTGAAAAGTTGAGAAAGATAAATGTTCGGATGAGATATGAAAAGTGGTGAATCATGATGGAGGTATGTTGATGTTTAAATACATGTTGGGATTACATTCACTTAAAGCTAGTTGCTGTTTTTATCATGATTTGTGAAATAAACTTTGCTTTTATGCAATGAACCTTTTTATACGTACCTTGTTGTAAGCTACATGTCATACTTTCCGCACTTGCTGAGTACGTCATGTACTCACCCTTGCATTATCATACGTCATCAGCAACAGGAGAGGAGTACTATAAAGACCACGTGGAGTATTAGGTGTGTAATCTACCCTCAACCTTGCCTATGGAGTAGAGATGGAGCCGCTGCTGCTGCTTAGTTTGCTTCCGCTATAGTTTAGAAGACTTCCGCTGCTAGAATAAGACTTCCGTTGCTAAGATAAGACTTCCGCTGCAATAAAGATTGATGTAATAAAGTACTTGAATCTATTCATTTGTGGTTATATATATTCTGAATTTAGTTTGTGGATTATATGTGTATGTATGATGAACATCCTGGCCACACATATGCATCAGTCTAGGTTTCGTGGTTTTTCCACAGAACCAGGGTGTCACAGATTGGTATCAGAGCCACGGTTGATCGTAGGTCACACGCCTAGATAGAAATCACAGTTTGATGTTAGAGCTGTCATGCCTAGTCACAGATTGGTATAGATACCATGGTTGACTGTAGGTCACAGGCCTAGATAAGATCACTGATTGGTACAATTCACAGATTGGTATCAAGCTACCACGATTGACCGTAGGACACAGGCCTAGTAAAAGATTGATATTAGAAGCCACACTGACCGTAGGACGCAAGCCTAGGTAGAGTGCATAGATTGGCATTGGAACCACCTTGACTATAGGACAAAGTCACAGGTTGGTCACAGATTGGTATCACCTCAAACCACATAGGACTCCCATTGAATAAGCTTGAATAGGAGTTGTGTGAACTTTTGTGATGATTGCTTGTGCTTGTGTGTTTAGTGTGAGCTATGGGACGTTTCAGCGTTGTCCATATCCACACATAGTAGAGAGATGTGAGATGCTTCGGCACTTGTTCACATCCCCATATAGGCTAATATATATAGCCCATCAACCTTGATGCATATAGTTAGGGGGGATTCATCTAACCTTCTAACCTCTATTCTATCCAACTCTCTCTCACAGATGGTGAGGGAAAACGCCGACCGACAAAGGAGGAACGTCCATGGCAACCAAGAGGATGACCACGTCGAGGTTCCTTAGAATGTCAACCCCAAGGCTGGTGCAAACAACTTGGAAAGGTTGATGGCTATGCAGAACCAGCTCATTCAAACCATGATCCAAACTTTGGGTCAGCTGCAAGCCAACAACAACAATCCCGCTCCTGCACCACCGCCACCACCACCGCCACCATCGCCGGCTAACAACCAATCAGGAGAGTTCATGAGGACTCGACCGCCTACTTTCTCACAAGCTAATGATCCCACGGAGGCCGATGATTGGTTGAAGTCCATGGAGAAGAAGCTTGCCATGGTCTAGTGCAATGATCGAGAGAAAGTTCTCTTCACATCGCACCAACTCATGGGAGCAGCCGCCGACTGGTGGGACGCCCTTTGTAACGCTCATGACAACCTGGAGACTATTACTTGGACCGAGATCAAGGAGAGTTTCCACTCTCATTACATTCCTGCTGGTATCATGATGCTCAAAAGGCAAGAGTTTGAAGGTCTCCGCCAAGGCAAGAAGAGTGTGAACGAGTATCTCAACAAGTTCACGCAACTGTCAAGATATGCCCTCGAAGATGTCAACTCAGATCAACGGAAGCAGTACCTGTTCATTGGGGGGTTGAACAATGAGATCCAGGTTCAGCTCCTCAACAATGACTACGCAAGCTTCCAGAAGCTGGTTGACAAGGCTATAGTGGTTGAGAGCAAGATCCGAGAGATCGAGCAAGAGGGCAAAAGAAAGATGCCATACCAGCCACAAGGGAGCAATGTACGTCCCCGTTACATGCCCCCAGCTGCACCACCGTATGGCTCGTCCGCTCCTACTTTTCGCCCTAATCAGCCACCACAGCAACGTCCTACCATGCAAGCACCTCGTGTGCCTTTGCCTCCGGTGCCTCGTCCCAATATGGGCGCCTACGCTCAAAACCCCCGCCCCAACGTCCCCGCTGTCTTGGGCAACAAGGCATGCTTTGCATGCGGAGAAACAGGACACTTCGCAAGTCAGTGCCCAAGGAAAGGTCCTGTACAGACAAGCAATGTGCCCAAGCCGAACCCACGGCCGAACGGAGGAGCTACGCAAGGTAACCGTGGACAGCAGAGCTACGCTCGTGGCAACGTGAACCATGTCTCTGCTGAGGAAGCACAACAGGCTGAGGACGTCGTGATTGGTATGTTCCTTGCCAACTCCAACCCAGCCACCATATTATTTGATTCCAGAGCATCGCATTCATTCATATCATCCAAGTATGTTGCCAAGTATAATCTACCCATATCACACTTGAAATATACTATGTTGGTTAGTTCTCCCGGTGGAGAGATGAGGACTAATATAGTATGTCCGAAAGTAAACCATAAAATAAGGGGGTAGACTTCCTTGCCAACCTCATTATCTTGGATTCCTAATGGCTTGACATAATACTCGGAATGGATTGGTTAAGCAAGCACAACGGAGTGATCCAATGTGCTAAGAGGAGCATGCACCTGACAAACAAGCACGGAACCCGTATCGAGTTTGAGTCAACCCAGCCAACAACCGAGAAGGCAATGTTGAACCAAGTCGAAGGAGCAACATTAGAAAGCATTCCGGTGGTTCAAGAATTCTCGGACGTGTTCCTGGAAGAACTTCCAGGTATACCACCTGACC
This sequence comes from Neostapfia colusana, assembly GCA_030760725.1. Lineage (NCBI taxonomy): Eukaryota > Viridiplantae > Streptophyta > Magnoliopsida > Poales > Poaceae > Neostapfia > Neostapfia colusana. The sequence continues at coordinate 6,977,951 of JASWHV010000006.1, forward strand.
GGGACATTGAGTTTTCCATTGACCTAGTACCGGAACTACACCTATCAATGTAGCCTAGAGGGGGGTGAATAGTCTTTTCGACGCTTTGTTGAAACCTGAAACACTTAGTAGGTTTATAAAATACAGGGAAATCGGACTAGTCCGGTAGAGTGCGGACTAGTCTATTTTCTAAATAGAGAAAAATCGGATTAGTCCAGTGTTGTGCGGACTAGTCCGGTATATGTGGACTAGAAAGATCAATATTGATCAATGTTCACTTCTAGTACTCTATGCAGCGGAAATTAATTGATAACTCAGATGTATTGCAACAGTGATACAATGAATGACAAGAATCAACTTTGATTTAAATGTTTGAATGTGAATTCAAGGGATTGATTAAACACTAGAATATAATGAACAATTAATGAACAAGGGTAGGAGACAAGTGTTTATCCCGAGGTTCGATTCCACGAAGGAAATCTACGTCCCCGTTGAGGAGTCCACTAAGGATCGCGTCTTCTCCAACCCTACCCTTGTTGAATCGCCACAAAGGCCGATTCTCTTCCACTAATCACAAAGGGGAATAAGTCGTTCAAGGGGCCTTCTCACAAGTTGAGGGCTCCCCAAGAGTTACAATGAATGAACACAACCAAACGCACTCAACAGATGAACAATTAACAAACAAGAGTGTGCGAGAGATCAAACCCAAGAGCTCGAGATGTGTTGAACAAGTCTCTCCTTTGATCAATTGCTAATCCCCAAAGAATTGATCCTTTTTGGGTTAGAATGTGTGGAGAGATGTGAATTTTGGGATCTTGGGAGGTGTGACGGCGCAGGGGTTGAAGAGTTATGTTGGTATGGCCGTACACCTCTTTTTATAGTAGGGTTTCCAATGGTTACATTAGGGTTTGCGATGTCCAGACTAGTCCGTGGTTGACTCCGGACTAGTCCGGTGTGTGGTGTGTAGAAAACACTAAGTGTTGTGTTATATCGGACTAGTCCGTAGTAGTGCAGACTAGTCCGTTTTCTATCTAGAGATATATCGGACTAGTCCGGACCATATCGGACTAGTCCGTTTTGTGGTTAGAAAGAAAATCGGACTAGTCCGGTTGATATCGGACTAGTCCGCACATGCTGAAATTGTGCAGTTAGTTTGATTTCTTCCACTTGAGCTCTTGCGGTGTGTTTCTCCAACACATTCTATACTAAGTATTTTAATATTTTCAGCTCCTGAGCTCTTATCAATTTGGATCCTCCTTCTCCTTTCTTTTTGCGCTTTCTTCCTGATTTCTTTTAAGAACCTGCGCTCATCTCAACATGTTAGGGTCTCATCTGTTTGTCATAAATCAACAAAACCCCCAAGGGATGCCTAGATTGACTTTCAATCTCACCCTTTTTGGTGATTGATGACAACCAATTGATATCTCACAAATATGACAATAAGAATTCAGATTTTCATAAAGTGTGCACATATGAGCTTTGGACAAAATAGGCAAAGTAGACATAAGACATATGTGCACTCTTTATGGTGGGGTGTAGAACTATGTGTGTGAGCAATAATTTTGATGTCAATAACATAATGAGCATAATCATCAAGAGTCTCAATCCTACATAACAGTTTTAAACATACACAATTAATCATACGCATAACATAGTCATCTCAGAAAAAGCATAATGATAACATAAGTCTTACAAAAGCTCATTTCTTAAGCTAGAACATAAAAAAGGAGAGCCTATGACGAGCCTAAGACTCCCCCTCAATCTCTCCACCTTTGGTATCAAGGCACCAAAAAGTAGGAGAGGAGGGATCTACTTGTCGTCACCAACTCACTCCTCGCTGTCGGTCCTCTCTTCATCTTCATCATCAGGCTGAGGAGGAGGAGGAGGAGGAGAGGAACCACTCGTCGTGTCAAAGTAGGCACGCTCTGATGGAGAGAGAGGAGGAAGCTCTGTAAAATCAGATGCAGAGTCCTCTGAGATGACCGGGGATCCAATAGGCTCAATCTCCAGTTTTTGGCATATTTCTTTTACATTCACCTTCATGTATCTCATTTCTTCTTTTCTTGCCTTGTTCATCTTGTGAAGTTTCACCTCAGTTTTGCGGCAAGAACCGAAAATAGCAGCCAAAAACTTCATAACTCCACTAGATGAACTTTTGTGTGGAGAGGCCCTAGCCTTGGATGAAGGCCTTGCATCTTCTTGAGCTCTAATGTTCTTCAGGTGATCCAGGTGAGGAGGCAACTGGGAGGGAGGCCTGAGGAGGCTTCTGAGGCCTTAGAGCAGTGTGCTCCACATCCTTCACAAACTCAATTTCTGTGACTTTCTCAATCATGAACATCAAGTAAGGTGCACAGCCACAGGAACAGTTTGGTGTGCAGGATGTGTTCGCCATGTCATTCCAAATATAATCGAAGATATTAAATCTTCTCCTCCTGCTTATTACCTTCATCAAGGTTCTCAAATAACCTTGGACACTCCCGGCATCTCCATCCTTTGGAGCAATGGTCTTCCGGAGCACTCTGTTGAGAACAATGAAGAAGGGCTTCATGTTCTTGGTTGAGGGAGGATTGAATGGGAGTAGAGTATCATAGAGAAACTCCATCTTGTCCTTCTCCACAACTCCTAGATTGTGAATCACAATCACATCATTGCCGGTGTCCTCAAGATGCAGCAGTCTAGCAACTCAGTATAAGAAATTGTGTAGGATCCATGTGTCATCCAAGTCACTTTGTCTTCTCCATCATGAGCAAAGTGGCAAGTTGAATAAAACTGGGCAATGATATCATCATTCCAGTTGTACCTGAAGGCGATCAGGCCCTTGCGTCCATATCTCTCTGCAGCCTCTATGACCTCCTCAAAGGCTTCACAGCTCTTCCTTTCAAAGTATGTCTAGTCGATCCATTGACTTCGGACCACTGGAGTCTTCATTTGGAGGTACATCGAACTGTAGTAGTCCGAGTGAAAGTTGCTCCAAAATCTCTTGTCGGCTGCCTTTTTGCCAGAGCTATAGGCATTAACCTTCCTCAGGTTCCATTCCACATCACTCCCCTTACCATTGAACTTTTCCTCCGAGGGATCCCTATGTCCCTGCCTTGGAGCTGCCATCTTGAGGGGACCAATCGGTCCGGAAGCAAACCCCTTTCCATTGTCCTTGGTTTGGCGTTGAGCTGCCGAGCTAGAACCAGCCACATTTGCTTTTTAAGCTGGTCTCTTGATTGTCACCTTTCGACGCACCCTAGGTGGGGTGAGTGAAGGCTCGGCAGCACGCTCTTGTCGCTTGTTGGAGCGAGACTCTGGAGGATAACACATCACTTCTTGATCTTGATCTGTGAGACCTATGTGTGCTGAATACATTGGCTTTGACGATAAAAGTTTTGAATACTACCAAAACACTTTTTTAACAAGGTCCGACTCTAGGTCCGATCTCCTGCAAGGTCCGACGATAGGTCCGACTTGTTTTGGGTAGCTCCGGCAAGGTCCGACGTAAGGTCCGACTTGCTTTGTCTAGGTCTAACTTATTTTGGCTAGGTCTGACTTGATTTTGCTAGCTCCGGTGCTAGGTCCGACTAGCTTTGGTAAGTTTCGTGTTAGGTCCGACTATGCTTTAGTAAGGTCCGGTTAGCTTTGGTAAGGTTCGGAGCTTGATTGCAATGGTTCTGCTTTTAATTTGCAATGTTTTGAACTTGCTTTACTCTTATGGAAAGTTTGCTTAGTATTATTTTACTAAGTTTTTGGTGTGTTTTGGTGGTTATGGCTGATATCATTTTGCTGTGGTTTACAACATGCTTATGTGAGCTGCTCACGTAAGATGTTGTAGTTTCAGAACTAACGAGAGTCAAGTCGAGGACTTTTGCTCGGAAGTATTGGTTGTTTATTCATGTGCAGGTGTTGCTTGAGTTCAAGACATGGCTGGTGACGGGATCCATTGAACTAGTCTTAGGGAGAAGATGAGGTTCAACAACCAAGTTCGGGAGGAATTGTGGTTGAGTTGATCGGGAGGTTGCGCAGTATGTTTGAATCAAGAACAATGCATATGAAGGTATATTGGACGTTGTGGGAAGATGTTTGCACGTGTGCAAGGAGTGCATGTACGTGGCTGCATGGTTCCAAGGCGTGATGAAGAGATGTGGACGTAAAGAATTGGTTGGAAAGGTCCAACCGACTAGGGTATGGACTCAGGCTGCGGCTGAGTCGTGTTTGACTCAAATATGGAAAGTTTTGAGTTGGTTATGATAGGATTTCGTGTGGTCACGAATTTGAGTTATTTTAGGAATATGGGATACATTCCTAAGGTGTTTGGAAGTCTTAAGATTGCTTCTATCTGCGTATAGAAGAGTCCTAAGCAGTATTGGAAAGTTACAGTTTGAATCCAAGTAGGAGTAGGAGTCCTAGTTTGAGTTGAGTTGGCCTTCGGGCTGGTTATATAAGCAACGGAGGCCAGATCTGGTGGTGCACGACTTTGGGGCTGTTCCTCTTGTGTTTTGATAAATAAAATTCGTATTCTTAAGGAACTTTTGTGCTTTGTCCGTCCGAATTGTTTCAGACAAGTTTTTGTCGTTGTGTTTCTGTTCAGCACTACCTTGCTTCGGTGGTTTTATCATAACTCGAGTTTTACAGATCCAATTGATGTGATTCTTTTTGGGTTGTCTTCACAACTTGATTATATATCATCTATGAAAAGTTTACGGTCATTGAATTTGTGGTTTCTGATCTACACGAGTTTCTTTGCAGTTTTCCAAAACTGTTTTTCTCGCGTGGGACAGATTGACCTTTGTTCGATCTTTCGATCGTAACTTGAGTTTCTCTCAACGGGTTTTCATGATTCTTGTTGTGACATCATTGTGACTTGATTTTCTACAATCTATGCTAGTTTTGTCATAGTTGAACATATTTCGATTAGTCGCACATATGGTTTCTATAACTGATCAGTTTTCTGCTGAGAGGTGTTTTGTTGCTTCTGCTGAAAAGTTTTAATCTACCATTCACCCCCCTCTGGTAGCTTTACACATGTACTTCGATCCTACAATTGGTATTAGAGCCAGGTTGCTCTAATATTTGTGATTTTCACGTGTTTTGACTAATCATCATGGAGAAATACCCCGCCAAACCTTGTGTATTTAGTGGTATTGATTTTCAGGTTTGGAATGCACGCATGGAAGCTTTCATCCAGGTGCAAGGCTTTGCAATATGGGAAAAGGTGTACAAGCCTTACGATGTGCCTTCAAAAGATCAAGTCACGACTACAAACATGAGAGATGTCGACAACAACAATGCTCGGAACTTGATCATACAAGGACTAACTCAGAGTGACTTCGACCGTGTTGCACACCTCCGATCGGCGTACGATGTGTGGAGAGCACTTTGTGACTACCATGAAGGATCCAACACGATCAAGGAGGAAAGACAGGATATGTTCAAGAAAGAATACATGCGCTTTGAGATGCAACCCGGTGAGTCCATTGATGATCTCTTTGCTCGCTTTAATAAAATTCTCAGCAACTTGCATAGCGTCAATGTTATTTTTTCAGATGCTGAAAATGCTAGGCAATTACTAAGTGCATTAGACATGTCAATTTGGGAGATGAAAGTAACATCCATACGTGAATCCACTGTTATGAGTACTTTTACATTAGATGTGCTTTATTCTGAGCTAAAAACTCATGAAATTGACATTATATCACGTAAGAACCCAAATAAGACTATTGCATTTGTCTCACAACGTGATACGCCTAGCTCCGGTCAATCATCTAGCAATACACTTGCTTTGCTGTCTTCACTAACCCTGGAACAGATTGAGGAGTTTCCAAAGGAGGAGCTAGTACTTCTTTCAACTAGGTTCTCAAAAGCATTTCAAAATGTGAGAACTAGAAGGAGAGGAAGCTCCGGACGTCAACGATGCTTTGAATGTGGTAAGACAGGACACTTTCGTACAGATTGCTCTAACCTTCTAGGTCCTTCTAACCGTGATGAAAAGCACAATAAAGTCAAGTCCTCTTTTGGCAACACCAACAAGAAAAAGAAGGGTTTTACAGGATGTAAACTGATAAACAGTTTCATCACCGCACTTCAAGAACTTGGCTCGAGTGATGTAGACATTGGAAGTGATGAAGATGATCTGGCAAACTTGTGCTTCATGGCGGGCAAATCAAAATCAAGTATGGAGGATGCAGAACACAACAGTGACAACGAAGAGGTATGTCCTACTTGCGAAGAAATGGGTGATGCTATTTCTCGTGCCACTATTATTGTTAAGAAAAAGGACAAAAAGCTTAGGGACAATGCTGTTAAAATTGAGTCACTAGAATCTGAAATTAATCGTTTAAAATCCTTGATTCCTAGTGATGATTCTTGTTCCTCATGTGATTTAATATATGAACAATTGTCCTCTCTAAGAAGTGCACACACCTCCACACTTGATAACTTGAACTTGAAATCGAAAAGAACAAAAAGCTTGCTGCACTTAATGATAAAAACTTGAAAGATGCTTGTTTTTCTACAATTGATTTGCATTGTTCTACTTGCGATGATCTTGATAAGAAACTACAAGATGCTATGAAAGAAATTTCTGTATTGAACAATGCTTTACGTTCTCATGAAGTTAAATATTGTTCCAATTGCAAATTAAAAGGAAAAACTTGATGTGAAAATTGCCTTGATCTATCAAATAAACTTGATAACATGCATAAGACATTAGATCGGTTTTGTAATGGGAATAAGAACCTAAACTTGCTACTGAATTCTTCCAAGTCTTACAATGATAAAACTGGTTTAGGTTTTGATTCACATGCTCATGCTAAGGAACATACACCTAAAATTGTAAAACCATTAGGAAGTGGTTTGATTCAAACAGTTCCTAAACAAAAAGAAGTGGTTTTTAAATCTGCAACAGTGTTGTCACATTCGGGTTCAAATAAGTATACTGCATGCTCATCTGGACATGAACACAAAGTTAAATTTCATTGTACCTATTGTGATAGAGATGGTCATGTCATAGATTTTTGTTATAGACTAGCTAAACAACATAAAAAGGAAAGAATGCAAGCTAGATCTTATAACTCTCATGCAAAATTTGCTGCACATACTAAACCGAATGTCAGGAACATGCAACCTGCTGTTATGAGTCAGAAATATTCAAAGTTTACCTCCGGAGCTTCAGTTTTTGCCTCCGGAGCTTCAGTTTTTGCCTCCGGACCTTCTGTTTTTGCCTACGGAGCTACTGATTTTCGTGCTACACAAGTAACACCTCATAGGTCAGTAGTTAAGAACAAAAAATCTCAAACTTTGACTCATAAACCTGCTGTTTTATCTCAGCTTTCGCATGTTATTCCAGCTGGACATCGTGTGACTCAGTACTGGATTCCTAAATGCCTTTTAACTAACCCCAGTATTGAGTCATCGACGTATTGTGCTTCTATGTAGGTTACACGCTTGAGGAAGGAGAACATTTGGATTGTGGATTCAGGTTGCTCACGCCACATGACCGGTAACAAAGAATGGTTCTCCTCTCTCTCTTTTGTGTCACGTGTAGAGAATGTTACTTTTGCCGATAATTCTTCAACTCCTATAATTTCTAAGGGTTTGGTTAGAGTAAATGATCACTACACTTTGAAGGATGTGGCACTTGTCAAAATTTGAAATACAACTTGCTTTCTGTTTCATAATTGTTAGATGAAAATCTAGAAATTATTTTCAATAAAAACTGCTGCAAAGTTGAAGGTTCAAATAGTGAGCTTATTTTTAACATGTCTCGGTTTGGAAGAGTTTTTAAAGCTGATTTTGATATGTCTTCCTCTAAGCATAGATGTCTAGTTGCAAATGATTCCAAAGATTTATATTTTTGGCATCGTAGACTTGGTCACGTAGGCTTTGATCATGTCACGCGTGTTAGTGCTCTTGATCGCATACGTGGGTTGCCTAAGCTTAAAGGGGACAAAGAAATCGTGTGCTCTTCTTGTAGACATGCTAAGATGGTTGCAGGTTCACATGCTCCTCTTACAATGACCATGACAACTGAACCGGGTCAACTTTTACACCTTGACACCGTAGGACCTTCACGTGTTCAATTCTTCGGAGGTAAATGGTATAGTCTTGTGATTGTTGATGACTATTCTAGATACTCTTGGGTTTACTTTATGGAATCTAAGAATGAAGCTTTTAGTCACTTTAGAACTTTATTTCTTAGATTATCAATTGATCACCCAGGATCTTTAAGAGCAATTAGAAGTGATAATGGAACCGAATTTAAAAATCAATCATTTGATCACTTTTGTGCTGAAAATGCAATAGATCATCAATTTTCTTCACCATATGTACCTCAACAAAATGGTGTTGTAGAGAGAAAGAACATAACCTTAGTTGAGATGGCTAGGACTATGCTTGATGAATATCAAACTCCTAGGAAATTTTGGGCTGATGCAATTGCAACCGCTTGTTATGTCTCAAATCGTGTTTTCTTGCGTGCTAAGCTAGGTAAAACACCATATGAGATCAGGTTTGGACATAGGCCTAGTGTCACTCACTTTAGGGTCTTTGGTTGCAAATGCTTTGTTAAGAAACATGGTAATCTTGATAAATTTGAAGCTAGATCTGTTGATGGCATGTTTCTTGGTTATCCATCTCATACTAGAGGCTACCATGTGCTTTTACTTGATACTAACAAAATTGTGGAGACTTGTGAGGTTTCTTTTGATGAAGCTAGCCCAGGTAATAGTTCAAATATTGCAGGTCCGGATCCATATCCGCAGGGGGAGAGTATTTTCGTTAAAGAAGAGCAAGAAGTGGTGCTGCTGCCCGAAAATTCAGCAGCTAATGACATTGTTCCAGATCCTGATCTTGATTCACAGCCAGCACCGACGACCACTATTGCTGGTCCAGATCCTCCTCACGTCACAAGCTCATCTATTTGTGATGAACATGAAGAAGAAGCTTGTGAAGTGTCCACTCCCCTCCGGATTCTCAAAAGTCATCCTCCACAACAAATTATTGGAAGCTTGCATGAACGAGTTACAAGATCCAGGTTTGTCGACCCCAATTCTCATGCTCATTCTGCTTTTGTTGCTTCTTTTGAACCCAAAGATATATCACACGCACTCACTAATGAACCTTGGATTATTTCCATGCAAGAAGAGTTAGAAAATTTTGAAAGAAATAATGTTTGGAAACTTGTACCTCCACCTCAAAGTCACACTTTAATTGGAACTAAATGGGTGTTTAAAAATAAACAAAGTGAGGATGGGGTTGTGGTTAGGAATAAGGCTAGGTTGGTTGCTCAAGGTTTCACAAAAGTTGAAGGTCTAGATTTTGATGAAACTTTTGCTCCTGTTGCTAGATTAGAAGCCATAAGAATTTTGTTAGATTTGCCGCATCTAAATGTTTTGAGCTATATCAAATGGATGTTAAAAGTGCTTCTGTTAATGGCTACATAGATGAGGAGGTTTATGTCAAACAACCACCTGTTTTTGAAAATCCAAATTTTCCTAATCATGTTTACAAACTGTCCAAAGCCTTGTACGGTCTCAAACAAGCCCCTAGAGCATGGTATGATAGGTTAAAAACATTCTTACATGAAAAGGGGTTTACCATGGGCAAGGTTGATAAAACTCTTTTTGTGCTTAAGCATGGCAATGACTCATTATTCGTTCAAGTGTATGTGGATGATATTATCTTTGGTTGTGCTTCTCATGATCTTGTGTCCAAGTTTTCAGAATTTGACATGAGTACGATGGGACAACTCACGTACTTTTTGGAGCTGCAAATCAAGCAAACCAAGGAGGGTACCTTTGTGCATCAAACAAAGTATACAAAAGATCTCCTAAGGTGCTTCAACATGAACAAAAGCAAGCCTCTTCGGACACCAATGGGAACAACAACAACACTTGAACTTGATGAAGATTGTGATCCCATTGATAAAAAAGAATATAGAAGCATGATCGGATCATTTTTGTATCTCACGGCATCAAGACCGGACATACAATTCAGCGTATGTCTTTGTGCACGATTTCAAGCCTCCCCACGTGCTTCACATCGTCAAGCCGTCAAAAGGATTCTCAGGTACTTACATGGAACTCAAGAATTTGGCATTTTTCTTCCTTCTTCCTCAACCGTTACTTTGAAAGCTTTTTCTGATGCTGATTTTGGGGGTTGTAGGATTGATAGGAAAAGTACTTCTGGTGCTTGTCATTTTCTTGGTAATTCACTTGTTGCCTGGTCCTCTAGAAAACAAAGTTCAGTTGCACAATCCACAGCCGAATCTGAATATGTAGCTGCTGCTAGTGCTTGCTCACAAATTCTTTGGATTATTCAAACACTTAAGGACTATGGGGTTGATCTAGATAGTGTTCCACTGTTTTGTGATAATACTAGTGCCATTTGCATTGCTAAAAACCCCGTGCAACATTCGAGAACTAAGCACATTGACATTAGGTATCACTTTCTCCGTGATAATGTCGAAAAAGGGAACATTGTGCTTCACCATGTAGATACCGAACAACAATTGGCTGACATTTTTACAAAACCTTTGGATTTCACTCGTTTTTGTTACATTCGTAGTGAAATAGGGGTTAGGCATCCTCATGGCTTAAATTGAGGGAGAATTTTGAAACTTGGGAAGTCTATGTGTGAATCTGAAATTAAAATAATATGAGCATAGTATTTCATGCATATATGACTTTGTGATTCCTTTCTCATGCTAAAAGTTCTTACTACATTACTCGTGTTATACATTTTGTAGTTTTTACCATGTCTAGTAATTGGAATAATTACTTACACTAAATCTGGTCATGGTCAAACTTTCTTGCTGTTTTGAACTTGTTGCATGCTCACAAGTGCTTTTAATCATAAAGAATTAATCAAGTAATGAACTCACATGTTGAGTTTTTATGTTCAAATAAAAAAATGAGAAAAGATCAAAAGAATATGCATGCATCGCACTTCTTCTTTTAAGATGGCTTATCATTGCACTTAGATATGAACTTGAAAGGAGTTGTGTATGACTAAAACCATGTCCTTAAGCTTCTGACTGTCAATGACATAGGCTTGGCTTAGTTGGTTAGAATAAGGCTGATGCTGCATATAATCTCTTGCAAATGTCATAAGATCAAAATTTGTGCTTTAAATGTTAAATAAAATACAGCAACAAGTGCCGTGCTTTCAGGTCTTTAAATAGTTAAGTTTGTGAGATCATGACTTGCTTAAATTGAAAATTACACTTGATCTCTAGCATGGCTTACACTACTTTATGTATCTCATTGATGTGTTAGTGTAAGTTACTTGATAGTATGATTTGGATGAGCTTTGTTTTATACGTATATGTTATAATGTGCACATAACAAATTAAAATTTCTCTTTTGTACCTTGCTGAATACATTGTCAAAGGGGGAGAAATTGATCACACAATGCACACATTCACAAGTGTTTTGGCACAATTCTTCTCAGGGGGAGAATTTTTGGTATTTTTATTTTTCTTCTCATTTTATTTCTGATTTACAAAGGGGGAGAAATTGTTTTCAAAACTTTTCATGTGAATAAGCCAATGTTCGGATTTTAAGTGGTGTTGCCAATGCATTCATGAAGGGGGAGATTGTGAGACCTATGTGTGTTGAATACATTGGCTTTGACGATAAAAGTTTTGAATACTACCAAAACACCTTTTTAACAAGGTCCGACTCTAGGTCCGAGCTCCTGCAAGGTCTGACGATAGGTCTGACTTGTTTTCGGTAGCTCCGGCAAGGTCCGACGTAAGGTCCGACTTGCTTTGTCTAGGTCTGACTTATTTTGCCTAGGTCCGACTTGTTTTTGCTAGCTCCGGTGCTAGGTACGACTAGCTTTGGTAAGTTCCGTGCTAGGTTCGACCAAGCTTTAGTAAGCTCCGGCGCTGGGTCCGACTAGCTTTGGTAAGCTCCGGTTCAACATCCGGTTAGCTTTGGTAAGGTTCGGAGCTTGATTGCAATGGTTCTGCTTTTAACTTGCAATGTTTCGAACTTGCCTTACTCATATGGAAAGTTTGCTTAGTATTATTTTACTAAGTTTTTGGTGTGTTTTGGTGGTTATGGCTGATATCATTTTTCTATGGTTTACAACATGCTTATGTGAGGTGCTCACGTAAGATGTTGTAGTTTCGGAACTAATGAGAGTCAAGTCGAGGACTTGTACTCGGAAGTATTGGTTGTTTATTCATGTGCAGGTGTTGCTTGAGTTCAGGACATGGCTGGTGACGGGATCCATTGAACTAGTCTTAGGGAGAAGATGAGGTTCAACAACCAAGTTCGGGAGGAATTGTGGTTGAGTTGATCGGGAGGTTGCGCAGTATGTTTGAATGAAGAACAATGCATATAAAGGTATATTGGACGTCGTTGGAAGATGTTTGCACGTGTACAAGGAGTGTATGGACGTGGCTGCATGGTTCCAAGGCGTGATGAAGAGATGTGTACGTAAAGAATTGGTCGGAAAGGTCCAACCGACTAGGTTATGGACTTAGGCTGCGGCTGAGTCGTGTTTGACTCAAATATGGAAAGTTTTGAGTTGGTTATGATAGGATTTTGTGTGGGTCACGAATTTGAGTTATTTTAGGAATGTGGCATACGTTCCTAAGGTGTTTGGAAGTTTTAAGATTGCTTCTATCTGCGTATAGAAGATTACTAAACAGTATTGGAAAGTTACAGTTTGAATCCAAGTAGGAGTAGGAGTCCTAGTTTGAGTTGAGTTGGCCTTCGGGCTGGTTATATAAGCAACGGAGGCCAGAGCTCGTGGTGCACGACTTTGGGGCTGTTCCTCTTGTGTTTTGATAAATAAAATTCGTATTCTAAAGGAACTTTTGTGCCTTGTTCGTCCGAATTGTTTCAGACAAGTTTCTCTCGTCGAGTTTCTGTTCAGCACTATCTTGCTTCGGTGGTTTTATCATAACTCGAGTTTTACAGATCCAATTGTTGTGATTCTTTTTGGGTTGTCTTCACAACTTGATTATCTATCATCTGTGAAATATTCACAGTCATTGAATTTGTGGTTTCTGATCTTCACGAGTTTCTTTGCAGTATTCCAGAACTGTTTTTTCTCGCGTAGGACAGATTGACCTTTGTTCGATCTTTGGATCGTAACTTGAGTTTCTTTCAACGGATTTTCATGATTCTTGTTGTGACGTCTTCGTGACTTGATTCTCTACAATCTGTATGAGTTTTGTCACAGTTGAACATGTTTAGATTAGTCGCACACACGGTTTCTTTAACAGATCGGTTTTCTTCTTAGAGGTGTTTTGTTACTTCCGCTGAAAAGTTTTAATCTACCATTCACCTCCCTCTGGTGGCTTTACACGTGTACTTTGATCCTACATGATCCATCTCAACCTAAAAGTCGGAGAGACTCTAATTTGATCCCGACATGATTTCTGACAAGGAAGATACAAATGGGTATGAATAATCAAGGATGACAAAGGATTGCATTGAGTTGACATAAGCTAGGATTCCCTGACAAAATCCATGAATCAGGGCATACCGGACTAGTCTGATGTTCAAGGCCGGACTAGTACGGAGTACCGGACTTGTCTGCCTGAAGAACGGACTAGTCCGTTATGAGGCTGCTCAAGCCCTAAGTTGTCAAAATTTGAGGTTATTCAATGCAAATATGGTCTAAGGTACATGGAATGCATTAATAGAGCATGCATTGACTAAAGGAGCTAAGCTATTTGAGCCAAAACAAGGAATATAGAAGGTTCTAGTGTTTGGACCAAAGTTTATCAAATCCTTCGATTCGAAGCGTTGAAGGAGTTCTTGATCCGGACTAGTACGTGGTCTTTGATCCCTTTGCAATGGAGATCAATTCCCACGGAAATTTGGGTGGTTTTGATGGAGAACTTGCAAATCCGCCTTTGGAGCACTTGAGTGAGGAGAGAGAGAGTGGGAAGGGTTGTTAGGATGAAGAATATTAGTTTGAGCCGTCCTTAGGGTTATGGAGTCGAAATATCGGACTAGTTCGGACCATATCGGACTAGTCCGTTTTCTGGTCAGAGAGAAAATCGGACTAGTCCGTGGTGGTCCGGACTAGTCTGGTCTAACGGACTAAGTGAGGACTAGTCTGCCTGTGCGGACTAGTCCGGGTGACCACGGACTAGTCCGTGGTCCCTTGTACAAAAGTGTATAACACACAGACACACACGCACACGCACACACACACACACACACACACACACACACACACACACACACACACACACACACATATATATATATATATATATATATATATATATTTAAAAGTTCCTATTAAGGAATAAGGGACAAAGGCACACAGAAATTCTTGATGAATATGATCAGTAAACATACAACAATCAACCTATGACCATGATTCACCAAGATCAAGTAACTAACATAGTTTTTAGAAAAAAATAGAGAGGGATGATTTTTCAACATAATTAACATGATTTTGAGGATGGCATACAGGTATGCAAGTTTTCAAGGCACGTTCCGAGCATCAAGGATATTTAGTTCATTTCAGAGCTCACAAAAGCATTTTTCATCAAGTGGCTTGGTAAACATATCGGCTAGTTGTTTTTCAGTTTTGATATGGGAAATGGCTATGTCTCCTTTCATTGAGTGATCTCTCAAAAAATGATGCCGGATATCTATGTGTTTGGTTCTAGATTGCTCAACAGGGTTATGGGCAATTTGCATTGCACTCTCATTGTCACAAAGGAGTGGAATACGACTCATATTGTAACCGTAATCCCTTAGAGTTTGTCGCATCCAAAGAAGTTGTGCACAACAACTCCCGGCTGCAACATACTCCGCTTCGGCCGTGGATAAGGAAATTAAATTTTTTTCTTAGAGGACCAAGAAACTAAGGATCTACCTAGAAATTGGCAAGTGCCGGAAGTACTTTTTCTATCTACCTTGCATCCGGCATAATCTGCATCCGAGTATCCAATGAGATTGAATTTTGAACCTTTGGTATACCAAAGGCCTAGGTTGGGTGTATGAACTAAATATCTCAAGATCCTTTTAACGGCTGTCAGATGACATTCCTTAGGATTGGCTTGAAACCTTGGACACAAACATACACTCAACATGATATCAGGCCTAGATGCACATAAATAGAGTAGGGAGCCAATCATGGAATGATATACCTTTTGATCCACTTTTGGTCTGTCTTCATTTAGATCCAAGTGTCCATTTGTCACCATGGGAGTTTTTATGGGCTTTGCTTTGTCCATTCCAAACTTCTTGAGAATGCCTTGAGTGTACTTTGTTTGGCTTATGAACGTCCCGTCCTTTTGTTGCCTCACTTGGAATCCCAAGAAGTACCTCAACTCTCCCATCATGGACATCTCAAATCTATCTGTCATAATCTTGCTAAATTCTTGACAAAAGGATTTGTTAGTTGAACCAAATATAGTATTGTCAACATAGATTTTGCAAATGAAGAGATCATCATCAAAGTGTTTAGTAAATAAGGTGCAATCAGCTTTTCCGATCTTGAAGTCATTTTCAATCAAAAAATCTCTAAGGCACTCATACCAAGCTCTAGGAGCTTGTTTGAGGCCATAGAGAGACTTACACAGTTTGAACACATAGTCGGGGTGCTCTTGATCTTCAAAATCGGGTGGTTGCTCCACGTACACCTCCTCCTTGATCGGTCCGTTGAGGAAGGCGCTTTTCACGTCTATTTGATAAAGCTTGAAATCGTGGTGAGTAGCATATGCAAGTAATATATGAATCGATTCGAGCCTAGCTACGGGAGCAAAAGTCTCATCAATATCCAAACCTTTGACTTGTGAGTACCCTTTTGCCACAAGTCGTGCCTTGTTCCTTGTTACCACTCCATGTTCATCTTGATGGTTGCAGAATACCCATTTAGTGCCAACGACGTTGGACTTGGGTCTTTCAACAAGCTCCCACACTTCGTTCCTTTTGAAGTTGTTCAATTCTTCTTGCATCACCATCACCCAGTCCGGATCTTTTAATGCATCCTCAACCCTGTATGGTTCCAAAGAAGATACAAAGGAATAGTGTTCACAAAAATTAGCTATGCTAGATCGAGTTATTACTCCCTTTTGGATGTCACCGATTATGTTGTCAACGGGGTGATCTCTTTGGATGCTTTGGTGTACTCTTGGATGTGGCACTTGTGATCTTGAATCTTCATTATCATCTTCTTCTCCCCCCGCATAGTTGACCTCATTGATGTTTTGGCCTTCTTGATTTTCTTGAGGTTGATCTTGTATGGAAGATCCCCCTTGATCATTTTCCTCCACCTGTGGTTCATTTTCTTCATTCACATTTGAAGGTGGCACTTGTGGTCGAATATCGCCCAATGCCCTTCATCTCAATGCTTGACATGGAGATTCTTCTTGATCTAGGCGTTAGTTTCATCGAACACTACGTCATGTGCTACTTCAACAAGTCCGAAGGTTTTGTTGAAGACACGATAAGCGTAGGAGTTCGAATCATATCCAAGTAAGAAACCTTCATCGGACTTCGAAGCAAATTTCGAGGCCCTTGGCTTCTTATTTAAAATATAACATTTCGATCCAAAAACTCGAAAATATGAAATATTTGGCTTGTTACCCATGAGTAGTTCATAAGAGGTTTTCTTGAGCAACCGATGAAGATATAGTCGATTTATGGCATGACAAGCAATGTTAACCGCTTCAGCCCAAAACCTGTCCGAAGTCTTGTATTCATCGAGCATTGTCCTTGACATCTCAATGAGAGTTCTGTTCTTCCATTCGGCTACTCCATTTTGTTGAGGAGTATATGGTGCTGAAAATTTGTGCTTTATCCCTTCTTCGTCTAGATACTCCTCAACTTCGGTGTTCTTGAATTCTGTCCCATTGTTGCTTCGTATGTTCTTGATATTCAATGAGAATTCATTTTGGGCACGCTTGACGAACTTCTTGAGGGTTCCGCCGATGCTATGTAGGCAATTGGACCAAATAGATCCATGTGAAGGAGCTCAAGCGGTCTTGTTGTAGTCATAACATTCTTCGCGGGATGGGGTGCTCCTACTTGCTTCCCTGCTTGACACGCTCTACACGACCTGTCTTTCTCAAAAACAACATCCTTTAAACCTCGGATGTGATCGCCTTTGAGGAGTTTTTGAATATTCCTCATACCAACATGTGCTAGCCGTCTATGCCACAGCCAACCCATGTTGGTCTTTGTAATCAAGCATGTGCCAAGTTCGGCTTTATCTTTGTTGAAGTCAACTCGATAAAGTTTTCCCTTCAACACACCCTTGCATTCAATTGAGTTATCACTCCTTCTAAAGACAGTCACACCCTCATTGGTGAATAAGCAATTATAACCCTTGTCACATAATTGAGATATGGACAAAAGATTATAATCCAGAGAGTCAACATGTAAAACACAAGAGAGAGTATGTTGTGATGAAATTGCAATTTTACCGGTACCTAGAACTTTTCCTTGACTATTATCACCAAAATAAATGCCTTCATTTGGGTCTTCATTTTCTTCATATTCCATAAACATTCTTCTTTCTCTGGTCATGTGATTGGTGCATCCACTATCTAGCACCCATTTTACTCCACCGGATGAGTAAGTCTGCAAAAACAATTTATGCCTTGGTCTTAGGTACCCAAGCTTGCTTGGGTCCTTTGAGGTTAGTCACAAGTGATTTGGGCACCCACACATGAGACTTGGTATTCCCATGGCGTGGCCCAACATATTTAGCATAAACTCTTCCAAGATTACTTTTCATAAGTACATATGAAGCATCAAATGTTCTAAATAGAAGTTGTTGTTCATATGTGTTCACATTGTTAAATTTATCAACATTACTAAGCTTTGTAGCTTGAGAAGAGTTTTCCTTGACAAAGGCAATGCAACCCTTGTTATTCTTGTGGCTTCTAGCATTGTGCTTCTCACCATTAGAATATCCAATGCCATATTTGACATTAGGAGGTCTTGTGACCGAGTATGCACTGCGTGCATACTTGATCTTCTCCTTGTCAAATATGCCACTTTGAGAAGATTGCTTGTCCTTTGTCAAGTTTGGCTTTTTCTTCATGTTAGTGTCACTTTTGGCACATGTGCAAGTAATACTAGTTTCAGACTTTATGTGTTGAGAAGGCGAGCTAGAAGTTGATGAAGAACCACTTTGCTTGAGTGAATCAACTTGTCCCTCAAGGATCTTGTTAACGTTGGTTAAGTTTGCAAGTTCATCCTTGATGATGGTGTTTGAGTCTTTTAACTTCAAGCAAGCTTCCTTGCTTGAAGCTAACTCAAGCTTTAGTGATTTGTTTTGTTCTTTTTCAAGTTCAAGAAGCTTTTCAATCTCAAGATATTCCTCCTTTTGGGAGATGATCATATCTTCCTGACGATTGACTAACTTCTCCATATCAACAAGCTTATCAAGTAGAAATTTCATCTCATCAGCTGTCTTTTTGTCTAAACCCCTAAGCATATATTCATCTTCATCACTGCTATCATCCTCACTAGAATTATCACTATCACTAGTAAAAGAATGCGAGAAGGAAGATTTAGTTGGTACCTTTCGTTTACCTTCCTTTGCCATTAGACAAGTGTTGTCGGTGTCCTTCCATGCGCCCATGGTTGGGAAGAGTGTGGATTTCTTGGTAGTCTTCTTTATGGCTATGGTGGTCATCTCCTCTTCTTCTTCGGATGAGGATTCATCATTGGAGTCCCACTCCTTTCCTAGATGTGCTTGGCCATATTGCTTCTTCTTCTTGAACATTTTCTTTGGTTGAGGCTTGTTGTCTTTTGTCTTCTTCTTGTTTTTATCATATGGACAGTCCACTATGAAGTGATCGTATTCTCCGCAGTTATAGCTACCCTTTCTTCTTCTCATCATTTTCTTGAACTTCTTCATGAACAAGATCATGTCTTCTTCATCGATATCACTACTTTAATCATCGCTGTCGTCTTCTCCATAAGCTTCTCGAGCTTCCTTTGATACGGGTTTACAGGTTGACTTCAAAGCAACTCCTTTCTTCTTTGCCGAGGTGAGATCGGCAATTGATAAGTAATGATTATTGTTAGAATTCAAACGCTCATAATCAAAAGGATATCGGGAGTAGTCTGTGTGACTACCCCCTGTGGCGGACCGGAATCCGCTCATCCAGGATCGCAGAGGGTGGTGCCGCGCGATGCGACACCCGACAGCACACATCATAAGAACACATTATATTACATGGGAAAACAAACTGAATGTACAAAGTAGTACCCTTCTCAGTTACAAACTAGGGTCTTTTATTACACAGCGGAAGTTTCTTTTGTACAACTCACGCCCGCCTATCTAGCAAAAGTCGGTTGCCCAGCCCTAGGGCAACCAACACTAGCTGCACGTCTCAGCTCAGCGCGGCGTGTACGGCTCCCACTCAGCCGTGGTCCCCGATGGAGGGTAACCCTCGCCGGTGGACTCGTACTCCGAGTCCGTGGGTGGCTCCTCACCTGAAAAACACTTAAGCAGCAATCGTGAGCACGAAGGCTCAGCAAGGCTTAACCGACTCACCTAACCTTGAAACTCTACATGAGGTGTACAATGACATAGGATAGCAATGTTGCAGCAAATGGACACGCCTACAAGTTCATCCTTAGTTCATCTTTTAGCAACAAGTTAACGGTTCATGAAGATGAAATTTAGTGAGCAATATTTGGTGGTATACATGTAACAATACAATTATATCATAACAGCAATATTATATCATAACATTTCATTCATTAGTCTATGTTACGACGCAGTGAACAAGCGGTACTCGTGACCGCGAGGGACGGCGAATCGAATCGATATACACCTGCAGGGAAACCCAAAGAGCACGTCACGTATGCCCACCCGTGGAGCTGCACAGCACGCTCACTCGATGTCGTACGGGACAACCTTTCACCCAACAGCCCAAACGTCGAACCGGTCGCACCGAAATGACCAGGATGTTCCCCACACGGAGCATCTCTCTATGCCCGTTGGCAGATTTCCACCTTGCTGCCCTCAACCTACACCTATAAATCGGTGTGCTATGCCTCGACGCCCGGAGGTTTAGGCTACATCGGTTTATCGGGGCCCATATATTCGATATGCCTTCGGTACGTTCAATACTTGTTCAGCAGGGCCGCACACGGATCGGTCCTCAATCGACACGGGCAGGGCTGCGCACACAAGACTTCCTCTTGCTGCGCCCTAGCCCCTGCCTAGTCTCATTTTCATTACTAAAGTGATCTCACATCACTCAACCGAACCCGTGTGTCCCAAGCCTATCTCGCGAGTAGATTCCAACTACTCGACTTGTACCGAAGTTCTATGACTCATTAAACGTAGCCTGTCTACTCGAGGTCCTAAACACTACCCTCACTCTTAGGGAAAAAAATTCTGGTTATGCAAGTGGGGTTTCATTCATCCTACACCTAATGCACATACATACTTCATATGACACATGTAAACAAAGTAAAACTTATAAAAAGGTTAATGCAAACCGGGGCTTGCCTTGTTGCTGCTGGTCAGTAGTTAGTTCTTCGTCCGGAAGACGGAAATCCAGCACTTCCGGGGTCTCTTCTTCAATGGCTACACGTTGAATACAATACTACATGTAAATTTAAATGCAATGTGTGAACTTGGATACTTATTTACTAATAACTCTAGCTAGCCCTCCCCTTTGGTTCTGAAATTTTTATTGTGGCTTGGTAGGGTCCTAACCAGAGTCTTGACCAAGTTTAATTTGAAACAAAGTTCATTTGAACCTTGTACAAATAAAAGCCCATTTGGTCAATATTTGAGCCTCTGAATAATTCCAGGGGTTTTCATGGCTCCAACCATTACTTTCTGGAAACTAGACTTTAAGATGGTTCCAATGGAATTGGTTTCATGTCATTTGAAGAATTCTACTGAAAGTTATGCCCTACTTAAGATTGGGGAAAATCTGAAAAATGTTTCTGTACATTTTTCTATTTTCTCATGGCAGTTCTCTTAATCACCCCATCAGGGTAACTAAATGAACTTGGATGAGTCTGAAAATTTTACTGGGATTCAGGGATTTTCTACTGAACCTCTCGGCCAAATTTCAGAATTTTTCATAAAGTAGTTCTCCAGATAAAATTCCCAATAGTTTAAACTTTAGGGATTTAATTCTGGAAAATATTCACTTTCATGAGCTGAATTTGGTATTTCTGGAAAGTACTCAGAATTCTGAGTTCAGCAAAATTTGGTTCATCGAATTTGGAGTTTCCTAGCCAAAGTTCTATTCATTTGAAGTTTGAACTAAAACTGGAAATTCGAAATAAAATTTAAACTCTGCGGGTGGGGTCCCCCGGCTATGTGTCAGCTCCTCAGCTAACCCACACCGGAGCCCGCGGAATCACCCACGCAGCAACATGGAATCCCGGTGCCGCAGCAAATCCCGAGCGCCCTCAGCAGCGACTGACACGCGGGGCCCGCAAGGCTTCTTCCACCTCGCGCTCCCGCGGCTCCCCGCCGCGGAGCTCGCCGGAGCTCTCGCCGGAGAGGGGTTCCGGCCCTCGGAGCTCGCTGATTCTCGCCGCCTGTGCCTAACTCGACTCGGAGAACACGCTGGTGCCCTCACCGGAGCTTGAAAACGGCCGGAACAGGGCTCCCGACGGCAACAGCGGACGGAAGCTCACCGGCGACGTCGAACTCAGCATCCCCTGCACCTTTTTCGATGCGGTTTGCTCGGGGAGCTCCGCTGATACCCGCTGATCATGGATATGGGCACCGATCTCTGTGGAAACAGCTGCAACTACGACCTCACCGGTGACCTAGACCGGAAATCGGCGCCGATGCAAAAAGCTCGAAGATCATCGCCCCTACTCGATGAAACTCGATGATTTCTGATCCCAGTGACGCGTGGGCGAGTCTAGATCATGTCTTTAGCTCGGCCTAAGGAGTGGTGGCTTACTTGCTCCGAATTTCCGAATTCCTCACGGTTCGGTTCTAAATACCCCGACGCGCTAATCCCTCAAATACTTTGCCGATCGTGCGAGATAGAGGGCGAGGTCAGTATGGTCGTGATCAGTACCTCGCGGCGGTCCTTTCTTGTGTTGCTCGTCGGGCACGAGAGCGGCTGTGCTGGCTGGACGCCGGCGATCAGAGAGGGCGGCGTTTCTGTGCTCGCGCGGAATCGAGAAAGAAGCTCGGTCGGGGGGGTTCTTGTTTGGGAAACAGGAGGAAGGCGGCGTGGGCTGTGCGCTGGCCTTTGAGCCGCGGTTTTGGCACCGTGAGGTGGCCCTGTGCTGCCTCGATGGCTCACCGTCGCTCCCTGCCTTGCGCGCGAAGCCGAGACCCGGCTGCAACAACCGACTGAGTACTCGTGTGTGCAGCTGACATGTGGGCCTCCCCTTCTCTTCTTTTTCCAAATTTCTTTTCTGGTTTTTGCTAATTATCCCACCAGCTACTAACAATTTAATGTGAGACTTAGCCCCCAAGTTTTGGTTCAAATTTAAGTCCTCCAATTTGAAATTTGGTTGGTCCAATTTGCTTCATATTTAAACTGAATTTCAAATTCAGTTTTGAATTATTGCAAATTTGGCTCCCGACAAGATGAACTCCAATGGGGATGAAATTTGGTGGGCTTACTCAGAAAAATGTGCTGAGTTTGAATATGAAGCTACCTTTTGAATTTGAGTGATGAAAGTTGCTACAATTTGAATTTACATTCAAATTGGCCTCTTTTTCAAATACCTCCAAAAGTGCCTCAAAAGTGTTGAATTTACATGAAACTTGGACTGAACCTTCCCAAGACTTTTGAAGTTCTAGGGGTGAGCTCAACCTCTCATGTTCATGTTTAAAATTCCCACTTTTGTGAAAATGAAGGCTTTCCCCTCTAATCACTCTTTTGATGGAGGTTACTTGCTCTTCACAATATTTCCTAAGATATCCACAATAAAAACTGTGGTGTTGTGAGGTGAAGAAAATGTTTTTGCAAGTCCCTTTTCTTGGGCTTTTACACCCCCCCTTAAAAAGAATCTCGTCCCGAGATTACAAAAGAAGAGATAGCAATGTAGTAGGGACTTACCCGTGTTGAGAAGCCATGAACTCCGGGTAATTTGAGCGAAGGAACTCCTCGCTCTCCCACGTCGCTTCTTAGGCAGTGTGGTTACTCCAGAGTGTTTTGTAGAACCACAACGTTCTGCTACACGTGGTTCGGGCTTTCTCATCAAGAATTTCCACCGGATACTCATCATATGTTAAATCCGGTTTCAGCTCGCCGATGTCTTCGGTAGGAACAGCAGCCGTATGCTTCAAGCATTTTCGCAGTTGCAAAACATGGAAAACATCATGGACACCAGCCAGAGATGCCGGTAGCTCCAATTGATACGCTGCTGGTCCACACTTCTCGGTGATAGCATAGGGTCCAATGAAACGGGGAGCGAGCTTCCCCTTCACACCGAACCGGTGCACGCCCTTCATCGGAGACACGCGGAGGTACACAAGTTCCCCAACGTCAAAGTGCAACGGCCTACACCTCTTATCAGTGTAGCTCTTCTGCCGGGATTGAGCGGCCTTCAAATTGGCTTGAATTGTCCGAACGCGCTCTTCGGCGTCGTTCACCACATCAACCCCGAATGTGACCCTTTCACCGGACTCGCACCAGTTTAATGGGGTGCGGCATTTATGACCATAGACAGCTTCGTAGGGTGCCATCTTGATACTCGCCTGATAACCATTGTTGTACGAGAATTCCGCCAACGGTAGGTGATCATCCCAGTTCCTACCATGGTGGATGGCACATGCTCTCAACATGTCTTCCAGAACTTGATTCACCCTCTCTGTCTGGCCATCTGTCTGAGGGTGATAGGCGGAGCTCCTGATCAACTTAGTACCAATGCAGCGTGTAGCTGCTCCCAAAAGCGAGATACAAATAATGCACCTCGATCTGAGACGATGGTCTTGGGTACCCCGTATAGGCATAGAATCTTCGCTATGTATAGCTCCGCATATTTGCCGGCATTGTAACGTGTATTCACCGGAATGAAGTGAGCCGTCTTGGTTAACCGATCAATGATTACCCATATGGAATCATTCTTGTTGGCTGTTAGGGGTAATCCCACAATGAAATCCATGCTCACATCTTCCCATTTCCATGCCGGGATCTTCAAGGGTTGCAACAGCCCTGATTTCTTCATGTGATCAGCTTTCACTCGTCTACACGTATCGCACTCGGATACGTACTTAGCTACCTCCCGCTTCATCCGTGTCCACTAAAATTTCTTTTTCAAATCTTGGTACATTTTGTTGCTGCCCGGATGAATGGAGTACTTGGACAAGTGAGCTTCATCGAGGATCTTCTTTCTCAACTCCATATCCCGGGGTACGACTATGCGGTCATTGAACCACAGTGTCCCCTCATCATCTTTCCGGAAACATTTAATTTCTCCATTGTCTATCCGTCTCCGGAGATGTGCCATGCCTTTATCCGTTTTCTGAGCTGCAATGATGTCCTCCCTAATAGTAGGGATGAGGGCAAGGTTGTACAGCGACCCATAAGGAACCAAGTATAAACTTGGCTCTTCCTCCTCCACCGGTGTAATGGTGAGGTGATGGACATGTGATTTCCGACTCAACGCGTCTGCAACCACATTCGCCTTGCCAGGGTGGTAATGGATCTCAATCTCATAATCTTTGATCAGCTCTAACCACCTCCTTTGCCTCATGTTCAGCTCCTTCTGGGTGAAAATATATTTTAAGCTCTTGTGGTCGGTGTAGAGATGCACCAAATTCCCCAGGAGATAGTGCCTCCACATTTTCAGCGCCAAAACCACTGCAGCAAGCTCAAGGTCATGAGTGGGATAATGCTGCTCATGGTTCCAAAGTTGGCGTGAGCCATATGCGACCACACGTCCTTCCTGCATCAACACACAGCCAAGCCCAATACCGGACGCGTCACAATACACGTCGAAGGGCTTTGTTGTATCCGGCTGAGCTAAGACCGGGGCTGTGGTGAGATGCTTCACCAATGCTCGGAACGCTCCTTCACACGCCGTGTTCCAAACATATTTCGTCCCTTTCTTCAGCAACTCTGTCATCGGCTTAGCGAGCTTGGAGAAACTTGGAATAAATCTCCGATAGTATCCCGCTAACCCGAGGAAGCTTCTGACTTCATGAACTGAAGTGGGAGCTTTCCATTTCAGCACTTGCTCTATTTTGCTTGGGTCAACCGCAATGCCTTCTGCTGAGATGATATGTCCCAAGAAGGGCACTTGGCTGATCCAAAACTCGCATTTGCTGAACTTGGCGTAGAGCTTGTGGTCTCGCAATCGTTGGAGAACGATCCGCAAGTGTTCGGCATGTTCGGCTTCTGTCTTGGAGTAAACCAAGATATCGTCGATGAACACTACCACGAACTTGTCCAGCTCCGACATGAACACCGAGTTCATGAGATACATGAAATGGGCTGGAGCATTTGTGAGACCAAAGGATATGACGAGATATTCATATAACCCATATCTCATCGAGAAGGCCGTCTTCGGGATATCCTCCGCCTGGATCTTGATCTGGTGATATCCAGAGCGAAGGTCCATCTTTGAGAACACACTTGCCCCCACCAGTTGATCAAACAATATGTCGATGCGGGGCAGTGGGTACTTATTCTTGATGGTGACGGCGTTGAGTGGCCGGTAATCCACACACAGCCTCAGGGTTTCATCCTTCTTCTTCATGAACAGCGCCGAGCATCCCCAAGGCGAGGAACTCGGCCTAATGAAACCCTTGCTCAACAGATCATTGAGTTGTTCTTTCAGTTCCGCCAGCTCATTTGGAGCCATTTTGTATGGTCTCCATGATATGGGCGTAGTCCCGGGAGCAAGTTCAATCTTGAACTCGACATCCCGCTCAGGTGGCATGCCCGGAAGATCATCCGGGAACACGTCAGGGTACTCCCGGACTACGGGGATGTCTTCTAACTTGAGAGCTTCAGCATTATTAATTGCTAAAACTTCCCGGACTGGCGTGTCTAACACCATGGAATGCGGACGGTGGAATGGGGAATTTAAGTGAACCGTCTGTGTCTGAGTTTCTAGGACAGCGCCATGGTATTGTAGCCATGACATCCCTAAGATTGCATCAATCTTCTGCCCCATAAGGATTATCAAGGTGGTGGGATATAGTTTCCCACCTAAGCACAGAGGTGCTTTTGGAATCATCATATTAGCTGAAATCTTCCCTCCCAGTGAGCCGATCATATAAGTGCAGTCGGTTGGGAAGACTTGCATTTGATGCTTAGCCACATAGGATGCACTTATAAAGCTGTGGGTTGCACCAGAATCAAATAATATGACGATGGCTTGATTGTTGAGAGTAAACGTACCCGCCAGCACGTTGTCTCCCTCTGGGGCGTCCTCATTGTCGAGGTTGCGGACACCCCCAGTCCGCTGACCAACCTTCTTCACCGGAGGTCGGCCTCGAGCACCGCCCTGGAACTGGGCTTGCCCGCTGCTCTGCTGCCCCTGGGGACAGTCCTTCGCGAAGTGGCCCGCCTGGCCACACGTGAAGCAGGTAAAACGGGGCGGTCCCCCGCTGATCGGTGGACGGAATCCTGGGGCGCATTGTGGCGGTGGAAACACCCGGGGTACCGTCTGCTGCTGCTGCTGCTGTCTTGGTGGTGGCATCGGCGGATGGAATGGGGGTGCTTGGAACGAACGTCCCCCGAACTGTGGAGGTCGCGCCGGTGGACGCCACTGCTGTCCGGATGGTGTACGATACACCATACGGTACTTCTGGGGAGCGCCACTCCCACTGCTTGGTGGAGCGCTGCGCTTCCGCTGCTCAGCTGCCAACTCCCGCTGAGCATCCTCTTGCATAATCGCGGCATTGACTAAGCCGTTGAATGTGCCGCGATTCCACTGCACGAGATGCGTCTTCATCTCGGGGTGTAACCCCCGATAGAAGTGTTCCCGCTTCTTCTCTTCAGTGGAGATATAATCTGACGCGTATTGCGCCAGATGGTTGAAGGCATGGGAGTAGTCATGGGCACTCCTCCCGCCCTGCTTCAGTTCCAAGAATTCTTGGAACTTCCTCTTCATGATCCCGGGAGGAATATGATAGGCGTGGAACGCCTCCCGGAACTCTTGCCATTCCACGGCATGGCCAGCCGGACGTGAGGCGACATAGTTCGCCCACCACGCACCAGCGGCACCGTGGAGTTGCTGCGCTGCGAACAGAGTCTTCTGCCGCTCCATACATGGGAGCAGCCCGAACTTGGATTCGATGGTCCGCAGCCAGTTGTCCGCCTCCAGTGGTTCTTCGGCTTCGGTGAACACTGGAGGGTGCGTACTCATGAAATCCGAGTACGACACTTCACGGGGCTCACGAGGCCCTTGCTCTTGACGTCCTTCCGCCTGGGACGTATTCTGCATGATCGCGTGGAGCAGGTCGGTCTTCTCCTCACGACCTCCCACCAGTGCCGCTATCACATCCGCTAGAGTAAGCGGAGGCGGCGGTGGTGGCTGCTGCTGCGGGGTGCTGTCGTAGGCCGGTGGCCGGGAGTCATCACCTCCCTGTTGGCTAGAGCCACCAACCTCGTGCGTGGTCCTAGTGCGAACCATCTGCAACCGTACGACAATAATCATCAGTCCCGCAATATTTTGCATGCAGTCCAATAAAAATAGGCGTAAAAACATAATGACAATAAAACATGCGATACATCTCGTATGTAGATAATGTAATAACTTTGCACAAGCTACACCATTATCAGACCAAATACAAACTAGTTACATCCAACTTGATGAACCTCCATTTTGGAAGCTCACCATAACTAGGTTTGGTCACCACGAGGTATTACTATCGCTTTGTCATCACGTATACCACCCTTAGGGTCCAACACCCTCTCCAATGAGTTCAACTGTCATTCTTCTGTCAGAATGACCAGTTTCTACCTATTCCAAATTTTGATCTGGTTCTGGGCATTTTCATGACTCAAGTTGAATACCAAAGTTAAAGTTAACTTCAGTATCTTTCCAAAGAGTATTCATTTGCCCCCAGGTCAGCTTTGGTTAAAAAGTTATTCTAATTCAAAATCAGCAGAATTTCTGGAAGAATTTTAACAGCACTTTCCTTGGAAGTGGCTGTTTTCAACCCTGGTTTCCACTGAAATCTGTGCTGAAATTTCAGAAACTTTGAGTTGCAAAGATGTCACACATCTTCTACTCTTTCTATTGATGTATCATAAGAAAATTTTAAATTTTTCTACTGGGATTTATGTTTGAAAAACAGAACAGTCCAGAGAATGTTTTACTCTGTCCTGGTTCTGGACAGTTTACATTCCTCTGGAATTTAAGCCATCTTAAGGTGTGTTTCAGCTCTGGAAGTCTACAACAAAGTTGTAGAGTAATTAAATACATTTCCAGAACTATATAGCACACCTCCCTGGGCTAAAAGACCTGTGAGTTATGCCCTGTTGAAGATCAGCAAACTTGCTGCCCAAAACAGAGCACTCTGTTTTTCAGTCTTTTGGAACTATACTCATCAATTATCAACTTTTCTACCCAACCAAAGTCCTAGATGCTGATCCTAGTGATTTTAATTCCTTGTTATCATTATTTTCATGCATATGCCTACAATATCTCGGTACTACGTTCCTCACAAAAGTAAATCCTAACCGGATTATACCGGCATATAGGTCTCAAGTGTGGCACTAAACGGTCTCTCGCACACGTTTTCTACACGGATACATACGTGGATAGTACCTGCAGAAGATCACACAATAATGGTACACTCAATGGTTGGTTTCATTTCAGGCAGGATTCATATTTAAAAGTAAATACAAACGCCCGTATCATTGTCATACGGCCGTCCTTGAGTTAAGTCACATCTCAAGGTACGTGATCGTGTTTCAACACCACACGACGGGGAACCCAAGTAGGTCATGAACGGGTCATCACGGTTGGGAATGTTATCAACCCAACAGATACCACCTACTGCCCTGCAGGGCACGCCGATGGCAAGCGCTGCGTATGTCCTCCTGGGCTATTTCCAGACGAACACACTCTCGCGTTACTGACCACGCGATGGGGTCTCCTCTTACTTGCCAAATGCACGCTAGGGATCAGCGTTGCATATGAACTCAGGGACATGAAGAGTCCAAGAGGTTCATATTGACGTCTCACACCAAGCTGTGAGATCAATCCCTGAACCACATTCCTCGTCAGGGGGAGCTAACCGAAATTGAACCGCTTTCGGTGGCGTTCCTTACCATACTTACCAGAGCGTAGGTGCATCGTTACATAATTGAAATTCAGAATTATAATACATGAGTTAGTCTTTGCCACTTTAAGTAACTATGCTAGTATAGTCCTTACTTGGGCAGCTACAGAATCCTCACCGTATACCTAAGTTTTCCCCATAATGCAGTCCTTAAGTACTGTGCTATCCCCGCTGCAGCTCTGATACCAGGCTGTGGCGGACCGGAATCCGCTCATCCAGGATCGCAGAGGGTGGTGCCGCGCGATGCGACACCCGACAACACACGTCATAAGAACACATTATATTACATGGGAAAACAAACTGAATGTACAAAGTAGTACCCTTTTCAGTTACAAACTAGGGTCTTTTATTACACAGCTGAAGTTTCTTTTGTACAACTCACGCCCGCCTATCTAGCAAAAGTCGGTTGCCCAGCCCTAGGGCAACCCAGACTAGCTGCACGTCTCAGCTCAGCGCGGCGTGTACGGCTCCCACTCAGCCGTGGTCCCCGACGGAAGGTAACCCTCGCCGGTGGACTCGTACTCCGAGTCCGTGGGTGGCTCCTCACCTGAAAAACACTTAAGCAGCAACCATGAGCACGAAGGCTCAGCAAGGCTTAACCGACTCACCTAAGCATGAAACTCTACATGAGGTGTACAATGACATAGGATAGCAATGTTGCAGCAAATGGACACTCCTACAAGTTCATCCTTAGTTCATCTTTTAGCAACAAGTTAACGGTTCATGAAGATGAAATTTAGTGAGCAATATTTGGTGGCACACATGTAACAATACAATTATATCATAACAGCAATATTATATCATAACATTTCATTCATTAGTCTACGTTACGACGCAGTGAACAAGCAGTACTCGTCACCGCGAGGGACGGCGAATCGACTCGATATACACCTGCAGGGAAACCCAAAGAGCACGTCATGTACGCCCACCCGTGGAGCTGCACAGCACGCTCACTCGATGTCGTACGGGACAACCTTTCACCCAACAGCCCAAACGTCGAACCGGTCGCACCGAAACGAGCAGGAGGTTCCCCACACGGAGCATCTCTCTATGCCCGTTGGCAGATTTCCACCTTGCTGCCCTCAACCTACACCTATAAATCGGTGTGCTATGCCTCGACGCCCGGAGGTTTAGGCTACATCGGTTTATCGGGGCCCATATATCCGATATGCCTTCGGTACGTTCAATACTTGTTCAGCAGGGCCACACACGGATCGGTTCTCAATCGACACGGGCAGGGCTGCGCACACAAGACTTCCTCTTGCTGCGCCCTAGCCCCTGCCTAGTCTCATTTTCATTACTAAAGTGATCTCACATCACTCAACCGAACCCGTGTGTCCCAAGCCTATCTCACGAGTAGATTCCAACTACTCGACTTGTACCGAAGTTCTATGACTCATTAAGCGTAGCCTGTCTACTCGAGGTCCTAAACACTACCCTCACTCTTAGGGAAAAAATTCTGGTTATGCAAGTGGGGTTTCATTCATCCTACACCTAATGCACATACATACTTCATATGACACATGTAAACAAAGTAAAACTTATAAAAAGGTTAATGCAAACCGGGGCTTGCCTTGTTGCTGCTGGTCAGTAGTTAGTTCTTCGTCCGGAAGAAGGAAATCCAACACTTCCGGGGTCTCTTCTTCAATGGCTACACGTTGAATACAATACTACATGTAAATTTAAATGCAATGTGTAAACTTGGATACTTATTTACTAATAACTCTAGCTAGCTCTCCCCTTTGGTTCTGAAATTTTTATTGTGGCTTGGTAGGGTCCTAACCAGAGTCTTGACCAAGTTTCATTTGAAACAAAGTTCATTTGAACCTTGTACAAATAAAAGCCCATTTGGTCAATATTTGAGCCTCTGAATAATTCCAGGGGTTTTCATGGCTCCAACCATTACTTTCTGGAAACTAGACTTTAAGATGGTTCCAATGGAATTGGTTTCATGTCATTTGAAGAATTCTACTGAAAGTTATGACCTACTTAAGACTGGAGAAAATCTGAAAAATGTTTCTGTACATTTTTCAATTTTCTCAGGGCAGTTCTCTTAATCACCCCATCAGGGTAACTAAATGAACTTGGATGAGTCTGAAAATTTTACTGGGATTCAGGGATTTTCTACTGAACCTCTCGGCCAAATTTCAGAATTTTTCATAAAGTAGTTCTCCAGATAAAATTCCCAATAGTTTAAACTTTAGGGATTTAATTCTGGAAAATATTCACTTTCATGAGCTGAATTTGGTATTGCTGGAAAGTACTCAGAATTCTGAGTTCAGCAAAATTTGGTTCATCGAATTTGGAGTTTCCTAGCCAAAGTTCTATTCATTTGAAGTTTGAACTAAAACTGGAAATTCGAATAGAATTTAAACTCTGCGGGTGGGGTCCCCCGGCTACGTGTCAGCTCCTCAGCTAACCCACACCGGAGCCCGCAGAATCACCCGCGCAGCCACACGGAATCCCGGTGCCGCAGCAAATCCCAAGCACCCTCAGCAGCGACTGACACGCGGGGCCCGCAAGGCTTCTTCCACCTCGCGCTCCCGCGGCTCCCCGCCGCCGAGCTCGCCGGAGCTCTCGCCGGAGAGGGGTTCCGGCCCTCGGAGCTCGCTGATTCTCGCCGCCTGTGCCTAACTCGACTCGGAGAACACGCTGGTGCCCTCACCGGAGCTTGAAAACGGCCAGAACAGGGCTCCCGACGGCAACAGCGGCCGGAAGCTCACCGGCGACGTCGAACTCAGCATCCCCTGCACCTTTTTCGATGCGGTTTGCTCGGGGAGCTCCGCTGACACCCGCTGATCACGGATATGGGCACCGATCTCTGTGGAAACAGCTGCAACTACGACCTCACCTGTGACCTAGACCGGATATCGGCGCCGATGCAAAAAGCTCGAAGAACATCGCCCCTACTCGATGAAACTCGATGATTTCTGATCCCAGAGACGCGTGGGCGAGTCTAGATCATGTCCTTAGCTCGGCCTAAGGAGTGGTGGCTTACTTGCTCCGAATTTCCAAATTCCTCACGGTTCGGTTCTAAACACCCCGACGCGCTAATCCCTCAAATACTTTGTCGATCGTGCGAGATAGAGGGCGAGGTCAGTATGATCGTGATCAGTACCTCGCGGCGGTCCTTTCTTGTGTTGCTCGTCGGGCACGAGAGCAGCTGTGCTGGCCGGACGCCGGCGATCAGAGAGGGCGGCGTTTCTGTGCCCGCGCGGAATCGAGAAAGAAGCTCGGTCGGGGGGGGGGGGGGGGGGTTCTTGTTTGGGAAACAGGAGGAAGGCGGCG
Organism: Neostapfia colusana; assembly: GCA_030760725.1. NCBI lineage: Eukaryota > Viridiplantae > Streptophyta > Magnoliopsida > Poales > Poaceae > Neostapfia > Neostapfia colusana. Next base: position 7,010,390 of record JASWHV010000006.1, read on the forward strand.
TGGGCTGTGCGCTGGCCTTTGAGCCGCGGTTTTGGCACCGTGAGGTGGCCCTGTGCTGACTCGGTGGCTCGCCGTCGCTCCCTGCCTTGCGCGCGAAGCCGAGACCCGGCTGCAACAACCGACTGAGTACTCGTGTGTGCAGCTGACATGTGGGCCTTCCCTTCTCTTCTTTTTCCAAATTTCATTTCTGGTTTTTGCTAATTATCCCACCAGCTACTCACAATTTAATGTGAGACTTCGCCCCCAAGTTTTGGTTCAAATTTAAGTCCTCCAATTTGAAATTTGGTTGGTCCAATTTGCTTCACATTTAAACTGAATTTCAAATTCAGTTTTGAATTATTGCAAATTTGGCTCCCGACAAGATGAACTCCATCCAATGGGGATGAAATTTGGTGGGCATACTCAGAAAAATGTGCTGAGTTTGAATATGAAGCTAACTTTTGAATTTGAGTGATGAAAGTTGCTACAATTTGAATTTACATTCAAATTGGCCTCTTTTTCAAATACCTCCAAAAGTGCCTCAAAAAGTGTTGGATTTACATGAAACTTGGACTGAACCTTCCCAAGACTTTTGAAGTTCTAGGGGTGAGCTCAACCTCTCATGTTCATGTTTAAAATTCCCACTTTTGTGAAAATGAAGGCTTTCCCCTCTAATCACTCTTTTGATGGAGGTTACTTGCTCTTCACAATATTTCCTAAGATATCCACAATAAAAACTGTGGTGTTGTGAGGTGAAGAAAAAGTTTTTGCAAGTCCCTTTTCTTGGGCTTTTACACCCCCTTTCTTCTTCTTTTCATCATCGGTGTTCTTCTTCCCTTTTGGGGAGATTGCCTTCTTTCGTAGAAGAGCCTTGAGTTGGAGCACCTCCTCATCATTGTCCTCACTGTCTTGAATGGCGTCGAGTAGCTTCTTTAGCTTTTGAGTCCTTTCGTCATTACTCTTTTCATCGTCGATCTTCTTGTGTACATCCTTGACGTACGACATCGTCTCTTCGAGCGGTGAGTCTCTTTTGAAGAGTTTGGATCTGATACACATTGAATCTAGCATAGAGGGGGGGTGAATAGGCTTTTCGACGCTTTGTTGAAACCTGAAACACTTAGTAGGTTTATCAAATATAGGGAAATCGGACTAGTCCGGTAGAGTGCGGACTAGTCCGTTTTCTAAACAGAGAAAAATCGGACTAGTCGGGTGCTGTGCGGACTAGTCCGGAATACATGGACTAGAAAGATCAAGATTGATCAATGTTCACTTCTAGTACTCTATGCAGCGGAAATTAATTGATAACTCAGATGTATTGCAACAGTGATACAATGAATGACAAGAATCAACTTTGATTTTAATGTTTGAACGTGAATTTCAAGGGATTGATTAAACACTATAATATGATGAACAATTAATGAACAACAGTAGGAGATAAGTGTTTATCCCAAAGTTCGATTCCACGAAGGAAATCTACGTCCCCGTTGAGTAGTCCACTAAGGACCAGGTCTTCTCAACCCTACCCTCGTTGAATCGCCACAAAGGCCGATTCTCTTCCACTAATCACAAAGGGGAATAATTCATTCAAGGGGCCTTCTCACAAGTTGAGGGCTCACCAAGAGTTACAATGAATGAACACAACCAAACACACTCAACAGATGAACAATTAACAAACAAGAGTGTGCGAGAGATCAAACCCAAGAGCTCAAGATGCGTAGAACAAATCTCTCCTTTGATCAATTGCTAATCCCCAAAGATTGATCCTTTTTGGGTTACAATGTGTGGAGAGATGTGAATTTTGGGCTCTTGGGAGGTGTGACGGCGCAGGGGGTTGAAGAGTTATGTTGGTATGGCCGTACACCTCTTTTTATAGTAGGGTTTCCAATGGTTACGTTAGGATTTGCGATGTCCGAACTAGTCCGTGGTTGACTCCGGACTAGTCCGGTGTGCGGTCTGTGGAAAACCCTAAGTGTTGTGAGATACCGGACTAGTCCGTAGTAGTGCGGACTAGTCCGATGTCTACTCAGAGATATATCGGACTAGTCCGTTTTGTGGTCAAAAAGAAAATCGGACTAGTCCGGTTGATATCGGACTAGTCCGGACATGCTGAAATTGTGCAGTTAGTTTGATTTCTTCCACTTGAGCTCTTGGGATGTGTTTCTCCAACACACTCTATACTAAGTATTTTAATATTTTCAGCTCCTGAGCTCTTACCAGTTTGGATTCTCCTTTTCCTTTCTTTTTGCGCTTTCTTCCTGATTTCTTTTAAGAACATGCGCTCATCTCAACCATTTTGTTAGGGTGTCATTTGTTTGTCATAAATCTACCAAAATTCACAAGGGATGCCTAGATGCACTTTCAACCTATAGCAAAGAGACCCTATAGGATGCCCGTCAACGAACTAGTAGAACTCAAGAAGTGAATCCAGGAGCAACTGGAAAAGGGCTTTATACGCCTGAGCTCGTCACCATGGGGAGCCCCCGTGCTCTTCGTAGACAAGAAGGATGGCACCCAAAGGATGTGCGCGGACTATAGGTCTCTCAATGAGGTGATGATCAAGAACAAGTACCCTCTGCCCCGTATAGAAGACCTGTTCGACCAAATGAAGGGAGCCCGAGTCTTCTCCAAGATTGATCTTCGGTCGGGATACTTCCAGCTGAAGATTAAGCCCTCCGATATACCCAAGACTGCCTTTCGAACACGGTATGGTTCGTATGAATATACCGTGATGTCTTTTGGGTTAACGAATGCACCTGCATACTTCATGTAACTCATGAATAAGGTCTTCATGAAGTACTTGGAGAAGTTCGTCGTGGTTTTCATCGACGATATCATGGTGTATTCAAAAAGTGAGGAATAACATGAAGAACATTTGAGATTGACACTGTAGAAGCTGCGAGAGCATCAATTGTATGCCAAGTTCAGAAAATGTCAATTTTGGCTAAAGGAGATATCGTTCCTAGGCCACATCATCTCCGAGGAAGGAGTATCGGTTGATCCCGGAAAAGTGGGGGATGTTCTGAAGTGGAACCAACCGCAAAACGTGAGGGATATTCAGAGTCTTCTTGGGATGGCTTGATACTACCGACGGTTCATCAATGACTTCTCCAAGATAGCAAAACCTATGACGGAATTGCTAATGAAAGGAAAAGCCTTCCAATGGACACCACCGTGCCAAGAAAGCTTTGAGGAGCTCAAGAAAAGGATAACCACATCACCGGTTCTAGTATTACAGGATGTGAGCAAGAGCTTTGACATATATTGTGACGCATCAAGACAAGGGCTCGGATGCGTGCTCATGCAAGAAGGACAAGTGGTAGCCTATGCGTCGAGACAACTAAAGAAACACGAGTTGAATTACCCCACACATGACTTAGAATTCGCAGCCGTGGTGCATGCATTAAAGATTTTGAGAAAATTATATCCTTGGTCATCGATGTGAGATCTATACGGATCATAAAAGCCTCAAGTAAATATTCACCCAAACGGATTTGAATTCGAGGCAACGTCGATGGTTGGAACTCATCAAGGATTATGATGTTGGAATCAACTATCACCTCGGAAAGGCCAATGTAGTAGCTGATGCATTGAGCCGAAAGGGAGCATGTCACCAACTCACGGTTCGGGTGCTACCGCCCGAGCTGCGCAGGGAGTTCGAACGGTTACATCTCGGTTTCTTGAACGAGATGGAAGTGATGGAACTCCACTCTTCGCTGGAACAAGAGATACGAAATGGCCAAGCAACAGACGAGGAAAACAAGGAGATCAAGGAAAGAATCCAACAAGGCATAGAAAAGGACTTCAAAGAAGACGAGAAGGGTACACTTTGGCTAGGAAAAAGGATTTGTGTGCCTAACGTGAAGCACATCCGCGACACGATATTAAAGGAGGCACATGACTCACCTTATTCCATACATCGCGGCAGTACAAAGATTTGCAAGGACCTAAAGACTTGTTATTGGTGGGATGGTATGAAAAGGGATATAGCAGAGTATGTTGCCTTATGCGACACATGCCAACGGGTGAAGGCCGAACATCAAAGACCCGCTGGACTGTTGCAACCCTTAAAGGTACCCGAGTGGAAGTGGGAAGACATCAGTATGGATTTCATCATCGGATTGCCATGTACTCGGTCGGGTTACGACTCAATCTTGGTTATCGTGGACCGATTGACGAAAACCGCTCATTTTCTTCCTGTTAAAACCACGTACCACGTGGCTGATCTAGCCGAGCTGTATATGGAGCAAATCATGTGCCGCCATGGAGTCCTGAAGAGGATAGTCTCAGATCGGGGTTCTCAGTTTACCTCTAGGTTCTGGAGGAAGCTGCATGAGGCTATGGGTACACGACTAGATTTTAGCTCTGCTTACCACCCGCAGACTGATGGACAAACTGAGAGTACAAACCAAATTTTGGAAGACATGTTGAGAGCTTGCGCCTTGAAACATGGGCTGAATGTAGCCTAGAGGGGGGTGAATAGGCTTTTCGATGCTTTGTTGATCCCTGAAACACTTAGTAGGTTTATCAAATATAGGGAATCGGACTAGTCCGATTGAGTGCGGACTAGTCCATTTTCTAAACAGAGAAAAATCGGACTAGTCGGGTGTTGTGCGGACTAGTCCGGTATACATGGACTAGAAAGATCAAGCTTGATCAATGTTCACTTCTAGTACTCTATGCAGCAGAAATTAATTGATAACTCATGATGTATTGCAACAGTGATACAATAAATGACAAGAATCAACTTTGATTTTAATGTTTGAACGTGAATTTCAAGGGATTGATTAAACACTAGAATATAATGAACAATTAATGAACAAGAGTAGGAGACAAGTGTTTATCCCGAAGTTCGATTCCACGAAGGAAATCTACGTCCCCGTTGAGTAGTCCACTAAGGACCAGGTCTTCTCAACCCTACCCTCGTTGAATCGCCACAAAGGCCGATTCTCTTCCACTAATCACAAAGGGGAATAATTCATTCAAGGGGCCTTCTCACAAGTTGAGGGCTCACCAAGAGTTACAATGAATGAACACAACCAAACACACTCAACAGATGAACAATTAACAAACAAGAGTGTGCGAGAGATCAAACCCAAGAGCTCAAGATGCGTAGAACAAATCTCTCCTTTGATCAATTGCTAATCCCCAAAGATTGATCCTTTTTGGGTTACAATGTGTGGAGAGATGTGAATTTTGGGCTCTTGGGAGGTGTGACGGCGCAGGGGGTTGAAGAGTTATGTTGGTATGGCCGTACACCTCTTTTTATAGTAGGGTTTCCAATGGTTACGTTATGATTTGCGATGTCCGAACTAGTCTGTGGTTGACTCCGGACTAGTCCGGTGTGCGGTCTGTGGAAAACCCTAAGTGTTGTGAGATACCGGACTAGTCCGTAGTAGTGCGGACTAGTCCGATGTCTACTCATAGATATATCGGACTAGTCTGTTTTGTGTTCAGAAAGAAAATCGGACTAGTCCGGTTGATATCGGACTAGTCTGCACATGCTGAAATTGTGCAGTTAGTTTGATTTCTTCCACTTGAGCTCTTGGGGTGTGTTTCTCCAAAACACTCTATACTAAGTATTTTAATATTTTCAGCTCCTGAGCTCTTACTAGTTTGGATTCTCCTTCTCCTTTCTTTTTGCGCTTTCTTCCTGATTTCTTTTAAGAACATGCGCTCATCTCAACCATTTTGTTAGGGTCTCATTTGTTTGTCATAAATCTACCAAAATTCACAAGGGATGCCTAGATGCACTTTCAACCTATAGCAAAGAGACCCTATAGGATGCCCATCAACGAACTAGTAGAACTCAAGAAGCGAATCCAGGAGCAACTGGAAAAGGGCTTTATACGCCCGAGCTCGTCACAATGGGGAGCCCCCGTGCTCTTCGTAGACAAGAAGGATGGGACCCAAAGGATGTGCGCGGACTATAGGTCTCTCAATGAGGTGACGATCAAGAACAAGTACCTTCTGCCCCGTATAGAGGACCTGTTCGACCAAATGAAGGGAGCCTGAGTCTTCTCCAAGATTGATCTTCGGTCGGGATACTTCCAGCTGAAGATTAAGCCCTCCTATATACCCAAGACTGCCTTTCGAACACGGCATGGTTCGTATGAATATATCGTGATGTCTTTTGGGTTAACGAATGCACCCGCATACTTCATGTACCTCATGAATAAGGTCTTCATGGAGTACTTGGAGAAGTTCGTCATGGTTTTCATCGACGATATCATGGTGTATTCAAAAAGTGAGGAATAACATGAAGAACATTTGAGATTGACACTGCAGAAGCTGCGAGAGCATAAATTGTATGCCAAGTTCAGAAAATGTCAATTTTGGCTAAAGGAGATATCGGTCCTAGGTCACATCATCTCCGAGGAAGGAGTATCGGTTGATCCCGGAAAAGTGGGAGATGTTCTGAAGTGGAACCAACCGCAAAACGTGAGGGATATTCGGAGTTTTATTGGGATGGCTGGATACTACCGACGGTTCATCAAGGACTTCTCCAAGATAGCAAAACCTATGACGGAATTGCTAATGAAAGGAAAAGCCTTCCAATGGACACCACCGTGCCAAGAAAGCTTTGAGGAGCTCAAGAAAAGGATAACCATAGCACCGGTTCTAGTATTACAGGATGTGAGCAAGAGCTTTGACATATATTGTGACGCATCAAGACAAGGGCTCGGATGCGTGCTCATGCAAGAAGGACAAGTGGTAGCCTATGCGTCGAGACAACTAAAGAAACACGAGTTCAATTACCCCACACATGACTTAGAATTCGCAGCCGTGGTGCATGCATTAAAGATTTTGAGACATTATATCCTTGGTCATCGATGTGAGATCTATACGGATCATAAAAGACTCAAATAAATATTCACCCAAACGGATTTGAATTCGAGGCAACGTCGATGGTTGAAACTCATCAAGGATTATGATGTTGGAATCAACTATCACCCCGGAAAGGCCAATGTAGTAGATGATGCATTGAGCCGAAAGAGAGCATGTCACCAACTCACGGTTCGGGAGCTACCGCCCGAGCTGCGCAGGGAGTTCGAACGGTTACATCTCGGTTTCTTGAACGAGATGGAAGTGATGGAACTCCACTCTTCGCTGGAACAAGAGATAAGAAATGGCCAAGCAACAGATGAGAAAATCAAGGAGATCAAGGAAAGAATCCAACAAGGCATAGAAAAGGACTTCAAGGAAGACGAGAAGGGTACGCTTTGGCTAGGAAAAAGGATTTGTGTGCCTAACGTGAAGCATATCCGCGACACGATAGTAAAGGAGGCACATGACTCACCTTATTCCATACATCCCGGCAGTACAAAGATTTACAAGGACCTAAAGACTTGTTATTGGTGGGATGGTATGAAAAGGGACATAGCAGAGTATGTTGCCTTATGCGACACATGCCAACGGGTGAAGGCCGAACATCAAAGACCCGCTGAACTGTTGCAACCCTTAAAGGTACCCGAGTGGAAGTGGGAAGACATCAGTATGGATTTCATCGTCGGATTGCCACGTACTCGGTCGGGTTACGACTCAATCTTGGTTATCGTGGTCCGATTGACGAAAACCGCTCATTTTCTTCCTGTTAAAACCACATACCACGTGGCAGATCTAGCCGAGCTGTATATGGAGCAAATCATGTGCCGCCATGGAGTCCCGAAGAGGATAGTCTCAGATCGGGGTTCTCAGTTTACCTCTAGGTTCTGGAGGAAGCTACATGAGGCTATGGGTACACGACTAGATTTTAGCTCTGCTTACCACCCGCAGACTGATGGACAAACCGAGAGGACAAACCAAATTTTGGAAGACATGTTGAGAGCTTGCGCCTTGAAACATGGGTCGAATGTAGCCTAGAGGGGGTGAATAGGCTTTTCGATGCTTTGTTAATCCCTGAAACACTTAGTAGGTTTATCAAATACAGGGAATCGGACTAGTCCGATTGAGTGCGGACTAGTCCATTTTCTAAACAGAGAAAAATCGGACTAGTCCGGTACTGTGCGGACTAGTCCGGTATGCATGGTCTAGAGAGATCAAAGTTGATCAATTTTTCACTTCTAGTACTTTATGCAGCGGAAATTCTTGATGAATATAATCAGTAAACACACGACAATCAAGCTATGACCATGATTTACCAAGATCAAGTAACTAACATAGTTTTTAGGAGAAAAATAGAGGGAGATGATTTTTCAACACAATTAACATGATTTTGAGGATGGCATACAGGTACGCAACTTTTCAAGCCACGTTTCGAGCATCAAGGATATTTAGTTCATTTCGGAGCTCACAAAAGTGTTTTTCATCAAGTGGCTTGGTAAAGATATCGGCTAGTTGTTTTTCAGTGTTGACATGGGAAATGGCTATGTCTCCTTTCATTGAGTGATCTCTCAAAAAATGATGTCGGATATCTATGTGTTTGTTTCTAGAGTGCTCAACAGGGTTATGGGCAATTTTAATTGCACTCTCATTGTCACAAAGGAGTGGAATGCGGCTCACATTGTAACCGTAATCACTTAGATTTATCGCATCCAAAGGAGTTGTGCACAACAACTCCTGGCTGCAACATACTCCGCTTCGGCTGTGGATAGGGCAATTTAATTTTGTTTCTTGGAGGACCAAGAAACTAGGGATCTACCTAGGAATTGGCAAGTACCAGAAGTACTTTTTCTATCTACCTTGCATCCGGCAGAATCTGCATCGGAGTATCCAATGAGATTGAATTTTGAATCTTTGGGATACTGTAACACCCCAAAACCTGTTAAAGAGGGGAATTAAAAATTTTTGGACGTAATGCATGTGGTGAAACAATTCAAACTCAAACTGGAATTCAAATTTGAATCAAAACAGAAAAGAAAAAGGAAAAAGGAAAAAAAAAGAAAAAACGGCCAGTGGCCCGAAACCTGCCTCAGCCGGCCCAACAGCCCGCGGCTGTTTCCACCCTCCCCCTCTCTCTGACGCGCGGGGCCCGCGTGTCATCTTCCTCCCCCGCGCACGCCCCCAACCGCCCCGATACTGTCACACCCGGTTTTTCCGAAGAACAACCAAGTGAATATCACATATATGCCAGGATCATTTTCTCATACATGTGATGAAAAATAGTGAAGCATCATTTATTACAAGCCAGGTGTTGAATATAAATAAGTCTTACATAGCAAATGTCTTGATGGACAATAATAAGTTCATCACAAGTAAATAAACTAGCAGCGGAATAATTATTCTCGTGGGCTCCGTCACAGGCGTTGCCCGGGGGACTTCATGAACCTAGAAACCTTCTTCGGGTCCAAAATCTTGATCATTATACACCACCTCATTATCTTGACCTGAGCAGCAATGTAAACCAACAAATATGCAAGGTTGAGTACCGATGGTACTCAGCAAGTGTGGGAAAGTTATGTCATGTATGGCTAGAACAAGAGAAGGTTGAACTCATGGTTAAAGCACTACGCAATTAATACCTATCACCTTAGCTTATTAAGCACCTACATTACTACACAGGTGAAATGGTCCCAATCTCCCATCCCATCATCATAATCAAATAACCATAACATCATTTCCAATGTTAAGCTCCCCGCTTAACATCCACAACTTCCAAAACCATCAATCCTCTAATCATGAAAAAGTCCAAGCCGCTCTTGACCGTGAGCACGGCTGTCATGACAGTTTTGACTCTGCAGAGTTTGTACCACTGTACCCACATGTAGTGATTTCATCCCCCGTTGCCGGGTGGACAAAAAGAACCTCCATTATGCCAGTGGCTACGAACCACATTCACACTTCCCAGGTGTGTAGACAGGAGATCACTATGAAGCCTTTACAAAGTGATTCCCGACGAGCGTGGGCCCACTGAGGTTTCACCCCTAACAGCATACAAGAGGCTCCAACCCCGCTGCAGTGGCCCCCTCTTGAGCCTTGCGGTTCATATGGTAGTCCAGCTGACACCTACTGTAAAAGCCCAAGAAAAGGGACTTGCAAAAAACTTTTCTTCACCTCACAACACCACAGTTTTCGTTGTGGATATCTTAGGAAATATTGTGAAGAGCAAGTAACCTTCATCAAAAGAGTGATTAGAGGGGAAAGTCTTCCTTTTCACAAAGTGGGATTTGGACATAGGAACATGAGAGGTTGAGCTCACCCCTAGAACTTAAAAAGTCTTGGGAAGGTTCAGTCCAAGTTTCATAGAAATCCAACACTTTTTGAGGCGCTTTTTGGGTTATTTGAATAAGAGGCCAATTTGAATGCAAATTCAAATTGCAGCAACTTTCATCACCCAAATTCAAAAGTTAGCTTCATATTCTTATTCAGCACATTTTTGTGAGCTCACACACCAATTTTCACTCCATTTGGAGTTGATCTTGACATGAGCTAAGTGGGACGAATTCAAACTTTATTTGAATTCAAAACTAAACTTGTGCTGAAATTCACCCAAGCCGAACCCAATTTGAATTCTATTCAATTCAAATGGCTCAGGGGTGAATAATTTGAATCACCAGGGGTATTATAGGGCTCACTGTTTACAACAGTGATTAGGAGTAAATTTCAGAGGTTAAAACCCCGGGTGGGACCCACATGTCATAGAGGGGAGAAGGAGAAACTTGCACCCAAAGTCAGAGTCTCGGTGGGAAATTCCACTGAGCAGCTGTCGGCTGTGCCACCGAGCAGCTACCGGCGCCACCAGCTGTTTCCCTCTCCGCGCGCTGGCGCCCAGGGCGGCTGGCTCGCGCCCCCACGCGACCGGCACCGCCTCAGCCGAGCAGGAGTCGGCCGTCTTTATCTTCTCGCGGGCAAACCCGAGCAGCGGCATTGTTTCTCGCCACAGCTCTCTGCTCAATCGGGAAAACCAGCAAAACCATCTCCTCCTTCGTCCCTGAGCTGCTAGACAGCCACCTGAGCTCGCACTCCACCTCTCCAACGCCAGAAACCTCGAGCTCCGACCTCCTTTTGCCCAAAGACGATCGCCACCGCGGCGACCTAGCCTCAGCCGAGAGTCAGGCGCCCGTGGGCAGCGTTCCACAGGCGTTTTCACGGTCTAGCGAGAGAGGCTACAGGAGCACGCGACCACCGTGCTGCTCTCCTCCAAGTTTGGAAGCCAACCGTGAAGAATTCGCAGAGAATTTCCAGTTTTTGTTCCGGCGACCGTAAACCGAGTTTCTGGTACGGTTTCTTTAAATTCTCGCTCTATGATCTTTCGGAGGTCATCGAATCTTGCACATAGACGCTGGACAAGCCGGCGATCAAGTTCTTTTCTGCATCCGTAGCGTGAAACTGTCTAGGAGTGACGAATTTCGAGCTTGATCGAGGGTGGTCATGGCGGGCACGGTCGGTCACACGGTGCTGACCGACTTGCCGCCATCCCTGAACCATTTTGACACCTTGTCGAGCTTCCTAGAGGTACACTGATGCTGTAGGGCCGTTTGTTCGAGGTGTTGGCTGGTTTAGAAACCACGGTCGACGGTGTCGAACCTCAACCGAGGCCACGGCACGTCGCCGAGCTACTTCCGGTCACCCCCAGACCGACCAGTCACCACCGACGTCTTCCTCGACGTCGACAACCCCCTGGCGGCGATTTTCAGACCATGGGAGGTCCGGCAGCGGCGAGCCGGCGAGCCCCGAGTCTGCTCCGGCGAGGTCGGCGGCACGGGCGCGAGAGAACGGCGGGAGGAAGACGAAGCCGGCTGGCCCACGTGTCAGCGGCTGAAGAATTTAAATCGGGATCGGGTGAGGCCAGGGATCGGCTGTGCTGGCGCGCGAATACCCTGTGAGCTCCGGTGTGCCGGACACCTCCGCGCTCGACACGTGTGGTATCCCCGGTATGCCGGACACCTCCGCGCTCGACACGTGTCCCCGCGGGCCCCGAGAGTTTAAACTTTTCCCCCGATTTTCAGGATTCTTCCAAACTTCAAATCCTCAGAACTTTGGCTAGAGAGCTCCAAATCGGGTGAACCAAATTTTGTTGGATTCAGCTCTCTGAGCACTTTCCAGCAATACCAAATTCAGCTCATGAAAGTGAATAGTTTTCCAGAATTAAATCCTTAAAGTTTAAAATGTTGGGAATTTTATCTGGAGAACTACTTTATGAAAAATTCTGAAATTTGGCTGAAAGGTTCATTGGGGAATCCCTGAATCCCAGTAAAATTTTCAGACTCATCCAAGTTTATTTCGTTACCCTTATTGGGTGATTAAGGGAACTGCCCAGAGAAAATAGAAAAATATACAGAAAACATTTTTCAGATTTTCTCCAATCTTAATTAGGACATAACTTTCTGTAGAATTCTTCAAATGGCATGAAACCAACTCCATTAAAAGCATCCTAAATTCTAGTTTCCAGAAAGTAATGGTGGGAGCCATGAAAAACCCTGGAATTACTTAGAGGCTCAATTATTGACCAAAGAGGCTTTTATTTGTACAAGGTTCAATTGAACTTTGTTTCAAATAACACTTGGTCACAACTCTGGTTAGGACCCTACCAATCCACCATAAAAATTTCAGAACCAAAGGGGAGGGCTAGCTAGAGTTATTAGCAATTATGTATTTAAGTTCACACATTGCATTCAAATTTACATGTAGTATTGTATTCAACGTGTAGCCATTGAAGAAGAGACTCCGGAGGTTCTGGACTTCCTTCTTCCGGACGAAGAACTAACTACTGACCAGCAGCAACAAGGCAAGCCCCGGTTTGCATTAACCTTTTATTAAGTTTTATTTTGTTTACATGTGTCATATGAAGTATGTATGTGCATTAGGTATAGGATGAATGAAACCCCACTGGCATAACCAAAGGTTCCTAGAAGAGTGAGGGTAGTGTTTAGGACCTCAAGTAGAAAGGCTATGCTTAAAGATTCATAGGGCTTCGGTACAAGTCGAGTAGTTGGAATCTACTCGCGAGATAGGCTTGGGACACACGGGTTCGGTTGAGTGATGTGAGATCACTTTAGTAATGAAAATGAGACTAGGCAGGGGCTAGGGCGCAGCAAGAGAGAGTCTTGTGTGCGCGGCCCTGCCCGTGTCGATTGAGGAACGATCCGTGTGCGGCCCTGCTGAACAAGTATTGAACGTACCGAAGGCATATCGGATATATGGGCCCCGATAAACTGATGTAGCCTAAACCTCCGGGCGTCGAGGCATAACGCACCGATTTATAGGTGTAGGCTGAGGGCAGCAAGGTGGAAATCTGCCAACGGGCATAGAGAGATGCTCCGTGTGGGGAACCTCCTGCTCGTTTCGGTGCGACCGGTTCGACGTTTGGGCTGTTGGGTGAAAGGTTGTCCCGTACGACATCGAGTGAGGGTGCTGTGCAGCTCCACGGGTGGGCGTACATGACGTGCTCTTTGGGTTTCCCTGCAGGTGTATATCGAGTCGATTCGCCGTCCCTCACGGTGACAAGTACCGCTTGTTCACTGCGTCGTAACGTAGATTAATGAATGACATGTTATGATTCAATATTGCTGTCATGATATAATTGTATTGTTACGTGTGTGCCACCAAATATCGCCCACTAAATTTCAGCTTTATGAACCGTTAACTTGTTGCTAAAAGATGAACTAAGGATGAAATTGTAGGTGTGTCCTTTTGCTGCAACATTGCTATCCTATGTCATGGTACACCTCATGTAGAGTTTCATGCTTAGGTGAGTCGGTTAAGCCTTGCTGAGCCATCATGCTCACGGTTGCTGCTTAAGTGTTTTTGAGGTGAGGAGCCACCCACGGACTCGGAGTACGAGTCCACCGGCGAGGGTTACCCTCCGTCGGGGACCACGGCTGAGTGGGAGGTACATGCCGCGCTGAGCTGAGACGTGCAGCTAGTGTGGGTTGCCCTAGGGCTGAGCAACCGACTTTTGCTAGATAGGCGGGCGTGAGTTGTACAAAAGAAACTTCCGCTGTGTAATAAAGACTCTAGTTTGTAACTGAGCAGTGTACTACATTGTACCTTCAGTTTGTTTTCCCTTGTAATATAATGTGTTCTTATGACGTGTGCTGTCGGGTGTCGCATCGCGCGGCACCACCCTCTGCGATCCTGGATGAGCGGATTCCGGTCCGCCACAGCCTGGTATGAGAGCTGCTTTGGGGATAGCACAGTACTTAAGGACTGCATTATGGGGAAAACTTAGGTATACGGTGAGGAATCGGTAGTTGCCCAAGTAAGGACTATATTAGCATAGTTACTTAAAGTGGCAAAGACTAACCTATGTGTTATAATTCTGAATTTCAATTATGTAATGACGCACCTACGCTCTGGTAAGTATGGTATGGAACGCCACCGAAAGCGGTTCAATTTCGGTTAGCTCTCCCTGACGAGGAACGTGGTTCAGGGATTGATCTCACAGCTTGGTGTGAGACGTCAATATGAAGCTCTTGGACTCTTCATGTCCCTGAGTTCATATGAAACGCTGATCCCTAGCGTGCATTAGGCAAGTAAGTGGAGACCCCATCGCGTGGTCAGTAACGCGAGAGTGTGTTCGTCTGGAAATAGCCCAGGAGGACATACGCAGCGCTTGCCATCGGCGTGCCCGGCCGGGAAGTAGGTGGTATCTGTTGGGTTGATAACATTCCCAACCGTGACGACCAGTTCATGACATACTCGGGTTCCCCGTCGTGTGGTGTTGAAACACGATCACGTACCTTGAGACGTGACTTAGCTCAAGGACGGCCGTATGACAATGATACGGGCGTTTGTATTTACTTTTAAATATGGAACTGCCTGAAATGAACAACCTTTGAGTGCATCATCATTGTGTGGTCTTCTGCAGGTACTAACCACGTATGTATCCGTGTAGTAAACGTGTGCGAGAGACCGTTTAGTGCCACTCTTGAGACGTATATGCCGGTATGATCCGGTTAGGATTTTCTTTTGTGAGGAACGTAGTACCGAGATATTGTAGGCATGTGCATGAAAATAATGATAACAAGGAATTAAAATCACTAGGATCAACATCTAGGACTCTGGTTGGGTAGGAAAGTGATAATTGATGAGTGTAGTTCCAAAAGACTGAAAAACAGAGTGCTCTGTTTTGGGCAGCACGTTTGCTGATCTTCAACAGGGCATAACTCACAGGTCTTTTAGCCAGAGAGGTGTGCTATATAGTTCTGGAAAGGTATTTGAGTACTCTACAACTTTGTTGTAGACTTCCAGAGCTGGAACACACCATAAGATGGCTTAAATCCCAGAGGAATGTAAACTGTCCAGAACCAGGACAGAGTAAAACCTTCTCTGAGCTGTTCTATTTTTCAAACATAACTCCCAGGTGAAAAATCAAAATTAGTATATAATACATCCTTAGAAAGAGTAGAAGATGTGTGACATCTTTGCAATTCAAAGTTTCTGAAATTTCAGCACAGATTTCAGTGGAAACCAGGGTTGAAAACAGCCACTTCCAAGGGAGGTGCTGTTAAAATTCTTCCAGAAATTCTGTTGACTTTGATTTAGCATAACTTTTAACCAAATCTGATCTGAGGGCAATTGAGTACTCGTTGTAAAGATACTGAAGTTAACTTTAACTTTGGTATTCAACTTGAGTCATGAAAATGCCCAGAATCAGATCAAAACTTGGAATAGGTAGAGACTGGTCATTCTGACAGAAGAATGACTGTTGAACTCATTGGAGAGGGTGTTGTACCATAAGGGTGGTTTACGTGATGACAGAGCGATAGTAATATCTCGTAGTGACCAAACCTAGTTATGGTGAGCTTCCAAAGTGGAGGTTCATCAAGTTGGATTAAACTAGCTTGTGTTTGGTCTGGTAATGGTGTAGCTTGTGCAAAGTTATTACACTATCTACTTACGAGATATATCGCATGTTTTTGTTGTCATAATGTTTTACGCCCATTTTTATTGGTCTGCATGCAAAATGTTGCGGGACTGATGATTATTGTCGTATGGTTGCATATGGTTCGTACTAGGACCACGCACGAGGTTGGTGGCTCTAGCCAACAGGGAGGCGATGACTCCCAGCCACCGGCCTACGACAGCACCCCGCAGCAGCAACCACCACCGCCGCCTCCGCTTACTCTAGCGGAGGTGATAGCGGCACTGGTGGGAGGTCGTGAGGAGCAGACCGACCTGCTCCGCACGATCGTGCAGAATACGTCCCAGGCGGGGGGACGTCAAGACAGAGGGCCTCATGAGCCCCGTGAAGTGTCGTACTCGGATTTCATAAGTACGCACCCTCCAGTGTTCACCGAAGCCGAAGAACCACTGGAGGCGGACAATTGGCTGCGGACTATCGAGTCCAAGTTCGAGCTGCTCCAATGTACGGAGCGGCAAAAGACCCTGTTCGCAGCACAGCAGCTCCACGGTGCCGCTGGCTCGTGGTGGGTGAATTATGTCGCCTCACGTCCGGCTGGCCATGCCGTGGAATGGCAAGAGTTCCGGGAGGCGTTCCGCGCCTATCACATTCCTCCCGGAATCATGAAGAGGAAGTTCCAAGAATTCTTGGAGCTGAAGCAGGGCGGGAGGAGTGCCCACGACTACTCCCGTGCCTTCAACCATCTGGCGCAATACGCGTCAGACTATAACTCCACGTTGGAGAAGAAGAGGGAGCATTTCTATCGGTGGTTACACCCTGAAATGAAGACGCACCTCGTTCAGTGGAATCGCGGCACTTTCAACGACCTAGTCAATGCCGCGATTATGCAAGAGGATGCTCAGCGGGAGTTGGCAGCTGAGCAGAGGAAGCGCAGCGCTCCACTTAGCAGCGGTGGTGGCGCACCCCAGAAGTACCGTATGGTGTATCGGACACCATCCGGCCAGCAGTGGCATCCACCGGCGCGACCTCAACGGTTCGGGGGACGTCCATTCCAGTCGCCCTCGTTCCGTCCGCCGATGCCGCCACCAAGACAGCAACAGCAGCAGCAGACGGTACCCCGGGCGTTTCCACCGCCACAACGCGCCCCGGGATTCCATCCACCGATCAGCGGGGGACCGCCCCGTTTCACCTGCTTCACATGTGGCCAGGTGGCCACTTCGCGAAGGACTGTCCCCAGGGGCAGCAGAGCAGCGGGCAGGCCCAGCTCCAGGGCGGTGCTCGAGGCCGACCTCCGGTGAAGAAGGTTGGTCAGCGGACTGGAGGCGTCCGCAACCTCGACAATGAGGACGCCCCAGAGGGAGACAACGTGCTGGCGGGTACGTTCACTCTCAACCATCAAGCCATCATAATATTGTTTGATTCTGGTGCAACCCACAACTTTATAAGTGCATCATATGTGGCTAAGCATCAGCTGGAAGCCTTTCCAACCGAGTGTTCTTATATGATCTGCTCACCGGGCGGAAAGATTTCAGCAACTATGATGGTTCCAAAAGCACCATTATGCTTAGGTGGGAAGATATATCCCACCACTATGATTATCTTAGGGGGGCAGAAGATCGATGCAATCTTGGGAATGTCATGGCTAAGTTACCATGGCGCTGTCCTGTTAACTCTAACACAGACGGTTCACCTCAACTCCCCGTTACACCGTCCGCAGTCCCTCCTATTAGATAACCCCGTCCGGGAGGTTTCAGCAGTCAACAATACTGAAGCCCTCAAGTTGGAGGACATTCCCGTAGTCCGGGAGTACCCCAACGTGTTCCCGGATGATCTTCCGGGCATGCCACCTGAGCGGGATGTCGAGTTCAAGATCGAGCTACGCACCCGGGACTACGCCCATATCACGGAGACCATACAAAATGGCTCCAAATGAGCTGGCTGAACTGAAAGAACAGCTCAATGATCTGTTGAGCAAGGGTTTCATTAGGCCGAGTTCCTCGCCTTGGGGATGCTCGGCGCTGTTTGTAAAGAAGAAGGATGAAACCCTACGGCTGTGTGTGGATTACCGGCCGCTCAACGCCGTCACCATCAAGAATAATTACCCACTGCCCCGTATTGACATATTGTTTGATCAACTTGTGGGGGCAAGTGTGTTCTCCAAGATGGACCTTCGCTCTGGATATCATCAGATAAAGATCCGGGCGGAGGATATCCCGAAGACGGCCTTCTCGACGAGATACGGATTATATGAATATCTCATCATGTCCTTTGGTCTCACAAATGCTCCAGCCCATTTCATGTATCTCATGAACTCAGTGTTCATGCCAGAGCTGGACAAGTTCGTGGTAGTGTTCATCGACGATATCTTGGTTTACTCCAAGACAGAAGGTGAACATGCCGAACACTTGCGGATCGTTCTTCAACGATTGCGAGACCACAAGCTCTACGCCAAGTTCAGTAAATGCGAGTTTTGGATCAGCCAAGTGCCTTTCTTGGGACATATCATCTCAGCAGAAGGCATTGCGGTTGACCCAAGCAAAATAGAGAAAGTGCTGAAATGGAAAGCTCCCACTTCAGTCCATGAAGTCAGAAGCTTCCTCGGGTTAGCGGGATACTACCGGAGATTCATTCCAAGCTTCTCCAAGCTTGCTAAGCCGATGACCGAGTTGCTGAAGAAAGGGACGAAATATGTTTGGAACACGGCGTGTGAAGGAGCGTTCCAAACATTGGTGAAGCATCTCACAACAGCCCCGGTGTTAGCTCAGCCGGATACAACAAAGGCCTTCGACGTGTATTGTGACGCGTCCGGTATTGGGCTTGGCTGCGTGTTGATGCAGGAAGGATGTGTGGTCGCATATGGCTCACGCCAACTTCAGAACCATGAGCAGCACTATCCGACTCATGATCTTGAGCTTTCTGCAGTGGTGTTGGCGCTAAAAATGTGGAGGCACTATCTCCTGGGGAATCTGGTGCATCTCTACACCGACCACAAGAGCTTGAAATACATTTTCACCCAGAAGGAGCTGAATATGAGGCAAAGGAGGTGGTTAGAATTGATCAAAGATTATGAAATTGAGATTCATTACCACCCCGGCAAGGCGAATGTGGTTGCCGACGCGCTGAGTCGGAAATCACATGTCCATCACCTCACCATTACACCGGTGGAGGAGGAAGAGCCAAGTTTATACTTGGTTCCTTATGGATCGCTGTACAACCTTGCCCTCATCCCTACTATTAGAGAGGACATCATTGCAACTCAGAAAGATGATAAAGGCATGGCACATCTCCGGAGACGGATAGACAACGGGGAAATCAAATGTTTCCGGAAGGATGATGAGGGGACACTGTGGTTCAATGACCGCATAGTCGTACCCCGGGATATGGAGTTGAGAAAGAAGATCCTCGATGAAGCTCACTTGTCTAAATACTCCATCCATCCGGGCAGCAACAAGATGTACCAAGATTTGAAGAAGAAATTTTGGTGGAAACGGATGAAGCGGGAGGTAGCTAAGTACGTATCCGAGTGCGATACGTGCCGACGAGTGAAAGCTGATCACATGAAGAAATCAGGGCTGCTGCAACCCCTGGAGATCCCGGCAAGGAAATGGGAAGATGTGAGCATGGATTTCATTGTGGGATTACCCCTAACATCCAACAAGCA
Organism: Neostapfia colusana; assembly: GCA_030760725.1. Lineage (NCBI taxonomy): Eukaryota > Viridiplantae > Streptophyta > Magnoliopsida > Poales > Poaceae > Neostapfia > Neostapfia colusana. Next base: position 7,029,772 of record JASWHV010000006.1, read on the forward strand.
TGATTCCACATGGGTAATCGTTGATCGGTTAACCAAGACGGCTCACTTCATCCCGGTGAATACACGTTACAATGCCGGCAAATATGCGGAGCTGTACATAGCAAAGATTCTATGCCTATACGGGGTACCCAAGACCATTGTCTCAGATCGAGGTGCATTATTTGTATCTCGCTTTTGGGAGCAGCTACACGCTGCATTGGGTACTAAGTTGATCAGGAGCTCCGCCTATCACCCTCAGACAGATGGCCAGACAGAGAGGGTGAATCAAGTCCTGGAAGACATGTTGAGAGCATGTGCCATCCACCATGGTAGGAACTGGGATGATCACCTACCATTGGCGGAATTCTCGTACAACAACGGCTATCAGGCGAGTATCAAAATGGCACCTTACGAAGCTCTCTACGGTCGTAAATGCCGCACCCCATTAAATTGGTGGGAGTCCGGTGAAAGGGTCACATTTGGGGTTGATGTGGTGAACAACGCCGAGGAGCGCGTTCGGACAATTCAAGCCAATTTGAAGGCCGCTCAATCCAGGCAAAAGAGCTACGCTGATAAGAGGCGTAGACCGTTGCACTTTGACGTTGGGGAACACGTGTACCTCCGCGTGTCTCCGATGAAGGGCGTGCACCGGTTCAGTGTGAAGGGGAAGCTCGCTCCTCGTTTTATTGGACCCTACGCTATCACCGAGAATTGTGGACCAGCAGCGTATCGATTGGAACTACCGGCATCTCTCGCTGGTGTCCATGATTTCTTTCATGTTTCGCAACTGCGAAAATGTTTAAAGCATACGGCTGCTGTTCCTACCGAAGACATCGGCGAGCTGAAACCGGATTTAACCTATGAGGAGTATCCGGTGGAAATTCTTGATGAGAAAGCCGAACCACGCGTAGCAGAACGTTGTGGTTCTACAAAATCCTCTAGAGCAACCACACCGCTGAGGAAGCGACGTGGGAGAGCGAGGAGTTCCTTCACTCAAATTACCCGGAGTTCATGGCTTCTCAACACGGGTAAGTCCCTACTACATCGCTATCTCTTCTTTTGTAATCTCGGGACGAGATTCTTTTAAGGGGGAGGGATGTAAAAGCCCACGAAAAGGGACATGCAAAAAACTTTTCTTCACCTCACAACACCACAGTTTTCGTTGTGGATATCTTAGGAAATATTGTGAAGAGCAAGTAACCTTCATCAAAAGAGTGATTAGAGGGGAAAGTCTTCCTTTTCACAAAGTGGGATTTGGACATAGGAACATGAGAGGTTGAGCTCACCCCTAGAACTTAAAAAGTCTTAGGAAGGTTCAGTCCAAGTTTCATAGAAATCCAACACTTTTTGAGGCACTTTTTGGGTTATTTGAAAAAGAGGCCAATTTGAATGCAAATTCAAATTGCAGCAACTTTCATTACCCAAATTCAAAAGTTAGCTTCATATTCTTATTCAGCACATTTTTGTGAGCTCACACACCAATTTTCACTCCATTTGGAGTTGACCTTGACATGAGCTAAGTGGGACGAATTCAAAGTTTATTTGAATTCAAAACTAAACTTGTGCTGAAATTCACCCAAGCCGAACCCAATTTGAATTCTATTCAATTCAAATGGCTCAGGGGTGAATAATTTGAATCACCAGGGGTATTATGGGGCTCACTGTTTACAACAGTGATTAGGAGTAAATTTCAGAGGTTAAAACCCCGGGTGGGACCCACATGTCATAGAGGGGAGAAGGAGAAACTTGCACCCAAAGTCAGAGTCTCGGTGGGAAATTCCACCGAGCAGCTGTCGGCTGTGCCACCGAGCAGCTACCGGCGCCACCAGCTGTTTCCCTCTCCGCGCGCTGGCGCCCAGGGCGGCTGGCTCGCGCCCCCACGCGACCGGCACCGCCTCAGCCGAGCAGGAGTCGGCCGGCTTTATCTTCTCGCGGGCAAACCCGAGCAGCGGCATTGTTTCTCGCCACAGCTCTCTGCTCAATCGGGAAAACCAGCAAAAACCATCTCCTCCTTCGTCCCTGAGCTGCTAGACAGCCACCTGAGCTCGCACTCCACCTCTCCAACTCCAGAAACCTCGAGCTCCGACCTCCTTTTGCCCAAAGACGATCGCCACCGCGGCGACCTAGCCTCAGCCGAGAGTCAGGCGCCCGTGGGCAGCGTTCCACAGGCGTTTTCACGGTCCAGAGAGAGAGGCTACAGGAGCGCGCGACCATCGTGCTGCTATCCTCCATGTTTGGAAGCCAACCGTGAAGAATTCGCAGAGAATTTCCAGTTTTTGTTCCGGCGACCGTAAACCGAGTTTCCGGTACGGTTTCTTTAAATTCTCGCTCTATGATCTTTCGGAGGTCATCGAATCTTGCACATAGACGCTGGACTAGCCGGCGATCAAGTTCTTTTCTGCATCCGTAGCGTGAAACTGTCTAGGAGTGACGAATTTCGAGCTCGATCGAGGGTGGTCATGGCGGGCACGGTCGGTCACACGGTGCTGCCCGACTTGCCGCCATCCCTGAACCCTTTTGACACCTTGTCGAGCTTCCTAGAGGTACACTGATGCTGTAGGGCCGTTTGTTCGAGATGTTGGCGGGTTTAGAAACCACGGTCGACGGTGTCGAACCTCAGCCGAGGCCGCGGCACGTCGCCGAGCTACTTCCGGTCACCCCCAGACTGACCTGTCACCACCGACGTGTTCCTCGACGTCGACAACCCCCTGGCGGCGATTTTCAGACCATGGGAGGTCCGGCAGCGGCGAGCCGGCGAGCCCCGAGTCTGCTCCGGCGAGGTCAGCGGCGCGGGCGCGAGAGAACGGCGGGAGGAAGACGAAGCCGGCTGGCCCACGTGTCAGCGGCTGAAGAATTTAAATCGGGATCGGGTGAGGCCAGGGATCGGCTGTGCTGGCGCGCGAATACCCTGTGAGCTCCGGTGCGCCGGACACCTCCGCGCTCGACACGTGTGGTATCCCCGGTATGCCGGACACCTCCGCGCTCGACACGTGTCCCCGCGGGCCCCGAGAGTTTAAACTTTTCCCCCGATTTTCAGGATTCTTCCAAACTTCAAATCCTCAGAACTTTGGCTAGAGAGCTCCAAATCGGGTGAACCAAATTTTGTTGGATTCAGCTCTCTGAGCACTTTCCAGCAATACCAAATTCAGCTCATGAAAGTGAATAGTTTTCCAGAATTAAATCCCTAAAATTTAAACTGTTGGGAATTTTATCTGGAGAACTACTTTATGAAAAATTCTGAAATTTGGCTGAAAGGTTCATTGGAGAATCACTGAATCCCAGTAAAATTTTCAGACTCATCCAAGTTCATTTCGTTACCCTAATTGGGTGATTAAGGGAACTGCCCAGAGAAAATAGAAAAATGTACAGAAAACATTTTTCAGATTTTCTCCAATCTTAATTAGGACATAACTTTCTGTAGAATTCTTCAAATGCCATGAAACCAACTCCATTAAAACCATCCTAAATTCTAGTTTCCAGAAAGTAATGGTGGGAGCCATGAAAAACCCTGGAATTACTTAGAGGCTCAATTATTGACCAAAGAGGCTTTTATTTGTACAAGGTTCAATTGAACTTTGTTTCAAATAACACTTGGTCACAACTCTGGTTAGGACCCTACCAATCCACCATAAAAATTTCAGAACCAAAGGGGAGGGCTAGCTAGAGTTATTAGCAATTATGTATTTAAGTTCACACATTGCATTCAAATTTACATGTAGTATTGTATTCAACGTGTAGCCATTGAAGAAGAGACTCCGGAGGTTCTGGACTTCCTTCTCCCGGACGAAGAACTAACTACTGACCAGCAGCAACAAGGCAAGCCCCGGTTTGCATTAACCTTTTATTAAGTTTTATTTTGTTTACATGTGTCATATGAAGTATGTATGTGCATTAGGTATAGGATGAATGAAACCCCACTGGCATAACCAAAGGTTCCTACAAGAGTGAGGGTAGTGTTTAGGACCTCGAGTAGAAAGGCTATGCTTAAAGATTCATAGGGCTTCGGTACAAGTCGAGTAGTTGGAATCTACTCGCGAGATAGGCTTGGGACACACGGGTTCGGTTGAGTGATGTGAGATCACTTTAGTAATGAAAATGAGACTAGGCAGGGGCTAGGGCGCAGCAAGAGAGAGTCTTGTGTGCGCGGCCCTGCCCGTGTCGATTGAGGACCGATCCGTGTGCGGCCCTGCTGAACAAGTATTGAACGTACCGAAGGCATATCAGATATATGGGTCCCGATAAACTGATGTAGCCTAAACCTCCGGGCGTCGAGGCATAACGCACCGATTTATAGGTGTAGGCTGAGGGCAGCAAGGTGGAAATCTGCCAATGGGCATAGAGAGATGCTCCGTGTGGGGAACCTCCTGCTCGTTTCGGTGCGACCGGTTCGACGTTTGGGCTGTTGGGTGAATGGTTGTCCCGTACGACATCGAGTGAGCGTGCTGTGCAGCTCCACGGTTGGGCGTACGTGACGTGCTCTTTGGGTTTCCCTGCAGGTGTATATCGAGTCGATTCGCCGTCCCTCGCGGTGACGAGTACCGCTTGTTCACTGTGTCGTAACGTGGATTAATGAATGACATGTTATGATTCAATATTGCTGTCATGATAAAATTGTATTGTTACGTGTGTGCCACCAAATATCGCCCACTAAATTTCAGCTTTATGAACCGTTAACTTGTTGCTAAAAAATGAACTAAGGATGAACTTGTAGGTGTGTCCTTTTGCTGCAACATTGCTATCCTATGTCATGGTACACCTCATGTAGAGTTTCATGCTTAGGTGAGTCGGTTAAGCCTTGCTGAGCCATCGTGCTCACGGTTGCTGCTTAAGTGTTTTTCAGGTGAGGAGCCACCCACGGACTCGGAGTACGAGTCCACCGGCGAGGGTTACCCTCCGTCGGGGACCACGGCTGAGTGGGAGCCGTACACGCCGCGCTGAGCTGAGACGTGCAGCTAGTGTGGGTTGCCCTAGGGCTGAGCAACCGACTTTTGCTAGATAGGCGGGCGTGAGTTGTACAAAAGAAACTTCCGCTGTGTAATAAAGACTCTAGTTTGTAACTGAGCAGTGTACTACGTTGTACCTTCAGTTTGTTTTCCCTTGTAATATAATGTGTTCTTATGACGTGTGCTGTCGGGTGTCGCATCGCGCGGCACCACCCTCTGTGATCCTGGATGAGCGGATTCCGGTCCGCCACACCTACTCCCCGCACCATCCAACACACCCATACTACGTCGGGGATACACCTAATTAATTGGCCAAGCTGCCCCATCTCAGCATGTGGATAGCACTATAATGCCAGGTTACATGCTCCATGAACCGGTCCTTAGGATCCAGGCAAGTACTAAACACAAACCCAAGTCTCGTGCACCCAGCACACAACCAAAACATCCAACTTGCCTTGATCCCTACCTCTACATAACTCACAATATCTCATTCAAGAGTATGGTAAAATAAACTGATGATCTCATATCCCAAATATCCCATTCTAAGCATGGCTAAGCATATGCATAATAATAAATGACATGATAAAATAAATCCCAACCCAAGCTACAAGGAAACAAGGTAATGCAATTCTAGGGAAACTTCCTAGCATGGGTTTCATATTTCAATTGACAAAGCAAATAATTCTAGCTACACATCCTAGCATAGGATCAAAGTGGTCAAGGACACTTGCCTCCTTCCTGCTGCTCTTGAAATGGGTAGTCCTGATCTTGGAAAGGAATAACTTGCTCTTGAGCAGGTTCTACATCATACCATCACACATAGCAAAAGAAAAACAACAATCCATAAGACATAGTTCACACTTCCACTTCATACAAACCACACATTTATATTTATGAAAGTCATTCACCATTATATGTGTTGTGGTTACTCTATGTGTGTTGATTTGTGGCTTGCGTGCACTTTTAATCATGTGTATATGATTCCTACTTTTGTGTTCACATTTATACTTACATACTATATATATGAGTTTCCAATTTAAATAAATTCCTTATATTCAATTACTACACCTTTTAGCTACCAAGTATGCATGAAAGGTATTTTCCTTCTCCATATGTGTCTTCAGAATTTCTACCAACCCTAAACTGAATTCTTTGGATTTTAGAACTCCATTTATCATTTACTAGTTGCTATATTTTCAGATTTATTTCCTATGCCTAAATGTGAACTTTATTATGAAAATAACAAGACACATCATCTTAACAGAATAGGTTCTGATCTAAAATATTTACTAATATATTTTTGACCTTTTCCTCTGATGTAAACTATTTTACAATTATTTTCCCTATTTTCCAGAACTATTCTTTACTTAAAAATGTGTCCCTAAATGTGAATAATAAATTAAACAGATTCATTTCAGCCCAAAATATATTTTTATCTCACTCCAAAGTTTTCTAAATACTGAGAAAGTTTTTAATTTAATTTTGACAATATGTTTGTCCCACTTTTTAAATTTTAAACACTAGCCACATATTCAATTTCCTAAATTAAATATTAAACAGGGCTAAAAAGGTAAACTCACCCCACTACAGGGTCTATAATATTATTTTAACAATTTTCAGGGGTCTAGCTATACATAACAGAGGAGTTTTTCCAAATTTTTATTAAGTCCAGGGGCTAAAACTGATTTTTAAATGAATTTACATTATTTTCTGAAGTTCAGGGGCTAGATCAGAAGTTTCCGGGGCTAGCTCTTATTTCCCGAGAACCCCAGGGGGTAGCACGTAAGATTTCCAGTGTTTATAACGCGGGGCTGACGTGGACCGTCCGATTTAAAACAGACGGCTGAGATTATAACGCCGAACCGGTACGCGGGGTTTTAAAGTCTACCGTGCGATTTAAAATAAACGGCGCATAAGCGGCCACGTCGCTCTGATCGAGCGCGGGCGGCGCTGCCCGGCGGCGCACGGCAACGGGAAGCCGCGATCTCGCCGGAGATTTTCGGATCTTCGAGAATTCTCCCTAGAACTGTGATTTTATGGCATAGATCGGTGGAGGGGAGGTCGGGGATCTCACCTCGGGGGTTTTCTTGAGCTCGGAGGTCCTGGAAAGCGACCGGCGACGAGGTCCGAAGTGAAACCACGGCGAAGCTCGTCGGCGCTGTGTTTGAACCACAAGTCACCGAGTTTTCTGCACCTGCAAGGTTCCCCGGAGGCGGTGGATCAAGACCAGCGAGTTAGATCGGAATTTCCGAGCGTAGATCGGCCAGAATTCACCGGAGGGGCTCGGTTTCTCACCGGAGTAAAATCGGCGGATCGCGTGGGAAAAACAGAACGAGGCCGGGGTTTTTATAGATGGGGAAGGGCGGCGGGGTGGTTTAGATCGAGTTTGCGTCGCCCCCGATCGAAATTCGGCTGGGATACGCGAGAATTCCCGATCGGTTTCGATTCGGGTGAGAGAGTCCCGGCGCGGGCGCGAGGAAGAAGAAGGCTGGCGGGCCCCGCCTGTCAGTGGGAGGAAGAGGCGCGCGCGGCTGCGGGCTGGCGCGGGTGCTGGTTGCGCCGGCTGGTGGGTTTCGGCCCACTGGCCGGTTTTTTTCTGTTTTCTTTTTTTTTCTCTTTCTATTTCTTTTCTGTTTTGAATTTAAATTGAATTCCAGTTTGAATTTAAATTGTTGCAAAACATGCAACACGTCCAAAAAATTTTAAATTCCCCTCTTAACATGATTTAGGGTCTTAACAAGATTTTTGGGGTGTTACAGATACTCCCGCGTCGATCGCCGTTGCCTCGCCCGATTTCCTTGCCCCAGAGCCCCGATCTCTAGCCCACGCGTTGCGGCACCATCTCAACTGACCTCGCCGCCCCTCCTCGTGCATTTAAACGCAAGAAAACTCGCAGGTTTCTCCTTACCCGCTCCATTTTTCTTTCCGGTGACAACCGAAGCTCCCATCGCTGTTTTCTTTCGATCTTCATCCGTTTTCTTCAATCTAACGCGTGTAGTGCGTCCTGCCACCGCCGGGGAGTCTTGCAGGTGAAGGAGACCCTGTGTTTTGCGCTCTAGAAACAACTCCGGTGAGCACCGCCGAGCTTCCCCCTCAGACCTCGTCGCCGACCGCCTTCCAGGGCCTCCGAGCTCAAGAAAACCCCCGAGGTGAGATCCCCTACTCCCCCTCCTCTGAATTGTGCAGAGAAAACGGTAGCCTAGGGCCGGTAGATGAGATTTCGGGAAATTCCGGCGAGATCGCCGCCTCCCGCCGCCAGGCAGCGCCGCCCGTACACGGCTAGGGCGACGTCGCCCTCTGTGGCCCGTCCATTTTAAATCGTGCGGATGAAAACAGAACCCCTGCGTACCCCTTCGCAATCTAATCTCGACCCTCCATTTAAAATCGGACGGTCCACATCAGCCCCGCATTATAAAGGCTGGAAAACTTGCGCGCTACCCCCTGGACTTGTTAGAAAAGAATAGCTAGCCCCTGAAAACTTCTGATCTAGCTCCTGGACCTTCAGAAATTCATGAAAATTCATTTCAAAATCAATTTTAGCCTGTGGACTTAATAAAAATTAGGAAGACCTCCCTATTTTGCACACTTAGACCCCTGAAAATTTAGGAAATGAGAAATGGGGCCCCACTGCAGTGTGACTTTGCATATCAGCCCTAAGGGTTATTAATTTCAAGAAACTGAATATATAAATAGGATTTAAATTTAAACATAGGTGTAGGTTCAGTTGAATTATTCTAACCCTGTTGAAAATTGGTAGAACAATCTGAGGTCTGAATTTAGAGGGGAAATAAACTTTTAAACTAAATGAGATTGCTGTTTTGTAATTTATCTCTAAATTATACCCTTTAGGCATAAAACAAATTTAAATAGGTGGAAAAATGAATTTAAATAACCAAAAAGGGGTAGGGAAAATTTATAAAGGTTCTGTTAGGGTAATTGGAACAGTAGAAATTTTTACATGAATTTAGGTTGTTGTTTTATGGCTGGAATTTCATTTCTAGGCTAGAAAATAAATTCTGAAAATAGGTAAAAACAAATTTAAATTGATCCTCATAAGAGAGGAGGTCAAAAGGTAATTTATGGGACATTTTAGGTCAGAACATATTCTGTTTAGGTGATACGTCTTGCTATTTTAATATTAAAGTTTATTTGTAGGTATAGAAAGTAAACCTGAAAATATAGGAAAATAGGTATGCATAATTAGAAAAGGTGAAATGAGGTCCGCAAATCCAAAACTTCAAATTAAGATTTTGTAGGAGATCTGAAAACCTAATTGGAGTAGGAAATTATCCTTCATGCAAATTTTGTGGCTAAGAAGGATAATATCTAATAAACAAAATTTGTTCAAATTGGAAATTCATATATAGTGTGCACTTAGAAATCTGAATATTAAAGCTAGAAATGATATGTAGGTTTAAAAGTGCATGTATGCTTAGAATCAACATATCTAGGGTAAACACGACACCTAAATATGTGTATGACTTTCATATGTATGTATGTGTGGTTTGCATGAGTGGAAATGTGGACTATTGCTTATGGAATGTTGTTTTCTTTTTGCTATGTGTGTTGGCATGAGTAGAACCAGCCCCAGAGGAGGTTCTCACCTTTCAAGATCAAGACTTTCCATTCCCGGAGCAGCAGGAAGAAGGCAAGTGTCCTTGACCACTTTGATCCTATACTAGGATGTGTAGTTAGAATTTAATTGCATTGTCAATTTGGAATATGATGCCCAAGCTAGGAAGTTTCCCTAGATTTTCATTATCTTACTTCCTTGTAGCCTGGGTTGAGATTTAGTTTATTATGTCATTCATTCATATTGCTTATGCTTAGCCATGCTTAGAATGGGATAAGTGGAATATGAGATCATCAACTTGTTTACCTTACCCTTGATTGAGATATTATGAGTTATGTAGAGATAGGGATCGAGGCAAGTTGGATGCTTTGGTTTGTGTTGTGCGCACGAGACTCGGGTTTGTGTTTAGTGCTTGCCTGGATCCTAAGGACCGGTTCATGGAGCATGTAACCTGGCTTTACAGTGCCAACCACATGCTGAGATGGGGCAGCTTGGCCAATCAATTAGGCATATCTCCGGTGTAGTATGGGTGTTTGGATGGTGCGGGGAATAGGTGTCAGCTGGACTACTATATGAACCGTAAGGCTCAAGAGAGGGCCACTGCAGCGGGGTTGGAGCCTCTTGTATGCTGTTAGGGGTGAAACCTCAGTGGGCCCACACTCGTCGGAAATCCGTTTGTAAAGGCCTCGTAGTGATCTCCTGGCTACACACCTCGGAAGTGTGAATGTGGTTCGCGGCCACTGGCATAATGGAGGTTCTTTTAGTCCACCTGGCAACGGGGGATGAAATCACTACATGTGGGTACAGTGGTGCAAACTTTGCAGAGTCAAAACTGTCATGACAGCCGTGCTCACGGTCAAGAGCGGCTTGGACTTATTCATGATTAGAGGATGAGGAATTGGGAAGTTGAGGATGTTAAGCGGGGAGCTTAACATTGGAAATGCTGTTATGGTTACTTGATATTGATGATGGGTTGGGGGATTGGGACCATTTCACCTATGTATTAATGTAGGTGCTTATAAGCTAAGGTGATAGGTATTAATTGCGTAGTGCTTTAACCATGAGTTCAACCTCTCCTTGCTCTAGCCATGCATGACATAATTTTCCCACACTTGTTGAGTACCAACGGTACTCAAGCTTGCTTTTCTGTTGGTTTAAATTGCTGCTCAGGCCAAGGGACTGACGTGGTATTAGATGACCAAGACTTCGGACCCGAATAAGGATTCTAGGTTCACGGAGTCCCCCGGGCAACGCCTGTGATGAAGCTCACAAGACTTATCTTCCGCTGCTGTTTTATTTACATGTGATGAACATATTATCGTCCATCGAGACGTCATGCTATGTAAGACTTATTTATATTCGAATACTTGGCTTGTAATATAATGATGCTTCACTATTCGTCGTCACATGTATGAGAAAATGATCCTGGCATACATGTGATATTCACTCGATTGCTCTTTGGAGAAACCGAGTGTGACAGATACCAAAGGCCTAGGTTGGGTGTATGAACTAAATATCTCAAGATCTTTTTAACGGTTGTGAAATGACATTCCTTAGGATTGGCTTGAAACCTTGCACACAAACATACACTCAACATGAAATCAGGCCTAGATGCACATAAATAGAGTAAGGAGCCAATCATGAAACAATATACCTTTTGATCCACATTTGGTCCGTCTTGATTTAGATCCAAGTGTCCATTTGTCGCCATGGGAGTCTTTATGGGCTTTGCTTTGTCCATTCCAAACTTCTAGAGATTATCTTGAGTGTACTTTGTTTGGCTTATGAATGTCCCGTACTTTTGTTGCTTCACTTGGAATCCCAAGAAGTACCTCAACTCTCCCATCATGGACATCTCGAATCTATCTGTCATAATCTTGCTAAATTCTTGACAAAAGGATTTATTAGTTGAACGAAATATAATATCGTCAACATAGATTTGGCAAATGAAGAGATCATCATCAAAGTGTTTAGTGAACAAGGTGTAATTAGGTTTTGCAATTTTGAAGTCATTTTCAATCAAAAAATCTCTAAGGCACTCATACCAAGCTCTAGGAGCTTGTTTGAGGCCATAGAGAGCCTTACGTAGTTTGAACACATAGTCGGGGTGCTCTTGATCTTCAAAACCGGGTGGTTGCTCCATGTACACCTCCTCCTTGATCGGTCCGTTGAGAAAGGCGCTTTTCACGTCCATTTGATAAAGCTTGAAATCATGGTGAGTAGCATATGCAAGTAATATACGAATCGATTCAAGCCTAGCTACGGGAGGAAAAGTCTCATTGAAATCCAAACCTTCGACTTGTGAGTACCCTTTTGCCAAAAATCGTGCCTTGTTCCTTGTTACCACTCCATGTTCGTCTTGCTTGTTGCAGAATACCCATTTTGTGCCGACGACGTTGGACTTGGGTCTTTCAACAAGCTCCCACACTTCGTTCCTTTTGAAGTTGTTAAATTCTTCTTGCATCGCCATCACCCAATCCGGATCTTTTAATGCATCCTCAACCCTGTATGGTTCCAAAGAAGATATAAAGGAATAGTGTTCACAAAAATTAGCTATGCGAGATTGAGTTATTACTCCCTTTCGGCTGTCACAGATTATGTTGTCAACGGGGTGATCTCATTGGATGCTTTGGTGTACTCTTGGATGTGGCACTTGTGGTCTTGAGTCTTCATTATCATCTTCTTCTCCCCCTGGATAGTTGCCCTCATTGATGTTTTGGCCTTCTTGATTTTCTTGAGGTTGATCTTGTATGGAAGCTCCCCCTTGATCATTTTCCTCCATCTGTGGTTCATTTTTTTCATTCGCATTTGAAGGTGGCACTTGTGGTCGAACATCACCCAATGCCATTCTTCTCAATGCTTAACATGGAGCTTCTTCTTGATCTAGCACATACTGATTAACTTGCTCTTCTTGAGAGCCGTTAGTTTCATCGAACACTACGTCACATGCTACTTCAACAAGTCCGGAGGTTTTGTTGAAGACACGATAAGCGTAGGAGTTTGACTCATAGCCAAGTAAGAAACCTTCATCGGACTTCGAAGCAAACTTCGAAGCCCTTGGCTTCTTATTTAAAATACAACATTTTGAACCAAAAACTCGAAAATATGAAATATTTGGCTTGTTACCCATGAGTAGTTCATAAGAGGTTTTCTTGAGCAACCGATGAAGATATAGTTGATTTATGGCGTGACAAGCGGTGTTAACTGCTTCAGCCCAAAACCTGTACGAAGTCTTGTATTCATCGAGCATTGTCCTTGACATCTCAATGAGAGTTCTGTTCTTCCTTTTGGCTACTCCGTTTTGTTGAGGAGTATATGGTGCTGAAAATTCATGCTTTATTCCTTCTTCATCTAGATACTCAACTTTGGTGTTCTTGAATTCTGTCCCATTGTCACTTCGTATGTTCTTGATCTTCAATGATAATTCATTTTGGGCACGCTTGATGAACTTCTTGAGGGTTCCTTGAGTTTTTGTCTTATCATGCAAAAAGAAAACCCACGTGAAGCGTGAAAAATCATCAACTATGACTAGACCGTATTTGTTACCGCCGATGCTTATGTAAGCAATTGGACCAAATAGATCCATGTGGAGGAGCTCAAGCGGTCTTGTTGTAGTCATGACATTCTTCGCGGGATGGGGTGTTCCTACTTGCTTCCCTGCTTGGCACACTCTACACGGCCTGTCTTTCTCACAAACAACATCCTTTAAACCTCGGATGTGATCGCCTTTGAGGTGTTTTTCAAGATTCCTCATACCAATATGTGCTCGCCGTTTATGCCACAGCCAACCCATGTTGGTCTTTGCAATCAAGCATGTGTCAAGTTTGGCTTTATCTTTGTTGAAGTCAACTAGATAAAGTTTTTCGTTCAACACACCATTGAATGCAATTGAGTTATCACTCCTTCTAAAGATAGTCACACCCTCATTAGTGAATAAGCAATTATAACCCTTGTCACATAATTGAGATATGGACAAAAGGTTATAATCTAAGGAGTCAACGTGTAAAACATGAGAGAGAGTATGTTGTGATGAAATTGCAATTTTACCGGTACCAAGCACTCTTCCTTGACTATTATCACAAAAGTAAATGCCTTTGCTTGGATCTTCGTTTTCATCATATTCCACGAACATTCTTCTTTCTCCGGTCATGTGATTGGTGCATCCACTATCTAGCACCCATTTTGCTCCACCGGATGAATAAGTCTACAAAAACAATTTATGCCTTGGTCTTAGGTACCCAATCTTGCTTGGCTCCTTTGAGGTAAGTCACAAGTGATTTGGGCACCCAGACATGAGACTTGGTGTTCCCATGGCGTGGCCCAACATATTTAGCATAAACTCTTCCAAGATTACTTTTCATAAGTACATATGAAGTATCAAAAGTTCTAAATAGAAGTTGTTATTCATATTTGTTCACAGTGTTAGAATTATCAACATTATTAAGTTTTCCAACTTGAGAAGGGTTTCCCTTGACAAAGGCAATGCACCCCTTGTTATTCTTGTGGCTTCTAGCGTTTTGCTTTTCACCATTAGAATATCCAATGCCATATTTGACATTAGGAGGTCTTGTGACCGAGTATGCACTGCGTGCATACTTGATCTTCGCCTTGTCAAATATGCCACTTTGAGAAGATTTCTTGTCCCTTGTCAAGTTTGGCTTTTTCTTCATGTTAGTGTCACTTTTGGCACAGGGACAAGTAATACTAGTTTCAGACTTTATGTGTTGAGATTGTGAGCTAGAAGTTGATGAAGAATCACTTTGCTTGAGTGACTCAACTTGTCCCTCAAGGATCTTGTTAACTTTGGTTAAGTTAACAAGTTCATCATTGGTGGTGGTGTTTGAGTCTTTTAACTTCAAGCAAGCTTCCTTGCTTGAAGCTAACTCATGCTCTAGTGATTTATTTTGTTCCTTTTCTAGTTCAAGAAGTTTTTCAATCACAAGATATTCCTCTTTTTGGGAGATGGTCATATCTTCCTGACGATTGACTAACTTCTCCATATCAACAAGCTTATCAAGTAGAAATTTCATTTTAGCAGCTGTCTTATTGTCTAAACCCCTAAGCATATATTCATCTTCATCACTGCTATCATCCTCACTAGAATTATCACTATAACTAGTAAAAGAATGCGAGAAGGAAGATTTAGTTGGTACCTTTCGTTTACCATCCTTTGCCATTAGACAAGTGTTGTCGGTGTCCTTCCATGCACCCATGGATGGGAAGAGAGTGGATTTCTTGGTAGTCTTCTTTATGGCTATGGTGGCCATCTCTTCTTCTTCGGATGAGGATTCATTATTGGAGTCCCACTCCTTCCCTAGATGCGCTTGGCCATATTGCTTCTTCTTCTTGAACATTTTCTTTGGTTGAGGCTTGTTGTCTCTTGTCTTCTTCTTGTTTTTATCATATGGACAGTCCACTATGAAGTGATCGTATTCTCCGCAGTTCTAGCTACCCTTTCTTCTTCTCATCATTTTCTTGAACTTCTTCATGAACAAGATCATGTCTTCTTCATCAATATCACTACTTTCATCATCGCTGTCGTCTTCTCCATAAGCTTCTCGAGCTTCCTTGATACGGGTTTACAGGTTGACTTCAAAGCAACTCCTTTCTTCTTTGGCGAGGTGAGATCGGCAATTTCCTTGACATGCTTGGCTTGCTTCTCCATCATTTCAAAGTTGATGATCTTGCCAACAAGTTCGTCTGGGGTCATTTCCGGTACCCGGGGCTTTCTCTAATCATAGAGCAAAGAGTCACGTTGCGAGGCATGAATGCTCTGAGAATCAATTTCACGACCTCATGATCATTCCACTTCTTTCTGCCATAAGCCCGGACTTTGTTGATAAGATTCTTCAGTCGATTGTACATATCTTGTGGTGATTCATCTTCTTCTATCGTGAATCTTCCCAATTCACCTTCAATCATTTCTATCTTGGCTTAACATACGTGACGGTCACCTTCATGTGCAGTTTGTAGTGTGTCCCATATCTCCTTGGCAATTTCGAGTCCGACCACCTTGGTGAACTCGTCTCGGCTCAGTGATGATGTGATCACACCTGCTGCTTGAGCATTCCGATGAATGGCTTGTTCTTGGCCTGGGGTCACCTCTTCATCATCATCCGGGATATCTATCCCTATACACACTATATGCCACAAACTTGGGTTAAGAGACATAAGGTGCATTTTAATGTTTTAATGATTATTGTTAGAATTCAAACGCTCATAATCAAAAGGATATCGGGAGTAGTCTGTGTGACTTCCCCCTTTCTTCTTCTTTTCATCATCGGTATTCTTCTTCCCTTTTTGGGAGATTGCCTTCTTCCGTAGAAGAGCCTTTAGTTGGAGAACCTCCTCATCATCATCCTCACTGTCTTGAATGGCGTCGAGAAGCTTCTTTAGCTTTTGAGTCCTTTCATCATTACTCTTTTCGTCGTCGATCTTCTTGTGTACATCCTTGACGTTCATATCATCTCTTCGAGTGGTGAGTCTCTTTTGAAGAGTTTAGCTCTGATACCAATTGAATGTAGCCTAGAGGGGGGTGAATAGGCTTTTCGATGCTTTGTTGATCCCTGAAACACTTAGTAGGTTTATCAAATACAGGGAATCGGACTAGTCCGGTTGAGTGTGGACTAGTCCGTTTTCTAAACAGAGAAAAATTGGACTAGTCCGGCACTGTGAGTACTAGTCCGGTATGCATGGACTAGATAGATCAAAGTTGATCAATTTTTCACTTCTAGCACTTTATGCAGCGGAAAATATTTTGATACATAGATGTATTGCAAAAGTGAAACAATGAATGACAGAGATCAACTTTGGTTTTAATGCTTCAATGTAAATTTCACAAGATTAATTAGACACTAGAATATGATGAACAATAAGTGAACAAGAGTAGGAGACAAGTGTTTATCATGAGGTTTGATTCCACGAAGGAAATCTACGTCCCCGTTGAGGAGTCCACTAAGACCGGGTCTTCACCAACCCTACCCTCGTTGAATCGCCACGAAGGCCGATTCTCTTTCACTAATCACAAAGGGGAATAAATCGTTCAAGGGGCCTTCTCACAAGTTGAGGGCTCCCCAAGAGTTATAATGTATGAACACAACAAAACACACTCAAAAGGTGAACAATTAACGAACAAGAGTGTGCTAGAGATCAAACCCAAGAGCTCAAGATATGTAGAACAAGTCTCTCCTTTGATCAATTGCTAATACCCAAAGAATTTATCCTTCTTGGGTTAGAATGTGTCGAGAGATGTGAATTTTGGGCTCTTGGGAGGTGTGACTGCGCAGGGGGTCAAAGTGTTGTGGTGGTATGGCCGTACACCTCTTTTTATAGTAGGGTTTCCAATGGTTACGTTAGGGTTTGCGATGTCCGGACTAGTCCGTGGTTGACTCCGGACTAGTCCGGTGTGCGGTGTGTGGAAAACCCTAAGTGTTGTGAGATACCGGACTAGTCCGTAGTAGTGCGGACTAGTCTGATGTCTAATCAGAGATATATCGGACTAGTCTGGACCATATCAGACTAGTCCGTTTTGTGGTCAGAAAGAAAATCGGACTAGTCCGGTTGATATCGGACTAGTCCGCATATGCTGTTTTTACAGTTAGTGTGATTTCTTCCACTTGAGCTCTTGGGGTGTGTTTCTCCAACACACTCTATACTAAGTGATATAATCTTTTCAGTTCTTGAGCTCTCATCAATTTGGATCCTCCTTCTCCTTTATTTTTGTGCTTTCTTCCTAATTTCTTTGATAACCTGCGCTCATCTCAACGATTTTGTTAGGGTCTCATTTGTTTGTCATAAATCAGCCAAAACCCACAAGGGATTCCTAGATGCACTTTCATGGGCGTAGTTGGGGTAGCAGCTTGCCGTATGCCGAATTCTCCTATAACAACAGCTATCAAGATAGCTTGAAGATGTCACCTTTTGAAGCATTGTATGGTAGACGGTGTAGAACGCCGTTGTTTTGGAACGAGACCAGAGAGAACCAAGTGTTTGGACCCGAAGTGCTACAAGAGGGTGAGAAGCAAGTCCAAACAATATGGGAGAACTTGAAGGCTGCTCAGCGCTGACAGAAAGGCTATGCGGACAATAGGCGAAGGAAGTTGACTTTCGAAGTAGGAGACTTCGTATACCTTAAGGTATCGCCTATCCGAGGCCAGCGACGTTTCAACGTCAAATGCAAGTTAGCACCTCGCTACATCGGGCCATTTAAGATTTTGGATAAGCGATGAGAAGTAGCCTATCAACTAGAGCTCCCAACGCACCTCTCCGATGTGCATGACGTGTTTCATGCATCCCAGCTCAAGAAGTGCTTGAGAGTACCAGAAGAACAAGTACCGATGGATGAGGTTGAGCTTCAAGAGGATCTGACCTATGTAGAGCACCCTGTCTGAATTTTGGACGTGAAGGAAGAGGTCACGAGGAACAAAGTGATCCGTTGGTGCAAGGTGCAATGGAGACATCACACAGAAGCCGAAGCCACATGGGAGCGTGAAGAAGACATCAAGGCAGAATTCGCTCATCTATTCTCCACTAGCGAATCTCGAGGGCGAGATTCAATTTAAGGGGGGTAGATTTGTGACACCCTCAATTTCGATTTCTGCATGCATTCATATTTTATATAGAGAAAAGCATTTTAAAAGAAGAAGGAACAGAGAAAGAATAAAAAAGATAGCCAAAAAGAGCAAATTCCAGTTCAACAAGAGCGCCATAGACACTTCCTGCGGCTCGCTGGCCACGTGGCGCCTTTGGAGCTCATCCCCGTAAAGGGGGAGAGGTCCGCCGCTAACTTGCTACGTGGCAGGCTCGGAGCTTGCCTCAGCGGAGGAGCGAAGTCCAGCCCCGTAGGACACATGTCACCACTAGAGCTAGTCGCTGCGGGGCAGAAAGGCCCAACCCGCTGGACACGTGTTGCTTTCGGAACTCACTTCCGAGAGGTCCGACACCGCGGGAAATGTGTCGCTCACGGAGCTAACATCCGAGAGGTCCGGTCCTACTGGACACGTGTCACATTCGGAGCTCGCCTCCGGGAGGTCTGACACTACAGGACACGTGTCACCTCCGGAGCTCACCTCCGGGAGGTCCGACACTGTTGGACACGTGTCGACCTCGGAGCTCACCTCCGGGAGGTCCGACGCTGATGGATACGTGTCGACCTCGGAGCTCATCTCTGATGAGAAAGGAAGATTTGGCCCTGTTTGACACGTGGCGCTCTCAGAGCTCACCTCCGAAGAGAGGGGAGGTCCGGCACTGACACGTGGTGTACGCGGAACTCGCCTTTGTTGAGAGGGGAGGTCTTGATCCACCAGACACGTAGCGCACACGGAGCTTGCCTCTGGAGAGAGAGGGAGGTACTGCCCGCCAGACGCGTGGCGCACGCGGAGCTCACCTCTGAGGGAGAGGGAGGTCTCGCCCGCCTGACACGCGGCACAACCGGAGCCCGCCTCTGTGGAAAAGGGAGGCCCGGACCCCGCAGGACACTCGGAGCCTCCGGAGCTCATCACCACGGAGGTGACGAGATCTGAAGCGGTTTTTGCTTCTCTACGCGCGGGAATACCGACACGGAAGGAAACCAACATGAATTCCACGTTGCTGCCGCAGCAAATCAATTGAAGATAAGTTGTTAAGATTCAAAAACAATTTCAATAGGACTCTTATTCGAATTTCGATCAGAGTAGGACTCTTCGTTTCCCTCTTATAAATAAATCCCAGAACCTTTGGCCGCAACCACGTACTTCTTTTCCACCTCCCGAGTCGACGACTTGGAGCCCTAGCCCCCAACTCGTCGAGCTAAACCCCTTCGCTGGAGTTTGACCACCGGAGAGACAGCCGATGAGCCAGGACCACGATCGCCATCGCCGGAGGGGAGCCGGCGATTTGTTTTTCTGGAGGAAGGGCTTGAAGGAAGTAAGGTAGGTCTCCAATACCACCTTACGACATCATCGCGATTTTCTTTGCATCTGTTCTTCGATCCTTTCGAACAGAAGTTTTTTCGTGTGGACAGATCACGTGTTGATCGGTTTGATCTAGATCTTGAGTCCAGATCATCACCACGTCCGCACTTGATCTTTACACCTCTGTTCATCGTAAAAACCCATGCAAACGCATACAAACATGCAAGAACACGTACAAACCAATCAAATAAAAACAGCATCTTAGGATTAGCATGCATATGCACCATTGCATCTTGAGTAAAGTTTGTGCATAATGATTGATCTCTGTAAATCTTGTATATGCGTGATCGTAAATAGAAGGACAAGCTCAGGGAGCTATCTAGAAAGGAATTCAGCACCAAGACTTCGAGATCCCAGAGCAACAGAAGCCACAGGAACAAGGCAAGTGCCCCTTGACCATATTGATCCCATGTTTTGAAAGTTGTTTTGTTGCGAAAAGGTGTGTGTGCTTGAGTCAACTTGATGGAAAACCCTTTTATAGGAGTTTACTAATTTTGTTAACCACCCTTGTCGCCGGGACAGTTGATGAGTCGGGTATGGTCGTTTTTGCTTTTTGCTTCGCTAATCTACGGGATATGGGAAGCGATAGATTGTGTCTAGCTAACTGCACTTGTATGAGTAATCATAATGAGAACTTGATGTTAATAAACATGAATCGGAGGAGATCTAGGCAAGTCTGGTTTTGTGGAAGTGGTAGAATGAGATGGTGGTTTACTTGCCGTAGATCTAAGGACCGGTTCGTGCCAGCCAAGCCAGGAAAACAGTGCCACCACAAGGCCAAATATGGGTGCGGCTTAGCTGACTAATTAGGTAAGTTGCTATATTGTTATGGACCGTGGAAGGCGCGGGGAATGGGAGTCGAGTGAGGTCTGCCCTGGGAACTGCATGGCACAAGAGGGGGCCCGTAGGTGGGAGAATTGGAGATTCTAGCCTGCTGGTGAAACCTTAGTGAGTCAATACATCTAGTAGCCCCTTTGTAAAGGCTATTTTGTGATCTCTTGGCCATACACCGATGGTTGTGTACTGATATAATGGAGGTTCTGCAGTCGTCGATGGGTGACGAAATCACAAACTTGTGGGTAAAGTGGTGCAAACTCTGCAGGGTACAAAACTATCATGATAGCCGTGCTTGCGGTCACAAGCGCCTGGACAACTCACATGATTAGATGGGATGGTTATTGGGATGGTATTTGGTTTGGTTATTGGTTTGGTGATGGTTTGGTCTTTGGATTTGGTTTTCAGGACTGTTGAGTCCGGGTAATGAGATTGGTTGCATGACTGTTGGGTCATGGCAATGAGATTTGATCTCAGTTATGAGATGGAATTGAATATGAAATGAGATGGTATTGAGTACAAGATGGTATTCACGAGCATGTGAAAAGTTGAGAAAGATAAATGTTCGGATGAGATATGAAAAGTGGTGAATCATGATGGAGGTATGTTGATGTTTAAATACATGTTGGGATTACATTCACTTAAATAAACTTTGCTTTTATGTAATGAACCTTTTATACCTACCTTGTTGTAAGCTACATGCCATACTTTCCGCACTTTCTGAGTACGTCATGTACTCACCCTTGCATTATCATACGTCATCAGCAACAGGAGAGGAGTACTATGAAGACCACGTGGAGTATTAGGCGTGTAATCTACCCTCAACCTTGCCTGTGGAGTAGAGATGGAGCCGCTGCTGCTGCTTAGTTTGCTTCCGCTATAGTTTAGAAGACTTCCGCTGCTAAGATAAGACTTCCGCTGCAATAAAGATTGATGTAATAAAGTACTTGAATCTATTCATTCATGGTTATATATATTTTAAATTCAGTTTGTGGATTATATGTGTATGTGTGATGAACATCCTGGGCACACATATGCATCAGTCCAGGTTCCATGGTTTTTCCACAGAACCAGGGCATCAATGAGCATGAGAAAGAGTTGAGAAAGATAAATGTCTGGATGAGACATGAAAAAAGGAGAATCATGATGGAGGTATGTTGATGTTTTAATTGGAGAAATGTTGCGATTAAATTCACTTAAAGGTAGTTGCTGTTTTTATCATATTTTGGGAAATAAACTTTGCTTTCTGAAATGAGCCTTTTGTTCCTACCTTGCTGTAAGCTACATATCATATTTTCCTGCACTTGCTGAGTACGTCATGTACTCAAACTTGCATTATTACTTCATCATAAGCAACAGGAGAAGAGTACTATGAAGATCATGTGGAGTACTAGGCGTGCGATCTACCGTCAACTTGCCTGTGTAGTAGGAGATGGAGCCGCTGCCGTGCTTAGTTTGCTTCCGCTATCGTGTAGAAGACTTCCGCTGCTAGAATAAGACTTCCGCTGCTAGAATAAGTTAGAAGACTTTCACTGCAAGATTAAGTTAGAGATTGATGTAATAAAGTACTTGAACCCTATTATTTGTGGCTATATTCTGAGTTCAGTTTGTGGATTACATGTGTATGTGTGATGAATATCCTAGGCACACATATGCATTAGTTCGAATCCGTTATCACTGGACCGGACGTCACAATCTGTGAGAGAGAGTTGGGTAGAATAGAAAAGAGAAGTTTAGGTTGATACCCCACCTATATGCATCAAAGTGTATGAACTAAATATCTTCTTCTACTAATATCAGCCTATACGAGGTTGTGAACACATGCCGAAACATCTCACATCTCTCTACTATATGTGGATGTGGATATTCGTAGAAGTGTCCCACAACTCACACTCAAGCACACAAACACAAGCAATCATCGCAAAAAATTCAACACGCCACTCCTATTCAAGCTACTATGGTTTAGCGTTCCTATTACAGCTTATTCAATGGGAATCCTAAACTTAATCATGTGAACTGGTGCTGTTCCCGCCGTGTGACAGGGGTGGTCCATCGAACACATCAATAGGGTTAAGTGCGCTCCCACGAGTGCTTATGTGTGTCGTGCTCCTGATCACCGGTATCTAAAAATAGGACGTGAGAAACTTTAGAGAAGGAAGAAATAACTCCAAAACTTTAGAAGTTATGGAGCAAGGAAGCTAAGGTGTGGATGTCCAAAAGAAGAGAAAAGAGGGGCTGAAAATAGCACTTTGCAGTGGCTGAATTGACATGGAAGTTCAGCAGCAAGCAATTTTCGAAAATAGAAGTTTAGAGGAGTGTTCCTATGTGTTCTAGAGTGTCCATTCTACCTAGGTTTGTGTCCTACGATCAACGTGGCTCTGATACCAATCTGTGGCGCCCGGTCCCGTGAAAACGGAACCCAACTAATGCATATGTGTGCCCAGGATGTTCATCAAACATATACATGTAATCCACAAACTGAATTTATAATATAACCACGAATAAATAGGGTTTAAGTATTTTATTACAATGACTCATGAATCTCTAACTTATTCTAGCAGCGGAAGTCTCTAAACGATAGCGGAAGCAAAACTAAACAGCAGCGGCTCCATCTTCAACACCACAGGCAAGTTGACGGTAGTTCGCACGCCTAGTACTCCACATGATCTTCGAAGTACTCTTCTCCTGTTTCTGATGTTTGTATGATAATGCAAGGGTGAGTACATGTCGTACTCAGCAAATGCGGGAAAAGTATGACTTGTAGCTTACAACAAGGTAGGAATAAAAAGGCTCATTGCAGAAATTAAAGTTTATTTCACAAACATGATAAAAACAGAAACTATCTTTAATTGAATTTAATCCCAACATATATTAAAGTAAAATAGCAACATACCTCCTTCATAATTCACCACTTTTCATGTCTCAACCAACCATTAATCTTTCTCAACTTTATCTCATGCTCATAATAACCATCTCATGTTCATATCCATCTCATAATCATATAACCGAAAACCAAACTCATTGTCATGACTCAACAGTCCCAAAATAACCAAATAACCATCCCAAATTTCCCTCTAATCATGTGAGTTGGCCAGGCGCTTGTGACCGTAAGCACGGCTATCATGATAGTTTTACACTCTGCAGAGGTGGCACTACTTTACCCACAAGTTTGTGATTTCGTCACCCGTCGGCGACTGCAGAACCTCCATTATACCAGTACACAACCGTCAGTGTATGGCCAAGAGATCACAAAATAGCCTTTACAAAGGGGCTACTAGATGTATGGACTCACTAAGGTTTCACCAGCAGGCTCGAATCACCATTCTCCCACCTACGGGCCCCCTCTTGTGCCTTGCAGTTCCCAGGGCAGTCCTCTCTCGACTCCCATTCCCCGCGCCTTCCACGGTCCATAACAATCTAGCAACTTACCTAATTAGTCAGCTAAGCCGCACCCATATTTGGCCTTGTGGTGGCACTGTTTTCCTGGCATGTGTTGGCATGAACCGGTCCTTAGATCTACGGCAAGTAAACCACCTTCTCATTCTACCACATCCACGAACCAAGCTTGCCTAGATCTCCCCCGATTCTATGCTCATTTTTATCATCAAGTTCTCAACATTATTATTCATATGAGTGCAGTACTTAGACATGTTCTACTTCGCCTTCCCGTATCCCGTAGCTTAAGCGAAGCAAAAAGGAAAAACGACCATACCCGACTCATCAACTTTCCCGGCGACAAGGGTGGTTAACTAAACTAGTAAACTCCTATAAAAGGGTGTCCCATCAAGTTGACTCAAGCATACACATTTTCACAAAACAAAACAGTTTTCAAAACATAGGATCAATATGGTCAAGGGGCACTTGCCTTGCTCCTGTGGCTCTTATTGCTCACGTGTCTCGAAGTCTCGGTGCTGTAGTTCTTCGTAGATGGCTTCCTGAGCTTGTCCTTCTACTCACAACCATGCACATACAAAATCTATAGCAATCAAACATCATGCACAAACTTTACTCAAGATGCAATGGTGCAAATCCTATGATGCTGTTTTATTAGACCAGTTTGTACGTATTCTCGCATGTTTTACTGGGCTTGCATGGGGTTTTATGGTGAACAAGGGTGTAAGGATCAAATGTGGACGTGGTGATGATCTTGACTCAAGATCTAGATGAAATCCGCCGTCAAAAACCGAGCAACACGTGATCTGTCCACACGAAACAGCTTCTGTTCGAAGGGAACGAAGAAAACAGAAGCAAAGAAACCACGACGAGGTCGTAAGATGGGTACGAAGACCTACCTCACTTCTCTTTGGTGGCGGGGCCTTCCTCCTAGCAATGGCAGCAGAAACGGCGCTCGTCGGTGGGGTCACCGGTGGGGCTCACCGGCGACTGAACTCCGGCAGGCGGTTCAACTCGGCGAGTTGGGGGATAGGGCCTCTAAGTTGTCGACTTGGGAAAGGTGTTACGTCTAAGGGGGTTTTCGGGTTCTATTTATAAAAGGAAAAGAAGAGTCCTTCTCCTATTGGATTTCAAATAAGAGTCCTATTCTATTTGTTTTGGATCTTAACAACTTATCTCCAATTCATTTGGTGCGGTAGCAACGTGGAAATCGTGTCGGTTTCCTCAGTACCGGGTATTCCCGCGCACACAGGAGAAAAACCGCTTAAGTATCTCGTCACCTCCGCAGGGTGAGCTCCGGAGGCGCCACGTGTCCAGCAGGGGCCGGCCTCCCTTTTCCTCAGAGGCGAGCTCCGGGTGCGCCACGTGTCTGGCGGGCGGGACCTCCCCTCTTCAGAGGGGAGCTCCGCGCGCACCACGTGTCTCGCGGGCGAGACCTCCCCTCTTTTCAGAGGCGAGCTCCGGTGGCGACACGTGTCCAACAGCATCGGACCTCCCTTCTCCTCGGAGGTGAGCTCTGGGGACGACACGTGTCCAGCAGTGTCGAACCTCCCTTCTCCTCGGAAGTGACTCCGAGGACGACACGTGTCTAGCAGTGTCGGACCTCCCTTCTCCTCGGAGGTGAGCTCCGAGGACGACACGTGTCCATCCGAGGCCGTACCTCTCAGAGGCGAGCTCCGAGGGTGACACGTGTCCAGCGGGCCAGACCTCTCGGAGGCGAGCTCCGAGAGTGACACGTGTCCAGCGGGGTCGGGCCTCATCCCTTCCGCAGGGATGAGTTCCAAAGTCGACACGTGTCTGGCGGGGCCGGACCTCATCCCTTCCGCACGGGTGAGCTTTGAGAGCGACACGTGTCCCGCGGGGCTGGGCCTCGGTTCTCTGCAGAGACTAGCTCCGAAGTCAACATGTGTCCCGTGGGGCTGAGCCTCGCTTCTCCTTAGAGACTAGCTCCGAAGGCGACACGTGTCCTGCAGGGACAGACCTCGCCCCTTCCTCAGAGGCAAGCCCCGAGCCTGCCACGTGGCCAGCAGTGCCGGACCTCACCCCCTCCGCAGGGATGAGCTCCGAAGGCGCCACGTGGCCAGTGGGCCACGGGAAGTGTCGACAGCGCTCCTCGGCGAATTGGAATTGGTTCGTTTCAGCTATCTTTCTCCCATTTTTATGATTCTTTCCCATTTCTATTTCTTTTATAATGTTTTTCTATATGCAATGCATGAATATGAAATTGAGGGTGTTACAATACATGAAGACACAAAGAAAATACATAGCTAGAGATGGAGCATCTCTTATCAAGCTCACCAGCATAATCAAAATCAACAAATCCAATAACATCATTTTTATTTACTAAATTCTTGTTAACAAATAATCCTAAGTTGGAAGTACCTTTCATATAACGAACTTTACTGCATTCCAATGTTCTTTGTTTGGGGTATGCATAAATCTTCTAACAACACGAACAACATGAATCAAATTGGGTATTCTACAGATCATAGCATATATGAGATTTCCAACAGCATTATAATATGGTATATGAGATATGTACTCCTTATCTTCTTCATGAACAAGAAATTTCCTTAATTATACCTTAAAATGTGAAGCAAAATGCTGTAGAAACATATTTGTAATTATTGAGATTGTATCTTTCAAAAACTTTCACAATGTAACTTTTCTAAGATAGAAAAAAATGTGCTAGCATGACGATCACTCTGAATATCAATCCCATGAATCTTTTTATCTGGTCCAAGATCATTCGTCTCGTGAGGACCATTTAACCGGAGTCCACTTGTACTTCCCGTACAATTCCTTGGATCTATAGTTGGTACACATGGCAGAATGTATCGAGTTCCATACAACGATTTATTCCACATAGAACCATTATGGTCTTACAAGCATGTCTTAGGTTACAATCATCATGGTCTGATAAGGCTAATAAAGACAAAAGAGTAGAACAACAACAAAACAAATGGCACCCTACCCATTGCCGACCTTGGGCATAGGACAAAATCTACTCGTCATCCCTATGCGCTTTGAATTTTACTTCTTTAGCCTCTAATTGCCATATGTGAAGTAAGAGTGAGTACAAAAGGTACTCAACAAGTCCTAACACTACTCAAGGGAGGTGTTTCATGCATGAGAGTATTTGCAAGGATGGGTCGTACGGCGTAGTTTTGCTGAAAGGATTTTCATGCAAGGTTCTTTTTGAAAAGAGATTCGCAATAAGATGGAGAGGTAGTTGAATCTTTATTTTAGTTTGTGTGACCTAAAGGAGTTGAACTCCATCCCACCAGTTCCCTAAGTTTTATTCAAGTCTTCGGACCTCATAGTCTGTGAGGGTCACACCTCGACAATAGGATATTTTGTTCAGGTGGTGCCACGCGCCGCGACACTGCATTGCATACTAAAGGGGGCCATAGTTTACAACATAATAAAGTTTTTACAAATTTAATACATAGAAGATAGCTTTGAAGTACATAAAGTTTTGCACTAAAATATAAGTAGCAAAATATTACAACACTCCCTATGTGGTCTATGCATTAGCATTGTGTCATTTCCCAATTGACACGATGCACTAGCAACACCCATTCAATCCAGCGGCGAGTCAGACTACCATGGCACCGTCCACCTTGCAGGAGGCGATGCTTCATCCGGAAAGCTCTTGCTAGCATAGTTATCATCACAAGCATGCTCAGCTGAAAAATAGTCAGCAACAAACTCTGAGCAACTAATACTCAGCAAGACTTACCTTCGAAAATGACTCACTAAACTGTATTCTAGTATGCAACGGGTATTAATAGGAACTGGGGCAGTTTGGATACAAATTGAGCCTAATTATGGGTCCTTATATTATGATTTCAAAGGCATATTTCAGTTACACATGAAACATAAATTTAGTTGGCATCTACAACTAAAACATATAAGTTTCAAACATGAGTTCACATTCGAAACATATCTGATCATAAGTATATGAATTCAATCTTGTTACTATGTGCCAACAGATAAGACAAGCGGTACTCATATCCGCGAGTGACAGTGATTATAATCATTATACTCCTGCAGGGATAACCTGATGAGACGGCACGTACGGACGTCATGAAGTTGCACACAACACACTCCACTACTGTTGTATGTGTCAAACCCTTCCAAGACACCCGATGGTGAAAAAAGGGTACCGTTCCGGACAGGAGGTCCCTACACGTGATGCATGTCCCGGACGTCATCCTTTAATGGGTTTACACCTGATCTGTCCTCTCGACTCCAACCTAGGACAGCAGCTTGATCGTTCGACATCTAGGTTAACAAGGTACGTCGGTTGACTAGTGCTCATATCACTATCATGCCATTGGTACGTTCGATTCTTGTCCGAGGTTCTGACTACGACTCGGTCCTCAATTGACGCGAGCAGGATTATGCACACAAGACAACGTCTTGCTGCTCCTTATCACCTACCCACTCTCCAATTTTCCAATTATGATCCGAGTTCCAATAATCAATCCAAATTTGCCCAAAAGTCATATAGCTCGCGAGTGGATTCCAACACTCGACTTCTACCGATTAACTGAGACTAATTAGTATGCAAGTACCAGCTTGGGCTGACCATTCATTGATGAAGAGGGTTTTTATTTGGCCATGCAAGTAGAGTGTCAACACAGCATCTAGGCATAATGCACACACATAACAATAATTGACATATACATGCATAAAATAGAAAACATGTAAAACTTGGCTTATGTAACCAGGTCTTGTCTTGCTCAGAGATAAAGTCAGTCGCTGCGTCCTCCGAGTTTAGCTCCTTGGTGATTTTTAGCTCATAATCTATTGATATGCATAATGACATACAAAATGCTCAATTATCTCTTACATGACTGGTAACATGATGGAAATGGTTGTTCAACATTATTTAAAGAATAGAGGATGTCATTCTTAAGCTCTCAGATATTGTTTGAAAAGATCTAAATTCAAATTTTTAAGGTTATAATAAGTCATGTAGTTTCTATAACATACATATAGATGTTAATTTAATTTCCAAGGACCCGCTGGTCATATAAGGATGAAACTTTTTCTGAGTATACTAAGGCATGTAGAAGATTTTGTAGCAATTTTACAGAATTATCTAATGGATGGATCTTACAGAACTAATTCTCTAATATATATGTTTAAATAATTTTTTCTACAGATCCTGGGAAGCTTCCTACATATAGAGCTGGTCCAATGTAAATATATGGTTGTATGGAATCCAACAAAATTGGTTTCACATTTTTCTGATTTTTCTACAGTTGTTATCTACAATTTTACAAGTTCTCAGCATTTTCTGAAATTATTCCTAAATGGACAAATTTGCTGGAAAATGATGGGCAATGGGGATTGGACCACAGCAGGCTGCAGGATCGCCTGGCATGGAAGATCTGGCGTGTGCCACACCAGATCCGGTGCACAGGCCCGACGCCATGGCCGCGGGCGACTGTGACGGCGGCGGCTCACCGGTGCGCCAAAAGGCAACGGGATTTTGCTGGATTTTTCATGCGAAATACTCTATAAGACTTGGGGATCCATTTATACAGTCGGCATGAGGTGGAACTCACCGGAATAGGCTGGCGACGAGTGGCTGGGGTTGGGCGACTTCGGCGGCGTCGCGCGGGCAGCCAGGAGCTCGGATCGGGTTGGGGTCGGATCGGTGGCATTCCTTAGGAGCCAGAGAATACCGGCGTGGTGTCGTTTGCAGACAAAACGACCGGAAATGGTTGCACACCTGTGAGGGGTGGGTGGCTCACGGCCGGCGTTGAGAAGAGATTTAAATCCGGCTACTCCAAAGGTGGTGCTGCACAAAGAATGGCTTAGAAAGGTGAGCACAAGAGTGAGGAAGTTATTTGTAGAAGGAAACAAACTTTGGCCATTCGTGGAGAAGGAATTTCATGGCGAAGCCGATGAAGGACGTCGGGTCGGGGTTGATGAAGAACGGCAAATATCTGATTGGCTGCAAGTTGTGATGAGTTTGGAGGTTCAGAAGTTGAAGGGAGGGCGTGCAAATATTTCTGTGGTCTCACAGCCTGATCTATGGCTCGGCGAGGCGGTGTGGCGAGGTGGGGGTGTTCGACTGCAACAACTACGAGGTTCTTGCTTTCGACTGCCACGCAATGCACACATGGTGCCATGGCGGACATGCAGGAGGCGCAGTGGAGAAGGAAGAACACACTGACACGTGGGACCCGCATCCTTTATCAATTTCTTCGAATTTGAAACCTGCAGTAACATTCAGATTCGAAAAGAAATACCTAGAAGCTTCCAAAAATGGTAAAAATTCGTGGAGGGTTTCTACCCAATAAAATATTCATGTGAAATTAGATTTCAATTTTCCTCAGTAAAATTTCAACTATGATTTTTCTCTTAAAACAATCAGTTTCATTTAGATAAACACTATAATAATTCAGAAAAATTCTATTGTGAGCTACTATTTTGGATACCATTTCATTAGATGAATTTTTACTTCATGTGACTTTAACTCAGATGTTTCAATTTTTCTTGTTTCCCTTTGAATTTAATCCATATTCATGTATAAAGTTTGAATTTGAACCCATTCATGATTCTGCGAAATGCCAATGAGAATCATGGATTGTTACATAGTCCTACTAACTCTGTCACAATACCATAACATCCAACATATGGCTGCCGCACATGTACATCAAGAAGATATACTAAGGTTAATCAATAGGAGCTCAAGACATAGTGTGTCAACGAGCATGACAACGGCTGTGCGAATAAGTTACCACTTTGCATAGGTTGTACACTTTACCCACCCGCTAAGTACCTATGATCAGGGAGTAGCATAACACTTATCTCATCTTCCCCGGGTAACCTTACAATCACATTTCGGGATGCACCCAGGGGCTATTCGGGCAATTATCGTCCTAGTCAAATCACATGTAATGACTCCCCCGTGTCTTCCCCTTGTCCCCGTGCCCTACCGGCGATTAGATGGCTCATGTGCAGTCACCAAGAAGGTACAGGGAGTCCCTCCCATCAGGTCCTCTGGTTTTATAAAATCAATATGTTGAGGACAGATGAAACGGTCATTTTATTGGTGAGGCGGCTCCATCGAGTCCACGGCAGGTGGACAACACCGGATCCCACATCTACTCATTCACCACAATCCACCTCAAACACACCACCCCACTTGGCTTAACAGTAGTTGCTAGATATGACACCCGTCCCACTTCCTAACTCACACCACCTAACATGTTTTGACACTTTTTACAAATCAGATGAGTAGTTGTAGTGGGTGGCGATGTGAACATCACAGGGCCATCCAGGAGTACCAAGCCAACTACATGGCCTAGATGCAGGCAGCGATGGAGGTAAGTAATTTAAATTACTGTAGTTTACTTTCATTACATTTAAATAATATGTATGTTCTAATATTTTGCAATTATAGGCCTTAGCTCGAGAGAACGGCCATCAGATCTCTATTCCTGTGTGGCAGACGTCACAAGCGACCCCGTCACAGGAGCCCGCAGCACAGGTGCCTCCGGTACAGGTAATAAACTCTTTAATATTGTAGTATTCATTTAACATAGGGAGAGAGGGAGATATAGAGAAGGATAGAGTGGTACAGAAGGGAGAGAGAGAGGGAGTGCGAGAGAGGGTGAGAGTGAGATGGAGAGACGGAGTGTTACAATAGAGGGAGAGAGAGAGTGCGAGAGAGAGGGTGAGAGTGAGAGTGACAGAAAAAGGGGATGGATGGTACAGAGATAGAGGAACAGAGTGAGAGAGAAGATGAAAAGTAGAGAGAGACGAAGAGAGTGAGAAAAAAGAGAAAGAGATGGATATCTGAATCCAAAATATGTCTAACTACTCATGTGCTTTGCAGGGTTCGGTGACGGAGGCTTCGAATCCATCGCCACAGTACCGGTTCCGGGAGGGACGCGTGGAGACGGTTTCTTCAGCTCCGGAAGTAGTCGAGGGGATAGTGTGTAGCCCTTTTGTGTTTTGTGTTGTGTTTGATGCGTATGCCTCTGTTTAAGACTGTTTACTGCTGCCATTAGTATATATTGTCTCTATTGTCTGTTCTGTGAGCTGGCCATCGTGCCAGGTTAGTTAGTTTTTGTTTTTTTAGAAAATAGAAACATAACTTACGACGGCCACTGCCCAGAAGCCATCGTAAGTTAGCCTCTGCTACTTGTAACGGTCACCAGAACCGTCGTATGTTAGCCTCAGTTACTTACAACGGCACTGAGCAAGCCGTCGTAAGTAATGTGTCTTGGGCCACCACGTGGCCTCGGCCGTTACTTACGGCGGATGCGCGACGCCATCGTAAGTTACTTAACTTACGATGGTAGCCGTCGTAAGTTAGCTTATTTATGATAAAATAATTACCTCGGCTCGTCACCGTCGTAAGTAACATAAAACCATCGTAAGTTAGCTACTTAGGACGGTTTATGACTTAGTTACGACGGTTCAAGCCTTCGTAAGTTAGTCGTATCCCTCTAGTGATAATCATGCCTTATCATTTGCTATCCACAAAGCATCAACTATGCTAGGGGCTGCTCCATCAAGTATGTAGTGGTTCTGGGGCTTCCATAGTTTCTATGCTCCCAATATCACTAGCAATTAGAACCTTTACATGCCTAAGCACCTATCATGTCATTTAAGTTGCATGTTGCCGCCAATCCTCAAAGGAGGTGGCATCAGGATGTTCTGTTGAAGTCTCTGATAGAAGAGAGGAAATGCCTCCTAATTGTGTATGTATTCAGGCCACTCTGGGTACAATATACAGGGCAGCAGTCTTGCATCTTAAGGCTGGCTGTAATCACAAGAAAAATGATGTCTAATTACAGCCTCTAATGACCCCTAATAACAGCAGTAAGGAGGTCTAATGACAATACAGATGAGGTCTAATGACAGCCTCTAATGACCCCTAATAACAGCAGTACTAATGAGGCCCAGAAGACTTATAATATTCTAACACCCCCCACAGTCACAACTCAGCCACTGAAAATGTTGAGACTGGATCTAAACTCATTAAACACCGAAGAAGAGAGACCCTTTGTGAAGATATCGGCAAACTGTGATGTCGTCGGGACATGGAGGACGCGGACATGTCCAATGGCCACCTTCTCTAGGACAAAATGAAGATCAATCTCCACATGTTTTGTGCGCTGATGCTGAACGGGGTTGGTGGAGAGGTACACAGCGCTGATGTTGTCACAGTAGACGAGGGTGTAGCGTGATGGTGGAATCTGGAGCTCATTCAAGAGCTGGCGCAACCAAGTAGCTTCTGCGACACCATTGGGGACAGCACGATACTATGCTTCAGCGCTGGAGCGAGAGACGACCGCCTGCCGCTTGGCAGACCAAGAGACCAGGTTGTCCCCAAGGAAGACGGCATAGCCTGACGTGGAGCGATGAGTATCCGGGCAGGCAGCCCAGTCAGCATCGGTGTAGACGACCAGGTCAGAGCTGACCGAGCGCCGTAGCAACGGGCCGAAGTTAGGGGTCCCGTGAAGGTAGCGCAAGATGCGCTTCATGGCCGTCAGGTGGGGCACCCGTGGATCATGCATGTGCAAGCAGATCTGTACAGCATACGTGATGTCGGGTCGCGTGAACGCCAGGTACTGTAGGGCTCCAGCAATGCTCCGAAAATCGGAAGCATCCGCAACGGGAGGCCCTGAATCATCAGCCAGCTTTGCCTGGAGGTCGACTGGAGTCGTGCATGGCTTGCAGTCCAGCATGACTGCCCTCTTGAGGATGTCCAGCGTATAGGTGCGCTTGTGGAGGAATAAGCCATCTGGACAATGCTCGATGCTGATACCGAGGAAGTGGTGGAGAGGCCCAAAGTCCTTCATGGCGAATTCCACTGAAGAGCAGAAATAGTGCTGCGCAAAAGTTCCGTACTGGAAGCAGTCAAGATGATATCATCAACATATAGTAAAAGATATACAATCTCTGTTCCGCGGTGGAAGATGAATAAAGAGGTGTCGGACTTGGCTTCCATGAATCCCAGTGTGCTCAGATAGCTGGAAAACTGGCTGTACCAGGCCCGGGGTGCCTGCTTAAGCCTATACAATGACGTGCACAAATGACACACCTTGTCGAGATGAGCTGGATCGACAAAAACTGTGCGTTGGAAGCAGTAGACCATCCTAGTGAGGCTGCCATGAAGGAAGGCATTCTTCACATCAAGTTGCTGAATCGGCCAGCCGTGGGAGAGAGCAGTGGCGAGCACCATACGCACAGTGGACGGTTTTACAACCGGGCTGAAGGTTTCTTTGAAGTCAACACCGGGTCTCTGGGTGAAACCTCGAAGAGCCCAGCGATCTTTGTAGCGATCGAAAGTCCCGTCAGCATGGAACTTGTGTGTGAAGACCCATTTTCCTGTAACAATGTTGGAGTTCTGAGGTTGTGGGACAAGGTCCCATGTCCCATTACTCAGCAGGGCCTCATACTCATCCTCCATAGCCGCACGCCAATTGGGATCAGCAAGGGTGGCGCGGACGGAGGACGGGGTCAGATATGGTGTCGGAGATGAAGTCGTGGCAGCGAGGACGAGGTGATCAGGTACCACTCAGAAGACAGCCTTTGCCCGTGTGACCATCCGGTGAGGGTTCTCCGGGGTCGTAATAGGCACCATCACACCCGCTCCTCTTGCAGGAGGTCGCTGAGGAGGGGTTGCTGCAGTGGTGGTTGGAGCCGCGCATTGTGCAGCTGGGGCCGTACGTGGTGTGGCCATCGGTGTCGTACGTGGTGCGGCCATCTGTGTCGCTCGAGGCAGAAATCCCGGAGGGACTGCCAGAGCGGAAAGGGGAGTCACAAAAGGCTCACGGTCCAGGGGATCTTATGGAGCTGGCTGGGAGGGTGCATGGTACCTGCAGTGGTGAGTCAGGTGCCAGTGGTAGAAACCGTGGAACCAAACTCACAAAGAAAATTGAGGTCAGTTAGATTGGGCGAGGCAGCAAGCGGGAAGCTGTCCTCATCAAAAATCACATGTCGAGAGACGATCAATCGGTTTGTGGAGAGATCAAGGCAGCGATAGCCTTTTTGATCAGATGGGTAACCCAGGAGGACACACCGGGTGGATCAAGAAGCTAGCTTATGAGGTGCAGTTGCAGCAGTGTTAGGGTAACATGCACAACCAAAAACCCGGATATGCTCATAAGAGGGTGCGGAACCGAAGAGAGCGATGTGCGGACACGCGACCTGAATGGCTTTTGTCGGAAGACGATTCAGGAGGAGCGTGGTGGTGTGCAGTCCTTCAGCCCAATAGTGGCCAGGAAGGGAATCCTGAATAAGCAAAGTCTGGATGACATTATTAATGGAACGAATGGTATGTTCGGCTTTACCATTTTGCAGGGATGTGTATGGACACGACATCCGGAGCTGTGTGCCATGTGACAGGAGGAAGTTCTAGGTGGGAGAGTTGTCAAACTCACGCCCGTTGTCACACTGGATGGCCTTGACCTACCTGCTGAAGTGAGTAGACACATAGGCAAAGAAATGTGATAATGTGGTAAATGTATCAGATTTATGTTTCGGAGGGAATGTCCACAAGTAATGAGTGAAATCATCAAGAATAACCAAGTAATACTTGTAACCCGACACACTAATCACAGGAGATGTTCAAAGATTGAGATGTATTAAATCAAAGGGTAAACTGATGTGTTTTCCTAACTGACATGCATGACAAAATTCCTGTTTATTACTGGTGCACTGGATTAAGGGAGATCTAGATAGACTAGATAAAGCGTCAGGGCCAGGATGACCAAGACGACGGTGCCACTTGGTTGCAGTAACAACGGTAAAAGCTTGAGGATGGTCAGCAAGCTTGGATGCAGCACTGGAAGATGGAGTGATTGACCCTGGAACACGCATCGTGTACAACGGGCCGGTGCTATTCAACCTGACGATCACATTCTTGGTTGTGAGATCCTTCACAGACAAACCAAACGGGTCAAACTCTATTGAGCACCAATTATCGGTTGTAAATCGACAAACAGAGAGGAGACTTTGATCCATATTAGGGGGAAGCAATATATTGTTTAGGTAGAATGGCCCAGGAAGAACCTAGTCGCCTACTGAGGTGATCGGAAGAGATGAGCCATTACCTACAATGATAGATGAGGGAGTAGATGAGGTCAAATGATGACGAGTGGAAATATTACAAACTGATGGAGTGGTGTGGTGTGTGGCGCCGGAGTATACCACCCAGTCCTGGACCGAGGTTAGGGGTGGTTGGAGCGCCATAGTGCTGAAGGAGTTGGCCAGCGTCTGCTGGTCCCATCCTGCGCCGATCCAGGGATGCCAGCTCGAGGCTGGAGTGGTCTGCTGGTACGGCAGCTGCTGCTGTGGTCCAGACATTGAATGGGGAGGCCCGTAGAGGCCCGGAGTGGCCAAGAAGGCATGCGGACGCTGTTGTCCAGTGGGTACGGGGCCGGGGTACATAGTCATGTGCCCCTGCCATGGGTGGCTGTAGGTCGGCCAGGGTATGCTGGTCCTGCCGTTGGGAACAGCAAGGGAGGTGGTCTGACCGAAGGAGCCACCACGACCGCCGCCACCGTTGTTGTTCTTGTGGCTTTTGTTCTTGTTACCACCGCTGCCACTGTTCCCATAATTGGGTGGCTGAGAAGGCGTGGATACCGGAGGCTTGGTTGTTGCAGACGCGGCATTGGTGTAGAGCGCCGTCGGGGCAGTTGGAGGTCCGGTATTGTCCATGTGGATCTTCTCCAGCAGTAGATCATCCCGAACTTTGAGGAAGTTCGGAAACGGCGAGTAGCGCCGAATGATGGAGCCAACATGCTCAAAGCGTTGGTTCAGTCCCCGAAGAATGTTGAGGACGAGAATACGGTCATCAACAAGTACACCAAGGTCGCCCAGGCTATCAGCCATGGCCTTGAATTTGCGGCAGTACTCATTAACTGAGAGGTCACCGTGAACAAAATTGCGAAAGGCAGTGTCAAGGTGAAGAATACATTGTTCACGATTACGAAGAAACTGGTTCTCGATAGTGAGACAGAGGTGATGCGCTGTGCAGCCGCGTTCCTGGACCACTTGGTGAAGATCCGTCGAGATGGAGTTGCTTATCCAATTAAGGACGATGCTATCCATCTGGATCCACCCCGGATCATTGGACGGGCCATCGTCCATGACATGATCGATCAGGGCGTAGTGCTGAAGGGCCTGCTCCATGAGATCACGCCAACTGTCGTAATTGGTGGAGGAGTCGAGGACGATGTTCACCAATTGGTGAACGTTGAGTACTGTGGCTGCCTGAAGGTGAAGGCCGGCGACGACCGTGTCTTCGTAGTCAAAGGAGCTGCAGAGACGGCGGTCTGGATGGGCGAGGAAGATGACGAAGGTGCGCGCTGACGGGCCGTAGCAGCCGTCTGCTCCAAGGCGGCAGCCTTGGACTCCTCTTCAGCGAGGAGGAGGTGGGCGGCCTGGACACAGCGATGAGCGGCGGCAGCCTGCACCTCGGCGTTCATGGCCACCTTCATGATCGCCACAAGCCGGGTACGAAGGGCAGTCGCCTCTGTGTCATCAGCCATGCTGACTGCATGGGCAGAACACCGGCGGCTGCGGCTAGATCTGAGCGGAAGTGAAAAAAAATCAGGCTCTGATTACCATGATAGAAGAGAGGAAATGCCTCTGAATTGTGTATGTATTTAGGCCACCGTGGGGTACAATATATAGGGCAGCAGCCTTGCATCTCAAGGCTGGTTTTAATCACAGCAGTTATGGGGTCTAATGACAGCCTCTAATGACCCCTAATAACAGCAGTAAGGAGGTCTAATGACAATACTAATAAGGTCTAATGACAGCCTCTAATGACCCCTAATAACAGCGGTAAGGAGGTCTAATGACAATACTAATGAGGCGCAGAAGACTTACAATTTTCTAACAGTCTCAAGCCCAAAACGCTGTAGCAGGGGGGACCAAAATTCTCAAGCAAAAACACCAGCAACCAACAGATGGTTTATTGTTTCTCCAACCTGATCAGAAATGGGGCATTGCACAACATAAAAACATATTATTTTTGTGTGCCCGAAGTATTTTCGTGAGCCCTTATTTTCGTGAGCCAAGTCATAACTCACGAAAACACACCTATATTTTCACCAGCTTTCATATAGGCTCACGAAAACATGTTTAATTTTGTTGGCTTTGTAGCAGGATAACGAAACTACACGTATTTTTGTCGGCTTAGTACCAGGCTCACAAAACTACTCACTATTTTTGTTGGCTTGTAGCCTGGCTCACAAAAACAACTTTAATTTCATTGGCTTCAAGGGTGGCTCACAAAATTACTTGGTAAATATCCATCTCGGCCCCCACCCGACCTTCAGTTTTGCTCGCACCCCTCTCGACAGACGCCGCGGCTCCTCAGGTCAGACCACCGCACCACCGTTCCTCAGCTCAGACCGCCGCCGCCCCGGGCCCGAGCCCCGCCGCCGTCCTTGCACCGTGCCGCCCAGCCGCGGTGCTCGGACTCTTGCGCCATGCCACCCGGACATCCATTCGACGCGCCGTGCCGCCCATCCATCCATTCGTGGTGCTATAGTGGAAGGAGAGAATCAACCGGGTTTTTGACAACGCAAAGCGGCGGAGCTCTCTTGCCGGATTTGTGAAGTTTTGGTCCAGGCCAGGTCCAAGCCTCTGTTGGTTCTGTTGTAATCCATTTGAGCCTCCGCCGCCCGGCCTTGCACCGCGCCGCCGCCTGGCCTTGCGATGCGCCACCGCTCAGCCTTGAGCCGCGTCGCTGCACAGCCTCCATCGTCGCGCCGCCGCACAACCATCATCCTACAACTCAAAGGTAACTCATTCCTCTCTATTGCTCTATTAATTTATTTCTTGCAGGTCAAGAAGTGTGAACACGCAGCTAGTACAGCTAGAAGCAATGTGCTTTGAGCTCCAGAAACACCCTTGATAGTCGCTTGGTGCTGCTGTCACTACTACAAAAACCATCATCATAGGACCCAGGCGGTCCATACAAAAATGCGCCTATGATGTCGAATGAATTAATAGCCGCCTGTGATGAATGAACATCACCGACGGCTCGCAAAGGCAAACCGCATATGTAAACATATCAATTTTCATAGGCGGACCGTGGAGTAGGAGCCACCTGCAATATTGGCTATTAATACAGGCGGCTGAAGCGACCGGACGGGCGCGACCTTTGCGGATACCGAGGGGAATGCACCTTTGAATTCAATTCGATGGAACCAAACATCGCGGCTCGGTATACATCAACCACATTTAGCATCAAACAAAAAGACAACAAACAATTTGATAATCGATAACAAACATTCATCATCAAACAAACATTTATTAAAAAATTTTAATAAAAAACAAAAGAAAACAACAGACGATCGCCTAGTCCTCCGGTGGCGGAGAAACCCCACACTTGTTGGCGATCGCCTCTACCAACTTCCTGCTGCCTTCCACCCCAAGCACCTCACCGACCATCTCCCGCATTGCGTCAAGACGACTAGCCACTGTGCTTAACCCGAAGGGGTAGTAGCCTATGGTGCCCATTCCAATACATTCTAGAAGGTGACCAAGACCCAGAAGCTGTATGACATCAGATGCAATGTTAAGTACATCATTCGTCATCTGTCGGTGCAACGGTGATAGGTCATCCGCCTCTGCCTTGAGGGCAACCAAAATCTGCTATAGGAAAGCGACTTTCTCAAGTAGGTAC
Organism: Neostapfia colusana; assembly: GCA_030760725.1. Classification (NCBI taxonomy): domain Eukaryota; kingdom Viridiplantae; phylum Streptophyta; class Magnoliopsida; order Poales; family Poaceae; genus Neostapfia; species Neostapfia colusana. The sequence goes on from JASWHV010000006.1 coordinate 7,069,126, forward strand.
ACTCTCTCTTCCTCCCAGGAAGGCGGCGGAGGTGCGGTTGGAGCCGGGGACGGAGGTGTGGTTGGAGTCGGGGAGGAGGCGCGGCTGGAGCTGGGGATGGAGGCACGGCAAGTGGAGAGCATTGTCGGGAGCGCTTCGGTGGTGCCATTGAGACTAAGGCTACGGTGCAGCGAGAAAGACGAAGACTAAAGGAAAGAGGAAGACTGTGATGGTGGTGCAGAGAAGGGGAAGGTGCAAGTTATAGTGGTGCGGAGAAGGAGAGGTCGGATTGCTTCGAATTCCATGCACGAATGGCAATGACCGCACAATACAGGCGGGCCGTGGAGTAGAATCCGCATGCAATATTGGGCATTAATACAGGTGGCTGAAGCTACCGGACGTGCGCGGCTTTTCAGTTACCGAGGGGAATGCGCACAGTATATGCGTCCTTTGAATTCAATTCGAAGCCACCAAACAATGATTGATATAAATACACACCCGCCTTAACCAATTTTCACAGGTGGTCCTTAACCAATAGGTGCCTGCGAAAATTGTATGTACCAATTATTCAAAATGTTTTCATAGGCGGTCTTTACTTGAAGGAAAAACATAGGAAAATTATATACACACACGAACAGAGGAAAAACAGAGCTCACAGGTACACATAGAGATGAAGCAGCACTCAGCCGGCCATGGCTTCAACCGCAGTGTATTTGACTCAAAGGAAAATGTTTCACTGTATAAATTTTGTTAATTTTTTAAAGCATTCCAACATGTCAAAATTCAAATATTAAAAGAGAAAATATCAAATTAAAATATTAAAGCTTCATTATAGTATTAAAATATATAAAATATATGTCATACATTTTTTTTCAGCATTGACATCTTCTCGCATATAGGGTTTTAAATCCTTTTTAATGCTTCTTTCTACGCGCTTGATGTTGTCTGGATTGGTGAAAAGGTACATATCTTCATAGTGATATTCCTCTTCATTATCTCCCACATTCTCAACCCCAACAATATTTTGCTTTCCAGAAACAACTACGTGCATCTTCTTAGTTCCTGGATCCTATACATAAAAAACTTTTTACCGTCTTTTTTCTTAGTGTAAAATCTGTAACCATTGATGTCATATGCTTGCCATGATGTCAGTAAACCAGATGGGCCAGAAGCTAACTTCTTCATTGTTGCCTCTTCTATAGAGTCTCGGTATGGTATATTTTTGTCCATTAACCATTTAGTGAAACGTATTTTGTGCTCTTTCATGATCCAGTCCTCTGTGCTTTCTTGGTTTTTTCTACCAAGCTCAATTTCGTGTTCCTCGATGTATGACTCAGCTATTGCGAGGTGTTGTAGTACATCAAAATATGCACAGTGTACTAATTTGTAATCCTGAACGATAAAAGTTTTCTTACCCACTTTTCCTCTCCCACATAGTCTACCATTATGTACTGGTATAGGCACACCTATCGGCTTTCCATCTTTGATGTAATCGGCGCAACCTTCAATCACTTCTTCAGTAGTGTATCCTTCCATAATTGAACCCTTTGGGTGAGCACGGTTCCGCACATAACCCTTTAATAGTCCTAAATATCTCTCCAACAAAAACATATAATGTAAATATAGTGGCCCCAATGCTTTTATCTGATCAACAAGATGTATGATTAGGTGTACTTGCATATTGAAAAAGGATGGTAGGAAACACATCTCAACCCTTGCACATAGTCTCGATGATGTACGTTTTCAAATAGTCTAAGTCTTCACGGGCTATCACCTTTTGTGATATTGCATTAAAGAAGTAACACAAACATGTGATGAAAACTTTTACATGCTCAGGTTTGATGACCCTTATTGCAATGGCAAGGAACATTGTCATCATCATGTGACAGTCGTGAGAATTATAGCCGAATAAATACAAGTCTTTCATCGAGACTAGTTTGTGGATATTGTATGAGAAACTTGTGGGCACTCTGATCCCACGCAAGCATTTGCAAATTGCCTTTTTCTTCTATAGTGTCAAGTTGTAGCTGGCTGGGGGAGGGTAATGCTTCCCGTTGGCCTTTTCTACTGGGTGAAGCTTTGGTCTCATATCAAGATTTACTAGGTCCATACGTGATTCTAATTCGTCCTTTGATTTCCTCGGCATGTCCAACAAGGTTCCAATGATGCTGTCAAATACATTCTTTGTAACGTGCATCAAATTGATACTATGGTGAATTTCCAGGTTATTCCAGTATGGAATATACTTAAAAAATTGATTGTTTCTTGAAAGCCGTGTCAGTTGTATCACCTGAAGATGTTGTTTTCTTTCTCTTTGTTCCTTTACTTTTTTTCCCCTAACGAAACCAACCTGAATGTTCTTGACAATTTCAAACACGAGTTTTCCACTGTAAGGTTTTGGTGCAGTATCTTTTTCAACTTTGTTATCAAATTGTTCTTTCATCTTCCTGTACTTGTGTGTATCTGTCAAAAACCGCGAGTGTCTCATGTACACCGTCTTTCTGGATGAAGTGAGGTACAAAAATCCAATTCCATCCACGCACCTTATACAACCTTTCTCCCCTTTCATTTGTCCCGATAATGTAAATAGTCTGCGATAATTATGCACGGTAACGAATATCATTGCTCTTAGCCTGAAATACTCCCGCTTGCACTCATTCCATGTATGTACCCCTTCATTCCACATTTTCGCTATATCTTCTATTAGAGGTTCCAAGAATACATCATTTTCGATGCCGGATTGTTTTGGACCTTGTATAAGAATAGATAACAAAATATATTTCCTTTTGTGACATAACCACGTCGGTAGGTTGTACATCGTTAAGACCATGGGTCATGTGCTGTGTATGCTCCTTTTTCACCAAACGGATTCATTCCGTCTGTACCCAAGGCAAACTTACATTTCTGAGTTCCTTTGCAAACTCTGGATACTGAATAGTGTCAAAAATGTTTTTCATTCTTCCTGCACTGCTCGGAATGCCAACGCATAAGTTCAGCCTCCCAAGGATTTGAGAACAAACGCTTCAAGCGAAAAATTACGGGAAGGTACCACATCACCAAGGCGGAAATTTCTCTTATTATTCCCGCCTGCATCGTGACAAGTATCATCATCGTCACCTTCAGGGCCAATAATATTGTTCTTATTCTTCAGGGTCTTATTCATGTTGGTAACATACTGGTGATTGTAGTCCTTTTTTATCTACTGACACCGCAGATTGGGCATCTAGTTGCGAGCTCATGCTCTTTGCGATATATAATACAATGGTTCACACAAGCGTGTATTTTTATCACACCTAGTGACATCGAGCAAAGAAGTTTCTTCGCTTTATAAGTGCTTCTGGGTAGTTTATTGGGATTTGGAAGAATTTCTGCCAAAAGATTCAAAAGATTAGAGAAAATAAAATCGGACCATCCTTGTGGCTTTCAACTTTAGTAGTTCTAGGACTGCACACAATGTAGTAAACTCTTTATCACAACCCTTTGATTCATCATATAAGAGCTCCGCCGTCGCATTCTGCAATGTCTCCATTTACTTAAACCTTTACTTGCTCGCATAGAAATAAATAGATGTGGTTCGATGTGACGCAACATCTCCTCAAAATCAAACTCATCATCATCATCACCATCATCATCCTGATTGTAACTAACATAATCGATATGAGCATTATCGTCATCAGAACCGCTCTCATCATCTTTATCCACCTCATGCGTATCTAACTCACCATGCTCTGTCCATAATTGTGTAGTTTTTTTTAAACCCCTTTTCACCAAATGAGATTGGATTACTATAGTATCTATATAAGCAATCTTATTTTCACAGTCGATACATGGACATAATATGTCATCTATCTTCTGCATCTTCGCGTGTCTCTTGGACGCTTCAACAAAGTTTGCAACATTTCGATTGTACATCGGAGTAGGTCTTGGCATGTTGTACATCCACGCTCGACGGTTCATCATCTATGTAAAACTGTAAAAATAAAAATATGATAGTAACCATTTATTGAGCAAGTTCATACAAACAATATTAGAAACAAATAATATTGCTTATGTGACACCTTATACAGTAAAATCAAGCACACTATAAGTGTCACTAATATTGCTTATCAAACACACCCTTGACAAACTAGAAAAATTAAATATCCATGAAGAATTAATTAATTTAAATAACCCGTAATGCAAGTGAAGGCCGAAAGTTGAACACAAGGTTCATAAAGTTAGCGTACAGTGATGGCACTTGGAGGCGAGGACAACAACGTGCGCGCGCTTGGAGGCGAGGGCGAGGACGGCGACGTGGGCTCGGTAGTGAGGGCGAGGACGGCGACGTGGGCTCTATTTTATATATTAGGATGTCGTTTTACATATTAGGATTTCTTCGTAATCACTGAGTACTATAACAAGAAACCCCTGCTGTTGCTTTTCAAGTTCTAACATGGAAAGCCCTAAGAAGACTGGCGTTGGTAGTAACAATGAAGCTGACAATATTAAATTTAGTGACTCCAGTAGTTCAGGCTCGTATCACAGTTCATCGGATATTTTTCCAGATATAAAAAAATAAAAAGACTTCAGAGGATCTCGACTCGGAATATGATCCTGCCGGTGAGATATGGATCACCACGAATCTTAACTCCAGCAGTTTAAGTTAATGTTGGTTGTCAAGTACATGAAGCCTTATAATTCTTTTCTACCTAGCTTAATTGCCAAGACAACGAAGTGACTTCGGCTCCTAAAACTACAGAAGGTTCTCCAATGGTTGAATCCTCAAATTCAGTCAAGTGAAAATAAGGGCAACGAGCTCCCAATAAGGGTCCATTGAACCGCATTATATACATAACAAGTGTCAGTCCAAGTGGGCTTCCCCAAGAACCATTGGATTCAGTTACAAAGTAAAGAAATGCACGTGGTTGTCTTGTTAGAGAGATTGTGCCGATCACAACCGAGAATTGTAGAAAATTCCATGAGGTGGACAAGAATGAGTTGTGGGAGAAGTTAAAGAAACAATTCAAGTTCCCAAAAGGCACGAAAGAAGTTGTAAAGAAAGCAACATTGGTCTCTTGTGACAAGAAGTTTCGTGCCTAGAAGAGTGAAATGAATGCTTATGTTAAGAACCATAAGATCCCTAGCCCGAAGAAGATGGGAAAATCACACAAGCTCAGTGGCAAGAATTTGTTCGTCAAAAGACCACACTTAAGGCTAAAGCCCTAAGTGAATCTACGTCAGAGCTTGCCAAAAAGAACAAATACCATCATCACTTGGGGTCTGCTGGATATGCCCCAAAGGTTGAGAAATGGAATAAAATATTAGAGAGAACTGTCAGTAAGGGCAACCCTGACCCACTACAAGGCTTGCATGAGAGAACTAAGCGGTGGGTCCTACCTCGATCAGGTTTGACCAGCGAGGGCAAACTTGAAAAGCCCGACTCTGTGAACCAAGTGGAGCAAAAAATGAAAGAAGTAACTGAAAAGCAACAGAAGGGTCTCTTCAAGCCGAAGAGGGAGAATGACCAACTTACCGCTATCCTAGGCAATCCTGAACACGATGGACGGGTTCGAGGAATCTCTTCTCAGATGTCCTGGAGAGATGGTTTCCCAAATGATAAAGAGTTATATAGAAGACGTGACAAGTTCAAGAAGACAATTGAAGATACGACTGATCAAAGGTCAAGGCATCTGTGAAAGAAAGAATAGATCAACATATAAAATCGGGACAATTAACACCACAAAATAGAGCGATGGTTCCTGTGGCAATGGAGCATTTGATATCTCCAACTTCCTACCCTAGCAGCGTAGGTTTTGTGCCAGGCTCAAGGTCAAGCCATAAGTTCCCTATCGATGATATTGTTAAGTACACATCTTGTCGTCTTCTTGTCCCGATCGGCAGAGCAGGGCACAAAACATAACAGGTTGTCATTGCCATGGCAAAGTCGAATCGTGTATTCAATGACAATTCACTTCCGTTGTATTATGATGTTGTGCAAGTTCTTCAGATCATTGATAATGATTATGAAGATTATTAAATAGACCACATCACACCTGAGTGGATCACGACTTTGGGGCAGGCCGTCAAAAAATTAATCCTTTGGCACCGACACGATATCGTGTTGAACGATGAGTCGAGGTCTAACCCTGTCGCATCTCGAAACACTGCAGCCCCGTCTTCTTCGCCGAAAGTCCAAGAAGATCCACTCCCGCTATGTCCCAGCAAGGATGATAGTAACCTTGCTAGTAAAGATAACCAAGAGAAACCAGTTGAACAACAGCTTGAAACAGTACAAGAGCAAGCTGCTGGTAGTAAAGAGCAATCAGTTGAACAACAGGTTCAACAACAGGCCAGTGTCCAACTTCCAATGACTAATCCTCGATCAGTGCTTGTGAAAGTTAGCTCATACAAAAATAAGGAACCTTCTAAGAAAGTGTCAAAATATTTGGGGAAAATGATGAAAATATTACAAAATCTAATGCATCTCATGCTTCACATGAGCTAGCATTAGAAAATATTGAGGAGTGGGAAAAAGACGGCGTGAAATATACTCGGGAGACAACTTTAGTTAAACCAGGAGTTTCGGTATACAAGATTCAGGACGTTTCTCCCGAATATGAGAATGGGAAGTCATTCATGACATCGACACAGCTTAGCAAACAACCTTTCTCGCTAAGAAGAATGCACGAGTGGTACATCACTGCCTGCACAAAATATGAACTTTGTTACGTCACATTTTGTGTGCCAAAAGAAACATTCTAAAGCATTGGAGAAGATAAACGAGCCCTTCTCTTGAAGATCTGCGGAGCCTTTTCTATCAAGGCATGATCAAAATCTACCTACTACTCTTCTGGTGCTTGTAAGTGCCTCTAATATTTCGTATTTGCTTTTCTTACTACAAGGATACACATGTCATGAGATTATAACAATTTTGGACTTATTCAATATGATGCAATACATGGATAATGAAAAGCTGAACTCCAAGATAGGTATCCTTGACCTTACAGTGATTGCAAAGTCGAATTTTGACTTTCAGGTGCAACGGGACTCAGAAAAGTACAAGCTCATGACAAAAAACAATTGTAAAATTCAATCGTAAGCCAAAGGAAGGATAAAAAGATAAAGGTTGTAGCCTACACAGGACATGCCATGTTTAACTTTGTCAAAGATGGCAAGGACCCCGTAAAGGCTCCGCACCACTTTGAGTAAGATCGAAACATGGCATGGAAATAGCAATTATTGCTAATTTTTAACTTAACTTGTGTGTTTGTACGTGTGCAGTAAACACTACATAACAATCTTCATCAAGCAAATGCAGGGTTTGAACAACGGTCTTGGACTTAGCCGATTACTCACAAGATACTTACAAAGATTTCCTTGCCATTTTCAGAATGTACGGTTATTCGATACTTTTAATATACACGCATATATATAGGTTGGCAACTCTTATATGACATCCCCTGTATGACAGCGCTTGACGGTTTTACATAAAACAACTTGGCGGTCAGAGACCTCCTAATAAGGATTTATTGCAGATATCAACATATTATCCTTGTACCAAGCAGCCTTCTGGGAGCGTCTTATGTGGGAATTATGTATGCGAGCATCATCGGACCGCCTGCGAATATAGAGTGAATCGTGAGGATGTAAATTATCCTTAATGTCAGTATTGTATTTTATTACTTTTGAGTTTCATTTTCATTGTAACTAGAGTATTTTAATATATTATGTTATCATTGTCACCAAAACATTCTAAACCTTGTTACATGTTTCATTGTAGCACGCGAATGTGGATGAAGAATGGCCGATTTCTAGAAATATGCCTGGTGGAGGAGCCCAGAAGATTGGGAGTGAACTATGTCACTTCATGCGTCGCAAAATTTTCCACCGAAAAGGGCAGTTCTTTGATGACGCAGGTGTAATATCTGATGTGCCAGAACTTTGCTAGTATACTGAGCATCGATTTGGTTTTTAGTGAAAAACTTGTAAACTATGAATTGAGTATTGTACTTACATATGTATAGAGGTGGGAGATGGGCCGGGCCAAATTTGGGCGGGCCGAAGCCCGACGGGCCGGCACGGCCCAGGCACGAAAATGGCCCAAAATAGATTCGGGTCGGGCTGGCCCGACACGGAATTTCGGGCCGTGTCGTGCCCGGGTTCGGAGGCTTCGGGCGGCCCGGCCCGAAATTGAGTTTCGGGCCGTGCTTGGGCCGGCCCGGCCCGAAATGGGCCATCGGCCCGAAAAGGCCCATCAGCCCGAAAAGGCCCGAAATGCCGAAAAAACCCGATTTTTTTGGAATTTTCTCTGTATTTTTTTAGATTTATTTGGATTTTTTTTGGATTTTCCTGATTTTTTATGGATTTTTTTTGGTTTTACATATTTTTTGGATTTTTTTATTTACAGCTTTTTTTAATTTTTTTCGCTTTTACAATTTTTTAGATTTTTTTTGAATTATTTGGATTTTTCTGTTATGGGGCTGTGCTTGGGCCGGGCCCGGCCCGAAATAGGCCCGTCGGGCCGCGTGCTGTGCTCGGGCCGCCAGTTCGGTAATTCGGGCTGGCCGGCCCGGCCCGAAAAGGCCCGGCGTGCTTTCGTGCCGCGGGCCGAATCGGCCCGAAGCACGAAAATTTCGGGCCGTGCCAGCCAGGCCTGGCCCGACTCCCACCTCTACATATGTATATGAGCTATGTATATGAGATGACTTTTTGTGATATTGTGTCGATGATGTAGAATATATTGTTTCTACTGTGTGTGAATGTGCATATGGAATTGACCTAGAAATTAGAAATAACAACATGTAGTACCTAACAATCCGCATGTGGTAATATAAATTCACAGGCGGCTTATCGTAGGTAACAAACCGCATGTGATAATATAGTTTCATAGGCGACTAGTCGTAGGTAAAAAATCGCCTGCGATAATGGAGTTACACAGACGGATAATCTTACGTTACAAACCGTTTGTGATAAACATTCTTCACAGACGGACAGTCGTAGGTAAAGAACCGCCTGCGATAATGGAGTTATCATAGGCGGATACTCTTACGTTACAAACCGCCTGTAATAAAGATTCTTCACAGGCGGTTAGTGGTAGGTATAGAACCGTATGCGATAATAGAGTTATCACAAGCGAATACTCTTACATTACAAACCGCCTGTGATAAAGAGTCTTCAGAGGCGGATTCTTGAAGGTTAAGACCGCCTATGATAACTTTTCTCACAGGCGGTTTAAGTTTTTGTCTGTAAAAATTGCTGATTATTACAGGCTCTTCGTTTCAGGCGGTTTTGAAAATCGTATGTGATAATACGTTTAGAGTCACCTGATATGAAGCTTGTTGTAGTAGTGTATCTTTATCGGTAGCTGGGCTGGCTGTATAATGCTTGCATGGAACATTCTATGAGCTGAGATAGAATATGATAGAGAGCATGCATGCTGTAGAAAAGAAAAATGCTGATGGGCGTATTGAGAAATACGACGACCCACCACCGTGGCGGACGTTGCCGCGCGCCCACGCATCCCACCATCACAAGCTGCTGCTATGCCCGCCCGGCCATTTCTTTTTTTGGCTCCTGTCCTCATCTGCCCGGTCGTCGGCTGAAAACCACATGCCAACCCACGGTCCTCAGCTGCCTTTCATTGCCCCCTTGCGTTCCCTTATTTTTTATTTGATTTTGATTGTTGCAGTAGGATATGGGTTAAAAAAGGTGCTTTAGTTGTGGTAGAATCCGTAAGGATGGGGTTCGGTTACCAGCACATACGTTTACTTAACTAGCTAGACAAAACGGTACATTGTACAGTACATGAGACGCATGCTGGTGCCCTTTAGTTGTGCTAAACGTTAATTATTCTAGACTTGGCCTCTAAATAAAACAAACTTCGTCTCCTACTGCGTGCAGAACTCTTTCCATTCTTTTACTGTTGTCCCAACCACACCCCAGCCCCGACCGCCACCGCTCTGCCTCGACTAGGTATTATATTCATCATTACATTCTATGTTCTTGCAATACTCTCAGTTGAAACATGTAGATTCCACAGCTACCGACGTCTCCACCGTCACCGGTGCCTCTACAGCCTCTTCCTGCTGGAACACAAGTATATATACTCGTTATGTTCTCTTTTATTTTTATAAACTATTGCTATACTTATAACATGTATCGTTGTTGTTGTTAGGGATCATCCTCGAGGCCATAAAACCTGCAGAGTCCTCGTGTTACAAATTTGCACACATCATCTTCAGTAGGACGATGTGGAGGAGAAGACTTTATCGATTAATTCTTCGCTCCCGGTGGTAGCAACTATGTAAGTTGATGATATCAACTCAGAAGCCTTCAGAGTCGTAGTACTACAAATCCATTCTGCTTATTGTTTCCAAAATGAATTCGTTTTTAAGAAGCCATACGAAGAATAGATATCATGGTACTTTTAATTCGCATCTTATTAAATTGGTTGTAACGTGTTATCAAATTGGTTGATGCAGGGAGAAGGGCGAGCGGGAAGACATGATGAGCTGTAATGTGTTATCGAATTGGTTGCTAGTTGTGATGTCTTATGAACCATGTAATGGACATTTTATTTTCAATTGAACTTGGTTGTGAGTTGCAATATGTTATAGACTATGTAATGGACATTTTAATATGAATTAAAATTGGTTAAGTTGAAATGTGTTATATTTGTTACTAAAAGTATCAATGTGCTTGTAGTTTGACTAATAATAATATACTGTTTATTTATGTGCTCGAAATGAAATAATTTAGCTTGGTTTTGAACTGAATGTAATGTATTTTCATTGATCAGAATGTGGCCCATGAAAATAATGCTTAAATATTTTCGTGGGTCAGCATCTAGCCCATGAAAATATTGGCTAATTATTTTCGTGGGCTTGGTTCTGGCCCAAGAAAATACAAAGGCATTACTTTCGGGGCCGGATTGTGACCCACGAAATATGTGTTTTCGTGAGCCATCCGAAGCCGACGAAAATATTTGTATTTTTGTCGGCCGCCCACCAAAATGGTATTACTTTCGACAGGTTAGATCCGTGGGATTCTGGCCCACGGAGATAAGATAAAAACCCACAAAAATAATTATTTTCGTGAGCTTTTAGTTTATTTTGAAGTGTTTATGGCCCACGAAAATAATACGGTTCCTTTAGTGTTGAGCTGGATGCATGAAACCACAATATAAGAAATTAACTCCATGCTACAGCTTTGATGTAAAGCATAATGTATGTAGACTTTGTACATACATCTGCAAATTCAGTACATACAAAAAATGGAGTAGTAATTTTATGCTCATGTGTAGTTTAAAATAGTATTGCCATACATACTTAGAAATGGGCTCACCTGATTGTTTAGTTGTTCTGCTCTTGCTGTAAAAACTAGGTGCTGAATACGTTAGCAAAGGAGTTAAAAGTTAGTCCATTCATGCAAAGTTTTGGTTATACGTGTAGCTTGAAGTATGGCATGATGATGGGTGATATGGGTAGTTGCGAGGCGTGTCATGGACATGTATGGTATTGTATAGATGTGTGGAGTCAGTTTGGTGCCCATGGGATGAATTTGTGGTGTGTTGTGGTGGTTTAGACGTGTGGAACATGCTTGTTTGAGGGTGTCACGTAAGGTGTTGATTTATGGACTGACAACAGTCAAGTCTTGGACTTTTGTTCACACGAATTAGTTGTTTGTTTATGTGTAGGTATAGATTGAGGTCAAGACATAGCTGGTTATGGTCATCATTGAACTAAACATATAAATAAGTTGAGATTTGACAACCAAAATCAGGAGGAATTGTATATTAGGTGATCAAAGAGGTTATACAACATGTTTGGGTTAAGAACGGTGAATATGAACGTATTTCAACATGTTTGAAAGCTGTGTGCACATGTGAAAGGAGTGCAAGATGTGGAAACATAGTTTCAAGGTCTCGAGATAAAATTTGGGGTGTGAAGATTGGGTTGGAAGGCATCCAACCAGGTTGTGCACGTGTCAGGTCAAGTGGTAGGTCCGGACTGTGTCCTTCCAGGGTTCAAATTTGTGTCCATATAGCATCTGGATATTTGTCCATAATAGAGTTCATGTAAGTTAGATTTGGTGCGTTTTGACAAGTTTTGAGTTGGCTATGGTATGGATTTGTGTGGGTAATGAACCAAAAAAGTTTTAGAAGGTCCAAAATCATGTTGGGAGGATTCAAATAGTTTTGAAAGGATAGAATTCTTATATATTTGCGTAAAGATAGATATTAAGTAGGATTAGGAGGTGTCCTAGTGGACTATAGTTTGTTAGACGCGTGTGTATACATATGGAGGAACAGGGATGTGTGTGAGACATCCTTCTTAGCCGGTTTCCTTGTGTTTCTCTGAGTAAAAGTCATCATTTGTGCACAACTTTTGTGTTGTGCCAGCTTTTGTTGAGAGATTGAGTCTTCTGTTGAAGATTCTGTATCATCTACCATTCACCCCTCTTATGATAGCTGATCCCATATCCTTCGATCCTGCACTTGATCTTGTGATAGGTCTATGTATAGCAATGGAAGGAATGTATGTATCGCTGTAGTGATGTCTTCATCTTCCTAAAATCTCAAACCCTCGCCTTTGGACCGCCAGAACATGGTGCACTACAGGGATACGACTGACTTACGATGGCTAGAGCCGTCGTAATTAAGTCATAAACCGTCGTAAGTAGCTAACTTATGACGGTATTTCGTTACTTACAACTGTGATGAGCCGAGGTAATTATTTTGTTGTAAATAAGCTAACTTACGACGGCTACCGTCGTAAGTTAAGTAAATTACAACGGCATCGCACATCCGTCGTAAGTAACGGCCCAGGCCACGTGGTGGCCCAAGCCACATTACTTACGACGGTTTGCTCAGTGCCGTCGTAAGTAACTGAGGCTAACTTATGACAGTTCTGGTCACCGTCGTAAGTAGCAGAGGCTAACTTACGACGACTTCTGGGAAGTGGCCGTCGTAAGTTATGTTTATAATTTTTTTGAAAAACAAAAACTGACTAACCTGGCTCGATGGCCAGCTCACAGAACAGACAATAGAGACAATATATACTCATAGCAGCAGTAAACAATCTTAAACAGAGGCATACACATCAAACACAACACAAAACACAAAAGGGCTACACACTATCCCCTCGACTACCTCCGGAGCTGAAGAAACCGTCTCTATGCGTCCCTCCCGGAACCGGTACTATGGCGATGGAGTCGAAGCCTCCATCACCGAACCCTGCAAAGCACATGAGTAGTTAGACAAATTTTGGATTCAGATATCCATCTCATTCTCTTTTTTCTCACTCTCTTCGTCTCTCTCTACTTTTCATCTTCTCTCTCACTCTGTTCCTCTATCTCTGTACCATCCATCCCCTTTTTCTGTCACTCTCACCCTCTCTCTCGCACTCTCTCTCTCCCTCTGTTGTAGCACTCCATCTCTCCATCTTACTCTCACCTTCTCTCGCACTCCCTCTCTCTCCCTTCTGTACCACTCTATCTCTCTCTATATCTCCCTTTCTCCCTATGTTAAATGAATAATATAATATTAAAGGGTTTATTACCTGTACCGGAGGCACCTGTGCTGCGGGCTCCTGTGATGGGGTCGCCTGTGGCGGCTTCCACGTAGGAATCACAATCTGCTCGTCATTCTATCGAGCTAAGGCCTATAAATGCAAAATATTAGAACATACATATTACTTAAATATAATGAAAGTAAACTACAGTAATTTAAATTACTTACCTCCATCGCTGCCTGTATCTGGGCCATGTAGTTAGCTTGATTCATCATATTATCACCATCATTATTAACAACTTCGACAGACCTTGATTCACCATATTTTAATCATTTTTTCTCTTTTGCATGCTCTTTCCAGAAAAGCATGCAATTGTCTGGACACACATCAATCTTCTCATATTTCATACCGAGACCAGAAAGCAATTTCTTTGCCTGATACATATTTTTAGGTACTTTATGAGGCTGTGCCGAAAGCGGAAAATCCATCCCATTAACGGAATATATGTGACACAGCTACCTTGTTCAAGGAGATACCATTTTCGAGGACAGCAAACCATAAGGAAGGATATCGCCGATCAATTTGATGAGGTCGTTGTAGCAGTTATTAGAAAAGAAGTATTTAGACTTAATTATCACAAGTCTAGTCATGAAAGTGAGGAGGGTCACTTTAGTGTGTTCATGCAACGACTCTTCTGAAGCTTTGAGAAGTTTGAAGAACGCTTCAACCTCCATTGTAGGAGGATACTCCGTAAACTCTGGTTGTATAGCTTCAAGCATATCATCCATCCTATCAACCCCGTGTTATCATCATTTTCCTCTTCCACATCTTATACAGTTTGAGAACTTGTCTCGTCGTGGAAGGTCCAAACCTCATAATGTGGCATATAACCGTTTCGACACAAGTGTATCGAGACCGTCATTTTGTCCTAAAACTTGGTATTCCGGCATTTCGTACATGGGCACCGCACCTTACCGATCATTGACAATGAAAAAGCTCAATCTACAAAAGCATCTGTCTTGGCGAACCACTCATCCGAGTGACCACCAGAACTGTTCTTCCAACCAGTATACATCCAACTACGGTCCTCACCCATGTTTGAATCTGTAGTTTAATGTCAAGGAAATTATACTTACTTTATAATTTATTTATGTCACGACTCTATATCTATTGAAAAGGATAGTTTCTAAACCCACCCAAGAGTGACCGAGAGGAATGTGCTTATGACAAGAGACGGGGTCTAGATTCAGACGAAATTTCGGCAGCATAACCCCGCTGTTCTCCAACTGCACGCCCGAAAATGGTGCAACAGAGAACATTAAGGTTATGCTGTCGAAACTACGTCCAAATCCAGACCCCGCGTCTCATCATAAGCACGCCCTCTCGGTCACTCCCAGGCTGTCCAAAAAGGGACAATTCTGAACCTACACGCCTCACATGCATAAAACATATGAGACGGGTCGGTTCAAAACGGGTGACGCATATTGTATAGGTTTACATTAATCTTTCATTTTTGAGTCATTTAAAAGAGAGAGAGAGGAAAGAACGAGAGAGAGAAGAAAAGAATGGGATAGAGAAGGAAAGAACGAGAGAGAGAGAGACAGAGAAGTGGGTCAACCGTCCTATGTTATGCCGCCTCAAGAGGCGGCGCGGCGGCGTCGCGGTGGTGGCGCGACAGCAGGGCGGGGCGGCGGGGAGGTGTGGCGGCAGGGCGAGGCGGCCTAGGTTGTTTACCCCTGCTTGTGTAGACGCATATGTTACCACTAAATGGGTCGTGTCGGGCACTAAATAGGCTGTGTCGGGCCAAACCGGTCCAAAGCCCATTTATGTACATATAGTACTTAAACACTCAAACATTCAAAATAATAATTAAACAATAATCAATTAAACTATTAACTCATATGCATTAATCATCTAAGCAATTAACAATTCATCTAAACAAGCATAATTACCATAGTTAACAATCTTATCAATTCTAAGCAGTTAAAAAAATTACACCTAGCTAGCAATTCAAATAAACCTAGGCAATAATTAAACCTCAGCATATCAATTCATCTAAATGTAAACAATTAGCCACTAAACAATCAAACCCAAATAAGCATAATATAAACAATTAGCCACTAAATAATTGGTAATTAAAAAAACAGAGCTTCCTCGGTTGCCTCCATGGCCGGTAATGGAGGCCGGTGTGGGAGGCGCCGGCGGCCGGCCATGGGGGTCACCAGCCGAGGGGAGGAGGGAGACGGGCGGCTTACCTAACGGTGGAGGCGGCGCGGCGAGCGGCACACTCCGAGGCGGCGGCGCACGCTGTGGAGGCGAACCGGCACGGTGCGGCGGCGCGCTGCGCGACGGGCGGCAGGGTCGGGCGGTGCGGCGACATGGGAGCACGGTGGGGCGGCGCGGCGGGGCGCGGGGCAGCACTGCGGCAAGGGCGGCAGGGCAGCGCTGTGGCAGGGGCGGCGGCTGCGGCAGGGCGGGGCGCGGGACGGCAGTGCGCAGCAGGGCAGGGCATGGCGGCGGAGGCGGCTCGGCGAGGGCGAGGCGGAGTGGTGGCGGCCGTAGTCGGTGGGTCGCGTGCGTGAGTGGGCCGCACGCGCGTCCCGCGAGATGTAGGGTTATGTTCTTTATTTAGGATAACTTATTAACTTACGACGGTTTAGGTTTTAGCTGTCGTAAATAGTGATTAAATTCCGTTGGTTTACTTACTTACGACGGTCAAGGTTCAGACCGTCGTAAGTTATACATTAAATTCCGTCGGTCTTATTATGAACGACGGCTGAGAGCCAACGACCGTCGTAAGTTAGCAAACTTACGACGGCTACCACGGGTCATCGTAAGTACGTTAATTTACGACGGCTGACCCACGTAAATAAATGCATCCATCGTAAAATGTTGTTTTTCCTGTTGTGGTGGCAATGACAAATCAAATGTCAAGATGTTGCAACGTGATGGTTGGTTGCCCATTCGCAGCCTATCTTAGTTCCTAGTACTGTCAGTCAGTAAGTGTTGCGTGAAGTTATGCTTATTATTTGTATCGGCTGGTCACAAAATATCTCGATTAGATGTTCTGTGTCCTAGCTAGGACTGTAACTCTAGAACATGAAATGGTTATTGATCTTTTTCTGGTGTATTGAAATAGTTAATATATTGGAGAGATTCAGAACATGTATGCACAAAATGGGAAGGAAATTCCAGTTTAATTATCACGTATGCACAAAATGCTGAGAGATTCAGAACATGTATGTGCAAAGGATTATCATGAACCATGGTGGAAAGCTTTTGGACCACTATTCTAAGAGCAGGTATGCACAAATGGGTTGATTCAGAACATGTATGTGCAAAGAATTATCATGAACCATCATGCAAAAACATGTATTCTTACTGTTGCTAGCTTTTTACTTGTTGAATCTTGTTGCAGTTGTATACTACCTCCGTTCTGAAATAAATGACGTTTAGGAAAAAATTAGTTCAAATTAGCTGTCCTAATCGTCATTTATTTCAGAACCTATGGAGTAGATTTTTACTCTTATCCTGATGTAATATGTATAGCTGCTGTAACGCAAGAATAAAAATGTAAGTGATGCATAATGTCCTGTTTATGGCTGTATAGCTGCTGCGCTGCTTTAAGCTGTATAGCTTTTTATTCTACCTCGCTCTATCTCAGTTTTTACTTTTAATTCTTACTGTTGCTAGTGTTTTACTTGTTGAATCTTGCTGAAAGTTTTATAGCTTTTTATTCTTATCATGACGTAAGGCGTATAGCTGCTGTAATGCAAGAATAAAAATGAATGTCGATGCATATGTTCTGTTTATGGCTGTATAGCTGTTGCGCTGCTTTAAGCCGTATAGCTTTTTATTCTACCTTGCTGACTATTTCTTAGTTTTGTTTATTTGTTTCATTTACTTTTGTGGATCTGCATAAATCAAACAATGGACTAACGTTTAATTATTAATGTTGCTACTAGCTAGGATTCAAGTTATGATTTCTGGACATTTGTGAGTAGAAATTATGATTTTGTTTAAATTGTTAACCTATTTCTGATTATTGAATGAATATGAAATTCTGTTTGAGCGTCGGACTGCTGAGATTGTTATGAGAATGACTTTATGATTGAATGAGTCTGTAAGCAAGGTTTTTTTCGAAAAATACAGTAAGAGAAGATCCTAGTGTGTGGTAATATATATATATATATACACACACACATACATACATGAATATTGTTGACACCTATAGATCTTGTGATTAGTATTCTAACAAAATTTACTTCGTATTTTTGGAGCAGTATGTTTGCTATGGATTTTACATTATGCATGTTAAATCTGATGCACAGAAACGAATTTTCACAGGACAAATCACAAGAACAGCAGCATCTTCAACCCTTGTTCAGCAAGAACAGCTATGAGAAAGGAGAAAATAGTGGGAAAAACAGGGGAAAATGAAGGGAGGGGATCGCCTTTGCTAGAGAAAGTTTAACCTAACTAAGATTTGCGAGAAAAGCTTAGATTGGGGCAGCAATGGTGAGCTGCAGGTGCTTCTTTGTGGAGAATAGAGGGGAGGAGAGAACTCAAGTGAGGGAAAAGGATGAGAAGTGTGTTCTGAAGACACAAGGGAGAGAGTTTTATTAAGGGCAGCTCAACAGGCAGCCCCTCTCACGACCACCATGCCAAGCTTCTGTATTTCAAATTTCCAAATTGAAACTACAAATCTGGCAACATAGGTGGTTTTGAAACTTTGCTGAATTTTTACCTGCTGTAAACTTCTCAGTAAAATCTTGGGAAAATCATCAAAATTTATCTTTCATCATGCAGAATATAAAAATATTTTTGTTTGGTTACACTTTAGGGGAAATGATTTGGATTTTTTCCACAAGGATTAATCGGAGCAATATTTTACATATGAACATGAATTGAAGTCAATACAATTGTTGATTGCAAAATTTGTTATCGGCACTCATTTATTCTTAGATTGAGCTACTAATGATTAACAAATTGGGGTGTGACAACTACCATCATCACTATATTTCTTTATTCTGCAACTTGTGATATTCAGAGATATCATGATTATTTCTCTTGCAATATCGGTAAAATTTTTCGTTACGTTTAGATTCAGTGGGGTGCCTTTGAACACATGAATTTTTATTTGGTTTCTACCCTAGACAAATAAGCCTTCTCTATCAAGACTGGCTGCGGAATCAATAGACACTATATGTTCATCTTTTTTTAGCATACAAAGCATCATAAACCTCATGAACAGTTAGAGTATCATGACTGTATAATATAGTATCTCTAAAATTTTAGTAAGACGAGAGCAACTAACACAAGAGCATAAGAGCTAAATTTGCAAGTTTGATTTGACAGATCACCAACAGCAGGGAGAGGCATGCAGCCCCTGGCCCTCATGGTTGGCAGCCGCAATGATTCGACTAGTGCAATGAGATCGCGATTTTCTTGCCCGGGGCAAAGCAGCAGACTACAGAGATCCAAAAAGATAGAGACGCAACGCGGCTGGAGAAAAACGCCCTTAGCGGCGGCTGCTACCACTTGTTAGTAAATAATACACAAAAAAGATTAAACATGAGACATAGATTTTACGTGAAAAACCCTTGCGAAAAAAACCACTACCACCGACCGGCAATCTTTACTATATGATGACAGTTACAGTAGAGGATTATAATGAGTTCTTTTTTCTTATATATTTCCTATACCGCATACAACATATATTTATAGGGTGGCTATAAAAAAATTCACAGAATAAATACAATCCATAACAACTCTATCTCTCACATCTCCTAGGTTTCTCTAGCCAGATTAGAATTCGGATGGATTCTAGGGATGGACTGCATGCAATTGGTCAGTCTGCTACAATCGGGTACAGGTCATCCATCAGCCATAGGATGTTTATGCAGTAGCGAAACTAGATAAAAATTGAAGGTGGTGCGCAACATAAAAATACACCTAATTTCCTAGCATAACTAAATTTTAGTTTGTTAAATAGAGATGCTTACTGCTAATTGCTTTTCCTACCGTGGTGTGGCCTGTGCACCAGAATGTCTCAACGTGGCTTAGCCACTGGGTTTATGGCATGAAACCCTAGAGTTTAGCAAGGTTTTTAATAGTTACCAGCTTTGTGATGTAAGAAGAGAGGAAAACTCTGCAGCGCATTGCTGTGCGAGGATGTCATCTAAATCTTCTCCTGTACGAACCTGGGTTAACTGCAGTCCGGACAGGCTGAGTGAGGCGGTAACCAGTGATTGCAACCCTACGATAAATGAATAAAGCTCTCGTAATTGCCCTAAACAAATATGTGTTTCAGGACACAATTCCATTAAAGAGAAGTTATAGTTTGTAATTTAGCTGAAGTTATAGTCTAGAGAACATGCACCATATTCGCACCGTGCTTGAAATGCAGTGTTATGGGCCATATTTGCTAGCTGTAAAGCTTTGGAAAAATATTTGCTAGCTGTAGGCAGCGTCCCCCACATGTGTTTTTTCGTTGATCTCAGAACATGGTTAATATCTTATCAAGATGTATATAGCGACTAAATGAGCGAATTGGCAGATTCTGAGGTATTTTTTTCTCAGAAAGGCACTACTACAAAAACGCGCCTCGTTTTTCATACCCAGACCGTCCGTAAAAAATGTGCCTTTGATGTCAAATGAACTAATAGCCGCCTGTGATGAATAAATATCACATACGGCTCGCAACGGCAAACCGCCTGTGTAAACACATCAATTTTCACAGGCGGACCGTGGAGTAGGAGCTGTCTGCAATATGGGTCA
Source organism: Neostapfia colusana (assembly GCA_030760725.1). Classification (NCBI taxonomy): domain Eukaryota; kingdom Viridiplantae; phylum Streptophyta; class Magnoliopsida; order Poales; family Poaceae; genus Neostapfia; species Neostapfia colusana. Next base: position 7,089,375 of record JASWHV010000006.1, read on the forward strand.
TTAATACAAGCGGCTGAAACGATCAGGAGTAGGAGCCGCCTACAATATTGGCCATTAATACCAAGAGGAACACGCCTTAGAATTCAATCCGAAGCCGCATTAATACGAATTCAATTCGAAACCGCATTAATACAGGCGGCTGAAATGATAGGGAGTAGTGGGCCGCCTGCAATCCTGGCCACTAATACCGAGGGTATCGGAACGCGTCTTTGACACCAATTCGAAGCCACCAAACATCGCGGCCCGATATACATCAACCACATTTAGCATCAAACAAAAATACAACAAACAATTCGACAATAGATAACAAACATTCATCATCAAACACACATTCATTAAAAATTAATTTTTTACAAAAAATAAAAGAAAACAACAGACGATCACCTAGTCCTCCGGTGACGGAGAAACCCCACACTTGTCGACGATCGCCTCTGCAAACTTCCTGCTGCCTTCCACCCCAAGCACCTCATCGACCGTCTCCCGCATCGCGTCAAGCCGACCGGCCACTGCGCTTAAGCCGAAGAGGTAGTGGGCTATGGTGCCCATTTCAGTACATTCTGGAAGGCGACCAAGATCCAGAAGAACCATGATGGCTAGTCGTAGGTAAAGAATCGCCAGCGATAATAGAGTAACACAAGCGGATACTCTTTACGTTACAAACCACCTGTGATAATAGAGTTACACAGGCGGCTAGTCGTAGATAAAAAACCGCCTGCGATAATAGAGTTACACAGGCGGATAATCTTACATTTACAAACTGCCTGTGATAAAGATTCTTCACAGACGGCTAGTCGTAAGTAAAGAACCGCCTGCAATAATAGAGTTACACAGGCGGATAGTCTTACGTTACAAACCGTCTGTGATAAAGATTCTTCACAGGCGGCCAGTCATAGATAAAGAACCGTCTACGATAATAGGGTTACACAGGCGGATAATTTTACTTACAAACCGCCTGTGATAATGATTCTTCACAGGCGGCTAGTCGTAGGTTTTGAACCGCCTTCGATAATGGAGTTATCACAGGCGGATACTCTTACGTTACAAACCGCCTGTGATAAAGAGTCTTCACAGGCGGCTAGTCGTAGGTATAGAACCGCCTGTGATAGCCTTTTTCACAGGCGGTTTAAGTTTCCGCCTGTGAAAATTTTTGATTATCACAGGCTCTTCGTTTCTGGCCGTTTTGAAAAATGCATGTGATAATACGTTTACAGCCGTCTGAGATGAAGCTCGTTGTAGTAGTGAGGGGGGAGTGCACTGCTAGCTGAGAAAACACCCTTATTAATTTTGAAGTTATCAAATTTGTTTATATGTCCATTTCACGAATGCAGTCACTGACCTGTAGTCGCAACTATCAAGTGAATCATGAAGGCTTCTGATTTTTTATTCATAGGGATTCATTAAGTCACCACCTTTCTCTAAACGGAGATACATATATACTCACAGATAATTAAATTGATAGGATTCATATACGCAAATGGATCTTTACCAAGAGGATTGCACACATGTTACATGACAAACAGAAAAGCTTACATGTATAACGCAAATATAAACATGAACAGACAGACACTGCACAAATTTAAACTGCCAACCCAAAAACTTGCTAAATGGAAGCACAAAACCAACAGAAGTGATGCTATCAAAACTCTGAGTACCTTCTAATTCTTTCCCTGTATGAAGATGCCCGTTGCACATCTGGTCTGAGACAACTGACAAGGCGAGGTATCGCCTCATTAGCTCCCATGCAATTCAACTTTATTGATGACGATTTCCCAGAGCCGATAGATCTGAAATAAGAGCATCCCAGCTGGACTGAGGAGCGCAAGCAATGCATGTCAGGCCTCCGATGTAAAGACAATAAAAACAATAACCAAGCCTTTATCCAAAGCATGTTGGGGTCGGCTAGACATGAAATCCTATATATATATATATATATATATATATATATATATATATATATATTTCAATGAACTTAAAGAGAGGATGAGATATAAGAGTAACAATGAAAAAAGAAAAGAAAAAAAACACTAAGATTCTGGCACATGAATGTAATAGCCCTAACTTTTGTAAAGTTTGATTTTAACTTATGAAACAAAGTTAAGTCGTTAAAAGGTTATAGTTGTGTCACATGAAATGAGGAACACAAATATGGACATGTGAGGGAGTTAAAAAATTCTCTAGCCCATGCTCAACACATGTTAACCTAGGGGAAAGAATTACACTCCCAAAAACTCTAACTCATGTGCACCCTTTTCTATAAGGAGAGTGGAGGAAATTTAAACACCATTTTGAATCTTTTGAAAGGATTCATATTTAGATTGTCCAAAGGCCTATATGTGAGATCATAGATGAATTTCTCATGTATTCAAGATCCTAAGTTTTAAATTTAGAGAACTTTAGGTTTCATATACTATTAATTCCGAGGATTAAAGAGGGCACGTTCAAATTCAAAGTTGAATTTGAATTTTGAACCAAACAAACTCAATTTCAAAATCTGATTTCAGATTTGAGTTTCTCGTAATTCTTTTGACCTATCCTCCAAGTTTGATCAAATTTGGAGCTCATTTGCTATTTTAAATCGAATTGAGGGATAAGAAGCAAAATTGTGGCTGTGGACCCTACCGGTCAGTCTCACAAAATTGCAACCGACTGCAGCGACTGTTGACAGCGCGCCACAGCTCAGTGCCCTCCCCCCCCCTGGCGCCACCTCCTGCTGGGTTGATCTCTTGATCGTCCTGATCTTCCCCACAGCGAGTACAACAGAGCTACTTCGCTTCTTCCCCGTTCTGCCTGCTCCCGTGTGCTTCTCTCCCAAGCAGAACAGAAACTGTCGCTCTGCTCTTCTTCCCATCACGCAGCCACCACCGGAGCTCAGTTGCTCGAGCTCCCCACAGCAAAAACCTTCGCCCATGAGTGCTCTAGCCAGCTAGCACCTTTCCTCCGTTTATCCGAGCTCACTTGTGCCTAGAAGCAGCAAAGTTTCCACTGCTCCGGAGTTGAAACTGAAGAAACTGGAACTGATTACCGTGGTCAGCCCAAACCAGGAGTGATCACGCCCAAGCAAGCCACCCCATCAGTGCACCTACAAGTCTAGTTGCTCACCTATGAAGCTCAGCCCTAGCCATTGATCACAGAGGCAGAATTTCAAGTTTTTCTCCGGGCCGCAGAAACTGACCTTGAGGTAAGGAATTGTAAAATTCGTCCTCAAATCGTGTTTGTTGGGTTTCAAACTTCACACACAGGATTTTAACTGCCTATCACACCTCCTCCATCTATTTTAGACCAAGAAATTGAGTGTAGAGCGAGGAATCCGAGTTCTTTTTGAGGGTATAGCGCTGGACCATATCGAGCGCACGGTGCCGATAGGTTTGGAGCTCTCCCCGGCTTGTTTAGACCTCATGTCGGTCTTCTACATGATCCTCTGATGCTTTAGAGCCCAAGAACCGACCATTTGTTAGAGAATTCACCGTGCACGACCTCGCCGGAGCCCTAGGGTTTTCTGTTGCTGGTGCGCCCTGTTTTCCGGCGAGTTTCAGCCGCCGGAGATCTCACCAACGTGTTCAGCGTGGGGGATAATGGGGGGGGGGGGGCAGCAGGGGGTCCGGAGGTGGTTGGGAAGTGCCTTTCCAATGACCTCGCTGGAGAGAGCCACCACTGCTCTTTTTGGTGCGAGGCTGGGGGGTAGGGGATGACTAGTGGGACCCACTGTCAGCATTTAAACATTTTCCAGATTTTCCCAATTCAGTTCAAACTTTGAAGAGCCATAACTTTGTGTAGGAGTGTCCAAAAATTGTGAAACAAATTTTGTTGGATTCCTCTCAAAGAGTAATATCCAGGGGTGCATCCCAATATTTATAAAAATCTCTGGATTTGGCTCATTAATTCATTTAAGGAAAATCTTGTCGGAATTTTTACAGGAGTTATGTTTATTAGAAAATTCCCAAATTTGGACAGGACATTCTTCCAAAAACTCTTAAACTCCAGTAAAGATTTCAGAGGCATTGGACCTCATTTGTTTAGTCAAATGATGTGTTCATTCCTTATGTCTCTGAAAAATGGGAAAAATGAACAGAGACATTTTCAGCTTTTCCCCAATCTTAGTAAAATTCATAGATCCATGTAGGAAACTCCACAAATGGTAAAACCAATTCCTATGGTCTCAGGACATTTTTTACTTCACAAAAAGTCTACTTTGCAGCATAGGAAAGCTTAATATCTATGGGGTAATGGCAGGTTAGTGAAAACCACATAAGGATTTGTTGTGCTGACATGAAGCCATTTCATGATCTCAATTTTTGCACACTGCCTAAATACCTACCATAGAAGCTGTGGTTAAATTTTCAGCTTCATTGTACCTCTGGAACTTGAGCTACCATCTTTTAGGTTTAAGTGTTCATATAATGGACTTAATCACATGGTGATTATTAGTATCCCTTTTCACCTAGCTTTCATCATCTCTAAGGTTTAGATCCAACAACAGAAACCTTGCTGTTGTTTATAACTTTTAGGTGTGAGTTAACTGTTACAACAGTTTTGAATAATTTTCTAAATTGCTTTTGAATACATGTGCATAAATCATCTTAATAGCACGTGACGTCGACGTTCGACGTGGACTCGACTCTGCAGCGAGGATATCCATCTCGAGACGAGTTTGGCGGATCCTCCGGAGGAAGACTAACTCATAGCTTCTAACAAAACCGTTGAGCAAGGCAAGCCCCGGTTTGCATATCGTTACCGTTTTAAATTTTGCTTTACTTCACCTCATGTTTATTAGACTTGATATTGTGCATTATGTCTAGGATGATTGAAACCCACTTGCATGACTATTACATCCATGAGTAGAAGGTTTAGTGTAGGATTTGCCTTGTCGTAGATGCTAGGCTAATGTTGTAGCTAGCTCGGTAGAAGTCGAGTAGTAAAAAGCTACTCGCGAGAAAGTTCGAGTAATGGAGTTACTCGTGAGATGTTAATGATAAGAGCACCCTCATGAAAATGAGATGGGGACGGGGATGTTCCTGTAGGATGGAGCGCTCAAGGCTGGTCTTGACCTGCGATGGGTGTGACAATGCTTGAGACCACATTTGGACTGGACCGGGATGGTAAGGCAAATGTGGAGGTTGGTTGTAGCCCTGTCCGTGTCAGTTAAGGACTGGATGTATGCGGCCCTGCTGGACAAGATTGAGCTGTATCGGATATATAGTGGGGTATGGGACCCATGAAACCGATGTAACTCGATGGACCGTGATATAGAAACTCATCCTTCACGTGGGAATGGCGTTGAGAAGACGGGAGGTGTAAATCCTTTAGCGGGCAACTTCGACGTGTCTGCGTAGAGGACCATCCTGCTCGGCGTGAAGCGTTTTTCTATGTCGGTGTGTCGTGTGAAAGGTTGCTGCATACAACGTAAGAAAAATCTCTTGAGAGAGTCTTTCAAGGTGGGTGTATGTGTCGTGTATTCTGGTTGTTATTGATTCGAATCACCGTCGCTCACGGAAGAGGATTGAACATACTTGCCCACTGCGCCGTGACGTAGTAAGAAGAGGAACTATGTCTCTTAACTTGCTGTTTGTGGATTAATCACTGTATTGGAACCTTGACTGAAGTAGATATATAGCCAACTAAATTTCATTTCCACCTTAGGCTAGCAACATCGGGATAAGCGTTTCTTGTTTGATTGTGGACTTCCGATGTTGTGAGGCGTGAGGACCACTAAAATGAAGGCTATTAGAATTTGAATATAAGGATCAAGTTTAGTCAAGCTGCATTTTGCAAATTCCTGTTCCTACTATCTTACTACCGCTACATTTAGAGTTACATGTTTAGGAGTGACGGTTAAGTCTTGCTGAGCCTTAGTGCTCATGGTTGCTTCTGAGTTGTTTTTGCAGGTAGCAGGATGCCTTCTATGAAGAGGGTTGTTCGGTGAGACAATGAACCTCACGGTTCGTTATACTCATTGGAAACCTAGCCGCTCCCTTTCTTTGGTGAAGCTAGTAGGAAGCGTTCACGGGCTGAACGACTTCTCTTCGGCGTAGTTAGGGTCGAGAGTGATTAGATTGTCCAGCTAGTTTTTAATTTCCGCTGCGTGTGTACTTATGTTGTAAAAGATCTTATGTTGAGTAACAAAATGGTTTCATTATGTTCTTACATCTCTTTTCGTGCTTGCTGTTGGGTGCCGCATCGCACGGCACCACCCACTGCAATCACTGGGCCTCACAATGAATTGCTACTTTCCATGCAGTTCTATCATGAGCTAAGTCTCTGGATACATTCCAATCTTTCAAATCTCCTTTTACCGCCTCCTCCTAGGTCAACCTTGGTCGTCCTCTACCCCAACTAATATTTTCTCTACTCTTAAAATCTCACTGTTAACCGGTGCTTCTGGAGGTCTCCGCTTGATATGTCCAAACCACCTTAGTCGATGTTGGACTAACTTCTCTTCGATTGGTGCCACCCCTACCCTATCATGAATCGCCTCATTCCTTATTCGGTCTCTTCTCGTGTGCCCGCACATCCACCGTAGCATGCGCATCTCTGCGACATTCATTTGTTGGACATGTTGCCGTTTAGTTGGCCAACATTCCGCCCCATATAGCATCGCGGGTCTGATCACCGTCCTATAGAACTCCCCTTTTAGCTTTTGTGGGACCCTCCTATCGCATAGGATTCCAGAGGCTTGTCGCCATTTCATCCACCCTACCTTGATCCTGTGGCAAACATCGTCATCAATAGCGCCATTGCTTTGTAACATTGATCCTAGGTATCGGAAAGAGTCCCTTCAAGGTACTATAAGTTGTCCTTGTAGACTAACATTTCCCTCTTCACGACCAACACCACTAAAGTCACACCTCATATACTCGGTCTCGGTGCTACTAAGTCTAAATCCCTTGGACTCCAAGGTTTGTCTCCAGAACTCTAAGTTCTTATAAAACCCATCCCTAGTTTAGTCTACCAGCACTACATCATCGGTAAAGAGCATGCACCAAGGGATAACCCCTTGTATATCCTTCGACACCTCATCCATCACAAAGGAAAATATGTGTGGGCTCAAAGCTGATCCGTGATATAGTCCTACCGTGATAGGAAATGCATCAGTCTCACTATCACTTACACGCACACTTGTCCTAACACTATTGTACATATCCTTGATAAGGGTAATGTACTTTGTTGGCACTTTATATTTCTCTAGTGCCCACCACATGACTGACCTTGGTATCTTGTCGTACACCTTCTCCATGTCAATGAACACCATATGTGAGACGGGCGCGGTACCGACTGAGACAGGGCTCAGCTCTGATACCCCGCTGACGCGACCCGCTCGACCGAGACAGGCCACTCACCCGGGAATCGCATTGGGTGGTGCCGTGTTGTGCGGCACCCAACAGCACACATATGAGGAACAATGTATTACATAAAACAATAGCAGAAGCTTACAAGTTTTTCTTTGTAAATAGTTTACATCAAGTAACTACAGCGGAAGTCTATATCAACTCACGTCGAATAACTAAGAGCACTCGAGATGAAGTCCAGCCCGCGGACTCCTCTCGCTAGCAACACGAAGAAAACAGCAGCGGCTGGGTTCTCCCTGTGTCAAACGACTCGGAAGTCTCCGAGTCTCACCGGACAACCTTCTTTTCAGCATCGATGTTAACCTGCAAAACCACTCATATAGCAAGCGTGAGCACATAGGCTCAGCAAGTCTGACCCGTCTCTACTAAACAAGAAACTCTACATGTACGACGGTTGCAATTAGGTTGGCTAGATTTGCATAAAGGACTCGCCTAAAGTCGATCCTTAACTTTCAGATTTTAAGCCTCATTGTGCAAACCTTGAGCCGAAAAGCATCGCAACTCCACAATCAAACAAGAAACGCTTTGTTGCGATGCTCCTTGCACAAAGTGAAAGTAAACTTTAATGAGTCTATCTCTAATTCAATCATGGTTGCAATACAAGTTATAGTACAACCTTATCAAGTTCAAAGATAAACAATTCTAGTTGTTACTACGTCAAGACGTAGTGGGCAAGTATGCTCATATAACCGCGAGTGACGGTGATTCGAATCAGTACACGCCCGGACTACACGACACGTACACCCGTACTCTGAGTTGCCGGCAGCAACCTCAACTGACGTTGCACGCGGCCACCTTTCCCAAGATCTTCCACATTGGACGCAGTCCAACTGCCCCGAGTACGCAAGCTCCCTCAAGGTACATACCCGCTGTGGTATGTTCTTGAGCGAGGTACCTCCTGCTACCCTGACGCCGAAAGCCTAAGGCAGTTGGAAAAGTTCCACTATGGATCTCTCAAGGTACATCGGTTTCCTGGGTCCCATATAGCCAGTATGCGCCCGGTACACAACTCAAACTTGTCCAACAGGGCCAAGCACGGACGGGCCTTAACCGACACAGGCAGGGCTATGCACGCACGGCCTGCAACCTGCTGCATCTAAACCTCCCTGCCCGATCTCCATTTCTTATGTGTGAACTCTCCTCATCTTCTCTAAATTGGACCCGTTCCAAGTACACCAGCCCTAAACTCGCGAGTAGATTCCAACTACTCGTCTTCTACCGGACCTTTCCTACTAACATTAGCGTAGCCAAATTCCCTCGAGGAGTTGCTATTCTACCCTTTCTCTCTTAGGTGTTTCTGGTCATGCAAGTGGGGTTTTCAATATCATCTAGACGTAATGCAATCAACGATGCAAAGCTATGATCTCTACAAATGAAAGTGCTTTATAAAACGGTTCAAATGCAAACCGGGGCTTGCCTGTTTTGCAGGTGACTAAGGTTACAGTCAGTTAGTGACGATCACTTGGAGCTTGATCACTTGTTTTCCTCCTTCCTTGATCTTCACTTCAAGTCCTTCTCACCTTCTTCACGTATATGCTACACGATATGATTATGCATATGTATTTAATTGAAAAGCTTTTGCTAATAAGATCTAATGACATTTTTAAAACTGGAACTCTGTTTAAGAATTTAAAATGACACTGGTGCTAGTGGTTTGGGTTGGGTTTAAACACTATGATCAAGTGTTGAGTGCCTTTCCCACCTAAGTGTTGATCACCTTAATAGCTTACCTAAGACAGTGGTGATCCAGAGCTCCAATGGAGCTGGAAATTTTAATGTGAGTTCCTTGTCACAAGAAAGTCCCCTGGACCAAAATTTAGCACTTTTCATGGAGTGGTGTATTCAGAATAATTCTCTAAGGGTTTAGTCAAAGATGAATTAATTCTGAGGTAACATCCATGTTCATGTCAAACTCAGTGAACCACAATTTCAATTATAGTTTATAGAGTTTGCATGAATTTTCCTAGGATTTTTGAAGCTAAGAATTGCCCAGAACTGAATTTACAAGTTTTGAAAATTCTCTGAAAATGTTTCTGTATTCATTTGAACACAGTAACTTACAATCTGAATTCTCCTGATCAAATCAACTCCAAATGAGCTGAAACTTTTACAGGAGTCTAAGAACAGCCTAAAGAATGTTCTAGCAAAATTTGGGGGTTTTGGATGAATCAAACTCCCTCTAAAATTCTTTTGCTGAAAAGCTTTAAAGCATTTTCCAGAATTAAATAAAGACTTCCATACAAATTGTGTTGCATATTTGGATAGAGTTTGTCAATCTGAATCTAACCCAATTTGAATCACTAAATTTGGAGGTTCCTAGCAAAAGTTATGCTCTTCTAAAGTTTGGGGAAAAATCTGAGATTTGAATAAATCCGAGAAATGTTTAAACCTGACTGTGGGACCAGGGACACGTGTCTGCTGCCTGGAGCGTGCCGCACGGGGTCACAGGGTTGTTTCCCGCGCTGTCACAGTTGATCCCACGCCACAGCGTATCCAGCCCACTGTTGCCGTGCGACTGACAGGCGGGCCTGGCGAGGTCTTCTTCCACCTCCCGCTCCCGCGCGATCCCGCCGCCGGGCTCGCCGGAGTAGCTCCTGGATCGGTCGTCCGGCCACCCCTGCCGCTGAAACTCGCCGCCAGCCCCTAAACTAGCCCGCGACGGCGCACCGGCTCGGATGAAGTCCGGCGACGTCGCCCTGTTAAGCTAGCCCGCCAAAAGCTTCCTAGAAAGGCTCTACAGCACCAGTGGAGGTTGGCCAAGCTCGGCATGGCCGCATAGGGGCTCGGGGACGGCTCTACCCTAGGGTTCACCGTTCACCCGCACCTTCCCGCCATAGCCGCCGTCGTAAAAAGTGAAATTGCACCGTGCACAGTGTGTTTCATGGGAGGCTTTGTGAAGAAGAAAGGTTGCTACACCAGTCTAGGTTCTATGTGCAAAATTTGCAGAGCTCTAAATGAATATCACTCGGGAATTTCATGGATTCATACCCGCGGGTCAGTTTTCACCGGCCGAAGAGGATCTTCGAAATTCGTTATCGAGAGGCCGAGACAGGCTCTGTGCTTCGGGTGGAAGCTGCACGGAGACCTTGCGCGTCCCCCGGTGGCCTCGTTTGGTCATGAAACCCGCTCTGTGGTGCTGCCCACGAGAGCACCCCGTCGCTGTTGGGTGACGGCCGCTGCGGAAACTGGTTGAACTCGGTGTGGAGAGCACGAACTCCTTCAGTGATGGTGCGAGGAGGTCGGGGAAGGTTCTGTTGTGTGATTTTGCTGCTCAGCTGAAGTCCTCACGCGGTGTATGTGCTGGCCGATCGGCCGAGAGCTCGGTGGCAGCGCTCGGTCGGTTTTTCTTGCGCGAGGAGGAAGAACAGGCCGAGGGTTCAGGGATGAGGGAGAAAGGGAGCACGGCAGCGTTTAAGGGCACCCAGGCTGCTCTCCAGCATGATAAAACCCAGCAGGAGCTGGCCGCCGGCTGGCCCTCGGTGTCGAGCGGAGGGAAGTCGGTCTCGGCCGTGGCTTCGCGTGGGAGGAGAGCAAATGAAGACTGAGGACTGAAGATCTTTTGCAATTTCAGTGCTCCCAATGACATGTGAGTCCCACATGTCAGTCCTCCTTATCTCTTCTAAAATATCTCCCCAATTTGAATATTGATGGGATTCAATTGTGGAAGTTTAAATCTGAGAGGCATTTGGATAATTGGGCATGTTTTATCCAAATTGAAATGTGCATTTGAATTCTTTGTCATTTAAAGTCCATTTTGCAAAATGGGTTGCAAACAATTTTAATAAATCATGAAACTTTGCACACCCCCTAATTTGGACCCAAGGAATTCAAATATGAAATCTGATTTTTATTTTGGCTACTGCAAATGAGATTTACAGCACAACAGTTTTGAATTCCATTGTGTTGTCCTCATTTGAATTTTTGTTTGAACAAATTGTTCCAAATGTGATTCTTGTTTTCTCACACATATGGAAACTTCCCATCTTGGTTTTTGACCCCTCTAGGGTTCCAAGTTCCCAAATGAACATTTGACTTGTGTGAAGAAAACCCTCATGTGTGTTATCACATGTGGGGAAAAGTTTTAAGAAGTCCCAAATTTCACTTATATGAAACAAAACTTTTGCAAACAAGAGTTTCTTTGTATTCACATTTTTGGGACCTTTACATTCCCCCCCCCCTTAAAAGGAATCTCGTCCCGAGATTCAAAAGAAGAACGGGGTGGGAGGTAATTACAAGGTTTATGACAAAAGCTACGGATAGTTCTTGTGGATGTAATCTTCGGATTCCCACATCGCCTCTTCTGGGGTATGATTACTCCACAGGACTTTGTAAAATTTCAAAGTCCGGTTCCGGGTGATCCGGGTCTTTTCGTTGATAATCTGAATAGGTTGCTCGACGTAGGTGAGATCCGGCTTCAACTCGTCGATGTCTTCGGTGCGGATGGCAGCTGTAAACTTGAGACACTTCCACAGCTTGGACACGTGAAATATGTCGTGAATACCGGCAAGGCTTGCCGGTAGTTCCAGCCGGTAGGCTACAGTTCCGCACTTCTCCGTGATAGTAAATGGACCGATGAATCGGGGAGCAAGTTTCCCCTTGACACCGAACCGATGAATCCCCTTCATCGGAGACACACGAAGATACACGTGCTCTCCGACTTCGAAATGCAGCGGTCGATGTCTCTGGTCCACGTAGCTCTTTTGACGAGATTGGGCAGCTTTGAGGTTCTCTTGTATTATCCGAACTTTCTCTTCGGCTTCATTGACAAGATCAACCCCGAATGTTACTCGTTCACCGGATTCGCACCAGTTCAATGGTGTACGGCACTTCCGGCCGTATAGAGCTTCATATGGTGCCATTTTGATGCTCGTCTGATATCCGTTGTTGTACGAGAACTCCGCCAACGGTAAGTGATCATCCCAACTCTTACTGTGGTGGATGGCACATGCCCTTAGCATATATTCCAGTATTTGATTCGCCCTCTCAGTTTGCCCATCGGTTTGAGGGTGATGTGCAGAGCTTCTAATCAACTTTGTCCCCAAGGAGGCGTGTAGCTGTTCCCAGAAACGGGCTACGAACAGCGATCCTCTATCTGACACAATGGTGCGGGGAACTCCATGTAAGCACAAGATCCGTCCTATGTACAGCTCCGCATACTGCTTTGTGTTGTACCTAGTGTGCACAGGGATGAAATGTGCTGATTTGGTTAATCGGTCCACAATTACCCAAATCGAATCATGGTTGTGGGAGGTCATCGGCAACCCGACGATGAAGTCCATACTCAAGTCTTCCCACTTCCATGCCGGTACTTGCAATGGCTGCAATAGGCCTTACTTCTTCATATGGTCGGCCTTGACTCTTCAACACGTATCACACTCTGAAACGTATTTTGCAACTTCACGTTTCATACGTGTCCACCAAAACTTCTTCCGGAGATCTTGGTACATTTTATTACTACCCGGATGAATGGAAAACTTGGACAAATGAGCTTCATCCAAAATTTTCTTCCGTAGTCCCATATCCAGGGGCACTACAATCCGGTCGTTGAACCACAAAGTACCTTCATCGTCCTTCCGGAAGCACTCCATTTCTCCGTTGCTTATCCTTCGCCGTATGTGGAACATACCCTTGTCTTTTCGTTGAGCTTCCATGATCTCCTCTCGGATAGTAGGAATGAGAGCGAGATTATAGAGAGCTCCATACGGGACGACACGGAGGCTTGGTTCGTCATCATCCATTTCAGTGATACTTAAGTGATGGATATGCGCCTTACGACTGAGCGCATCGGCGACCACATTCGCCTTTCCTGGATGATAATGAATCTCCAGTTCATAGTCTTTAATGAGCTCTAGCCATCTTCGTTGCCTCATGTTCAATTCTTTCTGAGTGAAGATGTACTTCAAGCTCTTGTGGTCGGTGTAGAGGTGTACAAGATTTCTGAGCAAGTAATGCCTCCACATCTTCAAAGCAAGGACCACGGCAGCTAACTCAAGATCATGAGTTGGATAATGCTGCTCGTGAGTTCTGAGTTGACGAGATCCATAAGCGACCACACGTCTTTCTTGCATCAGCACACAGCCAAGACCGATGCCAGATGCATCGCAATAAACGTCGAATGGCTTCGTTGTATCCGGCTGAGCAAGAACTGGGGCTGTTGTGAGATGCTTCACTAAGGTCTTGAAAGCTTGTTCACACGCAGCACCCCACACAAATCTGGTATTCTTCTTTAATAATTCCATCATCGGTTTAGCAATCTTGGAAAAACTCGGAATAAACCTCCGGTAGTAACCCGCTAAACCGAGGAAGCTTCGGATTTCATGTACTGACTTTGGTGACTCCCATTTCTGCACTTGGATAATCTTACTCGGATCTACAGCATGCCCTCCGCTGAAATGATGTGTCCGAGAAAAGGTACTTGATTAATCCAGAATTCACACTTGCTGAATTTTGCATAGAGCTGATGATCTCGCAATCTTTGTAGCACAATATGCAGATGTTCAGCATGTTCTTCCTCTGACTTGGAGTACACCAAGATATCGTCGATGAAGACAACGACGAATTTATCCAACTCCGGCATGAACACTGAATTCATCAGGTACATAAAGTGTGCCGGGGCGTTGGTCAAACCAAAAGACATAACGAGATACTCATACAGCCCGTATCTCGTTGAGAATGCCGTCTTCGGAATATCTTCTGCCTGGATTTTAATCTGATGATATCCGGACCGAAGATCCATCTTCGAAAATACCTTCGCACCCACTAATTGATCGAAGAGCATATCAATGCGAGGTAGTGGATACTTGTTCTTGATGGTAACAGCGTTCAAAGGACGATAATCAACACAAAGCCGTAGTGTTTCGTCCTTCTTCTTGACAAACAACGCTGAACAACCCCAAGGTGACGAACTTGGTCGTATAAAGCCCTTGCTCATTAGGTAATTCAGCTGTGTCTTCAATTCTGCCAGTTCATTGGGTGCCATCTTGTACGGCCTTCGCGATATCGGTGTTGTTCCCGGTATGAGTTCAATCTTGAACTCAACGTCTCGTTCGGGCGGCATGCCCGGTAAATCCTCAGGAAATACATCCGGATACTCACGTACCACCAGAATGTCCTCTATCTTAACAGCTTCCGTGTGGTTTACCGTTGCAATCTGTTGCCGTCTGGCGCCTAGAATTAATATATGAAGACCGTGCTGTGGGGAGTTGAGCTCAACGGTCCTGGAGCTGATGTTAAGAACCGCTCTGTGGTAATTCAACCACGACATCCCCAAAATGATGTCGATCTTCAGACCTTCAAGACTAATGAGGGTCGTAGGGTATATTTTACCCCCCAAACAAAGAGGTGCTCGGGAGATAACCTCGCTTGTGGTACTGCTGCCCCCGGGCGAAGATATGAGGTATTGCCTCTTTGTATAAACTGTTTGGAGCTGATGTTGAGCCACAAAGGATTGGCTAATGAAGTTGTGTGTGGCACCGGAATCAAAGAGAACTAAAACCGGTAGCTGATTCAGAGAAAACATCCCTGCTAAAGCGGCTTCTCCTTCCGGAACATCATCAATCACAGTATAGTGAATGTTGCCCCTTATCTGCCCTCTTATCTGCAGATTGAGGTACGGATCGTATTGTTGTAAATATGATGACCCGTAGCCTCGAATTCCCTCCGGACATTGCCTAGCATAATGGCCCATGCGCCCACAAGTCAAACACGGATGCCTCTCCGGTTCTTCGTTGACTTGCGGTGGACTGCTAGGTACATATGGCTGCAGCGATGGAGCACAAACCACCGTCTGATGCTGCGGCTGTGGAGGTGGTGCAAGTTGTAAAACTTGACCAGTAATCAATCTCTGAGGAGTTGATTGTACAGGTGGCCTCCATCTTTCACCGGATGGCGTTTGATATACCAAACGGTACTTCTGAGGCACATAACTTGTGCTAGCCTGCTCGATCTCACTCATCTTTCTCTTCTCGGCTTGCCACTCAAGTGTCGGCTTTTCTTAGATGAAAGCCGCATCAACCATGTCGGTGTAACTGCCGTTATTGTGTACGGCCAACTTATCCTGTAATATGGCACTCAGGCCATGGAAGAATAGGTCACACCGTGCCTCTTCTTTCGTCACATATTCAGGAGCATATTGGGCCAAAAGGTTAAACCTTCTGACATACTCGAGGACACTCATGTCCCCTTGCTTCAAGCCCAAAAATTCCTCCCGTTTTGCCTTGACAATACCTAGTGGTATGTAACGAGTACGAAAGGCTTCATAAAACTCACTCCATGGCACTTGATGGCCCTCCGGAATGGTGGCAAGATATTCACTCCACCAGTTTCCGGCAGCTCCATGGAGTTGCTGAGCGGCAAACTTAGTCTTCTGGTAGTCATCACACTTGAATACTCCAAATTTCGACTCCATGACACGAAGCCATTGATCTACTTCCACAGGTTCGGTGGCTTCAGTAAAAATTGGCGGTTGAGTCGCCAAGAAATCCAGATAAGCGTCCCGAGACGGAACGACTTGTTGCGTGTTCTGGAGTACGCCTTGCTGTACCAAAGCTTGGAGTAAGCGTGTGTGTTCTTGCGTTGCTTCTTGGAGTAGCCTAGTGTTCTCTTGGTTAGACTCTACGACTCGAGTCACAAGATCCATCCATCCCGTGGATGGTGGTTCCGATGGTGGAATAGAAGCTTCACCGCCTCGATGAGAACTTCCGTCCCTACTCCTAGAGCGAGTACGAACCATACTGCAAAATGTAGTTGAGATGAGTTAAACAAGAACTCAGCAGTATGTGAGACTAATGGAAACATGATTATGTCAAAACTTTATGAAAGCAGTAACAAAATTCATGTTTACAAAACTCATTAGTAGGCATAACTATCCAGCCTATCTGTACAGGACAGACCTTTATGCACTATCTCCAGATTTTGATCTAGTTAAGAGCATTTTCATAACTCAAGTTGAATACCAAATTTAAAGTTAACTTCAGTATGTTTCCAATGAGTACTCATATACCCCCAGATCATCTCCGGATTAAATGTTATGATTTTCCAAAGTTGACCGAATTCCTGGATAAAATTTGCCAGCACCTCCTTTGTACGTGGCTGATTTTATCACAGTTGTATATGTAAATACAATAAGATCCTGAACAAACTTTGAACTACAACAATGTTGCACATTTCATAACCTATCCAATGGTGTATCATAGGCTTCTTCAGGGTTTTTCTACAGAAAGTTATGGCTTAAAAACAGAAAGGTCCAGAGAGGTTTTGTTGCTGTCCTGGTTCTGGACAGTTTACCATACTCTGAACTTTCTACCCATTTAGCATGTGATTTAGCTCTGGAGGTCTACAAAGAAGTTGTAGATCACTTTAAAATCTTTCCAAAACTGTATCATACATCTTAATTTGGTCAAGCTACCGAGAGTTATGCTCTGTTGAAGTCCAGCACAAATTTCTGCTGAAAACAGAGCACTCTGTTTTTGAAATCTTTGAAGTCTAATCTTCCTCTCATTTGAATCTTAGCTCAAAATAAGAGTTCAGTAACTAGTATTTGTTTCAAACTTCCATTTTTATTTTAAAGTTAGTTCATGAGTTATTTCTTCAAAGGAAAGGGGTTATTAAGTTTAGTACGGCGTCGATGCACCGTAAGAAGCATGTCGGTACTACGTAGCCTCACCAAAAGAAAATCCTATCCGGATTATACCGGCATAAACGTATCTTAGGTGGCACTAAAACGATCACTCGCAAACGTGTTCTATTCGTACTATGATTTCGTGGTTAATCCTGCATAAGTCACACTCAATCGTCAGGTCCGGCTGCACACCGAACCCGGTATCCATATAGTTCTTACACCCGTCCGTCATCACTCGCACAGGTGTTCTCAAGCCAAACATGCCTTGAGCTACGTGTTCACGTTACTAACCACGTTACGGGGTTTCCCAAATTGCACCACGCACGCCTGGGATAGACGTTGCTCGAGTACCCCAAACGACATGAGGAGTCGTAGAGGATACTAAAGCGAGTCGGGTTACCTGTCGCCCGTGGGGCTCCACCCTTCAGCTTGTGCGCACTGGTGGACAGCGCTTATGTGCACCCCCCAAGACATAAATCGTCCCGAGATGCACGATTTTGCGACAGACCAAATAAGTTAGTTTGCCACCTTCATATTAAGCTAATAGTAATCCTTATGTGGGCCTCATACCGTATCCTCACCGTAACCTAAATTTTTGTCGTAATACCTTCCTTATTCCGTGTGCTATTACCAATGCGGCTCTGATACCAACTGAGACGGGCGCGGTACCGACTGAGACAGGGCTCAGCTCTGATACCCCGCTGACGCGACCCGCTCAACCGAGACAGGCCACTCGCCCAGGAATCGCATTGGGTGGTGCCGTGTTGTGCGGCACCCAACGGCACACATATGAGGAACAATGTATTACATAAAATAATAGCGGAAGCTTACAAGTTTTTCTTTGCAAATACTTTACATCAAGTAACTACAGCGGAAGTCTATATCAACTCACGTCGAATAACTAAGAGCACTCGAGATGAAGTCCAGCCCGCGGACTCCTCTCGCTAGCAACACGAAGAAAACAGCAGCGGCTGGGTTCTCCCTGTGTCAAACGACTCGGAAGTCTCCGAGTCTCACCGGACAACCTTCTTTTCAGCATCGATGTTAACCTGCAAAACCACTCATATAGCAAGCGTGAGCACATAGGCTCAGCAAGTTTGACCGGTCTCTCCTAAACAAGAAACTCTACATGTACGACGGTTGCAATTAGGTTGGCTAGATTTGCATAAAGAACTCGCCTAAAGTCGATCCTTAACTTTCAGATTTTAAACCTCATTGTGCAAACCTTGAGCCAAAAAGCATCGCAACTCCACAATCAAACAAGAAACGCTTTGTTGCAATGCTCCTTACACAAAGTGAAAGTAAACTTTAATGAGCCTATCTCTAATTCAATCATGGTTGCAATACAAGTTATAGTACAGCCTTATCAAGTTCAAAGATAAACAATTCCAGTTGTTACTACGACAAGACGCAGTGGGCAAGTATGCTCATATAACCACGAGCGACGGTGATTCGAATCAGTACACGCCCGGACTACACGACACGTACACCCGTACTCCGAGTTGCCGGCAGCAACCTTGACTGACGTTGTACGCGGCCACCTTTCCCAAGATCTTCCACATTGGACACAGTCCAACTGCCCCGAGTACGCAAGCTCCCTCAAGGTACATACCCGCTGTGGTATGTTCTTGAGCGAGGTACCTCCTGCTACCCTGACGCCGAAAGCCTAAGGCAGTTGGAAAAGTTCCACTATGGATCTCCCAAGGTACATCGGTTTCCTGGGTCCCATATAGCCAGTATGCGCCCGGTACACAACTCAAACTTGTCCAACAGGGCCAAGCACGGACGGGCCTTAACCAACACAGGCAGGACTATGCACGCACAGCCTGCAACCTGCTGCATCTAAACCTCCCTGCCCGGTCTCCATTTCTTATGTGTGAACTTTCCTCATCTTCTCTAAATTGGACCTGTTCCAAGTACACCAGCCCTAAACTCTCGAGTAGATTCCAACTACTCGTCTTCTACCGGACCTTTCCTACTAACATTAGCATAGCCAAATTCCCTCGAGGAGTTGCTATTCTACCCTTTCTCTCTTAGGTGTTTCTTGTCATGCAAGTGGGGTTTTCAATATCATCTAGACGTAATGCAATCAACGATGCAAAGCTATGATCTCTACAAATGAAAATGCTTTATAAAACGGTTCAAATGCAAACCGGGGCTTGCCTGTTTTGCAGGTGACTAAGGTTACAGTCAGTTAGTGACGATCACTTGGAGCTTGATCACTTGTTTTCCTCCTTCCTTGATCTTCACTTCATGTCCTTCTCACCTTCTTCACGTATATGGTACACGATATGATTATGCATATGTATTTAATTGAAAAGCTTTTGCTAATAAGATCTAATGACATTTTTAAAACTGGAACTCTGTATAAGAATTTAAAATGACATTGGTGCTAGTGGTTTGGGTTGGGTTTAAACACTATGATCAAGTGTTGAGTGCCTTTCCCACCTAAGTGTTGATCACCTTAATAGCTTACCTAAGACAGTGGTGATCCAGAGCTCCAATGGAGCTGGGAATTTTAATGTGAGTTCCTTGTCACAAGAAAGTCCCCTGGACCAAAATTTAGCACTTTTCATGGAGGGGTTTATTCAGAATAATTCTCTAAGGGTTTAGTCAAAGATGAATTAATTCTGAGGTAACATCCATGTTCATGTCAAACTCAGTGAACCAAAATTTCAATTATAGTTTATAGAGTTTGCATGAATTTTCCTAGTATTTTTGGTGCTAAGAATTGCCCAGAACTGAATTTACAAGTTTTGGAAATTCTCTGAAAATGTTTCTGTATTCATTTGAACACAGTAACTTACAATCTGAATTCTCCTGACCAAATCAACTCCAAATGAGCTGAAACTTTTCCAGGAGTCTAAGAACAGCCTAAAGAATGTTCTGACAAAATTTGGGGATTTTTGGATAAATCAAACTCCCTCTAAAATTCTTTTGCTGAAAAGCTTTAAAGAATTTTCCGGAATTAAATAAAGACTTTCATACAAATTGGGTTGCATATTTGGATATTGTTTCTCAATCTGAATCTAACCCGATTTGAATCACTAAATTTGGAGGTTCCTAGCAAAAGTTATGCTCTTCTAAAGTTTGGGGAAAAATCTGGGATTTGAATAAATCCGAGAAATGTTTAAACCTGACTGTGGGACCAGGGACACGTGTCTGCTGCCTGGAGCGTGCCGCACGGGGTCACAGCATTGTTTCCTGCGCTGTCACAGTTGATCCCATGCCATAGCGTATCCAGCCCACTGTTGCCGTGCGACTGACAGGCAGGCCCGGCGAGGTCTTCTTCCACCTCCCGCTCCCGCGCGATCCCGCCGCCGGGCTAGCCGGAGTAGCTCCAGGATTGGTCGTCCGGCCACTCCTGCCGCTGAATCTCGCCGCCAGCCCCTAATTCCACGCGAGGAACACGCTGGTGGGGTTTTCTCGAGCTGGCAGGGCCCCTAAACTAGCCTGCGACGGCGCACCGGCTCGGATGAAGTCCGGCGACGTCGCCCTGTTAAGCTAGCCCGCCAAAAGCTTCCTAGAAAGGCTCTACAGCACCAGTGGAGGTTGGCCAAGCTCGGCATGGCCGCATAGGGGCTCGGGGACGGCTCTACCCTAGGGTTCACCATGCACCCGCACCTTCCCGCCATAGCCGCCGTCGTAAAAAGTGAAATTGCACCGTGCACAGTGTGTTTCATGGGAGGCTTTGTGAAGAAGAAAGGTTGCTACACCAGTCTAGGTTCTATGTGCGAAATTTGCAGAGCTCTAAATGAATATCACTCGAGAATTTCATGGATTCATATCCGCGGGTCAGTTTTCACCGGCCGAAGAGGATCTTCGAAATTCGTTGTCGAGAGGCCGAGACAAGCTCTGTGCTTCGGGTGGAAGCTGCACGGAGACCTTGTGCGTCCCCCGGTGGCCTCGTTTGGTCATGAAACCCGCTCTGTGGTGCTGCCCACGAGAGCACCCCGTCGCTGTTGGGTGATGGCTGCTGCGGAAACTGGTTGAACTCGGTGTGGAGAGCACAAACTCCTTCAGTGATGGTGCGAGGAGGTCGGGGAAGGTTCTGTTGTGTGATTTTGCTGCTCAGCTGAAGTCCTCACGCGGTGTATGTGCTGGCCGATCGGCCGAGAGCTCGGCGGCAGCGCTCTTTCTTGCGCGAGGAGGAAGAACAGGACGAGGGTTCGGGGATGAGGGAGAAAGGGAGCACGGCAGCGTTTAAGGGCACCCAGGCTGCTCTCCAGCACTATAAAACCCAGCAGGAGCTGGCCGCCGGCTGGCCCTCGGTGTCGAGCGGAGGGAAGTCGGTCTCGGCCGTGGCTTCGCGTGGGAGGAGAGCAAATGAAGACTGAGGACTGAAGATCTTTTGCAATTTCAGTGCTCCCAATGACATGTGGGTCCCACATGTCAGTCCTCCTTATGTCTTCTAAAATATATCCCCAATTTGAATATTGATGGGATTCAATTGTGGAAGTTTAAATCTGAGAGGCATTTGGATAATTGGGCAAGTTTTATCCAAATTCAAATGTGCATTTGAATTCTTTGTCATTTAAAGTCCATTTTGCAAAATGGGTTGCAAACTATTTTCATAAATCATGAAACTTTGCACACCCCCTAATTTGGACCCATGGAATTCAAATATGAAATCTGATTTTTATTTTGGCTACTGCAAATGAGATTTTCAGCACAACAGTTTTGAATTCCATTGTGTTGTCCTCACTTGAATTTTTGTTTGAAAAAATTGTTCCAAATCTGATTCTTGTTTTCTCACACATATGGAAACTTCCCATCTTGGTTTTTGACCCCTCTAGGGTTCCAAGTTCTCAAATGAACATTTGACTTGTGTGAAGAAAACCCTCATGTGTGTTATCACATGTGGGGAAAAGTTTTAACAAGTCCCAAATTTCACTTATATGAAACAAAACTTTTGCAAACAAGAGTTTCTTTGTATTCACATTTTTGGGTCCTTTACAATATGTAGGTCCTTCTTCTGCTCCCTATATCTCTCCATAAGCTGATGAAGCAAAAAAAAATGCCTCCACAGTAGACCTCCCAGGCATAAAACCAAATTGGTTTTTAGTGACATCGGACACTTTCCTCAGGCTGTTTTCAATCACTCTCTCCCAAAGCTTCATAGTATGACTCATAAGATTAATCCCTCGATAATTAGTACAACTTTGAAAATCTCCTTTATTTTTGAAGATAGGTATTAATATACTTTTCCTCCGTTCTTCAGCCATCTTGTTTGACTGAAAAATGTGGTTGAATAACTATGTGAGCCATACTATTGCCATGTCCCCAAGGCATGTGACACCTGATTTTTTCTGAAGAACAACCGAGTGATTTCCCACATGTATGCCAGGATCATTTTCTCATACATGTCGACAATTAGTGAAACATCATAATATTTCAAGCCAGGTGTTCGAATACAAATAAGTCTTGCATAGCGTCTCAAAGGACGATAAAGTGTTCATAACATGAAAATAAATAAAGCAGCGGAAATATGGTCTTGTGGGCTCCGTCACAGGCGTTGCCCGGGGACTCCATGAACCTAGAACCCTTCTTCAGGACCAAAGTCTTCATTGTTGCACACCACTTCATTTCTTTGACCTGAGCAGCAAGTAAAACCAACAAAAAGCAAGCTTGAGTACCATTGGTACTCGGCAAGTGTGGGAAATTAATGTCATGCAGGCTAGAATAAGGGAAGGCTGAACACATGGTGAAAGCACTACGCAATTAATACCTGTCTCCTTAGCTTATTAATCACCTACATTACTACATAAGTGAAGTGGACCCAATCCCATACACCCAAATCCATTGTTAAGCTCCCCGCTTAACATCCTCAACCTCCCCATTCATCATCATCTAATCCCGCACCTCACCGATCGTCTCCCGCATCGCGTTAAGACGACCAACCACTGCGCTTAACCCGAAGAGGTAGTGGGCTATGGTGCCCATTCCAGTACATTCTGGAAGGCAACCAAGACCCAGAAGAACCATGGCGGCTAGTCGTAGGTAAAGAATCGCCAGCGATAATAGAGTGACACAGGCGGATACTCTTTACGTTACAAACCGCCTGTCATAATAGAGTTACACAGGCGGCTAGTCGTAGGTAAAAAACCGCCTGTGATAATAGAGTTACACAGGCGGATAATCTTACGTTTACCAACCGCCTGTGATAAAGATTCTTCACAGACGGCTAGTCGTAGGTAAAGAATAGCCTGCCATAATAGAGTTACACAGGCGGATAATCTTACGTTACAAACCGCCTGTGATAAAAATTCTTTACAGGCTGCTAGTCATAGGTAATGAACCGCCTGCGATAATAGGGTTACACAGGCAAATAATCTTACGTTACAAACCGCCTGTGATAATGATTCTTCACAGGCGGCTAGTCGTAGGTTTTGAACCGCCTGTGATAATGGAGTTATCACAGGCGGATACTCTTACGTTATAAACCGCCTGTGATAAAGAGTCTTCATAGGCGGCTAGTCGTATGTATAGAACCACCTGCGATAGTCTTTTCACAGGCGGTTTAAGTTTCCGCCTGTGAAAATTGTTGATTATCACAGGCTCTTCGTTTCTGGCTGTTTTGAAAACCGCGTGTGATAATGTAAGGGCCTCAGTTTTTGACACATATTCAAAGTGTTCATCACCACACACACACCTCATTTGAAGAAACTTGATGAACACATTTGAAGAGCAAGTAAACTCCATCAACATGTTCATTAGAGGATAAACTCACAAAATGCAAAAATGGCATTTCTCACATGCATCATATAGGGGCTGGGCATATGTAAAACTTCTACACCTTGTTAGGAATGTCCATGCCAAGTTTCACCCAAATTCAAAACCTTTTTGAAGTCCTTTTGGGTATAGCTAGAAAGAGGGTGGTTTGAACTCAAATTCAAATTCAAACTGTTTTCATCCCATGAATTCAAAAGTGGGAGGCATATTCTTACTCAGCACATTTTTGTGAGCTCACACACCAATTTTCACTCCATTTGGAGTTGATCTTGACATGAGCTAAATTTAGCAAATTCAAACCTTATTTGAATTTCAAACTGCTTATGTGCTGAAATTTAGTCAAACTCAAACCAATTTGAATTCTATCCCATTCAAATGGCTCAGGGGTAGATAATTCAAATCCCCATGGGTATAAGGGGGATTACTGTTTATAACAGTGAGAGAGTTAATTTCAGAGGTTAAAAAGGAGGTGGGACCCACATGTCAGTCACTGAAGCAAATTCAACCGACTGAAACTTTAGCACTCGGGTTATCGGGCTTCCTCCGAGGGCGCCACCGAGGGAAGCTGGGCGCCACCAGCTGCTTGCTCCCACGCGTGAGCGCTGGGGTCGGTTCTGATCCCCTTCTTAAGGCGCTCCACGCTCTCTGCCGAAGCAACCCTCGTCTGCTTTCTTCTCGCATGCAAACACCGAGCGGCGCCCTCCGCTACCTCGGCTCGATCGGGAATCCGGCCGAATCGACCACGCCATCCCTCCCCAAGCTGCTAAACCGCACCCTGAGCTCCGCACACACCTCCCGGACCCGGAAACAAGCGAGTTCTGGCCTTCCTTGCCCGAGAACGACCGCCACAGCAGCGACCAAGCTTCAGCCGACGATCGGGTGATCATGGACAGCCCTCCACAGGGGTTCTCACGGTCAAGCGATCCAGGCCAACAGAGTGCACTGTGTTGGTGCTGCTCTCAACCAAGTCTCAAGCCACGCCGTGAAGCATCGGCGGTGAATTTCAAGTTTTTCACTCCAGCGAGTTCTACCGAGCGGCCGGTACGGTTTCTTCAAATTCTTCCTCTCTGATCCTCAGTAGGTCGTCAAAATCTGCACATAGGCGCTGGACTAGCTGGCGATCATCTTTGCTTTAGGATCCGTCGCATGAAAGCACCTCGGAGCAACGTATTCCGAGCTTTACCGAGCGTTTTCTTCGCGGAACCAATCGGGCGCACGATGCTGAGCTAGTTGCCGTAGTTTCCGAGCTAATCCATGGCCTTGCCGAGCTTTGCGATCACCCACTGGTGCTGTAGAGCTAGTCGATCAAGGTTTTG
Source organism: Neostapfia colusana (assembly GCA_030760725.1). Taxonomy (NCBI): domain Eukaryota; kingdom Viridiplantae; phylum Streptophyta; class Magnoliopsida; order Poales; family Poaceae; genus Neostapfia; species Neostapfia colusana. Next base: position 7,114,385 of record JASWHV010000006.1, read on the forward strand.
TCAGGCTAGGGACCTCGGCCAATGCTGCCGAACTTCAACCGAGGCCGCCACACGTCGCCGGCCATCTTCCGATCACCAGCAGCCCCAGAACACCTCACCATCGTGTTCCTCGATGTCGCATATGCCCTGGCTGTGAGTTTTAGCCCATACGGTGGCCGGAACCGGTGAACCGGCGAGCAGCAGATTGCTCCGGCGAGCTGAGAGCGCGGGCGCGTGAAAACCAGCCGGAGGAAGAAGAAGCCGGTGGGTCCCGGCTGTCAGCGGTGGAAAAATTTAAAACTGGGATCTGCTGTGGCCTGGATCGGGTGTGGCTACGCGCAAAGGACTCAATAGACGCGTGTGTCAACCGATGAGGAGCTGACACGTGGCCCCTGGTCCCACGCGCAGTGATTTGAACTTTTCCCAATTTTCAGATTTCATTCAAACTTCAAATCCTTATAACTTTGGCTAGGAAACTCCAAATTGAGTGAACCAAATTTTGTTGGATTCAGCTCTAGGAGTACTTTCCAGAAAATCAAGTTTCACTTCATGAAAATCCTTATTTCTCCAGAATTAATTCTTCAAATTTTAAACTGTTTAGAATTTTAACTGGAGAACCCTTTAGAGCAAAATTCTAAAATTTTTCTGGGATGTTCACCAAAATATCCCTGAGCTACCATAACAATTTCAGATCCATTTGAGCTCATTTGCTCCACCTAATGGTGTGATTAATAAAACTGTTCCAGAGAAAATAGAAAATGTCCAGAAACATTTTCAAAATTTCTCTGAAATTGTTTAGCTCATATCTTTAGTTAGGAACCTTAAAATTAAGTGAAACCAACTCCATTAGAACCCTATGAAAATCTAGTTTTCAGAAAGTCATGGGTTGCTCCATGAAAATCCCTAGAACACCATAAGAGCTCCAATTAAGGTCAAGTACATAATTATTTGTGGAGAGCTCAAATGAGCTTTGCTGCAACTAAAACTTGGCAAGTCTCTGTTTAGGTTGTATCCAAGCCACAGTAAAAGTTTCAGAGTCATTGGGTCTGTCTAGTGAGACTTATAAACTTCACAAGTTTAAATTCAATTCAAATGCATTTAAATTAATACATATACTTGTTATCTCATGTAGTCGCTAAGGTTGAGGAGGAACCCGAAGTCTTAGACTTTGTTACTCCGGAAGAGCAGCTAGCCTACGACCAAGAGCAGCAAGGCAAGCTCCAGTTTGCATTAAACTTTTTACAAATTTTTACTGCTTTGAGAACTTTCTTTGAGTACCAATTACTTCTTGCATTAGAGTCTTGTTTGAAAACCCAATTGCATAGCCAAGAAAACCATGGGTTGGGATTAGGATTGAAAACCTTGTTAGCCACTGCAATGCTAAGATAGAGTAGGTTTCGGTACAAGTCGAGTAGTTGGAACTACTCGCGAGAATAGGCTAGAGGCACATCGCTCGGGTAAGAATAGCAAATGAAACACATGGCAAGAAAACTGAGGCTGAGCGGAGAGTAAGGGCAGCAGGACTTTGGGGCCTGGGTGCTATAGCTCCGCTTGTGTCGATTGAGGACAGAGCCGTGTGCGGGCCTGTTGAACAAGCTAGAACAGTACCGAAGACCTACCGGCTATATGGGAACCGGGAAACTGATGTAACTCGGTTAGCTGGGTATTGAGGCATTACTTGTCGTTCGGAGGGTAGGTTGAGAGCTCGACGTGTAAATCGGCTGGCGGCACTGAGATGCGTGTGCAGAGACCTCTTGCTCGGGACGATAGGATCGGTTCAATACTTGGCTGACGGGTGAAAGGTAGTTGCGTACGTCGTCTGTGATGGTTGCTGTAGGCAACATCGAGCACGGGCGTACTTGACGGGTTGTTCGGGTAACCCTGCAGGTATAAATCGATTATAATCGCCGTCCCTCGCGGTCAGTGAGTACCACTTGTTCACTGTACGTGACTTAGAAAGAACAGGCTAGATACATATTAAAATGTTGCTGATTGGAAGATGGACTTTGATTGTTAATGATTTGCTATAGCCTAGAGCTAACTAAAGTTCTTTTCAACTTTGGGCAAAGTACATGAGAGAAATGCATTTTTTGTTTGATTGCGGCTCTCTCATGTGCCTTAGCGTAAGGTTCTCCACAACCTGCTGCTAAAACATTGAAAGTAAGGTTCAAATAATTAGGCGAGTCCTTTGCAAATTATGTACCTCATCTACACTGTACCCATCTTGTACAAGTTCCATGTATAGGAGAGACGGGTCAGTCTTGCTGAGCCATCGTGCTCACTGCTTGTGTTTGATACTTTTGCAGGGTTTTATGAGGAAGGGACTCCCGAGGAGGAGACGGAACCCCAGGAGGGAACTCCGTCGAGTGGGAGTCGTGCACGCCGCCGTGTTAGTGTGTGTGTGCTAGCGGGAACACATTCACGGGCTGAATGTGAACTCGATGCATAGTCTACGCTCGTGAGTGTAGACGGGACTATTTTGTTGTAAAAATGTTCATAAACTAGTTTATGTAATAAAACTTTGCTTCCACTTTGTACCTTTGAGGTGTGTTATCCGGTGCTGTGCAACGCAGCACCCCTCAGCGTGATCCTGGCTCGACAAGACCATGGGGTCGTGTCAGCGTGGTATCAGAGCTCGCTTGAGGTTTAACGCACTACAAAGGTCATCTTTTTCAAAAATCCAGTGAGGAACGAGTTAGTAGCCCATATAAGGATGTTATTAGTGTATAGGAAGTGGCATACTAACCTATTTGATTATGTTGGAAAATAGTGCATCTCGGGACGCTTTATGTCTTGGGGGGTGCACATAAGCGCTGTCCACCAGTGCGCACAAGCTGAAGGGTGGAGCCCCACGGGTGGCAGGTAACTTGACCCGCTTTAGTATCCTCTACGACTCTTCATGTCGTTTGGGGTATTAGAGCAACGTCTGTCCCTGGCGTCCTTCGGGCAATTTGGGAGACCCCGTCATGTGGTCAGTAACGTGAACACGTAGCTCAAGGCGTGTTTAGCTTGAGAACATCCGGGCGAGTGATGACGGCCGGGTGTACGACTATATGGATACCGGGCTCGGTGTGCAGCCGAGTCTGACGATTGTGTGAGTTATCTGTAGGTAGTCTAACCACGAAATGGTAGACGTGTAGTATCCGTGTGCGAGTGACACTTAGAGCCACTGAAATAACGAAACCGGCTAAGTCCGGTATAGGTTTTTCTTTGTGAGGACGTAGTACCGACATGATCTGGTGACGCATCGACGTCACACCCCATTAACTGAGCAACTGCATTGTAAAACTTGAATGTTTTAACCCATAGCACTAAAATTTGATTTAACTCCTTCCCTTAATCAGGATATTCAAAGTTAATAAGTTTTTAACTTATAGGATACCAAGGACAGAGTCCCCTGTTTTCAGCTGAATTAAGGCTGAAGTAAATCAGTGGTTAAAGGTTGAGTTATTTCGAGGTTGGGGTCATATGATACATTTCTGGAAAGATTTGGAAAGTCTTTACATCTTTTCTGTTAAGGTCCAGAGGTGTTTCATCCTCTAACCAATCGAAAAATGCAGTAGAGTTGAAACTGTCCAGAAAACAGGGCAGAGCAAACACTCTCTGTAACTCTCTGTAAATTGAGCATAACTTCCTGCATAAAAATCCAAAAATAGAAAATGAGGTAGTTCTGGAAAGCTTGGAGATGGGTTACAACGTTGTAACAGAAAGTTTTGTCAGATGGAGAGTAGAATTAACTGGAATTCTTGGATAAAATCAGTACCTCAAGCAGGGAGGTGCTGTCCAATTTTCTCCAGAAATTCTGTTAACTTTGATATCTCATAAATTTTGAACCAGGACTGATCTTAGGCCAAGCAAATTCTTTCCGGAAAGCTACTGAGGTTAGCTTTAACTTTGATGCTGAGCTCCAGAATTGGTTTGCCTTTAACATGGCCTAAATCAGGTTGAAATGGAAACTGGTCAGGGCTGTCATGTTGGACAGCAGATCAGCAGTCAAATTTGTTTAAATTTGAACTATGTTTCCAAGTTTTATGAGTTCAATGACATGTCTTATGTTATAACTCAATGGTTTACTGTTCAAATAAATATTTGACATTTCTCAAATATGTTTTTACAGATGACAGCGGATAGACAGTTGGAGAACGGGTGGGTGGTGTCCCACTGTTCTCACCGCAGCGGCTATCCGGAAACGTTGAGGCAAATGCTTCAATATTTCGGGTATGACAAGATGCCGCAGTACGTCGCCAAAGAATAAGGTGAGGAGGGGAACAAGACGTGGACAATCCATGTCGAGGTTCCTGCAGGGCCTACGCCACCCGGTTGGGTGACGTTCACCGTTACGGTGAGAGGTAGACAACCGGAGGGGATGTGGCAAGTGGCAGCCCGCGACACCATGTCGTGTTTCTGCCAACTACATGTGAGAGCTATGGAGGGCACTCCATACGCGCTCGTTCCGGTGGAGGGACGGGCTAATCACGTGTGGGAAGGGGGGTACAGGGAAGCAACCGATCCGGGTTGGCCAAGGTACAACCCCGCGGAAGCGAGCCTCAGCCTCCAATTGAAAGCAGGAAAGGCCGTGACGGACAACCAAGCTGTCCATACGGAGGGTCTTGCTGCAAGACTTAAAGAAAGCACCAGCCGTGGAGACCACTTCAAGAATGCTCACAGCGCACTCCGTAATGTTCTCCTTCCGACGATTAAGCGACTGAACGAACAGTATAATCAGTTGCATCGTCTGAAGAAGGCAAATAAGAAAAGCCATGTCGATATCGCGGCATTGCAAGAACAGGTGCAGGCTCTCACCCAGCAGAATGAGGTCCTTACTCAAGAGCGGGACGACGCTATTGAGGAAGGGCAAGGTTAGGAAGAAGACTACAACCAAGCCATGGACGAGGTGCACGCGTTGCAGGACCTCGTACCTCCGGTAATGGGCATACCAGTGGTAGGTGCTGTACCTGTGGTTTTGGGTCTTACAGCAACGGGAGAACCCGAGCCGGAAGAGGGGGTTGTAGATCCAGAGTCACCAGCAGAGGTACCGGAGGAGGACGACCCACAGGAGGTCGAGTTCTACTCCGAGTAGGAGGTTACCGTTGCCAAGTAGGGCAACCAGAGTGGTGTAACCCAAACTTTTGTAACTAGTGACATGTCGTGTAGGCAGTAGCGTATGTATAGGTAGTGACGACATGAGCACGACTTCTCGGAGACCCAAGAATAATGTATCGTGTATAAAGTTTATGCTTTATCAATATATGTGAACGTTGTGCAAATTATTCATGCGTCACTTCAAATACCTACTGTTTCAGATGAAACTTTTAAGTATGACATGTGCTGATCGCTGCTGTTTTGAATTTCAGAATGACTCGTACTCGTGCCAACACGGACGTTGAGGGTTCTAGTCAAGGGGGAGAAACCTCCCAACAGCCTCCCGAGGACTCCTCGGGAAAGCAACAGCAGCAACAGCAACAACAAACACCGCCTCCGCCACCGCCAACGGTTACATTGGCCGACATCGTTGCAGCAATGGCGGGTTCTCATCAGCAGCACACGGAGTTGCTGCAGACCCTTATTGCAAATACGTCTCGACCAGAGAGGCATCATGATCATGAGGAGCGTCAACAGAGCTCCTACTCCGACTTTCTAGCAACTCATCCCCAGGTATTCTCAAGGGTGGATGAACCCCTCGATGCGGACATCTGGCTCCGCACGATGGAGATGAAGTTCGGGCTGCTCCGAGTGAGTGAGCAGCGCAAGACTCAGTTTGCGGTCCAACAGATCCAGGGATCCGCGAGCGCGTGGTGGGTGAACTAATGTGCTTCACAGCCCACCGACCGAGTTATGACCTGGGCGGAGTTCTTGACGGCCTTCAGGGCCTATCACATACCGCCGGGTCTCATGAAGAGGAAGACGCAGGAGTTCTTACGCCTGCAGCAAGGGAGCCGGAACGCGCTGGAATACTCCAGGGTGTTCAACGATCTCGCGCTCTACACGTCGTATCACACCGATACCGACGAGAAGCGTCGGGATCACTTCTACCAGGGGCTTAACCCGCTCCTGGAAGACAAGCTGGCGATGTTCAATCGCGGCAGCCTCAACGACATAATTGATGCTGCGATTGTTCAGGAGGACTCCGGCAAGGAGTTAGCGGCGGCGGAAAGAAAGCGAAGCGTGCCGCAGAGCAGCGGACAAGGAGGTGGTCCTTCTCAGAAATATCGGGTGGTGAATCGCCCACCATCGGGTCCACGCTGGCAGCCACCACAAAGGTCGATGGCATTCCGCAGTCGGCCCTATTCTCCACCAGCATTCAGACCGGCACTGCCAGCACCACCTCCGCAACAACAACAGCAGAAGCGGGCGATGCCGCGTGTGTATGCACCTCAGCAGCGCATGCCATGCTTTCGTCCGCCAAGCATCGGCCAAGCAGCAGCCACATGCTACAAATGCGGTCGTCCAGGACACTTGACACGACCCCATGGTCTTGTCGAGCCAGGATCATGCTGAGGTGTGCTGCGTTGCACAACACTGGATAACACACATCAAAGGTACAAAGCGGAAGCAAAGTTTTATTACATAAACAGGTGTATGAACATTTTTACAACAAAATATGTTCAGTATACACTCACGGGTGTAGACTACGCATCGAGTTCACGTTCAGCCCGTGAACGTGTCCCCGCTAGCACGCACACACACTAACACGGCGGCGTGCACGACTCCCACTCGACGGGGTTCCCCTCTTGGGGTTCCATCTCCTCCTCGGGAGTCCCTTCCTCATAGAACCCTGCAAAAGCTTCAAACACAAGCAGTGACTGCAGGCTCAGCAAGACTGACCCGTCTCTTCTAAACATGGAACTTCTACATGAGGGGTGATCGGTACATGAGATAAAACAAGTTGCAAAGGACTCGCCTAATTAGTGGAACCTTACTTTCAAGTTTTAGCAGCAGGTTGTGGAGAACCTTACGCTAAGGCACATGAGAGAGCCGCAATCAAACAAGAAACGCATTTCTCTCATGTACTTTACCCAAAGTTGAATGGAACTTTAATTAGCTCTAAACTACAACAAATCATTAACAATCAAAGTCCATCTTTCAATCAGCAACATTTTAACATGTACTAGCCTGTTCTTTCTACGTCATGGTACAGTGAACAAGTGGTACTCAGTGACCGTGAGGGACGGCGATTATAATCGATTTACACCTGCAGTGTTACCCGAACAACCCGTCACGTATGCCCGTACTCGATGTTGCCTACAGCAACCATCGCGGAAGCCGTATGCAACCACCTTTCACCCGTCAGCCAAATATTGAACCGGTCCCATCGTCCCGAGCAAGAGGTCTCTGCACGTGCATCTCAGTGCCGCCAGCCGATTTACACCTCAAGCTCTCAACCTACCCTCTGAACGACGGGCAATGCCTCAATACCCAGCTACCCGAGTTACATCGGTTTCCCGGATCCCATATAGCCGGTAGGTCTTCGATACTGTTCTAGCTTGTTCAACAGGCCCGCACACGGCTCGGTCCACAATCGACACAAAGCGTAGCTATAGCACCCAGGACCCAAAGTCCTGCTGCCCTTACTCTCTGCTCGGTCTCATTTTTCTTGCCATGTGTATCATGTGCTATCTCTACCCGAGTCGAGTGCCTCTAGCCTATGCTCGTGAGTAGTTTCAACTACTCGAGTTGTACCGAATCCTACCCTATCTTAGCTTTGCAGCAGCTAATGGGGTTCTCAATCCTAAACCCAACCCATGGTTTTCTTGGCTATGCAATTGGGTTTCCAAACAAGACTCTAATGCAAGAATTAATGTTACTCAAAGTAGTTCTCAAAACAATAAAAATTGTGAAAAAGTTAATGCAAACCGGGGCTTGCCTTGCTGCTCTTGGTCATAGGCTAGCTTCTTCTCCAGAGTAACGAAGTCTAAGACTTCGGGTTCCTCCTCGACCTTAGCGACTACATGAGATACAAGTACATGTATTTATTTAAATGCATTTGATCGAAATTTAACTTGTGAAGTTTATAAGTCTCACTAGACAGATTCAATGACTCTGAAATTTTTATTGTGGCTTGGTTACCACCTAAACAGAGACTTGGTCAAGTTTTAGTTGCAGAAAAGCTCACTTGAGCTCTCCACAAATAATTATGTCCTTGACCTTAATTGGAACTCTTAGGGTGTTCTAGGGATTTTCATGGAGCAAGCCATGACTTTCTGAAAACTAGATTTTCAGAGGGTTCTAATGGAGTTGGTATCACTTAATTTGAAGGTTCCTAGCTAAATATATGAGCTAAACAATTTCAGAGAAATTCTGAAAATGTTTCTGGACATTTTCTATTTTCTCTAGAACAGTTTCATTAATCACACCATTAGGTGTATCAAATGAGATCAAATGGATCTGAGATTTTTATGGTAGTTCAAGGATATTTTGGTGAACATCTCAGCAAAATTTCAGAATTTTTCTCCAAAGGATTTTCCAGTTAAAATTCCAAACAATTTATATTTTGAAGAATTAATTCTGGAGAAATAAGGATTTTAATGAAGTGAAACTTGATTTGCTGGAAAGTATTCAGAGAGCTGAATCCAACAAAATTTGGTTCACTTGATTTGGAGTTTCCTAGCCCAAGTTATGAGGATTTGAAGTTTGAATGAAATCTGAAAATCGGGAAAAGTTTAAATCTGCCGGTGGGTCAACGGGGACACGTGTTGGGCGCTGGAGCGACGGCACACCGGAGTCCATGGAGTTTTTGCACGCCAGCACACCGGATCCGGGCCGCAGACCTATCCCAATTTAAAATCCGAGCCGCTGACACGTGGGCCACACGGCTTCGTCTACCTCCCGACGCCCGCGTTCGGCCGCCGCGACACCTCGCCGGAGAGCTTGCCGGCAGCCTCTGTGGTGCTCCAAACTTCATGATTCTGGCTGCCCCTGCCTAAGTCCACTTGGGGAACATGATTCCGGGCTCAGTTCGTCATGAAAATGGCCGGCACATGGTCGGTGACGAGCGGCAGCTTCGGGAGAACTTCGGCCGTGTCGACCGACCTCCCTAGCACCCCAACCGATCGAGCTAAGGGTCGTCGAGCACCAGTGGACCCTAAGAAAGGTCGACATGAGCTCCACGGAGCTCGGGAAGGGTTGTGTTGGGCTGTCACGGCCTGAAATCGGGATTTTTCCTAAAACTCAAAGAACAGTGGTTTCCCTCCACGGTTCTTCGCGGTTTCTGTTCCTATGGACTCGTACGGGTACCTAGAAGTGATCCCCTCCACGAGAAGATGAGTGGTGTGGTGTAGACTACGAATTTTGCAAATCGGTTCGAGCTCCCTTTTTGCACACCGTTGCGAAATCATCAAATTCCGGCATGAGCAGTCTATGTCATGCCGCCGGAGCTTGCGGGAATGGAAGAGGGACTGAAGGCGAACCTTTTTGCTCTTCACAGCTTGCCGAACTGTAGGCTGTGGTGGCCGGACGGATCATTCCCGCGGTGGCGGCTAGAGCTGAACCGGGAAATGAAAGATCGTCGCGGGGAAGCTCGGGAAGGACTGCTCAGGGCCTGGAACCGGCGCGAGGGCGTCGAGGATGGCTTGGCACAACTGGTGCTGGTCTCAGATCGCCAGAAGGATCACTGGATCGGCCGGGCGATGAGGGACCGAGAGCTCAACCGAGCGGCGAGGAGTTTCAGCTTTCTGGGTGGGAACGCGACGGGGCAGCGGTGAGATGCACCGGCGACCGCTCGGGCGCGTAGATAAAGGTCCCGAGAGGCGGTTCATCGGCCGAGGGCGGCAAGAACCTGCTGTCCTCGCTGTTTCTTCGCCATGGCGGCAGCTTGGTCCAGCGCAAGAACCCGAGTGCAGTCTTCAGTCGGCTGAATTCTCCTTAGTGGCTGACATGTGGGTCCCCTTCCCTTTTTAACCTCTGAACTTAACTTTTTATTACTGTTGTAAACAGTAATCCCCACAATGCCCATGGTGATTTGAATTTATCTACCACTGAGCCATTTGAATTGGTTGGACTTCAAATTGGGTTTGGTTTGACTAAATTTTCAGCACATATTCAGTATGTAATTCAAATAAAGTTTGAATTTGCTAAACTTAGCTCATGTCAAGATCAACTCCAAATGGAGTGAAAATTGGTGTGTGAGCTCACAAAAATGTGCTGAGTGAGAATATGCTTCCCATTTTTGAATTCATGGGATAAAAACAGTTTGAATTTGAATTTGAGTTCAAACCACCCTCTTTCTAGCTATACCCAAAAGTACCTCAAAAAGGTTTTGAATTTGGTGAAACTTGGCATGGGTATTCATAGCAAGGTGTAGGAGTTTTCATATGCCCAGCCCCTAGATGATGCATGTGGGAAATACCACTTTTGCATTTTGTGAGTTCATTCTCTAATGAGCATGTTGATAATGGTTACTTGCTCTTCAAATGTGTTCATCAACTTTATTCAAATTAGGTGTGTGTGTGTGTGGTGATGAACACTTTGAATGTGTCAAAAACTGAGGCCTTTACATTCCTCCCCCCTTAAAAGAATCTCGTCCCGAGATTATAAGGTGAAAATGAGAGAGAGGACGGTGAAAAATTACCGGATATGGGACGTGAAAAAGTCGGGGTAGTTAGCGTGGAGAAATCCTTCGCTCTCCCATGTCGCTTCATCCACGGAGTGATTACTCCACAGAATTTTGTAGAACCACAACGTACGGTTGCATGTGGTTCGGGCCTTTTCATCAATAACCTGAACCGGTTCCTCCCGATATGTGAGATCCGGTTGCAGTTCTTCAATATCCTCCAGCTGAATGGTAGTTGATAGCTTAAGACACTTCCTCAGCTGGGAAATGTGAAAGACGTCATGCACACCGAAAAGTGTTTCTGGTAATTTCAGCCGTTATGCTACTGATCCACATCTTTCGGTAATCTGAAATGGACCGATGAATCGGGGTGCCAACTTTTCTCTCACCCCGAATCTGTTTACGCCCTTCATTGGAGACACACACAAATATACGTGATCCCCGACTTTGAACTGTAATGGGCGTCTTCTCCGGTCCGCGTATTGTTTCTGTCGGGATTGTGCGGCTTTTAGGTTTGCTTGAATCAGTCGAACCTTTTCCTCCGCGTTGTTGACAAGATCAATCCCGAAGGTAACCCTTTCACCAGACTCACACCAATTCAATGGTGTGCGGCATTTTCTCCCGTATAGCACCTCGTAAGGCGCCATCTTGATGCTGGCTTGGTACCCATTGTTGTACGAGAACTCGGCTAACGGCAAGTGATCATCCCAATTCTTGCCATGGTTGATAGCGCAAGCTCGTAGCATGTCTTCTAGAATCTGATTTACCCGCTCGGTTTGCCCATCCGTTTGCGGATGGTACGCTGAACTATGGATCAGCTTCGTCCCCAACGCAGCATGTAGCTGCTCCCAAAAACGGAACACAAATAAAGTGCCCCGATCCGATATGATGGTACGGGGTACGACGTACAAGCATAGGATCCGTGAGATGTACAGTTCAGCGTACTTCTTGGCGTTGTAGTTGGTGTTGACCGGGATGAAATGGGCAACTTTGGTGAGCCGGTCGACGATTACCGACACAGAATCATGTTCTGGGTAAACCGATGATGAAGTCCATGCTCACATCTTCCCACTTCTAGGCAGGAACGCCCAGTGGTTGTAGCAGTCCCGGTTTCCACATATGATCTGCCTTCACCCTTCAACATGTATCACACTTGGACACGTACTTTGCGATTTCCCGCTTCATCCGTGTCCACCAAAACTTGCTTCTGAGTTCTTGATACATTTTGTTGCTGCCGGGGTGAATACAAAACTTTGACAAGTGAGCCTCATCAAAGATTTTCTTCTGTAATTCCGGGTTACAGGGTACGACGATCTGGTCCTTGAACCTTATGACGCCGTCTCCGTTTTTCTGGAAATATTTCAGCTCCCCACTGTCTATACGTCTCCACAAATGTGACTTGCCCTTGTCATTATTCTGGGCTGCCGCTATCTCTTCACGGATGGTGGGGATCAAAGCTAAGTTGTAGAGAGCTCCATGTGGAATCACACGCAGTGGTGGTTCGCTCTCTTCCAACGGTGTGATGGTCAGATTGTTGACGTGTGACTTGCGGCTCAGCGCATCCGCCACTATGTTTGCCTTGCCGGGGTGATAATGGATCTCTATTTCATAATCCTTTATCAGTTCTAACCATCTTTGCTGCCTCATGTTCAGCTCCTTCTGAGTGAATATGTACTTGAGGCTGTCGGTATATAAATGTACGAGGTTACCGAGTAGGTAGTGCCTCCACATTTTAAGTGCGAGTACCACGGCAGCAAGCTCCAAGTAATGAGTTGGATAATTCTGCTCATGGTTTCTGAGCTGCCGTGATCCATACGCGACCACTATCCGGTCTTGCATCAGCACACATCCGAGCCCAATGCCGGATGCATCGCAGTACACATCGAACAGTTTTGTTGTGTCTGGCTGTGCCAAAATCGGTGCTGATGTTAGGTGCTTGACTAAAGCCTTGAATGACGCTTCACATGCTGGACTCCAAACATATTTGGTAGTCTTCTTCAGTAGCTCCTTCATAGGCTTGGCAATCTTCGAGAAGTTCCGACTGAACCTCCGATAATATCCCCCGAGTCCGAGGAAACTCCGTACCTCATGAACGGTTCTCGGGGATTTCCAATTCAGCACTTGTGTTATCTTACTCGGGTCTACAGCGATACCCTCCGCTGAGATGATATGCCTGAGAAAAGGCACTTGCGATATCCAGAATTCGCACTTGCTGAATTTCGCGTATAGCTTGTGATCCCGCAGCCGTTGCAAGACTATACGCAGATGCTTCTTGTGATCTACCTCTCACTTGGAATATACCAGTATGTCATCGATGAAGACCACGACAAACTTGTCCAGCTCCAGCATGAATACCGAGTTCATCAAATACATGAAGTGAGCTGGAGCGTTGGTGAGGCCGAAGGACACGACCAGGTACTCATAAACCATACCTCGTCGATAAAGCTGTCTTCAGAATGTCCTCAGCCCGGATCTTAATCTGGTGGTACCCGGATCTCAAATCCATCTTGGAAAAGATCTTTGCTTCGACCAACTGATCAAACAACATGTCGATCCGTGGCAACGGGTACTTGTTCTTGATGGTTACGGCGTTTAGTGGACGATAGTCCACGCAAAGCCGCAACGTTTCATCCTTCTTCTTTACGAATAATGCCGAACTGCCCCATGGCGAGGAGCTCGGCCTAATAAAACCCTTCTCCAGCAGGTCCGTTAGTTGGGTCTTCAGTTCAGCCAACTCCTTGGGCGCCATCTTGTACGGCCTTTGGGATATTGGCATGATTCCCGGTGCAAGTTCAATCTTGAACTCCACCTCTCTATCGGGCGGCATCCCCGGAAAATCATCCGGGAAAACGTCAGGGAACTCTCGGACTACTGGAATATCTTCCAATCTGATGGTTGTGGATTGATATACACTTAGAAGTTTTATTTCTGGACTGTCCAGAAATAAGGAGTGAGGTCCGTGCACTTCTGAGTTCAAGTGCACGATTCGAAAGACGGTGTCTAAAACAGCGCCGTGGCGGGTTAACCACGACATCCCTAGGATGACATCGATCTTCTGTCCCTCTAAGATTACGAGAGACGTAGGGTACACTCTACCCGCTAAGCATAATGGTGCTTTGGAAACCATTATGCTTGCTGAAATCTTACCACCCGGTGAATAAATCACATATGGACTATCGGTGGGTAGTATTTGCAAGCTATGTTTAGCAATGAAAGCTTGGATAATAAAATTGTGCGTGGCGCCTGAATCAAACAATACTATGGCGGGATGCTGGTGGAGTTGGAACATACCCGCAAGGATTGGCTCACCCTCCGGCACGTCCTCTATGGCAAGTTGGTGGATGGTGCCGGGCCTAGGGTTTGCCCGACGCGCATTAGTAGGGTTCCGGGGCTGATTCCTCCCCGGGAACTGCAGTGCAACTCCGCCGCCTTGCCTCTCCGGACAACTGCTGACGAAGTATCCTGGACGACCACATTTGTAGCATGTGGCTGCTGCTTGGCCTGTGCTTGGGGGACGAAAGCCCGGCATGCGCTGCTGAGGTGCATACGCACGCGGCATCGCCCGCTGCTGCTGTTGTTGTTGCGGAGGTGGTACTGGCAGCGCCGGCCTGAATGCCGGTGAAGAATACGGACGACTGCGGAATGGCATGGGCCTTTGCGGTGGCTGCCAGCGTGGACCCGATGGTGGGCGATTCACCATCCAAAATTTCTGAGAAGGACCACCTCCTTCTCCACTTCTTGCGGCGCGGTTCGCTTTCTTTCCGCCACTGCTAACTCCCTGCCAGAGTCCTCCTGAACAATCGCAGCATCAATTATGTCATTGAGGCTGCCGCGATTGAACATCGCCAGCTTGTCCTTCAGGAGTGGGTTAAGCCCCTGGTAGAAGTGGTCCCACCGCTTCTCGTCGGTATCGGCGTGATACGACGCATAGAGCGCGAGATCGTTGAACGCCCTGGAGTATTCCAGCGCGTTCCGGCTCCCTTGCTGCAGGTGTAAGAACTCCTGCGTCTTCCTCTTCATGAGACCCGGCGGTATATGATAGGCCCTGAAGGCCGTCCGGAACTCCGCCCAGGTCATAACTCGGTCGGTGGGCTGTGAAGCACAGTAGTTCGCCCACCACGCGCTCATGGATCCCTAGAGTTGTTGGACCGTGAACTGAGTCTTGCGCTGCTCACTCACTTGGAGCAGCCCGAACATCATCTCCATCGTGCGGAGCCAGTTGTCCGCATCGAGGGGTTCATCCGCCCTTGAGAATACCGGGGGATGAGTCGCTAGAAAGTCGGAGTAGGTGCTCTGTTGGCGCTCCTCACGATCTTGATGCCTCTCTGGTCGAGACGTATTTGCGATGAGAGTTTGCAGCAACTCTGTGTGCTGCTGATGGGAACCCGCCATTGCCGCAATGATGTCGGCCAATGTAACCGTTGGCGGTGGCGGTGGCGGTGTTTGCTGTTGCTGCTGTTGCTGTCGCTGTCCCGAGGAGTCCTCGGGAGGCTGTTGGGAGGTTTCTCCCCCTTGATTAGAACCCCCAACATCAGGGTTGGCACGAGTACGAGTCATTCTGAAATTTAAAACAGCAGCGATCAGCACATGTCATACTTAAAAATTCCATATGAAACAGTAGGTATTTGAAGTGACGCATGAATAATTTGCACAATATTCACATATATTGATAAATCATAAACTTTATACAAGATACATTATTCTCGGGTCTCCGAGAAGTCGTGCTTATATCATCACTACCTATACATACGCTACTGCCTACACGACATGTCACCGGTTACAAAAGTTTGAGTTACACTACTCTGGTTGCCCTACTTGGCAACGGTAACCCCCTACTTGGAGTAGAACTCAACCTCCTGTGGGTCGTCCTCCTCCGGTACCTCTGCTGGTGGCTCTGGATCTACAACCTCTTCTCCCATCTCGGGCTCTCCCATTGCTGGAAGACCCAAGACCACCGGTATTCCCAATACCGGAGGTACGAGGTCCTGCAATGCGTGCACCTCGTCCATGGCCTGGTTGTAGTCTTCTTCCCAGCCTTGCCCTTCCTCAATGGCGTCATCTCGCTCTTGAGTAAGGACATCATTCTGCTGGGTCAGAGCCTGCACCTGTTCTTGCAACGCCGCGATGTCAACATGGCTTTTCTTCCTTGCCTTCTTCAGACGATGCAACTGATTATGTTGTTCGTTCAGTCGCTTAATCGTCGGAAGGAGCACATTGCGGAGTGTGCTGTGAGCACTCTCAAAATGGTCTCCAAGGCTGGTGCTTTTTCTGAGCTTTGCGGCGAGACACTCCGTATGAACAGCTTGGCTGTCCATCACGGCCTTTCCCGCCATCATCTGGAGGCTGAGGTTCGCCTCCGCGGGGTTGTACCTTGGGCAACCCGGATCGGTTGCATCCCCGTACCTCCCTTTCCACACATGACTAGCCCGTCCCTCCACCGGAACAAGCGTGTATGGAGTGCCCTCCATAGCTCTCACGTGTAGTTGGCAAAAATGCGACATGTTTTCGCAGGCTGCCACTTGCCACATCCCCTCCGGTTGTCTACCTCTCACCGTAACGGTGAACGGCGCCCAACCGGGTGGCATAGGTCCTGCAGGAACTTCGACATGGATCGTCCACGCCTTGTTCCCCTCCTCGCCTTCCTCCTTGGCGATTTACTGCGGCATCTCGCTGTACCCGAAATATTGAAGCATTTTCCTCAATGCTTCCGGATAGCCGCTGTGGTGAGAACAGTGGGACACCCCCCAACCGTTGTCCAATTGTTTATCTGCCGTCATCTGTAGAAACATATTTGAGAAATGTCAAATATTTATTTAAACAGTAAATCATTGAGTTATAACATAAAACATGTCATTGAACTCGTAAAACATGGAAACATAGTTCAAACTTTAAACAAATTTGACTGTTGATCTGCTGTCCATCATGACAGCCCTGACCAGTTTCAATTTCAACCTGATTTAGACCATGCTAAAAGAGAAACCAATTCTGGATCTCAACGTCAAAGTTAAAACTAACTTCAATAGATTTTCAGAAAGTATTTGCTTGGCCTAAGATCAGTCCTGGTTCAAAAGTTATGAGATATCAAACTTAACAGAATTCTGGAGAAAATTGGACAGCACCTCCCTGCCTTAGGTACTGATTTAGTCCAAGAATTCCAGTTAATTCTGCTCCCAATCTGACAAGACTTTATGTTACAAAGTTGTAACCCATCTCATGAACTTTTCAGAAATACCTCAGTTTCTATTTTTGGATTTTTATGCAGGAAGTTATGCTTAATTTACAGAGAGTTACAGAGAGTGTTTGCTCTGCCCGGTTTTTCTGGACAGTTTCAACTCCACTGCATTTTTCGATTGGCTAAGGGATGAAACACCTCTGTACCTCAACAGAAAAGTTGTAAAACTCTTCCAAAGCTTTCCTGAAATGTATCATATGACCCCAACCTCGAAAGAACTCAACCTCTAACCTCTGATTAACTTCAGCCTTAATTCAGCTGAAAACAAGGGACTCCGTCCTTAGCAGCCTATAAGTTGAAAACTTGTTAACTTTGAATATCCTGATTAAGGGAAGGAGTTACATCAAATTTTAATGCTTTGGATTAAAACTTTCAAGTTTTACAATGAAGTTGCTCATTTAGTGGGGTGCGACGTCGATGCATCACCAGATCATGTCGGTAGTACGTCCTCACAAAGAAAAACCTATACCGGACTTAGCCGGCTTCGTTAGTTCAGTGGCACTAAGCGTCTCTCGCACACGGATGCTACACGTCTACCGTTTCATGGTTAGACTACCTGCAGATGGCTCACACAATCGTCATACTCGGCTGCACACCGAGCCCGGTATCCATACAGTTCATACACTCGGCCGTCATCACTCGCCCGGATGTTCTCAAGCCAAACACGCCTTGAGCTACGTGTTCACGTTACTCACCACGTGACGGGGTCTCCCAAATTGCACCACGCAAGCCAGGGACAGACGTTGCTCGAATACACCAAACGACATGAAGAGTCGTAGAGGATATCAAAGCGGGTCGGGTTACCTGCCACCCGTGAGGATCCACCCTTCAGCTTGTGCGCACTGGTGGAAAGCCCCTACGTGCACCCCCCAAGACATAAAGCATCCTGAGATGCACGATTTTCTGACATAATCAAATAGGTTAGTATGCCACTTTCTATACACTAATAACATCCTTATATGGGCTACTAACTCGTTCCTCACTGGATTTTTGAAAAAGATGACCTTTTTAGTGCGTTAAACCTCAAGCGAGCTCTGATACAAACGCTGACACGACCCCACGGTCTTGTCGAGCCAGGATCACGCTGAGGGGTGCTGCGATGCACAGCACCAGATAATACACATCAAAGGTACAAAGCAGAAGCAAAGTTTTATTACATAAACAGGTTTATGAATATTTTTACAACAAAATATGTTCAGTCTACACTCACGGGCGTAGACTACGCATCGAGTTCACGTTCAGCCCGTGAACGTGTCCCCGCTAGCATGCACACACAATAACACGTCAGCGTGCACGACTCCGACTCAACGGGGTTCCCCTCCTGGGGTTCCATCTCCTCCTCGGGAGTCCCTTCCTCATAGAACCCTGCAAAAGCTTCAAACACAAGCAGTGAGCGCGAAGGCTCAGCAAGATTGACCCGTCTCTCCTAAACATGGAACTTCTACATGAGGGGTGATAGGTACATGAGATAAAACAAGTTGCGAAGGACTCGCCTAATTAGTGGAACCTTACTTTCAAGTTTTAGCAGAAGGTTGTGAAGAACCTTACGCTAAGGAACATGAGAGAGCCGCAACCAAACAAGAAACGCATTTCTCTCATGTACTTTGCCCAAAGTTGAAAGGAACTTTAGTTAGCTCTAAACTACAACAAAACATTAACAATCAAAGTCCATCTTTCAATCAGCAACATTTTAACATGTACTAGCCTGTTCTTTCTACGTCATGGTACAGTGAACAAGTGGTACTCACTGACCACAAGGGACGGTGATTATAATCGATTTACACCTGCAGGGTTACCCGAACAACCCGTCACGCATGCCTGTACTCGATGTTACCTACAGCAACCATCACGGAAGCCGTACGCAACCACCTTTCACACATCAGCCAAATATTGAACCGGTCCCATCGTCCCGAGCAAGAGGTCTCTGCACGCGCATCTCAGTGCCGCCAGCCGATTTACACCTCAAGCTCTCAACCTACCCTCTGAACGACGGGCAATGCCTCAATACCCAGCTACCCGAGTTACATTGGTTTCCCGGTTCCCAAATAGCCGGTAGGTCTTCGGTACGATTCTAGCTTGTTCAACAGGCCCACACATGGCTCGGTACTCAATCGACGCAAGCGGAGCTATAGAACCCAGGCCCCAAAGTCCTGCTGCCCTTACTATCCGCTCGGTCTCATTTTTCTTGCCATGTGTATCATGTGCTATCTCTACCCGAGTCGAGTGCCTCTAGCCTATGCTCACGAGTAGTTCCAACTACTCGACTTGTACCGAATCTTATCCTATCTTAGCTTTGCAGTAGCTAATGGGGTTTGCAATCCTAAACCCAACCCATGGTTTTCTTAGCTATGCAATTGGGTTTCCAAACAAGACTCTAATGCAAGAATTAATGGTACTCAAAGTAGTTCTCAAAACAATAAAAACTTGTAAAAAAGTTAATGCAAACCGGGGCTTGCCTTGCTGCTCTTGGTCGTAGGCTAGCTCCTCCTCCAGAGTAACGAAGTCTAAGACTTCGGGTTCCTCCTTGACCTTAGCGACTACATGAGATACAAGTACATGTATTAATTTAAATGCATTTGAATTAAATTTAACTTGTGAAGTTTATAAGTCTCACTAGACAGACTCAATGACTCTGAAATTTTTATTGTGGCTTGGCTACCACCTAAACAGAGACTTGGTCAAGTTTTAGTTGCAGCAAAGCTCATTTGAGCTCTCCACAAATAATTATGTCCTTGGCCTTAATTGGAACACTTAGGGTGTTCTAGGGATTTTCATGGAACAAGCCATGATTTTCTGAAAACTAGATTTTCAGAGGGTTCTAATGGAGTTGGTCTCACTTAATTTGAAGGTTCCTAGCTGAAGATATGAGCTAAACAATTTCAAAGAAATTCTGAAAATGTTTCTGGATATTTTCTATTTTCTCTGGAACTGTTTCATTAATCACACCATTAGGTATATCAAATGAGCTCAAATGGATCTGAAATTTTTATGGTAGTTCAGGGATATTTTGGTTAACATCCCAGCAAAATTTCAGAATTTTCCTCCATAGGATTCTCCAGTTAAAATTCCAAACGACTTAAATTTGAAGAATTAATGCTGGAGAAATAAGGATTTTCATGAAGTGAAACTTGATTTGCTGGAAAGTACTCAGAGAGCTGAATCCAAAAAAATTTGGTTCACACGATTTGGAGTTTGCTAGCCCAAGTTATGAGGATTTGAAGTTTGATTGAAATCTGAAAATCGGGAAAAGTTTAAATCTGCTGGTGGGTCCACGGGGACACGTGTTGGGCGCTGGAGCGACGGCACACTGGGGTCCATGGAGTATTTGCATGCCAGAACACTGGATCCGTGCTGCAGACCGATCCCAATTTAAAATCCGAGCCGCTGACACGTGGGCCACCGGCTTCGTCTACCTCCCGACGCCCGCGTTCGGCCGCCGCGACACCTCGCCGGAGAGCTCGCCGGTTAGCCTCTGTGGTGCTCCAAACTTCATGATTCTGGCCGCCCCTGCCTAAGTCCACTCGGGGAACATGATTCCGGGCTCAGTTCGTCATGAAAATCACCGGCACATGGTCGGCGACGAGCGGCAGCTTCGGGAGAACTTTGGCCGTGTCGACCGACCTCCCTAGCACCCCATCCGATCGAGCTAAGGATCGTCAAGCACCAGTGTACCCTAGGAAAGGTCGGCATGAGCTCCACGGAGCTCGGGAAGGGTTGTGTTGGGCTGTCACCGTGCAACCTCGGCCGGAAATCGGTATTTTTCCTAAAACTCAAAGAACAGCGGTTTCCCTCCACGGTTCTTCGCGGTTTCTGTTCCTATGGACTCGTACGGGTACCTAGAAGTGATCCCCTCCACGAGAAGATGAGTGGTGTGGTGTAGACTACGAATTTTGCGAATCGGTTCGAGCTCCCTTTTTGCACACCGTCGCGAAATCATGAAATTCCGGCGTGAGCAGTCTATGTCATGCCGCCGGAGCTTGCGGGAATGGAAGAGGGACTGAAGGCGAACCTTTTTGCTGTTCACAGCTCGGTGAACGGTAGGTTGTGGTGGCCGGACGGATCGTTCCCGCGGTGGCGGCTCGAGCTGAACCGGGAAATGAAAGATCGTCGCGGGGAAGCTCGGAAGGACTGCTCAGGGCCTGGAACCGGCACGAGGGCGTCGAGGATGGCTTGGCGCACCTGGTGCTGGTCTCAGATCGCCGGGAGGATCACTGGATCGGCCGGGTGAAGAGAGACCGAGAGCTCAACCAAGCGGCGAGGAGTTTCAGCTTTCTGGGTGGGAACGTGACGGAGCAGCCGTGAGATGCACTGGCGACCGCTTGGGCGCGTAGATAAAGGCCCCGAGAGGCGGTTCATCGGCCGAGGGCGGCAAGCAGCTGCTGTCCTCGCCGTTTATTCGCCATGGCGGCAGCTCGGTCCAGCGCAAGAACCTGAGTGCAGTCTTCAGTCGGCTGAATTCTCCTCAGTGGCTGACATGTGGGTCCCCTTCCCTTTGTAACCTCTGAACTTAACTCTCTATTACTGTTGTAAACAGTAATCCTCACAATGCCCATGGTGATTTGAATTATCTACCCCTGAGCCATTTGAATTGGTTGGAATTCAAATTGGGTTTGGTTTGACTATATTTTCAGCACATATTCAGTTTGTAATTCAAATAAAGTTTGAATTTGCTAAACTTAGCTCATGTCAAAAATCAACTCCGAATGGAGTGAAAATTGGTGTGTGAGCTCAAAAAAATGTGCTGAGTGAGAATATGCTTCCCATTTTTGAATTCATGGGACACAAACAGTTTGAATTTGAATTTGAGTTCAAACCACCCTCTTTCTAGCCATACCCAAAAGTACCTCAAAAAGGTTTTGAATTTGGTGAAACTTGACATGGGTATTCCTAGCAAGGTGTAGGAGTTTTCATATGCCCAGCCCCTAGATGATGCATGTGGGAAATACCACTTTTGCATTTTGTGAGTTCATTCTCTAATGAGCATGTTGATAATGGTTACATGCTCTTCAAATGTATTCATCAACTTTCTTCAAATGAGGTGTGTGTGTGGTGATGAACACTTTGCATGTGTCAAAAACTGAGGCCTTTACAACACTTCGCCAGCAATTGTCCGGAGAGGCAAGGCGGCGGAGTTGCACTGCGGTTTCTGGGGAGGAATCAGCCCCAGAACTCTACTAATGCGCGGCGGGCAAACCCTAGGCCCGGCACTGTCCACCAACTCGCCATAGAGGACGTGCCGGAGGGTGAACCAATCCTTGCGGGTATGTTCCAACTCCACGAGCATCCTGCCATAATATTGTTTGATTCAGGCGCCATGCATAATTTTATTAGCCAAGCTTTCATGGCTAAACGCAGCTTACAAATACTACCCACCGATGGTCCATACTTGATTTGTTCACCGGGTGGGAAGATTTCAGCAAGCATTATGGTCCCAAAAGCACCATTATGCTTAGAAGGTAGAGTTTACCCTACGTCTCTCATAACTTTAGAGGGACAGAAGGTCGATGTCATCTCAGGGATGTCGTGGTTAACCCGCCACGGTGCTGTTTTAGACACCATCCTTCGAATCATCCACTTGAACTCAGCAGTGCACGGATCCCACTCCTTATTTCTGGACAGTCCAGAAATAAAAATTTCCAAGTGTGTATCAATCCACAACCATCAGATTGGAAGATATTCCAGTGGTCCGAGAGTTCCCTGATGTGTTCCCAGATGATTTACCGGGGATGCCGCCCGACCGAGAAGTGGAGTTCAAGATTGAATTTGCACCGGGAACCATGCCAGTATCCCGAAGGCTGTACAAGATGGCGACCAAGGAGTTGGCTGAACTGAAGACCCAGCTAACGGACCTGCTGGAGAAGGGTCTTATTAGGCCGAGCTCCTCGCCATGGGGCTGTTTGGCATTATTCGTGAAGAAGAAGGATGAGACGTTGTGGCTTTCCGTGGACTATCGTCCACTAAACGCCGTAACCATCAAGAACAAGTACCCGTTGCCACGGATCGACATGTTGTTTGATCAGTTGGTCGAAGCAAGGATCTTTTCCAATATGGACTTAAGATCTGGGTACCATCAGATTAAGATACGGGCTGAGGATATTCCGAAGACGGCTTTCTCGACGAGGTACGGACTTTATGAGTAGATGGTCATGTCCTTCGGTCTCACCAACGCTCCAGCTCACTTCACGTATTTGATAAACTCGGTGTTCATGCCGGAGCTGGACAAGTTTGTCGTGGTCTTCATCGACGACATACTGGTATATTCCAAGTCGGAGGAAGATCACAAAAAGCATCTGCGTATAGTCTTGCAACGGCTGCGGGATCACAAGCTATACGCGAAATTCAGCAAGTGTGAGTTCTGGATATCGCAAGTTCCTTTTCTCGGGCATATTATCTCAGCGGAGGGCATCGCTGTAGACCCGAGCAAGATCACACAAGTGCTGAATTGGAAATCCCCGAGAACTGTTCACGAGGTACGGAGTTTCCTCGGACTCGCGGGATATTATCGGAGTTCATTCCGAACATCTCGAAGATTGCCAAGCCTATGATGGAGCTGCTGAAGAAGGCTACCAAATATGTTTGGAGTCCAGCATGTGAAGCATCATTCAAGGCTTTAGTCAAGCACCTAACATCAGCACCAGTTTTGGCACAGCCAGACACAACAAAGCCGTTCGACGTGTACTGCGATGCATCCGGCATTGGACGTGTGTGCTGATGCAAGACCGAAGAGTGGTCGCGTATGGATCATGGCAGCTCAGAAACCATGAGCAGAATTACCCAACTCACAACTTGGAGCTCGCTGCCGTGGTACTCGCACTTAAAATGTGGAGGCACTACCTACTCGGTAACCTCGTACATTTATATACCGTCCACAAAAGCCTCAAGTACATATTCACTCAGAAAGAGCTGCACATGAGGCAGCGAAGATGGTTAGAGTTGATAAAGGATTACGAAATAGAGATCCATTGTCGCCCCGGCAAGGCAAACATACTGGCGGATGCGCTGAGCCACAAGTCACACGTCAACAACCTAACCATCACACCGTTGGAAGAGAGCGAACCACCACTGCATGTGATTCCACATGGAGCTCTCTATAACTTAGCTTTGATCTCCACCATCCGTGAATAGGTAGCGGCAGCTCAGAAACATGACAAGAGCATGTCGCATTTGCGGAGACGTATAGACAGTGGGGAGCTGAAATGTTTCCGTAAAGACGGAGACGGCGTCCTATGGTTCAAGGACCGGATCGTCGTGTACCCGTAACCCGGAGTTACGGAAGAAATTCTTTGATGAGGCTCACTTGTCAAAGTTTTCTATTCACCCCGGCAGCAAGAAAATGTATCAAGAATTCAGAAGCAAATTTTGGTGGACACGGATGAAGCGGGAGATCGCAAAGTACGTGTCCGAGTGTGAGACATGTCGAAGGGTGAAGGCAGATCATATGCGGAAACCGGGATTGCTACAACCACTGGGCGTTCCTGCATGGAAGTGGGAAGATGTGAGCATGGACTTCATCCTCAGTTTACCCACTACTTTTCAGAAACATGATTCTGTGTGGGTGATCGTTGACCGGCTCAACAAAGTTGCCCATTTCATCCCGGTCAACACCAACTACAACGCCAAGAAGTATGCTGAACTGTACATCTCACGGATCCTATGCTTGTACGGCGTACCCCGTACCATTATATCGGATCGGGGAACCTTATTGTGTTCCGTTTTTGGGAGCAGCTACATGCTGCATTGGGGACGAAGCTGATCCGTAGTTCAGCATACCACCCGCAGACAGATGGACAGACCGAGCGGGTAAACCAAATCTTAGAAGATATGCTACGAGCTTGGGCTATCAACCACGGCAAGAACTGGGATGATCACTTGCCGTTGGCCAAGTTCTCGTACAACAATGGGTACCAAGCCAGCATCAAGATGGCGCCTTACGAGGTGCTATACGGGAGAAGATGCTGCACACCACTAAATTGGTGTGAGTCTGGCGAAAGGGTTACCTTCGGGATTGATCTTGTCAACAATGCGGAGGAAAAGGTTCGGCTGATTCAAGCGAACCTAAAAGCCGCCCAATCCCGATAGAAACAATATGCGGACTGGAGAAGACGTCCATTACAGTTCGAAGTCGGGGATCACGTATACCTACATGTGTCTCCAATGAAGGGCGTGAACAGATTCGAGGTGAGAGGAATGTTGGCACCCTGATTCATCGGTCCATTTCAGATTACAGAAAGATGTGGATCAGTAGCATACCGGCTGAAATTACCAGAAGCACTTTCCGGTGTGCACGACGTCTTTCACATTTCCCAGCTGCGGAAGTGTCTTAAGCTATCAGCTACCATTCAGCTGGAGGACATAGAAGAACTGAAACCGGATCTCACGTACGGGAGGAACCGGTTCAGATTATTGATGAAAAGGCCCGAACCACACGCAACCGTACGTTGTGGTTCTACAAGGTTCTGTGGAATAATCACTCCATGGACGAAGCGACATGGGAGAGCGAAGGATTTCTTCACGCTAACTACCCCGAGTTTTTCACGTCGCATATACGGTAATTTTTCCACCGTCCTCTCTCTCATTTTCACCTTATAATCTCGGGACAAGATTCTTTTAAGGGGGGACAAATGTAAGGGCCTCAGTTTTTGACACATATTCAAAGTGTTCATCACCACACACACACCTCATTCGAAGAAACTTGATGAACACATTTGAAGAGCAAGTAAACTCCATCAACATGTTCATTAGAGGATAAACTCATAAAATGCAAAAGTGGCATTTCCCACATGCATCATATAGGGGCTGAGCATATGTAAAACTCCTCCACCTTGTTAGGAATGTCCATGCCAAGTTTCACCCAAATTCAAAACCTTTTTGAAGTCCTTTTGGGTATAGCTAGAAAGAGGGTGGTTTGAACTCAAATTCAAATTCAAACTGTTTTCATCCCATGAATTCAAAAGTGGGAGGCATTTTCTTACTCAGCACATTTTTGTGATCTCACACACGAATTTTCACTCCATTTGGAGTTGATCTTGACATGAGCTCAGTTTAGCAAATTCAAACCTTATTTGAATTTCAAATAGCTTATGTGCTGGAATTTAGTCAAACAAAAACCAATTTGAATTCTATCCCATTCAAATGGCTCAGGGGTAGATAATTCAAATCACCATGGGTATAAGGGGGATTACTGTTTATAACAGTGAGAGGGAGTTAATTTCAGAGGTTGAAAAGGAGGTGGGACCCACATTTCAGCCACTGAAGCAAATTCAACCGACTGAAACTTCAGCACTCGGGTTATCGGGCTTCCTCCGAGGGCGCCACCGAGGGAAGCCGGACGCCACCAGCTGCTTGCTCCCACGCGCGAGCGCTGGGGTCGGTTCTGATCCCCTTCTTAAGGCGCTCCACGCTCTCTGCCGAAGCAACCCTCGTCTGCTTTCTTCTCGCGTGCAAACACAGAGCGGCGCCCTCCGCTACCTCGGCTCGATCGGGAATCCGGCCGAATCGACCACGCCATCCCTCCCCAAGGTGCTAAACCGCACCCTGATCTCGGCACACACCTCCCCGACCCGGAAACAAGCGAGTTCCGGCCTTCCTTTCCCGAGAACGACCGCCACAGCGGCGACCAAGCTTCAGCCGACGATCGGGTGATCGTGGACAGCCCTCCACAGGGGTTCTCATGGTCAAGTGATCCAGGCCACGGGAGTGCTGTGTTGGTGCTGCTCTGAACCAAGTCTCAAGCCACGCCGTGAAGCATCGGCGGTGAATTTCAAGTTTTTCACTCCGGCGAGTTCTACCGAGCGGCCGGTACGGTTTCCTCAAATTCTTCTTCTCTGATCCTCCATAGGTCGTCAAACTCTGCACGTAGGCGCTGGACTAGCCGGCGATCATCTTTGCTTTAGGATTCGTCGCATGAAAGCACCTCGGAGCAACGTATTCCGAGCTTTACCGAGCGTGTTCTTCGCGGAACCAATCGAGCGCACGATGTCGAGCTAGTTGCCGTAGTTTCCGATCTAATCCATGGTCTTGCCGAGCTTTACGATCACCCACTGGTGCTGTAGAGCTAGTCGATCAAGGTTTTGTCAGGCTAGGGACCCCGGCCAACGCTGCCGAACTTCAACCGAGGCCGTCACACGTTGCCGGCCGTCTTCCGATCACCGGCAGCCCCAGAACACCTCACCATCGTGTTCCTCGATGTCGCATACGCCCTGCCGGCGAGTTTTAGCCCGTACGGTGGCCGGAACCGGCAAACCGGCGAGCAGCAGATTGCTCCGGCGAGCTGAGAGCGTGGGTGCGTGAAAACCAGCCGGAGGAAGAAGAAGCCGGTGGGTCCCGGCTGTCAGCGGTGGAAAAATTTAAAACTGGGATCTGCTATGGCCTCGATCGGGTGTGGCTACGCGCAAAGGACTCAGTAGCCGCGTGTGTCAACTGATGAGGAGCTGACACGTAGCCCCGGGTCCCACGCGCAGTGATTTGTACTTTTCCCGATTTTTAGATTTCATTCAAACTTCAAATCCTTTAACTTTGGCTAGGAAACTGCAAATCGAGTGAACCAAATTTTGTTACATTCAGCTCTCTGAGTACTTTCCAGCAAATCAAGGTTCACTTCATGAAAATCTTTATTTCTCCAGAATTAATTTTTCAAATTTTAAACTGTTTAGAGTTTTAACTGGAGAACCCTTTAGAGGAAAATTCTGAAATTTTGCTGGGATGTTCACCAAAATATCCCTGAGCTACCATAAAAATTTCAGATCTATTTGAGCTCATTTGGTGCACCTAATGGTGTGATTAATAAAACTGTTCCAGAGAAAATAGAAAAAGTCCAGAAACATTTTCAGAATTTCTCTGAAATTGTTTAGCTCATATCTTTAGTTAGGAACCTTAAAATTAAGTGAAACCAACTCCATCAGAACCCTCTGAAAATCTAGTTTTCAGAAAGTCATGGGTTGCTCCATGAAAATCCCTAGAACACCATAAGAGCTCCAATTAAGGTCAAGTACATAATTATTTGTGGAGACCTCAAATGAGCTTTGCTGCAACTAAAACTTGGCCAAGTCTCTGTTTAGGTTGTAACCAAGCCACAGTAAAAGTTTCAGAGTCATTGGGTCTGTCTAGTGAGACTTATAAACTCCACAAGTTTAAATTCAATTCAAATGCATTTAAATTAATACATATACTTGTTATCTCATGTAGTCGCTAAGGTTGAGGAGAAACCCGAAGTCTTAGATTTCGTTACTCCAGAAGAGCAGCTAGCCTACGACCAAGAGCAGCAAGGCAAGCTATGGTTTGCATTAACTTTTTTACCAATTTTTACTGCTTTGAGAACTTTCTTTGAGTACCAATTACTTCTTGCATTAGAGTCTTGTTTGAAAACCCAATTGCATAGCCAAGAAAACCATGGGTTGGGATTAGGATTGAAAACCTCATTAGCTACTGCAATGCTAATATAGAATATGTTTCGGTACAAGTCGAGTAGTTGGAACTACTCATGAGAATAGGCTAGAGGCACATCGCTCGGGTAAGAATAGCAAATAAAACACATGGCAAGAAAATTGAGACTGAGTGGAGAGTAAGGGCAGCAGGACTTTGGGGCCTGAGTGCTATAGCTCCATTGTGTCGATTGAGGACCGAGCCATGTGCGGGCCTGTTGAACAAGCTAGAACAGTACCGAAGACCTACCGGCTATATGGGAACCGAGAAACCGATGTAACTCGGTTAGCTGGGTATTGAGGCATTGCTTGTCGTTCAGAGGGTATGTTGAGAGCTCGAGGTGTAAATCGGCTGGCGGCACTGAGATGCGCGTGCAGAGACCTCTTGCTCGGGACGATAGGACCGGTTCAATACTTGGCTGATGGGTGAAAGGTAGTTGCGTACGTCGTCCGTGATGGTTGCTGTAGGCAACATCAAGTACGGGCGTACGTGATGGGTTGTTCGGGTAACCCTGCAGGTGTAAATCGATTATAATCGCCGTCCCTCGCGGTCAGTGAGTACCACTTGTTCACTGTACCGTGACGTAGAAAGAACAGGCTAGATACATGTTAAAATATTGCTGATTGGAAGATGGACTTTGATTGTTAATGATTTGCTGTAGCCTAGAGCTAACTAAAGTTCCTTTCAACTTTGGGCAAAGTACATGAGAGAAAGGCATTTCTTGTTTGATTGTGGCTCTCTCATGTGCCTTAGCGTAAGGTTCTCCACAACCTGCTGCTAAAACATTGAAAGTAAGGTTGAAATCAATAGGCAAGTCCTTTGCAAATTATGTACCTCATGTACCCTGTACCCATCATGTAGACGTTCCTTGTATAGGAGAGACGGGTCTTGCTGAGCCGTCGTGCTCACTGCTTGTGTTTGAAGCTTTTGCAGGGTTTTAGGAGGAAGGGACTCCCGAGGAGGAGACTGAACCCCAGGAGGGGAACTCCGTCGAGTGCGATTCGTGCACGCCGCCGTGTTAGTGTGTGTGTGTGTGCTAGCGTGAACACGTTCACTGGCTGAACGTGAACTCGATGCATAGTCTACGCTCGTGAGTGTAGACGGGACTATTTTGTTGTAAAAATGTTCATAAACTGGTTTATGTAATCAAACTTTGCTTCCGCTTTGTACCTTTGAGGTGTGTTATCTGGTGCTGTGCAATGCAGCACCCCTCAGCGTGATCCTGGCTCGACAAGACCGTGGGGTCGTGTCAGATAATACGTTTACAGCCGTCTGAGATGAAGCTCGTTGTAGTAATGAGGGGGGAGTGCACTGCTAGCTGAGAAAACACCCTTATTAATTTTGAAGTTATCAAATTTGTTTATATGTTCATTTAACGAATGCAGTCACTGACCTGTAGTCGCAACTATCAAGTGAATCATGAAGGCTTCTGATTTTTTATTCATTAGGATTCATTAAGTCACCACCTTTCTCTAAACGGAGATACATATAAACTCACAGAGAATTAGATGGACAGGATTCATATATGCAAACGGATCTTTACCAAGAGGATTGCACACATGTTACATGACAAACAGAAAAGCTTACATGTATAACGCAAATATAAACATGAACAGACAGACACTGCACAAATTTAAACTGCCAACCCGAAAACTCGCTAAAGGGAAGCACAAAACAAACAGAAGTGATGCTATCAAAACTCTGAGTACCTTCTAATTCTTTACCTGTGTGAAGATGCCCGTTGCACATCTGGTCTGAGACAAATGACAAGGCGAGGTATTGCCTCAGCAGCTCCCTTGCAATTCAACTTTATTGATGACAATTTCCCAGAGCCGATAGATCTAGAAGAAGAGCATCCCAGCTGGACTGAGAAGCGCAAGCAATGCATGTCAAGCCTCCGATGTAAAGATAACAACAACAACCAAGCCTTTTATCCCAAGCATGTTGGAGTCGGCTAGACATGAAACTCAATAATTATATATATATATATATATTCAATAAAGTAAAAGAGAGAAAAGGATATAAGAGTAAAAAGGAAAAAGAAAAAAAAAGACTAAGATTATGGCACATGAATTGTTACTTTCCATGGGATCCTATCATGAGCTAAGTCTCTGGATACATTCCAATCTCTCAAACCTCATTTTACTGCCTCCTCCCAGGTCAACGTTGGTCGTCCTCTACCCCTCCTAATGTTTTTTCTACCTCTTAAAATCCCACTGTTAGCCGGTGCTTCTGGAGGTCTCTGCTGGATATGTCCCAACCACCTTAGTCGATGTTGGACTAACTTCTCTTCGATTGGCGCCACCACTACCCTATCACGAATCGCCTCATTTCTTATTCGGTCTCTTCTCGTGTGCCTGCACATCCACCATAGCATGCGCATCTCGCGACACTCATTTGTTGGACATGTTTTCTTTTAGTTGGCCAACATTTCGCCCCATATAGCATCGGGGGTCTGATCACTGTCCTATAGGATTTCCCTTTTAGCTTTTGTGGGACCTTCCTATCACATAGGATTCTAGAGGCTTGTCGCCATTTCATCCCCCCTACCTTGATCCTATGGCCAACATCCTTATCAATATCGCCATTGCTTTGTAACATTGATCAAAGGTATCGGAAAAGGGTCCCTTATAGGTACTATTTGTCCTTGTAGACTAACATTTCCCTCTTCATGACCAACACCACTAAAGTCACACCTCATATACTCGGTCTTGGTCCTACTAAGTATAAACCCCTTGGACTCTAAGGTTTGTCTCTAGAACTCTAATTTCTTATCAACACCATCCCTAGTTTCATCTACCAGCACTACATCATCGGCAAAGAGCATACACCAAGTGATATCTCCTTGTATATCCTTCGACACCTCATCCATCATCAAGGAAAAGATGTATGGGCCCAAAGTTGATCCTTGATGTAGTCCTACCATGATAGGAAATGCATCAGTCTTACTATCACTCGCGCACACACTTGTCCTAACATTATTGTACATACCCTTGGTAAGGGTAATGTACTTTGCTGGCACTTTATGTTTCTCTAGTGCCCACCACATGACTGACCTTGGTATCTTGTCATACGCCTTCTCCAAGTCAATGAACACCATATGTAGGTCCTTTTGCTCCCTATATCTCTCCATAAGCTGACGAAGCAAAAAAATCACCTCCATAGTAGACCACGAAGGCATAAAACCAAACTGGTTTTTAGTGACATTGGTCACTTTCCTCAGGCGGTGTTCAATCACTCTCTCCCAAAGCTTCATAGTATGACTCATAAGCTTAATCCCTCGATAATTAGTAAAACTTTGAATATCTCCTTTATTTTTGAAGATAGGTACTAATATACTTTTCCTCCATTTTTCATGCATCTTGTTTGACTGAAAAATGTGGTTGAATAACTTTGTGAGCCATACTATTGCCACGTCCCCAAGGCATCTCCACACATCAATAGGGACATTATCAAAGCCGAGGGCCTTTCCTACTTTCGTCCTTTTTAAGACCTCCTTAACTTCAAACTCTTGTATCCTCCGCACGAACTGCCTGTTGGAGTCATCAAAGAAGTCATCCATCTCAACCACAGTACTCACATTCCCATCATTGAACAGACCATTAATGTAATCCCTCCATCTATTCTTAATCTCTTTATCCTTCACTAGAATGCGGTCAGTCTCATCTTTGTTGCATTTAACTTGATTGAAATCCCTCATCTTTCTCTAGCGAATTTTTGCTATCTTGTATATGTCCTTTTCACATTCCTTTGTCTCTAGTCTCTCATATAACTCATCATAGGCCTCTCCTTTTGCTCTAATCACAACCTGCCTTGCATTTTTCTTGGCCTCTTTATACTTCAGCATGTTGCTTGTGCTTCTGTCAAGATGCCAACTTTTGTAACACTCCTTCTCCTTAATGGCCTTTTGTACATCCTAATTCCACCACTAAGTGTCTTTATCTACAAGTTTCTTTCCTTTTGTCACACCAAACACCTCACTAGCTACCTTCCTAATACAAGTTGCCATCTTCACCCACATAGTATCTGCATCTCCATTTTCTGCCCAGGGTCCTTCTGTGATCACCTTGTTTTTAAAGAATTCTTGTGATTCTCCTATCAACTTTCACCACTTTGTTATTGTGATTTTGATACCTTTGTCCTGCAAAGAACATGTGTGAAAGCGAAAGTCAACTACCATAAGCTTATGTTGTGTCACAACACACTCTCTGGGGATGACCTTAAAATCTAGACACTCCCGTCTATCTCTTCTCCTAGTGAGGACAAAGTCAATCTGGCTAGAGTGTTGGGCACTACTAAAGGTCACTAGGTGAGATTGCCTCTTCCTAAAGAGGGTGTTAGCTACCTACAGATCATAGGCTACGACAAAGTCTAGAATGTCCTTACCCTCTTGATCTATCGCCGCATCCAAATCCTGCATGTACTTTCTCAAATCCTGCGTTAGTTGCAACCACATGACCATTGAGATCTCCTCCTATGAGGAGTTTCTCGTTTATCAATACAATACTAACCATATCCTCCAAGTCCTCCCAAAATTGCCTCTTAGCATTCATGTTGAGCCCAACTTGTGGGGCATAAGCACTAATGACGTTCAAGGCAATGTCCCCAATTACTATCTTGATTAAGATGATCCTATCCCCTCGTCTTCGAACATCCACTAATCCATCCTTAAGACTCTTATCTATTAGAACTCATACGCCATTCCTAGTCCCAGCCGATCCGGAATACCAAAGCTTGAAACCGGTATTCTCGACTTCTCTCACTTTTTGACCCGCCCATCTAGTCTCTTGTACATAAAGGATATTTACTAGTCTCCTAATGGCACCATCTACTAACTCATGAAGCTTCCCTGTCAAGGATCCTACATTCCAACTACCCACCCGAAATCTATGTTTCTCGTCTAGCTTCCTTACGCTTTGCACCCGTCGAGTAAGATGCAAAGAACCTTGCTCACTTATCACTACATCCGCGCGATGATATAGCGCGCTACTAAGGTGGTGGCGATCTGGCCCTTGCCCATTCAACACCATATTCAGGTTCTGATATGGTGTGCCACTAAGGTGGTGGCAACCCGGCCCTTGACCACTTAACACCATACCCGAGTTCCGATATGGCGCGTAGCTAAGAGCGTTACGCCCCAACGAATTTCTATTGGGTTTCATTTCCATGAGAACGGCTAAGTGTAGTTGTTGGCCCGCCAAGTCTATCACAACCCCTAATCCTTTACCCGGGCTTGGGACCGGCTATGTCATTACAACATAGGCGGAGTTTAGCCTCCGATGTAAAGTGGTAGCATATTTAGAGCTGGTGTTTGCAACCGCCGCACATAAAGCTAAAGATTTGCTTGTCCATGGAAGCTCTTTTATCGGGGTGGTACTGGTGAGCTTCATGAACGAAACGATATTGTGCCTGCACAAAGGGCATAATATGGAGCCAGGCACACTGTGTATGGATGTTGAGCTGCTAGTTGTGGAGCACAAATAGAGTGCGCATTTGGTGCAGAACTCATGGCCACAACCTATTAGAACATGCTGTTAGAAATAAGCCTTGTGTGTCCAGAGCAGGAGTTGATGTGTTGAGTGTGTTTGTGTGTGTGAAAATGTGCATGGACACGTTGAAGATGTGTAGGTGAGCTCGGTTGGACGGTGGTTTGTCTAGGAGCACGTCGTGTGGGTTGATCGACGTGTGCATGGCGATGCATGCAGCTGCATGCGTGTGCATGCCGGGTACACCGCGTGTGGGAGGCACACCATCCCATTTTTCAGCTGTGATCGGTTGCTATATGATGGCTGAAGAGGAAATAACGGAGCAGTTGTTGCCTCTGAAAGAAAAAACGAGTTTCTCCTGGTGTTCGGATGCGTTCACAGACTCCTCCACTTTCTTCTTCGTGGATCTCGTTTTGATCCCGACAATTGGCATCAGAGCCGGCTACGGGCTGGGCAGCGATCGCGGCAAGGGGTTTGTCTCTGGCATCGTGTCCACGTGAAGAGCAGAAGGTCTGATGGGGAAGATTGGAGGCAAAGGAGATGGTACAACGTCGAAGGAAGGGGACGCCGGAGAAGGGAGCAGCTCGGTCCAGCGTGTGATCCGAGAGGTGAGCGGGGGAACCCCTTTTGCCATGCTCATGAAGACAAACTACTCGGATTGGGCCCTGCTTATGAAGGTAAAACTCAAGGCTATAATGCTTTGGGAGGCGATGAGACCGGGAACATGGAGCAGCACGAAGATATGCAGGCATTGGATGTGCTGTGCAGCGCGGTTCCGCCGGAGTTGTGGCCGGTGATCGCAGATAAAGACACGGCAAAGGAGGCGTGGGATGCTATTGCCACGATGCGCATCGGAGACGACCGGGTCAGGAAGACTTCGGCTCAGAATTTGCGTTGGCAGTTCGATGCTGCTACGTTCAAGGAAGGGGAATCCGTGGAGGATTTCACACTTTGACTCAGTGGTATGGCAACAACTCTCACAACTCTGGGTGATAAGATTACGGAGACTCAAGTAGTTGAGAAACTGATCCGGAGTGTCCCTCAGTGATTTCGGCAAGTTGTAGTAGCAATCACCACGTTGCTCGACGTGTCGACACTCTCGGTGATGCAGCATGACGGGAAACTCTATCTCACAGAAGAGGAGTGGCTGGCAAGGCAGAGGAAGCGTGAAGCCGGACATTTTCATGGAGAAAGTAGTTGCACCAGAGGAGGTCGTCGTGGTGGAGCAAGGCGAGGCCGTGGTCGAGGTCACAGAAATGATGGTGGATCATTTTCTAGTGCGTCCAACAACCGCAGTAGGGACGAGTGCAGGAGGTGTGGTAAGTTGGGGCATTGGGCCCGGGATTGCCGGGTGAAGCCGAAGAAAGAGCAAGCTTATGTCGTGCACGAGAAGTAGGAGGAGGAGGCTTCTCTTCTTGTTGTCAAGTCGTCCCCATTAGTGTCTGCAGAAATGACACAAGATGACTCGGTGAAGGGAGGAGTGAAGGAGCAGGAGACGCCGAAAACTTTGGAGGTACGGGCGTTGGTACATCTCCAAGACACAGAGTGACATGAGAAGGAAGCATGGATCATGGACACGGGTGCCACGAACCATATGTCAGGGCATAGCGAGGTGTTTGTGGAACTGGACAGGAGTATTGCAGGTTCAGTTCGCTTTGGTGATGACTCCATGGCCAAAATAGAAGGAATGGGGACAATCATGTTTACTTGTAAGAATGGAGAGCGCAGGGAGTTCACCGGGGTTTACTATATTCCTCAACTGACCACCAATATTGTTAGCATCGGCCAGTTGGAGGAGGAGGGCTACATGGTAGAAATCAAGAGCGGGTCAATGAAGATCTATGACCAGGAGGTAGACTGTTGGCAAGAGTTGATCGTATGCAAAATCGCCTGTTTGTACTGCATCTGCCGGTGGTGCGAGCAGACTGTCTTGTGATGAAAGCAAACCAAGAAGCTTGGAGGTGGCATGCACGGTTCGGGCAAGTAAATGTGGCTGCTCTGAAGAAGATGGCTTGGGAGGAGTATGTTCGAGGTCTGCCTAAGATAGACAAGTTGGATCATCTCTGCGAGGCATGTCTGGCTGGTAAACAGAGAAGGATGACATTCCCAGATCACAGTGAGTATCATGCTGAGCGGCTACTAGAGCTGGTACATGGTGACCTGTGTGGTCCGATCACTCCGACCACGCCGAGTGGGAGCAAGTATTTCTTACTTTTAGTAGATGATCGGAATAGATACATGTGGATAAAACCAATGCCAACCAAAGATTGTGCAGCTGAGGCGATCAAGTTTTTCAAGGCTGAAGCAGAAAGTGAGTATGGTCTGAAACTCGGCAACTTCGGACTGATAATGGAGGAGAGTTTACATCTCATGAGTTTGCTAAGTATTGTGCCAAAGAGAGGGTACATCGTCAACATCCGCCGCCTTACTGCCCTCAACAAAATGGTGTTGTGGAACGCCGAAATGGCACCGTGGTTGCTGCAGCCAGGAGCATGCTCAAAGCCAAGAACCTACCGGGATGATTATGGGGAGAGGCAGTGGTAACTGCCGTATATGTGCTAAACAGGTGCTCAACAAGGAGTGTGACCGGGATGACTCCGTTCGAGGCATGATTTTGGGAGAAAACCGACAGTTCATCATCTAAGGGTGTTCGGATGTATTGTTTTTGTCCGGAACATGACACCTCATCTAAGGAAGCTGGAGGATCGAGGGCGCAAGATGATTTTCATAGGGTATGAACATGGATCAAAAGCCTACAGAGTTTATGATCCGGTCACGAGACGAGTACATGTGTCCCGGGATGTGATTTTTGATGAAGAAGCTCAGTGGAACTGGGAAAATGATCATGTGCAAGAGCAAGATGATCGGAGCGATGACATATTCACTGGGGAATACCATCTGAGGTAGCAACAGCCTCTGGATGTGAGGGTAATAGATCAGGAGGAGGTTGTTGAGGTCCTGGATGATGGTCTCATGTCACCACAGTTGGCTTCGCCGGGAGTGGATCCGTGGGACCATGAGCAAGACAGAAGGTATGCCACACCACCCAGCGGTTGTTATGAACACTTGGATGTTGATTGTGATGAACCAGTACCTCTGAAGTTCAAGAAGATTGATGATATCATGAGGGAAACACAGCCTCCTTACCATGTACCACGTGCATTGACGGCTAGAGAGCAAACTGTGGAAGATTCATATGAACCAATCTCTTTCTCTCAAGCCTATGATCATCCATGCTGGATAAAAGCGATGAGGGAAGAACTGGACTCGATAGAAGGGGATAACACTTGGTCACTTGTTGATCTGCCCCAGGGTCGATGAGCGATCGGGTTGAAGTGGGTATACAAACTCAAGAGAGATGAAAGTGGGCCGTGGTAAGACATAAGGCTCGGTTGGTCGTGAAGGGGTATGCCCAAAAGTCCGTGATCGACTACGATGAGGTCTTCACACCAGTGGCTCGCCTGGATAGTGTACGTATGCTCATTGCCCTTGCTTCGCATAAAGAACGGGAGTTACATCATATGTAATTAAAATCACATTTCTAAATGGGGATCTTCAAGAAGAAGTGTATGTGCAACAACCGACGGGTTTTGAAAGTCCTGGAAATGAACACAAGGTACTCAGGTTGTGGAAAGCACTCTATGGACTGCACCAAGCACCCCGTGCGTGGAATGAGAAATTGGATGGGACTCTACTGTCTTTCAGGTTCAAGAAGAGCTTATCTGAGCATGCAATCTATACTAGATGTGGAAATAATCATGAGTTGGTTGTGGGGGTCTATGTTGATGATCAAGTGATTACCGGAGAGAGTCATGAAGATATCAAAA
Source organism: Neostapfia colusana (assembly GCA_030760725.1). Classification (NCBI taxonomy): domain Eukaryota; kingdom Viridiplantae; phylum Streptophyta; class Magnoliopsida; order Poales; family Poaceae; genus Neostapfia; species Neostapfia colusana. The sequence continues at coordinate 7,151,879 of JASWHV010000006.1, forward strand.
GCTTCAAGATGCAAATGGCCAAAGTGTTCAAGATGAGTGATTTGGGCCTTCTCCATTATTATCTAGGCATCGAAGTGGTACAAACCAGTGAAGGCATTTCCATGAGCCAGAGAACATATGCAAGAAAAATCCTTGAGAGAAGTGGGATGGCTGGATGCAATGCTTGTCAAGTACCGATGATGAACCGACTGAAACTAAGCAAGGAGAGCAAAGAACCTCCTGTTGATGCGACTGCTTATCGAAGTATAGTGGGGAACTTGAGGTATTTGGTGAATACACGCCCGGACTTGGCTTTTTCGGTCGGATATTTGAGCAGATTTCTGGAGGATCCGAGGCAAGATCCCATGGCAGCTGTGAAACACATATTAAGATATATGGAAGGGACAAAGAATTGGGGTCTGTGGTACAAGAAGAAGAAAGAAAAGATGGAGTTGATGGGTTTTTGTGATAGTGATTTTTCCAGAGATATTGATTCAAGAAAGAGTACTACTGGGGTTATGTTCTTCTTGGCCGACAGTCCAATTACATGGCAATCAACAGAGCAAAAGGTTGTTGCACAGTCCAGCTGTGAGGCTGAGTATATTGCAGCTGTGAATGCGGCGTGCCAGGGAGTATGGCTTGATCGAGTATTAGCAGAGATGATGAGTTCAGAAATCAGTATTCCGACATTGAAGGTGGATAACAAATCAGCTATAGCATTGATCAAGAATCCAGTGATGCACGGGTATAGCAAGCATATTGAGGTCAAATATCATCTGGTGCGTGATCTGGCTGAGAAAAAGAAGATTGAAGTGGAATTTATAAGAAGTGAAGATCAACTAAGTGATATTCTAACAAAGCCTCTATGTAAGATAAAGTTTCAAGAACTTCGTGCAAGAATTGGAGTTGTTGATGTGAGTGTTCGGCACACCAAGACTTAGGAGGAGATTTGTTAGAAATAAGCCTTGTGTGTCCAGGGCAGGAATTGATGTGTTGAGTGTGTTTGTGTGTGTGAAAATGTGCATGGACACGTTGAAGATGTGTAGGTGAGCTCAGTTGAACGCTGGTTTGTCCAGGAGCGTGTCGTGTGGGTTGATCGACGTGTGCATGGCGATGCATGCAGCTGCATGCGTGTGCATGCCAGGTACACCGCGTGTGGGAGGCGCACGATCCCATTTTTCAGCTGTGATCGGTTGCTATATGATGGCTGAAGAGGAAATAACGGAGCAGTTGTTGCCTCCGAAAGAAAAACAAGTTTCTCCTGGTGTTCGCGTGCGTTCACAGACTCCTCCACTTTCTTCTTCGTGGATCTCGTTTTGATCCCGACACATGCGATCATCAATGATGCATTGACTGTTGAACAGCTCATTATGATATTAGTTTGTCACTACCTTCTGCAGCCACTGTGCATTCCACCTCCAAATATATGACGCATGGATCCTGACAAGTAGACGAGGCAGACGTTTTCCTCCATCCACATTCCCTGTAAAAAATAACAGAAATAACGATGCGTGTGGAAAAAGCACATGGCCTGGAAAAGTCTGCTTTTTGTGAACCTTGAGAACTAAAAATAGACATGCCAAAGGAGTTTCTGAATTTACTCAGGATAGAATTATCCTAACTCCTAAGATTCAGTAGAACCCTCACTGTAGTTCCTAATTATAATAGACAAGTAATGTTTTCTTACAGAAGATGACATTTATCTCAACTACATGGTGATTTATGAATATCAATATCTATATACTTTAGGAACTGAAGGTTGGTCAGGTGGAGTGAGGCGGCCAGGGATTGATCCCTGGTCCCTGAAGAGCCGCCATATAAGGCTGGGATGCTTGCCCCTTTTCTAAAAAGAAAATACATATCTATATACTTTGTCTGGTATTTGAACTCACCGAGCAATTTTGACAATGCTCATCAGTGGGAGTCACGGGTATGGTGATGGAAGAATGCGTATTATCCCTTCTAGCTGTTTATTTAGGATACCTGCCACACTGCTTTTGTGCCATGACCGAGCCACCATCAAAGGAGTCAACCTTCAGGCAAATTGTGTTAGACATGAATAAGCAATCAAAACAAGAACCAGGGAAATTTCATTCTTCTTAATTAGAGAACAAAAAATGATTAAGGGTACTAGAAGGCTAGCACATGGCATCAAAGTTAATAGAAGCACAAAATATCATCAATTAGCTTCATGATTTAAGTATGACTCAAGGAAATACGATTTTCTAGGGAGGCACTTTGTTATATTAGCATGGTTAGCATAGATAGACAATAAAATATCGACAACAAAAAAGTGTTTTAGTCCCAAGTAATTCGGGGTAGGCAGTAGGCTAGCAATGAACCCAAAAGAACCGGCAAGGATTTTCACATTTGACCCTGGTTTTTAAAGTCGAAGTTACCGTTTGACTCTGTTTTAACCTTCTGTTAGCTCCATCTAATTTAAGATTAATAAAAAATAAGAAAATCATAAAAAAGACCAAAATACCCCTACGTACACAAATAGTATGTGTTTAAACTGTTTCTGAAATTTTGCTATAATAATATGCATAAGTTGAAATATTGGTGTATAATCATACATAAAGATTACATTGAGAAGTAAGGGCAACGGTGTAAGGGTAAAGATGTCTTTTTGCATGAACTTAACACCGTCAAGTAATTTAGAAGGAGTAGGGTCAATTCATTTGTTCATTTTGAGGGTCAAACATGCAGTTAGGATTTAAAACAGGATCACTTTCACAAATGCCCCCAAAGTAAATGAAACATTATTAATAAACAAAAAACAGACTAAATTAAAGAAATCTGTTTCTTGATTGCGTCATTGGTGCTAAATAATGGTTGTCTAAATCACTTGGTAACTGTAATGTAAATATATTGAGATAAGTTGAACTGGTTTGGATTACAAAAAATATTTATGTTGAAAGGGCAAGGGCATACCCGTTTGCATTTACGGCTCCCCTCTCCACCCCAGCTGCAATAAGAAGCTGTTTAGCAGAAATCAGTAAATTGGAGTTGATAAATTGCTTGAATTTTGATGAAAAGGAAAAGTTAGCCATCATACTTGGCAGCATACTGCACTTCTAGCACATGCAGCATAATGGAGGGGCGTGCTCTCTGAACCTGCATGAAAGTGTAGTTAATCTACATAATAACAGGAAAAAAAGAGAAAAGAGGTTCTATTTGTCCTCAACAATTTCATGCTCGGGTACCAGTTGCATAACCACTAAAATCATGTTAAATATTTGTCTTTCTCTGTTTCGCTCTTACCAATGAGATCAATAGTTGACCCATCATTGACAGTGACCTCACAGACAAAAGCCCCAAGGTCTACAAGCAATTGCATACACTCAGCATGCCCATGCAGGGCTGCTGTCGGTACCCTACAGACCGGATATCCCCACGTAGTGGGTAAAAGACAGCCTGGGCCCCGTCTCCCTTTTGAGGCGGGCCCCAGCAAAGCCACGTGTCTTTGGCCCAAAGGTCAGCCCTGACGCAGCCACATGCGCTTAAGATCCAAAGCCGACGCGTGTCCTGGGCTTCGGCCCGAGCCTCCCCGCTGAGGTATGCTCCGGGGATGCCACGTGTCTCCCGGCTCAGAGCCACCTCCCTGCTGAGGACAACTCCGGTGCTGACACGTTCCCTGGGCTCCGGTCCGAGTCCCCCCCCCCCCCGCTGAGGTGAGGTCCGGGGCTGCCACATGTCCCCTGGCTCAGAACCACCTCCCTGCTGAGGACAGCTACGGTGCTGACACGTGCCCTGGGCTTCGGTCCGAACCTCCCTGCTGAGGTGAGGTCCGGAGCTGCCACGTGTCCCCTGGCTCCAAACCTGTCGATAATCGCTCCAGAGCCGCCTCGTGCCACACAATCCATCGTGGGCCGTGGATCGACGAAGTCAAGAAGGAAGTGTGCTGTCAGGCTTCGCATTCAAGGCTTGCGCCTTCCCCAGAAGCATGGAGCACTACACACGCCTCCGTTCTCTATCCGTTCGACATTACAGTGACAAGACAGGACGACAAGGCGTGACAGCAGTACAGTACCGCCCAACGGCATGAAGCCGCCCAAGCAGGGCGAGGAGAAGCGGTGACAAGACGATGTCTTCATTATCACTTGACACACGGTCAGAGGTGCTCACCGCGCCAGGCGGCGAGACGTAATTCCCCCGTCGACCACTCTACTCAGAGGATGAAGCCCTGGATCATGTATAGGGTTCACATAGCTATGGGGCCAACTGTTGGGCCCCAAGAATCATTATAACTATCACGACCTTGAACTATAAAAGGACCGGGGTGACCACCCAGTAAAGGGTTCGCATTCCAGATCCCGCAACGCACAAGCACACACGCTAAAGCAATAGAACAAGCACTCCCATGGACGTAGGGTATTACGCTCCGGCGGCCCGAATCACGTAAATCTCGGTGTATATCTGCTCCCTCGAGCCCAGGTCACGTAGGGTGTCAAGCCCCCTCCGAAAAAAGAACCTCGCGGGCTGCTCCCGAGCAGGCCGGGAGGAGTGTCGCAGCTCACGCACTCCGGCAGCTGCTAAGTGAAGTGGGGTCACACCACCATCTGACATCCCATTGACTAGCCTCCGAAGAGCTCTACAGGGCACAAAAAATGACGCAAATTCATTAGTTAGTGATGACAAGATGCCAACATAGATGAACCTTAGAGTTTAGCATACACTGCATCGAAGGTGTTCTTTTTTGTTTCATGTGGAGTTCCTACGCATAATCTTCCAAAACTCAGGTAAACTAGGTACGTAATCAGCCACAAGAAGCCGAACGCACCGAGTATGACCTTTTAGGGCGGCAAAATATATGGTCGTCGCGTCACTAAAATGATCTCTTCTGTGAATCTAAACATTTAAAACACGGATCACTTGCATCAGAAAATATTTCAGAGTAGCTTGAGCCAAGAATAAATTAGTTAATGTTCACTTACATTTGCTTTAAAAAGAATTAAAATTTGTACAACCTTCGAATGACCATATAGACAAGCTTGCATCAGAGCAGTCTGCACAGTTTAGTGATCAGAGTTAGCATACAACTCAGGAGTTCATTATATAATAATATAATATATTGTTCTCCTACAGGAACCTACTAGTTGTCATTCTCCAAAAACAGGCAACCTCAGATATATCATATATGTCACATGTGCAGAACTACAAAATTGCATGTGTACTTCGATAATGATTCTTAATGGTCTGCTTATGGAACAATTTATTGGATGAACCTATTACCTAATATAGTCATGTATAGAAAATATTCTTTACTGATGATTATTACTTATTTGCAAGGAAGACAAAACAACAATTATAAATATCATTAATGATTAAAGGTGAGAGTGAAAATAATTTACCTCTCCTCCGCAATTCCTAAGGTTGATATTAACACCGGATTAAATTAGGAGGTAGATGATCTATCATGGGCAGTGAAACAATTACTTTGTAAAATAATAACAAACCCATATCGACAGAGGAAACTGAAATTAGTGGACACAAACCAAGAAACAGTTACAAAGGGAAAATCAGTGGTGCACCTCATGGTGGCCATTTGCCGCCGAGTAATGGAGGGGTGAGTTCCGGATCCCAAATGTTGAGTACCGTGCAAGGCGGGGATTGAGCTCCAGAAGAGCGCTAGCTTCTTGGATATCTCTATCCCTTGCAGCGGATACTAGCCGCTCCACGGTAGCTGAGCAACCAAATGAGTCACCCATGATACCTAGGAACCCCATATGATTCTACCTATGAAAACACTAAATATTATCACCACTTCTTGCAGGGACTCGCTAAATACTGATACTGCTGCTGGAACACTCTCCAGACTGGGCGATAGAAGAATCACACGACTCTTAAAGTCAAGGAGAATTCAAGAACACACAAGAATGGAGAGCTGTGCGAGTAGCTTCTGTGTTTCCTTAAATTGAAATGGTAGGGGATAAGCCACTTGAACACCCAACAAGAAACCGATTCAATAAAAGGAAAAGCATGTGCCAAACGTCCTAATTCACAATACACGCAAGAATCCTATACAAGCAAAGCTGAAATGGCGTCACAATTGGCCGTTTCTGCATACAGGTACCCGAAGAGTTCATGGCAAGAGATCAGTAAGTCACTAAGCAAATGTATACAAGTACACCATGCCATAAAAAGTGATTAGAAACAGATGGCAGCACATTCCAAAGAATTTCCCAAATTTATCAAATAATCAAGGAATCTGAACTAGAAGATAACCTCAATAGATCTAAGAACAGGATCTTGGGCTCCATCCACATGGATCAAAGAGTACAAGATGCCACCTTCCTTAAAGAAATAAACTGACACAAATTGGCTCTAAAGAACAGGAAATGAATTGCAGATACCATCTTCTCCCAACCGGACCAGGAAAAGGTTCCAGTGAGCTGATGTAACCCCTCTTGGTTTCACTACAATTATTTGTTCCTGCTTTTGTGCAGACTGCTATTTTCTGCAGTCCTCCTCGGCCCTGATGATGTCCCTATTGAGGTGTGGAGATGCCTTGGGGACGTGGCAATAGTATGGCTCACAAAGCTATTCAACCATATTTTTTAGTCAAACAAGATGCCTGAAGAATGGAGGAAAAGTATATTAGTACCTATCTTTAAAAATAAAGGAGATATTCAAAGTTGTTCTAATTACCAAGGGATTAAGCTTATGAGTCATACTATGAAGCTTTGGGAGAGAGTGATTGAACACCGCCTGAGGAAAGTGACCAATGTCACTAAAAACCAGTTTGGTTTTATGCTTGGGAGGTCTACTATGGTTTTTGCTTTGTCAGCTTATGGAGAGATATAGGGAGCAGAATAAGGACCTACATATGGTGTTCATTAACTTGGAGAAGGCGTACGACAAGATACCAAGGTCAGTCATGTGGTGGGCACTAGAGAAAATAAAGTGCCAACAAAGTACATTACTCTTATCAAGGATATGTATAATAATGTTAGGACAAGTTTGTGCGTAAGTGATAGTGAGACTGATACATTTCCTATCATGGTAGGACTACATCAAGGATCAGCTTTGAGCCCATAGATCTTTTCATTGGTGATGGATGAAATGTCGAAGGATATAAAAGGCAATATCCCTTGGTGCATGCTCTTTGCTAATGATGTAGTGCTGGTAGATGAAACTAATGATAGTGTTGATAAGAAATTAGAGTTATGGAGACAAACCTTAGAGTCCAAGGGGTTTAGCCTTAGTAGGACCAAGACCGAGTATATGAGGTGTGACTTTAGTGATGTTAATTGTGAAGAGGGAAATATTAGTCTACAAGCACAAATTGTACCTAGAAGGGACTCTTTCCGATACTTAGGATCAATGTTACAAAGCAATGGCAATATTGATGAGGATGTTTGCCATAGGATCAAGGTAGGGTGGATGAAATGGTGACAAGTCTCTGGAATCTTATGTAATAGGAAGGTCCCACAAAAGCTAAAAGGGAAGTTCTATAGGACGGTGATCAGACCCGTGATGCTATATGGGGTGGATGTTGGCCAACTAAACGGCAACATGTCCAACAAATGAGTGTTGCAGAGATGCGCATGATACAGTGGATGTGAGGGCACATGAGAATAGACCGAATAATGAATGAGGCGATTCGTGATAGGGTAGGGGTGACGTCGATTAAAGAGAAGTTAGTCAACCATCGACTAAGGTGGTTTGGACATATCCAATGGAGACCTCGATCCAGAAGCACCGGTTAACAATAGGATTCTAAGAGGTAGAGAAAGTATTAGGAGGGGTAGAGGATGACCAAGGTTGACCTGGGAGGAGGCAGTAAAAATATATTTGAGAGATTGGAATGTATCCAGAAACTTAGCTCATGATAGGACCGCATGGAAAGTAGCAATTCATGTGCCAGAATCTTAGTCTATTTTTCTTCTTTTTCTTGTTGCTCTTATATCTCTTTCTCTCTTTTAGTTCATATATATATATATATATATATATATATATACTATTGGGTTTCATGTCTAGCCGACCTCAACATGCTTGGGATAAAAGCTTGGTTGTTGTTGTACAAGGTAATGGGATCATACGGGGGTGGAGATGCAGTAAAGGTGGACGAAACGGCAGCAGAGACGGGTCGCTGTCGCTACAGTTCCTTTCAAGGCGATGACCCCATTGCTAAATCCAGGGAGGAATGGCGCAACTACCAGCTCTAGTGGGAGCAAAGCTTGCAGATTGACCGTTGATTAGGCCAAGAAAAAGAAAGAATCGCAACGTGGCAAAGAAACAGAGTGCGTCTATGCCAACTTCCCCTTTTGACATCTGAAAGAGAAGAGAGGAAAAACAAAACAAGTACCGTGTCAGCGTAAGCCAACAAGCCCGGATCGTAAAAGGATCAGAAGCATTGATACCCATTATTCATCACAAGATTTTATACGGAGACATTAACATTAAATTCCTTCCAGGCAAATATCAGATCTCTCAATGATGAAATTGCCAAAACCATATTTCTTTGCGCGAGTAACAAGAATTAAAAAAAACAGAAACATAGGGCCTCACATCGCCCTCCAAATAGAGTGAAAAGAAAAAAAGGATGGATTTCAGACAACCGGCGGCGGGGAAACTGAAGCCCGGCCTCCTTCTCCCCTCCGCCAACTCATCAAGAACCAGAAGCTTAAGGACAGTTGGACAGACAGCACAGCGGAGGAAGAACCGAAGAAGCCACGGCACGCGGGGGATCAGAGGCCCCGAAGATGGCAGCAGCGTGCGCGAGCTGTCCCTGTCAGGGAGGGGCCGGAACCAGACAGGACGGGATGGGGGTGGGAAGAACAAGGGGGAACAGGACAAGGGGCACGTGCAGTGGAGAGAGCACGAGGAGATGGGAGCTCGACACACATGGGGGCTTCGGCCTCCACGATGTTTCTCGGTTTCTGCAAAGACGGAGCCGCAGCCCGCAGAGCCGCTGCGCGGGGGTTTGTTCTGTGCTGTCATGGTAGATGGGAGAGCTGACAGAGTTCCTTCTCCATCTAATTTCTGTTATTAGTTATACACGTGACAGTGCCAGCCGTAGTTTAGACTCGTTCTTCCATTTCAATAAATTTAGGAGAATATAAGTTACAATATCCATGAGTGATGGATGAGTTAACATCAAGGATCAACTTTGAGCCCATATATCTTTTCCTTAGTGATGGATGAGGTGTCAAAAGATATACAACGGGATATCCCTTGGTGCATGCTCTTTGCCGATGATGTAGTGCTGGTAGATGAAATTAGTGATTTTGAGTTATGGAGATAAATCTTAGAGTCCAATGGATTTAGACCTAGTAGGACTAAGACCGAGTATATGAGGTGTGACTTTAGTGATGTTGGTTGTGAAGAGAGATGTTAGTCAACAAGGACAAATAGTACCTAGAAGGGACTCTTTTTGATACTTAGAATCAATGCTACAAAGCAATAGCGATATTGATGAGCATGTTTGCCACAGGATCAAGGTAGGGTAGATGAAATGGCGACAAGCCTCTGAAATCCTATGTGATAGGAAGGTCCCACAAAAGCTAAAAAGGAAGTTCTATAGGACGGTGATCAGACCCGTGATGCTATATGGGGTAGAATGTTGGCTAAATAAACGGCAACATGTAAAATAAATAAGTGTCACGGAGATGCGCATGCTACGGTGGATGTGCGGGCACACGAGAAGAGACTGAATAAGGAACAAGGTGATTCGTGATAGGGTAGGGGTGGCACCCATTGAAGAGAAGTTAGTCCAACATTGACTAAGGTGGTTTGGGCATATCCAACGGAGACCTCCAGAAGCATCAGTTAACAGTAAGATTTTAAGAGGTAGAGAAAATATTATGAGGGGTAGATGATGGCCAAGGTTGACCTTAGAGGAGGCGATAAAACGAGATTTGAGAGATTGGAATCTATTCAGTTAGCTTATGATAGGACTGCATGGAAAGTAGCAATTCATGTGCCAGGATCTTAGCCTTTTTTTCTTGTTACTTTTATATCTCTTCCTCTCTTTTACTTCATATATATGTATATATATATATAATTGTTGGGTTTCATGTCTATCCCACCCCAACATGCTTGGGATAAAAGCTTGGTTGTTGTTGTATAAGTTAAAATCTGAATGCCATAATGAAATTAGATCTTAAAAATAGTTATTTAAATGGGATCCGTATGTTTTGAAGAACTATTGAGTCTATGATTTTATACACTAACCAGTCTATTTTAGTCGTGCATTCTTTTTTGAGACATTGATGTATATGGATAAAAGGCAAATAGTTGTCAGCTATAACGACTTTAGGCCCTGTTTGGGACAGCTTTTTAGTCAGCTTTTTAACAAGTTTAAGCACTTAAGCATCCAAACACCTAGCTTTTGTTACAACTTGTTAAAAAATCGCTTCTCCAAATGAACTACGAAACCGCTTTACAGAAAAGCGGCCTTCCACCAGCTTCTCCTCGCTTTTGCGCATCTGAGTTACAAAAATACCCCTGAAGTTCAAAGGAATTTACCCGCAACTGCCATCATATAAATAGAGATCGGTCCAGGGCAGCCCTCACAATTCCTCTCCCAAGCTCAGTGCGCCGCCGCCTCCGTGACCTTGCTGCGGCGGCTACAGGCAGGTATGGTGCTTGCTCCCCACGAGAGATCCACCGCCACCGCCCCCACGACCGGCCACGGCAAAGCGCCCCCCCACGCGGCGGCCATGTGCTGAACCCGAGTGTCGCCCCCCGGCGACTTGCGAAGCCCCCCCCCCCCCCCCCCCCCCGCCCGCGGCGGCCATGGGCTGAACCCGAGTGTCGCCCCCCCGGTGACTTGCGAAGCGCCCCCCCCCCCCCCCCCCCGCGCGGACTCTTCGTCGGGCGGCTGTTGCCGACTGTCGGCCACGAAAGCCCCCCCCCCCCCCCCAGGGGACTCTGGCCGGGGAGCTGCCGGACTCAGAGCTGCAAAGCAGCATTCATGGCAGAAGGTTTCAGCGCTGATTTTTTAGTTGATTGGTAGTGTTAGATTAGTTGACGGTATGGAATTTGCCCTATTTTGTAGTAACATGAGGTTCCTACAAAGCAATTTGCAGCAATGATTGTTATTGTTTTCTTACCTTCAAATCTGAATAATATGCAGATTTTGAGCAAAGATCGAAGACTGTTTTCAACTGTTTTTCACAAGGTAAAAAATGTCATGCTTCATTTAGGAATTGTACGTTGAAACACTCTTTTGACATTAGCGATCTAAGAGTACAACATGTTGATTAGTGTTGAGTAGTTTGCTTATGAAAATAGTGTTTGTAGATGGAAAACGTCTCAAAGCCCAGGAAAGCCAATGCACATTGGGATGCAAATGCAACTAAAATTTTTATTGAGTTATGTGTGGAACAAGTACTTGCTAATAACAGGCCACATGGTTGCTTGCTAAAGGTTATGCCAATATCATTGCTCAGTTTAATGAACGCACGGGCAGAAACTATACACGTGCTCAAATGAAAAATCGATGGGATGCCTTGAAAGCTGAATATGTGACATGGAAGACATTACTTAATCATGCCTCTGGGTTAGGAAGAGATCCGAAGACCGGTTCAATTGCAGCTAGTAATGAATGGTGGGAAGAAAAAATTGAGGTATGAAACCATGTAGTATATTTTGTTTTATGACATCTTCTACTATACAAATAATGGGTTAACTGTGTTCTTGTTTTTTAGGCTATGCCGGGATGCAAAAAGTTTAGACTTTCCCCTTTAGAAAATGAAGAAGATTTAGAAATCATGTTCAGTGGTGCAACCTGTACAAATGCCTCCGCCATGGTTCCAGGTGCAGCTGAGGGAGTTGTTAATGTTGATGATGATACTGATGATGTTGAGGAGGTACCTTCAACTGTTGCACCTCTCATGGATAAGCAACCTAGAAAAAGAGTTGCTCAGAAATCTCTTGCAAAGAAATCGAAGAAGAATTTTAGAGACGTGCAATTCAAGCGACTTGTGGATTCCTTCGTGGAAAGAGCTAGCTCAAACAAGTCTTCGGCATCATCTTCGCCTCATGATGCAGCACACCAAGAGATAACTGAAATGTTACAATCTGTTATTCAGGCTGGGGCAGAAGAAGGAAGTGAAGAACATTTTTATGCCACACAACTTTTTATGAAAAAGGAGTACAGGGATGTGTTTTCTACTTTGACAAAGCCAGAAGGGAAACTAATATGTCTTAGGAGGGCATGGGAGGCGAGGAAGAAGCACTAGATAGGAGTAGTTGCTTATGTATATTTATCTTTATGTTTTTATGAACCTCTATGTATGACAACTTTGTGTGTTTTACATACATCTATTTTTTAGTATTTTGAAAGTTCATTGTTTATGTGTGTTCAACCTTGTGTGCTTCACATACTTCTATTTCGTACCTTTATTATTTATATATGTTTTGTTGGTAACAGATGTCAAGTGATTCAAGTGATTCGAGTGGCTCAAGTGATGTTGACAATATGGTATTCAATGAAGACGATGATTGGTTGATGATGGTTTCCGGGATTGCAACTTATGCAATGCTTGATTACGGTAACACATGTGTAAAAAGAGCAAGGAAAGTACCAATTGAGACAGGTTTTCAATGGGTTCAAAGACATCTTACACATTATGATAATTGTTATGATATGTTCAGAATGAGAAGGTCAGTATTTTATAGTTTACATGAAGTGTTGGTTACTGATTACGGCTTAACATCGTCACATGAGATGCACTCAATAGAAGCACTAGGCATGTTTTTGTGGATGTGCGGTACAGCTCAGTCAATTCGTCAGGCAAAGCATATTTTTATGCATTCTATAGAAACTATTAGTCGGAAGTTTACTGAAGTTTTAGAATGTGTAACAAAATTGGCTGCTCACAACATCAAGCCCAAAGATCCTACCTTTGCTATTGTGCAATCAAAGATTAGAGAACATAGGTCTTGGCCACATTTCAGAAATTGTATTGGTGCAATAGATGGCACACATATTCAAGTGACAGTGCCATCAGCAGAGCAAGCAGTGCATATCAATAGACATGGATATTGTAGTCAAAATGTTATGGCTGTATGTGACTTTGATATGAGGTTTATATTTGTGGTGGCCGGATGGCCTGGATCAGCTCATGACACACGTATATGGAGGGATACTTTGGTCAAGTACAAGGACATATTTCCACATCCCCCTGAAGGTGTTTTATTAACTTTGAAATTATTATACAATTACTAGCTCATAGTAACTTATCAAATATTTTTTTTGTAGGGAAGTACTACCTAGTTGATTCAGGTTACCCAAATCGAAAGGGCTATCTAGCACTCTATAAAGGTCAAAGATATCATGTTCCAGAATTTCAAAGTGGCAGTCAACCAGTTGGATTGAAGGAGGTGTTTAACCATGCTCATTCATCTCTTCGAAATGTTATTGAATGTTCATTTGGTGTTCTAAAAATGAAATGGCGCATTCTCCTTAATGTGCCAAGCTACCCGATCGAAAAGCAAAAGAAGATCATAATTTTTTGCATGGCATTACATAATTTTATTAGAGATAGTAATTTCAGAGATGTGGATTTTGATACTGCCATATCAGACGAGACATATATTGATGGTGATATCGGACCTAACCTTACTGATGCTACAGATGACCGAGATATGGGAGACCTACGTGATGCTATTGCAGCAGGATTAGTGGAAGGGTAGTGATGAGTTTATAGAATAGACCTTTGATATTAAAGTTTGTCTCTATGGTGTAATAATTCACGTATTTTATTCTTTTGATCAAACTTTATTTTATAATATAAATAATTTACATCTTATTATTTTATCATGTAAATGAATGTCAAATAGTTCCAATTTCGTGGCAAATAAAATACAATAGAGAAATGAACCCAATGTGACTTTATATACAAGTCAGAAAAATATCATGGGCAATTCAGACAATTTACACTTTGAAACAACAAACCAGCACATTAAAAACGCAGACTGCCAAACACATAGCTTCTCTAGCCAGCTGCTTCTTTAGACAGCTGCTTCTAACAGCAGCCAGAAATAAGCCAGCTTCTTAACAAGTTTCAGCTGTGCCAAACAGGGCCTTAATCTAAATAATGAGATTTGTTAAACTTGTCGCATTATAAAAGCCAATTCCATACAGATGGGCATATATTTGTTTTTAACTCCAGTATTAGAAACATATACTTAATGGATTATTCTGAGCCCATCACAATGGAGGTATTAGGTAGGTTTGTTACACGATATTTACTTACCTACTACTAGGGAAAAATTCAACGATGTCAGATTGACGTTTTCTTTGTTGTGTGATTTGTGGGTTACTTGGCCTTTTTGTTAGATTAGTTGTTGAAACCGGTGGTTTTGTTCTATAAATGCTGTATGCAATTTTTGTTTGCCATTATTAATGTGAAAGTCGCATTAATATTTTTATTTGCGTGGCCTTTTCAACTTATGTGACACAAGAGGGTCCCACTATGTGTGCCATCTTTAAGGCTTTATGCCTCTTTTACTTTTCCCCGCAACTCACATGCTTACCATTTATATGGCCACTTAGTACCAAATCCCGGATCCGTTTGTTGTATTAACTAAACGGAGATATTGTTCACACATAATAGTTGAAATTATTTGTATCAATTTTGAAGGCTCTAAATCTAGACACGAAAGGGCCATTACGGTACTATTAGTACATGAATAAATACTCCCTCTGTTTTGTATTATTTGACGTTAGTTCTCCCAACGTCAAATAATACAGAACAGAGGGAGTATCACCTTGGATACATTGGAGGGGTGGGTACGTAGCATCCTCAGTAGAAGACATGGTCTATCGATTTTATTGTAGTAGTCGCAATATACCCACAACCTGCTACTAAATAGATCTGTTTGATGTTGTATCTTTTTGTAAATGACAATAATAGAAATAAATGGAAAATGTGCATTAAACGTATATTCATTGTTGGTATATAGTATATATTTGAGAAAAAAATGAGTTCTAACCTATTTTATTCACTTTAAATGCTAGAAAAAAAGCTTAGTTGTAATATACAAGTTCCATAGCTAAACTTAGAAGAAGGTCATTATCGACTCCCAATAATATCTATATCTAGATTTACATCAGTGATCCTTCTATCTACCAGCTGATGTACGGAATATAGAATATATTGATGATAGTCTTTGACACGTTGTTAAAATTAACTACTTGGATTTACATTTACAAAATTTTCTATTTTGTCTTCATGGACAATGTGGAAAATATTTTAGTATCAAGAGGTGGCGCTTGAAATAAAGGTACCATGCTTTTATGTTCCACATCCAAATTTCTTGCAGGTTCTCAACAAGAGAATGACCACCCACATCTTCAGTTTATTTAGGCATCCTTCTCCCATCCTGCATATTGCCTCCTGTTGTTGTTTTCCCTCCTATTCTATTGACACGATAACAACGCGCTGCCACTGTTTTTATAATAGTGAAGTGACACAAATTATTGCAGCCCACAAGAAACAAGCACTGATCTGAACCAACAAGGAAGGCATGTCTGCCTAGATGATGGAGAAAGCCATGACATTGCAGAGAACCAATCATTGCATCTGTTGGTCCGCTGTGGCATGCCTGCACACTGCAATGTGTTTCTAATGTTTTTTGATGGAATCTCCAGTCCTATTGATCCTTGTATTCAACTATTTGTGTTGACACACCGAACACCGTACTAGAGGTGTGTCACGGTATTACCATTTCGATTAAACCGATTGCAAAGTCGTAAATGATCAATCCTAAATTGATAAGCGGGACAATACAACATAAACAAGTGTTTTTTTCAATTTAGCATAGTTTTATACTTCTGTTGTCTGGCACAGATAAATAGTCTCAAGATGAAAGCATGAATGGTCAAATGATTTGTTTGGCACGGAAGAAGACATGTAACTCACTAAGACAATGAAGGATAGTATTAATTTCTGAGGTATGTGTATATGCCGTGTTTTGTATGAACACTGGATTCCATTCTCTATAAAGAGCATGGCAAGATTAGTTTTCTAACCATAGAGGCATGAAAAAGGAGTAAAGAAGCTGGATATCACTCTGTTGGTGATAGTAATTTTAATTTCATGTTGATTCTTCAATGATTAAACTGAAGTACTGGTAGGTAGTACTAGCTAGATCTGTACTGTAAAAATCAGTATACACTAGACGATCCGAGTGTTGAGATTGCAGGCAGTATAATATACACCGCACGACATGGATAGATTCCATTTTACCAGATATTTACTCTTTCTTTCATCAGGGTACAGTCAAAGGTCCATTCATAAGTGCTGCATGGCAGAAAGCCTCATTTGAAACTCTCTCTCTCTCTCTAAAAATAAAAAATACAGTAATAGAAGACTTTATTGAAAGACCTAACATTATCAGTCTCATGTTCATCTAATGTAGTCCAATAAATTCAGGTTCATGGTTAGTGGAGTAGTGAGGTGAACAATACTGCACATTATTTACTTCTAGCACTATATCAAAATCATATTTGCTGAGACATTTTTTAATAGGAGCCTAAATAACCATTTAGTGAGAAGCAATATGACTACATATATTGTTTAATGATTTAGTTACAACTCGTGAATGATAACAACAAATGAGCTTTTTCGAGCTCGTCAGGCTTGTGAACGTACATGCAAGCTCAAACTTGGCTCGTTTAAAATTTGGGTCGAGTTTGAATAAATCTTAAAACGAGTCAAACATGAGCAAGTTGTGATCCTCGAGATTTATTGATAACTCTAGTGGTCGCTCCATGAACCGGTCCTTAGATATAAAACAAGGCAACCACCTAACCATTTATCCATTCTTAACATATAAAACCCGCTTGCTTAGATCCCTAAGTTTCATGTTTCTAAAATAATGTCATAATTCTTTAGGTGATTATAAGTTAATTAAACATGTTAATTAAGTTTTCTCATAAATCCAAACTAAGCATGCTAAGAGAAAAAGAAGAGCAATTCAATACTACTAAACCCTAGCGATAGGTTTTCCAACAAAATTGACACGAGCATGCAAGTTCATAAAATAATATTTTCTCCAAAAATATGATCAATATGGCCAAGGGCACTTGCCTTTCTACTCTAGGGTGAGTTGCGCAAGCGTCTCGAAGTCCTGTTGCTGAAAGTCCTCATATGTAGGCTCCTGATTGTACTCGTCTACTTGCAATAACACACATACAAAAGCAAACATACACAATAAATACCTTGCATTAATGCAAATCAATATGATGTTACCATATCTTGCTCCAGTGTTGAGGCAGAGTACCGTACTATTGTCGTGACTTCTTCGTTGCACTAGTTTTTTTTCTGAAGTCTGTTGCACCAGCTTCTAGGAGAGTCTCAGTGTACACTCAAGAAAGTTATCTTGGTTTACTGCAAACGTAAGTATAGTTTATCTCTCGACTAATCTGGTGCATCATCAGCGTACCTAGCACATAGAGAATGATTTGCACTTCATCCGCGACAAGGTTGCCACTGGAGCAGTTCGCGTTCTTCATTTGCCGACAAGTTCTCAGTATGTTGATATCTTCACAATGGGTCTTCCAGCATCGGTATTCATTGAGTTTCAAACCAGTTTGAATGTTCTTGCAGATGTTCAGACTACGAGGAGTGTTATGAATATGATATTGGGCTGACCCACTTTATCTAGTGTTATCTCTTGTCTCCCCTATAAATATGTACCACCTCCTGGACAATTGATTGAATCAGTCTATTATTTTTTATATCATTCACATCCAGAATTCCCTCCATCTCCTAGTCATCAGTGCCCTACAATTTCCTCCTGATTATTACTAGACAGTTTTTGAACTAACACGCGAATCACTGCCTGCCCCAGAACACCGATGTGTATATTGTGGTTGCTTTTCATATAGGTGCATCCCTTTATCCTAACATCTAAGTATTTTCCCTCGTCTTCATTCAATCTCTACCTTAGAATTAGTCATATGAGATGCACAATCTCAAACGGATACTTATGAACCATGAAAGGCAGGTTTTCTCCAATGCTTCCAATTTGAATCCATGGAAAGCAAACACAAAACCTGCAGTCGTATTGTGTGGGATTGGCTGGATACTAGGGTTCAACAAGGATGTGACAGAGAGAAAAGACTATTTGTTTGCTAAATCTCAAATAAATATTGAAATATATCAATTAAAGAGAAATTTTTACAAAAATATTTGATGTAGTCGTTGTCCATCGATTGACTGTTGACAATCTCACAAATTGAATTAATCCTGTTAATCAAGAAAATGATTTAAAATATTATGAAAAAATTGAAAACAAAACTTAGAAATTTGAAGTCTTAATATGATAATTATATTGCTAAAGCAATTATGTCTCTGTTCAATTACTACTGGTCAATTGTTAAACGAAAACTATGACCCTGGGTATTTTTTCATTTACTGATGGATTAAACACTAAAGCAATCGCAAAATGTCTTGAATTTATGGAATAGAGTTGTTATGATATAGGCTGTCATTATTAAATAGGTCTTCAAAACATAAATTGTATAAATTCTCAATCATGCTATTGAAGATTACGGCTTTAAACTCTTTCTTCTACATATTGGGCACAACAAATAACTAATTAATCCTTGGACACTTTAAGGCTATTGCACCTATACCTCATAAGTGGTATCTATGCGCACAAGAGATGGCACACATATGGAAAAGTTTAACTGCTAAATTTCAGTGTTCACATTTTAGAACCGAATAAATCTGTACATGAATCACTCGTACAAAACAAACTAAATGTGCAATGTTTGGAAACTACTAAATGTGTGCATGTATCCTATCGCTGATAGATTTAGCATCTATTTATATACATAAAAATATATTGGAAATAGTTGCTCTATACTACAACTGGAAATTGTGGACAGATTCATTGAACGACATGCTATGCTTAGACATATAAATGGGTGCATGTATTATCCGAGATATTTAGCATAACGTTATGCACATAATAAAGACAGTGGAAACGGTTGCTCTGTACTACAACTATACATTGCGGACAGAGATTGTCCTCAATGAAGAACCACAGGTCAGGAACAAAAGAAACTTTTGATTGTTCTGTTTCATGGCTTCTTCACCATCCAGCTGCTTATCTACCATTAGATAGGTTTTCCAAGCTGCAACTCAATCTCAGGATTTGCTTATTAATTATCATATATATGTATATTGAAATTTCCAGCCACGTCACCGTTGTATCTCCACCACCTACCACCTATCATTTATAACGTAAGAGGAAGGAAAAAAGTTCCACTAATAGATAAGATCAAACTTATATTCAAATCTCATTATATTTTGATTCTTTATTTACAATTGGCTGTGACTTATCAGGATCAGTTTATTGTACTAATCTAATGCCAGCCATATAATAAAAAAGACATACCTTATTTGATTTCTAGTAAATAAAGAGCAATAAACTAGTACACTGGAGGAAATGCATGCAAGGTCTGACTCCATCAGTTCCTGTATGTATCTGATGCAAGGTAGATAAAAGTCACAAGTAGTGCGCAAAGTATGATACTGTGGCCCCACCACTGAGTCATTAGTGCAGGCTTTGAGTCTTCAACACATCCTCTATATATCCTCTGAGCCATTTCCATTGCAGATCTGCACTACAGCTGCTGCTTGATATCTTGTTACATCCATTGCAACTATAGACGTGACAGCAGTCCTTTGCTCCATACAGCTGCTCCATCTTCAGTATAAGGTACTCATCTTCCTACATAGCTCGGCTATGGCATTATTCTGGTCTTTATGTTGTCTGAGCTTCAGCCGGATCTATTGACATTTCCCGTGTTCATTGTGTAATTCATGTACTACTAACTGCTACATGTATTGTTGCCGTGTTTGGTAATCTCATAGAAAGGTGTGCTATGTCTTAGGTTTGCCTCCACCATCAGGCACTTTCATGAATGTAACATTTTAATACGATAAATGCATTTGGCCATTTGAGCTATTTGTTGCTATAGATATCAACATATAACCAGCATGCTGTTACAAAATGTTTTTGCACTCATTCTAAATTTATAGCTGTGTTTATTACTATAGATATCAATATTAAATAGTCTATTAGATCCATTTGGCCAATTAAGCTATTTATATATATAGATAAATCCAGGCACTTGTTCACTGAATTTAATTGTTTTGACATAATTTAGATACAGTAATATATGGCTGTTCAATAAAAAATCTATAGTTATGGATCTCATATACGAAGTACATTTAATATGCTACTTTATTCCTAGTGAAGATGTGCTTTAAAACACTCCAGTGAGAATTCAGGATTGTTACAGCCGTGCAAGCAATTGGTTCTTATGGAATGGGATTTGAGAACTAAAAATCAAACACCTGTAGGTTGTGAATAGTTGAAACTTGGAACACCTTGTTTCCTAAGAGACTAAATCCAAATTTTATTTCAACTTTATAGCTTTGTCAAGAAAAAATGATATTTGATACAATTAATTACATTGGTATGTGCATGGTACCCAAAGCATATGTCTATTTGTATTTAAAAATAATATTTATTGTTGTTGGTGGGACTTTAGTGCGCTTTTTATCAACGGTACCACCTGAAATGATTCATCAAAGAGATAGATAATTTGAGAAAAGGTTTCATGTGAGAAGGGCGTAAGAAGGCCAATTATGTCAGCTATTTGGTGGCATGAGAGAAGATCCGCCAACCATCCAATCATGGAGGTTTTGGCATTCATAACTTACATGTCATGGTTCCAGAAAAAAAGAGCTGACTATGTTTATTTGACATGGAATCCCCTCTCACCCTAACAAGATGACTATGTTTTTCATCATGTAAGTACAAATGTAGGTAGCAGGACCAATCCAATCTTTTAAACTTATAGGGGGTTCCATGGTTGTTCCTTGGAAGATCTAGCTCCAGCTATTGTAACCTGGGTTCCACCAAGAATTCGCAAAATCTTCATGGTTTCGTATTAAATATCTATATATTACAACCAGTAACCTTCATTCTTATTGATCCCTTTCCCTATGTATCTGTGTTCACCTCAGTGTTATTTCTCTCTTCATCTTTCAGAGACAATGGTGGCGTCATTGACAGTAACTGAAGTCACCCCAGACGTTATATATAGTGCAAAAGTACAATTCAACATCGAAAACTATAACAACCGGAAAAACCTTGGTTATGCCACATTTATAAGATCACCGAGTTTCACGGTTGGCGGCTATGAGTGGTCACTTCAATACTTTCCCGATGGTGTTACTGAGGAAACGGAGGGCCATGTGTCTGTTGCACTTGAACTGATCAGTCAAACTGAGTCCTCATGGACTCTAATCGGCCTAACATTTGGCGGCGAGGAAGACAGGTCGGCATGGGGAGGATGGAAAACTGCATTTCAATTTAACCCTAACAATCATTTCTTTTATCACTGGCCTGAAGTAAGAAGTGAGTACCTGGAACAAAGAGGACTTGTGCAAAATGATTGCCTTAAGATCCAGTGCCACATTTCTGTTGTTAGATCGAATCAGTTGTTGAAGGCTGGAGTGCTTCCTGTAATCGAGGTTCCCATATCAGATGTGTTGCAGAACCTTGGAATGTTGCTGGAGGATAAGGCAACAGCAGATGTGACATTTAAAGTGGAACAAGAGATTTTTCCAGCGCATAGGATCATGTTAGCTGCTCGCTCGCCTGTGTTTGATCGACAACTCTTTGGCCAATTGGGCGAGAAGGACATGGGCTGTATAATAGTGGAAGACATGCAGCCTTCTGTGTTCAGGGTCCTTTTGCATTTCATATATACTGATACACTGCCAGAGTTAGGTGATCTGAATGCAAATGAGCAGAAAGATCTTATCCGACATTTGCTAGTTGCTGCAGATCGCTACTGCATGGGAAGGCTAAAGGATATATGTGAAGGCATCCTGTGTAAGTGCCTGGACATGGAAAGCTTGCTAACGACAGTAGAGTTGGCAGACCAACATCAGTGCACAAAGCTTCTGGAGTCTTGTGTTGAGTTTCTTAAACATTCTGTGGAGAGCGATATGGTGGCAAGTCAGTGGTACAAGGTGCTCGACAGTAACCATCCAAATGTGGTAGGGGAAATTCGGGATGCACTTGAGGAGCTGCACAAAATGAATTGAATGCATACAACAATTTCGAGCTTTATAGTTCCCTTGTCATATATTAAGAAAATATGATGGGGATTATCAGGTTTCTAAATCTGTGACTATAGATGTCATCTTATTTAAGTTTTCAAATGATTCAGTAACAAGGATGTTATTCTACTGGCTTGTTCTGTGATTGTTTTTGTAATTAAGTATTTGGTTGGTATGTAGTGGCCATAACTGCTATATAACATACTTCCTTGGACATAATAACATATTCCAATGAGTTTTATCTGAGTTGTTACAGTAATTTCAAGTTTGAACACTTTCATGAAACTTCTACAATAAAGGAACTATATTTTTTCCCTTGACCATGCATGATAGATGTGTATCTTTGTACTAACAAAAGGAGTAAGGGTAAAATACCTTTTTACACCAAAGGAAGTCTCGGGTAACTTGTGTACCCGTAATTGCAAAAAAGAAAAACCAAAAACACTCAAACTACACACCATGCTCAACGGCAAACTGGGAGTATAGACCCTGATCTCCAGCCAAACACCATAGTTGTTTCTTGTCCCTTCGCTATCCGCAAAGCATCAACTATGCTTGGAGCTGATCCATCAAATATACAGTGGTTGCGATTCGTAGTATTCAAGTGCCCCATATGACTAGAAAATTTTAAACTTTACGGGCTTCAACACTAATGAAGTCATTTTAATCTTCATGTTGTGGCCAATCAGGAAAGGAAGTAGCATCAGGTTGGTGTGTTAATGTCTCAAGCCTAACATGCTGTAGCAGGGGAATTATAAGTTCTGGAACAAAACACCGGCAAACTAAAGGTGGTTTATTTTTTCTCCAACCTGATCACAAATAGGGTATTAAGCTGGATGCAGGAGACCACGCCAAGAGAGTCAGTCTTTCAGTCCAGCACCTATCGTTTGTCACTAACCAATGGAAGAAGCGACACTTACCCGCTCCATGTATTCCAAGTTAACTAACAGGGCCGGAACTGAACCGCCGCTTCAAAAGGCCCTCCTATGATGATTTGGCTGAGTATTGGTGGACATAGAGAGGCCCATATGTGACAATCTTGCACACTTGTCTGAAGCTCATGATCCTCAAGTAAACCCCAAAGACTGAAGAATTCAATCAAAAACGTCACTGGCTGCAATCCACGAAAACCTAAGATTCACCATTTGTCAGTGAAAGCTTTGTTTGTTGTCCATTTTGGCACCCTAGTGTGACTCGATATTTTACAGCCAAAGCCATCTAATATAAAGGCCCATCTGAGATTGCGGAGATCTATTATGACCAGTCCTCCCAACTCCTTAGGCCAGGATCGATACCATGCCCCACAACACTAACCAATGACTGCCCTATTTGTTGTTCTATCATGAAAAATATCATTATTCACATATTTTACCAGAAAATATAACCTTATCAGAAAGGATCATAAAATTATATAACTAGCTCTATTGTAATTTTTGGCACAACTTTATGGCCATTTGTTGTGGTGGTGTGTCCAGGGATGTCCAGTTAGTAACCGGTACCGGTAACTGCTTTCTGCACCGGTTCTTCATGTTTTAGTGATTGATGCGGGCAAAGACGTTAACAACTGGTACTGGTGACCTTTCTATAGAGGTTGTAGTTCAACCGGTTCTGATTGGGCGGTACGAATGACTGTTTTTGTTGTAGTGTTCGTACTGTGTGCTAGGACTGTAACTCTAGAACATGAAATGGTTAATCTTTTTCCGAGGTAATGAAATGGTTGATTTATTGGAGAGATTCAGAACATGTCTGCACAAAATGGGGAGAGAACTCCTGTTTATCATTTGTGCACAGAACAGGCAGAGATTCAGAACACGTATGCGTAAAGAATTAACAAGAATCATGGTGGGTAACTTTTGGTTCACTATTCTAAGAACATGTATGCACAAAATGGTGAGAGATTTAGAACATGTATGCGCAAAGAATTATCATAACCATCATGCAAAGAACATGCATTCCTACTGTTGCTAGCTGTTTACTTGTTGAATCTTGCAGGAAGCTGTATATCTTTTTATTCTTATCCTGCTTTAAGATGTAAAGCTGCTGTAATGCAAGAATAAGAATGAAAGTTGGTGCATATGTTCTGTTGATAGCTTTATAGCTGTTGC
Organism: Neostapfia colusana; assembly: GCA_030760725.1. NCBI lineage: Eukaryota > Viridiplantae > Streptophyta > Magnoliopsida > Poales > Poaceae > Neostapfia > Neostapfia colusana. The sequence continues at coordinate 7,176,072 of JASWHV010000006.1, forward strand.
ACTGCTGTAAGCCATATAGCTTTTTATTCTATCTCGCTTCTCTCTCTATACCTCAGTTCTTAGTATTGTTTATGTGTTTCCTTGACTGTTTGCGGGTTTGGATAGTCAAACAATTAACTACTTTTGATTATTATTGTTTCTACTTGCAGGATGATCCTTCATCGATCATTCTTGATTGATAAATACTTGAGGGTTTTGGACTTCAAATTCTGGGCTAAGGGCGTTGACATTATGATTTTTGGACTTCAAGTCTGGACAACAAGTTCCACAAAGCATCAACTATGTTAAGAGCTGCCCCATCAAGTATATAGTTGTTACGGTGCTTCCATAGTTTCTAATTATCCAAGCTCCCAATATGACTAGCAAGTTGGAAACTTTTACGTGCCTCAGCACCAATCAAGTCTATTAATTTGCATTTTGCCACCAATCCTCAAAAGAAGTAGCATCAGGTTAGTGTGTTAAAGTCCCAAGGCCACATATTGGTGTGTTAAAGTCTGAAGACCAAAATTGTCGAGCAAAAACATTGACAACCATTAGGTGGTTTATTGTTTCTTCAACCAGATTACAAAGAGGGCAGTGAACTGGGTGCGATAGACCACAATATAAAATCTGAACTCCATGCTACATATTTACTGTAAAGGCCCATCCAAGATTGCCAAGGTGAAATAAGCCCAGTCCCCCAAATCCTTAGCAACGATACCTTGCCCCACGTCACTAACCAAAAACCACCATGAGTGTTGTTTTATCACAGAAAAATGCCATTATTTCAAACATTATACCAGAAAATATTATCTTATGTGCATTTTCCGTTAGTTACATTACTTGGTTAAATATATATTTTCAGTTAAACAATTACCTGAAGTCAAATATTATACCACCTTAAAAATGCATCACCGATTGGGTTCGTAAAACAGCACCTATGTACTTGTCCTAGGACAATATGGTGGCTTTACAGTGCACATCATGACAAGAAACTTTAGAGGCATTGAAAAATCCTCACTCTAGATAGGTGCCACTAATAGTAGATGGGCAATGTACGCTCCCACCGCCATGTTGCAGGTAGTTAGACTAGGCAATAAACTTAATGGTTATGATCCATAACATCAGTTCCGCTACAAACCAACTATTTGGTTCCAAGGTTGTACTTATTACATCGGTAACGGCACATCTGTTACATGTAAACGTTTTTCTCCTAGGGTTATGCTTGTAATATTGGCCACGTCACTTCCATTGGGGACTAACTCTTTTGCCCCTACGGTCGCATCAGGTCCCAGTTCAGTGGAGGCTATAAAATAGTCAAAAGGGGATTTTTTTAACTACCTATATCAAGTTCTAAATAAAGGAATGTAACCCAAATGAGAGATGAAGATCCATTTTACACATCATTTTTAAACTTGGCTGAAAGGTTTCTTTGTCCTCCCTTTCTTCTCCATTTTTGAACCTCGCGTATTAAAGGCTCTTGCTAGAAAGAAAGTTCTATTTTCCATAAATGTTTCTGGAAGTTGGTTACCCACGTACACGAACATTTAATTTCACAACTTATGGAGGTCACTTGCGCAAATCTTTGTCGCATTTTTATTTGATTCCGGTAAGAGAGGAAAGGCGAAAACAATGATAAATATCTATACAACTAGACAAAAATTTTCCTACAAGATATCTTACTTTTTCTACTTTAGCGCCCATGAAGGTTTTGTATAGAGAAATAGTGCAAATCTAATTTTAAATCTGAAGCATATTTGTTTATTAACTATCATATATGTATATTGAAATTGCCAGCCACGATGTCATTCTATCTCCACCACCTACCACCAACCATTTATAGCATAAGAGGAAGAAAACGAGTTTCACTAATAGATAAGATCAAACTTATATTCAAATCTCATCAGATTTTTGTTCTTTATTTACAACTGGCTGTAACTTCTGGATCAGTTTATTGTACTAATTTAATGCCAGCCATATAATAACAAAGACATATCTCATTTGATTTCTAGTAAATAAGGAGCAATAAACTAGTACACCAGTGGTAATGCATGCAAGGGCTGACTCGATCCGTTCATGTATATATCTGATGCAAGGCAGATAAAAGTGGCAAGTAGTGCATGAAGTATGATACTATGGCCCCACCTGTGAGTCCTTAGTTCAGGCTTGGAGTCTTCAACACATCCTCTATATATTTATGGAAACACCTCCTCTATATATCCTAAGAGCCATTTGCATTACAGCTTTGCACTGCAGCTGCTGCTTGATATCTTGTCACGTTCATTGCAACAATAGACACGACAGCAGTTGTCACACCCCTCGTAGAAAACAAAAAAAAACCGCCCGCGTCTTTCACTCGTATCGTTCGCTTCACACAACCACCTGCACCCTTTCACTCGCACCCATTCGCACCACACAACCACCACCCTTTCCCTCCTATTTAAACTGTCCGGTGATCCCAAATTTCCTCTCACTCGCTCGCGCCAATTTCCACCGGTAAGTGGCTCCGCCAATATCCATCGCCCTGGCCCTCGCCGTCAACAACACATTTTCGGGATGCTCCGATCAAAGAATCCGTCCTAGGTGAGTTCCTCGTGTTTCCCTCCTCCGAATTTGGTAGAAAAAGTCGAGCATTAGTGTGTTTAGAAAGTTTTGCATCTTCCGACGAGTTCACCGCCGCATGCCACTGGTCCTCGCCGCCCCGGCATTTGTGGCGTTTTCCCGTCCATCTAATCGGCACTAAATGTTCATGGTTATTTAGGGAAACTTGCAAGTAAAAAAAGAAGAAGATCCGCGTAGACCTAGTGACACCACGTTGATGATCGCCGTCGGTTGTCGCCGCTTTTAATTGCTGACCAACTTCCGAAACATCTTGGACCCTGAAACCACCCTAGAACCAGCCCCAAAAGCCAGGTGTCAATCTTCTAGAGCAACTTTCGACATTTTGAGCAGCAACCAGAAAGGCAAGTGTCCTTGTTTACATTGCTCCTATTTTAGGAAATTAGTTAGATGAATGGCATGTTGTCTTTAATATCAATCCTATGATAGGATTATTTACCTAGTTTTGTATATAATTCCTTGGAGCCTTGGTGGGAATCACTTAGTATAGTTATTGTCACTATGTATGATCAGCCATGCTTAGAATTTTGGGCAATTATTGGAAAATAGTTTAAGTATTTCATTCATTAAGTTTATATATGAGTAGAGAAAGGAATCTAGACAGGTTGGTTAATTTGGTATGGTGATGTGTGAACGAGACTCGGGTTAGTGATAGTGTCTGTCTTAGATTCTATGGACCGGTTCATAAAATAGTTAACCCGACTTTACAGCGTCACCACAAGGCTGAGATGGGGTAGCTTGACCAATTAATTAGGTGTTGTTCGGCATAGTATGAGTGATTGGATGGTGCGGGGAATGGGAGTAAGAGGGACTGCCCTGGGAACAGCAAGGCTCAAGAGGGAGCTTCTGCAGGGGAGGGTGTACTCCTGGAAACTACAGCGGTGAAACCTCAGTGGGCTTGTACTTGCCGGTGGATCTTTTGTAAAAGCCTCGTAGTGATCTCCTGGTCACACACCTAAGGAAATGTGTAATGCGGTTAGCTACCATGGACATCAGGGAGGTTCTTTAGTCCACCTGGTACTACAAGAAACACAACCATTTATGAAGGCCAAAACTGTCGTAATTAAAGCAAAAGTCGTCATAAATAACTTAATTACGATAGTAATAACTTATTTATGACGGCAGCCAGCCGTCACAAGTGTGTATTCATAAATAACATTACTTATGATGGCTACCGTCGTAAATAAGTTATTTACAACGGCCTGGACCGACATCCGCCGGCTGGGTCCAGCGGACGAAAGCTGCGAGGAGAAGCCCCTCGAAGGTCTTGCCTCTCTCGAGTCAACCACTCCATCAAAAATGGCAAAACTACAAAAAGATTAAGAGGAAGATAATGTAGCTCTAATTGAGAAATAAAAAAATTTAGCATCTCACCGTCCATGGGTTGTTCCGCCACTGCTTGCATATAGGGCGTTGACGTCGACTGGTGCGTTCAGCCAATCGTAGTCTTCACCATGAATCTTCACCGCCTCCTCCCCATACTTCTCCTACAAATACAAGCAATACATGAAAACGTGTAAATAGCAATGTTAGTTATAAAAATTGTAAAGCAACTCGAGTACTCACCAGTCAAGCTGTCGCCACCAGAGTGCACAGCTGGCCGGGGAGTTAAGGGTCACTTGTCCTGTGACCTCTCTTTCACACCTGAACATCGATCGGTCATTCAGTGAGCTCGTTTTCCTTTAAGTACGAGTCAGTAGCATAAATATACTATAAATATAGTTTTGTAGGTATTTTTATAACCATTCGTTTAGCGAGACGGAGATGTCCATCAAGATTATACGTATGGCCTTCGGTAGATCCTGTGCACTATCGGGCGCTCTTGGACTTGGCAACAAAGTTCGCGCTGGACCACAACCGGCAGAGAGCCCGGTAAGCCTCCGGACGGTCCTCCAACCAAGAAATCTCCACCTACATGCATTTAGTAATTTATTAAAATAACATTGACATTACAAAATATGAGCCATATTTAAAACACTACTAATTTACCTCGGCGTACTACTCCTCTGTCAAGTATGTGTTGGAGGTGTCTCTGAACGCCACTAGATCCTGCCCTTGACGCCTCTTCAAGTATCGTTTGTTGCTTGAATCCGGGCATAAGAGATTACTTGCGTAACAAGCTTCCTAGCGTTCTTGTTGAAGACGGCTCTCGCGTACTCGGCATCCGCTGGATCAGCGAAACAGAACCGTCTATACAAGAAGACAGACACATAAGTGTTATTAAACATTCTAGTTATTCAAATAATATATTAAACATACTTACCTAGAAGTTGGCCCAGACTGCACCCTGAGCAGTCCCGTACGTCAGTCAGTAGCACAAGCGTAATCATCCCATGACTTGGCAGGGACACGCTCGTTACCGCTGCTAGGGACCTCATGAGGGTAGTTCAAATGTATGAGGTTCTCAAAGACAGCGTTGACCTGTCTCTGACGTCCTCTACCCTCGAAGGTAGTGTCCTCCCATACGCTGCAAGAACAATTGTGCATGAAAGAGTTTTAGCACTACGTAATTTTTAAAGCTACAACGTAAGGGCTTCTTACCTATTGTCAACAGGGTGAATAGCCGGCAGTGTTACTTCATCTCTAGGAACCGGAGGAGGAGCCACATAATGGCTCCTCCTAGTCCGTCGCCTTCTCTACACCTTCGTGTCCTCGGATGACCCGGAAGGGTGGTCCGCTGACCTGAAAGGGTGGTCAGCTGACCCGAAAGGGTGGTCAGCCGACTGTGGCTCAGGAGGCATCTCGGCCTTGGCCTCTGACTGACTATGACTCTGAGTCATCCTGCAATATATAATATTTTTAATAAATATATTTTATTATGTTGTAGAATAGGATTGGTAAGTCAAATTACCTCGGTCCGTTGAAAGGCAACAAATCTGCATGCTAGCTCTGAGGGCACGTGTCTCAACAAAAGCCTGTCTGCTCTCTTCTGAGCTATTACACTGAAAAAGGGTGTCTGCCACGTCCCTTGTGTGAGCCATCCTGCTCACACTGCTGAGAAATCTCTTCATGGTCCTCTTAATCCACTTACTCTTTTCTGATGACATCCTATTTCAATGATGCATTGTAAGTACAAGTATTATAAAATATAAAACATGAAACAATAAATGAAGAAAACATAATATAATGATGATCTTTATCTACCACAAGTTTCTCCAACATTTCAACAATTTCTGACACATTTAAATGCTTTGGCGGTCTCTTCGTCACAATAACGTTCTTTTTGAAAGCATTCTTCTATTGCTTAAACACGTGATTCTGGCTACCATGAGTAAGATGAAAACAATCCACGTCGAAGCTCATATCGGACATGTCAAATGTCTGTGGACGCTCAAGACAGCAAACATGTCGTATGCCGATAAATCATGGTCCGACCACAAGTACGCAACTCGAAAGTCAAATTTCTGCTTCTTGTAACAGTAGTATGCTTCGACTCCTGTCCACAACCGTTTCAACTCTTTGATTAGCAGTTGCAACATCATGTTCATGCGTGGATCAGGATGATCCGGTCCAGGTAGAATGAGGCAAAGGAATATGAACTCATATTTCATACAACGAGCAAGTGGTAGGTTGTACGTGGTAGCGAAAACAGGCCAACATGAGTAAGATATGGCATTTATACTGAAATGTGAGAATCCACTTATCGCTAACCCAATGCAAACATTTCTCGCATATCACTAGCGAAGTCTGCATCGAAGCTGTCCTACGCCTTCCATGCCTCACCATCGGATGTGTGCACGATGACTTGATCGTTGTCACGCACACCTTATTTGTGCCACCTCATATGTCTGGTAGTTCTTTTAGAGGGGAACAATAGCTTCATCCGAGGTGTGAAGAGTAAGTAACGAAGTTGCTTATGTGCAACTCCTGTCATCACCTTGTCACTGTCATCGTTAACAACTTCGACAAATCTCGATTTACCAACCTTTAAGCACTTGTTCTCTTTGCCATGCTCTTTTCATAAAAGCATGCAGTTGTCTGAGCACACATCAATCTTCTCATATTTCATATCGAGACCATGAAGCATTAAATTTGACTGGTACATGTCTTTAGGCACTTTATGAGGCTTTGGAAGAATATCACTGATCAATTTGACAAAATTCTTGTCCAAACACCTCAAGTTCAAGCATCTGCTACATCGACACCTCACTTTATTTATCTTGGCTAACGAAAAAGCACGGTCCATAAAAGTCGTAGTCTTGGTCGCCCACTCATCTGAGTGACTTCCATTCTTGTTCCAACCAGTATACATCCAACTACAGTCTTCACCAATATTTGATCCTACAAATCAAATGCAGACAAGTCATTATCAGTTATCATGTGGCTACATCTCTATTAGGAATGATGTGTCCTAAACTCATCCAAGAGTGACCGAGAGAGCTTGCTTACAACGAGACGCCAGGTCTGGATCCATATGAATTTCGACAGCATAACGTGAGGGCCCAGACCCGATCACGGGGCCTTGCCGCTCGCCCGGGAATAACATTGGGTGGTGCCGTGCGATGCGGCACCCAACAGCACACATAATAAAGCATCATATTACATAAATCAAGCAGAAACTTACAAAGTGTGAATTCTACAAATACTTCTCAAAATATTCTACAGCGGAAGACTGATACAATCACATCTCATATCTATACTAAGCAACAGAGAAGACATCCAGCACGCGGACCCTTCTCACTAGCAACACGAGCACAATAGCAGCGGCAAGGGTTGCCATGAGTTCACCACTCGGAGAGTTCTGAGCCTCATCGTACAACCGTACTTATCAGCGTAGTGTTATTACCTGCAAAACAACTCATGCAGTATCTGTGAGCATAAAGCTCAGCAAGACTTAACCCTCACCCTAGTCATGAAACTCTACATGCTGGAAATAGAGGGCTGAATATAGAAGATTTCACAAACTATGAAGTTGAGCTAAAAGAAGAGTTCTTACTTCAAGTTTTAAGCAACATTTATATCCCTCGCACAATTTACATTTAGACTCCACAATCAAAAAAGAAACGCTTCATGTCGATGCCACTTGCCTGAGGTGAAAGTAATTTTAGTGAGCTACCCTAGACCCATACCGACCTTGCTTGCTATCAGCGTCGAGACTCCACAATCAAACAAGAAACGCTTCGTCTCGATGCTACTAGCCCAAGATGAAAAGTAAAATTAGTGAAGGTGTTGATCATCCCTCATTGTGGCGGACCGGGGTCCGCTCATCCAGGATCGCAGAGGGTGGTGCCACGCGATGCGACACCCGATAGCACACGTCATAAGGACACATTTATTACATGGGAAAACAACTGAACTGTACAAACGGTACAATACTCAGTTACAAACTATTGTCTTTATTACACAGCGGAAGTCAATTTTTCTACACTCACGCCGCCTATCTAGCAAAAGTCGGTTGCCCAGCCCTAGGGCAACCCACACTAGATGCATGTCTCAGCTCAACGCGGCGTGTACGGCTCCCACTCAGCCGTGGTCCCCGACGGAGGGTAACCCTCGCCGGTGGACTCGTACTCCGAGTCCGTGGGTGGCTCCTCACCTGAAAAACACTTAAGCAGCAACCGTGAGAACGAGGGCTCAACAAGGCTTAACCGACTCACCTAAGCATGAAACTCTACATGAGGTGTACAATGACATAGGATAGTAATATTGCAGCAAATGGACACGCCTACAAGTTCATCCTTAGTTCATCTTTTAGCAACAAGTTAACAGTTCGGGAGACTGAAATTTAGTAAGCAATATTTGGTGGCAAACACGTAGCAATACAATATTATCTCATAACAGCAATATTGAATCATCATATTTCATACATTAGCCTACGTCACGACTCAGTGACCAAGTGGTACTCTTCACCGCGAGGGACGGTGAATCGACTCGATATACACCTGCAGGGAAACCCAAAGAGCACGTCACGTACGCCCACCCGTGGAGCTGCACAGCACGCTCACTCGATGTCGTACGGGACAACCTTTCACCCAAAAGCCCAAACGTCGAACCGGTCGCACCGAAACGAGCAGGAGGTTCCCCACACGGAGCATCTCTCTATGCCCGTTGGCAGATTTCCACCTTGCTGCCCTCAGCCTACACCTATAAATCAGTGCGTTATGCCTCGATGCCCGGAGGTTTAGGCTACATCGGTTTATCGGGGCCCATATATCCGATATGCCTTCGGTACGTTCAAACTTGATCAGCGTGGGCCGTACACGGATCGGTCCTCAATCGACACGGACAGGGCTGCACACACAAGACTCCCTCTTGCTGCGCCCTAGCCCCTGCCTAGTCTCATTTTCATTACTAAAGTGATCTCACATCACTCAACCGAAACCCGTGTGTCCCAAGCCTATCTCGCGAGTAGATTCCAACTACTCGACTTGTACCGAAGTCCTATGAAACATTAAGCATAGCCTGACTACTCGGGGTCTTAGACACTACCCTCACTTTTATGGAAAATTTCTGGTCATGCAAGTGGGGTTCCATCCATCCTATACCTAATGCACAATCATACTTCACATGACACATGTAAACAAATTAAAACTTATAAAAAGGTTAATGCAAACTGGGGCTTGCATTGTTGCTGCTGGTCAGGAGTTAGTTCTTCCTCTAGAAGCAGGAAGTCGAGAACCTCCGGAGCTTCCTCGCCTTCAGCGAAAAAGAAAGAAAGGGCAGCCCGGTGCATGTAGCTCCCGCTTGCGCAGGGTCCGGGGAAGGGTCCGACCCATTTGGGTCTTTTGTACGCAGCCTTTCCCTACATTTCTGCAAGAGGCTGTTTCTAGGACTCGAACCCGTGACCTCATGGTCACAAGGCAACAGCTTTACCGCTGCGCCAAGGCCTTCAGCGACTACACGTTATTGAAATACTACATGTTAATGAATATGCATACAAGTTTATTGTAATGCTGCTGCTATTAGTTCTAATAACCAGTTTCTAACAACTGGAACTCTGTTCAAGAATTTAAAATGGAACAGGGGTTTAGGGGTTTGGGTTTGAACCTAAGTACAGGGTTAAGTACTAAGTGGTTTTCCCCCTTTTCCATATTAATCCCTCAAGTGGTTAAACAGGACAGGGGTGATCTAGAGCTCCAATGGAGCTGAGAATTTTTGTGTGAGTTCCTTGTCACAAGAAAACCCTCTGGACCAAACATGAGCAATTTTCATCGAGTAGTTTGCTCAGAATAATTCTCTTAGCAAATAAGTAAAGAAGAATTAATTCTGAGGTAACACCCCTGTTCATGCCCAACTTAATGAACTACCATTTCAATTAGAGCTTATAGATTTTCCCAGAACTGAATTTCCAAGTTTTGGAAATTCTCTGAAAATGTTTCTGTATTCAAATGAACATAGCACTTTCAAATTTGAATTGCTCTGATCAAATCAACACCAAATGGTCTGAAACTTTTACAGGGGTTCACAAACATCCTACAGGACATTCTGGCAAAATTTGGAGATTTTTGGATGAACCAAACTCCCTCAAAAATTCTCTTGCTGAAAAGCTTTAAAGAATTTTCCAGAATTAATTAATGGGTTTCATACAAATTGGGTTGCATATTTGGATAGATCTATGCAAGCTGAATCCAACCCAATTTGAATCACTAAATTTAGAGCTTCCTAGCAAAAGTTATGAATTTCTAAACATTGAGACGAAACTTGATTTGTTTTGCTATTGGAAAAGAACCTGGGCCCACTCTTTAAATCCCAGCCAGTGGGAACCGAGAACACACGGGCCACAGGGTTACCCTGCGCACAGCCACACGGAATACTGGGCCACATTCGATCCAGTTTTAAACTCTCTCCCTCACTGACTGGTGGGCCCGCCCCACCCTTCTTCTTCCTCCGAGCCCTCCTTCCCACGCGCGCGCTAACCTCGCCGGACCGAGGCGGCGCCTCGCCGGCTGAGTGTCTCCGGCCGTGTCTCGGCCAGAGGCTCACCGCCTGGGGGTTTATGGGGTCGGGAAACATGTTTGTGGGCTCGGTTCAGGCGCTAGAGGATCGGAACTGTGCCGGCAGCGTGCGGCGGCCTCGGGGGATGATCGGCATCGTCGCCCGGTGGTCCTAGCCTGCCAACGACTCAGCCCATCCGTTCTAGAGCACCAGTGGGTGCTAGGGAAACACGGCAAGTAAAGGCCGGCGCATGGCAACACCTCCAGAGGGGTTCTCACCGTGCGCCCGACCCCTGCCGCGCGGTTGAGCGGTGGACGACATGAAATACCCCACACTGCGTCAGTTTTCTAGCTAGGGTTGCGAAGAGAAATTGACCGCTAGCCAGTCTAGGTCAGGTGTGCACGATTTGGTGGCCTAAGAACGAAGATTAAGGACGAATTCGATGGATTCTTACCCGGAGGTCCGAGTGGATGCGCCGGGAGAAAAACGTCAAATTGACGCTCGATGGTCCACCGTCCGGGCTGTGGCTTGGCCAGTAGCAGCGTGACTATCCGACGCGTCTCCGAGTGGCCTAGCTCGGCCTGGAAAGCCTCTGGTTCGAGCTGCCCACGGTGAGCCCGTGTCGGCTGTTCTTCTCGGTCACCGCCAAGAGTCTCCGGGCTAGGTTCTGGGCAGCTAAACTCGACTGTCTTCGGCCGGAGGAGGTAGAGGACGAGTAGCTGGTGTGGTTTTTGGCTAGGGGGGTGCTGCACGCGAGAGCTCAGCCGAATTCTCACGGGAAGTCGATCGGCGGCAGTCGGGTCAGTTCAGCGCGAGGTAACGGAAGCAGTGACGATCTTCACGTGGCCGCGCGTATTATCACCGCTGCAGTCAGTCTTCCACGGCGTGCTGGCTCGTGCTGTGTCCCTCCCTCTAGGGCGCGGGAGCAGGAGCTGGCGTGATGTGTTCGACCGGCATCGGGGAGAAAACAGGCCACGCTCGGTTTGGAGAACAGTCCTCCCACTGACTTGTGGGCCCACTCCCCCCTAATCCTCTTTTTCCAAATTCTTCTGTAAATATCTCAGCTACTCTCCATTGAATGAGAGACTTAGCCCCCAAGTATTGGTTTGAATTTGAGTTCTAAATTTTGAGATTTGTTTGGCTAAATTTGCCTCACATTTGAACTGAAATTCAAATTCAGTTTTGAATTCTTGCAAATTTAGCTCCTGACAAGATGAACTCCAATGGGGATGAAAATTGGTGGGCTAACTCAGAAAAATGTGCTGAGTTTGAATATGAAGCTAACTTTTGGATTTGAGTAATGAAAGTTGCTGCAATTTGAATTTACATTCAAATTGGCCTCTTTTTCAAATACCTCCAAAAGTGCCTCAAAAAGTGTTGGGTTTACATAAAATTTGGCTTGAACCTTCCCAAGACTTTTCAAGTCCTAGGGGTGAGCTCAACCTCTCATGTTCATGTGTAGAAACCCTACTTTGTGAAAGTGAAGGCTTTCCCCTCTAATCACTCTTTTGATGGAGGTTACTTGCTCTTCACAATATTTCCTAAGATATCCACAACAAAAGCTGTGGTGTTATGAGGTGAAGAAAAGTGTTTGCAAGTCCCTTTTCTTGGGCTTTTACACTCATCTCCAATATGAGGATTAATCACGAAGCATATTAACTTTTTCCCAGTTTATTACTACGTCACGACTCAGTGTACAAGTATGCTCAGTACCGCGAGCGACGGTGATTCGAATAAAAAACACCTGGCTGACACGACACATACGCCCGACTGAGACCGGTGATCAACCAATCCCCAAAACATCATATGTGGCAACCTTTCATACGACACCCAAATATCAAATTGGTCCCACCAACTTGGATTAAGTCTCACTACGGCAAACCCTCGTAGAGCCGGTGGAGATTGCCTCGACACCCAGGTTAACATGTTACATCGGTTTCCTGGGTCCCATATAGCCAGTATGCATCCGGTACACAACTCAAACTTGTCCAGTGGGGCCGCACACGAGAACGGGCCTTAATCGACTCAGACATAGACTAGGTTCACAGGACCGCGTCCTTGAGCCTTCCATCCACTGCCCGGTCTCCATTCCCAACTATGAGGATCAATTCCCAACTCTTCCGATTGATCCCTCTTAATCCCGGTTCACGAGTAGGAAACGGCCTGCTCGAGTTAAGCCTGTTTTAATCCCTTTTTGTTAACTTAAGATCAGCAGTTATAATCAAGTGATAACGTACCCTACATTAAACTCCAGAGTTTTCTCGATCATGCATGTGGAGTGTCATACCATCTATACTTAATGCAATAACCAACATGCTAGACATTATAAAGTGAATACAAATAAAAACTTGTAAATTTTTGATGCAAACCGGGGCTTGTCTTGGTTTTGCAGGTGATTAAGTATCTATTCAGTTAGTGAAGACCACTTGAGGCTTGATCACTCGCTTTCCTCCCTCTTTGATCTCCCCTTCGATTGCTTCACAATCTTCACGTAGATGCTACACGTTTTGAATATGCATATGTATTTAATTGTAAAGCTTTTGCTAAACAGTTCTAAAGACAAGTTTAAAAACTGGAACTCAGTTTAAGAATTTAAAATGACACTGGTGCTAAGGTTTGGGTTTTGGTTAATAAACATGATTAAGTGCCAAGTGTTTTCCCCTCTCATGTTTTGAGCACCTAAGGAGGTTAAACAGAACAAGGGTGATCCAGAGCTCCAATGGCGCTGAAAATTTTCATGTGAGTTCCTTGTCACAAGAAAGTCATCTGGACAAAAAATTAGCACTTTTAATTGAGTGGTTTGTTCAGATCAATTCTCTAAGAAATTAAGCAAAAAGGAATTAATTGTGAAGTAACTCACAAGTTCATGCCAAACTTAGTGAACTAAAATTTCAATAATAGTTCATAGGGCCTGCATGAAGTTTTCTAGGATTTTGGAGCTAAGAATTACCAAGAACTGAATTTCCAAGTTTTGGAAATTCTCTGAAAATGTTTCTGTATCTAATTGAACACAGCAAATAAAAGTCTTAATTCCTCTAATCAAATCAACTCTAAATGAGCTGACGTTTTTACAGCTGTTCCCTAACATCCTAAATAATATTCTGGCAAAATTTTAGGATTTTTGGATGAACCAAACTCCCTCTAAAATTCTTTTGCTGAAAAGCTTTAAAGAAGTTTCCAGAATTAAATAATGATTTTCATACAAATTGGGTTGCACCTTTGGATAGAGTTGTTCAATCTGAATCCAACCCAATTTGAATCACTAAATTTGGATCTTTCTACACCATGATATGACCTTTACAAGAATTTGGGGAGAACTGAAATGAGCTCTGTTCTATTTTTCCAATTTTCAGAGACATAAAGAATTAACACCACATTTGGCCAAGCAAATGAGGTCCAATGCCTCGGAAATTTTTAATGAAGTTCAAGTACTTTTGGAAGAATGTCATGCCCAAAATTGGGAATTTTCCAATATACATAACTCCTGGAAAAATTCCTACACGATTTACTTTATATGAATTAATGAGCCAAATCCAGGTATTTTCATAAATATTGGACTGTATCCCTGAATAGTACTCTCTGAGAGGAATCCAAAAAAAATTGTTTGACAATTTTTGAACATTACTACACAAAGTTATGGCTATTTAAACTTTGAACTGAAATCTGAAAACAGAGAAAATTTCAGATGTCTGCTGCTGGGCCCGGGCCACGTCACCCTCTGAGACAAAGACACATGGGCTACACAGTTCCAGGCGTGCAGTCACACAAGATCCGATATCCACGGAGGATCGGGATTTTTAATTTCCCTCTCACTGACTGCTGGGGCCCGACTTCCTTCTTCAACCTCCCGACGCCTCTCGCGCGCGCGGGCGCCGCTAGGTCGCTGGAGCTCGCCAGAAACCGATCTCCCAACCTCTGCCCGAGCCCCTGCTCGACGCAAGGGACTAAAATCACTTTCTGAGCATCTTGGTGGAGCTTCCCCGGGCTGGCGAGGTCCCTAACCTCTCTCGCGGCGGCACAGCGGCTCGGCTCACCTTCAGTGGCGTCGGCCGGCTAATCTTGCCCATCAAATGCTCGGTGAAACGGCGCTACAGCATCAGTGAACCATGAGGAAGCTCGACATAACCTCAAAACTGCTCGGAAATGGCGGCTAATGGTGTTTCACCGTGCACCCGAGACCTCCTCCACGTTTGAGCTCGGAAAACCTAGAATTTGTGCGGTCTACGTGCGTTTCCAAGCTAGGATTGTGAAGAGCAAATGATCACCGACTAATTTTTGTCCCGTTTGCAAGATTTGGCGACCTAAGAATGAGAATTGAGATCGAATTTGAGAGTATCATACCGGAAGGTCGGTTTGTGCCCGCCAGAGAAACTTTCTCGAATTCACGCTCGGTTGTCCATTTCATGGCTTGTGCTTCGGAGGTGAGCATCACAGGGTCCTAGCGCGTCCGAGGATGCTCTAGCTCGGCCATGAAAGGCTCTCTACAGAGCTGTCCACGTGCAACCTCCGTTTGGTTGAAATTCAGTCGCCGCGGAAACTCGGTGTGAGGAGGCCTAGCACCCTTGGTGAAGGTTTGAGGAAGTCGTGGAGGTTGCTAGGGTGCGGTTTTGCTGCTCAGTCGAAGCTTGCACGTGAGCTTTGCGGTGGCCAAGTGATCGACGGGGTGGCGGCAGCCTCTGTTGAGTTCTTGCGCGAGGAGGGAGAAAACAGAGCCGGTTCTTGGGGTTGTGGCCAAAAAAACACGGGCTGAGGTGATGAGAACGGGGAAGCAGCTCCCCAGCGCAAGGATATAAAAGAGGAGGTGGCTTCGGTTTCTCCCTGTGGCGCACGGCGAGGAGCCTCAGTTCTATCTCGGTGGCTCGTTTGCTTCGAGTGGAGAAGGAAAAACAGAGACCGTGCACTGCCAAATGAAGATCTTTTGCACACCAAATTTCCTTAATGACATGTGGGTCCCAGCCCCTTCTTATCCCTCTCCAAAATATCTCCCAAAATTTGCAAATAATAGAATTTGATTATAGAAATTCAAATCTGATGTGCATTTAGACAATTGGGCAAGTTTCATCCAAATTCAAATGTGTATTTGAATTCTTTGCACATTTAAGTTCTTTTGGAAAATGGATAGCAAATCCTTTCAAAAATTAATGAAACTTTGCATACCCAGTAATTAGGACCTAAGGAATTCAAATATGCAACCTGATTTTGTGTTAGCTGCTGCAAATGAGGTTTTGATCACAACAGTTTGCATTCCTATTGTTGCCCTCATTTGACATTTGAATTTGAACAATTTGAGTTTAAAATCTGGATTTCATTCCCCCCTTGCACATGAGAGCTTACACATGGGTTTTAAAATAACTTTGTACCCAAACCTCAATGGATCCTAGGCTAGATTGGTGGGACACTCATGTGTGTCATCAACAACAACAACAACCAAGCCTTTATCCCAAGCATATTGGGTCCGCTAGACATGAAACCCAATATCAATGAAGTAAAAGAGAGGAAGAGATACAAGAACAAGAAAAAAAAAGAAAAAAGAAAAAAAATGAAAAAATGAAAAAAAGAAAAAAAAAAAGAAAAAGAAACAAGACTAAGGTTCTCGCACATGAATTGCTACTTCCCATGCGGTCCTATCATGAGCTAAGTCTCTGGATACATTCCAATCTCTCAAATCTTGTTTTACTGCCTCCTCCCAGGTCAACCTTGGTCGTCCTCTACCCCTCCTAATATTTTCTCTACCTCTTAAAATCTTACTGTTAACTGGTGCTTCTTGAGGCCTCCGCTAGATATGTCCAAACCACCTAAGTTGATGTTGGACTAACTTCTCTTCAATCGGCGCCACCCCTACCTTATCATGAATCGCCTCATTCCTTATTCGGCCTGTTCTCGTGTACCCGCACATACACCGTAGCATGCACATCTCTGCGACACTCATTTGTTGGACATGTTGTCGTTTAGTTGGCCAACATTCTGCCCCATAAAGCATCTCAGGTCTGATCACCGTCCTATAGAACTTCCCTTTTAGCTTTTGTGGGACCTTCCTTATAAGGGCCTAAGTTTTGTAAACATATTCAAAGTGTTCATCACCACACACACCCTTCATTTGAAGAAACTTAATGAACACATTTGAAGAGCAAGTAACCACCATCAACATGCTCATTAGAGAATAAACTCACAAAATGCAAAAAGTGGCATTTCCCACATGCATCATCTAGGGGCTTAGCATATGAAAAACTCTAACACCTTGCTAGGAAGGCTCATGCCAAAATTCACCCAAATCCAAAACCTTTTGAGGTCTTTTTGGGTATAACTAGAATGAGGGTGGTTTGAACTCAAATTCAAATTCAAACTACTTCCATGCCATGAATTCAAAAGTGGGAGGCATATTCCTGCTCAGCACATTTTTGTGAGCTCACACACCAATTTTCACTCCATTTGGAGTTGATCTTGACATGAGCTAAGTTTAACAAATTCAAACCCCATTTGAAATTCAAACTGCATATGTGCTGAAAATATGTCCAAACAAAACCCAATTTGAATTCCATCCAATTCAAATGGCTCAGGGGTAGATAATTCAAATGACCAAGGTTAATTTGGTCTCTACTGTTTAGAGCAGTGGAGAAAAGTTAACTTCAGAGGTTAAAACCCCGGGTGGGACCCACATGTCAGTCACTGAAGCAAATTCAACCGACTGAAGATTCAACACTCGGTTTCTCGGGCTTCTTCCGAGGGCGCCACCGATCTGATCGCCGGGACAGCTCCTGCTCAAGCTGGCAGCGTCAACCGACGTCGCCCCCGCCTTCTTATCCCCGAGCCCGAGCCAGTGAGAGGAGCATTCGGCTGATCCTCTGCTCCCTCGCGCTAGGAAAACAGCTCTCGCCGCCGCTCTCTCTCGGTTGATCGGAGAAGCCCACGACCACAGCCTCTCCATCCCCTCCAAGCTGTAAAACGGTACGAAGGGCTCTCTTTATCATTCCCCATCGCTGGAAATTGGTTGAACTCAGACGATCTCGACCATGCCGAGAGTTCTTTTCGGGGACCTATGTCCGCCGCATCTCGGGCTCCTGTGGACAGCCCAAACGGGAGGGTGTTACGCCCAAGCTAAGGCGTCCCTCGACGCGTTAGGGACCAGCGCTGCTCACCCCCGAGCCACAGCCCAATTTCTTGATCGCCGGCGACGAATTTCCGTTTTCCCTTTCACTCGGTGCAGACCGACCATCGGGTGCGGCTCCGCCGAATTCACACTCCAGAAAGGTTTAGAGCATCTCAATCCATTCCTACACCAACTAGACTTAGTGGCGCACAAGTTGCTTTCACAACCTCTAGCATGAGGACCCCTGTACATGGCGTATTTCAAAGCTTGCCAACGGCAGATAATGCGGGAAGCATCGGGCGCACGGTGAGAGACTACTTCGGACCTTTCCCGAGCTGCTCCGAGCCCATGCCAAGCTTCCTTAGGGACCACTAATTCTTTCCGGCCTTTTGCTCAGTCGGTTGGGGTGCTAGGAAGGTCGGCCGACACGGCTGAAGTCCTTCCGAAGCTGCCGTTCGTCGCCGACTATGTGCCGGTGATTTTCATGATGAGCTGAGCCCAGCATCATGTTCCCCGGGTGGATTTAGGCAGAGGCAGCCAGGATCATGGAGTTTGGCGCACCACATAGGCCACCGGCGAGCTCTCCGGCGAGGTGTCGCTGCGGCCGAGCGCGGGAGGCGGTAGGTAGACGAAGCCCCCGGACCCACGCGTCAGCGGTCGATATTTGAAACCCCGGGATTTGGGCTGTGGCACGGATCGGGTGCGGATTCCCATGAAAGATTCTGTGGTCCGTGTGTCGACCGCTGAGAAGTTGACACGTAGCCCCGGGTCCCATGCGCAGCAGTTTGAACTTTTCCCGATTTTCAGATTTTGTTCAAATTTCAAATCCTCATAACTTTGGCTAGGAAACTCCAAATCGAGTGAACCAAATTTTGTTGGATTCAGCTCTCTGAGTACCTTCCAGCAAAGCAAGTTTAACTTCATGAAAATCCCTATTTCTCCAGAATTAATATTTCAAAATTCAAACTGGTCAGAATTTTAAATGGAGAACCCTTTGGAGAAAAATTCTGAAATTTTGCTGGGATTTTCACCAAAATATCCTTGAGCTACCATAAAAATTTCAGATCCATTTGAGCTCATTTGATGCACCTAATGGTGTGATTAATAAAACTGATCCAGAGAAAATAAAAAATGTACAGAAACATTTTCAGAATTTCTCTGAAATTGTTTAGCTCATATCTTTAGCTAGAAACCTTCGAATTAGGTGAGACTAACTCCATTAGAATGCGCTGAAAATCTAGTTTTTATAAAGTCATAGCTTGCCCCATGAAAATCCCTAGAACACCCTAAGAGCTCCAATTAAGGTCAAGTACATAATTATTTGTGGAGAGCTCAAATGAGCTTCGCTGCAAATGAAACTTGACCAAGTCTCTGTTTAGGTTGTAACCGAACCACAGTAAACATTTCAGAGTCATTGGGTCTGTCTAGTAAGGCTTATAATCCTCACAAGTTGAAATTCAATTCAAATGCATTTAATTAATACATATACTTGTTATATCATGTAGTCGCTAAGGTTGAGGAGGAACCCGAAGTCTTAGACTTCGTCACTTCGGAAGAGCAGCTAGCCTACGTCCAAGAGCAGCAAGGAAACTCTGGTTTGCATTAACCCTTTTACAAATTTTTACTGTTTTGAGAACTTACTTTGAGTACCATTACTGCTTGCATTAGAGTCTTGTTTGAAAACCCAAATGCATAGCCAAGAAAACCATGGGTTGGAATTAGGATTGAAAACCTCGTGAGCCACTGCAATGCTAAAGATAGAGTAGGATTCGGTACAAGTTGAGTAGTTGGAACTACTCGCGAGAATAGACTAGAGGCACATCGCTCGGGTAGAGATAGCAAATGAAACACACGGCGAGAAAAATGAGACCGAGCGGAGAGCAAGGGCAGCAGGACTTTATAGCCTGTGTGCTATAGCTCCGCTTGTGTCAATTGCGGACCCATCCGTGTGCGGGTCTGTTGAACAAGCTAGATCAGTACCGAAGACCTACCGGCTATATGGGAACCGGGAAACCGATGTAACTCGGGTAGCTGGTTATTAAAGTCGTTATATCTGACAACTATTTGCCTTTTATCCATATACATCAATGTCTCAAAAAAGAATGCACGACTAAAATAGACTGGTTAGTGTATAAAATCATAGACTCAATAGTTCTTCAAAACATACGGATCCCATTTAAATAACTATTTTTAAGATATAATTTTGTTATGGCATTCAGATTTTAACTTATACAACAACAACCAAGCTTTTATCCTAAGCATGTTGGGGTAGGATAGACATGAAACCCAACAATTATATATATATATATGAAGTAAAAGAGAGGAAGAGATATAAAAGTAACAAGAAAAAAAAGGCTAAGATCCTGGCACATGAATTGCTACTTTCCATGCAGTCCTATCATAAACTAAGCCTCTGGATAGATTCCAATCTCTCGCCTCCTCTCAAGTCAACCTTGGTCGTCATCTACTCCTCATAATATTTTCTCTACCTCTTAAAATCTTACTGTTAACCGATGCTTCTGGAGGTCTCCGTTGGATATGCCCAAACCACCTTAGTCTATGTTGGACTAACTTCTCTTCAATGGGTGCCACCCCTACCCTATCACGAATCATCTTGTTCCTTATTCGATCTCTTCTCGTGTGCCCGCACATCCACCGTAGCATGCGCATCTCCGTGACACTTATTTATTGTACATGTTGCCGTTTATTTAGCCAACATTCCGCCCCATATAGCATAACGGGTCTGATCACCATCCTATAGAACTTCCTTTTTTAGCATTTGTGGGACCTTCCTATCACATAGGATTTCAGAGGCTTGTCTCCATTTTATCTACCCTACCTTGATCCTGTGGCAAACATCCTCATTAATATCGCTATTGCTTTGTAGCATTGATTCTAAGTATAAAAAAGAGTCCCTTCTAGGTACTTTTTGTCCTTGTTGGCTAACATCTCTCTTCACAACCAACATCACTAAAGTCACACCTCATATACTCGGTCTTGGTCCTACTAAGTCAAAATCCATTGGACTCTAAGATTTATCTCCATAACTCTAATTTCTTATTAACAACATAACTAGTTTCATCTACCAGCACTACATCATCGGCAAAGAACATGCACCAAGGGATATCCCGTTGTATATCTTTTGACACCTCATCCATCACTAAGGAAAAGATATATAGGCTCAAAGATGATCCTTGATGTTAACTCATCCATCACTCATGGATATTGTAACTTATATTCTCCTAAATTTATTGAAATGGAAGAACGAATCTAAACTACGGCTGGCACTGTCACGTGTATAACTAATAACAGAAATCAGAGGGAGAAGGAACTCTGTCAGCTCTCCCATCTACCATGACAGCACAGAACAAACCCCCGCGCCACGGCTCTGCGGGCTGCGGCTCCGTCTTTGCAGAAACCGACAAACACCGTGGAGGCCGAAGCCCCCATGTGTGTTGAGCTCCCATCTCCTCGTGCTCTCTCCACTGCACGTGCCCCTTGTCCTGTTCCCCCTTGTTCTTCCCACCCCCATCCCGTCCTGTCCGGTTCCGGCCCCTCCCTGACAGGGACAGCTCACGCACGCTGCTGCCATCTTCGGGGCCTCTGATCCCCCGCGTGCCGTGGCTTCTTCGGTTCTTCCTCCGCTGTGCTATCTGTCGGAATGTCCTTAAGCTTCTGGTTCTTGACGAGTTGGCGGCGGGGAGAAGGAGGCCGGGCTTCAGTTTCCCTGCCGCCGGACGTCTGAAAATTCATCCTTTTTTTCTTTTCACTCTCTTTGGAGGGCGATGTGAGGCCCTATGTTTCTGTTTTTTTTAATTCTTGTTACTCGCGCAAAGAAATATGGTTTTGGCAATTTCATCATTGAGAGATCTGATCTTTGCTCGAAGGAATTTAATGTTAATGTCTCCGTATATAATATTGTGATGAATAATGGGTACCAATGCTTCTGATCCTTTTACGATCCGGGCTTGTTGGCTTACGCTGACATGGTACTTGTTTTGTTTTTCCTCTCTTCTGTTTCAGATGTCAAAAGGGGAAGTTGGTATAGATGCACTCTGTTTCTTTGCCACGTTGCGATTCTTTCTTTTTCTTGGTCTAAACAACGGTCAATCTGCAAGCTTTTCTCCCACTAGAGCTGGTAGTTGCGCCATTCCTCCCTGGATGTAGCAATGGGGTCATCGCCTTGAAAGGGACTGTAGCGACAGCGACCCGTCTCTGCTGCCGTTTCGTCCACCTTTACTGCATCTCCACCCCCGTATGATCCCATTATCTTGTACAACAACAACCCAGCCTTTATCCCAAGCATGTTGAGATCCGCTAGACATGAAACTCAATAGTATATATATATATATATATATATATATATATATATATATATATATATATATATATATATATATATATATATATATGAACTAAAAGAGAGGAAGAGATATAAGAGTAACAAGAAAAAGAAAAGAAAAAAAGGATTAAGATTCTGGCACATGAATTGCTACTTTCCATGCGGTCCTATCATCAGCTAAGTCTTTGGATACATTCCAATCTCTCAAATATCTTTTTACCGCCTCCTCCCAGGTCAACCTTGGTCGTCCTCTACCCCTCCTAATACTTTCTCTACCTCTTAGAATCCTACTGTTAACCGGTGCGTGCTTCTGGATCGAGGTCTCCATTGGATATGTCCAAACCACCTTAGTCGATGGTTGACTAACTTCTCTTTAATCGACGTCACCCCTACCCTATCACGAATCGCCTCATTCATTATTCGGTTTATTCTCATGTGCCCTCACAACCACTGTATCATGCGCATCTCTGCAACACTCATTTGTTGGACATGTTGCCGTTTAGTTGGCCAACATCCGCCCCATATAGCATTGCGGGTCGGATCACCGTCCTATAGAACTTCCCTTTTAGCTTTTGTGGGACCTTCCTATTACATAAGATTCCAGAGGCTTGTCGTCATTTCATCCACCCTACCTTGATCCTGTGGCAAACATCCTCATCAATATTGCCATTGCTTTGTAACATTGATCCTAAGTATCGGAAAGAGTCCCTTCTAGGTACTATTTGTGCTTGTAGACTAACATTTCCCTCTTCACAACCAACATCACTAAAGTCACACCTCATATACTCGGTCTTGGTCCTACTAAGGCTAAACCCCTTGGACTCTAAGGTTTGTCTCTATAACTCTAATTTCTTATCAACACCATCCCTAGTTTCATGTACCAGCACTACATCATTAGCAAAGAGCATGCACCAAGGGATATCGCCTTTTATATCCTTCGACATCTCATCCATCACCAATGAAAAGATCTATGGGCTCAAAGCTGATCCTTGATGTAGTCCTACCATGATAGGAAATGCATCAGTCTCACTATCACTTATGCACAAACTTGTCCTAACATTATTGTACATATCCTTGATAAGGGTAATGTACTTTGTTGGCACTTTATGTTTCTCTAGTGCCCACCACATGACTGAACTTGGTATCTTGTCGTACGGCTTCTCCAAGTCAATGAACAGCATATGCAAGTCCTTCTGCTCCCTATATCTCTCCACAAGGTGACGAAGCAAGTAAATCACCTCCATCATGTGTGTCATCACATGTGGAAAAATTTAACAAGTCCAAATTTTCATAACTTGAAACCAAATGGTGTTCAAACTTCAGACCCTTGTATTCAAAATTTTTCAGGACCTTTACATTCCTCCCCCCTTAAAAGAATCTCGTCCCGAGATTATAAGGTAAAAATGGATATAGGATGGTGGAAAAAATTATAGGATGCGTGACGTCAAAAGTCGGGATAATTGGCGTGAAGAAATCCTTCGCCCTCCCATGTCGCTTCATCCTTGGAATGATTATTCCATGAGACTTTATAGAACCACAACGTACGGTTGCGTGTGGTTTGCCCGTTATGTCGATGATCTGAACCGGTCCCTCCTGATACGTGAGATTGGTTTCAGTTCCTCGATATTCCCCAGCTGAATGGTGGTGGAAAACTTGATGCACTTCCTCAGCTGAGAAATGTGGAAGATGTTGGACACACTGAAGAGTGTCGCTGGTAGTTTCAGCCGGTATGCAACGGATCTACATCTTTCAATAACCTGGGATGGACCAATGAATCGAGATGAATAGAAACTTTGACAAGTGAAACTCATCAAAAAAATTTCTTCCTCATCTCCGGTTTACGGGGTACGACGATTCTGTCCTTAAACCACAGGACGCCGTCTCCGTCTTTCCGGAAATATTTCAGTTCTCCACTGTCTATACATCTCCGCAGATGTGACGTGCCCTTGTCATGTTTCTGGGCTGCCCCCCCATTTTTTACGGATGGTGGGAGCAAAAGCTAAATTGTAGAGAGCCCTATGGGGAACCACATGTAATGGTGGTTCGCTCTCTTCCAACGTAGTGATGGTCAGATTATGAACGTGTGACTCAGCGCATTCGCCACTACGTTTGCCTTGCTTGGATGATAATGATTCTCTATTTCGTAATCCTTTATCAACTCCAACCATCTTTGTTGCCTCATGTTCAGCTCCTTCTGAGTGAATATGTACTTGAGGCTCTTGTGGTCGGAATATAAATGTACGAGGTTACCTAGTAGGTAATGCCTCCACATCTTGAATGCAAGTACCACAGCAGCGAGATCTAAGTCATGAGTTGGATAATTTTGCTCATGGTTCCTGAGTTGCCGTGATCTCTACGCGACAACCCTTCAGTCTTGCATCAACACATATCCTAGCCCAAAGCCGGATGCATCGCATTACACAACGAACGTTTTGTTGTGTCTGGCTGCACCAAAACTGGTGCTGATGTTAGGTGCTTCACTAATGTCTTGAACGCTGCTTTACATGCTGGACTCCAAACCTATTTGGTAGCCTTCTTCAGCAGCTATGTCATAGGCTTGGTAATCTTCGAGAAGTTCGGGACGAACCTCCGATAATATCCCGCGAGTCCGAGGAATTTCCGTACCTCGTAAATAGACCCTGGAGACTTTCAAATTCAGCACTTGTGTGATCTTGCTCGGGTCTACAGCGATGCCCTCCGCTGAGATAATATGTCCGAGAAAAGGCACTTGCGATATCTAGAATGCGCACTTGCTGAATTTCGCGTATAGCTTGTGAACCCGCAGCCGTTGCAAGCTATACACAGGTGCTTCTCGTGTTCTTCCTCCGACTTGGAATAAACATGTAGGTCGTCGATGAAGACCACGACAAACTTATCCAGCTCCGGCATGAATACCAGGTTCATCGAGTACATGAACTGAGCTGGAGCATTGGTGAGGCCAAGGAACATGACAAGGTACTCATAAAGCCCGTACCTTGTCCAAAAGCTGTCTTCGGAATATCCTCAGCCCATATCTCAATCTGATGGTACCCTAATCTTAAGTCCATCATGGAAAAGATCTTTGCTTTGACCAACTGATCAAACAATATGTCAATCTGTGGTAACGGGTACTTGTTCTTGATTGTCACAATGTTAAGCGGACGAAAATCAACACTAAGCCGTAGTGTTTCGTCCTTCTTCCTAACACGCAGCGCAGAGCAACCCCAAGGTCATGAGCTTGGTCATATAACACATTTTCTCATGAGTTCACTTAGTTGCTCCTTCAACTCCGCTAGTTCATTGGGTCCCATCTTGTACGGTCTTTGTGGAATCGGTGTTGTTTCTGGCGCAAGTTCAATCTTGAACTCGACGTGCCGTTGGCCGGCATGTCTGGTAACTCTTCGGAACACATCGTATATTCACGTATCATTGGAATACCCTCGAGTTTAATCATTTCCGTGTGGTAGGCCTAACCCGTTCTCTTTGCTGTGCAGAAAAGACTCTTCTGTCCTAACCCAGCTTTTGATCCGTTTAGAAGCATTTTCATAACTCAAGTTGAATACCAAAGTTAAAGTTAACTTCAGTATATTTCCAACGAGTACTCATATGCCTCTGGATCATCTCTGCATCCAAAGTTATGATATTCCAAATTTGACAGAGTTCCTGGATAAAATTTGCCAGCATCTCCTTTGTATGTGGCTGATTTCATCACAGTTGTATATACAAATGCAATATGGATCTGAACCAACTTTGAACTACAACAATGTTGCATATCTCATAACCTTTCCAACGGTGTATCATAGGCTCCTTAGGGATTTTTCTACAGAATGTTATGGCTTCAAAACAGAATGGTCCAGAGAGGTTTTTTTTGCTGTCCTGGTTCTGGATAGTTTGCTTTCAACTGGACTTTTCACCAATTCAACTTGTGATTTTTCTCTAGAGATCTACAAAGAAGATGTAAAGCAATTGAAAATATTTCTAGAACTGTATCATACACCTTAATTGGGTAAATCTACTCAGAGTTATGCTCTGTCAAAGTCCAGCAAGAATTCCTGCCAGAAACAGAGCACTCTGTTTTTTGAAATCTTTGAAGCCTAGTCTTCCTCTTATTTGAATTATAGCTCAAAATAAGGGTTCAGTAACTAATATTTGTTTCAAACTTCCATCTTTAGTTGAAAGGTAGTTCATGAATCATTTCTTCATAGGGAAGAGGTTATTTGTTTAGTACAGTGTCGATGCACCGTAAGAATCATGTCGGTACTATGTAGCCTCACCAAAAGAAAATTCTAACCGGATTATACCGGAATATACGTCTCAATTGTGGCCTTAACCGGTCTCTCGCACACGTGTACTACACGGGATACATACGTGGTTAATACCTGCAGAAGAACACTCAGTGATGCACTCGAAGGTTGTTGTCATTTCAGGCAGGTCCATATTTGAAAATAAATACATACGCTCGTATCATTACCATACGGCCGTCCTTGAGTTAAGCCACATCTCAAGGTACGTGATCATGTTTTTACACCACACGACGGGGAACCCGAGTAGAACGAGAACGGGTCATCACGGTTGGGAATTTTATCAACCCAACAGATACCACCTACTGCCCTGCAGGGCACGCCGGTGGCAAGCGCTGCATATGTCCTCCTAGGCTATTTCCAGAAGAACACACTATCGCGTTACTGACCACACTATGGGGTTTCCACTTTCTTGCCTAATGCACGCCAGGGTCTAACGTTTCATATGAACTCAGGAACATGAAGAGTTCAAGAGTTTCATATTAACGTCTCACACAAAGCTGTGAGACCTATCACTGAACCACATTCCTCGTCAGGGGAGCTAACCGAAATTGAACCGCTTTCGGTGGCGTTCCTTACCATTTTTACCTGAGCGTAGGTGTGTCGTTACATAATCAAAATTCAGAATTATAACACATATGTTAGTCATGCCACTTTAAGTAACTATACTACTATATTCCTTATTTGGGCATACTAGCGAATCCTCACCGTATCCTAAGTTTTTGTCATAATACGATCCTTATTCCGTGAGATATTACCAATGCGGCTCCGATACCACGCTGTGAGGGCCCGGACCCGATCATGGGGCCATGCCGCTCGCCGAATCGCATTGGGTGGTGCCATGCGATGCGGCATCCAACAGCACACATAATAAAGCATCATATTACATAAATTAAGCGGATACTTACAAAGTGTGAATTTTACAAATACTTCTCAAAATATTCTACGACGGAAGACTGATACAACTCTCATATCTATACTAAGCAACAGAGAAGGCGTCCAGCCTGCAGACCCTTCTCACTAGCAACACGATCACAATAACAGCGGCAAGGGTTGCCATGAGTTCACCACTCGGAGAGTTCCGAGCCTCATCGGACAACCGTCCTTATCAGCATAGTGTTATTACCTGCAAAACAACTCATGCAGTATCCGTGATCATAAAGCTCAGCAAGACTTAACCGTCGCCCTAGTCATGAAACTCTACATGCTGGAAATAGAGGGCTGAATATAGAAGATTTCACAAACTATGAACTTGAGCTAAAAGAAGAGTTCTTACTTCAAGTTTTAAGAAACTTTTATATCCCTCACAAAATTTACATCGAGACTCCACAATCAAACAAGAAACACTTCATCTCGATGCCACTTGCCCGAGGTGAAAGTAACTTTAGTGAGCTACCCTAGACCCATACTGACCTTGCGCCATCAACGCCGAGACTGCACAATCAAACAAGAAACGCTTTGTCTCGACGCTACTAGCCCAAGGTGAAAAGTAAATTTAGTGAAGGTGTTGATCATCCCTCATCTCCAATATGAGGATTATTCACGAAGCATATTAACTTTTTCCCAGTTTATTACTACGTCACGACTCAGTGTACAAGTATGCTCACTACCACGAGCGATGGTGATTCGAATAAAAAATACCCGGCTGACACGACACATACACCCGTCTGATACCGGTGATCAACCAATCCCCTCAACGTCGTATGTGGCAACCTTTCACACGACACCCAAATATCGAGCCGGTCCCACCGACTTGGATTAAGTCTCACTACGGCAAACCCTCGTAGAGCCGACTTCTCTATCCTTTCAGCATCTGCATAAGACGGTGGGGATTGCCTCGACACTCAGGTTAACATGTTACATCGGTTTCCTTGGTCCCATATAGCCAGTATGCATCCGGTACACAACTCAAACTTGTCCAGCGGGGCTGCACACGAGAACGGGCCTTAATCGACTCAGACATAGACTAGGTTCACATAACCACATCCTTGAGCCTTCCCTGCCCGGTCTCCATTACCAACTATGAGGATCAATTTCCAACTCTTCCGATTGATCCCCCTTAATCCCAGTTCACGAGTAGGAAACAGCCTACTCGAGTTAAGCCTCTTTTAATCCGCTTTTGTTAACTTAAGATCAGCAGTTTATAATCAAGTGATAGCCTACCCTACATTAAACTCCAGGGTTTTCTAGATCATGCATGTTGAGTGCATCTATACTTAATGCAATAACCAACATGCTAGACATTATAAAGTGAATACAAATAAAATCTTGTAAATTTTTTATGCAAACCGTGGCTTGCCTTGGTTTTGCAGGTGATTAAGTATCTATTCAGTTAGTGAAGACCACTTGAGGCTTGATCACTCGCTTTCCTCCCTCTTTGATCTGCCCTTCGAATGCTTCACAATCTCCACGTAGATGGTACAGGTTTTGAATATGCATATGTATTTAATTGTAAAGCTTTTGCTAACAAGTTCTAAAGACAAGTTTAAAAACTGGAACTCTGTTTAAGAATTTAAAATGACACTGGTGATAAGGTTTGGGTTGTGGTTAATCAATATGATTAAGTGCTAAGTGTTTTCCCCACTCATGTTTTGAGCACCTAAGAAGGTTAAACAGAACAAGGGTGATCCAGAGCTCCAATGGAGATGAAAATTTTCAGGTGTGTTCCTTGTCACAAGAAAGTCATCTGGACCAACAATTAGCACTTTTCATTGAGTGGCTTGTTCAGAACAATTCTCTAAGCAATTAAGAGAAAAGGAATTAATTCTGAGGTAACTCACATGTTCATGCCAAACTTAGTGAACTAAAATTTCAATTATAGTTCATAGGGCCTGAATGATTTTTTGTAGGAGTTTTGGAGCTAAGAATTACCCAGAACTGAATTTCCAAGTTTTGGAAATTCTCTGAAAATGTTTCTGTATCCAATTGAACACAGCAACTAAAAGTCTTAATTCCTCTAACCAATTCAACTCGAAATGAGCTGACGTTTTTACAAGAGTTCACTAACATCCTAAATAATAGTCTGGCAACATTTGAGGATTTTTGGATGAACCAAACTCCCTCTAAAATTCTTTTGTTGAAAAGCTTTAAAGAATTTTCCAGAATTAAATAATGATTTTCATACAAAGTGGGTTGCACCTTTGGATAGAGTGGTTCAATATGAATCCAACCCAATTTGAATCACTAAATTTGGAGCTTCCTACACCATAATATGACCTTTACAAGAATTTGGGGAGAACTGAAATGAGCTCTGTTGTCACACCTGGTTTTTCCGTAGAACAACCGAGTGGCTCCCACATGTATGCCAGGATCATTTTCTCATACATGTGATGACAAATAGTGAAGCATCATTATATTACAAGCCAAGTGTTCGAATGCATAAATAAGTCTTACATAGCGTCTCGAAGGACGATAATATGCTCACAACATATAAATAAACAAACAACGTAAGTAAAGTCTTGAGGGCTCCATCATAGGCATTGCCCGGGGGACTCCGTGAACCTAAAATCCTTCTTCGGGTCCGAAGTCTTGGTCGTTGTACACCACGTCATTTCCTTGGCCTAAGCAGCAATTTAAAACCAATAGAGAAGCAAGCTTGAGTACCGTTGGTACTCAGCAAGTGTGGGAAAGTTATGTCATGCATAGCTAGAGCAAGAAAAGGTTGAACTCATGGTTAAAGCACTACGCAATTAGTCCCTATCACCTTAGCTTATTTAGCATCTACATTACTATATGAATGACATGGTCCCAATCCCTTAAACCATCCTTAGTATCAAGTAACCACAACTTCGTTTCCATTGTTAAGCTCCTCGCTTAACGTCCTCAACTTCCCAATTCATCATCCTCCAATCATGAATAAGTACAAGCTGCTCTTGACCGTGAGCACGGCTGTCATGACAGCTTTTGACTCTGCAGAGTTTGCACCACTGTACCCACACGTAGTGATTTCATCCCCCGTTGCCGGGTGGACTAGAAAACCTCCATTATGCCAGTGGCCGCGAACCACATTCACACTTCCGAGGTGTGTAGCCAGGAGATCACTATGAGGCCTTTACAAAGGGATTCCCGATGAGTGTGGGCCCATTGAGGTTTCACCCCTAACAGCATCCAGGACGCTCCAACCCCCGCTGCAGTGGCCTCCTCTTGAGCCTTGCGGTTCATATGGTAGTCCAGCTGACACCTATTCCCCACACCATCCAAACACCCATACTACGCCGGAGATACACCTAATTAATTGGCCAAGCTGCCCCATCTCAGCATGTGGTTGGCACGGTAAAGCTAGGTTACATGCTCCATGAACCAGTCCTTATAGGACCCAGGCAAGCACTAAACACAAACCCGTGTCTCGTGCACACAGCACTAACAAAAGCATCCAACTTGCCTAGATCCCTACCTCGACATAATTCATAATAATGCATTCAAGTGGTGAAGTAATCAAGGTGATGATCTCATATCCCATTTATCCCATTCTAAGCATGGCTAAGCATGAGTAGTGTAAATGATTGACATAATAAAATAACTCTCAACCCAGGCTACAAGGAAGCAAGATAATGAGAATCTAGGGAAACTTCCTAGCATGGGTATCATATTCCAAAATTGACAATGCAATTTAAATTCTAACTACACAATCCTAGTATAGGATCAAAGTGGTCAAGGACACTTGCCTTCTTCCTGCTGCTTTGGGAATTGAAAGTCTTGTTCTTGGAAGGTGAGAACCGGCTCTGGGGCTGGTTCTACTCATGCCAACACACACATAGCAAGAGAAAACAACATTCCATAAGAAATCATCAACACATACACTCATGCAAGTCATACAAACATACACATTAAAGTCATGTACATAATTAAGTTTTGTGTTTATCCTAGATAGGTTGCTCCTATGCATGCATGCAATTTTAAATATATATATTATTTCTAACTTTGATATTCAGATTTCCAAGTGTACCCTAAATCTAGATTTTCAATTTGAACTATTTCCTATATTTAAATATTACCCTTCTTAGCTACCAACTTGCATAAAAATGCATATTCCAACTCCAAGATGGTTTTCAGGTCTTCTACACATTATTAAACTTGAAGTTTTGATTTTTAGAACCTCATATGACATTTACTAATTATGTTTACCTATTTTCTATATTTTCATATTTATTTTCTATGCCTAAAAGTGAATTTCAGTACTAAAACAGAAAAATATATCACCTACACAGAATATCTTTGGATCTAAAATGCCCAACAAAATATCTTTTGGCTTCCTATCTGATGGGATCAATTTAGATATATTTTTACCTATTTTCAGAATTATTTTAAGCCTAAAAATGAATTTTCAGCAATAACAGAAATAAATAACCTTTAGTTAGATTTCCTTGCAGCCCAAAATCGGTCTTCAATTTATTCTAACCATTTTCCAGGTGCTAGAAAGATTTGAATTATAATTGCACAAGTGTTTGAATTACTTATTTGAATTTAAATTCTATTTACATGTTCAAATTCCTGAATTTAATACTCCTCAGGGGGCTGATGTGCAAATCCACACTGCAGTGGGGTCCAATTTCTTATTTTCTAAATATTCAGGGGTCTAAGTGTGCAAAACAGAGGGGTTTTCCTAATTTTTATTAAGTCCAGGGGCTAAAACTGATTTTTAAATGCATTTACATAAATTTCAGAGAGTCTAGGGGCTAGATCAGAAGACTCCGGGGGCTAGCCATTCTTTTCTCACAAATCTAGGGGGTAGCGCGTAAGATTCCCGGCCTTTATAATGCGGGGTTGATGTGGGCCATTGGATTTTAAATGGACGGCTGAGATTATAACGTGAAGGGTTACGGGGTGAATCTATTCGGGACCGCATGATTTAACGGACGGGCCACAGAGGACCACGTCACCCTGGCCGTGTGCGGGCGGCGCTGCCCGGCGGCGCACGGTGGCAGGAGGCGGCAGACTCGCCAGAATTTCATGAAATCTCGTCTACCGGTCCTAGACCTTCGTTTTCTTTGCATAATTTGAAGGAGGGGGAGTAGGGGAAGCTCACTTAGGGGTTTTCTCGGGCCCGGAAGGGTTGGAAATGGCTCTGCGATGGCGACGGACGACGGGACTACTCGGCGCTCGACGGAGAAGCGGTCTGGGTCGGCGATCCTCCGAGTTCACGGGTCATGAGGCTTCCCTGTGGTTGGTAGAAGATGTACAGAGGATCAGAATGGATTGGAAGGTGGAAATTCGGAGACTTCAGCGACGACCGGCGGTTAGACCTCACCGGAGCTCGACGGCGTCGGTTTTCTCGACGGCAGTTCGTCCCGGAGTGAGCATCACTGGCTTGTGCTAGGTGCCGCAGAGGTGTGAGGCCAGTTAGAGAGGGAGAAAAGGCGTTGTTCCGAGAGGAACTTCGGAAATCGGCGACGGTACTCACCGGTGAGCCGGAGATGCGATCGGGGTGGGTAGCAGGGGCGGTTTGAAGGTGTTTAAATTGGCTTGGAGCCCGGAGTGGATGCGTGCATGCGGAACGGGTGTGGAGTGGAGCGGTGTCGTGCGGTTGCTCGCGAAGAATTCGGAGGCGGGGCGCAGCGGGGAGTCTGCGCGGGAAAAGAGGGGCAGCGGTTGGGGGAGGAAGGCGAAGCTGGCAGGTGGGGTCGCACGGCAGCGAGAGGAGGAGGGGGGAAAGGGCCGCGGGCTGCTGGGCCAGTTTGGTGGGTTTCAGCCCAGTGGCTGTTTTCCTTTTTCTTTTCTGTTTTTGCTTCAAAATTTGAATTCCGGTTTGATTTTGAATTCTTCTCCAACATGCATCACCTCCACTTTATTTGAATTTGCCTTTGCCACATTTTAGGGGTGTTACAACTGTACCCTCCTTAAAAGAAATCTCGTCCTCGAGATTGGTGACCCTAGGGAAATAGATCCGGAAACTGTGCCTTGTGTTCGTCTTCTCGCTCCCATGTGGCTTCTTCTTCCGAGTGATGTTTCCACTGTACTTTGCACATTCGGATTCTTTTGTTCCTTGTGATGCGTTCCATCTTCTCCAGAATCTTGACTGGCTGTTCGGCATACGAAAGGTCTTCTAGGACGTCTACCTCATTCATGGGTAACCTCTCCTCGGGTGTCCTTAAGCATTTCTTGAGTTGCGACACCTGGAACACGTCGTGCACATCCGATAGGCGAGCCGGTAGTTCCAACTGATATGCCACTTCGCCCTTCCTCTCTATAATCTGGAAAGGTCCAATGTACCGAGGTGATAACTTCCCTTTCACTTTGAACCGATGAAGCCCTCTGATAGGAGACACCTTGAGATAGACGTAGTCCCCTACGTTGAAAGTGAGTTCTCTTCTTCGTATATCAGCATAGCTCTTTTGTCTGGCCTGGGCTATTCTCAAGTTGTTGCGGATTTCCCTCACTTTCGCCTCGGCTTCTTGTAGTACATCGGGCCCAAATATCTTTCTTTCCCCAGTTTGATTCCAAAACAATGGAGTTCTACACTTCCTCCCATACAGTGCCTCAAAGGGTGACATCTTCATACTAGCCTGGTAGCTATTGTTATAGGAAGATTTAGCATAGGGTAAGTTCTTGTCCCAACTCCTATTGTTCTTGAGTGCACAAGCCCTCAGTATGTCCTCGAGGATCTGATTGGTTCTTTCGGTCTGCCGGTCAGTCTGTGGAAGGTATGCAGAACTGAAATTCAAGTGAGTCCCCATGGTTTCATGTAACTTTTGCCAGAACCTTGACGTGAATTGTGTCCCTCGATCTGACACTATCTTCTTCGGCACCCCATGAAAACACACAATCCTTGACATGTACAATTCTGCCAACTTGGATCCACTTTAGCTTTCTTCCCCAGGGACAAAATGAGCTACCTTGGTCAGTCTATCGATTATGACCCATATCGAATCATATCCTGATTGGGTCCTAGGTAGTCCCACTATGAAGTCCATGCCTATTTCTTCCCATTTCCATTCGGGTACTTTGAGTGGTTGCAATAGTCCGGCCGGTCGTTGATGTTCTTCTTTTACTAGCTGACATGTGTCACATAGGGCAACATGTTCCGTGACATCTCGCTTCATGCCATACCACCAATATCTGCTTTTGAGGTCATGATACATCTTCGTACTCCCAGGATGTATGGAGTAGTCGGAATCATGAGCCTCTCTAAGAATTAGTTCACGGATCTCCTTTACCTCTGGCACACATATTCTTTTCCCATGCCACACCGTACCTTGTTCATCCTCCCTAAACCCAGAAGCTTTATTCTCCTTGATGAGTCTTCTGATTTCCTGTATTTTCTCGTCATTCTTCTGACCATTGTGTATGTCTTGCTCCAATGTGGAGTCTACTTCCATGGCGACGGCCTCACCATTATTCACCAGGCATAGATTGAGTTTTGCAAATTCCTCCCTCAATCCGTTGGCGTGTCGCTTAAGCTCATCATGTTGGCATGCACCTTCCGGCTTAAAGCATCTGCCACGCCGTTCTCTTTCCCAAGATGATAGTTGATACCCACATCAAAGTCGTTGATTAGCTCTAACCATCTCCTTTGTCTGAGGTTGAGATCTGGCTGTGTGAAAATGTACTTTAGACTTTTACGGTCTGTATATATCTCCGCCTTTTTTCCATCAAGTAATGTCTCCAAAGCTTCAATGCGTGGACCACTGCGGCAAGCTCTAGATCATGTGTAGGATAGTTCTTCTCGTGTTTTCGAAGCTGCCTGGATGCATATGCAACGACATGCCCCTCTTGAATGAGAACACATCCCAATCCATGTCCAGAAGCATCACAATATACCGAAAAAATTTTCTGCATGTCTGGCATAACTAGCACTGGGGCTGTTGTCAATCTTTTCTTCAGCTCTTGGAAGCTTGTCTCACACTCCGGAGTCCACGTGAATGTGATTCCCTTCTCTAGCATTTTGGTGAGGGGTCTTGAGATCTTGGAGAAGCCCTCAATGAACCGTCGATAGTACCTAGCCAATCCTAAGAAGCTTCGGATTTCCCCGACGTTTTCAGGGGTCTTCCACTTCTGCACATCTGCGATCTTGGCGGGGTCCACGGAGATTCCTCCTTCAGAGATTATATTTCCCAAAAATGGGACTCTCTTCAGCCAGAACTCACATTTGCTTAGCTTGGCATATAGTTGGTGCTCTCTCAATTTTTGCAACACCAGCCTTAGATGCTTCTCATGTTCTTCTTCATATTTGGAGAAAACGAGAATGTCATCAATGAAAACCACCACAAACTTGTCCAAATATTCCATGAATACCTTGTTCATGAGGTACATTAAGTACTCTGGGGCATTAGTTAGCCTGAACGGCATGATGGTGTATTCATACAGTCCGTACCTAGATACGAAAGCTGTATTGGGAATGTCGGTTGGCCTTATCTTCAATTGGCGATATCCCGATCTGAGATCAATTTTTGAGAACACACAAGCTCATCTCAACTGATCAAATAAGTCTTCAATGCGAGGTAACGGATACTTGTTCTTGATGGTTACCTCATTCAACGCACGATAGTCTACGCATAGCCTTTGAGTTCCATCCTTCTTGGGCACAAATATCACCGGAGATCCCCATGGCGAGGAACTAGGACGAATATAACCTTTCTCCGTCAATTCCCGGATATATTCTTTGAGCTCTTCTAGTTGTTTGGAATCCATCCGGTAAGGCCTCTTGTATATTGGGGCGGTTCCAGGCATTAGTTCAATCGCGAACTCAACTTCACGAGCTAGGGGCATACCTGGCAACTCTTCAGGAAAAACATCCAGATATTCCTTGATGACCCTTATCTCTTCCAATTCCACTTCCACTTGATTGAGTTTAATGTCCTCCTAGGTTCTTGGACAGCTATGAATTTCACTTTGGTGCCGCTAGTGTGAGTTAGTTCCACCGTTCTAGTCGAACAATGGATGATGCCTTTATGCTTGGTTAACCAATCCATACCCAAAATAATATCTATCCCTTGCGAGTTTATCACTATGAGTTTTGCAGTAAATACTACCCCATTAATGTCTAGATTCACTTTGGGGCACACTTGTCTTGTTCTTATTTCTCCCCCTAGAGAGTTCACTGCTAATATATGATTCATTTGTGTTGTTGCTAGATCATGCTTCTTAACAAATCCTTGAGCAATGAACGAGTGGGTAGCACCAGAATCAAACAAAATGGTTGCAATGTGTAAATTTGCAGGGAACTTACCAATCACCACATCAGGTGCCTCCCGTGCTTCTTCCATGGTCATGTGTTTCACCCGTCCCCGCATCATGTTCTGTTGTTGTGGCTGCATTGGCTTCTTCTTCGAGCACTTGTGAGCGTAGTGCCCCACTTCACCGCAGTTAAAGCATTGCACCCCAACCTTAGGTGTCTGACCCTTGTTGTCCTGGGGTGGATTCTGTGGCCCTTGTCCTGCTGGTCGAGGTTGGTAAGCGGGGCGTGGTTGCTGCATAAACTGACGCTGCGGATGTACTGGTGCTGATGGAGGCCTGAAGTTCGGGTTGTAACCTCACGGTGCTGAGTAGGGTACCACAGCACGGCTCATCTGCCCTGCAGGTTGCTGCATAAGACGTGGGCGTGTGTTGCTGCTTGATGCTTGATGTGACCATCCCACCTTCCTCTTGTGTTCATTCTCCAAGGCCTTCATCTTCCTTTCCACTATAAACGCCCTGTCCACCATCTTTTGGAAACTTTCGTATTTGTTGGAGGACATTGCACATTGCATTTCCATGGTGAGCCCTTCCACAAAGCAGTCATGTTTTTGCTCATCAGTTTCAATATCCCGTGGTGCATAACGGGACAGTTGGGTAAACTTGGTGAGGTACTCCCTCACTGTCATGTTGCCTTGTTGCAGCCCAAGAAACTCCTTCCTCTTGTTCTTGAGTTCTCCACTTGGAATGTAATGGTTGCGGAAACTGCGCTTGAACTCCTCCCAAGTTATGTTCTCGGGGTCGTGGTGGGCTGCCACGTAAGCGGTCCACCAATCAGCAGTGGGTCCATTCAATTGATGAGAGGCAAACAGTACCCTCTCATATCCTTGGCATTGTATCATCATCATCTTGTTCTCAATGGTCTTGAGCCAATCATCTGCCTCTAGGGGCTCAGCAGCACTTGTAAACTTCGGGGGTTGAGTTCCTAGAAACTCACTCAACCTTGGTTGACGTGGTGCAGCCTGAGGGGGTGGAGCTTGATGTAAATTTGCCACCACTTGAGTCAAATTCTGGATGAGCTGATTTTGGTTGTTGATCATTTGATAGATAGGATCAGCTCCTCCTCGGCGACCACCCTTGCGTTGCCATCCAGGAGGGGGAGGATTGGCAGCCTCATTGTTGTTGTTGGGGTTGGCACCACGACCTCTTCCTCTTCCGGCCATCTATTATGATTAACCAAATGCCAACTTAATCATTACGCATTAATTTCTCACATTGCTTGTACGAACTTAAACTTTTGAGACATTAAAATTTAGACGATTTCAGAAAATCTCGCATAAATTTTTAGGCACCATGTCTCCTACGAAAACAAATGTAACTATTGATTCATAAGGTTTCACACACCAAAGCAAATGCAAACATAAAGACGGGGCTGTGGACAAGTGCCCATGGCTCCCACAACTCACGTCCCACACCAAACATTAACAAGCAAACAGATAGGTTCTTGACTCGACTACTCGATAACATGCTGAAATAAGGGAAATGATTCTAAACGACTCATATCACTGAGCTGGTTCGTCGGGGTCTTCATCATCATTGCGGCTGCCCTCTGACTCCGCTCTAGGTGGGGAAGCTGCTGGTGGAGAAGTGCGGCGACGCTTGTTCGCCCGGCGGTCTGGGGAATCAAGAGTCCATGTGCCATTCTCCGTGACACACAGTTCGTTCCTATCTCCTCTCTCTCTCGCCCTCAAGCTGGCACGAAGCATCGCCTC
This sequence comes from Neostapfia colusana, assembly GCA_030760725.1. Lineage (NCBI taxonomy): Eukaryota > Viridiplantae > Streptophyta > Magnoliopsida > Poales > Poaceae > Neostapfia > Neostapfia colusana. The sequence goes on from JASWHV010000006.1 coordinate 7,214,136, forward strand.
AGTCTCCTTCAGGGTGTCACGGGCATCCTGAAGCTCCCGCTGGCACTCCTGCAGTCTAGTGCTGAGCATAGCTGCATCCTCCAAGCACATGTCCATGTGATAATGAGAAGTCCCCTGTTGCACCGGCGGGTACTTGTACTATGCGGTGCCACTCTCGCGCTAGATGACATACATGTACTCAGTCATGTCCAGGTGGCCACGGTTGATGTAACTCAGATAGGTGATGGCCTCCCAGGTGACATCCTTCTCAGCATCGGCCAGAGTCGCCCGACAAGCTGGAGAGTGGTGGATCTTGAGCAGCTTGTTGTCGTGGATGATCGTCATCTCTGAGCTCCATTCTTCACACTTTTCATGAATGGTTTTCGTCGAGCTGTAGTGGATGATTAGCTTGCCCACATTGCCGGCGATGTGGAGCATACGCCAAAGACGGCACAACAAGCCTCCTACTGCCAATCCGTAGGAGTGGTACGTCATCGGGCGGTTCTGCTCCCTCAAGGCAAGTGCAGCTATAGGAACTCTCCCTCTGGTGGACTTGCGAGCGGTGCAGACCATGCGAACCATCTAAAACATAAAACATTTAAAATCAAGTTAGACAGTAATTAAATAAATACTATATTTTGAATAAAAGTTGAGGCAAGATGAACAAATAAAATAAAGAAACAACATTAGTTAACACTTTTACCCCACACCTTTTGTAAAATAATTTTTAAGAACATAAGGTCCTTAAATACGTCCATTTCTACCTAGGTCCACGTTCCTACGGCCAACCTGGCTCTGATACCACTTTTGTCACACCCGGTTTTTCCTCAGAACAACCGAGTGTCTCCCACATGTATGCCAGGATCATTTTCTCATACATGTGATGACAAATAGTGAAGCATCATTATATTACAAGCCAAGTGTTCGAATGCATAAATAAGTCTTACATATCGTCTCGAAGGACGATAATATGTTCACAACATATAAATAAACAAACAACGGAAGTAAAGTCTTGAGGACTCCATCACAGGCGTTGCCCGGGGGACTCTGTGAACGTAAAATCCTTCTTCGGGTCCGAAGTCTTGGTCGTTGTACACCACGTCATTTCCTTGGCCTGAGCAACAATTTAAAACCAACAGAGAAGCAAGGTTGAGTACCGTTGGTACTCAGCAAGTATGGGAAAGTTATGTCATGCATGGCTAGAGCAAGAAAGGTTGAACTCATGGTTAAAGCACTACGCAATTAGTCCCCATCACCTTAGCTTATTTAGCACCTACATTACTATATGAATGAAATAGTCCCAATCCCTTAAACCATCCTTAATATCAAGTAACCACAACTTCATTTCCATTGTTAAGCTCCCCGCTTAACGTCCTCAACTTCCCAATTCATCATCTTCTAATCATGAATAAGTCCAAGCTGCTCTTGACCGTGAGCACGTCTTTCATGACAGTTTTTGACTCTGCAGAGTTTGCACCACTGTACCCACACGTAGTGATTTCATCCCCCGTTGCCGGGTGGACTAGAAAACCTCCATTATGCCAGTGGTCGCGAACCACGTTAACTCTTCCGAGGTGTGTAGCCAGGAGATCACTACAAGGCCTTTACAAAGGGATTCCCGACGAGTGTGGGCCCACTAAAGTTTCACCCCTAACAGCATCCAGGAGGCTCCAACCCCCGCTGTAGTGGCCCCCTCTTGAGCCTTGCGGTTCATATGGTAGTCCAGCTGACACCTATTCCCTGCACCATCCAAACACCCATACTACGCCGAGATACACCTAATTAATTGGCCAAGCTGCCCCATCTCAGCATGTGGTTGGCACGGTAAAGCTAGGTTACATGCTCCATGAACCGGTCCTTAGGATCCAGACAAGCACTAAACACAAACCCGTGTCTCGGGCACACAACACCAACCAAAGCATCAAACTTGCCTAGATCCCTACCTCTACATAATTCATAATAATCCATTCAAGTGGTGAAGTAATCAAGGTGATGATCTCATATCACATTTATCCCATTCTAAGCATGGCTAAGCATGAGTAGTGTAAATGATTGACATAATAAAATAACTCCCAACCCAGGCTACAAGGAGCAAGATAATGAGAATCTAGGGAAACTTCCTAGCATGGGTATCATATTCCAAAATTGACAATTGAATTTAAATTCTAACTACACAATCCTAGTATAGGATCAAAGTGGTCAAGGACACTTGCCTTGGAAGGTGAGAACCGGCTCTGGGGCTGGTTCTACTCATGCCAACACACACATAGCAAGAGAAAACAACATTCCATAAGAATTTATCAACACATACACTCATGCAAGTCATACATACATACACATTAAAGTCATACACATAATTAAGTTTTGTGTTTATCCTAGATAGGTTGCTCCTATGCATGCATGCAACTTTAAACATATATATTATTTCTAACTTTAATATTCAGATTTCCAAGTGTACCCTAAATCTAGATTTTCAATTTGAACTATTTCCTATATTTAAATACTACCCTTCTTAGCTACCAACTTGCATAAAAATGTATATTCCAACTCCAAAATGGTTTTCAGGTCTTCTACACATTATTAAACTTGAAGTTTTGATTTTTAGAACCTCATATGACATTTACTAATTATGTTTACCTATTTTCTATATTTTCATATTTATTTTCTATTCCTAAAAGTGAATTTCAGTACTAAAACAGCAAAATATATCACCTACACAGAATATCTTTTGATCTAAAATGCCCAACAAAATATCTTTTGGCTTCCTATCTGATTGGATCAATTTAGATATACTTTTACCTATTTTCAGAATTATTTCAAGCCTAAAAATGAATTTTCAGCAATAACAGAAATAAATAACCTTTAGTTAGATTTCCTTGCAGCCCAAAATCAGTCCTCAGTTTATTCTAACCATTTTCCAGGTGCTAGGAAGATTTGAATTATAATTGCACAAGTGTTTGAATTACTTATTTGAATTTAAATTCTATTTACATGTTCAAATTCCTGAATTTAATACTCCTCAGGGGCTGATGTGCAAATCCACACTGCAGTGGGGTCCAATTTCTTATTTTCTAAAATTTCAGGGGTCTAAGTGTGCAAAACAGAGGGGTTTTCCTAATTTTTATTAAGTCCAGGGGCTAAAACTGATTTTTAAATGCATTTACATAAATTTCAGAGAGTCCAGGGGCTAGATCAGAAGACTCCGGAGGCTAGCTATTCTTTTCTCACAAATCCATGGGGTAGCGAGTAAGATTCCCAGCCTTTATAATGAGGGGCTGATGTGGGCCGTTGGATTTTAAATGGACGTCTGAGATTATAACGTGAAGGGGTACGGGGTGAATCTATTCGGGACCGCATGATTTAAAACGGACGGGCCACAGAGGGCCACGTCGCCCTGGCCGTGTCCGGGCGGTGCTGCCCAGCGTCGCACGGCGGCGGGAGGCGGCGGACTCGCCGGAATTTCATAAAATCTCGTCTACCGGTCCTAGACCTTCGTTTTCTTTGCATAATTTGAAGGAGGGGGAGCAGGGGAAGCTCACTTAGGGGTTTTCTCGGGCCCGGAAGGGTTGGAAACGGCTCTGCGATGGCGACGGACGGTGGGACTCCTCGGCGCTCGACGGAGAAGCGGTCTGGGTCGGCAATCCTCCGAGTTCGCGGGTCGTGAGGCTTCCCTGTGGTTGGTAGAAGATGTAACGAGGGTCAGAATGGATCGAAGGTGGAAATTCGGAGACTTTAGCGATGACCGGCGGCTAGACCTCACCGGAGCTCGACGTCGTCGGTTTCCTCGACGGCAGTTCATCCTGGAGTGAGCCTCGCTTTCTTGTGCTCGGTGCTGCAGAGGTGTGAGGCCAGTTAGAGAGGGAGAAAAGGCGCTGTTCCGAGAGGAATTTCAGAAATCGGCGGCGGTACTCACCGGGGAGCCGGAGATGCGATCGGGGTGGGTAGCAGGGACGGTTTGAAGGTGATTAAATTGGGCTGGAGCCCGGATGGGTGCGTGCATGCGGAACGGGTGCGGAGTGGAGCGGCGTCGTGCGGTTGCTCGCGAAGAATTCGGAGGCGGGGCGCAGCGGGCAGTCCGCGCGGGAAAAGAGGGGCAGAGGTTGGAGGAGGAAGGCGAAGCTGACAGGTGGGGTCGTGCGGCAGTGAGAGGAGGAGGGGGGGAAGGGCCGCGGGCTGCTGGGCTGGTTTGGTTGGTTTCGGCCCAGTGGCCGTTTTCCTTTTCCTTTTTCTTTTCTGTTTTTGCTTCAAAATTTGAATTCCAGTTTGAATTTGAATTCTTCTCCAACATGCATCACGTCCACTTTATTTGAATTTGCCTTTGCCACATTTTAGGGGTGTTACATCTGTTCTTTTTTTCCAATTTTCAGAGACATAAAGAATTAACACCATATTTGGCCAAGCAAATGAGGTCCAATGCCTCGGAAAGTTTTACTGGAGTTCAAGTATTTTCGGAAGAATGTCATGCCCAAAATTGGATATTTTCCAATACACATAACTCCTGGAAAAATTCCTACAATATTTACATTATATGAATTAATGAGCTAAATCCAGGTATTTTCATAATATTGGGCTGTACCCTTGGATAGTACTCTCTGAGAGGAATCCAACAAAATTTGTTTGACAATTTTTAGACATTCCTACACAAAGTTATGACTATTTAAACTTTGAACTGAAATCTGAAAACAGAGAAAAGTTCAAATGTCTGCTGCTGGGCCCGGGCCACGTGTCACCCTCTGAGACAAAGATACACGGACTACACAGTTCCAGACGCGCAGTCACACCGGATCCGATAGCCACAGAGGATTGGGATTTTTAATTTCCCTCTCACTGACTGCTGGGGCCTGGCTTCCTTCTTCAACCTCCCGACGCCTCTCTCACGCGCGCACCGCTAGGTCACTGGAGCTCGCCGGAAACCGGTCTCCCGACCTCTGCCTGAGCCCCTGCTCGCCGCCAGGGACTAAAATCACTTGATTAGCATCTTGGTGGAGCTTCCCCGGGCCGGCGAGGTCCCTAACCTCTCTCGCGATGGCACAGCGGCTCGGCTCACCTTCGGTGGCGTCGGCCGGCTAACCTGGCCCGCCAAACGCTCAGTGAAACGGTGCTACAGCATCAGTGAACCATGAGGAAGCTCGACATAGCCTCAAAACTCCTTGGGAATGGTGGCTAATGGTGTTTTACCGTGCACCCGAGACATCCTCCACGTTTGAGCTCCGAAAACCTAGAATTTGTGCGGTCTACGTGCATTTCCAAGCTAGGGTTGTGAAGAGCAAATGATCGCCGACTACTTTTTGTTCCGTGTGCAAGATTTGGCGACCTAAGAACGAGAATTGAGATCAAATTTGAGAGTATCATACCGGAAGGTCGGTTTGTGCCCGCCGGAGAAACTTTCTCGAATTCGCGCTCGGCTGTCCATGTCTTGGCTTGAGCTTCGGAGGTGAGCATCACAGGGTCCTAGCGCGCCGAGGATGCTCTTGCTCGGCCATGAAAGGCTCTCTACAGAGCTGTCCACATGCGACCTCCGTTTGGTTGAAATTCGGTTGCCACGGAAACTCGGTGTGAGGAGGCCTAGCACCCTCGGTGAAGGTTTGACGAAGTCGTGGAGGTTGCTACGGTGCGGTTTTTCTGCTCAGTCGAAGCTTGCACGCGAGCTTGGCGGTGGCCGGGCGATCGATGGGGTGGCGGCAGCCTCTGTCGAGTTTTTGCGCGAGGAGGGAGAAAACAGAGCCAGTTCTCAGGGTTGTGGGCAAAAGAACACGGGCTGAGGTGATGAGAACAGGGAAGCAGCTCACCAGCGCAAGGAGATCAAAGACGATGTGGCTCCGGTTTTTCCCTGTGGCGCACGGCGAGGAGCCTCAGTTTTGTCTCGGTGGCTCGGTTGCTTCCAGTGGAGAAGGAAAAACAGAGATCGTGCACTGCCAAATGAAGATCTTTTGCACACCAAATTTTCCCAATGACATGTGGATCGCAGCCCCTTCTTATCCATCTCCAAAATATCTCCCAAAATTTGCAAATTATGGAATTCAATTGTGGAGATTCTAATCTGATGTGCATTTAGACAATTCAGAAAGTTTCATCAAAATTCAAATGTGTATTTGAATGCTTTGCAAATTTATGTCCTTTTGGAAAATGGATAGCAAATCCTTTCAAAAATTAATGAAACTTTGCATACCCACTAATTAGGACCTAAGGAATTCAAATATGCAACCTGATTTTTGTGTTAGCTGCTGCAAATGAGTTTTTGATTACAACAGTTTGCATTCCTATTGTTGCCCTCATTTGACATTTGAGTTTGAACAATTTGAGTTTAAAATCTGGATTTCATTCCCCCCTTGCACATGAGAGCTTACACATAGGTTTCAAAATAACTTTGTCCCCCAACACTCAATTGATCCTAGGCTAGTGTGGTGGGACACTCATGTGTGTCATCACATGTGGAAAAATTTAAACAAGTCCAAATTTTCATAACTTGAAACCAAATGGTGTTCAAACTTCAGACCCTTCTGTATTCAAAATTTTTTGGGACCTTTATGTCACGCCCGGTTTTAGAAAGAGCAAAACTGGTCGTAATCTACATGTATGCCAGGATCGGTTTAGTTCATACATGTAGGACAAATCGTGAATAACAGTTATATATCGAATATAAGCAACATACATACCTTAAAATGAGTTTTGGGTTAGCAGCGGAAGAGGAAAAGACTGTAGGGCCGTCCACAAACGAATCGACTGGCAGCTACGTGAACTTCTTCACACCGTCTTCATTTGATCTTCTTTTCACTGAGCAACAATTATAATAGAGGAAAAAGATAAATGCCTGAGTACATAACGTACTCAGCAAGTGTGGGAAAGTATTATGCATGATGAGTCAAGAATAAAGAAAGGATAAACACGGCTTATGCACTAAGCAACCTATTCCTTAGTCTTATTAAGCATCCTATTTACTAGGTGAATATCCCAACCATCCCAACCAATCCTCCGAGTATCTCGAAAACCATCTGTATCCATCTCCCCAAAACCACCGTCCTCATGCAAAAACCACCAATCCGAGACCACCAACCAAACCATGCTAATCATGAGGCGCGCGGCGCAGCTAGGGTGAGGAGGCGGTGAGCAGCGAGGCACGGGGGTGGGGGCTCGCCGACCAGGGCCTAGGGCGTGGCGGCGCTAGGCGAGGCGGTGAGCAGGGGCTTGAGGGGGGGGGGCAAGGTGCCTTGGAGGGGAGAGGCGGCACACAGCGGTTCGGGGATGGGGCGGCGCGAGGCTAGCGGGAGCAGGGGATGTGCGGTGGTGCTTGGGAGGGACTCGAGGGGCGGCGGGTCGGGCTTGAGCAGGCGGTGGCGGCAGGGTTCGATGGGAGAGCGAGGCAGCGCGAGGGAATCGGGAGGAGGAGGCGCGGTGGTGGAGGGGGCGCCGGCTGCGGGAGGCGAGGGTGGAGGTGGGCGACACCCTGGAGACAGAGCCGGAGGAGCTGGAGGAGGAGCTCGGGGTGGGGTGGGCCTTCTTGGAGAAGTGCGGGAGCGGTGAGACCGAGGAGAGGCGGCCGTGGCGAGGTGGGGGTCGGCGGTGGGGCGAGGTGCGGAGGTCGGAATCGGTGGGGAAGGCACCGGGGAGAGTAGAGGAGGCAGCGCACAAGCCGGGATGAGGAGCGGGTCGATGGAGCAAGGGATCCGAGAAAGTTGTTGGGGTTGTTGCGATTCAATTGCAAAGGAGGGAGGGGACCATGGGAGAAGAGAGAGCTAGCCGGTAGATAAAAAGGGAAAATGAGGAAGAAGAAGAGAAAATGAGAGAGTGACACGCGGGTCCCATAGGTCAGTGAGAGACAAAAGGATCCTATGCTTGCTGGGCTGAGAATGGAGTTGGGCTGTGGGACAAAGGAATGGGTTTCGACACAATTTGGATGTTTATTTTGATTTTTGTTTCAATTTGTATTCTATTGTTTCCAATTTTCAATCAATTCAAATGAGTTTCCAATGAGTTTTCAACATTTTAAATTCTTGCTCCTCATTTTTCTAGTGGTGTGTTACAACACTACCCCCCTTAAAGGGAATCTCGTCCCGAGATTCTGGTGAGTTGGGTTTCATGAGTTTTGTTGACAAGAGAGGCCTTTCCTTGCAGTTGACAACCTAGATACGATTTAGATATGATCAAGGGTGTTTAGATTCTAGTAACCTAGAATGCTCCCTACACAAATTTGTTGGCTTCATGAAAAATCTTCAAGGCTTGTTTATTTCGTTGGTCGAGCATCTTCTCGATTATTCTTCCTTCTTCACTAACTTTGTCGACATGGTGTTTACCGGATTCACTAACGGAGGTGTGGAATGTGATGTGCTACCCCCCTTAAATAGAAAATCATTTTTTATTATTGGTTTTTCTTGTTTTAAAACAATGTGTTCCTAAGTTGTTATGAGGCATACATACGGGCTTCACTCGCCGAACAGTTCGAGAATCTAAACGAGTGTCATATACTAAGCTTCAAGAAATATTCTTCTCGCTCCGAGTTATCTTCACAAGTTGATCTTTAAGCTCCTTTCGGCTGAGTGGATTCTTCATCTTCATAAGTGGGGTCAAAAGGTGATCTTACGAGTCGATTCTAACTAAGGTCACGTGCCTAGAGTCGATATATAGCTCTGATACCACTCTGTCACGCCCGGTTTTACAAAGAGCAAAACCGGTCGTTATCTACATGTATGCCAGGATCGGTTTAGTTCATACATGTAGGAAAAATTGTGAATAACAGTTATATATCGAATATAAGCAACATACATACCTTAACATGAGTTTTGGGTTAGCAGCGGAAGAGGAAAAGACTGTAGGGCCGTCCACAGGCGAATCGACTGGCAGCTATGTGACCTTCTTCACACCGTCTTCATTTGATCTTCTTTTCACTGAGCAACAATTATAATAGAGGAAAAAGACAAACGCCTGAGTACACAATGTACTCAGCAAGTGTGGGAAAGTATTATGCATGATGAGGCAAGAATCAAGAAAGGCTAAACACGGCTTATGCACTAAGCAACCTATTCCTTAGTCTTATTAAGCATCCTATTTACTAGGTGAATATCCCAACCATCCCAACCAATCCTCCGAGTATCTCGAAAACCATTTGTATCCATCTCCCAAAAACCACCGACCTCATCTGAAAACCACCAATTCAAGACCACCAACCAAACCATGCTAATCATGAGAGAGTTACTAGCCCGCTCTTGACCGTGAGCACCGCTGTCTAGACAGTTTTGACTCTGCAGAGTTTGTAACCTTTACCCACAAGTCGTGATTCCGTCCCCTGTCGCCAGGTGGACTAAAACCTCCCTTTTGCCCGTGGTAGCTAGCCACATTTCACACTTCCTAAGGTGTGCGGCCAGGAGATCACGATGTGACCTTTACAAAGGGAATCTCGACAAGCATGAGCCCACTGAGGTTTCACCCCTAACAGCATCCAGGAGGCTCCAACCCCCGCTGCAGTGGCCCCCCTTGAGCCTTGCGGATCCCAGGGTAGTCCCGCCCGACTCCCATTCCCCGCACCTACCAAACACTCACACTACATCGGGAATGCACCTAATTACTTGGTCACTCTGTCCCATACCAGTTCTTATGGTGGCACGGTATAAGCTAGTTCACGGAGTCCCACGAACCGGTCCTTAGGATCTACGCAGGCCACTAACCGCAAACCCAAGTCTCGTGCACTCGGCACCCACCATGGACCAACCAGCCTTCTAGATCCCTATACTACCCTCCTCATACACCATATATATATATATATATATATATATATATATATATCACCACATCATGATTAATAGAATTAAATGTATTAACTCCCCATCCCAACATCTAAGCAGGGCTAAGCAGAGAATTACGACATAAAAGTAAACCCTAACTACCCAAACCCGGGCTACAAGGAAAAGACAGGGAACTACTAGTAAACAACCTATCATGGGATTCATATTAAAGACAATGCATGGAAATTCTAACTAATAATCCTAAGAAAGAGCAAAATGGTCAAGGGCACTTGCCTTTTTCTTATACTGCTGCTCAGTCCACGGGTTGAACTCTTGATCTTCAAAGTTTTGGGCTTGTAGGTCGAACTTCGACTCGGGGACTAGTTTTATCCACATCATCACGCGGAAACTAACATAACAAAAATGAAACATAAGAAGCACTCCAAAAACAACCTAGTTCATTATAAGCAACCCTACGCATTTATCTAGTCATGTTTATATTTACTAGTTACTTAAACGTTCTAAATCATTTATAATGTGCATGGGTAGCTTTCATATTGTGTTTTCAGTATTATTTAGTACTTAGGGACATTTATGTGATGGTGCCATGCAAAAACAGCAAATAACAAAGTCCTAGGTGGCGTAAGTGGGTAGACGGGCCGGCCGTCAGCTCCCTCTTGCGGTGCACTGGGAGAAGGGGCATAGAAGATCTCCTTAGCGACGGCGGTGGCTTCGGCATCGAAGTTGGCGGCCGAGAGGAGGTCGGTGAGAGAGAAGAGAAGGTCGGGGGGGGGGGGGGGGGGCGGCGACGGCTACTGCAGCTAGGCTGAGATTGCGCGCGGGTCGGAGGACGACAAGCGGTGGGGTGGAGGAGACGGGCGCGAGCCTGGAGGGGGCTCGGGGGCGAGAGACTTTGGGGAGCGAGGCGACGAGGAAGGGCGTCGGCCAGTGCGCAGTGGGGGGAGGCGCGCGGCGCGGCTAGGGTGAGGAGGCGGTGAGCAGCGAGGCGCGGGGGTGGGGGCTCGCCGGCCGGGGGCAAGGGCGCGGCGGCGCTAGGTGAGGCGGTGGGCAGGGGCTTGAGGGGGGGCGAGGCGCCTTGGAGGGGATAGGCGGCATACAGCGGTTCAGGGATGGGGCGGCGCGAGGCTAGCGGCAGCAGGGGATGTGCGGCGGTGCTTGGGAGGGACTAGAGGGGTGGCGGGTCGGGCTTGAGCAGGCGGTGGCGGCAGGGTTCGTTGGGAGAGTGGGGCAGCGCGAGGGAATCGGGAGGACGAGGCGCGGCGGTGGAGGGGGCACCGGCTGCGGGAGGCGAGGGTGGAGTTGGGCGGCGCCCTGGAGACGGAGCCGGAGGAGCTGGAGGAGGAGCTCGGGGTGGGGTGGGCCTGCTTGGAGAAGTGCGGGAGATGTGAGACCGGGGAGAGGCGGCCGTGGCGATGTGGGGGTCGGCGGTGGGGCGAGGTGCGGAGGCCGGAATCGGCGGGGAAGGTGTCGGGGAGAGGAGAGGAGGCAGCGCGCAAGCCGGGATGAGGAGCGGGTCGATGGAGCAAGGGATCCGAGGAAGTTGTTGGTGTTGTTGCGATTCAGTTGCAAAGGAGGGAGGGGACCACGAGAGAAGAGAGAGCTAGCCGGTAGAGAAAAAGGGAAAAGGAAGAGAAAGAGTGACACGCAGGTCCCACAGGTCAGTGAGAGACAAAAGAATCCTATGCTTGCTGGGCTGAGAATGGTGTTGGGCTGTGGGAAAAAGGAATGGGTTTCGGGCCAATTTGGATGTTTATTTTGATTTTCGTTTCAATTTGTATTCTATTGTTTCCAATTTTCAAACAATTCAAATGAGTTTCCAATGTGTTTTCAACATTTTAAATTCTTGCTTCCCATTTTTCTAGTGGGGTGTTACACTTTACATCCCCCTTAAAAGAATCTCGTCCCGAGATTATAAGGTAAAAATGAGATAGAGGACCTTGGAAAAATTATAGGATGCGTGACGTCAAAAGTCGAGATAATTGGCGCGAAAAAATCCTTCGCCCTCCCATGCCGCTTCATCCTTGGAATGATTATTCCATGAGACTTTATAGAACCACAACGTACGGTTGCGTGTGGTTCGACCCGTTATGTCGACGATCTGAACCGGTCCCTCCTGATACGTGAGATCCGGTTTCAGTTCCTCGATATTCCCCAGCTGAATGGTAGTTGAAAACTAGATGCACTTCCTCAGCTGAGAAATGTGGAAGCTGTCGGACACACTAGAGAGTGTCGCTGGTAGTTCCAGCCGGTATGCAACGGATCCACATCTTTCCATAACCTGGAATGGAATGATGAATTGAGATGAACAGAAACTTTGATAAGTGAGCCTCGTCAAAAAATTTTCTTCCTCATCTCCTGTTTATGGGGTACGACGATTCTGTCCTTAAACCACAGGACGCCGTCTCCGTCTTTCCGGAAATATTTCAGTTCCACACTGTCTATACATCTCCGCAAATGTGACATGCCCTTGTCATGTTTCTGGGCTGCCCCCCATTCTTTACGGATGGTAGGAATAAAAGCTAAATTGTAGAGAGCTCTATGGGAAACCACATGTAATGGTGGTTCGCTCTCTTCAACGTAGTGATGGTCAGATTATGAACGTGTGACTTGCGACTAATAATACTGTTCATGTGTTTATGGCCCACGAAAATAATACTGTTCCTGTAGTGTTGAGCTGAATGCATGAGACCACAATATAAGAAATTAACTCCATACTACAGCTTTGATATAAAGCATAATTTATGTAGACTTTGTACACACATCTGCAAATTCTGTACATACAAAAATGGAGTAGTAATTTTATGCTCATGCGTAGCTTAAAATATTATTTCCATACATACTTAGAAACGAGCTCACCTGATTGTTTATTTGTTCTGCTCTTGCTGTAAAAACTAGGTGCTGAATACGTTAGCAAAGCAGTTAAAGTTAGTCCATTCATGCAAAGTTTTGGTTATACGTGTAGCTTGAAGTATGGCATGATGACGGGTGATATGGGTAGTTGCGAGGCATGTCATGGACATGTATGGTATTGTATGGATGTGTGAAGTCAGTTTGGTACCCATGGGATGAATTTGTGGTGTGTTGTGGTGGTTTAGACGTGTGGGACATGCTTGTTTGAGGGTGTCACGTAAGGTGTTGATTTATGGATTGATAACAGTCAAGTCTTCGACTTTTGTTCGCATGAATTAGTTGTTTGTTTATGTGTAGGTATAGATTGAGGTCAAGACATAGCTGGTTATGGTGATCATTGAACTAAACTTATAAATAAGTTGATATTTAACAACCAAAATCAGAAGGAATTGTAATTTAGGTGATCAATGAGGTCACACAACATGTTTGGGTTAAGAACGGTGAATATGAAGGTATTTGAACATGTTTGAAAGCTGTGTGCACATGTGCAAGGAGTGCAAGATGTGGAAACATAGTTTCAAGGACTGTAGATAAAATTTGGGGTGTGAAGATTGTGTTGGAAGGCATCCAACCAGGTTGTGCACGTGTCAGGTCATGTGGTAGGTCCGGACTGTGTCCTTCTAGGGTTCAAATTCGTGTCCACATAGGATCTGGATATGTGTCCATAATAGAGATCGCATAAGTCGGATTTGGTGCGTTTTGACAAGTTTTGAGTTGGCTATGGTATGGATTTGTGTGGGTAAAGAACCAAAAAAGTTTTAGAAGGTTCGAAATCATGTTGGGCGGATTCAAATAGTTTTGAAAGGCTAGAATTCTTATATATGTGCGTAAAGATAGAGATTAAGTAGGATTAGGAGGTGTCCTAGTGGGTTATAGTTTGTTGGACGTGTGTGTATACATATGGAGGAGCAGGGTTGTGTGTGAGACATCCTTCGTACCTGGCTTCCTTGTGTTTTTTGAGTAAAATTCATCGTTTGTGCACTTTGCCGATGATGTAGTTCTGGTAGATGAAACTATGGGTGGTGTTGCTAAGAAATTAGAGTTCTAGAGACAAAACATAGAGTCCAATGGATTTAGACTTAGCAAGACCAAGACTGAGTATATGAGGTGTAACTTTAGTGGTATTGGTTGTGAAGAGAGAAATGTTAGCCAACAAGGACAAATAGTACCTAGAAGGGACTCTTTTCGATACTTAGAATTAATGCTACAAAGCAATAGCGATATTGACGAGGATGTTTGTCACAGGATCAAGGTAGGATAGATAAAATGGCGACAAGCCTCTGAAATCCTATGTGATAGGAAGGTCCCACAAAATCTAAAAAGGAAGTTCTATAGGACGGTGATCAGACCCACGATGCTATATGGGGCGGAAAGTTGGCAAAATAAACGACAACATGTACAATATATGAGTGTCGCGGAGATGCGCATGCTATGGTGGATGAGCGGGCACACGAGAAGAGACCGAATAAGGAATAAGGTGATTCATGATAGGGTAGGGGTGGTACCGATTGAAGAGAAGTTAGTCCGATATTGACTAAGGTGGTTTGGACATATCCAGCGGAGACCTCCAGAAGCATCAGTTAACAGTAGGATTTTAAAATGTAGAGAAAATATTATAAGGGGTAGATGACGACCAAGGTTGACCTGGGATTTGGCGATAAAATGAGATTTGAGTGATTGGAATGTATCCAGAGACTTAGCTCATGATAGGACTGCATGGAAAGTAGCAATTCATGTGCCAGGATCTTAGTCTTTTTGTCCTTGTTACTTTTATATCTCTTCCTCTCTTTTACTTCATTTTAATATATATATATATATATATATATATATATATATATATATATATAATTGTTGGGTTTCATGTCTATCCTACCCCAGCATGCTTGGGATAAAGGCTTGGTTGTTGTTGTTGTTGTATAAGCTAAAATCTGAAATGTCATAATGGAATTAGATCATAAAAATAGTTATTTAAGTGGGATCCGTATGTTTGAAGAACTATTGAGTCTATGATTTTATACACTAACCAGTCTATTTTAGTCGTGCATTCTTTTTTGAGACATTGATGTATATGGAAAAGAGGCAAATAGTTGTCAGCTTCTTTAATCTAAATATTGAGATTTGTTAAACTTGTGCATTACAAAAGCCAATTCCATACAGATGGGCATATATTTGTTTTTTAACTCCAGTCAATTAGAAACATATACTTAATGGATTATTCTGAGCCCATCGCTATGGAGGTATTAGGTAGGATTGTTACACGATATTTACTTACCTACTACTAGGGAGAAATTCAACGATGTCAGATTGACGTTTTCTTTGTTGTGTGATTTGTGGGTTACTTGGCCTTTTTATTAGATTAGTTGTTGAAACCGGTGGTTTTGTTCCACAAATACTGTATGCAATTTTTGTTTTGCCATTATTAATGTGAAAGTCGCATTAATATTGTTATTTGCATGGCCCCTGTTTTCAAGTTATGTAACACAAGAGGGTCCCACTATGTGTGCCCTCTTTAAGGCTTTATGCCTCTTTTACTTTTTCCCTGCAACTCACATGCTTACCATTTATATGGCCACTTAGTATCAAATCCCGGATCCGTTTGTTGTATTAACCAAGCGGAGATATTGTTCACACATAATAGTGGATTTTTTTGTATCAATTTTCAAGGCTCTAAATCCAAACACGAAAGGGCCATTACGGTACTATTAGTATATGAATAAATACTCCCTCTGTTCTGTATTATTTGACGTTAGTTCTCCCAACATCAAATAATATAAAACAGAGGGAGTATCACGTTGGATACATTGGAGGGGTGGGTACGTAGCATCCTCAGTAGAAGACATGGTCTATCGATTTTATTGTGGTTGTCCCAATATACCCACAACCTGCTACTAAATAGATCTGTTTGATGTTGTACCTTTTTGTAGATGACACTAATAGAAATAAATGGAAAATGTGCATTTATCTTATATTCATTGTTGGTATATAGTATATATTTGAGAAAAAAATGAGTTCTGACATATTTTATTCACTTTAACTGCTAGAAAAATCTTAGTTGTAATATACAAGTTCCATAGCTAAACTTAGAAGGTCATTATCGACTCCCAATAATATCTATATCTAGATTTACATCAGTGATCCTTCTATCTACCAGCTGATGTATGGAATATAGAATCTATTGATGACAGTCTTTGACACGTTGTTAAAATTATCTACTTGGATTTACACTTACAAAATTTTCTATTTTGTCTTCATGGACAATGCGGAAAATATTTTTGTATCACGAGGTGGCGCTTGAATTAAAGGTACCATGCTTTTATGGTCCACATCCAAATTTCTTGCACGTTCTCAACAAGAGAATGACCACCCACATCTTCAGTTTTTTTCAGGCATCCTTCTCCCATCCTGCATATCGCCTCCTGTTGTTGTTTTCCCTCCTATTCTATTGACACGATCAAACCGCGCTGCCACTGTTTTTATAATAATGAAGCGACACAAATTATTGTAGCCCAGAAGAAACAAGCATTGATCTGAACCTACAAGCAAGGCATGTATGCCTAGATGATGGAGAAAGCCATAACATTGCAGAGAACCAGTCATTGCAGCTGTTCGTCCGCTGTGGCATGCCTGCACACTGCAATGTGTTTCTAATGTTTTTTGATGGGATCTCCAGTCCTATTGATCCTTGTATTCAACTATTTGTGTTGACACACCGAACACCGTACTAGAGGTATGTCACGGTATTAAAATTTCGATTAAACCGATTGCAAAGTCGTAAACTGATCAATTCTAGATTAATGAGCGGGACAATACAACATAAACATGTTCTTTTTCAATTCAGCATAGTTTTATACTTCTGTTGTCTTGCACAGAAAAATAGTCTCAAGATGAACGCGTGAATGGTCAAATGATTTGTTTGGCACGGAAGAAGACATGTAACTCACTAAGACAATGCAGGATAGTATTAATTTCTTAGGTATGTGCATATGCCGTGTTTTGTATGAGCACTGGATTTCATTTCTATAAAGAGCATGGCAAGATTAGTTTTCTAACAATCGAGGCATGAAAAAGGAGTAAAGAAGATGGATATCACTCTGTTGGTGATAGTAATTTTAATTTCATGTTGATTCTTCAACGATTAAACTGAAGTACTCGTAGGTAGTACTAGCTAGATCTGTACTGTAAGAATCAGTATACACTAGATGATCCAAGTGTTAAGATTGCAGGCAGTATAATATACACCGCACGACATGGATAGATTCCATTTTACCAGTTCTTGACTCTTTGTTTCATCAGGGTACAGACAAAGGTCCACTTATAAGTGCCGCATGGCAGAAAGCCTCATTTGAAACTATCTCTCTCTCTCTCTCTCTAAAAATTAAAAATACAGTAATAGAAGACTTTATTGAAAGACCTAACATTATCAGTCTCATGTTCATCTAATATAGTCCAATAAATTCAGGTTCATAGTTAGTGGAGTAGTGAGGTGAACAATATTGCACATTATTTGCTTCTATATATGGCTGTTCAATAAAAAATCTATAGTTATGGATCTCATATACGAAGTACATTTAATATGCTAATCTATTCCTGGTGAAGATGTGCTTTACAACATTCCAGTGAGAATTCAGGATTGTTACAGACGTGCAAGCAATTGGTTCTTATCGAATGGGACTTTGAGAACTAAAAATCAAACACCTGTAGGTTGTGAGTAGTTGAAACTTGTAACACCTTGTTTCCTAATTGGCTAAATCCAAATTTTATTTCAACTTTATAGCTTTGTCAAGAAAAAATGATATTTGATATAATTTATTACATTGGTATGTGCATGGTACCCAAAGCATATGTCTATTTGTATTGAAAAATTATATTTATTGTTTTTGGTGGGACTTCAGTGCACTTTTTATCAACGGTACCACCTGAAATGATTCATCAAAGAGATTGATAATTTGAGAAAAGGTTTCATGTGAGAAGGGTGTAAGAAGGCCAATTGTGTCAGCTATTTGGTGGCATGAGAGAACGTCCGCCAACCATCCGATCATGGAGGATTTGGCATTCATAACATACACGTCATGGTTCCAAAAAAAAGAGCTGATAGAACTTTATTGGACATAGAATTCCCTCTCACTCTAACAAGATGACTATGTTTTCTATCATGTAAGTAGAAATGTAGGTAGCAGGACCAATCCAATCTTTTAAACTTATAGGGGGCTCCATGGTTGTTCCTTGGAAGATCTAGCTCCAGATATTGTAACCTGGGTTTCACCAAGAATTCACAAAATCTTCATGGTTTCATATTAAATATCCATATATTACAACCAGTAACCTTCATTCTTATTGATCCCTTTCCCTATGTATCTGTGTTCACCTCAGTGTTTTTTATCTCTTCATCTTTCAGAGACAATGGTGGCGTCATTGACAGTAACTGAAGTCACTCCAGACGTTATATATAGTGCAGAAGTACAATTCAACGTTGAAAACTATAACAACCGGAAAAACCTTGGTTATGCCACATTTATAAGGTCACTGAGTTTCACGGTTGGCGGCTATGAGTGGTCACTTCAATACTTTCCCGATGGTGTTACTGAGGAAACGGAGAGCCATGTGTTTGTTGCACTTGAACTGATCAGTCAAATTGAGTCCTCATGGACTCTAATCGGCCTAACATTTGGTGGCGAGGAAGACAGGTCGGCATGGGGAGGATGGAAAACTGCATTCAATTCAACACTAACAATCATTTCTTTTATCACTGGCCTGAAGTAAGAAGTGAGTACCTGGAACAAAGAGGACTTGTGCAAAATGATTGCCTTAAGATCCAGTGCCACATTTCTGTTGTTAGATCGAATCAGTTGTTGAAGGCTGGAGTGTTTCCTGTAATCGAGGTTCTCACATCAGATGTGTTGCAGAACCTTGGAATGTTGCTGGAGGATAAGGCAACAGCAGATGTGACATTTAAAGTGGAACAAGAGATTCTTCCAGCGCATAGGATCATGTTAGCTGCTCGCTCGCCTGTGTTTGATCGACAACTCTTTTGCCAATTGGGCGAGAAGGACCTGGGCTGTATAATAGTGGAAGACATGCAGCCTTCTGTGTTCAGGGTCCTTTTGCATTTCATATATACTGATACACTGCCAGAGTTAGGTGATCTGAATGCAAATGAGCAGAAAGATCTTATCTGACATTTGCTAGTTGCTGCAGATCGCTACTGCATGGGAAGGCTAAAGGATATATGTGAAGGCATCCTGTGTAAGTGCCTGGACATGGAAAGCTTGCTAACGACAGTAGAGTTGACAGACCAACATCTGTGCACAAAGCTTCTGGAGTCATGTATTGAGTTTCTTAAACATTATGTGGAGAGCGATATGGTGGCAAGTCAGTGGTACAAGGTGCTCGACAGTAACCATCCAAATGTGGTAGGGGAAATTCGGGATGCACTTGAGGCGCTGCACAAAATGAATGAAATGCATACAACAATTTCGATCTTTATAGTTCCCTTGTCATATATTAAGAAAATATGATGGGGATTATCAGGTTTCTAAATCTGTGACTATAGATGTCCTCTTATTTAAATTTTCAAATGATTCAGTAACAAGGATGTTATGCTACTGGCTTGTTCTGTGATTGTTCTTGTAATTATGTATTTGGTTGGTATGTAGTGGCCATAACTGCTATATAACATACTTCCTTGGACATAATAACATATTCCAATGAGTTTTATCTGAGTTGTTACAGTAATTTTAAGTTTGAAAACTTTCATGAAACCTCTACAATAAAGGAACTATATTTTTCCCTTGACCATGCATGAGAGATGTGTATCTTTGTACTAACAAAAGGAGTAAGGGTAAATTACCTTTTTACACAAATCACCAAAGGAAGTCTCGGGTAACATGTGTACCCATTATTGCAAAAAAGAAAAACCAAAAACACTCAAACTACACAACATGCTCAACAGCAAACTGGGAGTATAGACCCTGAACTCCAGCCAAACACCATAGTTGTTTCTTGTCCCTTCGCTATCTGCAAAGCATCAACTATGCTTGGAGCTGATCCATCAAATAACAGTGGTTGCGATTCGTAGTATTCATGTCCCCATATGACTAGCAAATTTTAAACTTTACGGGCTTCAACACTAATGAAGTCATTTTAATCTTCATGTTGTGGCCAATCAGGAAAGGAAGTAGCATCAGGTTGGTGTGTTCAAGCCCAACATGCTGTAGCAGGGGAATTATAAGTTCTGGAACAAAACACCGGCAAACTAAAGGTGGTTTATTTTTTCTCCATCCTGATCACAAATAGGGTATTGAGCTGGATGCAGGAGACCACGCCAAGAGAGACAGTCTTTCAGTCCAGCACCTATCGTATGTCACTAACCAAAGGAAGAATCGACACTTACCCGCTCCGTGTTTTCCAAGTTAACTCACAGGGCCAGAACTGAACCGCCACATCAGAAGGCCCTCCTATGATGATTTGGCTGATTATTTGGTGGACATAGAAAGGCCCATATGTCACAATCTTGCACACTTGGCTGAAGCTCATGATCCTCAAGTAAATCCCAAAGACTGAAGAATTCAATCAAAAATGTCACTGGCTGCAATCCACGAAAACCAAAGATTCACCGTTTGTCAGTGAAAGCTTTGTTTGCTGTCCATTTTGGCACCCTAGTGTGACTCCATATTTTACAGCGAAAGCCATCTAATCTGAAGGCCCATCTGAGATTGCGGAGATCTATTATGACCAGTCCTACCAACTCCTTAGGCCAGGATCGATACAATGCCCCGCGGCACTAACCAATGACTGCCCTATTTGTTGTTCTATCATAAACAATATCATTATTCACATATTTTACCAGAAAATATAACCTTATCATAAAGGATCATAAAATTATATAACTAGCTCTATTGTAAATTTTGGCATAACTTTATGGCCATTTGTTGTGGTGGTGTGTCCAGGGATGTCCAGTTAGTAACCGGTACCGGTAACTGCTTTCTGCACCGGTTCTTCATGTTTTAGTGATTGATGCGGCCAAAGACGTTAACAACTGGTACTGATGACCTTTCTATAGAGGTTGTAGTTCAACCGTTTCTGATGGGGCGGTATGAATGGTTGTTTTTGTTGTAGTGTGTGTACTGTGTGCTAGGACTGTAACTCTAGAACATGAAATGGTTAATCTTATTCCGAGGTAATGAAATAATTGATTTATTGGAGAGATTCAGAACATGTCTGCACAAAATGGGGAGAGAAGTCATGTTTATCATTTGTGCACAAAATAGGCAGAGATTCAGAACACATATGCGTAAAGAATTATCAAGAACCATGGTGGGTAGCTTTTGGTTCACTATTCTAAGAACATGTATGCACAAAATGGTGAGAGATTTAGAACCTGTATCCGCAAAGAATTATCATAACCATCATTCAAAGAACATGCATTCTTACTGTTGCTAGCTTTTTACTTGTTGAATCTTGCAGGAAGCTATATATCTTTCTATTCTTATCCTGCTTTAAGATGTAAAGCTGCTGTAATGCAAGAATAAAAATGAAAGTTGGTGCATATGTTCTGTTGATAGCTTTATTGCTGTTGCACTGCTGTAAGCCATATAGCTTTTTATTCTATCTCGCTTCTCTCTCTATACCTCAGTTCCTAGTATTGTTTATGTGTTTTCTTGACTGTTTGCGGGTTTGGATAGTCAAACAATTAACTACTTTTAATTATTATTGTTTCTACTTGCAGGATGATCCTTCATCAATCATTCTTGAT
This sequence comes from Neostapfia colusana, assembly GCA_030760725.1. Classification (NCBI taxonomy): domain Eukaryota; kingdom Viridiplantae; phylum Streptophyta; class Magnoliopsida; order Poales; family Poaceae; genus Neostapfia; species Neostapfia colusana. Next base: position 7,235,514 of record JASWHV010000006.1, read on the forward strand.
TGATAAATACTTGAGGGTTTGGACTTCAAATTATGGGCTAAGGGCGTTGACGTTATGATTTTTGGACTTCAAGTATGGACAACAAGTTCAACAAAGCATCAACTACGTTAAGAGCTGCCCCATCAAGTATATAGTTGTTATGGTGCTTCCATAGTTTCTAATTATCCAAGCTCCCAATATGACTAGCAAGTTGGAAACTTTTACGTGCCTCAGCACCAATCAAGTCTATTAATTTGCATGTTGCCACCAATCCTCAAAAGAAGTAGCATCAGGTTAGTGTGTTAAAGTCTCAAGGCCACATATTGGTGTGTTAAAGTCTCAAGACCAAAATTGTCGAGCAAAAACATTGACAACCATTAGGTGGTTCATTGTTATTTAGGGAAACTTGCAAGTAAAAAAAAGGAAGATCCACGTAGACCTAGTGACACCATGTTGACGATCGCCATCGGTTGTCGCCGCTTGTCATTGCTGACCAACTTCTGAAACATCTTGGACCCTGAAACCAACCTAGAACCAGCCCCAAAAGCCAGTTGTCAATCTTCTAGAGCAAGTTTCGACATTTCTGAGCAGCAACCAAAATGGCAAGTGTCATTGTTTACATTGCTCCTATTTTAGGAAATTAGTTAGATAAATTGCATGTTGTCTTTAATATGAATCCTATGATAAGATTATTTACCTAGTTTTCCACATAATTCCTTGGAACCTTGGTGGGAATCACTTAGTATAGTTATTGTCACTATGTATGATCTGCCATGCTTAGAATTTTGGGAAATTATTGGAAAATAGTTTAAATATTTCATTCATTAAGTTTATATATGAGTAGAGAAAGGAATCTAGACAGGTTGGTTAATTTGGTATGGTGATGTGTGAACGAGACTCAGGTTAGTGATAGTGTCTGTCTTAGATTCTATAGACCGGTTCATAAAATAGTTAACCCGACTTTCTAGTATCACCACAAGGCTGAGATGGGGTAGCTTGACCTATTAATTAGGTGTTGTTCCGGCATAGTATGAGTGATTGGATGGTGCAAGGAATGGGAGTGAGAGGGACTGCCCTGGGAACGGCAAGGCTCAAGAGGGAACTTCTGTAGGGGAGGGTGTACTCCTGGAAACTGCAGCGGTGAAATCTCAGTGGGCTTGTACATGCCGGTGGATCCTTTGTAAAGGCCTCGTAGTGATCTCCTGGTCACACACCTAAGGAAGTGTGTAATGTGGTTAGCTAACACAGACATAAGGGAGGTTCTTTAGTCCACCTGGTACTACAAGAAACACGGCCATTTACGAAGGCCAAAACTGTCGTAATTAAAGCAAAAGCCATCGTAAATAACTTAATTATAATGGGAATAACTTATTTACGACGGCAGCCGGCTGTCACAAGTCTGTATTCATAAATAACATTACTTACGATGGCCACCATCGTAAATAAGTTATTTACAACGGCCTGGACCGACATCCGCCGGCTGGGTCCAGCGGACGAAGGCTGCGGGGAGAAGACCCTCGAAGGTCTTGCCTCCCTCGAGTCAACCACTCCATCGAAAATGGCAAAACTACAAAAATATTAAGAGTAAGATATTGTAGCTCTAATTGACAGAAAAAAAAGCTAGCATCTCACAGTCCATGGGTTTTTCCGCCACTGCTCGCGTACACGGCGTTGACGTCGATTGGTGCGTTTAGTCAATCGTATTCTTCACCGTTAATCTTCACCACCTCCTCCCCATACTTCTCCTACAAATGCACGCAATACATGAAAATGTGTCAATAGCAATGTTAGTTATAAAAATCGTAAAGCAACTCAAGTACTCACCAGTAAAGCTGTCGCCACCAGAGTGCACAGCTGGCCGGCTGTGAAGGGTCACTTGTCTTGTGACCTCTCATCCACACCTGAACATCGATCGGTTGTCCAATGGGCTCGTTTTCCTATTAGTACGAGTCAGTAGCATAAATATATTATAAATATAGTTTTGTAGGTAATTTTCTTACCATTCATTTAGCCAGACATAGATGTCCATCAAGATTATATAGACCCTGTGCACTATCGGGCGCTCTTGGACTTGGCAACAAAGTTCGCGCTCGACCACAGCCTACAGAGAGCCCGGTAAGCCTCCGGACGGTCCTCCAAGCAAGAAATCTCCACCTACATGCATTTAGTAATTGATTAAAATAACATTGACATTACAAAATACGATCCATGTTTAAAACACTACTAGTTTACCTCAGCGTACTACTCCTCTGTCAAGTATGTGTCGGAGCCATCTCTGAACGCCGCTAGATCCTGCCCTTGACGTCTCTTCAAGTATCGTTTGTTGCTTGAATCCGGGCATAATAGATCACTTGCGTAATAAGCTTCTTAGCGTTCTTGTTGAAGATGGCTCTCGCGTGCTCGGCATCCGCTGGATCAGAGAAACAGAGCCGTCTCTACAAGAAGACAGACACATAAGTGTTATTAAACATTCTAGTTATTCAAATAATATATTAAATATACTTACCTAGACGTTGGCCCACACTGCACTCTGAGCAGTCCAGTACGTCAGGTCAGTAGCACAAGCGCATTCATCCCATGACTTGGCAGGGACATGCTCGTCACCGCTGCTAGGGACCTCACCAGGGTAGTGCAAACGTATGAGGTTCCAAAGACAGTGTTGACCTGTCTCTGACGTCCTCTACCCTCAAAGGTAGTGTCCTCCCATCCGCTGCAAGAACAATTGTGCATGAAAGAGTTTTAGCACTACGTAACTTTTTAAAGATACAACATAAGGGCTTCTTACCTATTGTCAACAGGGTCAATAGACAGCAATGTTGCTTTGTCTCTAGGAACTGGAGGAGGAGACACATAATGGCTCCTCCTAGTCCGTCGCCTTCTCGACACCTACGTGTCCTCGGATGACCCGGAAGGGTGGTCCGCTGACCTGAAAGGGTGGTCAGCTGACTCGAAAGGGTGGTCAGCCGACTGTGGCTCAGGAGGCATCTCGCCCTCGGCCTCTGACTGACTCTGACTCTGAGTCATCCTGCAATATTATAATTGTTTTAAGAAATATAATTTATTATGTCATAGAATAGGATTGGTAAGTCAAATTACCTCGGTCCGTTGAAAGGCAAAAGGTCTGCATGCTAGCTCTGAGGGCACGTGTCTCAACCAAAGCCTGTATGCTCTCTTCTGAGCTATTACACTGAAAAGGGTGTCTGCCACGCCCCTTATGCGAGCCATCCTGCTCGCACTTATGAGAAATCTCTTCATGGTCCTCTTAATCCACTTACTCTTTTCTGATGGCATCCTATTTCAATGATGCATTGATAAGTACAAATATTATAAAATATACAACATGAAACAATAAATGAATAAAACATAACATAATGATGATCTTTATCACGTGGCTACATCTCTATTTGGAATGATGTGTCCTAAACTCATCCAAGAGTGACCGAGAGAGCTTGCTTACAACAAGACGCCGGATCCGGATCCATTTGAAATTTTGGCAGCATAACCCCGCAGTTCTCCAACTGCATGCCCAAAATGGTGCAGAAGAGAACATCAGAGTTATACAACCGAAACTTCAATAAAATCCGGACCTCTCGCGTCTCGCCATAAGCAAGCTCTCTCAGACACACCGAGACAGTCTAAAAAAGGGACAATTTCGAACCTACACGTGGAAATACAAAGGCATTACTTTCGTGGGCCAGATTATGGCCCACGAAAATATGTGTTTTTGTGAGCCATTCGAAGCCGACGAAAATATTTGTATTTTTGTTGGCCGCCCACCAAAATGATGTTACTTTCGACAGGTTAGATCCGTGGGCTTCTGGCCCACGAAAATAAGATAAAACCCCACAAAAATAATTATTTTCGTGAGATTTTGGTTTATTTTCATGTGTTTATGGCCCACAGAAATAATACTGTTCCTGTAGTGTTAAGCTGGATGTGTGAGACCACAATATAAGAAATTAACTCCATACTACAGCTTTGATGTAAAGCATAATGTATGTAGACTTTGTACACACATCTGCAAATTCAGTACATACAAAAATGGATTAGTAATTTTATGCTCATGTGTAGCTTAAAATATTATTTCCATACATACTTAGAAACGAGCTCACCTGATTGTTTTGTTGTTCTGCTCTTGCTGTAAAAATTAGGTGCTGAGTACGTTAGCAAAGCAGTTAAAAGTGAGTCCTTTCATGGAAAATTTTGGTTATACGTGTAGCTTGAAGTATGGCATGATTATGGGTGATATGGGTAGTTGTGAGGCGTGTCATGGACATGTAGGGTATTGTATGGACGTGTGAAGTCAGTTTGGTGCCCATGGGATGAATTTGTGGTGTGTTGTGGTGGTTTAGACGTGTGGAACATGCTTGTTTGAGGGTGTCACGTAAGGTGTTGATTTATGGACTGATAACAGTCAAGTCTTTGACTTTTGTTAGCACGAATTAGTTGTTTGTTTATGTGTAGGTATAGATTGAGGTCAAGACATAGCTGGTTATGGTGATCATTGAACTAAACTTATAAATAAGTTGATATTTAACAACCAAAATCAGAAGGAATTGTAATTTTAGGTGATCAAAGAGGTCACACAACATGTTTGGGTTAAGAACGGTGAATACGAAGGTATTTGAACATGTTTGAAATCTGTGTGCACATGTGCAAGGAGTGCAAGATGTGGAAACATAGTTTCAAGGTCTGTAGAAAAAATTTGGGGTGTGAAGATTGTGTTGGAAGGCATCCAACCAGGTTGTGCACGTGTCAGGTCATGTGGTAGGTCCGGACTGTGTCCTTCCTGGGTTCAAATTTGTGTCCATATAGGATCTGGATATGTGTCCATAATGGAGATCGCATAAGTTGGATTTGGTGCGTTTTGACAAGTTTTGAGTTGGCTATGGTATGGATTTGTGTGGGTAAAGAACCAAAAAAGTTTTATAAGGTACAAAATCATGTTGGGTGGATTCAAATAGTTTTGAACGGCTAGAATTCTTATATATGTGCACAAAGATAGAGATTAAGTAGGATTAGGAGGTGTCCTAGTGGGTTATAGTTTGTTGGACGCGTGTGTATACATATGGAGGAGCAGGGTTGTGTGTCAGACATCTTTCGTAACTGTCTTCCTTGTGTTTTTCTGAGTAAAATTCATCGTTTGTGCACTTTGCCGATGTTGTAGTGCTGGTAGATGAAACTAGAGATGGTGTTGATAAGAAATTAGAGTTCTGGAGACAAACCTTAGAGTCCAATAGATTTAGACTTAGCAAGACCAGGACCGAGTATATGAGGTGTAACTTTAGTGGTGTTGGCTGTGAAGAGAGAAATGTAAGCTAACAATGACAAATAGTACCTAGAAGGGACTCTTTTCGATACTTAGAATCAATGCTACAAAGCAATAGCGATCTTGACAAGGATGTTTGTCACAGGATCAAGGTAGGGTAGATGAAATTGCGACAAGCCTCTGAAATCCTATGTGATAGGAAGGTCCCACAAAATCTAAAAAGGAAGTTCTATAGGACGGTGATCAGACACGCGATGCTATATGGGGCGGAATGTTGGTTAAATAAACGACAACATGTACAATAAATGAGTGTCGCGGAGATGCGCATGCTACGGTGGATGTGCGGGCACACGAGAAGAGACCGAATAATGAAAAAGGTGATTCGTGATAGGGTAGGGGTGGTACCGATTGAAGAGAAGTTAGTACAACATTGACTAAGGTTGTTTGGACATATCCAGCGGAGATCTCCAGAAGCATCGGTTAACAGTAGGATTTTAAGATGTAGAAAAAATATTATGAGGGGTAGATGACGACCAAGGTTGACCTGGGAGGAGGCGATAAAACGAGATTTGAGAGATTGGAATGTATTCAGAGACTTAGCTCATGATAGGACTGCATGGAAAGTAGCAATTCATGTACCAGGATCTTAGTTTTTTTTCCTTATTACTTTTATATCTCTTCCTCTCTTTCACTTCATTTTAATATATATATATATATATATATATATATATATATATATATATATATATATATATATAATTGTCAAGTTTCATGTCTACCTACCCCAACATGCTTGGGATAAAGGCTCGGTTGTTGTTGTTGTATAAGTTGAAATCTGAAATGTCATAATGAAATTACATCTTAAAAATAGTTATTTAAGTGGGATCCGTATGTTTTGAAGAACTATTGAGTCTATGATTTTATACACTAACCAGTCTAGTCGTGCATTCTTTTTTGAGACATTGATGTATATGGATAAAAGGCAAATATCTGTCAGCTTCTTTAATCTAAATATTGAGATTTGTTAAACTTGTCGCATTACAAAAGCCAATTCCATACAGATGGGCATATTTTTGTTTTTAACTCCAGTCAATTAGAAACATATACTTAAGGGATTATTCTGAGCCCATCGCTATGGAGATATTAGGTAGGATTGTTACATGATATTTACTTACCTACTACTAGGGAAAAATTGAACGATGTCAGATTGACGTTTTCTTTGTTGTGTGATTTGTGGGTTACTTGGCCTTTTTATTAGATTAGTTGTTGAAACCGGTGGTTTTGTTCCATAAATGCTGTGTGCAATTTTTTTGCCATTATTAGTGTGAAAGTCGTATTAATATTGTTATTTGCATGGCCCCTGTTTTCAAGTTATGTGACACAAGAGGGTCGCACTATGTGTGCCCTCTTTAAGGCTTTATGCCTCTTTTACTTTTTCCCTGCAACTCACATGCTTTCCATTTATATGGTCACTTAGTATCAAATCCCGGATCCGTTTGTTGTATTAATAAAGTGGAGATATTGTCACACATAATAGTGGAAATTTTTTGTATCAATTTTGAAGGCTCTAATCCAAACACGAAAGGGCCATTACGGTACTATTAGTACATGAATAAATACTCCCTATGTTCTGTATTATTTGACGTTAGTTCTCCCAACGTCAAATAATACAGAACAGATGGAGTATCACGTTGATACATTGGAGGGGTGGGTACGTAGCATCCTCAGTAGAAGACATGGTCTATCGATTTTATTTTAGTTGTCCCAATATACCCACAACCTGCTACTAAATAGATCTGTTTGATCTTGTATCTTTTTGTAAATGACACTAATAGAAATAAATGGAAAATGTGCATTAAACTTATATTCATTGTTGGTATATAGTATATATTTGAGAAAAAATGAGTTCTGACCTATTTTATTCACTTTAACTGCTAGAAAAAAGCTTAGTTGTAATATACAAGTTCCATAGCTAAACTTAGAATAAGGTCACTATCGATTCCCAATAATATCTATATCTTGGTTTATATCAGTGATCCTTCTATCTACCAGCTGATGTACGGAATATAGAATCTATTGATGATAGTCTTTGACACGTTGTTAAAATTAACTACTTGGATTTACATTTACAAAATTTTCTATCTTGTCTTCATGGACAATGTGGAAAATATTTTTGTATCACGAGGTGGCGCTTGAAATAAAGGTACCATGCTTTTATGTTCCACATCCAAATTTCTCGCACGTTCTCAACAAGAGAATGACCACCCACATCTTCAGTTTTTTCAGGCATCCTTCTCCCATCCTGCATATCGCCTCCTGTTGTTGTTTTCCCTCCTATTCTATTGATACGATCAAACCGTGCTGCCACTGTTTTTATAATAATGAAGCGACACAAATTATTGCAGGCGAGAAGAAACAAGCATTGATCTGAACCTACAAGGAAGGCATGTCTGCCTAGATGATGGAGAAAGCCATAACATTGCAGAGAACCAGTCATTGCAGCTGTTCATCCGCTGTGGCATGCCTGCACACTGCAATGTGTTTCTAATGTTGTTTGATGGGATCTCCAGTCCTATTGATCCTTGTATTTAACTATTTGTGTTGACACACCAAACACCGTACTAGACGTATGTCACGGTATTACCATTTCGATTAAACCGATTGCGAAGTCGTAAAATGATCAATCCTAGATTAATGAGTGGGACAATACAACATAAACAAGTGCTTTTTCAATTCAGCATAGTTTTATACTTCTGTTGTCTGGCACATAAAAATAGTCTCAAGATGAATGCGTGAATGGTCAAATGATTTTGTTTGGCACGGAAGAAGACGTGTAACTCACTAAGACGATGCAGGATAGTATTAATTTCTGAGTTATGTGCATATGCCGTGTTTTGTATGAGCACTGGATTTCATTCTCTATAAAGAGCATGCTCTGTTGATAGCTTTATTGCTGTTGCACTGCTGTAAGCCATATAGTTTTTTATTCTATCTCGCTTCTCTCTCTATACCTCAGTTCTTAGTATTGTTTATGTGTTTTCTTGACTGTTTGCGGGTTTGGATAGTCAAACAATTAACTACTTTTAATTATTATTGTTTCTACTTGCAGGATGATCCTTCATCAATCATTCTTGATTGATAAATACTCGAGGGTTTGGACTTCAAATTATGGTCTAAGGGCGTTGACGTTATGATTTTTGGACTTCAAGTATGGACAACAAGTTCCACAAAGCATCAACTACGTTAAGAGCTGCCCCATCAAGTATATAGTTGTTACGGTGCTTCCATAGTTTCTAATTATCCATGCTCCCAATATGACTAGCAAGTTGGAAACTTTTACGTGCCTCAGCACCAATCAAGTCTATTAATTTGCATGTTTCCACCAATCCTTAAAAGAAGTAGCATCAGGTTAGTGTGTTAAAGTCTCAAGGCCACATATTGGTGTGTTAAAGTCTCAAGACCAAAATTGTCGAGCAAAAACATTGACAACCATTAGGTGGTTAATTGTTTCTTCAACCAAATTACAAAGAGGGCATTGAACTGGGTGCGGTAGACCACAATATAAAAACTGAACTCCACGCTACATATTTACTATAAAGGCCCATCCAAGATTGCCAAGATGAAATATGCCCAGTCCCCCTAAATCCTTAGCAAGGATACCTTGCCCCAGTCACTAACCAGAAACCACCATGAGTGTTGTTTTATCACAGAAAAATGCCATTATTTCAAACATTATACAAGAAAATATTATCTTATGTGAATTTTCTGTTAGTTACATTACTTGGTTAAATATATATTTTTCAGTTAAACAATTACCTGAAGTCAAATATTATACCACCTTAAAAAATGCATCACCGATTGGGTTCGTAAAACAGCACCTAAGTACTTGTCCTAGGACAATATGGTGGCTTTACAGTGCACATCATGACAAGAAACTTTAGAGGCATTGAAAAATCCTCACTCTAGCTAGGTGCCACTAATAGTAGATGGGCAATGTACGCTCCCACCGCCATGTTCCAGGTAGTTAGACTAGGCAACAAACTTAGTGGTTATTATCCATAACTTCAGTTCCGCTACAAACCAACTATTTGGTTCCAAGGTTGTACTTATTACATCGGTAACGGCACACCTGTTACATGTAAACGTTTTTCTCCTATGGTTATGCTTGTAATATCGGCCATGTCACTTCCATTGGGGACTAACTCTTTTGCCCCTACGGTCCCATCAGGTCCCAGATCAGAGGAGGCTATAATATAGTCATTAGGGGATTTTTTTAACTATCTATATCAAGTTCTAAATAAAGGAATCTAACCCAAAGGAGAGATGAAGATCCATTTTACACATCATTTTTAAACTCGGCTGAAAGCTTTCTTTGTCCTCCCTTTCTTCTCCATTTTTGAACCTCACGCATAAAGGCTCTTGCTAGAAAGAAAGTTCTATTTTCCATAAATGTTTCTGGAAGTTGGTTACCCACGTCCATGAACATTTAATTTCAGGACTTATGGAGGTCACTTGCGCAAATCTTAGTCGCATTTCTATTTGATTCCGGTGAGATAGAAAAGGTGAAAACAATGATAAATATCTATACAACTAGACAAAAATTTCCCTACAAGATATCTTACATTTTCTACTTTAGCGCCCATGAAGGTTTTGTATAGAGAAATAGTGCAAATCTAATTTTAAATCTGAAGCATATTTGTTTATTAACTATCATATATGTATATGAAATTGCCAGCCACAATGTCATTCTATCTCCACCACCTACCACCAACCATTTATAGCGTAAGAGGAAGAAAACGAGTTTCACTAATAGATAAGATCAAACTTATATTCAAATCTCTTCAGATTTTTGTTCTTTATTTACAACTGGCTGTAACTTCTGGATCAGTTTATTGTACTAATTTAATGCCAGCCATATAATAAAAAAGACATATCTCATTTGATTTCTAGTAAACAAAGAGCAATAAACTAGTACACTGGTTGTAATGCATGCAAGGTCTGACTCGATCAGTTCATGTATATATCTGATGCAAGGCAGATAAATGTGGCAAGTAGTGCATGAAGTATGATACTATGGCCCACCTGTGAGTCCTTAGTTCAGGCTCTGAGTCTTCAACACATCCTCTATATATATATATATATATATATATATATATATATATATATATATATATATATATATATATATATACATATATATATGTATATATATATATGGAAACACCTCTTCTATATCCTCCGAGCCATTTCCATTACATCTTTGCACTGCAGCTGCTGCTTGATATCTTGTCACGTTAATTGCAACTATAGACGCAACAGCAATTGTCACACCCCTCATAGAAAACAAAAAAAAAACCGCCCGCGTCTTCCACTCGTATCGTTCGACGCCACACAACCGCCTGCACCCTTTCACTCGCACCCGTTCGCACCAACAACCACCACCCTTTCCCTCCTATTTAAACTGTCCGGTGGTCCCAAATTTCCTCTCACTCGCTCGGACCAATTTCAACCAGTAAGTGCCTCCGCCAATATCCATCGACCTGGCCCTCGCCGTCAACAACACATTTCGGGGATGTTCCGATCAAAGAATCCGTCCTAGGTGGGTTCTCGTGTTTCCCTCCTCCAAATTTGGTAGAAAAAGTCGAGCATTAATGTGTTAAGAAAAAGTTTTGCATCTTCCTGTGAGACCTATGTGTGCTGAATACATTGGCAATTAGGATAAAAGTTAGCATTAACATTCAAAGTTTTGAATATTGCCAAAACATTCTTCTGTGGCAAGATCCGACAAGTTCTTTGTTAGGTCCGCCAAGTGTTGGCAAGGTCCGACGCAAGGTCCGGGGAGCTCCTGCAAGGTCCGGAGAGCTTCTGTGAGGTCCGGAGCTTGTTTTTAGGGAGCTCCCGTGAAGTTCAACTCGTAGAACTGCAGCGTCTTGTTTTTGCTTTTAACTCGCAATGTTTCAAACTTGCTTTATGGGAAGGTTTGCTTAGTATTAATTTGCTAAGTTTTTGGTGTGTTTTGGTGGTTATGGCTGTTATCATTTGATATGGTTTGCAACATGCTTATGTGACGTGCTCATGTGAGGTGTTGTGGTTTTCGAACTAATGTGAGTCAAGTCGAGGACTTGTGCTCAGAAGAATTGGTTGTTTATTCATGTGCAGGTGTTGCTTGAGTTCAAGACATGGCTGGTGACGGGATCCTTGGACTAGTCTCAGGCAGGAGATGAGGTTCCAACAACCAAGTTCGGGAGGAGCTGTGGTTGAGTTGATCGGGAGGTCGCGCAGCATGTTTGGATCAAGGGCAGTGCATATGAAGGTTGCATGTACGTCATTGGAAGGTGTTTGCACGTGTGCAAGGAGTGCATGGACGTGGCAACATTGTTCCAAGGCGTGATGAAGAGAAGTGGACGTAAAGAATTGGTCGGAAAGGTCCAACCGGCTGGATTACGTACTCAGGCTGAGGCTGAGTCGGATATGGCTCAAATATGGAAGATTTGAGTTGGTTATGATAGGATTTCGTGCTAGGCACGAAGTTGAGTTGTTTTAGGAATGTTTAGGGCGTTCCTAATGTGTTTGGAAGTCTCACGATTGCTTCTATCTGCGAATAGGAGAGTCCTGAGCAGTTATGGTAAGTTAGGATACGAGTCCAATTAGGAGTAGGAGTTCTAGATTGGATTGATTAGCTTGAGGGCTGGCTATAAAAGCAAGGGAGGCCAAAGCTCTCATGGGTAGAGAACTTTGGGCTGTTCCTCTTGTGTTTCTATTGAATAAAGTTCATAGTTTCGAGGAGCTTTTGTGCCTTGTTCGTCCGACTTATTTTTCGTCAAGTCTTTCTCGCCGAGTTTCTGGACAGACCGACGTTGCTTCGGTATTTCGTTCATAACTCGAGTTTTACAGATCCGATTGACGTGATTCTTTTTGGGTTGTCTTCACAACTCAATTATCTATCATATGTGAAATTTTCACGAGCTTCGAATCTGTAGTTTTTGAGATACATGAGTTTCTTTGCAGCGTTGCAGATCTGTTTTATATCGTGTAGAACAGATTGATAAGTTTTACTTCGTGTTTTCAAGTGATTCTTGTTGCATTAGATCCGTGACTTGATTCTCTACCTCTCTACTTGATTTTTCACGGTTGAACACGTTCGAAAACACTTGCACACATGGTTTCTTTAACCGATTGATTTTTTGCTAAGGGGTTTTTGTTGTTTCCGCTGCGAAAAGTTTTAATCTACCATTCACCCCCCTCTGGTAGCTTTTCACGTGCTCCTCGATCCTACAATTGGTATCAGAGCCAAGGTGCTCTAATCTTTATGATTTGCACGTGTTTTGACTAACCATCATGGAGAAGTACTCCGCAAAACCTTGTGTGTTCAATGGCATCGATTTTCAGGTTTGGAAGGCGCGGATGGAGGCCTACATACAGGCGCAAGGCTTCGCCATATGGGAAAAGGTCTACCGGAACTTCGATGTACCACCCAATGATCAAGTTACGGCTGCGAACATGAGATATGTTGACAATAACAACAAGGCTCGCAACTTGATCATCCAAGGATTGGCTCAAAGCGACTTCGACCGTGTTGCACACCTCCAATCTGCATATGATGTTTGGAAAGCTCTTTGTGACTACCATGAAGGATCCAATACGATCAAGGAGGTAAGGCAAGATATGTTCAAGAAAGAATACATGCGTTTTGAGATGCAACCCGGTGAGTCAATTGACGACCTTTTTGCTCGCTTTAATAAAATTCTCAGCAATTTGCGTAGTGTCAATGCTAACTTTTCAGATGCTGAAAATGCTAGACAATTGTTAGGAGCATTAGATATGTCACTTTGGAAGATAAAAGTTACATCTATTCGTGAATCTACTGTCATGAGTTCTCTTACTTTAGACGTGCTTTATTCTAAATTGAAAACTCATGAAATTGACATCATCTCACGTAAAAACCCCAACAAGTCTATTGCATTTGTTTCGCAACGTGACATGTCTAGTTCTAGTCAATCATCATCTAGTGGTGCACTCTCTTTGCTGTCCTCTCTAACCCTTGAACAGATTGAAGAGTTTCCAGAGGAGGAGCTTGCACTCATCTCTACTCGGTTCTCAAAAGCATTGCAAAATGTGAGAACTAGAAGGAGAGGAAGCTCCGGACCTCAACGATGTTTTGAATGTGGTAAGACAGGACATTTTCGTACGGAGTGCCCTAACCTTTCAGGTCCGACTTCACGTGAAGAAAAGCAAACAAGGCCGAAGAAATCGTTTGCAAAGAATAAGAAGAAGAAAGATTTATCAATGCGCAACATAGTGCATAGTATGATCTCTGCACTTCAAGATTTTGGCTCAAGTGATGTGGACACCGGTAGTGATGAAGATGAAGAAGCTATGGCAAATATGTGCTGCATGGCGAGCAAGTCAAGTTCAAGCTCCGAGGAGGCAGAACACAACAGCGACGATGAAGAGGTATGTCCCACTTGCGAAGAAATGTGTGATGCTATTTCTCGTGCCACTGTTATATTAAAGAAAAAGGATAAAAAACTTAGGAACAATGCTGTTAAAATTGAATCACTAGAATCTGAAATTAATCGTTTTAAAACTTTGATTCCTAGTGATGATTCTTGTTCCTCATGTGATTTAATTTATAAACAATTATCCTCTTTAAGAAGTGCACACGCATCTACATTTGATAAACTTGAACTTGAAATTGAAAAGAACAAAGAGCTTGCTGCACTTAATGATAAAAATTTGAAAGATGCTTGTTGTTCTACAATTGATTTGCATTTTTCTTCATGTGATGATCTGAATAAGAAACTAAATGATGCTATGAATGAGATTTCTATTTTGAACAATGCTTTACGTGTGCATGAAGTTAAATATTGTTCAAATTGCAAACTAAAAGGAAAAACATCATGTGAAAACTGCTTTGATCTGTCCAATAAACTTGATGACATGCATAGGACACTAGATCGGTTTTCTAATGAAAATAAGAACCTAAACTTGCTGCTGAATTCTTCCAAGTCTTGTAATGATAAAACTGGTTTAGGTTTTAATTCTCATGCTCATGCTAAGGCACACCCACCTAAAGTTGTAAAGTCATTAGGAAGCGGTTTGATTCAAACAGCTCCTAGACAAAAAGAGGTGATTTTCAAATCTGCAGGAGTACTGTCCCATTCGGGTTCTAATAAACGTGTTGCTTGCTCATCTAGACATGATAATAAGGTTATTTTTCATTGTACCTACTGTGGTAGAGATGGTCATGTCATGGATTTTTGTTATAGACTAGCTAAACACGATAAGAAACAAAGAATACTTGCTAGATCACATAACAAGCAAGCAAAATCTGCTAGACCGAATGTTCGGAGCTTGCAACCTGCTGTAATGAGTCAAAAACTTGCCCCCGGACCTACTGTTTTTTGTGCTACATATAACACATCTTCTAAGTCAGTAGTTGGGAACAAAAATTTTCGATGTTTGGCTCATAAACCTGCTGTACCTTCTCAGCTTTCGCGTGTTATTCCTGCTGGACGTCGTGTGACTCAGTACTGGATTCCTAAAAGTCTTTTAACTAACCCCAGTATTGAGTCATCGACGTATTGTGCTGCTGTGTAGGTTTCACGTTTGAGGAAGGAGAACATTTGGATTGTGGATTCAGGTTGCTCACGCCACATGACCGGTAACAAAGAATGGTTCTCCTCTCTCTCTTTCGTGTCACGTGTAGAAAATGTTACTTTCGCCGATAACTCTTCTACTCCCATAATTGCTAAAGGTTCGGTTAGAGTAAACAATCTCTACATTTTGAAAGATGTGGCACTTGTTAAAAATTTGAAATACAACTTGCTTTCGGTTTCACAATTGCTAGATGAAAATCTGGAGGTTAGCTTTGCTAAAAATTGCTGCAAGGTTGTAGATTCAAAAGGTGAGCTTTTGTTTAACATGTCTAGGTTTGTAAGAGTTTTTAAAGCTGATTTTGATTTGTCAACTTCTAAGCATCGGTGTCTAGTTGCTAATGATAGAAAGGATCTATATTGTTGGCATCGTAGACTTGGTCACATAGGCTTTGATCATCTCACTCGTGTTAGTGCTTTCGATCACATACGTGGGCTGCCGAAGCTTAAAAAGGACAATGATATTGTGTGCTCTTCTTGTAGACATGCTAAGTTTGTTGCAGGTTCACATGCTCCTCTCACAATGACCATGACAGCTGAACCGGGACAACTTTTACATCTTGACACAGTAGGTCCGGCACGTGTTCAATCCTTCGGAGGTAAATGGTATGTGCTTGTGATTGTTGATGATTATTCCAGATATTCTTGGGTTTATTTTATGGCATCTAAGAATGAAGCTTTTAGTCATTTTAGAACTTTATTTCTTAGATTATCTATTGATCACCCAGGATCATTAAAAGCAATTAGAAGTGATAACGGAACTGAATTTAAAAACCAATCCTTTGATCACTTTTGTGCTGAAAATGGAATAGATCATCAATACTCTTCACCCTATGTACCACAACAAAATGGTGTCGTAGAAAGAAAGAACAGGACCTTAGTTGAGATGGCTAGGACTATGCTTGATGAATATCAAACTCCTAGGAAATTTTGGGCTGATGCAATTGCAACCGCTTGATATGTCTCAAATCGTGTTTTCTTGCGTGCTAAGCTTGGAAAAACCCCATATGAGCTCCGGTTTGGACATAGGCCTAGTGTTACACACTTTAGGGTTTTTGGTTGCAAATGCTTTGTTAAGAAACATGGTAATCTTGATAAATTTGAAGCTAGATCTGTTGATGGCATGTTTCTTGGTTATCCATCTCATACTAGAGGCTACCGTGTGCTTTTACTTGACACTAACAAAATTGTGGAGACTTGCGAGGTTTCTTTTGATGAAGCTAGCCCAAGTACTAGCTCCAATATTGCAGGTCCGGATCCATATCCGCAGGGGGAGAGTATTTTTATTGAAGAAGATGAAGAAGTGGTGCTGCTGCCCGAAAACTCGGAAGTAAATAACGATCAAGCTGCTGATTTTGCACCACAACCAGCACCAACAGTCACTACTGCTGGATCGGACCTTCCTCAATCAACAAGCCCTCCTAATCAAAGGTCCGAACATGAAGAAGAAGGTGCTTGTGAAGTGTCTACTCCCCTCCGAGTACTCAAAAGTCATCCTCCACAACAAATCATTGGAAGCTTGCATGAACGAGTCACTCGGTCCAGGTTTTGTGATCGAAACTCTCATGCTCATTCTGTTTTGTTGCTTCTTTTGAACCCAAGGATATATCACACGCACTCACTAATGAATCTTGGATTAATGCCACGCAAGAAGAGTTAGAAAATTTTGAAAGAAATAATGTTTGGAAACTTGTACCTCCACCTCAAGGTCACACATTAATTGGAACTAAATGGGTATTTAAAAATAAGCAAAGTGAGGATGGGGTTGTGGTTAGGAATAAAGCTAGGCTGGTTGCTCATGGTTTCACTCAAATTGAAGGTCTAGATTTTGATGAAACATTTGCTCCTGTTGCTAGATTAGAAGCTATAAGAATTTTATTAGCATTTGCTGCATCTAAAGATTTCAAGTTATATCAAATGGATGTTAAAAGTGCTTTTCTTAATGGCTACATAGAGGAGGAGGTTTATGTTAAGCAGCCACCGGGTTTTGAAAATCCAAATTTTCCTAATCATGTTTACAAACTGTCCAAAGCCTTGTACGGTCTAAAACAAGCCCCTAGAGCATGGTATGATAGGTTAAAAACATTCTTACTTGAAAAGGGGTTTACCATGGGCAAGGATGATAAAACTCTTTTTGTACTTAAGCATGGCAATGACTCATTATTCGTTCAAGTGTATGTGGATGATATTATCTTTGGTTGTGCTTCTCATGATCTCGTGTCCAAGTTTTCAGCTATGATGAGTTCAGAATTTGAGATGAATATGATGGGAGAACTCACATACTTTTTGGGGCTGCAAATCAAGCAAACAAAAGAAGGAATTTTTGTGCATCAAACTAGGTATACAAAGGACCTTCTTAAGCGCTTCAACATGGACAAATGCAAGCCTCTTCGGACACCAATGGGAACAGCAACAACACTTGAACTTGACGAAGGTAGTGACCCGGTCGATAAAAAAGAATACAGAAGTATGATTGGATCACTTTTGTATCTCACGGCGTCAAGACCGGACATACAATTCAGCGTATGTCTTTGTGCACGTTTTCAAGCTTCTCCACGTGCTTCACATCACCAAGCCATCAAAAGGATTCTCAGGTACCTACATGGAACTCAAGAATTTGGCATTTTTCTTCCTTCTTCCTCAACCGTTTTTTTGAAAGCTTTTTCGGATGCTGATTTTGGGGGTTGTAGGATTGATAGGAAAAGTACTTCGGGTGCTTGTCATTTTCTTGGTAATTCACTTGTTGCTTGGTCCTCTAGAAAACAAAGTTCAGTTGCACAATCCACGGCCGAATCTGAATATGTAGCTGCAGCTAGCGCTTGCTCACAAATTCTTTGGATTGTTCAAACACTTAAGGACTATGGGGTTGATTTAGATAGTGTTCCACTATTTTGTGATAACACTAGTGCAGTTTGTATTGCTAAAAACCCCGTGAAACACTCTAGAACTAAGAACATTGACATTAGGTATCACTTTCTTCGTGATAATGTTGAAAAAGGAAACACTGTGCTTCACCATGTCGATACCGAACAACAATTGGCTGATATTTTTACAAAACCTTTAGATTTCACTCGTTTTTGTTTCATTCGTAGTGAAATAGGGGTTATGCATCCTCATGATTGAGGGGGAGTTTTTGAAGCTTTGAAAGTCTATGTGTGAATCTGAAACTAAAATAATATGAGCATAGTATTTCATACATATATGACTGTGATTCCTTTTACAGGCTGAAAGTTCTTACTACATTACTCATGTTATACATTTTGTAGTTTTTGCCATGACTAGTAATTGGAATAATTACTTACACTAAATCTGGTCATGATCGAACTTTCTTGCTGTTTTGAACTTGTTGCGTGCTCACAAGTGCTTTTAATCATAAAAAATTAATCAAGTGATCAGCTCACATGTTGAGTTTTCAAATAAAAAATTGAGAAAAGATCAAGAGAATATGAATGCATCGCACTTCTTCTTTTGAGATTGCTTATCATTGCACTAAGATATGAACTTGGAAGGAATTGTGTATGACTAAAACTATGTCCTTAAGCTTCTGATTGTCAAATGACATAGGCTAGGCTTGGTTGGTTAGAATAAGGCTGATGCGGCATATAATCTCTTGCAAATATCATATGATCAACTTTGTGCCTTAAATGATTATGAATAATAAAAATGCAGCAACAAGTGTCATGTTTTCAGGTTTTGAAATAGTTGAGTAAGGGCGATCATGACTTGCTTAAACTGAAAAATACATTTGATCTCTAGCATGGCTTACACTACTTTATGTATCTCATTGATGTGATAGTGTAAGTAACTTGATAGTATGACTTGGATGAGCTTTGTTTTGTATGTATATGTTATAATATGCTCATAACATTTAAAAATTTCTCTTTTGAACCTTGCTGAATACATTGTCAAAGGGGGAGAAATATGTATAAGGAGAGATTTTTTTTACACTTTGCATATGTTATACACTTTCTTCCTTCTCTGATTTTAAAAAATAGGGAGAAATTAATAAAGGGGGGAAATGAGTTTTCAAAGCTTTTCAAAACTTTTCATAAGCCAATGTTCGGATTTTAATTGGTGTTGCCAATGCATTCATCAAGGGGGAGATTGTGAGACCTATGTGTGCTGAATACATTGGCAATTATGATAAAAGTTAGCATTAACATTCAAAGTTTTGAATATTGCCAAAACATTCTTCTGTGGCAAGGACCGACAAGTTCTTTGTTAGGTCCGCCAAGTGTTGGCAAGGTCCGACGCAAGGTCCGAAGAGCTCCTGCAAGGTCCAGAGAGCTTCTGTGAGGTCCGGAGCTTGTTTTTAGGGAGCTCCCGTGAAGTTCAACTCGTAGAACTGCAGCGTCTTGTTTTTGCTTTTAACTCGCAATGTTTCAAACTTGCTTTATGGGAAGGTTTGCTTAGTATTAATTTGCTAAGTTTTTGGTGTGTTTTGGTGGTTATGGCTGTTATCATTTGATATGGTTTGCAACATGCTTATGTGACGTGCTCATGTAAGGTGTTGTGGTTTTCGAACTAACGTGAGTCAAGTCGAGGACTTGTGCTCGGAAGAATTGGTTGTTTATTCATGTGCAGGTGTTGCTTGAGTTCAAGACATGGCTGGTGACGGGATCCTTGGACTAGTCTCAGGGAGGATATGAGGTTCCAACAACCAAGTTCGGGAGGAGCTGTGGTTGAGTTGATCGGGAGGTCGCGCAGCATGTTTGGATCAAGGGCAGTGCATATGAAGGTTGCATGTACGTCATTGGAAGGTGTTTGCATGTGTGCAAGGAGTGCATGGACGTGGCAACATTGTTCCAAGGCGTGATGAAGAGAAGTGGACGTAAAGAATTGGTCGGAAAGGTCCAACCGGCTGGATTGCGTACTCAGGCTGAGGCTGAGTCGGATATGGCTCAAATATGGAAGATTTGAGTTGGTTATGATAGGATTTCGTGCTAGGCACGAAGTTGAGTTGTTTTAGGAATGTTTAGAACGTTCCTAAGGTGTTGGGAAGTCTTACGATTGCTTCTATCTGCGAATAGGAGAGTCCTGAACAGTTATGGTAAGTTAGGATACGAGTCCAATTAGGAGTAGGAGTCCTAGATTGGATTGATTAGCTTGAGGGCTGGCTATAAAAGCAAGGGAGGCCAGAGCTCTCGTGGGTAGAGAACTTTGGGCTGTTCCTCTTGTGTTTCTATTGAATAAAGTTCATAGTTTCGAGGAGCTTTTGTGCCTTGTTCATCCGACTTATTTTTCGTCAAGTCTTTCTCGCCGAGTTTCTGGATAGACAAACGTTGCTTCGGTGTTTCGTTCATAACTCGAGTTTTACAGATCCGATTGACGTGATTCTTTTTGGGTTGTCTTCACAACTCAATTATCTATCATCTGTGAAATTTTCACGAGCTTCGAATCTGTAGTTTTTGAGATACACGAGTTTCTTTGCAGCGTTGCAGATCTGTTTTATAACGGGTAGAACAGATTGATCTTTGTTTAATGTTTTGATCGTATCTCAAGTTTTACTTCGTGTTTTCAAGTGATTCTTGTTGCATTAGATCCATGACTTGATTCTCTACCTCTATACTTGATTTTTCACGGTTGAACACGTTCAAAAACACTTGCACACACGGTTTCTTTAACCGATTGATTTTTTGCTGAGGGGTTTTTGTTGTTTCCGCTGCGAAAAGTTTTAATCTACCATTCACCCCCCTATGGTAGCTTTTCATGTGCTCCTCGATCCTACACTTCCGACGAGTTCACCGCCGCATGCCACTGGTCCTCGCCGCCCCGCCATTTCTGGCGTTTCCCCGTCCATCTAATCGGCACTGAATGTTCATGGTTATTTAGGGAAACTTGCAAGTAAAAAAACGAAGATCCACGTAGACCTAGTGACACCATGTTGACGATCGCCATCAGTTGTCGCCGCTTGTCATTGCTGACCAACTTCCGAAACATCTTGGACCCTGAAACCACCCTAGAACCAGCCCCAAAAAGCCAGTTGTCAATCTTCTAGAGCAAGTTTCGACATTTCTGAGCAGCAACCAGAAAGGCAAGTGTCATTGTTTACATTGCTCCTATTTTAGTAAATTAGTTAGATAAATTGCATGTTGTCTTTAATATAAATCCTATGATAGGATTATTTACCTAGTTTTCCATATAATTCCTTGGAGCTTTGGTGGGAATCACTTAGTATAGTTATTGTCACTATGTATGATCAGCCATGCTTAGAATTTTGGGAAATTATTGGAAGATAGTTTAAATATTTCATTCATTAAGTTTATATATGAGTAGAGAAAGGAATCTAGACAGGTTGGTTAATTTGGTATGGTGATGTGTGAACGAGACTCGGGTTAGTGATAGTGTCTGTCTTAGATTCTATGAACCGGTTCATAAAATAGTTAACCCGACTTTACAGTGTCACCACAAGGCTGAGATGGGGTAGCTTGACCAATTAATTAGGTGTTGTTCCGGCATAGTATGAGTAATTGGATGGTGCAAGGAATTGGAGTGAGAGGGACTGCCCTGGGAACGACAAGGCTCAAGAGGGAGGTTCTGCAGGGGAGGGTGTGATCCTGGAAACAGCAGCAGTGAAACCTCAGTGGGCTTGTACTTGCCGGTGGATCCTTTGTAAAGGGCTCGTAGTGATCTCCTGGTC
This sequence comes from Neostapfia colusana, assembly GCA_030760725.1. Taxonomy (NCBI): domain Eukaryota; kingdom Viridiplantae; phylum Streptophyta; class Magnoliopsida; order Poales; family Poaceae; genus Neostapfia; species Neostapfia colusana. The sequence goes on from JASWHV010000006.1 coordinate 7,257,058, forward strand.
ACACACCTAAGGAAGTGTGTAATGTGGTTAGCTACCACGGACATAAGGGAGGTTCTTTAGTCCACCTGGTACTACAAGAGATACGGCCATTTACGAAGGCCAAAACTGTCGTAATTAAAGCAAAAGCCATCGTAAATAACTTAATTATAACGGTAATAACTTATTTACGACGGCAGCCGGCCGTCACAAGTCTGTATTCATAAATAACATTACTTATGATGGCCACCATCATAAATAAGTTATTTACAACGGCCTGGACCGACATCCGCCGACTGGGTCCAGCGGACGAAGGCTGCAAGGAGAAGCCCCTCGGAGGTCTTGCCTCCCTCGAGTCAACCACTCCATCAAAAATGGCAAAACTACAAAAATATTAAGAGTAAGATATTGTAGCTCTAATTGACAGAAAAAAGCTAGCATCTCACCGTCCATGGTTTTTTTCCGCCACTGCTCGCATACACGGCGTTGACGTCGATTGGTGCGTTCAGCCAATTGTATTCTTCACCGTTAATCTTCACCGCCTCCTTCCCATACTTCTTCTGCAAATGCAAGCAATACATGAAAACGTTTCAATAGCAATGTTAGTTATAAAAATCTTAAAGCAACTCGAGTACTCACCAGTCAAGCTGTCGCTACCAGAGTGCACAGCTGGCCGGGCTGTGAAGGGTCACTTGTCCTGTGACCTCTCTTCCACACCTGAACATCGATCAGTTGTTCAATGGGCTCGTTTTCCTATAAGTACGAGTCAGTAGCATAAATATACTATAAATATAGTTTTGTAGATATTTTTCTTACCATTCATTTAGCTAGACGTAGATGTCCATCAAGATTATATGTATGGCCTTCGGTAGACCCTGTGCACTATCGGGCGCTCTTGGACTTGGCAACAAAGTTTGCGCTCGACCACAACCGACAGAGAGCCCGGTAAGCCTCCGGATGGTCCTCCAACCAAGAAATCTCCACCTACATGCATTTAGTAATTGATTAAAATAACATTGACATTACAAAATACGATCCATATTTAAAACACTACTAGTTTACCTCAGCGTACTACTCCTCTGTCAAGTATGTGTCGGAGCCATCTCTGAACGCCGCTAGATCCTGCCCTTGACGCCTCTTCAAGTATCGTTTGTTGCTTGAATCCGGTTATAATAGATCACTTGCGTAATAAGCTTCCGAGCGTTCTTGTTGAAGATGGCTCTCGCGTGCTCGGCATCCGCTGGATCAGCGAAACAGAACCGACTCTACAAGAAGACAGACACATAAGTGTTATTAAACATTCTAGTTATTCAAATAATATATTAAACATACTTACCTAGAAGTTGGCCCACACTGCACCCTGAGCAGTCCCGTACGTCAGGTCAGTAGCACAAGCGCATTCATCCCATGACTTGGCAGGGACATGCTCGTCACCGCTGCTAGGGACCTCACCAGGGTAAAGACAGCGTTGACCTGTCTCTGACGTTCTCTACCCTCGAAGGTAGTGTCCTCCCATCCGCTGCAACAACAATTGTGCATGAAAGAGTTTTAGCACTACGTAACTTTTTAAAGCTACAACGTAAGGGCTTCTTAACTATTGTTAACAGGGTGAATAGCCGGCAATGTTGCTTCATCTCTAGGAACTAGAGGAGGAGCCATATAATGGCTCCTCCAAGTCCATCACCTTATCTACACCTACATGTCCTCGGATGACCTGGAAGGGTGGTCCGCCGACCTGAAAGGGTGGTCAGCTGACTCGAAAGGGTGGTCAGCCGACTGTGGCTCAGGAGGCGTCTCGCCCTCGGCCTATGACTGACTCTGACTCTGAGTCATCCTGCAATATTATAAAAGTTTTAAGCAATATAATTTATTATGTCATAGAATAGGATTGGTAAGTCAAATTACCTCGGTCCGTTGAAAGGCAAAAGGTATGCATGCTAGCTCTGAGGGCACATGTCTCAACAAAAGCCTGTCTGCTCTCTTCTGAGCTATTACACTGAAAAGGGTGTCTGCCACGCCCCTTGTGCGAGCCATCCTGCTCGCACTGCTGATAAATCTCTTCATGGTCCACTTAATGCACTTACTGAATGTGGCCTAGAGGAGGGGTGAATAGGCCTTACAGAGTTTCCTGCACACTTAATGTAGTTGTCAAAAACTTGCTTGACCGAACTAGTCCGATTGTATGAGCGGACTAGTCCGGTGTGCCTGAAGTGTATAGATTGTATTAAGTGTTGTTCAGGAAAATTAACTTGTTTAGCAGCGGAAATAAGAACAACAATTATTTTATTTTGAGTTTACAATGTGAGGTGTGATTATGCCCGCGAATGAAACTTAGCAATTCAAATTATGAAGTTTAACAACTAGATGTTCTAATCAACAAAAATAAAGAGGCACACAAGACACAAATTTTACCGAGGTTCGATTTCACCAAGAGATCTACGTCCTCGTTGAGGAAGCTCACACAGAGACGGGTCTCTAACCCTTTCCCTCTTCAAGTCACCACACAAGGCCGACTTGACACCACTAGCACGGGTAATCACCGAGTTTGTGGGGCAACCTCACATGCTGAGGGCTCCCACGAGAATTACAATGAAAAAGCAATCAAATACACTCAAAAAGATTACAATGCAGAATATGAGTGTAGAGAGATCAAACCCCAAGAGCTTACAACGAAGGAACGACGATCTCCCAATCCCAAATCCAAGTGTTTAATTGATTTTCACCTTTTTCACACCTTAGATGTGTGGGGGTGTGTTTTTGGGCTCTTGGGACAGGTGGCGGCACTAGAGTTTGAGTTTCTAGCAGTGTGAGTCGTGTGTATTCGTTGGAAGGCCGTGGATCACCAATTTATATGGTTTCCAAAAAAGTTACCACTGTAAAACCTAATACCGGACTAGTCCGGTGTATGTTCGGACTTGTCCGGTCTACTTCCAGTGGGCTAAGCGGACTAGTCCGGTGCTATGTGAAGTGGGGTTCCAGAAAGTTTAGCGGACTAGTCCTGTCCCATGGACGGACTAGTCCGCAGTCCTCTAAAGAGGACAACAGAAACGTGAGCGGACTAGTCCGGTCTAAAACCGGACTTGTCCGGTGCATTCCAGTAAGCTGATCGGACTAGTCCGGTTCACAAGGTGGGCTAGTCCGGTGCACTATGTCTGCAACTTCCAGAAAGTTAAATGGACTAGTCCGGTCCTTGAATGGACTAGTCCGGTGTCCAGTGGATTTTAGTTGATTTTTAAACCCCTTACCCTTACGCAAAGTCATGAGCTATTGGGATGTGTCTCTCACACACATCCTATACATTTAAATCTACTTTGCTCTTCTAAATTCCATTAAAGTCTTCCTTTTCGGACACCACTCTATTTTTCACCTTTTTGTGTGCACCGAGCTAGTTCACTTTGTTTGTCCTGCAATCATCTCACTAATTTCATTAGGATCTCATATGCTTGTCATCAATTCTCCAAAACCCACAAGGGATACCCTAGATGCACTTTCAATCTCCCCCTTTTTGGTGATTGATGACAACCATTTGAGATATCACAATTAAGAAGAAAAAATTGATTTTTTATTAAAGTGTGCATATATGAGAATAATGAATGACCAACAAGAAAAACATCTCTCATATACGCACACCTTGTGGTGGGGTGCCTAACAAGTGTGTGATCAACAAAAATGTGATGAACGAGGATAAAAGATAACAACCATAGATGTAAGCATCACAATACTATGAAGCATCACACATAAGGTGAATAGTCAAATTACAATAGTTTTAAAAATAAATACAAGTCTTCAATCACAAGTCCTTAATAACTTATCCTAGATAGCTATTCTAGTCTCAATCTCTCCCCCTTTTGCATCAAGGCACCAAAAAGGGAAAAATCGAGTGGAATCACTGATCGCCGTTCCCACTTGCACTCTCAGTCCTATCTTCATCTTCCTCTTCACCTTGATCTTCATCATCTTGACCATGTAGAGGGTTAGCAGCTGAACCACCACCAAACCCAAAGGAGCTCAACTCTTGGTCAGTGAAAGTTGGCATTTCAGTGAAGTCTTCAGCTGAGTCCTCAAAAACCTCAAGTGACCCTTGTGGCTCAATTTCCAGTTTGGCACAGATGGCCTGGATATTGGCTTTTACATATCTTTGATGCTTCTTCCTGGCCAATCTCTCTTCATGTTGCTTAACTTCAACTTTGCGGCCAGAGGCAAAGATAGAAGATAGCATCTTGAAGATGCCACTTGAGGATTCCCGAGTAGATGAGGTTGCATGAGTGGTAGCTGCAGCCTCAGATCTTGTCTCCTCTTGAGCTCTCTTGGACCTTCTTTCTTCTCCGGGTGAGATAGGAGCAGAAGGAGCAGAATATATAGTGGGCTTCTGGGGCCTAAGTCTAGTGTGAGGCACATCCTTTACGAACTCCAGTCCTGTCACTTTTTCAATCATGAACATTATGTAGGGTGCATAGCCGCAAGACCGGATGGGATTGATAGAGATATTGATAATGTCATTGTAAATGTACTCAAACACATTGAATGTCCTCTTCTTGCTTATGACCTTCATCAAGGTTCTGAGGGTGCCCTGAACAGTCCCTGCATCTCCCTCTTTGGGAGCTATAGTCTTCCTCAATATCCGATTGAGAACTACAAAGAAAGGCTTCATGTATTTAGTGGTTGGAGGCTTGCATGGCATTCGTGTATCATAGAGAAAGTACAGCTGATCTTTCTCTAGTGGTTTCAGGTTGTGAATTACAAGTTCATTGTCCATGGTATGCTCAAGATGAAGGATTCCTGCGAATTCTTCATAGGTGACACTGTACTGAGACCCATGTGTCATCAAAATCATCCTATCGTTGTCATCACGAGCGAAGTAGAGAGTAGAGTAGAATTGTGTGATGACTTCATCATTCCAGTCACACTGGAAGGAGAATAGGTCTTTCAGCCCATGAAGCTCGAGGGCTGTCACAACCTCCTGATAAGCTTGACATCTCTTGGACTGAAGATAAGCAATATCAACCCACTGACTTTCGACAACTGGATGCTTCATCTTCCGATACACATGTTCATAGTAGTCAGCATGAAAATTACTCCAAAATCTGGGATCAGCTGACTCTCTGGGCTGATTATACACTTCTACTTTTCTGAACTTGTCAGCTAGTTCACCCCCTTTTCCAGTGTAATCATTATTCGAATGTTGCCTGTTGCGATGAATGGGATTTTTCATTTTCAGAGGCCCGATGGGGCCACTAGCAAGCCCCTTCCCTTTATTGGGAGCCCTCTTAGGTCCCGAGGAGCTCTCGGCAATAGCCTTTCCTTGAGGCTTCTTCACAATCACCTTCCTCTTCTTAGGCAAATTTTCATCGGAAGGTGGAGAGTGGACATTGACATCATGTCTTTTCTTCATCACTCTCTCCTTGGCTCTCCTCACTCTTCCACGTTGAACCTCTTCATCAAGGTGGAAAGAGTTGTCATCTGAGCCTGAAGACATGGTGCCTGATAAGGAGTTCAAGGATTAGATAAAAATGGACTCATTATCGACTTCAAATAGGAATGTAGGGGTTAAACTGTTAGAGACCGAACTTGTCCGGTTTCAGAGTGCGGACTTGTCTGGTGTACCGGACTTGTCCGCATCTGCGCGCCGGACTAGTCCGGCCTGGCATAAGAACCCTAACGTTTCCACTTGAATCAAATATCCTATCTAAAGACACAAAGGCAGGAAAGTAGTAGGAATACATCTCTGGAGGCAATGTACATCCTTTTGAAATCAAAAGAAACGAGCTAGAATTAGAAAAGTTTGAGAGTTAGGTTTTAGGGGGGAATTTACCAAGAATTGAAGATTCGCGTTGAAGGAGCAAGAATCTATCCGAATGAGTCCGGAGAGGAGAATCCACTCGTCGAGGAGAGGATTTTCCACGGATAAAACTTTGAGTTTTAGGGCTCAACCCGAAAATCACTTTGGGAGCTAGGGTTTAGGAGAGGAGGGGAGACCAAATGCTTATGAGTGGAGAAGGAGGGGTCTGGGCCGGCCAAACGTTTATATATGCGACTGACCAGACTAGTCCAGTCATGGTAGCGGACTAGTCCGGTGCCCCTGAGTTAACCTAACTATATCGTCTGTCCGGACTAGTCCGGTTGACAACCGGACAAGTCTGGCCCCAACAGACCTGATACAGATAGTAAAGTTTAAAAGTGATCTAAGGACACTAATTTTTTGCAAATAATCTTGGTAATTACGACCAGTAGGCAAGCAACAATCAAACAATGGTCATATTTCGCAAGATTTCTTCATTAAAATAGTTTTCTTAGAGGAAAAAGAGACGAGGAGCAGTTTTTACAATAAATTGTAACATTTGAGGTTGCAACCAGGTATGCAACGTTTCAAGCCACGTTTCGAGAGTCAAGAATATTAAGTTCATTTCTTAGCTCACAAAACCTTTTCTCATCTAATGGTTTGGTAAAGATATCTGCTAGTTGTTTTTCAGTTCTAACATGTGAAATTTCAATGTCACCTTTTAATGAATGATCTCTAAGAAAGTGATGACGAATATCTATGTGCTTAGTTCTTGAGTGCTCTACTGGGTTGTGTGCAATTTTTATAGCACTTTCATTATCATATAGAAGCGGAATATGATTTAGATTGTAGCCGTAGTCTCTAAGAGTCTGTCGCATCCAAAGTAGTTGTGCACAACAACTACCAGCCGCAACATACTCTGCTTCCGCTGTTGAAAGAGCAATAGAGTTTTGCTTTTTAGATGACCAAGAAACTAGGGATCTGCCAAGAAATTGACAAGTCCCTGAAGTGCTCTTTCTATCGACTTTGCATCCTGCATAGTCGGCATCGGAATAACCTGTCAAGTTAAACTTGGATCCTTTGGGATACCAAAGGCCCAAGTTAGGTGTGTGCACAAGATACCTTAGGATTCTTTTTACAGCTATTAAGTGACACTCTTTAGGTGCGGCTTGAAACCTTGCACACATGCATACGCTAAGCATAATATCTGGCCTAGATGCACATAAGTAAAGTAAGGAGCCGATCATTGACCTATATACCTTTTGGTCCATATTTGGACCTTCTTCATTGAGGTCGAGATATCCGTTGATTGCCATGGGTGTCTTTATGGGCTTGGCTTTGTCCATATTGAATTTCTTGAGGATGTCCTGTGTGTATTTGGTTTGGCTTATAAATGTGCCTTCTCTCAGTTGCTTCACTTGGAATCCCAAGAAGAACTTCAATTCGCCCATCATCGACATTTTGAACCTATCTGTCATAATTTTGCTAAATTCCTCACAGAAAGACTTGTTAGTGGATCCAAAGATAATATCATCAACGTAAATTTGACATACAAATAGATGATCATCAAAATGTTTAGTGAAGAGTGTATAGTCAGCTTTACCAATTTTGAATCCATTTTGAGTTAGAAAATCTATAAGGCACTCATACCAAGCTCGAGGAGCTTGTTTGAGGCCATAGAGAGCCTTACGTAGTTTATAGACGTGGTTAGGATACTCTTGGTCTTCGAATCCTGGTGGCTGCTCCACATAAACTTCCTCCTTTATCGGACCATTGAGGAAGGCACTTTTGACGTCCATTTGATACAACTTAAAATTATGGTGAGTAGCATATGCCAATAAAATACGAATGGATTCAAGTCTAGCTACGGGAGCGAAAGTTTCGTCGAAGTCCAAACCTTCGACCTGAGAATAACCCTTGGCCACCAGCCTCACTTTATTTCTTGTTACTACTCCATGTTCATCTTGCTTGTTCCGAAAGACCCATTTGGTTCCAACGATGTTCGCCCTTGGTCTTTCCACCAGCTCCCACACTTCATTTCTTTTGAAGTTGTTCAATTCTTCTTGCATTGCAATCACCCAGTCTGGATCCCTTAAGGCTTCATCTACCCTGTATGGTTCCAGAAAAGAGACAAAAGAATAGTATTCACAGAAATTTGCAACGCAAGATCTAGTAGTTACTCCCTTAGCAATATCACCAATGATATTGTTGACAGGATGGTCTCTTTGCACACTCTGATGTACTCTTGGGTGAGGAACTTGTGTAGCTGCTTGTTCTTCATCATCTTCATGTTCATTGTCTCCCCCTAGATCATTGCTTCCATGATTATCTTGATCTTCTTGATCTTCCTCCACTTGATCTTGTGTAAAAGCTCCCCCTTGATCATTGCTTCCTTGTTGAGGTTCACCTTGTGCATTTGAGTCTTGCGTTTGCTCTTGTGGTAGAATATCACCAAGTGCCATTTTCTTCAGCGCTTCACATGGAGCTTCCTCTTTATCTAGCATACACTTATCGACTTGCTCCACTTGTGAGCCGTTAGTTTCATCGAACACTACGTCACGTGCTACTTCAACAAGACCGGACACCTTGTTGAAGACACGATAGGCGTAGGCATTCGGTTCATAGCCGAGCAAGAACCCTTCATCGGACTTCAAAGCAAACTTCGAAGCCCTCGGTTTCTTGTTCAGAATAAAACATTTACAACCAAAAACTTTGAAATAAGAAACATTAGGCTTTTTACCGGTAAGGAGCTCATATGGAGTTTTCTTCAGTAGTCCGTGAAGGTACAGCTGATTTTGGCATGACAAGCGGTGTTCACCGCTTTTGCCCAAAACCGATCTGATGTCTTGTATTCGTCCAACATTGTTCTTGCCATTTCAATCAATGTTCTGTTCTTCCTTTCGGCCACCCCGTTTTGTTGAGGAGAGTAGGGTGTCGAGAACTCATGCTTTATCCCTTCTTCATCGAGATACTCTTCAACTTGTGTATTCTTGAATTCTGTCCCGTTGTCACTTCTGATGTTCTTCACGGTTGATGAGAATTTGTTCTGGGCTCTTTTCAGGAACTTCTTGAGGATTCCCTGAGTTTCTGATTTATCATATAAGAAAAATACCCAGGTAAATCTTGAAAAATCATCAACAATTACTAAACCATATTACCACCGATACTTATGTAAGCAATTGGACCAAATAGATCCATATGAAGAAGTTCCAGTGGTCTTGTAGTGGCCATTACGTTCTTGGCGGGGTGTGGTGCTCCAACTTGTTTTCCCGCCTGGCAAGCGCTGCACGGCCTGTCTTTCTCAAAAACCACATCCTTTAGACCTCGGATGTGACCACCTTTTTAGAAGTTTCTGCAGATTTCTCATCCCAACATGGGCTAGCCGTCTATGCCACAGCCATCCCATGTTGGTCTTAGCAACCAAGCAAGTGTTGAGTTCGGCTTTATCTTTGTTGAAATCAACAAAATAAAGCTTTCCCTTCAACATTCCCTTGAATGCAATCGAGCCATCGCTTCTTCTAAAAACGGTCACACCCTCACTAGTGAATAAATAGTTATAACCTTTGTCACACAGTTGAGATATTGACAAAAGGTTATAATCTAGGGAGTCTACATGTAAAACATTAGATAAAGTGTGTTGAGGAGATATTTCAATGTTACCGCTACCAAGGACCTTTCCTTGGCTGTTGTCTCCAAAGTATATGCCTTCACTTGGATCCTCATTGTACTCGTACTCTACAAACATATCTCTCTCTTCGGTCATGTGATTTGTGCATCCGCTATCTAGCACCCACTTAGATCCACCAGAGGAGTAAGCCTGCAAAACAGAATTATTCCTTGGTTTTAGGTACCCAAGCTTGCTTGGGTCCTCTCAGGTTAGTCACAAGAGTCTTGGGCACCCACACACAAGTTTTCGAGTTCTTGTGGCGTGGCCCTGTGTATTTAGCAATAACTTTTCCATATTTGTTTTTCATAAGAACATAGGAAGCATCAAAAGTACGAAACAATATTTGTAAATCAGATTCATGGATTTTTCCTTAACAAAGGTGATTCTTTTATTTGCATGATTAAGAGTGGACATGTGTTTGTTCCTGTCAAACCCAAGACCATCTTTGACGTTGGGAGGTCTAGTGACCATATATGCACTACGTGCATATTTGATCTTCTCCTTATCAAAGATGCCGTTTTGGGAAGGATGCATATCATGAGAAGTTGAATATTAGAAATGATATTTTTCTTACTAGAGCATGTGCAGGTTCCAATTGTTGTCGAACTCATATCTTTGGAGGAAGAGCTCTTGGAGGAAGATGAGTCACTTTGCTTGAGCGACTCAACTTGCACCTCAAGGATCTTGTTAACTCTTGACAAGTTAGCAAGCTCATCCTTGATTGCAATATGTGAGTCCTCTAGCTTTGAGTAAGTCTCCTTACTCAAGGCTAGCTCAAACTCAAGTGACTTGTTCTTCTCTCTTTCAAGCTCAAGAAGTTTTTCAACTTCTTGATATCTCTTCCTTTCACGGATGAGCATATCTTCTTGTCGGTTGACAAGTTCCTCCGTTTCAAAGATTTCGTTCGACAACATTTCCATTTTCTTTAAAGCAATTTTACTTAATCCTCTAAACATTTCTTCATTATCACTAGAGCTATCAAAGGCATCAATAGAGGTATTTAACGCAGGAGGAGTAAGTCGAACCTTTTTCTTGCCTTCTTTAGCCATAAGGCAAGTATGGTTGTTCATATCCCGTCCTCCCATGTTTGGGAAGAGTGTAGCTCTCATGGTGGGTTTCTTAACAGCAATGGTGGCCATCTCCTCTTCTTCATCGGAGGAGGACTCATCGTTTGAGTCCCACTCCTTGCCAATGTGAGCTTGATGAGCTTGTCTCCTTTTTCTGAAATTTTTCTTCTCATGTGCTTTTGTTTCCTTATTCTTCTTGTTTTCTTCATAAGTACAATCCACCATGAAGTTACCGTACTCTCCACAATTATAGCAAGTACGTCGAGCCTTGGATTTCCCTTTATCCTTGCTTTTCCCTTCATTTGAGTTGTTGCCATGTCTTCTCCTCATCATGCGCTTGAACTGTTTGATAAAGAGTACCATTTCCTCATCATTTAGATTGGTACTCACGTTGCTTGAATCTCTGTCATCTTGGTCTTCATGGGTTTCTTTGAGTTTGGGTCTGCACGTTGCTTTGAGAGCAACTTCTTTCTTTTTGAAAGAGGTAAGCTCGGCTAAGTCTTTGACGTATTGAGCCTCCTTCTCCATCATTTCATGATTTATGATCTTCCCCAATAACTCATCGGGAGTCATTTTGTGAAACCCGGGACTTTCTCTAATCATTGAGCAAAGTGTGACGTTTCTTGGCATTAAGGCTCTAATCATCCTTTTGACCACCTCGTGATCAGTCCATTTCTTACTTCCATAGGCACGGATTTTGTTGATGAGTGCCTTCATCCGGTTGTACATGTCTTGAGGTGATTCGCCTTCTTCAATAGCAAATCTCCCCAACTCTCCTTCAAGCATCTCAATTTTGGCTTCACGTACAGACCTATTTCCTTCATGAGCTGTTTTGAGTGTATCCCAGATTTCTTTTGCACTCTCTAGTCCATCGATCTTGGTGAATTCTTCCCTACTCAGTGACGATGTGATTACTGCAACGGCTTGTGCATTTCTGTGAATCTCTTGTTCTTGTTCTGGAGTGAGTTCTTCATCCGTGTCTGGGATATCTATACCTGTGCAGACAATATGCCAAAGGCTAGGATTCAAGGATATTAGATGCATTTTCATGTTGTACTTCCACATGGTATAGTCACTTCCGTCAAACTGTGGGGGCCTTCCCATAGGAATGGAGAGATAGTGATTATTTGAATTGAGACGGTTGTAGTTGTAAGGATATCGGGAGTAGCCGTGATGACCACTCCCCATCTTCTTTTCTTCCTATTTTCCCTTTTGTGCCATTAATTTCTTTCTCAGTAGTGCCTTTAGCTGTCTCACTTCTTCATCGTCATGTGGACTTTCTTTCAGCACATCGAAGGCTTTGGCTTGTTGCTCCTCATCGTTGATGTTCGTCTTCGGGATATCATTGTTCTTCTCAGAGGCCATTGATCTCTCTGAGATGCGAGTCTCGTTGGTGGAGAACCTCACTCTAATACCAATTGAATGTGGCCTAGAGGGGGGTGAATAGGCCTTACAGATTTTCATGCACACTTAATGTAGTTGTCAAAAACTTGCTTGACCAGACTAGTCTGGTTGTGTGAGCGGACTAGTCCGGTGTGCCTGAAGTGTGTAGATTGTATTAAGTGTTGTTCAGGAAAATTAACTTGTTTAGCAGCGGAAATATAAACAACAGTTATTTTATTTTGAGTTTACAATGTGAGGTGTGATTATGCCCGTGAATGAAACTTAGCAATTAAAATCATGTGAGGTTCGATCTCACCAAGAGATCTACGTCCTCGTTGAGGAAGCTCACACAGAGTCGTGTCCCTAACCCTTTCCCTCTTCAAGTCACCACACAAGGCCGACTTGACTCCACTAGCACGGGTAATCACCGAGTTTGTGGGACAACCTCACACGTTGAGGGCTCCCACGAGAATTACAATGAAAAGGCGATCAAATACACTCAAAAAGATTACAATGCAGAATATAAGTGTAGAGAGATCAAACCCCAAGAGCTTACAACGAAGGAACGACGATCTCCCAATCCCAAATCCAAGTGTTTAATTGATTTTCACCTTTTTCACATCTTAGATGTGTGGGGGGATGTGTTTTTTGGCTCTTGGGACAGGTGGCGGTGCTAGGGTTTGAGTTTCTAGCAGTGTGAGTCGTGTTTTTTCTGTTGGAAGGCTGTGGATCACCAATTTATATGGTTTCCAAAGAAGTTACCGTTGTAAAACCTAATACTGGACTAGTCCGGTGTATGTTCGGACTTGTCCGGTCTACTTCTAGTGGGCTAAGTGGACTAGTCCGGTCTAAAACCGGACTTGTCCGGTGCTATGTGAAGTGGGGTTCTAGAAAGTTTAGCGGACTAGTCCTGTCCCATGGACGGACTAGTCCGCAGTCCTCTAAAGAGGACAACAGAAACATGAGCGGACTAGTCCGGTCTAAAACCGGACTTGTCCGGTGCATTCCAGTAAGCTGACCGGACTAGTCCAGTTCACAAGGCGGACTAGTCCGGTGCACTATGTCTGCGACTTCCAGAAAGTTAAACGGACTAGTCCGGTCCATGAACGGACTAGTCCGGTGTCCAGTGGATTTTAGTTGATTTTTAAACCCCTTACCCTTACGCAAAGTCATGAGCTCTTGGGATGTGTCTCTCACACACACCCTATACATTTAAATCTACTTTGCTCTTCTAAATTCCATTAAGTCTTCCTTTTCGGACACCACTCTATTTTTCACCTTTTTGTGTGCACCGATCTAGTTCACTTTGTTTGTCCTGCAATCATCTCACTAATTTCATTAGGATCTCATATGCTTGTCATCAATTCTCCAAAACCCACAAGGGATACCCTAGATGCACTTTCACTTACTCATTTCTGATGACATCCTATTTCAATGATGCATTGATAAGTACAAATATTATAAAATATACAACATGAAACAATAATGAATAAAACATAACATAATGATGATCTTTATCTACCACAAGTTTCACCAACATTTCAACAATTTATGACCCATTTAAACGCTTCGGCGGTCACTTCGTCACAATAACATTCTTTTTGAAAGCATTGTTCTATTGCCTAAACACGTGATTCTGGCTACCATGAGTAAGATAAAAACAATCCATGTCGAAGCACATATCGGACATGTCAAACGTCTGTGGATGCTCAATCCAGCAAACATGTCGTATGCCAAGAAATCACGGTCCGACCACAAGTACGCAACTCGAAGGTTGAATTTCTGCTTCTTGTAACAGTAGTACGCTTCGACTCCTGTCCACAACCGTTTCAACTCTTCGATTAGCAGTTGCAACATCACGCTCAAGTATGGATCAGGATGATCCGGTCCAGGTAGAATCAGGCAAAGGAACACGAACTCATATTTCATACAACGAGCAAGTGGTAGGTTGTACGGAGTAGCAAAAACCTGCCAACATGAGTAAGATATGGCATTTACACTGTAATGTGAGAATCCACTTGTCGCTAACCCATTGCAAACATTTCTCTCATATCACTAGCAAAGTCTACATCGAAGCTGTCCTACGCTTTCCATGCCTCACCATCTGATGTTTGCATGATGACTCAATTGTTGTAACACACACCTTCTTTGTGCCACGTCATATATCTGGTAGTTCTTTTAGAGAGGAACAATCGCTTCAATCGAGGTGTGACGAGTATGTAATGAAGTTGGTTATGTGCGACTCCTGTCATCACCTTGTCACCGTCATTGTTAACAACTTCGATAAACCTTGATTTACCAACCTTTAAGAACTTGTTCTCTTTGCCATGCTCTTTTCAGAAAAGCTTGCAGTTGTCTAAGCACACATCAATCTTCTCATATTTCATACCGAGACCAGGAAGCATTTTCTTTGACTGGTACATGTCTTTAGGCACTTTATGAGGCTTTGGAAGAATATCACTGATCAATTTGACAAAATTCTTGTCCAAACACCTCAAGTTGTAGCATCTACTACATGGACACCGCACCTTATTTATCTTGGCTAATAAAAAAGCACAGTCCACAAAAGTCGTAGTCTTGGTCACCCACTCATCTGAGTGACTTCCATTCTTGTTCCAACCAGTATACATCCAACTACAGTCTTCACCCATATTTGATCCTACAAATCAAACGTAGACAAGTCATTATCAGTTATCACGTGGTTACATCTCTATTAGGAATAATGTGTCCTAAACTCATCCAAGAGTGATCGAGAGAGCTTGCTTACAACGAGACGCCTGGTCCGGATCCATATGAAATTTTGACAGCATAACCCCGCAGTTCTCCAACTGCATGCCCGAAATGGTGCAGTAGAGAACATCAGGGTTATACAACCGAAACTTCAATCAAATCCAGACCTCTCGCGTCTCGCCATAAGCAAGCTCTCTCAGACACACCGAGACTGTCTAAAAAAGGGACAATTTTGAACCTACACGTGGAAATACAAAGGCATTACTTTCGTGGGCCAGATTGTGGCCCACAAAAATATGTGTTTTTGTGAGCCATTCGAAGCCGACGAAAATATTTGTATTTTTGTTGGCCGCCCACTAAAATGATGCTACTTTCGACAGGTTACATCCGTGAGCTTCTGGCCCACGAAAATAAGATAAAACCCCACAAAAATAATTATTTTCGTGATATTTTGGTATATTTTCATGTTTTTATGGCCCACGGAAATAATACTGTTCCTGTAGTGTTAAGCTGGATGCGTGAGACCACAATATAAGAAATTAACTCCATACTACAGCTTTGATGTAAAGCATAATGTATGTAGACTTTGTACACACATCTGCAAATTCAGTACATACAAAAATGGAGTAGTAATTTTATGCTCATGTGTAGCTTAAAATATTATTTCCATACATACTTAGAAACCAGCTCACCTGATTGTTTTGTTGTTCTGCTCTTGCTGTAAAAATTAGGTGCTGAATACGTTAGCAAAGCAGTTAAAAGTGAGTCCATTCATGCAAAGTTTTGGTTATACATGTAGCTTGAAGTATGGCATGATGATGGGTGATATGGGTAGATGTGAGGCGTGTCATGGACATGTATGGTATTGTATGGACGTGTGAAGTCAGTTTGGTACCCATGGGATGAATTTGTGGTGCGTTGTGGTGGTTTAGACGTGTGGAACATGCTTGTTTGAGGGTGTCACGTAAGGTGATGATTTATGGACAGATAACAGTCAAGTCTTTGACTTTTGTTAACACGAATTAGTTGTTTGTTTATGTGTAGGTATAGATTGAGGCCAAGACATAGCTGGTTATGGTGATCATTGAACTAAACTTATAAATAAGTTGATATTTAACAACCAAAATCAGAAGGAATTGTAATTTAGGTGATCAAAGAGGTCACACAACATGTTTGGGTTAAGAACGATGAATACGAAGGTATTTGAACATGTTTGAAATCTGTGTGCACATGTGCAAGGAGTGCAAGATGTGGAAACATAGTTTCAAGGTCTGTAGATAAAATTTGGGGTGTGAAGATTGTGTTGGAAGGCATCCAACCATGTTGTGCACGTGTCAGGTCATGTGGTAGGTCCGGGCTGTGTCCTTCCTGGGTTCAAATTTGTGTCCATATAGGATCTGGATTCCATAATAGGGATCGCATAAGTCGGATTTGGTGCGTTTGGACAAGTTTTGAGTTGGCTATGGTATGGGTTTGTGTGGGTAAAGAACCAAAAAAGTTTTAGAAGGTACAAAATCATGTTGGGCGGATTCAAATAGTTTTGAAAGGCTAAAATTCTTATATATGCGCGTAAAGATAGAGATTAAGTAGGATTTGGAGGTGTCCTAGTGGGTTATAGTTTGTTGGACGCGTGTGTATACATATGGAGGAGCAGGGTTGTGTGTCAAACATCCTTCGTAGTCGGCTTCCTTGTGTTTTTCTGAGTAAAATTCATCGTTTGTGCACTTTGCCGATGATGTAGTGCTGGTAGATGAAACTAGGGATGGTGTTGATAAGAAATTAGAGTTCTGGAGACAAACCTTAGAGTCCAATGGATTTAGACTTAGCAAGACCAGGACCGAGTATATGAGGTGTAACTTTAGTGGTGTTGGCTGTGAAGAGAGAAATGTAAGCCAACAAGGACAAATAGTACCTAGAAGGGACTCTTTTCGATATTTAGAATCAATGCTACAAAGCAATAGCGATATTGACAAGGATGTTTGTCACAGGATCAAGGTAGGGTAGATGAAATTGCGACAAGCCTCTGAAATTCTATGTGATAGGAAAGTCCCACAAAATCTAAAAAGGAAGTTCTATAGGACGTTGATCAGACACTTGATGCTATATGGGGCGGAATGTTGGTTAAATAAACGACAACATGTACAATAAATGAGTGTCACGGAGATGCGCATGCTACGGTGGATGTGCGGGCACACGAGAAGAGACCGAATAAGGAAAAAGGTGATTCGTGATAGGGTAGGGGTGGTACCGATTGAAGAGAAGTTAGTACAACATTGACTAAGGTTGTTTGGACATATCCAGCGGAGATCTCCAGAAGCATCGGTTAACAGTAGGATTTTAAGATGTAGAAAAAATATTATGAGGGGTAGATGACGACCAAGGTTGACCTGGGAGGAGGCGATAAAACGAGATTTGAGAGATTGGAATGTATTCAGAGACTTAGCTCATGATAGGACTGCATGGAAAGTAGCAATTCATGTACCAGGATCTTAGTTTTTTTTCCTTATTACTTTTATATCTCTTCCTCTCTTTCACTTCATTTTAATATATATATATATATATATATATATATATATATATAATTGTCAAGTTTCATGTCTACCTACTCCAACATGCTTGGGATAAAGGCTCGGTTGTTGTTGTTGTATAAGTTGAAATCTGAAATGTCATAATGAAATTACATCTTAAAAATAGTTATTTAAGTGGGATCCGTATGTTTTGAAGAACTATTGAGTCTATGATTTTATACACTAACCAGTCTAGTCGTGCATTCTTTTTTGAGACATTGATGTATATGGATAAAAGGCAAATATCTGTCAGCTTCTTTAATCTAAATATTGAGATTTGTTAAACTTGTCGCATTACAAAAGCCAATTCCATACAGATGGGCATATTTTTGTTTTTAACTCCAGTCAATTAGAAACATATACTTAAGGGATTATTCTGAGCCCATCGCTATGGAGATATTAGGTAGGATTGTTACATGATATTTACTTACCTACTACTAGGGAAAAATTGAACGATGTCAGATTGACGTTTTCTTTGTTGTGTGATTTGTGGGTTACTTGGCCTTTTTATTAGATTAGTTGTTGAAACCGGTGGTTTTGTTCCATAAATTCTGTGTGCAATTTTTTTGCCATTATTAGTGTGAAAGTCGTATTAATATTGTTATTTGCATGGCCCCTGTTTTCAAGTTATGTGACACAAGAGGGTCGCACTATGTGTGCCCTCTTTAAGGCTTTATGCCTCTTTTACTTTTTCCCTGCAACTCACATGCTTACCATTTATATGGTCACTTAGTATCAAATCCCGGATCCGTTTGTTGTATTAACAAAGTGGAGATATTGTCACACATAATAGTGGAAATTTTTTGTATCAATTTTCAAGGCTCTAATCCAAACACGAAAGGGCCATTACGGTACTATTAGTACATGAATAAATACTCCCTATGTTCTGTATTATTTGACGTTAGTTCTCCCAACGTCAAATAATACAGAACAGATGGAGTATCACGTTGATACATTGGAGGGGTGGGTACGTAGCATCCTCAGTAGAAGACATGGTCTATCGATTTTATTTGTAGATGACACTAAATAGATCTGTTTGATGTTGTACCTTTTTGTAGATGACACTAATAGAAATAAATGGAAAATGTGCATTTATCTTATATTCATTGTTGGTATATAGTATATATTTGAGAACAAAATGAGTTCTGACATATTTTATTCACTTTAACTGCTAGAAAAATCTTAGTTGTAATATACAAGTTCCATAGCTAAACTTAGAAGGTCATTATCGACTCCCAATAATATCTATATCTAGATTTACATCAGTGATCCTTCTATCTACCAGCTGATGTACGGAACATAGAATCTATTGATGATAGTCTTTGACACGTTGTTAAAATTAACTACTTGGATTTACATTTACAAAATTTCCTATTTTGTCTTCATGGACAATGTGGAAAATATTTTAGTATCACGAGGTGGCGCTTGAAATAAAGGTACCATGCTTGTATGTTCCACATCCAAATTTCTTGCACGTTCTCAACAAGAGAATGACCACCCACATCTTCAGTTTTTTCAGGCATCCTTCTCCCATCCTGCATATCACCTCCTGTTGTTGTTTTCTCTCCTATTCTATTGATACGATCAAACCGTGCTGCCACTGTTTTTATAATAATGAAGCGACACAAATTATTGCAGGCAAGAAGAAACAAGCATTGATCTGAACCTACAAGGAAGGCATGTCTGCCTAGATGATGGAGAAAGCCATAACATTGCAGAGAACCAGTCATTGCAGTTGTTCGTCCGCTGTGGCATGCCTGCACACTGCAATGTGTTTGTAATGTTTTTTGATGGGATATCAAGTCCTATTGATCCTTGTATTTAACTATTTGTGTTGACACACCAAACACCGTACTAGAGGTATGTCACGGTATTACCATTTCGATTAAACCGATTGCCAAGTCGTAAAATGATCAGTCCTAGATTAATGAGCGGGACAATACAACATAAACAAGTGCTTTTTCAAATCAGCATAGTTTTATACTTCTGTTGTCTGGCACATAAAAATGGTCTCAAGATGAACGCGTGAAAGGTCAAATGATTTTGTTTGGCACGGAAGAAGACATGTAACTGACTAAGACAATGCAGGATAGTATTAATTTCTGAGGTATGTGCATATGCCGTGTTTTGTATGAGCACTGGATTTCATTCTCTATAAAGAGCATGGCAAGATTAGTTTTCTAACCATCGATGCATGAAAAAAGAGTAAAAAAGCTGGATATCACTCTGTTGGTGATAGTAATTTTAATTTCGTGTTGATTCTTCAACGATTAAACTGAAGTACTGGTAGGTAGTACTAGCTAGATCTGTACTGTAAGAATCAATATACACTAGACGATCCTAGTGTCGAGATTGCAGGCAGTATAATATACACGGCACGACATGGATAGATTCCATTTTAGCAGATCTTGACTCTTTCTTTCATCAGGGTACAGACAAATGTCCACTCATAAGTGCCACATGGCAGAAAGCCTCATTTGAAACTCTCTCTCTCTAAAAAGAAAAAATACAGTAAGAGAAGACTTTATCAGTCTCATGTTCATCTAATATAGTTCAATAAATTCAGGTTCATGGTTAGTGAAGTAGTGAGGTGGACAATACTGCACACTATTTGCTTCTAGCACTGTATCAAAATCATATTTGCTGAGACATTTTTTTAATAGGAGCCTAAATAACCATTTAGTGAGAAGCAATATGACTACATATATTGTTTAATGATTTAGTTACAACTCGTGAATGATAACAAGAAATGAGCTTTCTCGAGCTCGTCAGGCTTGTGAACGTACACGCAAGCTCAAACTTGGCTCGTTTAAAATTTGAGTCGAGTTTGAATCAATCCTAAAACGAGTCAAACATGAGCGAGTTATGATCCTCGAGATTTATTGACAACTCTAGTGGTCGCACGATGAACCGGTCCTTAGATATAAAACAATCCAACCACCTATCCATCCATCCTTAACATACAAAACCCGCTTGCTTAGATCCCTAAGTTTCATGTTTCTAAAATAATGTCATAATTCTTTGGGTGATTATAAGTTTATTAAACATGTTAATTATGTTTTCTCATAAATCCAAACTTAGCATGCTAAGAGAAAAAGAAGAGCAATTCAATACTACTAAACCCTAACGATAGGTTTTCCAACAAAATTGACATGAGCATGCAAGTTCATAAAAAATGATTTTCTCAAACAATATTGTCGAAGTGTGCGGTCGACACTTCCCCCGGGCCTGCACAGGGCAGCCCGCGGAGGTTCTTTTTTCGGAGGGGCTAGTCCCTAGCGGAGAGCTTGCGCAGATGGACGAGTTAGTAAGAGCTTGACACGGCGAGTTTTACGTGGTTCAGGCCGCCGGAGCGTAAAATCCTACGTCCACGGCGAGCTATGGAGCTCGCTGTATTGCTTGCTGCTCAGGGCCGGAGGACTGAGCTTGGGGGTGAGTTACAGCTTGAGAGTGTATGGCTAGCGTATGAGTTGCAAAGTGCGAACCCTTGCTATCGACGCCTACCCGAGCCTTTTATAGTCCAAGACTCGGGCGGCTTACAAGGGAAGCCGGGACCCGACAGGTGGTCCCGGGAAGATTGTCTATTATCTACCGTATCTGCAGTTATGCCGGTAGTTGTCTCTGGTCGAAGGCTTCTGAGTCTTCATCTTGCCGCCCTGCCCATGCCGCATGCTAGTCGTAGTGGTTGATGACGGCGCAGGCGGCATGGGATGTCTTGTCGCGGTGTTTATTGGCTGACAGGTTCTGACACCGCGCGTCAGTCTGTGATGCGACTGGGCGCAACGGCACCTGAAAGAACCGTGCTCCGCGTCTCCGCGTCTTGGGAAGACGTGGGCCTTGAATACCTTGTACGGGCAAGGTATGGGGCGTATTTACGCCCGCTGCCTATCGCTCGGGGCAGGCAGCGTCGCTCTGCTGCCACGCGGCGGGCCCGGAGCCCTTCTCAGAGAAGAGGAGGGTCAGCCCCGCGGGGCACGTGGAGCCTCCGGACCTCTCCCCGCGGAGGGAGAGGTCCGGCTTCTGTATGCCACGTGGCGGGCCCGGAGCTCTCCTCTGAGGAGAGGGAGGTCCGGCCCCGCTGGACACGCGGCGCCTTCGGGCCTCTCTTCCGTGGAGGGGGAGGTCCGGCTTCTGTATGCCACATGGCGGGCCCGGAGCTCTCCTCTGAGGAGAGGGAGGTCCGGCCCCGCCGGACACGTGGCGCCTTCGGAGCTCTCCCTGCGGAGAAGGGCGAGTTCCTTAGGCATTTTACCCTATGCGCGGGGGTACCCCATATCTCAGGTACCGACAGTGGCCCCCGGGCCCATCTCGGGGGAGATAGCGAGCCCGAGGTGGGAACTCCGTCTCTTCCGATCCGCGCACTTCCTCTAAGTCCCGAATTGACCGCTGCCGGAGCACGAACGGCCACGGGATCGTGGGAGCGTGCACTCACTTGATGGTTGCTTTTACTGCGGCGGTTCCCAAGACTGCCACTTCTGCACGTTGCGGCGCTTTTTCGGGAACCGCCGAAGTGCCTTGCCGGCTCATCTTCTCAGGAGACTGACTCCTTGCCCCCACCGCTTCAGTTAGGCGGCTTGGGCCCACCCGTCATCGGCACTCGGTCTGGGAACCGAAGCGGTTGCTGGTGCGGGGTATTCGAATAGTTCCGAATCGCTTGGGATTGCACCCGGGAAGGTGTTTTAGAGGGGGTCTTACCCACATTGCAGCTTCCCTTCGCACTTCTCTGCGTTTCACCTCGGACTCTTGTGCTTTTGCTCTCTTTCCTTTGAGTTCTCCCTTGCCATGGCTTCCAACCCGCCGCCAGAGAAGAAGCGCGCTCGATCTCCTCTAGCAGCGGAGTCTGTGCCAAGTCGGGATTCTGGGGTGCCTGACACTCCCTCCGGTGGCGACTCGAAGAGGCCCCGGGTTGATGCGCTGGGGGAAGCTTCTGGGGCGTCCCCTGTTCCTCCAGTCCAAGCGACTGCGGAGCGGCCGTCAGTGACGGTAGCGGGCTATGGAAGTCCTACCCCGGCTCGAAAGTCGGGGTTCAGAGCCCGCTGGAGTGTTCGCGCTTCCCGGCCTTCCCCGACTTGCGGGGAATCTGTGCCGCTGCGCTCGGAGCCAGGGGCAACTGCCGCGGCCCCCAGGCCAGCGCGAACTTCTCCTTTTCCGGTGTACCCGGACTCCGCGGCGGCGTCGTCTCTTCCTGTCGAGACGGCCACCGCGGCCCCCAAGCCAGCGCAGGCTGACCCTGCACTAGACGGCCCGGCCTCTTCTTCAGCACCGCCTTCCCCGGCTCGCCCCTCTCCTCAGGTCAAGGAGCTAGAAGCTGAAGAGAGCCCGGCTGGCCTGGCTGCCAGAGCCTCGGAGCCAGCTTCTCCTGATCGGCGTCTCGTCTCGGTTGCTGGTGCGTCGGCTCTTCCTGAGGACGAGGTAATGGAGGAGGTCAGGGGGACTGCCCCGGCCTCTGTTGCTCCATTGCCTCTGGCGGACGCCTTCGCGCTTGCCGAGTCGAGCGTCCGGCAGGTCTTGGCTGCACTAGGGCGTGAGCGGGAGGAGTATACGGTTGAACGGGGCCGCCTCCTCATCTATGGGAACCTTTTGCGGGAGAGGACCGCGAAGGTTAAGAGTGAGCTCGACTCCAGGCGAGAGTTGCTCGACTTCAGGGAAGCGCTCCTCGACCGGATGAAGCGGGCTGTCGACCGCATGGACACCGAATCGCGGCGGATCAACAGGGAGACCCTGGAGGCACACGCCCGGGCCGAGGAGAGCCTCTCTGCTGCTGTGGAGATACGGCAGCGGTTGGAGCGCCGTGAACTCACCGTTGAGGAACGGGAGCGTTGCATGGCAGCTGAGGCGGAGAGGGTCGCCGCGCAGCTGGCTGCGGGCGAGGATGACCTTTGAGCTCAGATGGAGGAGCTGGAGATCCTGAAGGCTGACCTCGACTTGAGGGAGGAATAGGTCTCCCGTGATCGCCGGGCGGTCTTGGACCGGGAGTTGACCGCCAACTTCAAGGCCGCTGAGTTGGAGCGGCTCGCCAAGACTCTCCATCTTCGGGAGAGCTCCCTGGCGGCCAAGGAGAAGGAATTCTCCGAGAGGAACCTGGAGGCTCTGCAGGCGGCCCGCCGCGAGGTGGAGGAGCTTTCGGCCTTGCGGTCCTCCGAGGCTCTTGCA
The DNA here is from genome assembly GCA_030760725.1 of Neostapfia colusana. NCBI lineage: Eukaryota > Viridiplantae > Streptophyta > Magnoliopsida > Poales > Poaceae > Neostapfia > Neostapfia colusana. The sequence goes on from JASWHV010000006.1 coordinate 7,280,380, forward strand.
GTCTCGAGCTTCATGGATCGAGCGGGGTCCGCCCTGATCCCTCTTGGCTTCAGCCCGGTGAGGACCGCAGCCCCTGCGTTGGAGGTGATCCCCGCGCTGGAGTCGATCGGCACCAAGCTGGACAGGCTAGACTCGGTGGTCGCCAGCGAGCTTGAGGCCGAGGGGCACGGCCTAGCCTTAGAGGTCGCCTCACATGTGCTGGCATGCTTTAAGAGCCGCGACCCCTCTTTTTCGCTAGAACCAGCGAGAGAGGGCCCAGCCGCAGAGCGGGAGCAAGCTGCCAGGGCAGAAGTCGAGGATGTGGCCGCCCTTATAGCCGCAAGGTTCCGGCGGGAGCCGGGAGGTCCTTAGGACTTGTTTCTCCCTTTTTATCGAGTCTGTAGTCCAGCTCATGGAGCCTTGCTTAATTTGACTCTTTTGGATACTTGTGTCTGTGATGCTTTTTCTCTCCTTCTTGGCTTTGCCTGGCTGAGTCCTTAGCTCCGCAAGGTACTCAGAGGCCATTTCCAATCTCGGAGCTTTGCACAGACACCCTCCCCGGGTCCTAACCGTGTTAGGGGCCCCTGGAGGTCTCCGGATCTCGCCCTATGGGGAGCTCCAGATCTGCCTGTCACGTGGCGGGTCCGGAGCTCCTTCCTAAATGGCGGGAGCTCCGGCCATGTTGGACACGTAGGGCTTTTGGAGCCCTCCCACCGAGGGGGAGGTCCGGCTTCCGCCCACCACGTGGCGAGCCCGGAGCCCTCCTCAAGGGAGGTGAGAGTTCCGGGCCCGCTGGACACGTGGGGCCCCCGGGTCCCGCCCCTGCTGGAGGGGCAGGTCCCGGTCCTTCCAATCCCAGGCCGGAGTAGCTGGTAGCTCCTTTCCCCCCGCTTCATGCAGTCCCTGTTGCCGTAACCTGGAGGTCCTGCACACAGGCAGAGGAAACGTAATTCTCTTCGGGGGGTCCTCCCCTCCCGTCTCCTAGTCTTATCCATCTTACGACCCTGATCCTCTATACGGGGCTTGGGCAATTCTGTGCACGAGGCGCCGGAGCTCCGGCTCCCTCCGAGGTCCGGGTATGGCCACCCGATCCCTAGTACTGGGCCATGCGCTGGGGAAGCAGAGTGCACGCGCTTTGGGTTCATGACCAGGCAAAGCGGTCGTAGTCCCCTGGACCTCCGGAGGGCAGGATGCGCATGCTTTTGGCTCTGGGCCGACTAAGCTGGATACGCACCCTGGACCCCCCATGCACAACGCAGGCCTTTCCTAGAGGTAACCAACTGGCACCGCAACACCTGACTGGGGGAGGCCCGAGAGACCCACTTGGCCATCGGCAGGTGCCTGAAGCACAGCCGCCTTCGGTAGGATAGCGAATGCCGACTATGGATGAGCGCAGGAGAGGGGGAGCTAGATGTACGATGAACATACAGAGATAGTGCGATCATAGAAATTAATGCATAATTTAAATGAGCGCATGAGAGAGAGCTAAGTAGAACGGGACTCTGTATTCGTACCCATAGGTGGAATTCTGGCTGTACAGGGAGGCAATGTTCCGCCTTGTCTTCAAGGGAAGCAAGACTCTACGCGCTTAGGGTCGGAACCAGGCTAAACTGGACGTAGTCCTGTACCGTCCCTTGAGACTTAGCTGCCCCAAGCGCTGTTCCTAAATTCTATGGGATCTATTACAGAAGGGAATAACCCTGTTCTACTGATGCTCAGGAAGTAGGACTTACAGTGTTGCTCCATGGCAAGGATTTTTGGGAACGGATCCCACTCTCGGTTGGAAGGCATGTGTACTTGGGGCGGCAGCTTTCATGATTCGGAAGGGACCTTCCCTGCTGGGGGAGAGCTTATGGGTCCTTCTTGGAATAGAGCGTGCCGCTTCACCAAGTTGCCCTCCTGCAGGCCCCCGACGCGTTTGGTTCTTTGGCGGTAGTGCTTAGAGCATTAGCCGAGACCGTGCGTTGCGGGGTGTTTCCTGCAGCCGAGTCTTGTCGACGAGGTTGTTATCTTCGCGCTGGATCAGGTCCTGCGCGGCTTCTCTTGGGGGCCCCCGGGGAGTTCTCCCCTTCTGGCTAAGGCCTTCAAGGGGTAGGTAGACCCGGGCTCGTCTTGGATGACCTAAGGCGTCTTCCCCTTCTGGCGAGGCCTTCAAGGGGTTGACAGACCTTAGGCGGCCCCCGAGAGGTATGTTCGAGGTACGGAGGCGCACCGCAGTTGGCTAACGCCCTGGCCTATCACCGTCGGAACTGGAGTCCTCACCGTCATGCACTGTCTTTATGACACGCTGAGGCTCCTGGAACCCCACCTGGTGGGCAGCAGTGACTGGGGCATCGACCTTCTGTTTGCCATCCCTCTGAGGGTAGGGCGGCGCTTCAGCCCTCTATTGTCTTCCTTTGCGGAAGCGCTCTGCGAGCCTCTGGATCTCCCAGCACTCGGCAGCAGTATGGTTGCAGGTGCCATGCACGGGGCATAGCCCGCCTTGGTCACTGTCTGGGGCCGGTGATTGCCGCTGCCTTTTGTCGGGGCGTGGCCCCTGAGCTCCACTGGTCGTCGCAGCTGCGGCGACGGGGGCCGTGAATGGTGACTTCATCTTGCCACCCCCCGGTTCTTGGTCTTCTTGCCACCCCCATAGGCAGCAGCACCGGACCCGGGCTGTCCTCCTGACTCGGAGGTCGGCAGAGCGTGCCAGTTCCGCCCTTCAGCTGCTCTGGCGCACTTGTCCGCCAGGCTGAAGAGCTCCGAGACGTCGCGGACCTCTCTGGTCGCGAGCTTCTCAAGCATTTTCTCGTCCCGGACACCCTGTCGGAACGCCACCACCACAGAGGCACTTTGGATATGCGGGATGGTGTTGCGTACCTGAGAGAACTGCTGGATGAAAGAGCGCAGCGACTCCCCAGGTTGTTGCTTGACGGCGTGGAGGTCAAGCTCCCTGCCAGGACGGGTGTAGGAGCTGCCGAAATTGGCGACGAACTGCCGGTAGAGCTCTTCCCAGGAGGTTATGGACCCCTGAGGTAGATTCATGAGCCAAGACCGAGCTGGGCCGGTCAAGGCGACGGGGAAGTAGTTGGCCATGACAGCCTCATCCCCTCCTGCGGCAAGTACGGCGGTGGAGTAGATCTAGAGGAACTCCGCTGGGTTGACGCTACCGTCGTACTTCTCGGGCAGATGCGGGCAAAACTTGCGTGGCCACCTTGCGAAGCGAAGGTGGGGTGCGAGGGCCGCACATCCTGCACCTGCTGCTGCAGGTACTGGCGCTGCGAACGTTTGGTTTGCACCTGGCACCATGTATCCCGGCATGGGCAAGGCTGCACCATAGGCCGGGGCCGCTACTTGCGGCACATATAACTGTGGCATATGCTGCGCAGCATAAGCCTGAGGCAGGGCTCGCGTGGCGAAGGCCTGCCCTTCTGGTTGTGTCGAGGCCGACGACATGCTGTCGCCTGCCTCATGGTTGCGACGCCTCTCTCGGCGTCGCTCGAGGTACACCCGGGCGTCCTGGCCCAAGTGGCACCGTTCCAGTTCCCTTCGCAGGTCCATCGACAGGAGCCTGGAGGAGCTGGAATCTGCCGTTAGCCCGTCAACCGTGGGTGTGCGCGTCAGCGACACAGCCGGTTGTCCTGGGCGCCGTCCTCACCGAAACCGAGGGTTCGCGGTGGCGACGACGAGGCGGTCCACCTCGCGGACCCATTGCTGGGTCGCTGAATGGGACGCATCCCCCGCAGGTGATTTGCGCAGCAGCGCTCTTGCTGCAGCTAGCGCACCTCCATGGTGTACGCTCAGCGCTGCAGAAGATCTCACACTGGTCAGGGCCTGCATAGCCGGAGTCAGCGTTGCCGGAGTCGGCTGCTGGCTACCAGCTTGTGCCGACACACTCCGTCCTGAGTGTGTCGACATGTACTCCCCAGTGGTCACGGTTCGCCTGAACGCGGAGGGGGAGAGTTTGCCGCTGAAGGAAGCTTGGTCATCTTCGTTGGCGGGAACTCGTCGCGCTAGGAGAAAAGCCCCCTACCTGGCGCGCCAAATGTCGAAGTGTGCGGTCGACACTTCCCCCGGGCCTGCACAGGGCAGCCCGCGGAGGTTCTTTTTTCGGAGGGGCTAGTCCCTAGCGGAGAGCTTGCGCAGATGGACGAGTTAGTAAGAGCTTGACACGGCGAGTTCTACGTGGTTCAGGCCGCCGGAGCGTAAAACCCTACGTCCACGGCGAGCTATGGAGCTCGCTGTATTGCTTGCTGCTCAGGGCCGGAGGCCTGAGCTTGGGGGTGAGTTACAGCTTGAGAGTGTATGGCTAGCATATGAGTTGCAAAGTGCGAACCCTTGCTATCGACGCCTACCCGAGCCTTTTATAGTCCAAGACTCGGGCGGCTTACAAGGGAAGCCGGGACCCGACAGGTGGTCCCGGGAAGATTGTCTATTATCTACCGTATCTACAGTTATGCCGGTAGTTGTCTCTGGTCAAAGGCTTCTGGGTCTTCATCTTGCCGCCCTGCCCATGCCGCATGCTAGTCGTAGTGGTTGATGACGGCGCAGGCGGCATGGGATGTCTTGTCACGGTGTTTATTGGCTGACAGGTTCTGACACCGCGCGCCAGTCTGTGATGCGACTGGGCGCAACGGCACCTGACAGAAGCGTGCTCCGCGTCTCCGCGTCTTGGGAAGACGCGGGCCTTGAATACCTTGTACGGGCAAGGTATGGGGCGTATTTACGCCCGCTGCCTATCGCTCGGGGCAGGCAGCGTCGCTCTGCTGCCATGCGGCGGGCCCGGAGCCCTTCTCAGAGAAGAGGAGGGTCAGCCCCGCGGGGCACGTGGAGCCTCCGGACCTCTCCCCGCGGAGGGGGAGGTCCGGCTTCTGTATGCCACGTGGCGGGCCCGGAGCTCTCCTCTGAGGAGAGGGGGGTCCGGCCCCGCTGGACACGCGGCGCCTTCTTGCCTCTCTTCCGCGGAGGGGGAGGTCCGGCTTCTGTATGCCACGTGGCGGGCCCGGAGCTCTCCTCTGAGGAGAGGGAGGTCCGGCCCCGCCGGACGCGTGGCGCCTTCGGAGCTCTCCCTGCGGAGAAGGGCGAGTTCTTTAGGCATTTTACCCTGTGCGCGGGGGTACCCCATATCTCAGGTACCGACAAATATGATCAATATGGCCAAGGGCACTTGCCTTTCTACTGTAGGGTGAGTTGCGCAAGCATCTCGAAGTCCTGTTGCTGAAAGTCCTCGTACTTAGGCTCCTGATCGTACTCGTCTACTCGCAATAACACACATACAAAAGCAAATCTACACAATAAATACCTTGCATCAATACAAATCAATATTATGTTACCATATCCTGCTCCTGTGCTGAGGCAGAGTACCATACTATTGTCGTGACTTCTTCGTTGCACTAGTTTTTTTCTGAAGTCTGTTGCACCAGCTTTTAGGAGAGTTTCAGTGTACACTCAAGAAAGCTATCTTGGTTTACTGCAATAACGTAAGTGTAGTTTATCTCTCGACTAATCTGGTGCAACATCAGCTTACCAAGCACAGAGAATGATTTGCACTTCGTCCGCGACAAGGTGGCCACTGGAGCAGTTCGCGTTCTTCATTTGCCGACAAGTTCTCAGTATGTTGATATCTTCACAATGGGCCTTCCAGCATCGGTATTCATTGAGTTTCAATCCAGTCTGAATGTTCGAATTCTAGCAGGTGTTCTGACTACGAGGAGTGTTATGAATATGATATTGGGCTGACCCACTTTATCTAGTGTTGTCTCTTGTCTTGCCTATAAATATGTACCACCTCATGGACAATTGATTGAATCAATCTATTATTCTTTATATCATTCGCATCAAGAACTCCCTCCATCTCCTAATCATCAGTGCCCTGCAATTTCCTCCTGATTATTACTAGATAGTTTTAGAACTAACACGCAAATCACTGCCTCCCCAGAACACTGATGTGTATATTGTTGTTGCTTTTCATATAGATGCATCCCTTTATACTAACATCTAAGTATCTTCCCTCACCTTCATTCAATCTCTACCTTAGAATTAGTCATATGAGATGCACAATCTCAAACAGATACTTATGAACCGTGAAAGGCAGGTTTTCTCCGATCCTTCCAAATTGAATCCATGGAAAGCAAACACAAACCTGCAGTCGTATTGTGTGGGATTGGCTGGCTAGGGTTCAAGAAGGATGTGACAGAGAAAAAGACTATTTGTTTGATAAATTTAAATATTTATTCTCAAATAAATATTAAATTATATCAATTAAGTACAATTTTTTACAAAAATATTTGATATAGTCGTTGTCCACCGATTGACTGTTGACAATCTCACAAAAATAAATTGAATTAATCCTGTTAATCAAGAAAATGATTTAAAATTTTATGAAAAAATTGAAACAAATCTTAGAAAATTGAAATCTTAATATGATAATTATAATGCTAAAGCAATTATGTCTCTGTTCAATTACTACTGGTCAATTGTTAAACGAAAACTATGACCCTGGGTATTTTGTCATTTACTGATGGATTAAACACTAAAGCAATCACAAAATGTCTTGCATTTATGGAATAGAGTTGTTATGGTATAGGCTGTCATTATAGAAAAGGTCTTCAAAACTTAAATTGTATAAATTCTCAATCGTGCTATTGAAGATCACGGCTTTAAACTCTTGCTTCTACATATTGGGCACAACAAATAACTAAATAATTCTTGGACACTTTAAGGCTATTGCACCTATACCTCATAAGCAGTTCTATGCGCACAAGCGATGGCACGCATATGGAAAACTTTAACTGCCAAATTTCAGTGTTCACATTTTAGAACCGAATAATTCTGTGCGTGAATCACTCATACAAAACAAACTGAATGTGAAATGTTTGGAAACTACTAAATGTGTGCATGTATCCTATCGCTGATAGATTTAGCATCTATGTATATACATAATGAATATATTGAAAATAGTTGTTCTATACTACAACTGGAAATTGTGGACAGATTCATTGAACAACATGCTATGCTTAGACATATAAATGGGTGCCTGTATTATCCGAGATATTTAGCATAACGTCATGCACATAATGGGTGCCTAGTGGAAACGGTTGCTCTGTACTACAATTATACATTACGGACAGAGATTGTCCTCAATGAAGAACCACAGGTCAGGAACAAAAGAAGCTGTTTTGATTGTTCTGTTTCATGGCTTCTTTACCATCCAGCTGCCTATCTACCATTACATAGGTTTTTCATGCTGCAACTCAATCTTAGGATTCGATTATTAATTATCATATATATGTGTATATTGAAATTTCCAGCCACGTCACCATTGTATCTCCACCACCTACCACCAATCATTTATAGCGTAAGAGGAAGGAAAAAAGTTGCACTAATAGATAAGATCAAACTTATATTCAAATCTCATTAGATTTTGGTTCTTTATTTACAATTGGCTGTGACTTATCTGTATCAGTTTATTGTACTAATTTAATGCCAGCCATATAATAAAAAAGACATATATACCTTATTTAATTTCTAGTAAATAAAGAGCAATAAACTAGTAAACCGGTGGGAATGCATGCAAGGTCTGACTCGATCAGTTCCTGTATGTATCTGATGCAAGGTAAAGTCACAAGTAGTGCACAAAGTATGATGCTCTGGCCCCACCTCTGAGTCGTTAGTGCAGGCTTTGAGTCTTCAACACATCCTCTATATATCCTCTGAGCCAATTCCATTGCAGCTCTGCACTGCAGCTGCTGCTTGATATCTTGTTACGTCCATTGCAACTATAGACGTGGCAGCAGTCCTTTGCTCCATACAGCTGCTCCATCTTCACTATAAGGTACTCATCTTCCTACATAGCTCGGCCATGCATTTGGCCATTTGAGCTACTTATTACTATAGATATCAACATATAACCAGCATGCTGTTACAAAATGTTTTTGCACTCATTCTAAATTTATAGCTGTGTTTATTACTATAGATATCAATATTAAATACTCTATTAGATCCATTTGGCCAATTGAGCTATTTATTTATATAGATAAATCCATGCACTTATTCACTGAATTTAATTGTTTTGACATCATTTAGATACAGTAATATATGGCTGTTCAATGAAAAATCTAGTGTTATGGATCTCATATACGAAATACATTTAATATGCTACTTTATTCCTAGTGAAGATGTGCATTAAAACATTCCAGTGAGAATTCAGGATTGTTACAGCCGTACAAGCAATTGGTTCTTATCGAATGGGACTTTGAGAACTAAAAAATCAAACACCTGTAGATTCTGAATAGTTGAAACTTGGAACACCGTGTTTCCTAAGAGGCTAAATCAAAATTTTATTTCAACTTTATAGCTTTTTCAAGAAAAAATGATATTTGATACAATTTATTACATTGTTATGTAAATGGTACCCGAAGCATATGTCTACTTGTATTTGAAAATAATATTTATTGTTGTTGGTGGGACTTTAGTGCGCTTTTTATCAACGGTACCACCTGAAATGATTCATCAAAGAGATAGATAATTTGAGAAAAGGTTTCATGTGAGAAGCGTGTAAGATGGCCAACTGTGGCAGCTATTTGGTGGCATGAGAGAAGGTCTGCCAACTATCTGATCATGGAGGGTTTGGCATTCATAACTTACATGTCATGGTTCCAGAAAAAAAAGAGCAGATAGAACTTTGTTGGACAAGGAATTCCCTCTCACCCTAACAAGATGACTATGTTTTTAATCATGTAAGTACAAATGTAGGTAGCAGGACCAATCCAATCTTTTAAACTTATAGGGGGGCTCCAAGGTTATTCCTTGGAAGATCTAGCTCCAACTATTGTAACCTGGGTTCCACCAAGAATTCGCAAAATCTTCATGGTTTCATATTAAATATCTATATATTACAACCAGTAACCTTCATTCTTATTGATCCCTTTCCCTATGTCTCTGTGTTCACCTCAGTGTTATTTCTCTCTTCATCTTTCAGAGACAATGGTGGCGTCATTGACAGTAACCGAAGTCACCAAAGACGTTATATATAGTGCAGAAGTACAATTTAACGTTGAAAACTACAACAACTGGAAAAACCTTGGTTATGCCTCATTTATAAGGTCACCGAGTTTCACGGTTGGCGGCTATGAGTGGTCAGTTCAATACTTTTCTGATGGTGTTACTGAGGAAACGGAGGGCCATGTATCTGTTGCACTTGAACTGATCAGTCAAATTGAGTCCTCATGGATTCTAATCAGCCTAACATATGGCGGCGAGGAAGACAGGTCGGCATGGGGAGGAGTGAAAACTGCATTTCAATTCAACACTAACAATCATTTCTTTTATCACTGGCCTAAAGTAAGAAGTGAGTACCTGGAACAAAGAGGACTTGTTCAAAATGATTGCCTTAAGATCCAGTGCCACATTTCTATTGTTAGATCGAATCAGTTGTTGTCACACCCGGTTTTTCTGCAGAACAACCGAATGACTCCCACATGTATGCCAGGATTATTTTCCCATACATGTGATGACAAATAGTGAAGCATCATTATATTACAAGCCAAGTGTTCAAATATAAATAAGTCTTCCATAGCGTCTCGAAGGACGATGATATGTTCACAACATGTGAAGAAACAGACAGCGGAAGTAAAGTCTTGAGGGCTCCATTACAGGTGTTGCCCAGGGGACTCCGTGATCGTAGAATCCTTCTTCGGGTTTAAAGTCTTGATTGTTGTACACCACATCATTGCCTTGGCCTGAGCAGCAATATAAAACCAACGAAAAGCAAGCTTGAGTACCATAGGTACTCAGCAAGTGTGGGAAAGTTATGTCATGCATGGCTAGAACAAGGAAAGGTTGAACTCATGGTTAAAGCACTACGCAATTAGTACCTATCACCTTAGCTTATTAAGCACCTACATTAATATATAAATGAAATGGTCCCGATCCACTAACCCATCATCAATACCAAGTAACCATAACTTCATTTCCATTGTTAAGCTCCCCGCTTAACATCCTCAACTTCCCAATTCATCATCCTCTAATCATGAATAAGTCCAAGCCACTCTTGACCGTGAGTACGACTGTCATGACAGTTTTTTTGACTCTGCAGAGTTTGCACCACTGTATTCACATGTAGTGATTTCATCCCCCGTTGCCGGGTGGACTACAAAAACCTCCATTATGCCAGTGGCCGCGAACCACATTCACACTTCCGAGGTGTCTAGCCAGGAGATCACTACGAGACCTTTACAAAGGGATCCCCAACGAGTGTGGGCCTACTGAGGTTTCACCCCTAACAGCATCCAGGAGGCTCCAACCCCCGCTGCAATGGCCCCCTCTTGAGCCTTGCTGTTCATATGGTAGTCCAGCTGACAGCTATTCCCCACACCATCCAAACACCCGTACTATGCCGGAGATACACCGAATTAATTGGCCAAGCTGTCCCATCTCAGTATGTGGTTGGCACGGTAAAGCTAGGTTACATGCTCCATGAACCGGTCCTTAGGATCCAGGCAAGCACTGAACACAAACCCGTGTCTCGTGCACACAGCACCAACCAAAGCATCCAACTTGCCTAGATCCCTACCTCTACATAATTCATAATAATCCATTCAAAGGTAAAGTAATCAAGGTGCTGATCTCATATCCCATTTATCCCATTCTAAGCATGGCTAAGCATGAGTAGTGTAAATGATTGACATAATACAATAACTCCCAACCCAGGCTACAAGGAAGCAAGACAATGAAAATCTAGGGAAACTCCCTAGCATGGGTATCATATTCCAAAATTGACAATGCAATTAACTACACAATCCTAGTATAGGATCAAAGTGGTCAAGGACACTTGCCTTCTTCTTGCTGCTCCGGAATGGAAAGTCTTGGTCTTGGAAGGTGAGAACCGGCTCTGGGCTGGTTCTAATCATGCCACCATACACATAACAAAAGAAAATAACATCCCATAAGCAATAGTACACATTTTCACTCATGCAAACCACACATACATACACATGAAAGTCATACACATGTTTAAGTTTTGTGTTTACCCTAGATATGTTGATTCTATGCATGCATGCACTTTTAAACATATATATTACTTCTAATCTTTGATATTCAGATTTCTAAGTGCACACTAAATATGAATTTCCAATTTTAACTAATTGTCTATATTTGATAATACACTTCTTATCCACAAAATTTGCATGAAATGTTTTTTCCAACTCCAAATAGGATTTCAGATCTCCTACAAAATTTTAAACTTGAAGTTTTGGATTTTGGGACCTCATTTGACATTTACCAATTATGTCTACCTATTTTCTATATTTTTCATATTTATTTTCTATGCTTAAAAGTAAATTTTCAGCACTAAAACAGCAAAATAACACACACACACAATAATTCATACTGCTCCAATTATATAAACAGAACCTTTATAATTTTTTTCTAACTATTTAGTTTATTTAGATTCATTTTCTTCCCATTTTCAACATTGTTTTATGCCTAAAGGGTATATTTCAGAAATAAATAACAAAACAGCAACCTTATTGAAATTTCAAAGTTTATTTTCCATCTAAATTCAAACTTCAGATTGTTCTACAAGTTTTCAACAGAGTTAGAATAATTTGAACTGACTTTATACCTATGTTTGAATTTAAATCATACTCAATTTGCTTGAATTTCTAAATTAAATATTCCTCCAGGGTTGAAATTTAAATTCTATACTGTTGCAGGGTCAAAATTATATTTCCAAAAATTCTCAGGGGTCAATGCATCATTTACAAAGGGTATTTCCTAATTTTTATTAAGTCTAGGGGCTAAAACTGATTATTAAACGCATTTTCAAAAATTCCCAAGCGTCCAGGGGCTAGATCAGAAGTTTTCCGGGGCTAGATCCTTTTTCCTGAGAACCCCAGGGGGTAGCGCGTAAGTTTCCCACCGGGAATCGGCACTTTAAACGTGGGCCGTCGGATTTTAAATGGACGGCTGAGATTACAACGCGAAGGGGTACGGGGTAATTCTATTCGGGACCGCATGATTTAAAACGGACGGGCCACAGAGGGCCACGTCACCCTGGCCGTGTGCGGGCGGCGCACGGCGGCGGGAGACGGCGGACTCGCCGGGATTTCACGAAAACTCGTCTACCGTCCCTAGACTACCGTTTTCTCTGCACAATAAGAAGGAGGGGAAGTAGGGGGCCTCACCTCGGTGGTTTTCTTGAGCTCGGAGGCCCTGGAAGTCGGTCAGCGGCGACGAAGTCCGGCAATGGCTCTCGGTGCTCGTCGCAGCAGCGGTTAGAGCTCAACACTCAGCGTTTCTTTCACCTGCAAGCCTCCCCGACGACGGTGGAACAAGACACGCTCATTAGATCAGCGAAATCAGGAGGAATTCGGAAGAAACGGCGGTGGGGAGTTCGGTTCTCACCGGAGAAGGATGCTGAACGGGCGGGGGAAGAATGGGGAGGTTGTTTGGCGTTTAAATGGACGAGGAGGTGGCGGGGTTCAGTTGGCGTCATGCTGGAACCGAGTGGGCCGGAAATCATGGGTGCCTGCGGGAGATTCGGAAGCGGGGGGGGGGGGGGGGGCGGGGGCGATCGTCGCGGGAAGAGGGGGACAGCGGTTGAAGGGGACGAGGCTGACAGCCGGGACCCGCGTGACAGTGAGAGGAGGAGAGGGGGGGAAAGGCCGCGGCTGCTGGGCCGGCTGGGGCTGCTGCGGTGGTTTCAGCCCAGTACCCTTTTTTCTTTTTCTTTTCCCTTTTCTATTCTGTTTTTGCTTCAAATTTAAATTCTGGTTTGGATTTGAATTTTTCTCCAACATGCATCTCGTCCACTTGGTTTGAATTTGTATTTGCTACATTTTGGGGGTGTTACAGTTGTTGAAGGCTGGAGTGCTTCCTGTAATCGAGGTTCCCACATCAGATGTGTTGCAGAACCTTGGAATATTGCTGGAGGATAAGGCAACAGCAGATGTGACATTTAGAGTGGAACAAGAGATTTTTCCAGCGCATAGGATCATGTTAGCTGCACGCTCGCCTGTGTTTGATCGACAACTCTTTGGCCAATTGGGCGAGAAGGACCTGGGCTTTATAATAGTGGAAGACATGCAGCCTTCTGTGTTCAGGGTCCTTTTGCATTTCATATATACTGATACACTGCCAGAGTTAGGTGATCTGAATGCAAATGAGCAGAAACGTTTTATCCGACATTTGCTAGTAATTGTTGCAGATCGCTACTGCATGGGAAGGCTAAAGGATATATGTGAAGGCATCCTGTGTAAGTGCCTGGACATGGAAAGCTTGCTAATGAGAGTAGAGTTTGCAGACCAACATCAGTGCACAAAGCTTCTGGAGTCATGTGTTGAGTTTCTTAAACATTCTATGGAGAGCGATATGGTGGCAAGTCAGTGGTACAAGGTGCTCGACAGTAACCATCCAAATGTGGTAAGGGAAATTCGGGATGCACTTGAGGCGCTGCACAAAATGAACTGGATGCATACAACAATTTTGAGTTTTGAAGTTCCCTTGTCATATATTAAGAAAATATGATGGGGATTATCAGGTTTCTAAATCTGTGACTATAGATGTCATCTTATTTAAATTTTCAAATGATTCGGTAACAAGGATGTTATTCTACTGGCTTGTTCTATGATTGTTTTTATAATTAAGTATTTGGTTGGTATGTAGTGGCCAGAACTGCTATATAACATACATCCTTGGACATTAATAACATATTCCAATGAGTTTTATCTGAATTGTTACAGTAATTACAAGTTTGAACACTTTCATGAAACTTCTACAATAAAGGAACTATATTTTTTCCCTTGACCATGCATGAGAGATGACTATCTTTGTACTAAGAAAAGAAGTAAGGGTAAAATACCTTTTTACACAAATCACCAAAGGAAGTCTCGGGTAACATGTGTACCCGTGATTGCAAAAAAGAAAAACCAAAAACACTCAAACTACACACCATGCTCAAGGGCAAACTGGGAGTATAGACCCTGATCTCCAGCCAAACACCATAGTTGTTTCTTGTCCCTTCGCTATCCGCAAAGCATCAACTATGCTTGGAGCTGATGCATCAAATATACAGTGGTTGCGATTCATAGTATTCATGTCCCCCATATGACAAGCAATTTTTAAACTTTACGGGCTTCAACACTAATGAAGTCATTTCAATCTTCATGTTGTGGCCAATCAGGAAAGGAAGTAGCATCAGTTTGGTGTGTTAATGTCTCAAGCCCAACATGCTGTAGCAAGGGAACTATAAGTTCTGGAACAAAACACCGGCAAACTAAAGGTGGTTTATTTTTTCTCCAACCTGATCACAAATAGGGTATTGAGCTGGATGCAGGAGACCACGCCAAGAGAGACAGTCTTTCAGTCTAGAACTACAGGAAAACGACATATTTTCATGGGTCAAAGGCCCACGAAAATAAGGTGAATACCCACGAAAATAACTTGTCAAAAATAAAATTAATTTTCTTCGGCGGTCTACAAAAATAAAGCTAATTTTGTGGGGCAAAAATGACCCACAAAACTAAATGTTTTCGTGGGCCAAGATGTGGCCCACAAAAATATTTCGAGGTTATTTTCGTGGGCCAATATGTGGCCCACGAAAATACAGCCAGGTTATTTTCATGGGCTAACATGTGGCTCACGAAAATACTTCCACGTTATTTTCATGGGCCAACATGTGGCCCATGAAATACAGCCAGGTTATTTTCGTAGGCCAACATGTGGCCCACAAAAATACTTCCAGGTTATTTTCGTGGACAATTTCATGGCCCACGAAAATACATGAGATTACAGCCCCAATTCAACCATATTATTCAGTTTCGAGCACGTAAAATAATAAATTATCACTCAAACACACAGAACACACAGATCATAATAAATGCAACAAACTCAATTAAAAATTATAGCATCCATTACATAGTCCAAACGGTATTTAGGTCCACACACAATATAACACAAACATGTCACATGGTCCATACAACATTTTTGTCAAAACAAGTCTTATCACATGACTACATTAGCTTTCCCAACAAATCAACAAATTACTCTGACACCCTTTTGGTCGCCGTTTTCCTATATCAAGTCAAAGTGAAGTCTTATGCAATACAAGAGCGTAGACTTAAGAAATCTAAATGGTAATACATCATCAGAAGGTTAAATAAGATAATGGGAATTAGGTTTTAATGAAACCATCATTTTACTACAGCATGCTTAAAACTAAATGGTAAACTCAAATACTATTGCTAAACCACTTACATAATAAATAAACCGTGTAAAAGGCAATGCATGGTTATCTGCACGGTGTGGAGGCGGCGGTCGGGGCATCCGAAGAGGCGGTGCCAGAGGCGAGCGGCGCCGGACAGGAGGTCGTGTGGTCGGGGAGGAAACCTAGCCCAAGCCAAATATTTATTTCCAAGTTTATAGATCCAATAAGACTAGCACATAGTGTTACAGAATTCATTCCTACAAACTAAAGTGAGTTCATCCGTGAAAGATGCATACATGCTAACTTCATATTGGTGCAACAGACAATTAAACTACTTCAAACTAATTGTATTACTCGAAAATTACATCAACTTCTACAAGCTCACATACAACAGAAGCTAGAGACAGGTGCCCGTTTACATGACAACTACTACGATCTCACACACGAAATGTCATTCAGAAAAGACTTGATGAGTCTAGTTATTAATATCTATGGGGCATGTTTTAGCAAATGTTGGCATGAAAACACAGTAGCTCAACACATAGATTCGTAGTATTCATATCCCCCATATGACTAGCAAATTTTAAACTTTATGGGCTTCAACACTAATGAAGTCATTTTAATCTTCATGCTGTGGCCAATCAGGAAATGAAGTAGCATCAGGTTGGTGTGTTAATGTCTCAAGCCCAACATGCTGTAGCAGGGGAATTATAAGTTCTGGAACAAAACACCGGCAAACTAAAGGTGGTTTATTTTTTCTCCAACCTGATGACAAATAGGGTGTTGAGCTGGATGCAGGAGACCACGCCAAGAGAGACAGTCTTTCAGTCCAGCACCAAACGTTTGTCACTAACCAATGGAAGAAGCGACACTTACCCGCTCCGTGTTTTCCGTGTTAACTCACAGGGCCTGAACTGAACAGCCGCTTCAAAAGGCCCTCCTATGATGATTTGGCTGAGTATTTGGTTGACCTAGAGAGGCCCATATGTGACAATCTTGCACACTTGGCTGAATCTCAGGATCCTCAAGTTACCCCAAACACTGAAGAATTCAATAAGAAACGTCACTGGCTGCAATCCACGAAAACCTGAGATTCACCATTTATCAGTGAAAGCTTTGTTTGTTGTCCATTTTGGCACCCTAGCGTGACTCCATATTTTACAGCCAAAGCCATCTAATCTAAAGGCCCATCTGAGATTGCGGAGATCTATTATGACCAGTCCTTTCAACTCCTTAGGCCAGGATCGATACCATGCCCCCACGACACTAACCAATGACTGCCCTATATGTTGTTCTATCATGAAAAATATGATTATTCACATATTTTACCAGAAAATATAACCTTATCAGAAAGGATCATAAAAGTACATAACTAGCTCTGTTGTAAATTTTGGCACAACTTTGTGGCCATTTGTTGTGGTGGTTTGTCCAGGGATGTCCAGTTAGTAACCGGTAACGGTAACTGCTTTCTGCACCAGTTCTTCATTTTTTAGTGAGTGATGCGGCCAAAGACGTTAACAACTGGTACTGATGACCTTTCTATAGAGGTTGTAGTTCAACCGGTTCTGATGGGGCGGTACGAATGACTGTTTTTGTTGTAGTGTGTGTACTGTGTGCTAGGACTGTAACTCTAGAACATGAAATGGTTAATCTTTTTCCAAGGTAATGAAATGGTTGATTTATTGGAGAGATTCAGAACATGTCTGCACAAAATAGGGAGAGAACTCCTGTTTATCATTTGTGCACAAAATAGGCAGAGATTCAGAACACGTATGCATAAAGAATTATCAAGAACCATGGTGGGTAGCTTTTGGTTCACTATTCTAAGAACATGTATGCACAAAATGGTGAGATATTTAGAACATGTGAAGAATTATCATAATCATCATGCAAAGAACATGCATTCTTACTGTTGCTAGCTTTTTACTTGTTGAATCTTGCAGGAAGCTGTATAGCTCTTTATTCTTATCCTGCTTTAAGATGTAAAGCTGCTGTAATGCAAGAACAAAAATGAAAGTTGGTGCATATGTTCTGTTGATAGCTTTATAGCTGTTGCACTGCTGTAAGCCATATAGCTTTTTATTCTATCTCGCTTCTCTCGCTTACCTCAGTTCTTAGTAATCTTTATGTGTATCCTTGACTGTTTGCGGGTTTGGATAGTCAAATAATTAACTACTTTTAATTATTATTGTTTCTACTTGCTAGGATGATCCTTCATTGATCATTCTTGATTGATAAATACTTGAGGGTTTGGACTTCCAATTCTAGGCTAAGGGCGTTGATGTTATGATTTTCGGACTTCAAGTATGGACAACAAGTTCCACAAAGCATCAACTATGTTAAGAGCTGCCCCATCAAGTATAAAGTTGTTATGGAGCTTCCATAGTTTCTAATTATCCAACCTCCCAATATGACTAGCAAGATGGAAACTTTTACGTGCCTCAGCACCAATCAAGTCTATTAATTTGCATGTTGCCACCAATCGTCAAAAGAAGTAGCATCAGGTCAGGGTGTTAAAGTCTCAAGGCCACATATTGGTGCGTTAAAGTCTCAAGACAAAAATTGTGGAGCAAAAACGTTGACAACCATTAGGTGGTTTATTGTTTCTTCAACCAGATTACAAGGAGAATGTAAAAAATGAACTCCATACTACATATTTACTGTAAAGCCCATCCATGTTTGCCAAGATGAAATATGCCCAGTCCCCCCCCCCAAAATCTTAGCAAGGATACCTTGCCTCACGTCACTAACCAAAAACCACCATGAGTGTTGTTTTATCACAGAAAAAATGCCATTATTTCAAACATTATACCAGAAAATATTATCTTATGTGAATTTTCTGTTAGTCACATTACTTGGTTAAATATATATTTTCAGTTAAACAATTACCTGGAGTCAAATATTATACCACCTTAAAAAATGCATCACGGATTGGGTTCGTAAAACAGCACCTATGTACTTGTCCTAGGACAATATGGTGGCTTTACAGTGCACATCATGACAAGAAACTTTAGAGGCATTGAAAAATCCTCACTCTAGCTAGGTGCCACTAATAGTAGACGGGCAATTTAAGCTCCCACCGTCATGTTGAAGGTAGTTAGACTAGGCAATAAACTTAATGGTTATTATCCATAACATCATTTCCGCTACAAACCAACTATTTGGTTCCAAGGTTGTACTTATTACATCGGTAATGTCACACCAGTTACATGTAAACGTTTTTCTCCTAGGGTTATGCTTGTAATATCGGTCACATCACTTCCATTGGGGACTAACTCTTTTGCCCCTACGGTCCGATCAGGTCCCAGATCAGAGGAGGCTATAATATAGTCATTAGGGGATTTTTTTAACTACCTATATCAAGTTCTAAATAAAGGAATCTAACCCAAAGGAGAGATGAAGATCCATTTTACACATCATTTTTAAACTCGGCTGAAAGGTTTCTTTGTCCTCCCTTTCTCCTCCATTTTCGAACCTCGCGCATTAAAAGCTCTTGCTAGAAAGAAAGTTCTATTTTTCATAAATGTTTCTGGAAGTTGGTTACCCACGTCCATGAACATTTAATTTCAGGACTTATGGAGGTCACTTGTGCAATCTTAGTCACATTTCTATTTGATTCCGGTGAGAGAGAAAAGGTGAAAACAATGATAAATATCTATACAACTAGACAAAAATTTCCCTACAAGATATATTACTTTTTCTACTTTAGCGCCCATGAAGGTTTTGTATAGAGAAATAGTGCAAATCTAACTTTAAATCTGAAGCATATTTGTTTATTAACTATCATATATGTATATTGAAATTGCCAGCCACGATGTCATTCTATCTCCACCACCTACCACCAACCATTTATAGCATAAGAGGAAGAAAACGAGTTTCACTAATAGATAAGATCAAACTTATATTCAAATCTCTTCAGATTTTTGTTCTTTATTTACAACTGGCTGTAACTTCTGGATCAGTTTATTGTACTAATTTAATGCCAGCCATATAATAAAAAGACATATCTCATTTGATTTCTAGTAAATAAAGAGCAATAAAATAGTACACCGGTGGTGATGCATGCAAGGTCTGACTCGATCAGTTCATGTATATATCTGATGCAAGGCAGATAAAAGTGGCAAGTAGTGCATGAAGTATGATACTATGGCCCCACCTGTGAGTCATTAGTTCAGGCTCTGAGTCTTCAACACATCCTCTATATATTTATGGAAACACCTCCTCTGTATATCCTCCGAGCCATTTCCATTACAGCTTTGCACTGCAGCTGCTGCTTGATATCTTGTCATGTTCATTGCAACTATAGACGCGACATCAGTTGTCACACCTCTCGTAGAAAAGAAAAAAAACCACCCGCGTCTTTCACTCGTATCGTTCGCGTCACACAACTGCCTGCACCCATTCACTCGCACCCGTTGACTCCACACAACCACCACCCTTCCCCTCCTATTTAAACTGTCCAGTGGTCCCAAATTTCCTCTCACTCGCTCGCACCAATTTCCACCGGTAAGTGCCTCCCCCAATATCCATCGCCCTGGCCCTCGCCGTCAACAACACATTTCGGAGATGTTCCGATCAAAGAATCCGTCCTAGGTGAGTTCCTCATGTTTCCCTCCTCCGAATTTGCGTGAAAAAGTCGAGCATTAGTGTGTTTATATTATGTTTTGCATCTTCCGACGAGTTCACCGCCGCATGCCACTGGTCCTCGCCGCCCCGCCATTTCTGGCGTTTCCCCGTCCATCTACTCGGCACTAAATGTTCATGGTTATTAAGGGAAACTTGCAAGTAAAAAAAGGAAGATCCGCGTAGATCTAGTGACACCACGTTGACGATCGCCATCGGTTGTCGCCGCTTGTCATTGCTGACCAACTTCCGAAACATCTTGGACCCTGAAACCACCCTAGAACCAGCCCCAAAAGCCAGTTGTCGTTCTTCTAGAGCAAGTTTCGACATTTCTGAGCAGCAACCAGAAAGGCAAGTGTCCTTGTTTACATTTCTCCTATTTAGGAAATTAGTTAGATAAATTGCATGTTGTCTTTAAATGAATCCTATGATAGGATTATTTTCCTAGTTTTCCATATAATTCCTTGGAGCCTTGGTGGGAATCAATTAGTATAGTTAGTGTTACTATGTATGCTCAGCCATGCTTAGAATTTTGGGCAATTATTGGAAAATAGTTTAAATATTTCATTCATTAAATAATATGAGTTTATATATGAGTATAGAAAGGAATCTAGACATGTTGGTTAATTTGGTATGGTGATGTGTGAACGAGACTCGGGTTAGTGATAGTGTCTGTCTTAGATTCTATGGACGGTTCATGAAATAGTTAAACCGACTTTACAGTTTCACCACAAGGCTGAGATGGGGTAGCTTGACCAATTATTAGATGTTGTTCCGGCATAGTATGAGTTATTGGATGGTGCGGGGAATGGAAGTGAGAGGGACAGCCCTTGGAACGGCAAGGCTCAAGAGGGGGCTTCTGCAGGGGAGGGTGTACTCCTGGAAACTGCAGCGGTGAAACCTCAGTGGGCTTGTACTTACCGGTGGATCTTTTGTAATGGCCTCGTAGTGATTTCCTGGTCACACACCTAAGGAAGTGTATAATGTGATTAGCTACCATGGACATCAGGGAGGTTCTTTAGTCCACCTAGTACTACAAGAAACACGGCCATTTACGAAGGCCAAAACTGTCGTAATTAAAGCAAAAGCGGTCGTAATTAACTTAATTACGATGGCAGCCAGCCGTCACAAGTCTGTATTCGTAAATAACATTATTTATGATGGCCACCGTCGTAAATAAATTATTTACAACGCATGGACTGACATCCGCAGGCTGGGTCCAGCGGACGAAGGCTGCGAGGAGAAGCCCCTCGAAGGTCTTGCCTCCCTTGAGTCAACCACTCCATCGAAAATGGTAAAACTACAAAAAGATTAAGAGTACGATAATGTAGCTCTAATTGACAGAAATAAAAAAAGCTAGCATCTCAACATCAGTTGTTCAATGGGCTCGTTTTCCTATAAGTACGAGTCAGTAGCATAAATATACTATAAATATAGTTTTGTAGATATTTTTCTTACCATTCATTTAGCTAGACGTAGATGTCCATCAAGATTATATGTATGGCCTTCGGTAGACCCTGTGCACTATCGGGCGCTCTTGGACTTGGCAACAAAGTTCGCGCTGGACCACAGCCGGCAGAGAGCCCGGTAAGCCTCCGGACGGTCCTCCAACCAAGAAATCTCCACCTACATGCATTTAGTAATTGATTAAAATGACATTGACATTACAAAATACGAGCCATATTTAAAACGCTACTAATTTACCTCGGCGTACTGCTCCTCTGTCAAGTATGTGTCGGAGCCGTCTCTGAACGCCGCTAGATCCTGCCCTTGATTCCTCTTCAAGTATCGTTTGTTGCTTGAATCCGGGCATAAGAGATCACTTGCGTAACAAGCTTCCTAGCGTTCTTGTTGAAGACGGCTCTCGCGTGCTCGGCATCCGCTGGATCAGCAAAACAGAACCGTCTCTACAAGAAGACAAACACATAAGTGTTATTAAACATTCTAGTTATTCAAATAATATATTAAACATACTTACCTAGAATTTGGCCCACACTGCACCCTGAGCAGTCCTGTACGTCAGGTCAGTAGCACAAGCGTAATCATCCCATGACTTGGCAGCAAAACACTCATCACCGCTGCTAGGGACCTCACCAGGGTAGTGCAAAGGTACGAGGTTCTCTAAGACAGCGTTGACCTGTCTCTGAAGTCCTCTACCCTCGAAGGTAGTGCCCTCCCATCCGCTGCAAGAACAATTTTTTAAAGCTACAATGTAAGGGCTTCTTACCTATTGTCAATAGGGTGAATAGGTGGCAGTGTTTCTTCATGTCTAGGAACCAGAGGAGGAGCCACATAATGGATCCTCCTAGTCCGTCGCCTTCTCTACACCTTCGTGTCCTCGGATGACCCGGAAGGGTGGTCCGCTGACCTGAAAGGGTGGTCAGCTGACCCGAAAGGGTAGTCAGCCGACTGTGGCACAGGAGGCATCTCAGCCTCGGCCTCTGACTGACTCTGACTCTGAGTCATCCTGCAATATTACAATAGTTTTAAGAAATATAATTTATTATGTCATAGAATTGGATTGGTAAGTCAAATTACCTAGGTCCGTTGAAAGGCAAAAGGTCCGCATGCTAGCTCTGAGGGCATGTGTCTCAACAACTGAGCATGTTTGCTCTCTTGTGAGCTATTACACTGAAAAAGGGTGTCTGCCACGTCCCATGTGCGAGCCATCCTACTCGCACTGCTGAGAAATCTCTTCATGGTCCTCTTAATCCACTTACTCATTTCTGGTGACATCCTATTTCAATGATGCATTGAAAAGTACAAATATTATAAAATATACAACATGAAACAATAAATGAAGAAAACATAACATAATGACGATCTTTATCTACCTCAAGTTTCTCCAACATTTCAACAATTTCTGACCCACTTAAATGCTTCGGCGGTCTCATCGTCACAATAACGTTCTTTTTGAAAGCATTCTTCTGTTGCCTAAACATGTGATTCTGGCTACCATGAGTAAGATGAAAACTATGCACGTCGAAGCACATATCGGACATGTAGAACGTCCGTGGATGCTCAAGCCAGCAAACATGTCGTATGCCGAGAAATCATGGACCAACCACAAGTACACAACTCGAAGGCTGAATTTCTGCTTCCCATAACAGTAGTACACTTCAATTCCTGTCCACAACCGTTTCAACTCTTCGATTAGCGGTTGCAACATCACGTTCAGGCGTGGATCAGGATGATCCGGTCAAGGTAGAATGAGGCAAAGAAACATGAACTCATATTTCATACAACGAGCAGGTTGTAGGTTGTACAGAGTAGCAAAAATAGACCAACATGAGTAAGATGTGGCATTTATACTGAAATGCGAGAAGCCACTCACTACAGGAAACACAACAACTTACAACGGCCTACTTAATTTACGACGGCTCTAGGGTTGGCCGACATAATTTAAATTAATTACGATGGCCTACTCTGGTCGTCGTAAATAAAGAGTTGATTACGACAGCTTGACCTAGGGCGTCGTAAATAACACGTTATTTACGATGGCTAGGGCTTGGCCATCGTAAATAAGCTTATTTACGATGGCCACACAACGGGCCGTCGTAAATAAGGCTTATATACCCGCGGGCCCGGATCGGCGCTGGCATTCTTCACGCCCGCGCCGACCCGAGCCCCCGCCGCGCGCCACCGCCCCGGCCGACGTCGCCGCCCCCAGACGCCGCCTCCCGGGCCGCCACCGGTGCCCGTAGCCGCCGCTGCCGCCCCTGGACGCCGCCTCCCGAGCCACCGCTGGTGCCTGCAGACACCCCCGGCCGCCGCCACCAGCCCCCGCTGGCCCGGGCCCCCCTCGCCGGCGCCGCCACGCCCCCCCCACCCTGCCCCCGGCAGCTGCACGCTGCCCCACTGCCGGAGCCGCCCCCGAGCTCCCCCGGCCAACCCCACACCTCCCTGAAGCTCCTGGCGCCACCCCGCGTCACCCCCGACCTCCCCGCGCCTCTCTGTGCGTCGCGCCGCTTCCTAAAAAGTAATTGGAGTTTTATGTTTAAGTTTACGTGATCTGTAATACTCAATCTAACATATTAATAGTCATGTTTGTTTGATTAACTAATGTCGTCGTGATTGGGAGGGTTTGTACTATGTATTAAAAGATGATTAGGGGGCGCTACTAGTACTTATGCTCATGTAGTTATGCTCATGTAGTTAGAATAGTAGTTCATAATTTTGCTAATCAGTTGTCCGTTGCAAATTACTTGTTATTATATATCTTATGTTTAGGTTCATAACGTTTAGGATTTATTGTTGTTATGTTAATCATGCTTAATAATGCTTAATCATGTTTATTGTTGTGATGTTAATCATGCTTAATCATGCATAGATTTGTTTATGTTAAAACCGACACAACTCAATTAGGGCACATCAATGCCCATTTAGTATGTCGTGTTGTGAGCTGGTCGACTAACCCTAAAGTCGTCGTATGTTAATGGCAGGCCCCGGCGGGGCATAACCAAGGTTCACAAGTCGCGTAATCGACCCTAGTCGCGTAGGGACTGATAAGGTCGACTAGGACGATTAGACGTCGATTTGGGCGACTAATCGACCCTAATCGATGCCTAGTCGTCCTCAGATCGTCCTCTGTTTCTCATGTAAATACCAAGTCGATACAGAGGGCAAGGAGCGCACAAGGGGCCAGAGGCGACGGACACAGGACCGGAGGTGGCCATACGGCGGCGGTGGGCTGCGGCAGGATGTGAGCTGCGGCGGCATAACTTAGGACGGCTGACCCACTTCTTTGTCTCTCTCTCAATCTTTCCTTATCTCTCTCTCGTTCTTTCCTCTCTCTCTCTCTCTTTTAAATGACTCAAAAATGAAAGATTGACGTAAACCTTTACAATATGCATCACCCGTTTCGAACCAGCCCATTCCACATGTGTTACGCATGTGAGGCGTGTAGGTTTGGAATTGTCCCTTTTTGGACAGCCTGGGAGTGACCAAGAGGGCGTGCTTATGATGAGATGTGGGGTATGGATTTGGACGTAGTTTCAACAGCGTAGCCCTAATGTTCTCTGCTGCACCATTTTCGGGCGTGCAGTTAGAGAACAGCGGGGTTATGCTGCCGAAATTTCGTCTGAATCTAGACCCCGTGTCTTGTCATAAGCACTTTCCTCTCGGTCACTCTTGGGTGGGTTTAGGACCTATCCTTTCCAATAGATGTAGGGTCGTGACATAAATAAATTATAAAGTAACTATAATTTCTTTGACTTCAAACTGCAGAGTTAAACATGAGTGAAGACCGTAGTTGGATGTATAACGGTTGGAACAAGGCAACTGGTCACTTAGATGAGTGGTATGCCGGGATAGACAACTTTATTGATCGAGTGTTTCGTTGTCTAGACCGATAAAGTTCATTATCCATGTGCGAAATGCTGGAACAATAAGTTTCTGGACAAAACGATATTGTCATTACACTTTTGCAGAAACGGTTACATGCCATATTATGAGGTGTGGAGTTTATACGGTGAGTCTACTCCTCGAGTCGTACATGTAGTGGAAGATGATGATGATTGCCCGGATGTTGATAGGATTGATGAGATGTTAGAAGATATACAAACGGAGGATCCGCCTACAACTGAGGCAGACACATTCTTTAATCTCTTGAAAGCTTCAGAAGAGGCGTTGCATGATCATACTGAAATGACCCTTCTTACTTTCATGAGCCTGGTGCAGGACTCAATAACTTAGTTGGAGACGTTGAATATGTAGAGACATTTACAATGTGAAAGCAGAAACGTAAACAGGTCACGACGATAGATCGTGATGTTGATGATCATGATGTTGATGAATTTTGAAACTGATTACGAGTAATATTTTTTAAATGAAAGTACCATTAATTATCGCTTACATTAAATTTTTAACTGACTACTCACTAATTATCGCTTACAGGATGTCGTCGAGCAAAGGTTCGAAGGGGAAGAAGGCGCCGAGGGTGAGGGGTTTCCTCCCCCCGCAGGAGAGAGAGGACTACTTCTACGGTTCCACATACAGCGGGAGAAGACGCACTCAGCTGTTAAGTGCATGTCCGGAGTTGCGGAATAGGGTTGTCAGTTTGCAGCGTATAGAGGTAAATTTTTCTAGAATGGACAAAATTCTTAAAATCACTTTTTCAATTTAACTTACTTACTTTACCATTGTAGTCTGATTCGGACTATGAGTCCGAGGCCAGAGCGGCACCTCAGGAGACGGTTACGCAGTGCAGCATGCCCTCGGGGAGCGAGCCCTCTGGCAGCCAGCCCTCACGCAGCCAGCCCGAGGGCAGTCTGCCCAGCGAGCCCGAGGGCACCAAGCCCGAGGGCACGTCCGGTGACCAGCCTTCTGGGTCATCAGATGTGGTGCCGCAGCGTAGGAGACATACGAGGAGGAGTAACTTTGTTGGTCCTCCACCGATTCCTAGAGAGCCGGTAATTATTCGTCCGGTTGGAGACGGGTAATGCATTAATAAAGTATTCATTTCTATTTGTTCTCAAAGACTATCTTCTTACTTAATGAATTAACAAATGTCTTTTTAGCTCTTCGGAGGACCTTTCATACGACGGGCAGAAACACCACAGGATGGTGAACGGCTGCATCGGGAACTTAGTGTGTCTGCACTACACTGGTGTGATCGATGGACGTGCAGCTACGTCGTGGGACGACTACGCGCGCGTTCCTCACCAGTAGAACGACAACCTACAGGGAGTCGTGTGGGCAGATTTTTGGGTAAGTAACTTTCATAAATATTTGAAGTTTCAATTCTTTATGTCCCTTAAAATATTAATGTGTGCATGTCGAACTGTGTTGGCTTCCTACAGCTCAGGTACCGCCTTGAGGACCCGGCCGAGCAGATGGATCACGCCCGCTCCGTGTTCAAAGTGAACGCTCAAAAGATTGTTATGCAAATGCTTTCGAACTCTTGGAGTCAAGTAGTTAACGACTACTTGAAGCTCCACGACCACGAGGTTGGTTCGTTCAGAGACGCGTTCGACACGTACTTGACGGAGGAGCAGTACGCAAAGATAAGTTGTGTATTGTTTAAATTATTCACATTACTTTTGGTAAGTAACATCTAATGAACTACGCATTTGTGCAGGTTAGTGTCCCTTGGTTATAGGGACGAACTGAAGATTATCGAGCCCTTTGCAGGTATTGGGCTAGCGATGAGTTCATCGCTAAGTCCAAGAAGGCTCGAGATGCTAGAGGGAGCTCGGGGAAGCACGGTATGGGCGTACAGGGCTTTGTGCGGATGGCTAAACGGATGGTAAGTTTCTTGGTGGTTTTTTTGTATTCATAATGTAGTATTGTTTGTACTAACATATGTTCACAGGAAATGGAGACCGGCGTGCGACCGAGCGCTACTGCGGTCTATAGGAGAGGTCACGCTGACCCTTCTCAGCCGGAGCAGTGCAGTCTGTACGCAGCGGAGCGGCTGGTAAGTTTCATGACCTCTCAAATTAGTTGACAGTATATATTGTTGAACTTACACAATTTCATTGTTTTTCAGACTAGGTATGGGCGAGAGGCTGTGAGGATACACTGTGAAGGGTTCGATCCAGAAAACTCCCCCAACATCGACCCTCAAGCCGCGTATGCAAGCGGAGGTGGAAAAGCACACGGAAGGTGAGTTCATTTACTTTCATTGTTTTCAATTCAAAATTATTTGATTTTACCTTGAATTGATTCCTTTTTTGTAGGCTTGCCATATTCTCTGGAGTCGTCGTCTCCAGGGAGGCACGACTTGCGAGAGGCGGCTCCTCGTACTCTTTGGCTACTGGGGCAGGCTCCTCTTGCCGCCGTGTCACCGAGAGAG
Organism: Neostapfia colusana; assembly: GCA_030760725.1. NCBI lineage: Eukaryota > Viridiplantae > Streptophyta > Magnoliopsida > Poales > Poaceae > Neostapfia > Neostapfia colusana. Next base: position 7,307,961 of record JASWHV010000006.1, read on the forward strand.
ATCTCAAGGTGATGGCGCTTTGGGAGAGCTTGGCCCAGCAGGAGGAGGCCTTGGCGAGGGAGCAAAAGAGCAACAGGGCCGCCATGGCGTACCATGCGTCCTATATGACACAGATGCAAGCGGCAATGGAAGTAAGAAACATACAATTGTACTTTAATCACATCACATTTTAATAAAATGTAAATTGTAATGTTTGAAAGGACATGCGCTAGCTCGACAGCATGGGCATCAAATCAAGATACCGTTGTGGCAGCCACCGCCGTCTGTGCTGTAGCTGACGCCACCACAGGAGAAGTTTCCTGGAGTACATGTACAAAAAGGAAGTTACATTAATTTCAACTAAACAATTGAAAACGAAAACACTGTTGTAAACTTATACATATGTCACCGTGTTTCGCAGGGATCAGGGACGGAGGCTCAAACTCCATTGCCACAGCTATGGGCGCCAGGTTCGTCGTGTCAGGATGACTTCTTCGCCTCTGGAGGTAGTGGGGGGGGGCTAGTAATGAGTAGCGTTGTGAATCTGTTTTTGATTGTGGATGTGACGACTTTGTGATTGTGGATGTACTATTGCACTTTGTGATTGTCGATGTGGATGTTCTCTATATGAATCTGTTTTGTGATTGCCTGAGTAGCTGGCCATCGAGCCAGGTTAGCCATTTTCTGTTATTTAAAAAGAAATGAAAAACCTTATTTACGACGACCTGTATGAATTATATATGACGGGGTCTATACAGGGCCGTCATATATAAACATAAATAATATACGACTGTTAGGCCCAGGCCGTCGTATATAAGAGCTTGTATACGATGGCGAGGGCCCAGAACCATTGTATATAAGAGCCCAGAACCACTGACCCTTTTATACGAAACGGGCCATCGTAAATTAGAGACCGTCGTATATATAAGCTTATATACGACAGTGCCGTCGTATATAAGGTTATATACGACAGCCACAAACCATCATATATAATCTACAGCCGTCGTATATAGATTATATACGACAGCTTTGGACTTATATACGACGGTTTCGGCCGTCGTATGCTGACGGGAATACTATAGTGACTTGTCGCTAACCCGATGCGAACATTTCTCGCATATCACTAGTGAAGTCTGCATCGAAGCTGTCCTGCGCCTTCCATGACTCACCATTGGATGTGTGCACGATGACTTGATCGTTGTCACACACACCTTCTTTGTGCCACCTCATATGTCTGGTAGTTCTTTTAGAGAGGAACAATCGCTTCAACCGAGGTGTGACGAGTAAGTAACGAAGTTGCTTATGTGAAACTCCTATCATCACCTTGTCACTGTCATCATTAATAACTTCAACAAACCTCGATTTACCAACCTTAAAGCACTTGTTCTCTTTGCCATACTCTTTTCAAAAAAGCATGCAGTTGTCTAGGCACACATCAATCTTCTCATATTTCATACCGAGACCAGGAAGCATTTTCTTTGACTGGTACATGTCTTTAGGCACTTTATGACGCTTTGGAAGAATATCACTGATCAATTTGACAAAATTCTTGTCGAAACACCTCAAGTTCTAACATCTGCTACATGGACACCGCACCTTATTTATCTTGGCTAATGAAAAATCACGGTCAACAAAAGTCGTAGTCTTGGTCGCCCACTCATCCGAGTGACTTCCATGCTTGTTCCAACCAGTATACATCCAACTACAGTCTTCACCCATATTTGATCCTACAAATCAAATGCAGACAAGTCAATATCAGCTATCATGTGGCTACATCTCTATTAGGAATGATGTGTCCTAAACTCGTCCAAGAGTGACCGCGAGAGCTTTCTTACAACGAGACGCCGGTCCGGATCCATATGAAATTTTGGCAGCATAACCCTGCAGTTCTCAAACTGCACGCCCAAAATGGTGCAGTAGAGAACATCAGGTTTATACAACTGAAACTTCAATCAAATCTGGACCTCTCGCATCTCGCCATAAGCAAGCTCTCTCAGACACACCGAGACTGTCTAAAAAAGGGACAATTTTGAACCTACACGTGGAAATACAAAGGCATTACTTTCGTGGGCCAGATTGTGGCCCACGAAAATATGTGTTTTCATGAGCCATCCGAAGCTGACGAAAATATTTGTATTTTTGTTGGCCGCCCACCAAAATGATGTTACTTTCGACAGGTTAGATCCGTGGGCTTCTAGCCCATGAAAATAAGATAAAAACCCACAAAATAATTATTTTCGTGAGCTTTGTACACACATCTGCAAATTCAGTACATACAAAAATGGAGTAGTAATTTTATGCTCATGTGTAGCTTAAAATAGTATTTCCATACATACTTCGAAACGAGCTCACCTGATTGTTTTGTTGTTCTGCTCTTTCTGTAAAAACTAGGCGCTGAATATATTAGCAAAGGAGTTAAAAGTGAGTCCATTCTTGCAAAGTTTTGGTTATACGTGTAGCTTGAAGTATGGCATGATGATGGCTGATATGGGTAGTTGCGAGGCGTGTCATGGACATGTATGGTATTGTATGGATGTGTGGAGTCAGTTTGGTGCCCATGGGATGAATTTGTGGTGTGTTGTGGTGGTTTAGACGTGTGGAACATGCTTGTTTGAGGGTGTCACGTAAGGTGTTGATTTATGGACTGATAACAGTCAAGTCTTCGACTTTTGTTCGCATGAATTAGTTGTTTGTTTATGTGTAGGTATAGATTGAGGTCAAGACATAGCTGGTTATGGTGATCCTTGAACTAAACTTATAAATAAGTTGATATTTAACAACCAAAATCAGAAGGAATTGTAATTTAGGTGATCAAAGAGGTCACACAACATGTTTGGGTTAAGAACGGTGAATATGAAGGTATTTGAACATGTTTGAAAGCTGTGTGCACATGTGCAAGGAGTGCAAGATGTGGAAACATAGTTTCGAGGTCTGTAGATAAAATCCGGGGTGCGAAGATTGTGTTGGAAGGCATCCAACCAGGCTGTGCACGTGTCAGGTCATGTGGTATGTCCGGACTGTGTCCTTCCAGGGTTCAAATTTGTGTCCATATAGGATCTGGATATGTGTCCATAACAGAGATCGTATAAGTCGGATTTGGTGCGTTCTGACAAATTTTGAGTTGGCTATGGTATGGATTTGTGTGGGTAGAGAACCAAAAAAGTTTTAGAAGGTCCAAAATCATGTTGGGCGGATTCAAATAGTTTTTGAAAGACTAGAACTCTTATATATGTGCGTAAAGATAGTGCCTAAGTAGGATTAGGAGGTGTCCTAGAGAGTTATAGTTTCTAGGACGCGTGTGTATACATATGGAGGAGCAGGGTTGTGTGTGAGACATCCTTTGTAGCTGGCTTCCTTGTGTTTTTCTGAGTAAAATTCATCGTTTTTGCACTTTGCCAATGATGTAGTGCTGGTAGATGAAACTAGTGATGGTGTTGATAAGAAATAAGAGTTATGGAGACAAACCTTAGAGTCCAATGAATTTAGACTTAGTAGGACCAAGACTGAGTATATGAGGTGTGACTTTAGTGGTCTTGGTTGTGAAGAGAGAAATGTTAGCCAACAAGGACAAACAGTACCTAGAAGGGACTCTTTTTGATACTTAGAATCAATGCTACAAAGCAATAGTGATATTGACGAGGATGTTTGCCACAGGATCAAGGTAGGGTAGATGAAATGGCAACAAGCCTCTGAAATCCTATGTGATAGGAAGGTCTCACAAAAGCTAAAAAGGAAGTTCTATTGGACGGTGATCAGACCCGCGATGCTATATGGGGAGGAATGTTGGCTAAATAAACGGCAGCATGTACAATAAATGAGTGTCGCGGAGATGCGCATGCTATGGTGGATGTGCGGGCACACGAGACAGCTAGCCGTCGTAAATAACTTGGCCGTTGTAATGTGTTAGGTTTCCGGTAGTGCCTGTGATAAAGATTTTCTTCACAGGCGGTTAGTCGTAGGTAAAGAACCGCCTACGATAATAGAGTTACACAGGCGGATAATCTTACGTTACAAACCGTCTGTGATAAAGATTCTTTACAGGCGACTAGTCGTAGGTAAAGAACCGCCTGTGATAATAGAGTTACACAGGCAGATAATCTTACGTTACAAACCGCATGTGATAAAGATTCTTCACAGACGGCTAGTTGTATGTATTAAACCGCCTGCGATAATGGAGTTACCACAGGCGGATACTCTTACGTTACAAACCGCTTGTGATAAAGAGTCTTCATAGGCGGCTAGTCGTAGGTATAGAACCGCTTCTGATAGCCTTTTTCACAGGCGGTTTAAGTTTCCGCCTGTGAAAATTGCTGATTATCACATGCTCTTCGTTTCGGGTGGTTTTGAAAACTGCTTGTGATAATACGTTTAGAGCCGACTGAGATGAAGCTCGTTGAAGTAGTGAGGGGGGAGTGTACTGCTAGCTGAGAAAACACCCTTATTAATTTTGAGGTTATCAAAATTGTTTATATGTTCATTTCACGAATGCAGTCACTGACCTGTAGTCGCAACTATCAAGTGAATCATGAAGGCTTCTGATGTTTTATTCATAGGGATTCATTAAGTCACCACCTTTCTCTAAACAGAGATACGTATATACTCATAGATAATTAAATGGACAGGATTCATATATGCAAACGGATCTTTACCAAGAGAATTGCGCACATGTTACATGACAAACACAAAAGCTTACATGTATAACGCAAATATAAACATGAACAGACAGAGACTGCACAAATTTAAACTGCCAACCCGAAAACTCCCTGAACAGGAGGCACAAAACCAACAGAATTGATGCTATCGAAACTCTGAGTACCTTCTAATTCTTTCCCTGTATGAAGATTCCCGTTGCACATCTGGTCTGAGACAACTGACAAGGCAAGGTATCGCCTCATCAGGTCCCATGCAATTCAACTTTAATGATGACGATTTCCTAGAGCCGATAGATCTTAAAATAAGAGCATCCCAGCTGGACTGAGGAGCGCAAGCAATGCATGTCAGGCCTCCGATGTAAAGACAACAACAACAATAACCAAGCCTTTATCCCAAGCATGTTGGGGTCGGCTAGACATGAAACCCTATAATTATATATATATATATATCAATGAAGTAAAAGAGAGGAAGAGATATAAGAGTAACAAGGAAAAAAGAAAAGAAAAAAAAGACTAAGATTCTGGCACATGAATTGCTACTTTCCATGTAGTCCTATCATGAGCTAAGTCTCTGGATACATTTCAATCTTTCAAATCTCATTTTACCGCCTCCTCCTAGGTCAACCTTGGTCGTCCTCTACCCGAACTAATATTTTCTACCTCTTAAAATCTCACTGTTAACCGGTGCTTCTGGAGGTCTCCGCTGGATATGTCCAAACCACCTTATTCGATGTTGGACTAACTTCTCTTCAATCGGTGCCACCCCTACCCTATCATGCATCGCCTCATTCCTTATTCAGTCTCTTCTCATGTGCCCGCACATCCATCGTAGCATGCGCATCTCCGCAACACTCATTTGTTGGACATGTTGTCGTTTAGTTGGCCAACATTCCGCCCCATATAGCATCGCGGGTCTGATCACCGTCCTATAGAGATTCCCTTTTAGCTTTTGTGGGACCTTCCTATCACATAGGATTCCAGAGGCGTGTCGCCATTTCATCCACACTACCTTGATCCTGTGGCAAACATCGTCATCAATATCGCCATTGCTTTGTAACATTGATCCTAGGTATCAGAAAGAGTCCCTTCTAGGTACTATAATTTGTCCTTGTAGACTAACATTTCCCTCTTCACGACTAACACCACTAAAGTCGCACCTCATATACTTTGTCTTGGTCCTACTAAGTCTATACCCCTTGAACTCCAAGGTTTGTCTCCAGAACTCTAAGTTCTTATCAACACCGTCCCTAGTTTCATCTACCAGCACTACATCATCAGTAAAGAGCATGCACCAAGGGATATCCCCTTGTATATCCTTCGACACCTCATCCATCCCAAAAGAAAAATATGTATGGGCTCAAAGCTGATCCGTGATGTAGTCCTACCGAGATAGGAAATGCATCAGTCTCACTATCACTAACACGCACACTTGTCCTAACATTATTGTGCATATCCTTGATAAGGGTAATGTACTTTGTTGGAACTTATGTTTCTCTAGTTCCCACCACATGACTGACCTTGGTATCTTGTCGTACACCTTCTCCAAGTCAATGAACACCATATGTAGGTCCTTCTTCTGCTCCCTATATCTCTCCATAAGCTGACAAAGCAAAAAAAATCGCCTCCATAGTAGACCTCCCAGGCATGAAACCAAATTGGTTTTTAGTGACATTGGACACTTTTCTCAGGCGGTTTTCAATCACTCTCTCCCAAAGCTTCATAGTATAACTCATAAGATTAATCCCTCGATAATTAGTACAACTTTGAAAATCTCCTTTATTTTTGGAGATAGGTACCAACATACTTTTCCTCCATTCTTCAGGCATCTTGTTTGACTGAAAAATGTGGTTGAATAACTTTGTGAGCCATAATATTGCCATGTCCCCATGGCATGTCACACCCGGTTTTTTCTGAAGAACAACCAAGTGATTTCCCACATGTATGCCAGGATCATTTTCTCATACATGTGACGACAATAAGTGAAACATCATAATATTACAAGCCAGGTGTTCGAATATAAATAAGTCTTACGTAGCATCTCAAAGGACGATAAAATGTTCATAACATGAAAATAAACAAAGCAGCGGAAATATGGTATTGTGGGCTCCGTCATAGGCGTTGCCCAGGGGACTCCATGAACCTAGAACCCTTCTTTAGGACCAAAGTCTTCATTGTTGTACAACACTTCATTTCTTTGACCTGAGAAGCAAGTAAAACCAATGAAAAGCAACTTTGGGTACCATTGGTACTCGGTGTGAAGCAAAGTTAGTCAAACAAATCTCAAATTTGGGAAACCAAATTCAAACTATGACTCGGTGATTAATCACATGCCAGCCCCCTCGGTCACTCCCAGGCTGTCCAAAAAGGGACAATTCCGAACGTACACGCCTCACATGCGTAACACATGTGAGACGGGCCCGTTCGAAACGGGTGACGCATGTTGTATAGGTTTACGTCAATCTTTCGTTTTTGAGTCATTTAAAAGAGAGAGTGGAAAGAACGAGAGAAGAAGTGGGTCAGCCGTCCTAAGTTATGCCCCGTTGGGGCCTGCCATTATCTTACGACGCCTTTAGGGTTAGCCGTCGTATGTTATGACCCGTCGTAAGTGGTTCAAAGATGAAACCGCACCGTCGGGGCCCGCCGTCCACGCGTGGGAGCTTGCCGTCCTCCGTGCCTGTCTCGACTAATACATTACCACTAAATGAGCCGTGAAAGACACTAAATGGGTCGTGTCAGGCCGGACCGGGCCGAAACCCATTTATTTACATATAGTAACTAATCACACAATCAATCAAAGTATTAATTAAACAATAATCAATTACAATACTAATTAAACAATTAATCAACTAAGGTCGGACAGCGAGGCAGGGCAGGGCTTGGGGCGGGGCTCGGGGCTGGGCGCGGCGAGCGGCGGCGGCCGAGGCGCGGCCGGGGCTCGGCGTGAGCAGGGGCGGCCAGGCGGGGCTTGGGGCGGGACGGCAGCGGCTGCGGCAGGGCGGGGGCGGGGCATGAGGCGGTCGCTCTGCGGCGGGGCGGGGCGATGCGCAAACCTCATCCCTCTTCTTCCTTTACTTTGACACCTCAGTCTCCGATTGGCACGGGCGGCGATGGCGAGGAGGGGAGTGTCGTACGTGTCGGTGGCACAGCTGGTGTCCCTGGCTAGCGACCCCAGCGTTGCCATCGTGAACGTCAGGGACGAGGAGAGGAGCTACGACGGCCACATCGTGGGCTCGCACATCTACGCCAGCGACACCTTCGCCGACCGGATGCCCGACCTGGCCCAGGCCACGGAGGCCAAGGAAACCCTCGTCTTCCACTGCTTCTGTGCGACTTGGTTAAAGCAAAGATTGGGCCCATCTAGGTAACTTGTGGTATAACACATTCTATGCTCAACTGAAATAATCTATAGTATATCACATTTTTCACGATAAGAAAGGAATTTTCAGGAAGGTTGCCTGTGCCATGAGAAGAATTATGAAGTCTTGCACTAAGATCTTTCAATCTGCATTACGAATAATTAATGGGCTCTGCGCGTGGAAGATGCCTCCTCACGCTTGCATGCTCTAGTGGTCACAGAAACGTAAAGGAGTCACCCACTCTATCATTAACTCAACAGTGGAAGTTATAATTAAGCTAACACTCATCGTTTGGAAAGTTAAAAATCAAGATCTAAAGAAAATCTCCATAAAGTAAAAAGTAGCAGGCATTCCTGGGACAGCAGTAATGAGGCAAAGTGCTAGTTAGGATTTCTGGAGATGTCAGATGTACACAAAAAGAGAAGTGATTTCAGCTGAACAGATGAATATGCTAAATATCCACAGAGAAAATTATCTTTTGGTCCTACTGCGTTCTTGAAAATAACTTATAAAGAGCCTTCCTTTGGTATGATTTAACCCTCACTAATAGTTGTATTGACAGAAATCAAAACATCACACACGTTATTATGTACCATCGAATCAAGCTGAAAGTGGGACGGGCAGTGGGGTAGCCTGCACATCACCACTCTGACCGCAATATTATTTAGCAGGATCAGCGGGCTCCAACAGGATTATAAAGGCTGCCCGCTAGAGTTTAGTGGGCTTTGCAGTAAGATACAAATTGATTTGTGGGTGCCGCAGGTATTACAAAGCAAGCAACGTTACTTCAAAAACGCAAACTCTAATCCAAATTCACATGTTATAACTTTAGTAAAACTAAAATTTTCTTAAAGATTCCTCACCAGATATTCTGGTTCTCATGTGGAACGACCATTGGTTAAACACACATGTATCTTCAGTAATAAAATCATACGTATCTCCAGTAATAAAAACACATATATCCCTGACAATCAAAGGCATATGTATCTTCAGCAATAAAAAACACCCGTATATCAAATCTGTCCTATCCTAAGCTCGAGTTACAACTCACAACATTATCAAATCAAAATGACACCATGTCACTGTTTATTGCTGCAGCTCTCGCAGTTTCACGGCGTGAATGTCAATGTTTCTTTACCTGTTAGCAAGTGTTTTGCCACATCAGTTTTGCTAGGGACTGAAATGGAACTGGCCACGAGACCACACATGGTTGAGTTGATCGCTCCATAAAGTTCTAGGCTCTAAACTGAGCGCCCCTGTCTCTCTTTTCCTCAGCGTTCCAGCATCTAAGCCTAGAACTGTTAGAGAGGAAATTCGCAAGCTAAAATAAGTAGCTGTCCTCTGTGTCTGGAACACATATTTCCCCAGGATCTGATGAGTGTTCGAGGAACAGCTGCTAGGCTCACTGAGCACGCAAGCAACTCTCTCCGGCCATTGGCGCGCGCCAACGATGGTAGCAGACAGTGAGCCAGAACGAACCAGTGGATGGGGCCGGGCCGGCGGCGCGGCCCCGGCAAAAGCCGGGGAGAGGCCGGAGGGGAGGGGAAGGGGACTTACCTCGGCCGGAGACGGGCGGCGGCGGTGGCGGGGATGGGCGGCGGCGACCGGGACGGCGGCGACGGGCGGCGGCGACCAGGACGGCAGCGGCGACCGGTGCAAGTCGGGAGGCGGCACTGGCCACCTCCCGGCTCGCGCACGGCTTATATACCCCGTTATTGACGACGGTGCTAGGAAACTGTCGTCAATAAGGACTTGTTGACGATGGTACTAGGTCACCGTCGTCAATAACTCCTCGGGTGGGCCCGAATTTAGTTAAAGACGACGGCCACCGTCGTCAATAATTTATTGATGACGGTTCTCGTCTAGCCGTCGTCAAAAACTAAGTTATTGACGACGGCTAGATAAAGCCGTCGTCAATAACATTAAAGACGATGGCCCCGTCGACAATAAATTTGGTCGTCGTCAATGATCGTTTTTCCTGTAGTGTAAGTCTCACATTCAATTGTGAGTAGCTGGGGATATTTTAGCACAAACAGAAACGAAAAATTGGAAAAGGAATTAGAGGGGAGGCCCACATGTCAGAAGCCTTCACACTGAAGTTTACTCGGGTGATCTTTTCTTCGGCCGAAACCGTGCGCACGCCAGTGCGACCACGGCCCGACCACCAGCAGCGCTCGGACGTCCACCTCACGGTGAAAAATCGTGGCTCAAAGGCCAGTGAACGAGCTGCTTCGCCCCTCCTTCTGTTTCCCGAGCGAAAACGAACATAACCCGAGCTACCCTTCCGTGTCCGTGCAAGAACTCGATGCCGCCTACTCTGATCACCGGCGACCGGCCGATCCCGATGGCTTCACGCGCCGCCAACAGAGAAGAAAAGGTGCGCCTACTTGTCCTGAAGCCATAGGAGGAAACCGTGCGCCAGTTCCGGCGATACAGAGCAAGAATTCCTTGTTTTCCTCCTCGGAGCATGTTAGGGTTAGAGTACGGTCTACGGTGAAATTTGTTGCACAGAAGAAACCGCCGATTAAGCTATAGCTTACACACGCTCTAGAACACCTAGCGCACCTCCTCGATCAAGTAGCAACCAGTTCCATGCACTAGGGCCTTAGTTCTGTAAAAATTTTGGCCCGGCGGCTGAGAACAGGGCACCTCGCCGGTGAGGTCGTGGTTGCGGACGTTTTCATGGGGATCAGTGCCCATGACCGTGATCAGCAGGTGTCAGCGGAGCTCCCCGAGCAAACCGCGTCGAAAAAGCTGCAGAGGACACCGAGTTCGACGTCGCCGATGAGCTCCCGGCCGCTGTTACCGTCGGGAGCACTATTCCGGCCGTTGCAGAGCTCTGTTGAGGGCACCACCGTGTTCCCCAGGCCGAAATATGTACAGGCGGTGAGTTTCATCGGAGGTTGGGCGGCAAAACCCCCGGCGGCGAGTACTCCGGCGAGGTGGGCGGCGGGGAGCCGCGGGAGCGCGAGGTTGAAGAAACCCTGCGGGCCCCACGTGGCGGTCTCTGCTGAAACCGCCCCGGATCTGCTGTGGCACCGGGATCCCGTCCGACTGCGCGGGTAACTCTGCGGACCCCGGTGTGGGTTAGCTGGGAGGCTGACACGTAGCCCGGGGACCCCACCCGACAGTTTAAACTTTATTCGAATTTCCAGATTTGGTTCAAACTTCAAATGCATAGAACTTTTGCTAGGAAGCTCCAAATTCAGTGAACCAAATTTTGCTGAACTCAGAATTTTGAGTACTTTCCAGCAATACAATTCAGCTCATGAAGCTTAATAGTTTTCCAGAATTAGATCCCTAAATTTTAAACTGTTAGATATTTTATCTGGAGAATTACTTTATGAAAAATTCTGAAATTTGGCTGAAAGGTTCAAGGGAAAATCCCTGAGTCACATTAAAATTTTCATACTCATCAAAGTTCATTTAGTCCCCCTATTGGTGTGATTAAATGAACTGCCCTGAGAAAATAGAAAAATGTACAGAAACATTTTTCAGATTTTCTCAAATCTTGTTTGGGGCACAACTTCCTCTAGAATTCTTCAAATGACATGAAACCAATTCCATTAGAACCATCTTAAATTCTAATTTCCAGGAAGTAATGGTTGGAGCCATGAAAACCTATGGAATTCCTTAGAGGCTCTAATATTGACCAAATAGGCTTTTATTTGCACAAGGCTCAAATGGACCTTGTTTCAAATGAAACTTGGTCAAGACTCTGGTTAGGACCTTACCAAACCGCCATAAAAATTTCAAAGCGAAAGGGGAGGTCTAGCTAGAGTTATAGTAATTACTTATTCAAGTTTACACATGGCATTTGAATTGACATGTAGTATCTCATTAACGTGTAGTCGCTGAAGGCGGGGAGACTCCGGAAGTGCTCGACTTCCTTCTTCCGGACGAATACCTAACCACTGAACAGCAGCAACAAGGCAAGGCCCGGTTTGCATTAACCCCTTTTATAAAGTTTTGCTTTGTTACATGTTTAGTGTGAGGTATGGAGGTGCATTAGGTATAGGATGGATGAAACCCAATTGCATAACCAGAATTTTCCTATAAGAGTGATGGTAGTGTCTAAGGCCTCGAGTAGACAGGCTATGCTTAATGATTTATAGGACTTCGGTACAAGTCGAGTAGTTGGAATCTACTCGTGAGATAGGCTTGGGATACAGGGGTTTGGTTCGAGTGATGTGAGATCACTTTAGTAATGAAAATGAGACTAGGCAGGGGCTAGGGCGCTGCAAGAGGAAGTCTTGTGTGCACGGCCCTGTCCGCGTCGATTGAGGACCGATCCGTGTGCGGCCCTGCTGAACATGTATTGAACGTACCGAAGGCATATCGGATATATGGGCCCCGATAAACCGATGTAACCTAAACCTCCAGGCGTCGAGGCATAGCACACCAATTTATAGGTGTAGGTTGAGGGCAGCAAGGTGGAAATCTGCTAATGGGCATAGAGAGATGCTCCGTGTAGGGAACCTCCTATCCGTGTTTGATGTTTGGGCTGTTGGGTGAAAGGTTGTACCGTACGAAATCGAGTGAGCGTTCTGTGCAGCTCCACGGGTGGGCGTACATGACATGTTCTTTGGGTATACCTGCAGGTGTATATCGAGTTGATTCGCCGTCCCTCGCGGTGACGAGTACCGCTTGTTCACTGCGTCGTATGTAGATAATTTATGGAATGTTATGATTCAATTCTGCTGTATGATATAATTGTATTGTTACATGTGTGCCACCAAATATTGCTTACTAAATTTCAGATTCATGAACTGTTAAATTGTGGCTAAAAGATGAACTAATGATAAACTATAGGCGTGTCCGTTTGCTGAAATCTTACCATCCCATGTTCATTGTACCCTACATGTAGAGTTTCATGCCTAGGTGAGTCGGTTAAGTTTTGTTGAGCCATTGTGCTTACAGTTGCTGCTTAAGTGTTTTTCAGGTGAGGAGCCACCCACGGACTCGGGTTACGTGTCCACCGGCGAGGGTTACCCTCCGTCGGGGACCACGGCTGTGTGGGAGCCATACACGCCACGCTGAGCTGAGGAGTGCAGCTAGTGTGGGTTGCCCTAGGGCTGGGCAACCAACTTTTGCTAGATAAGCGGGCGTGAGTTGTACAAATTAGACTTCCGCTGTGTAATATAAACAATAGTTTGTAACTGAGTATTGTAATAGTTTGTACAGTTTCAGTTTGTTCTCTATGTAATACAATGTATCCTTATGATGTGTGCTGTCGGGTGTCACATCGTGTGGCACCACCCTCTGCAATCCTGGATGAGCGGATTCCGGTCCGCCACACTTGGCAAGTGTCAGAGCGGCATTGGGGATAGCACCTTAATAAAGGACTGTATTACGAGAAAACTTAGGATTACGGTGAGGATTCGGTAGTTTTCCCAAGTAAGGATTATATTAGCATAGTTACTTCAAGTGGCAAGACTAACATATGTGTTACAATTCTGAATTTTAATTATGTAACGACACACCTACGCTCTGGTAAGAATGGTAAGGAACGCCACCGAAAGCGGTTCAATTTCGGTTAGCTCCCCTGACGAGGAACGTGGTTCAGGGATTAATCTCACAGCTTGGTGTGAGACGTCAATATGAAACTCTTGGACTCTTCATGTTCCTGAGTTCATATGAAACGCTGATCCCTAGCGTGCATTAGGCAAGTAAGTGGAGACCCCATCGCGTGGTCAGTAACGCAAGAGTGTGTTTGTCTGGAAATAGCCCAGGAGGACATACGCATCGCTTGCCATCGGCGTGCCCTGTAGGGCAGTAGTTGGTATCTGTTGGGTTGATAACATTGCCAACCGTGACGACCCGTTCATGATATACTCGGGTTCCCCATCATGTGGGGTTGAAACACGATCACGTACCTTGAGACGTGACTTAACTCAAGGACGGCCGTATGACAATGATACAGGCGTTTGTATTTACTTTCAAATATGGAACTGCCTGAAATGGAAACAATCATTGAGTGCATCACTATTGTGTGGTCTTCTGCAGGTACTAACCATGTATGTATGCCTTGTAGTACACGTGTGTGAGAGACGGTTTAGTGCCACAATTGAGACGTATATGCCGGTATAATCCGGTTAGGATTTTCTTTTGTGAGGAACGTAGTACCAACATATAATAGGCATGTGCATGAAAGATAATGATAACAAAGAATTAAAATCACTAAGTTTTAATATTTAGGATCCTGGTCGGGTAGAAAAATTTGATAGTTGATTCGTGTAGTTCCAAAAGATTGAAAAACAGAGTGCTCTGTTTTAGGCAGCAAGTTCGCTGAACCTTAACAGAGCATAACTCACAGATCATTTGGCCAATGGAGGTGGGGGAGATAGTTCAGGAAAGTTGTTTAAGCACTCTACAACTTTGTTGTATACTTCCAGGTCTGAATCACCCCTTAAGATGGCTTAAATCCCAGAGGATTGTAAACTGTCCAGAACCAGGACAGATTTGAAACCCTCTCTTGACTGTTCTGTTTTTCAAGCATAACTTACTATAGAAAAATCTAAAATTTTCATATCATACATCTTTAGAAAGGGTAGGAGATGTGTTAAATCTTTGTAATTCAAAGTTCCTGTATTTGCACCATGAATTCAGTGGAAATATGAGTTGAAAACAACAACTTCCCAAAGGAGGTGCTGTTGAAATTCTTCCAGAAATTATGTTAACTTTGAATTACCATAACATTTAAACCAGAGCTGATCTGAGGGAAAATAAAGACTCGTTGGAAATATACTGAAGTTGACTTTAACTTTGGTATTCAGCTTGAGTCATGATAATGCCCAGAACCAGATCAAAATCTGGGATATGTAGAAACTGGTCATTCTGACAGAAAAATGACAGTTGAACTCATTGGAGAGATTGTTGTACCTAGAGGATTTAATTACTTCCAAAGGGGTAGAACATACTCACGAGAGGTTATCTTCAACTAGTGAAAGATTTGAGTATATGTCTTACTCAAATTTCTTTTTCTAGAGACCATGTTTGTGTCATATTGAAGATAAAAGGGTAGTATACGTGATGACAAAGCGATATTAACGTCTCGTAGTGACCAAACCTAGTTTTGATGAACTTCTAAAGAGGAGGTTCATCAAGTTGGATTTAACTAGCTTGTATTTGGTCTGGTAATTGTGTAGCTTGTACAAAGTTATTACATTATCCATATACGAGATGTATCGCATGTTTTAATGTCATTATGTTTTACGCCTATTTTATTGGACTGCATGTAATATGTTGCGGGACTGATGTTTATTGCCGTATGGTTGCAGATGGTGCGCACTCGGACCACGCATGAGGTTGGTGGCTCTAGCCAGCAGGGAGGCGATGACTCCCAGCCACCTGCCTACAACAGCACCCCGCAACAACAACCACCACTGCCGCCTCCGCTTACCATAGCGGATGTGATAGCGGCACTGGTGGGTGGTCGTGAGGAGCAGACCGACCTGCTCCGCACGATCGTGCAGAATACGTCCCAGGCGGGGGGGGGGGGGGGGGGGGGGCATCAAAAGAGAGGGCCTCGTGAGCCCCATGAGGTGACGTACTCGGATTTCATGAGTACGCACCCTCCGGTGTTCACAGAATCCGCATAACCACCGGAGGCCGACAACTGGCTGCAGACAATCGAGTCCAAATTCGGGCTGCTCCAATGTACAGAGTGGCAAAAGACTCTGTTAGTGGCGCAGCAGCTTCACGGTGCCACTGGTGCGTGGTGGGCGAACTATGTCGCCTCACGTCCGGCTGGTTATGCCGTGGAGTGGGAAGAATTCCGGGAGGCATTCCACGCCTATCATATCCCTCCCGGTATAATGAAGAGGAAGTTCCAAGAATTCTTGGAGCTGAAGCAGGGCGGGAGGAGTGCCCATGACTACTCCCGTGCCTTCAACCATCTGGCGCAATATGCGTCAGACTACATCTCAACCGAGGAGATGAAGCGGGAGCACTTCTATTGGGGGTTACACCCCGAGATGAAGACGCATCTCGTTCAATTGAATCGCGGCACCTTCTACGACCTCGTCAATGCCGCGATTATGCAAGAGGACGCTCAGCGGGAGTTGGCAGCTGAGCAGCGGAAGCGCAGCACTCCACCCAGCAGTGGGGGTGGCGCTCCCCAGAAGTACCACATGGTGTATCGGACACCATCCGGGCAGCAGTGGCATCCACCGGCGCGGCCTCAGCAGTTCGGGGATCGTTCTTTCCAGGCACCCCCGTTCCGACTGCCGATGCCACCACCGCGACCGCAACAACAGCAGCAGGCGGCACCCCGGGCATTCGCACCGCCACAACGCGCCCCGGGTTTCCGTCCGCCGATCAGCGGAGGACCGCCCCGTTACACTTGTTTCACGTGTGGCCAGGCGGGTCATTTCGCGAAGGACTGTCCCCAGGGGCAGCAGAGCAGCGGGCAAGCCCAGTTCCAGGGCGGTGCTCAAGGCCGACCTCCGATCAAGAAGGTTGGTCAGTGGACTGGGGGCGTTCGCAACCTCGACAATGAGGACGCCCCAGAGGGAGGCAACGTGCTGGCGGGTACGTTCACTCTCAACGACCAAGCAATCATCATTTTATTCGATTCTGGTGCAACCCACAGTTTTATAAGTGCATCCTATGTGGCTAAGCATCAAATGCAAGTCTTTCCAACCGACTGCACATATATGATCTGCTCACCGGGAGGGAAGATTTCAGCAAATATGGTGATTCCAAAAGCACTTCTGTGCTTAGGTGGGAAGATATATCTCACCACTTTGATAATTCTTACGGGGAAAAAGATTGATGCAATCTTAGGGATGTCATGGTTATGCTACCATGGCGCTGTCCTGGACACTCGGACACGGACGGTTCATTTAAATTCTCCATTCCACCGTCCGCACTCTATGGTGTTAGGCACTCCAGTCCGGGAAGTTTCAGAAATTAATAATGCTGAAGCTCTCAAGTTAAAGGACATCCACGTAGTCCGGGAATATCCCAACGTGTTTCCGGATGATCTTCCGGTCATGCCACCTGAGCGGGATATCGAGTTCAAGATTGAGCTTGCACCCGGGACTACGCCCATATCACGGAGACCATACAAAATGGCTCCGAACGAGCTGGCTGAACTGAAAGAGCAGCTCAATGATCTGTTGAGCAAAGGTTTCATTAGGCTGAGTTCCTCGCCTTGGGGATGCTCGGCGCTGTTCGTAAAAAAGAAGGATGAAACCCTGAGGCTGTGTGTGGACTACCGGCCGCTCAACGCCATCACCATTAAGAACAAATAACCACTGCCCCACATTGACATATTGTTTGATCAACTTGTGGGTTCAAGTGTGTTCTCCAAGATGGACCTTCGCTCTGGGTATCATCAGATAAAGATCCGGGCGGAGGATATCCCGAAGAGGGCCTTCTCAACGAGATATGGCTTATATGAATATCTCGTCATGTCTTTTGGTCTCACTAATGCTCCAGCACATTTCATGTATCTCATAAACTTGGTGTTCATGCCAGAGCTGGATAAGTTCGTGGTGGTGTTTATTGATGATATCTTGGTTTACTCCAAGACAGAAGCAGAACACGCCGAACACTTGAGGGTTGTTCTTCAACACCTACGGGACCATAAGCTATATGCCAAGTTCAGCAAATGTGAGTTTTGGATCAGCCAAGTGCCATTTTAGGACATATCATCTCAGCAGAAGGCATTGTGGTTGACCCAAGCAAAATCGAACAGGTGCTGAAATGAAAAGCTCTCACTTCAGTCCATGAAGTCAGAAGCTTCCTCGGCTTAGCGGGATACTATCGGAAATTCATTCCAAGCTTCTCCAAGCTTGCTAAGCCGATGACAGAATTGCTGAAGAAGGGAACAAAATATATTTGGAACACGGCGTGTGAAGGAGCATTCCAAGCATTAATGAAGCATCTCACAACAGCCCCGGACTTAGCTCAACCGGATACAACCAAGCCCTTCGACGTGTATTGTGACGCGTCGGGTATTGGGCTCGGCTGCGTGTTGATGCAGGAAGGACGTGTGGTCGCATATGGCTCACGCCAACTTCGGACCATGAGCAGCACTATTCGACTCATGATCTTGAGCTTGCTGCTGTAGTGTTGGCGCTGAAAATGTGGAGGCACTATCTCCTGGGGAATTTGGTGTATCTCTACACCGACCACAAGAGCTTGAAGTACATTTTCACCCAGAAGGAGCTGAACATGATGCAAAGGAGGTGGTTAGAACTAATCAAAGACTATGAGATTGAGATTCATTACCACCCCGGCAAGGCGAATGTGGTTGCCGACGCGCTGAGTCGGAAATCACATGTCCATAACCTCACCATTACACCGGTGGAGGAGGAAGAGCCGAGTCTATACTTGGTTCCTTATGGATCGCTCTACAACTTTTCCCTCATCCCTACTATTAGGGAGGACGTCATTGCCGCTCAGAAGATTGATAAGGGCATGGCACATCTCCGGAGACGGATAGACAATGGGGAGATCAAATGTTTCCGGAAGGATGAAGATGGGACGCTATGATTCAATGACCGCATAGTCATACCCCGGGATGTGGAGCTAAGGAAAAAGATCCTTGATGAAGCTCACTTGTCTAAATACTCCATTCATCCGGGCAACAACAAAATGTACCAAGATTTGAAAAATAAATCTTGGTGGACACGGATGAAGCAGGAAGTGGCGAAGTACGTATCCGAGTGTGATACGTGTAGACGAGTAAAAGCTGATCATATGAGGAAATCAGGGCTGCTGCAACCCCTGAAAATCCTGGCATGGAAATGGGAAGATGTGAGCATGGATTTCATTGTGGGATTACCCTTGACTTCCAACAAGCATGATTCCATTTGGGTAATCGTTGATCGGTTAACCAAGACGGCTCACTTCATCCCAGTGCATACACGTTACAATGCCGGCAAATATGTGGAGCTGTACATAGCAAAAATTCTATGCTTATATGGGGTACCCAAGACCATCGTCTCAGATCGAGGTGCATTATTTGTATCTCGCTTTTGGGAGCAGTTGCACGCTGCTTTGGGTACTAAGTTGATTAGAAGCTCCGCCTATCACCCTCAGACAGATGCCCAAACAGAGAGGGTGAACCAAGTACTAGAAGACATGTTGAGAGCATGTGCCATCCACCACGGTAGGAACTGGGATGATCACCTACCGTTGGCAGAATTCTCGTACAACAACAGCTATCAGGCGAGTATCAAGATGGTACCCTATGAAGCTCTCTACGGTCGCAAGTGCCGCACCCCATTAAACTGGTGCGAGTCCGGTGAAAGGGTCACATTCGGGGTTGATGTGGTGAACGACGCCGAAGAGCGCGTTCGGATGAT
Organism: Neostapfia colusana; assembly: GCA_030760725.1. Lineage (NCBI taxonomy): Eukaryota > Viridiplantae > Streptophyta > Magnoliopsida > Poales > Poaceae > Neostapfia > Neostapfia colusana. The sequence goes on from JASWHV010000006.1 coordinate 7,327,266, forward strand.
TCAAGACAACTTGAAGGACGCTCAATCCCAGCAGAAAAGCTACGCTGATAAGAGGCGTAGACCGCTGCACTTTGACGTCGGAGAGCACGTGTACCTCCGTGTAACTCCGATGAAGGGAGTGCACCGGTTCGGTGTGAAGGGGAAACTCGCTCCCCGTTTCATTGGACCCTATGCTATCACCGAGAAGTGTGGACCAGCGGCGTATAGACTGGAGTTACCGGCAGCTCTTGCTGGTGTCCACGACGTTTTCCATGTTTCACAACTGCGAAAATATCTGAAGCATAAGGCTACTGTTCCCACTGAAGACATCGGTGAGCAGCAACCGGATTTGACATATGATGAATATCCGGTGGCAATTATTGATGAGAAAGCTTGGACCACACGTAGCTGAACGTTGTGGTTCTACAAGATACTCTGGAGTAACCACACCGCCGAAGAAGCGACGAGGGAGAGTGAGGAGTTCCTTCACTCAAATTACCCGGAGTTCATGGCATCTCAACACGGGTGAGTTCCTCTTACATCGATGTCTCTTCTGTTGTAATCTCGGGACGAGATTCTTTTAAGGGGGGAGGGATGTAAAAGCCCACGAAAAGGGACTTACAAAAACTTTTCATCACCTCACAACACCACAGTTTTTGTTGTGGATATTGTGTGAAGATTTGTGAAGAGCAAGTAACCTCCATCAAAAGGGTGATTAGGAGGGAAAGCCCTAACTTTCACAAAGTAGGATTTATACACATGAACATGAGAGGTTGAGCTCACCCCTAGAAATTGAAAAGTCTTGGGAAGGTTCAGGCCAAATCTCATGCAAATCCAACACTTTTTAAGGCACTTTTGGATGCATTTGAAAAAGAGGCCAATTTGAATGTAAATTCAAATTGCAGCAACTTTCATCACTTAAATTCAAAAGTTGGCTTCATATTCAAACTCAGCACATTTTTCTGAGTTAGTCCACCAATTTTCGTCCCCATTGGAGTTCATCTTGTCGGGAGCTAAATTTGCAAGAATTCAAAACTGAATTTGAATTTCAGTTCAAATGTGAAGCAAAGTTACCCAAACAAATCTCAAATTTGGGAAACCAAATTCAAACTATGACTTGGTGATTAAGTCTCACATTCAATTGTGAGTAGCTGGGGATATTTTAGCACAAACAGAAATGAATAATTGGAAAAGGAATTAGAGGGGAGGCCCACATGTCAGAAGCCTTCACACTGAAGTTTACTCGGGTGATCTTTTCTTCGGCCGAAGCTGCGCGCGCGCCAGCGCGACCACGCCCCGACCGCCAGCAGCGCTCGGACGTCCACCTCACGGTGAAAAATCGCGGCTCAAAGGCCAGCGCACGAGCTGCTTCGCCCCTCCTTCTGTTTCCCGAGCAAAAACGAGCATAACCCGAGCTACCCTCCCGTGTCCGCGCAAGAACTCGACGCCGCCTCCTCTGATCACCGGCGACCGGTCGATCCCGATGGCTTCACGCGCCGTCAACACAAAAGAAAAGGTGTGCCTACTTGTGCTGAAGCCATAGGAGGAAACCGTGCGCCAGTTCCGGCGATGTAGAGCAAGAATTCCTGGTTTTCCGCCTCGGAGCATGTTAGGGTTAGAGTCCGGTCTACGATGAAATTTGTTTCACAGAAGCAACCGCCGATTAAGCTATAGATTACACACACTCTAGAACACCTAGCGCACCTCCTCGATCAAGTAGCAACCAGTTCCATGCACTATGGCCTTAGTTCTGTAAAAACTTTGGCCCGGCGGCTGAGAACAGGGCACCTCGCCAGTGAGGTCGTTGTTGTGGCCATTTTCACCGGGATCGGTGCCCATGACCATGATCAGCAGGTGTCAGCGGAGCTCCCCGAGCAAACCGCGTCGAAAAAGGTGCAGAGGACATCGAGTTCGACGTCGCCGATGAGCTCCCGGCCGCTGTTACCGTCGGGAGCACTATTCCGGCCGTTGCCGAGCTCCGTTGAGGGCACCACCGTGTTCCCCAGGCCGAAATATGCACAGGCGGTGAGTTTCGTCGGAGGTCGGGTGGCAGAACGCCCGGCGGCGAGTACTCCGGCGAGGTGGGCGGCGGGGGGCCGCGGGAGCGCGAGGTTGAAGAAGCCCCGTGGGCCCCACGTGTCGGTCTCTGCTGAAACCGCCCGGATCTGCAGTGGCACCGGGATCCCGTGCGACTGCGCGGGTAACTCTGCGGACCCCGGTGTGGGTTAGCTGGGAGGCTGACACGTAGCCCGGGGACCCCACCCGACAGTTTGAACTTTATTCGAATTTCCAGATTTGGTTCAAACTTCAAATGCATAGAACTTTTGCTAGGAAGCTCCAAATTCAGTGAACCAAATTTTGGTGAACTCAGAATTTTGAGTACTTTCCAGCAATACAAATTTCAGCTCATGAAGCTTAATATTTTTCCATAATTAAATCCCTAAATTTTAAACTGTTAGGAATTTTATCTGGAGAATTACTTTATGAAAAATTCTGAAATTTGGCTGAGAGGTTCACGGGAAAATCCCTGAGTCACAGTAAAATTTTCAGACTCATCCAAGTTCATTTAGTCCCCCCTAATGGTGTGATTAAATGAACTGCCCTGAGAAAATAGAAAAATGTACAGAAACATTTTTCAGATTTTCTCAAATCTTGTTTGGGGCACAACATCCTCTAGAATTCTTCAAATGACATGAAACAAATTCCAATAGAACCATCTTAAATTCTAGTTTCCAGGAAGTAATGGTTGGAGCCATGAAAACCTATGGAATTCCTTAGAGGCTCTAATATTGACTAAATAGGCTTTTACTTGTACAAGGCTCAAATGGATCTTGTTTCAAATGAAACTTGTTCAAGACTCTGGTTAGGACGTTACCAAGCCGCCATAAAAATTTCAAAGCCAAAGGGGAGGGCTAGATAGAGTTATAGTAATTACTTATTCAAGTTTACACATGGCATTTGAATTGACATGTAGTATCTCATTAACGTGTAGTCGCTGAAGGCGAGGAGACTCCGGAAGTGCTCGACTTCCTTATTCCAGACGAAGACCTAACCACTGACCAGCAGCAACAAGGCAAGCCCCGTTTTGCATTAACCCCTTTTATAAAGTTTTGCTTTGTTACATGTTTAGTGTGAGGTATGGAGGTGCATTAGGTATAGGATGGATGAAATCCAATTGCATAACCAGAATTTTCCTATAAGAGTGAGGGTAGTGTCTAAGGCCTCGAGTAGACAGGCTATGCTTAATGATTTATAGGACTTCGGTACAAGTCAAGTAGTTGGAATCTACTCGCGAGTTAGGCTTGGGACACACGGGTTTGGTTCGAGTGATGTGAGATCACTTTAGTAATGGAAATGAGACTAGGCAGGGGCTAGGGCGCAGCAAGAGGAAGTCTTGTGTGCGTGGCCCTGTCCGTGTCGATTGAGGACCGATCCGTGTGTGGCCCTGCTAAACAAGTATTGAACGTACCGAATGCATATCGGATATATGGGCCCTGATAAACCGGTGTAACCTAAACCTCCGGGCGTCGAGGCATAGCACACCGATTTATAGGTGTAAGTTGAGGGCAGCAAGGTGGAAATCTGCTAACGGGCATAGAGAGATGCTCCGTGTAGGAAACCTCTTGTCCGTTTCGGTGCGACCGGTTCAGTTCTGCTGTATGATATAATTGTATTGTTACATGTGTGCCACCAAATATTGCTTACTAACTTTCAGATTCATGAACTGTTAACTTGTGGCTAAAAGATGAACTAAGGATAAACTATAGGCGTGTCCGTTTGCTGAAATCTTACCATCCCATGTTCATTGTACCCTACATGTAGAGTTTCATGCCTAGGTGAGTCGGTTAAGTCTTATTGAGCCATCATGCTCACAGTTGCTGCTTAAGTGTTTTTCAGGTGAGGAGCCACCCACGGACTCGGGTTACGAGTCCACCGGCGAGGGTTACCCTCCATCGGGGACCACGGCTGAGTGGGAGCCGTACACGCAGCGCTGAGCTGAGCAGTGCAGCTAGTGTGGGTTGCCCTAGGGCTGGGCAACCAACTTTTGCTAGATAAGCAGGCGTGAGTTGTACAAATTAGACTTCCGCTGTGTAATATAAACAATAGTTTGTAACTGAGTATTGTACTAGTTTGTACAGTTTCAGTTTGTTTTCTATGTATGTATCCTTATGATGTGTGCTGTCAGGTGCGCATCGTGTGGCACCACCCTCTGCGATCCTGGATGAGCGGATTCCGGTCCGCCACACTCGGCAAGTGTGAGAAATTAATGTCATGCAGGCTAGAATAAGGAAAGGCTGAACACATGGTGAAAGCACTACGCAATTAATACCTGTCTCCTTAGCTTATTAAGCACCTACATTACTACATAATTGAAGTGGACCCGATCCCATACACCCAAAACCATTGTTAAGCTCCCCGCTTAACATCCTCAACCTCCCCATTCATCATCATCTAATCATGAATAACTCCAAGTCGCTCTTGACCGTGAGCACGGCTGTCATGACAGTTTTGACTATGCAGAGTTTGCACCACTGTACCCACATGTAGTGATTTCATCCCCCGTTGTCGGGTGGACTTAAACCTCCATTATGCCTGTGGCCGCGAACCACGTTCACACTTCCCAGGTGTGTAGCCACGAGACCACTACGAGGCCTTTACAAAGGGATTCCCGACGAGTATTAGCCCACTGTGGTTTCACCCCTAACAGCATCCAGGAGGCTCCAACCCCCGCTGCAGTGGCCCCCTCTTGAGCCTTGTGGTTCGTGTGGTAGTCCAGCTGACACCTATTACCCGCACCATCCAAACACCCACACTATGTTGGAAATACACCTAATTAATTGGCCAAGTTGCCCCATCTCAGCATGTGGTTAGCACGGTAAAGCCAGGTTACATGCTCCATGAACTGGTCCTTAGAACCTAGGCAAGCACTAAAAACAGACCCGAGTCTCGTGCACATAGCACCAACCAAAGCATCCAGCTTGCCTAGATTCCTACCTCTAACATAATTCATAATATTCCATTCAAGGGTAAGTAATCAAGGTGATGATCTCATATCCCATTAATCCCATTCTAACATGGCTAAGCATGAGTAGTATAAATAAATAATAACATGATAAAAATAACTCCCAACCCAGGCTACAAGGAAACAAGATAATGAAAATCTAGTGAGACTTCCTAGCATGGATTTCATAGTTCAATTGACAATGCAAATAATTCTATCTACACATCCTAGCTTAGGTGCAAAGTGGTCAAGGACACTAGCCTTCTTCCTGCTGCTCGGGAAACAGGAAGTCTTGCTCCTGGAGGTTGAGAACCGGCTCTGGGGCTGGTTCTACTCATGCCAACATACACATAGCAAAAAGCAAATAACCTTCCATAAGCAATCATCCACACATACACTCATGCAAGTCATACATACATACATACATACATACATACATACATACATACATACATACATACATACATACATACATACATACATACATACATACATACATACATACATACATACATACATACATACATACATACATACATACATACATACATACATACATACATACATACATACATACATACATACATACATACATACATACATACATACATACATACATACATACATACATACATACATACATACATACATACATACATACATACATACATACATACATACATACATACATACATACATACATACATACACATTGCTTCAATTTATTAGTTACAACCTTTGCATAAACCTGTATATTCAACCCCTAAACAGGATTTTCATATCTCCTAATCAACTTTCCAATTGAATCTTTATGTTCAAAAATCCTTATATGACATTTCCTAAGTGTATACATATTTTTCTCATATTTTCAGATTTATTCCTATTCCTAAAAGTGAATTTCAGAATTAAAACAGAAATTAAATTGCCTTTTCAGAATTCATTCTCCATCTAAATCCAAATTTCAAACTGTTCTACATGTTTTTAAAGTGCTAGGGCAATTTAATTTGAACTTACACACATTTTCAGATTAATTTTTATGCCTAAAATAGATTTTCAGCAATAAACAGAAACTAACATGGCATTTTCAGAATTAATTTACCACCTAAAACCAGTTTTCAGATTACTCTAATTGTTTTAAAAGTACTAGACCAACTCACAATGAATTTACCTAATTATTTGCATTTATAGTGAATTTAAATCCTATTCAATTGTCTAAATACCTAATTTAAATGTCCTACAGGGTCCAAAATTCTATTTTCTATAATACTCAGGGGCCTAAACCTCAAATACAGGAATAGTATCCAAATTTTTATTAAGTCCAGGGGCTAAAAGAGCAGTTTAAACGTGTTTGCATATTTTCCAGGAAATCCAGGGGGCTAAAAGAGCAGTTTAAATGTGTTTGCATATTTTCCAGGAAGTCCAGGGAGTAGAACAAAATTTCTGGGGCCAGCTCGTGTTTTCCGAAAGCCTCAGGTTGTAGCGCGCTAAATTCCTGGCAGAAATCGGCGATTCAAACATGGGCCGTCGGATTTAAAACATAGGGCCCCGATTAGATCGCCGAAGCGGTACGCGCCCACTTAATTTCTGCCGTGCGATTTAAAATGGGCGCGCCATATTGCGCCACGTCGCTTCGGCCGGGAAAAGCACAGCGCACTGTGGTACTCACCGAGAGAAAAAACTGCTCGAGCGATGGGAGGGCGGCGGGGAGCTCTATTTTTTTTATCATGGCCGGGGTGCGGGGGTCGGTTGAGATCGTGCTGGACTGTGCGGGGCCGAAGATCGTGGGTGCGTGCGCGAAATTCGGAGGCGGTAGGCGCGGGGTGTTCGGGCGCGGGAAAAGAGTGGCCGACGGTTGGAGGAAGAAGGTTCTGTCAAGTGGGGCTGTCGGGTCAGTGGAAGGAGAGGGGGAGGCAGCACGGGCCGGTTGGGCTGGCTGCTGGGCCGCACGGAAGATTCAGCCCAAACGTGCTATTCTTTTCTTTTTCCCTTTTCTTTTCTGTTTCTCCTCTTCCAATTTGAATTCAACTTTGAAATTTTGAATTTTCACTCATGCATCACATCCAAAATTCCTCTTTTGAATTTTTGAAACTTTTAGGTGTTACAACTATACCCCCCTTAAAAGAAATCTCGTCCTCGAGATTTGGTGACCCTAAGAGAAGAGGTTCGGAAACAATGCCTTGACGTCGTCTTCTCTCTCCCATGTGGCTTCTTCTTCCGAGTGATGCTTCCACTGCACTTTGCACATTCGGACTCTTTTGTTTCTTGTGATGCGTTCCATCGTCTCAAGAATCTTGACTAAGTGTTTGGCATACGAAAGGTCTTCTCAGACGTGTATCCCATTCATTGGTAACCTCTCTTCGGATGTTCTCAAGCATTTCTTGAGTGTGACACATGGGACATATTGTGCACATCTGATAGACGAGCCGGTAATTCCAACTGATATGCAACTTTGCCTTTCCTCTCTAGAATCTGAAAGGGTCCGTTATACCGAGGTGATAGTTTCCCTTTCACTTTGAATCTACGAAGCCCTACGGTAGGGGACACTTTGAGATAAACGTAGCCCCCTACTTTGAAGGTGAGCTCTCTTCTCCGTATATCCGCATAGCTCTTTTGTCTGGTCTGAGCTATTCTCAAGTTGTTGCGGATCTCTCTCACTTTTGCCTCGGCATCTTGTAGCACTTCTGGCCCAAATACTTTGCTTTCCCTAGTTTGATTCCAAAACAACGGAGTTCTGCATTTTCTCCCATACAAAGGCTGAAAGGGTGAAATCTTCATGCTAGCCTGGTAGCTGTTGTTATAGGAGAACTCATCATATGGTAAGTTCTTGTCCCAACTCCTGCTATTCTTGAGTGCACAAGCTCTCAACATGTTCTTGAGGATCTAATTGGTTCTTTCTGTCTGCCCGTCGGTCTGTGGGTGATATGCAGAACTGAAATTCAGATGAGTCCCCATGGTTTCATGTAACTTCTACTAGAACCTTGAGGTAAACTGTGTTCCTCAATCTGACACTATCTTCTTTGGCACCCCATGAAAAAAAGACAATTTTGGACATGTACAATTCTGCCAATTTGTAACCGTTGTAGTTTTCTTTCACGAGGATGAAATGAGCTACCTTAGTCCGTTGATCGACTATGACCCATATCGAATCATATCCTGATTGGGTTCCAGGCAGTCCCACTATGAAGTACATGCTTATTTCTTCCCATTTCCATTCGGGTACTTTGAGTGGTTGCATCAATCCTGCAGGTCGTTGATGTTCTGCTTTCACCAACTAGCACGTGTCACATAAGGCAACATGTTCTGTGACATCTCGTTTCATGCCATACCACCAGTACATGCTTTTGAGATCATGATGCATCTTCGTACTCCCAGGATGAATGGAGTAGTTAGAATCATGGGCTTCTCTCAGAATCAATTCACGGATCTCCTTTATCTCAGGCACACATATCCTTTTTTCATGCCATACCGTACCTTGTTCATCCTCCCTAAACCCAGGATCTTTATTCTCTTTGATGAGTCTTTTGATCTCCTGAATTTTCTCATCATATTTCTAATTGTGCGTATGTCCTGCTCCAGTGTGGAGTCCACTTCAATTGCGATGGCCTCACCATTATTCACCAGACATAAATTGAGTCTTGCGAATTCCTCATGCAATTCTGTAGGTGTGTCATTTAAGCTCAACTTGTTGACATGTATCTTTCGGCTTAATGCATCTGCCACGACGTTTGCTTTTCCCGTATGATAGTTGATACCCACATCAAAGTCATTGATCAGCTCTAACCATCGCCTTTGTCTGAGGTTAAGATCTGGCTGTGTGAAAATGTACTTTAAACTTTTATGGTCAGTATATATCCTTGTCCTCTCTAGGTTGTGCGTAGGATAGTTCTTCTCATGTTCCCGAAGCTGCCTGGAAGCATATGCCATGACATGCCCATCTTGCATGAGGACACATCCCAATCCGTGTTTAGAAGCATCACAATATACTGAAAAAATTTTCTACATATCTGGCATGACTAGCACTGGGCTGTTGTCAATCTTTTCTTTAACTCCTGGAAACTCGCCTCAGACACCGATGTCCATGTGAATGTGGTTCCCTTCTCTAACATCTTGGTGAGGGGCCTTGAGATCTTGGAGAACCCCTCAATAAATCATCGGTAGTATCCGGCCAAGCCTAAGAAGCTCCGGGTTTCCCCGACATTTTTAGGAGTTTTCCACTTCTGCACATCCACGATCTTGGCGGGATCCACGTATATTCCTCCTTCTGAGATTATGTGTCCTAAGAAGGGGACTCTCTTCAACCAGAACTCACATTTACTTAGCTTGGCATAGAGTTGGTGTTCTCTCAATTTTTGCAACACCAATCTTAGATGCTTCGCCTGTTCCTCTTCGTCTTTGGAGAAAATGAGAATGTCATCAATGAAAACCACCACAAACTTGTCCAAGTACTCCATGAGTACGTTGTTCATGAGGTACATGAAGTATGCCAGGGCATTGGTTAACCTGAACGGCATGACTGTGTACTCATACAGCCTGTAACGAGAGACGAAAGCTGTCTTGGGAATGTCGGATGTTCTTATCTTCAGTTGGTGATATCCCGATCTGAGATCAATTTTTGAAACCACACATTCCCCTCTCAACTCATCGAACAAGTCCTCAATGCAAGGCAACGGATACTTGTTTTTGATGGTTACCTCATTTAGTGCATGGTAGTCTACGCACAACCTTTGGGTTCCATCCTTCTTGGGCACGAATATCACTGGAGCTCCACAAGGTGAGGAACTAGGACGAATGTACCCTTTTTTCGTCAATTCCCGGATATGTTCTTTGAGCTCTTCTAGTTGCATGGAATCCATCCGTTAGGGCCTCTTATATATCGGAGCTGTTCCAGGCATTAGTTCGATCGCGAAATCCACTTCATGATCTGGGGGCATACCTGGTAACTCCTCAGGATAAACATCTGGGTACTTCTTTATTACACTTATCTCTTCAAGTTTCACGTTCACTTGATTGAGTTTAACATATCTCCTAGGTTCTTGGACAGCCATGAATTTAACCTTGGTGCCACTAGTATGAGTTAACTCTACCGTTCTAGTCGAACAATGGATAATTCCCTTATGTTTGGTCAGCCAGTCCATACCCAAAATAATATCTATCTCTTGTGAGTTTATCACTATGAGTTTTGCAGAAAACACTACCCCATTGATGTCTAGACTCACCTTAGGGCATACTTGTCTTGTTCTTATTTCCCCCTGGAGAATTTACCGCTAGCAGGTGGTTCATTTGTGTTGTTGCTAGATCATGTTTCTTAACAAATTCTTGAGCAATGAACGAGTGCGTAGCACTAGAATCAAACAAAATGGTTGTTGTGTGGAAATTTGCAAAAAACTTACCAATCACCACATCCGGTGCCTCTTGCGCTTCCTTCATAGTCATGTGGTTCACCCTTCCACGCACCAGGTTCTACTGTTGTGGCTGCATGGACTTCTTCTTACGACACTTGTGGGCATAGTGTCCCACCTCACCATAGTTGAAGCACTGTACCCCAACTTTGGGCGCCTGACCTTTGTTGTCCTGGGGTGGATTTTGTGGCACTTGTCCTGCCGGCCGTGGTGGATACGCAGGACGCGAGTGCTGCAGAAATTGGCGTTGCGGCTGTACCTGTGCTGATGAAGGCCTGAAATTTGGATTGTAACCTCTCGGTGTTGAGTAGGTTACCATAGCACGGCTTATTTGTCCGGCAGACTGCGGTGCAAAATGTGGGCATGTGTTGTTGCTTGAAGCTTGATATGGCCATCCCATCTTTCTCTTATATTCATTCTCCACGGCCTTCATCTTCCTTTCCACAATAAACACCCTATCCACCATCTTCTGGAAGCTGTCATACTCGTTAGAGGACATGGCACATTGCATCTCCATGGTGAGCCCTTCCATAAAGCAGTCCTGTTTTTGCTCATCAGTTTTGATGTCCCTTGGTGAATAGCGGGACAGCTGGGTGAACTTGGTGAGGTATTCCCTCACTGTCATGTTGCCCTGTTGGAGCCCGAGGAACTCCTTCCTCTTGTTCTTGAGTTCTCCCATTGGAATGTAGTGGTTGCGGAAACTACCCTTGAACTCCTCCCAAGTTATGTTCTCGGGGTCATCGTGTGCTGCCATGTAAGCGGTCCACCAGTCAGCCGCGGGTCCGTGCAGCTGGTGAGAGGCAAACAACACCCTCTCTTGCCCTTGACATTTTATCATCCTCATCTTGCGTTCAATGGGTGCTGCCTGTGCGGGTGGAGATTGAGGTAAGTTTGCCACCACTTGAGTCAAATTCTGGATGAGCTGATTTTGGTTGTCTAGCATTTTGTGAATTGGGTCAGCTCCTCCTTGGTGACCACCCCTGCCTTGCCCTCCAGGATGGGAGGGTTGGTGGCCTCATTGTTGTTGTTGTGGTTGGCACCACAGCCTCTTCCTCTTCCGGCCATCTATCATGATTAACCAAATATCAACTTAATCATTACGTGTTAACTTCCCATGTAGCTTGCATAAATTTAAACTTTTGGAACATTAGATATTTAGACAACTCAGAAAATTTCACACAAAATTTCAATCGCAATGTCTCATACGAAAACAAATGCAAATTATTCATCACAATGTCTCACACAAAAGCAAATGACAACATAAAGACGAGGTTGTGGACAAGTGCCCATGGCTTCCACAACTCACGTCACACACCACACATTAATAAGCAAATAAATAGGTTCTTGACGCAACTACTCGATGAAATGCTAGATTAAGGGAAATAACTCTAAACGACTCGCGTCACTGTGCTGGCTCATCGGGGTCTTCATCTTCATTGCGGCTGCCCCCTGACTCAGCTCTAGGTGGGGAAGCAGCCAGTGGAGAAGTGCGGCGATGCTTGTTCGCCCTGCGGTCTGGGGAATCAGGCATCTAGTAGTCATTCTCTGAAACATACAGATCATTCTGATCTCCCCTTTCCATCGCTCTCAAGTAAGCACGAAGTGTAGCCTCAGTCTTCTTCAGGGTGTCACGGACATCCTGAAGCTCCTGCTAGCACTCCTGCAGTCTAGTGCTGAGCATAGCTGCATCCTCCAAGCACATATCCATGTGGTCGTGAGTACTTCCCTCCTGGACCGTCGAGAACTTGTACTCCGTGGTGCCACTTTCGCGCTGGAGAACGTACATGTACTCAGTCCTATCCAGGTGGCCACGGTTGATGTAACTCTGACAGGTAATGGCCTCCCAAGTGACATCCTTCTCAGCATCGGCCTGTGTCGCTCGACAAGCTAGTGAGTGGTGGATCTTGAGAAACATGTTGTCGTGGAAGATCCTCATCTCTGAGCTCAACTCTTCGCGCTCTATGCGAATGGTCTTGGTAGAGATGTAGTGTACCATCAGCTTGCCAGTGCCAGCGGTGTGGAGCATACGTCGAAGACGGCGCAGCAAGCTCCCTACGCCTAACCCATGAGAGTGGTAGGTCACAGGGTGGTTCTCCTCCCTCAAAGCAGGTGCAGCTACAGGGACTCTTCCTCCGGTGGACTTGCGAGCGGTGCGGATCATGCGAACCATCTAAAACATAAAACATTTTTAAAAAAAGTTAGATAATAATAAAATAAAACTATATTTTGAATAATAGTTAAGACAAGATGAACAAATAGAGGAACGAACACTTTTACCCACACATTTTGTAAAATAGTTTTTAGGAACATAATGTCCTTAAACATGTCCCTTTCTACATAGGTTCACGTTCCTACGGGCAACCTGGGTCTGATGCCACTTTATCACACCCGGTTTTTTCCGAAGAACAACTGAGTGTTTTCCCACATGTACTAGGATCATTTTCTCATGCATGTGACGACAATTAGTGAAATATCATAATATTACAAGCCAGGTGTTCGACAAATAAGTCTTACATAGTGTCTCAAAGGACGATAAAATGTTCATAACATGAAAATAAACAAAGCAGCGGAAATATGGTCTTGTGGGCTCCGTCACAGGCGTTGCCCGCAGGACTTCATGAACCTAGGACCCTTCTTCAGGACTAAAGTCTTCATTGTTGTACACCACTTCATTTCTTTGGGCTGAGCAGCAAGTAAAACCAATGAAAAGCAAGCTTTAGTACCATTAGTACTCAGCAAGTGTGGGAAATTAATGTCATGCAGACTAGACCATGGAAAGGCTGAACACATGGTGAAAGCACTATGCAATTAATACTTGTCTCCTTAGATTATTAAGCACCTACATTACTACATAAGTGAAGTGGACCCAATCTCGGACACCCAAACCCATTGTTAAGCTCCCCGCTTAACATCCTCAACCTCCCCATTCATCATCATCTAATCATGAATAAGTCCAAGCCGCTCTTGACCGTGAGCATGACTGTCATGGCAGTTTTGACTCTGTAGAGTTTGCACCACTGTACCCACATGTAGTAATTTAACCCCCCCTTGCCGGGTGGACTAAAAACCTCCATTATGCCTATGGCCACGAACCACGTTCACACTTCCCAGGTGTGTAGCTAGGAGATCACTACGAGGCCTTTACAAAGGGATTCTCGACGAGTATGAGCCCACTAAGGTTTCACCCCTAACAGCATCCATGAGTCTCCAACCCCCACTGCAGTGGCCCCCTCTTGAGCCTTGCGGTTGCCATGGTAGTCAGCTGACACCTATTCCCCGCACCATCCAAACACCCACATTACGTTGGAAATACACCTAATTAATTGTCCAAGCTGCCCCATCTCAGCATGTGGTTTGCACGGTAAAGCCAGGTTACATGCTCCATGAACTGGTCCTTAGAACCCAGGCAAGCACTAAACACAAATCCGAGTCTCGTGCACGTAGCACCAACCAAAGTATCCAGCTTTCCTAGATTCCTACCTATAACATAATTCATAATATTCCATTCAAGGGTAAGTAATCAAGATGATGATCCCATATCCCATTAATCCCATTCTAAGCATGGCTAAGCATGAGTAGTATAAATAAATATAAACATAATAAAAATAACTCCCAACCCAGGCTACAAGGAAACAAGATAATGAAAATCTAAGGAAACTTCCTAGCATGGGTTTCATAGTTCAATTGACAATGCAAATAGTTCTAGCTACACATTCTAGCTTAGGTGCAAAGTGGTCAAGGACACTTGCCTTCTTCCTGCTGCTCGGGAAACGGGAAGTCTTGCTCCTGGAGGTTGAGAACCGGCTCTGGGGCTGGTTCTACTCATGCCAACATACACATAGCAAAAAGCAAATAACCTTCCATAAGCAATCATCCACACATACACTCATGCAAGTCATACATACATACATACATACATACATACATACATACATACATACATACATACATACATACATACATACATACATACATACATACATACATACATACATACATACATACATACATACATACATACATACATACATACATACATACATACATACATACATACATACATACATACATACATACATACATACATACATACATACATACATACATACATACATACATACATACATACATACATACATACATACATACATACATACATACATACATACATACATACATACATACATACATACATACATACATACATACATACATACATACATACATACATACATACATACATACATACATACATACATACATACATACATACATACATACATACATACATACATACATACATACATACATACATACATACATACATACATACATACATACATACATACATACGTACGTACATGTGGCGGACCGGAATCCGCTCATCCAGGATCGCAGAGGGTGGTGCCGCGCGATGCGACACCCGACAGCACACGTCATAAGAACACATTATATTACATGGGAAAACAAACTGAATGTACAAAGTAGTACACTTCTTAGTTACAAACTAGGGTCTTTTATTACACAGCGGAAGTTTCTTTTGTACAACTCACGCCCGCCTATCTAGCAAAAGTTGGTTTCCCAGCCCTATGGCAACCCACACTAGCTGCACGTCTCAGCTCAGCGCGGGGTGTACGGCTCCCACTCAGCCGTGGTCCCCGACGGAGGGTAACCCTCGCCGGTGGACTCGTACTCCGAGTCCGTGGGTGGCTCCTCACCTAAAAAACACTTAAGCAGCAACCGTGAGCACGAAGGCTCAACAAGGCTTAACCGACTCACCTAAGCATGAAACTCTACATGAGGTGTACAATGACATAGGATAGCAATGTTGCAGCAAATGGACACGCCTACAAGTTCATCCTTAGTTCATCTTTTAGCAACAAGTTAACAGTTTATGAAGCTTAAATTTAGTAAGCAATATTTGGTGGTACACATGTAGCAATACAATTATATCATAACAGCAATATTGAATCATAACATTTCATCCATTAGTCTACGTTACGACGCAGTGAACAAGCGGTACTCGTCACCGCGAGGGACGGTGAATCGACTCGATATACACCTGCAGGGAAACCCAAAGAGCACGTCACGTACGCCCAACCGTAGAGCTGCACAGAACGCTCACTCGATGTCGTACGGGACAACCTTTCACCCAACAGCCCAAACGTCGAACCGGTCACACCAAAACGAGCAGGAGGTTCCCCACACGGAGCATCTCTCTATGCCCGTTGGCAGATTTCCACCTTGCTGCCCTCAACCTACACCTATAAATCGGTGTACTATGCCTCGACGCCAGGAGGTTTAGGCTATATCAGTTTACCGGGGCCCATATATCCGATATGCCTTCGGTACGTTCAATACTTGTTCAGCGGGGCCGCACATGGATCGATCCTCAATTGACACGGGCAGGGCTGCGCACACAAGACTTCCTCTTGCTGCGCCCTAGCCCCTGCCTAGTCTCATTTTCATTACTAAAGTGATCTCACATCACTCAACCGAACCCGTGTGTCCCAAGCCTATCTCGCGAGTAGATTCCAACTACTCGACTTGCACCGAAGCCCTATGAATCTTTAAGCATAGCCTTTCTACTCGAAGTCTTAGACCCTACCCTCACTCTTTTTAGGAACCTTTGGTTATGCAAGTGGGGGTTTCATTCATCCTATACCTAATGCGCATACATACTTCACCCTATGTATGTAAACAAAGTAAAACTTTATAAAAGAGTTAATGCAAACCGGGGCTTGCCTTGTTGCTGCTGGTCAGGGGTTAAGTGTTCGTCCGGAAGCAAGAAGTCCAACACTTCCGGAGTCTCCTCGCCTTCAGCGACTACACGTTAATAAATTACTACATGTTAATGAATATGCATAAGAGTTTAGTGTAATACTTATGCTATTAGTTCTAATAACCAGTCTCTAACAACTGGAACTCTGTTTAAGAATTTAAAATGAAACTGGGTTTTAGTGGTTTGGGTTTGGACCTAAGTACATGGTTAAGTGCTAAGTGGTTTTCCCCCTTTTCCATATTAATCCCCCAAGTGGTTAAACAGGACAGGGGTGATCCAGAGCTCCAATGGAGCTGAGACTTTTTGTGTGAGTTCCATGTCACAATAAAACCCTCTGGACCAATTATTAGCACTTTTCTTTGAATGGTTTGCTCAGAATAATTCTCTTAGGAATTAAGCAAAGAAGAATTAATTCTGAGGTAACAGCCCTGTTCATGCCCAACTTAGCGAACTAAAATTTCAATTATAGCTCATAGAGTTTGCATGAATTTTCCTAGAATTTTTGGAGCTAAGATTTGCCCAGAACTGAATTTCCAAGTTTTGGAAATTCTCTGAAAATGTTTCTGTATTCAAATGAACACAGCACCTTCACATCTGAATTTCTATGACCAAATCAACTTCAAATGGGCTGAACCTTTTACAGGGGTTCACTAACCTCCTAAAGGATATTCGGGCAAAATTTGAGGATTTTTGGATGAACCAAACTCCCTCTAAAATTCTTTTGCTGAAAAGCTTTCAGGAATTTTCCAGAATTAAATAATAGGTTTCGTACAAATTGGGTTGTATATTTGGATAGAGCTATGCAAGATGAATCCAACCCAATTTGAGGCACAGAATCTTCGCTATGTACAGCTCCGCATATTTGCCGGCATTGTAACGTGTATTCACCGGAATGAAGTGAGCCGTCTTGGTTAACCGATCAATGATTACCCAAATGGAATCATGTTTGTTGGCAGTTAGGGGTAATCCCTTAATGAAATCCATGCTCACATCTTCCCATTTCCATGCCGGGATCTTCAGGGGTTGCAACAGCCCTGATTTCTTCATGTGATCAGCTGTCACTCGTCGGCACGTGTCGCACTCGGATACGTACTTCGCTACCTCCCGCTTCATCCGTGTCCACCAAAATTTCTTTTTCAAATCTTGGTACATTTTGTTGCTGCCTGGATGAATGGAGTACTTAGACAAGTGAGCTTCATCGAGGATCTTTCTCCTCAGTCCCATGTTCCGGGGTACGACTATGCGGTCATTGAACCATAGCGTCCCCTCATCATCCTTCCGGAAACATTTGATCTCCCCGTTATCAATCCGTCTCCGGAGATGTGCCATGCCTTTATCATCTTTCTGAGCTGCAATGATGTCCTCCCTGATGGTAGGGATGAGGGCAAGGTTGTACAGCGATCCATAAGGAACCAAGTATAAACTTGGCTCTTCCTCCTCCACCGGTGTAATGGTGAGGTGATGGACATGTGATTTCCGACTCAGCGCGTCGGCGACCACATTCGCCTTGCCGGGGTGGTAGTGAATCTCAATTTCATAGTCCTTGATTAATTCTAACCACCTCCTTTGCCTCATATTCAGCTCCTTCTGGGTGAAAATGTATTTCAAGCTCTTGTGGTCGGTGTAGAGGTGCACCAAATTCCCCAGGAGATAGTGCCTCCACATTTTTAGCGCCAACACCACGGCAGCAAGCTCAAGATCATGAGTCGGATAATGCTGCTCATGGTTCCGTAGTTGGCGTGAGCCATAAGCGACCACACATCCTTCCTGCATCAACACACAGCCAAGCCCAATACCGGACGTGTCACAATACACGTCGAAAGGCTTTGTTGTATCTGGCTGAGCTAAGACCGGGGCTGTTGTGAGATGCTTCACCAATGCTTGGAACGCTCCTTCACACGCCGTGTTCCAAACATACTTCGTCCCTTTCTTCAGCAATTCTGTCATCGGCTTAGTGAGCTTGGAGAAACTTGGAATAAATCTCCAATAGTATCCCGCTAACCCAAGGAAGCTTCTGACTTCGTGAACTGAAGTGGGAGCTTTTCATTTCAGCACTTGCTCTATTTTGCTTGGGTCAACCGCAATGCCTTCTGCTGAGATGATATGTCCCATGAATGGCACTTGGCTGATCCAAAACTCGAATTTACTGAACTTGGCGTAGAGTTTATGGTCTCGCAATCGTTGAAGAACGATCCGCAAGTGTTCGGCATGTCCGGCTTCTGTCTTGGAGTAAACCAAGATATCATCGATGAACACTACCACGAACTTGTCCAGCTCCGGCATGAACACCGAGTTCATGAGATACATGAAATGGGCTGGAGCATTTGTGAGACCAAAGGACATGACGAGATATTCATATAAGCCGTATCTCGTCGAGAAAGCCGTCTTCGGGATATCCTGCGTCCGGATCTTTATCTGATGATATCCAGAGCGAAGGTCTATCTTCGAGAACACACTTGCACCCACAAGTTGATCAAACAATATGTCGATGCGGGGCAGTGGATATTTATTCTTGATGGTGACGGCGTTGAGCGGCCGGTAGTCCACACACAGCCTCAGGGTTTCATCCTTTTTCTTCACAAATAGTGCTGAGCATCCCCAAGGCGAGGAACTCGGCCTAATGAAGCCCTTGCTTAACAGATCATTAAGCTGTTCTTTCAGTTCAGCCAGCTCATTTGGAGCCATCTTGTATGGTCTCCGTGATATGGGCGTAGTCCCGGGTGCAAGTTCAATCTTGAACTCGACATCCCGCTCAGGTGGCATGCCCGGAAGATCATCCGGGAACACGTCAGGATACTCCCGGACTACGGGGATGTCTTGTAACTTGAGATCTTCAGCATTATTAATTGCTAAAACTTCCCGGACTGGAGTGTCTAATACCATGGAATGCGGACGGTGGAATGGGGAGTTTAAATGAACCGTCCATGTCCGAGTCTCCAGGACAGCGCCATGGTATTTTAGCCATGACATCCCTAAGATTGCATCAATCTTTTGTCCCATCAGGATTATCAAGGTGGTGGGATATAGTTTCCCACCTAAGCACAGAGGTGCTTTTGGAATCATCATATTAGCTGAAATCCCCCCTCCCGGTGAGCAGATCATATAAGTGCAGTCGGTTGGGAAGACTTGCATTTGATGCTTAGCCACATAGGATGCACTTATAAAGCTGTGGGTTGCACCAGAATCAAACAATATGACGATGGCTTGATGGTTGAGAGTAAACGTACCCGCCAGCACGTTGTCTCCCTCTGGGGCGTCCTCATTGTCGAGGTTGCGGACGCCCCCAGTCCGCTGACCAACCTTCTTCACCGGAGGTCGGCCTCGAGCACCGCCCTGGAACTGGGCTTGCCCGCTGCTCTGCTGCCCCTGGGGACAGTCCTTCGCGAAGTGGCCCGCCTGGCCACACGTGAAGCAGGTGAAACGGGGCGGTCCCCCGCTGATTAGTGGACGGAATCCCGGGGCGCATTGTGGCGGTGGAAACGCCCGGGGTGCCGTCTGCTGCTGCTGCTGCTGCTGCTGTCTTGGTGGTGCCATCGGCGGTCGGAACGGGGGTGACTGGAAAGGAAGTCCCCCAAACCGTTGAGGTTGCGCCGGTGGATGCCACTGCTGCCTGGATGGTGTCCGATACACCATACGGTACTTCTGAGGCGCGCCACCACCGCTGCTAGGTGGAGCGCTGCGCTTCCTCTGCTCAGCTGCCAACTCCTGCTGAGCGTCCTCTTGCATGATCGCAGCATTGACTAGGTCGTTGAATGTGCCGCGATTCCACTGAACGAGATGGGTCTTCATTTCGGGTTGTAACCCCCGATAGAAATGTTCCCGCTTCTTATCTTCAGTGGATATATAGTCTGACGCATATTGCGCCAGATGGTTGAAGGCACGGGAGTAGTCATGGGCACTCCTCCCGCCCTGCTTCAGTTCCAAAAATTCTTGGAACTTCCTCTTCATGATCCCGGGAGGAATGTGATAGGCGCGGAACGCCTCACGGAACTCTTTCCATTCCACGGCATGGCCGGCCGGACGTGAGGCGACATAGTTCGCCCACCACGCACCAGCTCACCGTGGAGTTGCTGCGCTGCGAACAGAGTCTTCTGCCGCACCGTACATTGGAGCAGCCCGAACTTGGACTCGATAATCCGCAGCCAGTTCTCCGCCTCCAGTGGTTCTTCGGCTTCGGTGAACACTGGAGGGTGCGTACTCATGAAATCCGAGTAAGACACTTCAGGGGGCTCACGAGGCCCTCTGTCTTGACGCCCCCCGCCTGTGACGTATTCTGCACGATCATGCGGAGCTGGTCGGTCTGCTCCTCACGAACTCCCACCAGTGCCGCTATCACATCCGCTAGAGTAAGCGGAGGCGGCGGTGGTGGCTGCTGCTGCGGGGTGCTGTCGTAGGCCGGTGGCTGGGAGTCATCGCCTCCCCCTTGGCTAGAGCCACCCACCTCGTGCGTGGTCCTAGTGCGAACCATCTGCAACCATACGACCTTAAACATCAGTCCCGCAACATATTGCATGCAGTCCCATAAAAATAGGCGTAAAAACATAATGACCATAAAACATGCGATACATCTCGTAAGTAGATAATGTAATAACTTTGCACAAGCTACACCATTACCAGACCAAACACAAGCTAGTTACATCCAACTTGATGAACCTCCTCCTTGGAAGCTCACCATAACTAGGTTTGGTCACTACGAGATATTACCATCACTTTGTCATCACGTAAACCACCCATAGGGTACAACACCCTCTCCAATGAGTTCAACTGTCATTCTTCTGTCAGAATGACCAGTTTCTACCTAATCCAAGTTTTGATCTGGTTCTGGGCATTGTCATGACTCGAGCTGAATAACAAAGTTAAAGTTAACTTCAGTATATTTCCAACGAGTATTTATTTGTCCCCAGATCAGCTTTGTTTAAAAAGTTATGCTTAATTCAAATCAGCAGAATTTCTGCAAGAATTTTAACAGCACCTCCCTTAGAAAGTTGCTGTTTTCAACTCCGCTTTCCACTGAAATCTGTACTGAAATTTCAGAAACTTTGACTTGCAAGGATGTAACACATATTCTACCCTTTCTAAGGATGTATCATATGAAAATTTTTGGTTTTTCTACTGGGAGTTATCATTGAAAAACAGAACAGTGCAGAGAATGTTTCACTCTGTCCTGGTTCTGGACAGTTTACATTTCTCTGGAAATTAAGCCATCTTAAGTTGTGTTTCAGCTCTGGAAGTCTACAACAAAGTTGTAGAGTACTTAAATACCTTTCCAGAACTATATAGCATACCTCCCTGGACTAAAAGACCTGTGAGTTATGCCCTGTTGAAGATCAGCAAACTTGCTGCCCAAAACAGAGCACTCTGTTTTTCATCACTTTGGCTATCCTGCTCCACTATCCCATTCTTATACCCAACCAGGGTCTTAATTGTTGAACCTAATGATTTTAGTTCCTTGTTATCTATATTTTCATGCATATGCCTACAATATCTCGGTACTACGTTCCTCACAAAAGAAAATCCTAACCGGATTCTACTGGCATATACGTCTCAAGTGTGGCACTAAACGGTCTCTCGCACACGCTTACTACACGGATACATACGTGGTTAGTACCTGCAGAAGACCACACAATAATGGTGCACTCAATGGTTGGTTTCATTTCAGGCAGGATCATATTTAAAAGTAAATACAAACGCCCGTATCATTGCCATACGGCCGTCCTTGAGCTAAGTCACGTCTCAAGGCACGTGATCGTGTTTCAACACCACACGACGGGGAACCCGAGTATGTCATGAACGGGTCGTCATGGTTGGGAATGTTATCAACCCAACAGATACCACCTACTGCCCTGCAGGGCACGCCGATGGCATGCGCTGCGTATGTCCTCCTGGGCTATTTCCAGACGAACACACTCTCGCGTTACTGACCACGCGATGGGGTCTCCACTTACTTGCCTAATGCACGCTAGGGATCAGCGTTTCATATGAACTCATGGACATGAAGAGTCCAAGAGGTTCATATTGACGTCTCACACCGAGCTGTGAGATCAATCCCTGAACCACGTTCCTCGTCAGGGAGAGCTAACCGAAATTGAACCGCTTTCGGTGGCGTTCCTTACCCAACTTACCAGAGCGTAGGTGCGTCGTTACAATAATTGAAATTCAGAATTATAACACATAGGTTAGTCTTTGCCACTTTAAGTAACTATGCTAATATAGTCCTTACTTGGGCAACTACCGAATCCTCACCGTATACCTAAGTTTTCCCGTAATACAGTCCTTAAGTACTGTGCTATCCCCAATGCAGCTCTGATACCAGGCTGTGGTGGACCGGAAACCGCTCATCCAGGATCGCAGAGGGTGGTGCCACGCGATGCGACACCCGACAGCACATGTCATAAGAACACATTATATTACATGGGAAAACAAACTGAATGTACAAAGTAGTATACTTCTCAGTTACAAACTAGGGTCTTTTATTACACAGCGGAAGTTTCTTTTGTACAACTCACGCCCGCCTATCTAGCAAAAGTAGGTTGCCCAGCCCTAGGGCAACCCACACTAGCTGCACGTCTCAGCTCAGCGCGGCGTGTACAGCTCCCACTCAGCCGTGGTCCCCGACGGAGGGTAACCCTCGCCGGTGGACTCATACTCCGAGTCCGTGGGTGCCTCCTCACCTGAAAAACACTTAAGCAGCAACCGTGAGCACGAAGGCTCAACAAGGCTTAACCGACTCACCTAAGCATGAAACTCTACATGAGGTGTACAATGACATAGGATAGCAATGTTGCAGCAAATGGACACGCCTACAAGTTCATCCGTAGTTCATCTTTTAGCAACAAGTTAACAGTTTATGAAGCTGAAATTTAGTAAGCAATATTTGGTGGCACACATGTAGCAATACAATTATATCATAACAGCAATATTGAATCATAACATTTCATCCATTAGTCTACATTACGATGCAGTGAACAAGCGGTACTCGTTACCGCGAGGGACGGCGAATCGACTCGATATACACCTGCAGGAAAACCCAAAGAGCACGTCACGTACGCCCACCCGTGGAGCTGCACAGCACGCTCACTCGATGTCGTACAGGACAACCTTTCACCCAACAGCCCAAACGTCGAACCGGTCGCACCGAAACGAGCAGGAAGTTCCCCACACGGAGCATCTCTCTATGCCCGTTGGCAGATTTCCACCTTGCTGCCCTCAAGCTACACCTATAAATCGGTGTGCTATGCCTCGACGCCCGGAGGTTTAGGCTACATCAGTTTACCGGGGCCCATATATCCGATATGCCTTCGGTACGTTCAATACTTGTTCAGCAGGGCCGCACACGGATCGGTCCTCAATCGACACGGGCAGGGCTGCGCACACAAGACTTCCTCTTGCTGCGCCCTAGCCCCTGCCTAGTCTCAATTTCATTACTAAAGTGATCTCACATCACTCAACCGAACCCGTGTGCCCCAAGCCTATCCCGCGAGTAGATTCCAACTACTCGACTTGTACCGAAGCCCTATGAATCTTTAAGCATAGCCTTTCTACTCGAGGTCTTAGACCCTACCCTCACTCTTTTTAGGAACCTTTGGTTATGCAAGTGGGGGTTTCATTCATCCTATACCTAATGCACATACATACTTCACCCTATGCATGTAAACAAAGTAAAACTTTATAAAAGAGTTAATGCAAACCGGGGCTGCCTTGTTGCTGCTGGTCAGGGGTTAAGTCTTCGTCCGGAAGCAGGAAGTTCAACACTTCTGGAGTCTCCTCGCCTTCAACGACTACACGTTAATAAATTACTACATGTTAATGAATATGCATAAGAGTTTAGTGTAATACTTATGCTATTAGTTCTAATAACCAGTCTCTAACAACTGGAACTCTGTTTAAGAATTTAAAATGAAACTGGGTTTTAGTGGTTTGGGTTTGGACCTAAGTACATGGTTAAGTGCTAAGTGGTTTTCCCCCTTTTCCATATTAATCCCCCAAGTGGTTAAACAGGACAGGGGTGATCCAGAGCTCCAATGGAGCTGAGACTTTTTGTGTGAGTTCCATGTCACAATAAAACTCTCTGGACCAATTATTAGCACTTTTCCTTGAATGGTTTGCTCAGAATAATTCTCTTAGGAATTAATCAAAGAAGAATTAATTCTGAGGTAACAGCCCTGTTCATGCCCAACTTAGTGAACTAAAATTTCAATTATAGCTCATAAAGTTTGCATGAATTTTCCTAGCATTTGTGGAGCTAAGATTTGCCCAGAACTGAATTTCCAAGTTTTGGAAATTCTCTGAAAATGTTTCTGTATTCAAATGAACACAGCACCTTCACATTTGAATTGCTCTGATCAAATCAACTCCAAATGGGCTGAAACTTTTACAGGTGTTCATTAACCTCCTAAAGGATATTCTGGCAAAATTTGAGGAATTTTGGATGAACCAAACTCCCTCTAAAATTCTTTTGCTGAAAAGCTTTCAGGAATTTTCCAGAATTAAATAATAGGTTTCGTACAAATTGGGTTGTATATTTGGATAGAGCTATGCAAAATGAATCCAACCCAATTTGAGTCACTAAATGTGGAGCTTCCTAGCAAAAGTTATGGGGTTCTAAAGTTTGAACTAAATCTGGAATTCTAAATAATCCGGAGAAAATTTTAAACTCTGACCGTGGGCCCGGCCCACACGTGTCACTGCTGGAGCTGAGCCACACGGGGCTACAGACCCCTCCCCGCGCAGTCACACTTGATCCCGGGGCCACAGTAGATCTGGGTTTTCAACTTTCCGTCGCTGACACGTGGGGCCCGCAGGTCGTCTTCCTCCTCGCGTTCCCTCGCCCGCGCGCTGCCGGGCTCGCCGGAGACACGCTGATACTTGCCGCCCGGCCGACTCTCGAGCTCTCCCTTGCCGCCAGGGCCTAGTTTTGTGCGCTGAACACGATGGCACCAACTGCTCCGGCCGGCGGTGGCCCTAACCTAGCCGGCGACGGTGCTGCGGCTCGGCAACCCTTCGGTCACGTCGCTCGGACAGTTTAGCCCGCCAAAACATCGGTGGATCGGCTCTATAGCACCAGTGGGTGCTAGGGAAGCTCGTCATAGTGGTGACACCGCCCGGAGAGGGATCTATCCTAGGTCTCATCGTGAGCCCGAGCCTCCGTGCCTCCATTACCGTAACAAAACCTAGAAATACCCGGCTTACGTGCGGTTTCAAGCCAGGTACGTGAGGGGCTAACGAGCGTTGATGAGTGACGGTCCTGTGTGCTAGTTTTCATGACCTAAGAACAAAGGTGGCGAGGGAATTCGACATTACCGTGCCGGAAGGTCCGTTCGTGCCCGCCGGAGAACTTTCTCCAAATTCGAGCTCTATGGTCCAGGTCACGGTCTGAGCTTCGGATATGAGCACCACCGGTCCCTGACACGTCCGAGACCGTCCTTGCTCAGCCCTGAAAGGCCCTCTGTTGGGCTGTCACCGTGAGCCGAGTGGTGGCGGTTTCCCGGGCGTTGCTCGGAAACGTGGAGCTAGGGCTGGGGAAGGGCCGAACTCGACTGCTCTCGTGCCGAGGAGGTAGAGGACGAGCAGCTGGTGTGGTTTTGTGGCTAGGAGAGGCGCTGCTCACGGTGAATTTTCGGTTTCTCGATCGAACGAAAACGGCGGCGAGCGTAGCGCTCTCTGTTCGTGCGTAAAGGACCCGAGCCTCTGTGGTTTCGTGCTGTGGGCGACCGACCGCGTTGGGGTTGATCGATCTGGGAGCAGCTCGCCAGCTCGGGCAGGAGACCAGGAGGTTGCAGCGCGAGGGGGTCCGGCGCCGGCGTTCCCGTGCGCTGTCTCGTCAGAGAGAGGAAAAGATCAGAGGGATACTTCTCTGTTAAGTCTACTGACAGGTGGGACCTCCCCCCTAATTCTTTTTCCAATTTTCTCAATTCTGTTATGCCAAATACTCTCAGCTACTAAAATTTAATTGAGACTTAGTCACCAAGTCTTAGTTTAAATTTTTGAATTCTCAAATTTGAACTGTGTTCGGCTAAATTTGCTGCATGTTTAAACTGAAATTCAAATTCAGTTTTGAATTCTTGCACATTTAGCTCTTAACAAGATGAACTCCAATAAGGATGAAAATTGGTGGGCTTACTCCGAAAAATGTGCTGAGTTTGAATATGAAGCTAACTTTTGAATTTGAGTGGTGAAAGTTGCTGCAATTTGAATTTACATTCAAATTGGCCTCTTTTTCAATTACCTCCAAAAGTGCCTCAAAAAGTGTTGGATTTACATGAAATTTGGCCTGAACCTTCCCATAACTTTTCAAGTCTTAGGGGTGAGCTCAACCTCTCATGTTCATGTGTAGAAATTCTACTTTGTGAAAGTGTAGGCTTTCCCCTCTAATCCCTCTTTTGATGGAGGTTACTTGCTCTTCCCACTTTTTCACCATCTATCCACAACAAGAACTGTGGTGTTGTGAGGTGAAGAAAAGTTTTTGCAAGTCCCTTTTCTTGGGCTTTTACAATACATACATACATACATACATACATACATACATGCATACATACATACATACATACATACATACATACATACATACATATATACATACATACATACATACATACATACATACATACATACATACATACATACATACATACATACATACATACATACATACATACATACATACATACATACATACATACATACATACATACATACATACATACATACATACATACATACATACATACATACATACATACATACATACATACATACATACATACATACATACATACATACATACATACATACATACATACATACATACATACATACATACATACATACATACATACATACATACATACATATCTCCTAATCAACATTCCAATTGAATCTTTGTGTTAAAAAATCCTTATATGACATTTCCTAAGTGTATACATATTTTCAGATTTATTCCTATGCCTAAAAGTCAATTTCAGAATTAAAACAGAAACTAAATTGCCTTTTTCAAAATTCATTCTCCATCTAAATCCAAATTTCAAACTGTTCTACAAGTTTTTAAAGTGCTAGGGCAATTTAATTTGAATTTACACACATTTTCAGATTTATTTTTATGCCTAAAATAGATTTTCAGCAATAAACAGAAACTAACTTGGCATTTTCAGAATCAATTTACCACCTAAAACCAGTTTTCAGATTACTCTAATTGTTTTCAAAGTACTAGACCAACTCACAATGAATTTACCTAATTATTTGCACTTATAATAAATTTAAATCCTACCTAATCATCTAAATACCTAATTTAAATGTCCTACAGGGTCTAATATTCTATTTTTTATAATACTCAGGGACCTAAACCTCAAATACAGAAAGTCTCTCCAAATTTCTATTAAGTCCAGGGGCTAAAACAGCAGTTTAAACGTGGACCATGGGATTTAAAACAGAGGGCCCCGATTAGATCGCCGAAGGGGTACGCGCCCATTTAATTTCTACCATGCGATTTAAAATGGACACGCCATATTGCGCCACGTCGCTCCGGCCGGGAAAAGCACAGCGCACGGCGGTACTCCCCGAGAGAAAAACTGCTCGAGCGAGGGGAGGGCGGCGGGGAGCTCTGTTTTTTTATCGTGGCCGGGGTGCGGGGGTCGGTTGAGATCATGCTGAGTGTTCGGAATTCGGAATTCAGGGGCGGCGGGCGCGGGGTGTTCGGGCGTGGGAAAAGAGCGGCCGACAGATGGAGGAAGAAGGTTCTGTCAAGTGGGGCCAGCGGGTGAGTGGAAGGAGAGTGGGAGGGAGCGCGGTCCGGTTGGGCTGGCTGCCGGGCCGCGCGGAAGATTCAGCCCAAACGTGCTATTCTTTTCTTTTTCCATTTTCTTTTCTGTTTCTCCACATCCAATTTGTATTCAACTTTAAACTTTTGAATTTTCACTCATGCATCACGTCCAAAATTTCTCTTTTGAATTTTTGAAACTTTTGGGTGTTACAAGGCATCTCCACACCTCAATAGGGACATCATTAGGGCCGAGGGCCTTTCCTCCTTTCATCCTTTTTAAGGCCTCTTTAACCTCAAACTCTTGTATCCTCCGCACGAACCGTCTGTTGGAGTCATCAAAGGAGGCATCCAACTCAACCATAGTGCTCCCATTCCCATCATTGAACAACCCATTAAAGTAATCCCACCATCTATTCTTAATCTCTTCATCCTTCACTAGAATGCGGTTAGTCTCATCTTTGATGCATTCAACTTTATTGAAATCCCTCATCTTTCTCCCGCGAATTTTCGCTATCTTGTATGTCCTTTTCACGTTCCTTTGTCTCTAGTCTCTCATATAACTCATCATAGGCCTATCCTATTTCTTTACTCACAACCCGCCTTGCATTTTTCTTGGTCTCTCTATACTTCGACATGTTGCTTGCGTTTCTACCATGATGCCAACTTTTGTGACACTCCTTCTCCTTAATGGCCTATTGTACATCCTAATTCCACCACTAGGTGTCTTTATCTAAAAGTTTCTTTCCTTTTGTCACACCAAACACCTCACTAGCTACCTTCCTAATGCAAGTTGCCATCTTCACCCACATACTATCTGCATCTCCATTTTCTGCACAGTGTCCTTCTGTGATCACCCTGTTTTTAAAGAATTCTTGTGATTCTCCTATCAACTTCCACCACTTTGTTCTTGTGATTTTGACACCTTTGTCCTGCAAAGAACATGTGTGAAAGCGGAAGTCAACTAACATAAGATTATGTTGTGTCACAACACACTCCCCGAGGATCACCTTACAATGTAGACACTCCCACCTATCCCTTCTCCTAGTGAGGACAAAGTGAATCTAGCTAGAGTGTTGGGCACTACTAAAGGTCACTAGGTGAGATTGCCTCTTCCTAAAGAGGGTGATAGCTACCAACAGATCATAGGCTACGGCAAAGTCTATGATGTCCTTAACCCTCTTGATTTCTATTGCCGCATCCAAAGCCTCCATGTATTCCCTCTAATCTTACGTTAGTTGCAACCACATGAACATTGAGATCTCCTCCTATGAGGACATTCTCGGTTATTGGTACACTACTAACCATATCCTCCATGTCCTCCCAAAATTGCCTCTTAGCACTCATGTTGATCCCAACTTGTGGGGCATAAACACTAATGGCGTTCAAGACAATGTCCCCAATTACTATGTTGATTAAGATGATCCTATCTCCTCGTATTTAAACATCCACTACCCCATCCTTAAGACTCTTATCGATTAGAACACCTACGCCATTCCCAGTCCCAGCCAATCTAGAATACCAAAGCTTGAAACAGGTATTCTCGACTTCTCTCGCTTTTTGACCCGCCCATCTAGTTGTTGGTGATATGCCCAAGAGGCAATCATAACAATTCGGATAAAGGCCTGATGGATATTTGATCCATAATAAATTAGGGTACTAATGGGCCTGTGACCTAAAAGCCCATTAGCACGCCTATAAATATGAGGGGTAGGGTTAGGGGCAGATTACTCCACCACATAACAGCCCCAGCCGCCGCCCCTCACAGGCCAGCCGCCGAAACCCCTGTCGCGCGCGCGGTGCTAGCACACCGACGCACGGCATTCCTCCCTGTACGTGTGGACTCTGTGGAGGCGCTGCTGTTACTGCTGCGCTGATCGGCTACGACGCGCATCTACGATCCGCTGCGCTGCACGTCTAGTGGTAACGATCCATGACCTTCTTACTCGTATGTTTCCTGGGTGATACGGTCGAATTGCTAGAGTAGCACATCGCCTATTTCCCAACACTAGTCTCTTGTACACAAAGGATATTTACTTGTCTCCTGATGGCAACATCTACTAACTTACGTAGCTTCCCCGTCAAGGATCCTACATTCTAACTACCCACCCGAAATCTATGTTCCTCGGCTAGCTTCCTTACGCTTTGCACCCGTCGAGTAAGATGCAAAGACCCTTGCTCACTTATCACTACATCGGGGCGATGATATAGCGCGCCACTAAGGTGGTGACGATCCGGCCCTTTCCCATTTAACACCATATCCAAGTTCCGATATGGCGCACCACTAAGGTGGTGGCGACCCGGCCCTTGCCCATTTAACACCATACCCGGGTTCTAATATGGCACGTCGATAAGAGGGTTACACCCAATGAATTTCTATTGGGTTTCATTTCCATGAGATTGGCTAAGTGTAGTTGTTGGCTGGCCAAGCCTATCACAACCCCTCTTCCTTCACCCGGGCTTGAGACCGGCTATGTCATTACAACATAGGCGGAGTTGTGCCTCCGATGTTGTAAAGAGGTAGCATAATTAGATCTAGTGTTTGCAACCGCCGCACATAAAGCTAAAGATTTGCTTGTCCATGCAAGCTCTTTTATCGAGGTGGTACTGGTGAGCTTCATGAATGAAACGATAGTGTGCCTGCACAAAGGGCATGATATGGAGCCAGGCACACTGCGTATGGATGTTGAGCTGCTAGTGGTGGAGCACAAATAGAGTGCGCATTTGGTGCATAACTCATGGCCACAACCTATTAGAACATGCAATCATCAATGATGCATTGACTGTTGAACAGCTCATTATGATATTAGTTTGTCACTACCTTCTGCAGCCACTGTGCATTCCACCTCCAAACATATGACTCGTGGATCCTGACAAGTAGACGAGGCAGACGTTTTCATCCATCCACATTCCCTGTAAAAAACAACAAAAATAACGATGCGTGTGGAAAAAAGCACATGGCCTGACAAAGTCTGCTTTTTGTGAACCTTTAGAACTAAAAATAGACATGCCAAAGGAGTTTCTGAATTACTCAGAGTAAAATTATCCTAACTCCTAATATTCAGTAGAACCCTCACTGTAGTTCCTAATTATAATAGACAAGTAATGTTTTCTTACAGAAGATGACATTTATCTCAACTACATGGTGACTTATGAATATCAATATCTATATACTTCAGGAACTGAAGGTTGGTCAGGTGGAGCGAGGCGGCCAGGGATTGATCCCTGGTCCCTGAACAGCCGCTATATAATGCTTGCCCCTTTTCTAAAAAGAAAACAAACATCTATATACTTTGTCTGGTATTTGAACTCACCGAGCAATTTTGACAATGCTCATCACTGGGAGACACAGGTATGGTGATGAAAGAATGCATATCATCCCTTCTGGCTGTTTACTTAGGATGCCTGCCGCACTGCTTTTGTGCCATGACCGAGCCACCATCAAAGGAATCAACCTTCATGCGAATTATGTTGGACAACAATAAGGAATCAAAACAAGTACCAGGGAAATTTCATTCTTCTTAATTAGAGAACAAAAAATGATTAAGGGTACTAGAAGGCTAGCACATGGCATCAAAGTTAGTAGAAGCACAAAATATCATCAATTAGCTTCATGATTTCAGTATGACTCAAATGGAAATATGATTTTCTAGGGAGGCACTTGTTATATTAGCATGGTAGCATAGATAGACAATAAAATATCAACAATGAAAAAGTGTTTTAGTCCCAAGTAATTCGGGGTAGGCAGTAGGCTAGCGATGAACCCAAAAGAACCGGCAAGGAAAGGTGAAACAAAATAAAGGGACAATTGCGCTCCTGACCCTCTTTTAAAATCCAATTGTATTTTTGACACTCCTTTTTAGGATTTTCACATTTGACCCTAGTTTTTAAGTCGAAGTCACCGTTTGACCCTGTTTTAACTTTCTGTTAGATCCATCTAATTTAGATTAATAAAAAATAAGCATAACATAAAAAAGACCAAAATACCCCTACCTACACAAATAGTATGTGTTTAAACTGTTTCTGAAATTTTGCTATAATAATATGGATAAGTTGAAATATTGGTGTATAATGTAAGGTCATACTTAAAGATTACACTGAGAAGTAAGGGCAACGGTCCAAGGGTAAAGATATCTTTTTGCCATGAACTTAACACCGTTAAATAGTTTAGACGGAGTAGGGTCAATCCATTTGTTCATTTTGAAAAAATATGGTCATATGCACAAACCCTAAAAAAGAGGGTCAAACATGCAGTTAGGATTTAAAACAGGATCACTTCCACAAATGCCCCCAAAATAAATGAAACACTATTAATAAACAAAAAACAGACTAAATTAAAGAAATCTGATTTCTTGATTGCGTCATTGGTGTTAAATAATGGTTGTCTAAATTACTTGGTAACTGTAATGTAAATTTTGAGATAAGTTGAACTGGTTTGGATTACAAAAAAATATTTATGTTGAAAGGGCAAGGGCATACCCATTTGCATTTACGGCTCCCCTGTCCGCCCCAGCTGCAATAAGAAGCTGTTTAGCAGAAATCAGTAAATTGGAGTTGATAAATTGCTTGAATTTTGATGCAAAGGAAAAGTTAGCCATCATACTTGGCAGCATACTGCACTTCCACCACATGCAGCATAATGGAGGGGTGTGCTCTCTGAACCTGCATGAAAGTGTAGTTAATCTATATAATAACAGGAAAAAAAAAGAGAAAAGAGGTTCTATTTGTCCTCAACAATTTCATGCTCGGGTACTAGTTGCATAACCACTAAAATCATGTTAAATATTTGTCTTTTTCCTTTTCGCTCTTACCAATGAGATCAATAGTTGAACCATCATTGATAGTGACCTCAGAGACAAAAGCCCCAAGGTCTAAAAGCAATTGCACACACTCAGCATGCCCATGCAGGGCTGCTGTCGGTATCCCGCAGACCGGGTACCCCCATGTAGTGGGTAAAAGACAGCCTGGGCCCCGTCTCCCTGTTGAGGTGGGCCCCAGCAAAGCCAAGTGTACTTGGACCCAAGGTCAGCCCTAAGGCAGCCACGTGCGCTTAAGATCCAGAGCCGACGCGTATCCTAGGCTGCGTGAGCCTCCCCGCTGAGGTAAGGTCCAGGGCTGTCACGTGTCTCCCGGCTTAGAGCCACCTCCCTGCTGAGGACAGTTCCGGTGCTGACACATGCTCTGGGCTCCGGTCCGAGCCCCCCCATCCCCCCCCCCCCCCCCCCGCACTGATGTGAGGTCCAGGGCTGCCAATTGTCCCCTGGCTCAAAACCACCTCCCCGCTGAGGACAGCTACGGTGTTGACATGTTCCCTGGGCTTCGGTCCGAGCTTCCCTGCTGAGGTGAGATCCGGGGCTGCCATGTGTCCTATGGCTCCAAACCGGTCGATAAGGGCTCCAGAGCCGCCTCGTGCCCCACGATCCATCGTGGGCCATGGGTCGATGAAGTCAAGAAGGAAGTGCGCTGTCAGGCTTCACATTCAAGGCTCGCGCCTTCCCCAGAAGATGGCGCACTACACATGCCTTTGTCCTCTGTACGTTCACCATTACGATGACAAGACAGGACGACAAGGCGTGACAGTAGTACAGTGCCGCTCAACGGCATGAAGCCGCCCAAGCAGGGCGAGGAGAAGCGGCGACAAGATGGCATCTTCATCATCACCTGACACACGGTCAGGGGCGCTTAGCACGCCAGGCGGTGGAACGTAACTCCCCCATCGACCACTCTACTCAGAGGACGAAGCCCTAGATCATGTATAGGATTAACATAGCTGTGGGGTCAACTGTCGGACCCCAAGCCTCATTGTAACCATCCCGACCTTGAACTATAAAAGGACCGGAGTGACCACCCAGCAAAGGGTTCGCATTCTAGATCCCGAAACGCACAAGCACACATGCTCAAGCATTAGAACAAGCACTCCCGTGGACGTAGGGTATTACGTCCAACGGCCAGAACCACGTAAATCTCGGTGTATATCTTCTCCCTCGAGCCCGGGTCACATAGGGCGTCAAGCCCCTTCCGAAAAAAGAACCTCGTGGGCTGCTTCTGAGCAGGCCGGGAGGAGTGTCGCAGCTCACGCACTACGACAGCTGCCAAGTGAAGTGGGGTCACACCACCATTTGACATTCCATTGACTAGCCTCCTAAGAGCTCTACAGGGCACAAGAAATGACGAATATTCATTAGTTAGTGATGACAAGATGCCAACATAGATGAACCTCAGAGTTTAGCATACACTGCATCGAAGGTGTTCTTTTTTGTTTCATCTGTGGAGTTCCCACGCATAATCTTCCAAAACTCCAGTAAACTAGGTACGTAATCAGCCACAAGAAGCCAAACACACCGAGTATGAACTTTTAGAGCGGCAAAATGTATGGTCGCCGTGCCACTAAAACGATCTCTTCTGTGAATCTAAACATTTAAAACACAGATCACTTGCATCAGAAAATATTTCAGAGTAGCTTGAGCCAAGAACAAATTAGTTAATGTTCACTTACATTTGCTTTAAAAAGAATTAAAATCTGTACAACCTTCGAATGACCATATAGACAAGCTTGTGAAAGAGCAGTCTGCACAGTTTAGTGATCAGAGTTAGCATACAACTCAGGAGTTCATTATATAATAATATAATATATTGTTATTTTACAGGAACCTACTAGTTGTCATTCTCTAAAACAGGCAACCTCAGATATATCATATATGTCACATGTGCAGAACTACAAAACTGCAAGTGTACTTTTCATGATTCTTAATGGGCCGCTTATGGAACAATTTACCTATTACCTGATATAGTCATTGTCGAAGTAAGCGATCGACACTTCCCCCGGGCCTGCACTGGGCAGCCCGTGGAGGTTCTTTTTTCGGCGGGGCTAGTCTCCTAGCGGAAAGCTTGCGCGGATGGACGAGCTAGCGAGAGCTTGACACGGCGAGTTTTACGTGGTTCAGGCCGCCGGAGCATAAAACCCTACGTCCACGGCGAGCTATGGAGCTCGCTGTATTGCTTGCTGCTCAGGGCCGGAGGCCTGAGCTCGGGGGTGAGTTACAGCTTGAGAGTGTATGGCTAGCGTATGAGTTGCAAAGTGCCAACCCCTGCTATCGACGCCTACCCGAGCCTTTTATAGTCCAAGACTCGGGCGGCTTACAAGGGAAGCCGGGACCCGACAGGTGGTCCCAGGAAGATTGTCTATTATCTACCGTATCTGTAGTTACGCCGGTAGTTGCCTCTGGTCGAAGGCTTCTGAGTCTTCATCTTGCCGCCCTGCCCATGCCGCGTGCTAGTCGTAGTGGTTGATGACGGCGCAGGCGGCATGGGATGTCTTGTCGCGGCGTTTATTGGCTGGCAGGTTCTGACACCGCGCGCCAGTCTGTGATGCGACTGGGCGCAACGGCACCTGACAGACGCGTGCTCCGCGTTTCCGCGCCTTGGGAAGACGCGGGCCTTGAATACCTTGTACGGGCAAGGTGAGGAGCACCTTTACGCCCGCTGCCTACCGCTCGGGGGCAGGCAGCACTGTTCTTCTGGCCACGTGGCGGGTCCGGAGCCCTTCTCTGAGGTGAGAAGGGTCCGGCCTGCGGGGCACGTGGAGCCTCCGGACCTCTCCCCGTGGAGGGGGAGGTCCAGCCTCTGTATGCCACGTGGCGGGCCCGGAGCTCTCCTCTGCGGAGAGGGAGGCCCGGCCCCGCTGGACGCGTGGCGTCTTCGGACCTCTCTCCCGCGGAGGGGGAGGTCCGGCTTCTGTATGCCACGTGGCGGGCCCGGAGCTCTCCTCTGAGGAGAGGGAGGTCCGGCCTCGCCGGACGCGTGGCGCCTTAGGAGCTCTCCCTACGGAGAAGGGCGAGTACCTTAGGCATTTTACCCTGTGCGCGGGGGTACCCCATATCTCAGGTACCGACAGTGGCCCCCGGGCCCATCTCGAGGGAGATAGCGAGCCCGAGGTGGGACCTCCGTCTCTTCCGATCCGCGCACTTTCTCTAAGTCCCGAATTGGCCGCTGCCGGAGCACGAACGGCCGCGGGGTCGTGAGAGCGTGCGCTCACTTGATGATTGCTTTTACTGCGGCGGTTCCCAAGGCTGCCACTTCTGCACGTTGCGGCGCTTTCTTCGGGAACCGCCGAAGTCCCTTGCCGGCTCATCTTCTCAGGAGACTGACTCCTTGACCCCACCGCTTTAGTTAAGCGGTTTGGGCCCACCCGTCATTGGCATTCGGTCTAGGAACCGAAGCGGTTGCCGGTGCGGGATATTCGAAGAGTTCCGAATCGCTTGGAATTGCACCGGGAAGCTTTTTAGAGGGGGTCTCACCCCCATTGCAGCTTCCCTTCGCACTTCTCAGCATTTCTTCTCGGACTCTTGTGTTTTTGAGTTCTCCCTTGCCATGGCTTCCAACCCGCTGCCAGAGAAGAAACGCGCTCGATCTCCTCCAGCAACGGCGTCGGTGCCAAGTCGGGATTCTGGGGTGCCTGACACTCCCTCCGGTGGCGACTCAAAGAGGCCCCGGGTTGATGCGCTGGGGGAAGCCTCTAGGGCGACCCCTGTTCCGCCAGTCCAAGCGACTGCGGAGCGGTCGTCGGCGACGGTTGCGGACTCTAGAAGTCCTACCCCGGCTCGGAAGTCGGGGTTCAGAGCTCGCTGGAGTGTCCGCGCTTCCCGGCCTTCCCCGTCTTGCGGGGAATCTGTGCCGCAGCGTCCGGAGCCAGGGGCAACTGCCGCGGCCCCCAGGCCAGCGCGAACTTCTCCTGTTCCGGTGTGCCCGGACTCCGCGGCGGCGTCGTCTCTTCCTGCTGAGACGGCAACCGCGGCCCCCGAGCCAGCACAGGTTGATCCTGCACTAGGCGGTCTGGCTTCTTCTCCAGCACCGCCTTCCCCGGCTCGTCCCTCTCCTCAGGTCAAGGAGCCGGAAGCTGAAAAGAGCCTGGCTGCCAGAGCCGCGGAGCCAGCTTCTCCTGATCGGCGTCTCGTCTCGGCTGCTGGTGCGTTGGCTCTTCCTGAGGACGAGGTAATGGAGGAGGTCGGAGGGACTGCCCAAGCCTCTGTTGCTCCATTGCCTCTGGCGGACGCCTTCGCGCTTGCCGAGTCGAGCGTTCGACAGGTCTTGGCTGCGCTAGGGCGCGAGCGGGAGGAGTATACGGTTGAACGGGACCGCCTCCTCATCTAGGGGAACCTTTTGCGGGAGAGGACCGCGAAGGTTAAGAGCGAGCTCGACTCCAGGCGGGAGTTGCTCGACTTCAGGGAAGCGCTCGTCGACCGGATGAAGCGGGCTGTTGACCGCATGGACACCCAGTCGCGGCGGATCAACAGGGAGGCCCTGGAGGCACACGCCCGGGCCGAAGAGAGCCTCTCTGCTGCTGTGGAAATACGGCAGCGGTTGGAGCGCCGTGAACTCGCTGTTGAGGAGCGGGAGCGTTCCGTGGCAGCTGAGGCAGAGAGGGTCGCCGCGCAGCTGGCCGCGGGCGAGGATGACCTCCGAGCTCGGATGGAGGAGCTGGAGATTCTAAAGGCAGACCTTGACTTGAGGGAGGAACAGGTCTCCCATGATCGCCGGGCGGTCTTGGACCGGGAGTTGACCGCCGGCTTCAAGGCCGCTGAGTTGGAGCGGCTAGCCAAGACTCCCCACCTTCGGGAGAGTTCCCTGGCGGCCAAGGAGAAGGAATTCTCCGAGAGGAACCTGGAGGCTCTGCAGGCGGCCCGCCGCGAGGTGGAGGAGCTCTCAGAC
Organism: Neostapfia colusana; assembly: GCA_030760725.1. Lineage (NCBI taxonomy): Eukaryota > Viridiplantae > Streptophyta > Magnoliopsida > Poales > Poaceae > Neostapfia > Neostapfia colusana. Next base: position 7,364,888 of record JASWHV010000006.1, read on the forward strand.
TTGCGGTCCTCCGAGGCTCTTGCGGTCTCAAGCTTCGTGGATCGAGCGGGGTCCGCCCTGATTCCTCTTGGCTTCAGTCCGGTGAGGGCCGCGACTCCCGCACTGAAGGTGGCAGAGGTGATCCCTGCGTTGGAGTCGATCGGCGCCAAGCTGGACAGACTCGACTCGGTGGTTGCCAGCGAGCTTGAGGCCGAGGGCCGTAGATTAGCTTTAGAGGTCGCTTCGCATGTGCTGGCATGCTTCAAGAGCCGTGACCCCTCTTTTTCGCTAGAGCCAGCGAGAGAGGGCCCAGCCGCGGAGCGGAAGGAAGCTGCCAGGGCTGAAGTTGTGGATGTGGCCGCCCTTGTAGCCGCAAGGTTCCGGCGAGAGCCGGGAGGTCCTTAGGACTTGTTTCTCCCTTTTTTATCGAGTCTGTAGTCCAGCTTATGGAGCCTTGTTTAATTTGACTCTCTTGGATACTTGTGTCTGTGATGCTTTTTCTCTCCTTCTTGGCTTTGCCTGGCTGAGTCCTTAGCTCCGCAAGGTACTCAGAGGCCATTTCCAATCTCGGAGCTTCGCACAGACACCCTCCCCGGGTCCTAACCGTGTTAGGGGCCCCCGGAGGTCTCCGAACCTCGCCCTATGGGGGGCTCCAAATCTGCCTGCCACGTGGCGGGTCCGGAGCTCCTCCTCAAGAGATGGGAGCTCCGGCCATGTTGGACACGTAGGGCTTTCGGAGCCCTCCCACTGAGGAGGGGGGAGGTCCGGTTCCTGCCTGCCACGTGGCGAGCCCGGAGCCCTCCTCAAGGAAGGAGAGAGTTCCGGACCCGCTGGACACGTGGGGCCCCCAGGCCCCGCCCCTGCTGGAGGGGCAGGTCCCGGTCCTTCCAGTCCCAGGCCGGAGTAGCTGGTAGCTCCTTTCCCCCCGCTTCATGCAGTCCCTGTTGCCATAACCTGGAGGTCCTGCACATAGGTAGAGGAAATGTAATTCTCCTCGGGGGGTCCTCCCCTCCTGTCTCTTAGTCTTATTCGTCTTATGGTCCTGACCCGCTATACGGGGCTTGGGCAATTCTGTGCACGAGGCGCCGGAGCTCCGGCTCCCTCCGAGGTCCGGGTACGGCCGTCCGATCCCTAGTACCAGGCCATGCGCTGGGGAAGCAGAGTGCACGCGCTTTGGGTTCATGACCAGGCAAAGCGGGCATACTCTCCTGGACCTCCGGAGGGCAAGATGCGCATGCTTTGGGCTCTGGGCCGGCTAAGCTGGATACGCACCCTGGACCCCCCATGCACAACGCTGGCCTTTCCTGGAGGTGACCAACTGGCACCGCAACACCTAACTGGGGGAGGCCCGAGAGACTCACTCGGCCATCGGCAGGTGCCTCAAGCGCAGCCGCCTTCGGTAGGATAGCAAATGCCGACTATGGATGAGTGCAGGAGAGGGGGAGCTAGATGTACGATGAACATACAGAGATAGTGCGATCATAAAAATTATTGCATAATTTAAATGAGCGCATGAGAGAGAGCTAAGTAGAACAGGTCTCTGTGTTCGTACCCATAGGTGGAATTCTGGCTGTACATGGGGGCAATGTTCCGCCTCGTCTACAAGGGAAGCAAGACTCTACGCGCTTAGGGTCGGAACCAGGCTAAACTGGACGTAGTCCTGTACCGTCCCTTGAGACTTAGCTACCCCAAGCTCTGTTCCTAAATTCTATGGGGTCTATTACAGAAGTGAATAACCCTGTTCTACCGATGCTCAGTAAGTGGGACTTATAGTGTTGCTTCATGGCAAGGATTTTTTGGGAATGGATCCCACTCTCGGTTGAAAGGCATGTGTACCTGGGGCGGCAGCTTTCATGATTCGGAAGGGACCTTCCCTGCTGGAGGAGAGCTTATGGGTCCTTCTTGGAATATAGCGTGCCGCTTCACCAGGTTGCCTTCTTGTGGGCCCCCGTCGTGTTTGGTTCTTTGGCGGTAGTGCTTAGAGCATTAGCCGAGACCGTGCGTTGTGGGGTGTTCCCTGCAAGCCGAGTCTTGTCGAGGTTGTTATCTTCACGCTGGATCAGGCCCTGCGCGGCTTCTCTCGGGGGCCCCGGGGAGTTCTCCCCTTCTGGCTAAGGCCTTCAAGGGGTAGGTCAACCCGGGCTCACCTTGGATGACCTAAGGCGTCTTCCCCTTCTGGCAAGGCCTTCAAGGGGTTGACGGACCTTAGGCGGCCCCCGAGAGGTATGTTTGAGGCACGGAGGCGTGCTGTAGTTGGCTAACGCCCAGGCCTGTCACCGTCAGAACTGGAGTCCTCACCGCCATGCACTGTCTTTATGACACGCTGAGGCTCCTGGAACCCCACCTGGTGGGCAGCGGTGACTGGGGCGCCGGCCTCCTGTTTGCCATCCCTCTGAGGGTAGGGCGGTGCTTCAGCCCTCTGCTGTCTTCCTTTGCGGAAGCGCTCTGCGAGCCTCTGGATCTCCCAGCACTCGGCAGCAGTATGGTTGCAGGTGCCGTGCACGGGGCATAGCCCGGCTTGGTCACTATCTGGGGCCGGTGACTGCCGCTGCCTTTTGTCAGGGCTTGGCCCCCGAGCTCCACTGGTCGTCGCAGCTGCGGCGACGGGGGCCGTGAATGGTGACTTCATCTTGCCACCCCCCGGTTCTTGGTCGTCTTGCCACCCCCATAGGCAGCAGCACCGGACCCGGGCTGCCCTCCTGACTCGGAGGTCGGCAGTGCATGCCAGTTCCGCCCTTCAGCTGCTCTGGCGCACTTGTCCGCCAGGCTGAAGAGCTCCGAGACGTCGCGGACCTCTCTGGTCGCGAGCTTCTCGAGCATTTTCTCGTCCCGGACACCCTGTCGGAACGCCACCACCACAGAGGCGCTTTGGATATGTGGGATGGTGTTGCGCACCTGAGAGAACCGCTGGATGAAAGAGCGCAGCGACTCCCCAGGTTGTTGTTTGACGGCGTGGAGATCGAGCTCCGTGCCGGGACGGGTGTAGGAGCTGCCGAAGTTGGCGACGAACTGCCGGCAGAGCTCACCCCAGGAGGTTATGGACCCCTGAGGTAGATTCATGAGCCAAGACCGGGCTGGGCCGGTCAAGGCGACGGGGAAGTAGTTGGCCATGACAGCCTCGTCCCCTCCTGCGGCAAGTACGGCGGTGGAGTAGATCTGGAGGAACTCCGCCGGGTTGACGCTGCCGTCGTACTTCTCGGGCAGGTGCGGGCTGAACTTGCGTGGCCACCTTGCAAAGCGAAGATGGGGTGCAAGGGCCGCACATCCTGCACCTGCTGTGGCAGGTATAGGCGCTGCGAACACTTGGTTCGCACCTGGCGCTGCGTATCCCGGCATGGGCAAGGCTGCACCATAGACCGGGGCCGCTACTTGCGGCGCATATGGTTGTGGCATATGCTGCGCAGCATATGCCTGTGGCGGGGCTCGCATGGCGAAGACCTGCCCTTCTGGTTGTGTCGAGGCCGACGACATGCTGTCGCCTGCCTCCTGGTTGCGACGCCTTTCTCGGCGTCGCTCGAGGTACACCCGGGCGTCCTGCCCCAAGTGGCACCGTTCCAGTTCCTTTCGCAGGTCCGTCGACAGGAGCCTGGAGGAGCTGGAATCCGCCGTTAGCCCGTCAACCGTGGGTGTGCGCGTCAGCGACACAGCCGGTTGCCCTGGGCGTCATCCTCGCCGAAACCGAGGGTTCGCAGCGGCGACGACGAGGCGGTCCACCTCGCGGACCCATTGCTGGGTCGCTGAATGGGGCACATCCCCCGCAGGCGGGTTGCGCAGCAGCGCTCTTGCTGCAGCTAGCGCACCTCCATGGTGTACGCTCAGCGCTGCAGAAGACCTCTCGCTGGTCGGGGCCTGCATAGCCGGAGTCGGCGTCGCCGGAGTCGGCTGCTGGCTGCTCGCTTGTGCCGACTCCGTCCTGAGTGTGTCGACATGTACTCCCCAGTGGTCATGGTTCGCCGTGAACACGGAGGGGGAGAGTTTGCCGTTGAAGGAAGCTTCGTCATCTTCGTCGGCGGAAACTCGTCGCGCTAGGGGAAAAGCCCCCTTCCTGGCGCGCCAAATGTCGAAGTGTGCGATCGACACTTCCCCCGGGCCTGCACTGGGCAGCCCGCGGAGGTTCTTTTTTCGGCGGGGCTAGTCTCCTAGCGGAAAGCTTGCGCGGATGGACGAGCTAGCGAGAGCTTGACACGGCGAGTTTTACGTGGTTCAGGCCGCCGGAGCGTAAAACCCTACGTCCACGGCGAGCTATGGAGCTCGCTGTATTGCTTGCTGCTCAGGGCCGGAGGCCTGAGCTCGGGGGTGAGTTACAGCTTGAGAGTGTATGGCTAGCGTATGAGTTGCAAAGTGCCAACCCCTGCTATCGACGCCTACCCGAGCCTTTTATAGTCCAAGACTCGGGCGGCTTACAAGGGAAGCCGGGACCCAACAGGTGGTCCCGAGAAGATTGTCTATTATCTACCGTATCTGTAGTTACGCCGGTAGTTGCCTCTGGTCGAAGGCTTCTGAGTCTTCATCTTACCGCCCTGCCCATGCCGCGTGCTAGTCGTAGTGGTTGATGACGGCGCAGGCGGCATGGGATGTCTTGTCGCGGCGTTTATTGGCTGGCAGGTTCTGACACCGCGCACCAGTCTGTGATGCGACTGGGCGCAACGGCACCTGACAGACGCGTGCTCCGCGTTTCCGCGCCTTTGGAAGACGCGGGCCTTGAATACCTTGTACGGGCAAGGTGAGGAGCGCCTTTACGCCCGCTGCCTACCGCTCGGGGGCAGGCAGCACCGTTCTTCTGGCCACGTGGCGGGTCCGGAGCCCTTCTCTGAGGTGAGAAGGGTCCGGCCTGCGGGGCACGTGGAGCCTCCGGACCTCTCCCCGCGGAGGGGGAGGTCCAGCCTCTGTATGCCACGTGGCGGGCCCGGAGCTCTCCTCTGCGGAGAGGGAGGCCTAGCCCTGCTGGACGCGTGGCGTCTTCGGACCTCTCTCCCGCGGAGGGGGAGGTCCGGCTTCTGTATGCCACGTGGCGGGCCCGGAGCTCTCCTCTGAGGAGAGGGAGGTCCGGCCCCGCCGGACGCGTGGCGCCTTAGGAGCTCTCCCTGCGGAGAAGGGCGAGTACCTTAGGCATTTTACCCTGTGCGCGGGGGTACCCCATATCTCAGGTACCGACAGTCATGTATAGAAAATATTATTTACTGATGATTATTACTTATTTGCAAGGAAGACAAAACAACAATTATAAATATCATTAATGATGAAAGGTGAGAGTGAAAATAATTTACCTGTCCTCCGCAATTCCTAAGGTTGATATTAACGCCGGATTCAATTAGGAGGGAGATGATCTATCATGGGGCAGTGAAACAATTACTTTGTAAAATAATAACAAAACCATATCGACAGAGTAAACTGGAATTGGTGCACACAAACCAAGAAACAGTTATAAAGGGAAAATCAGTGGTGCACCTCATGGTGGCCCTTTGCCACCGAGTAATGGAGGGGTGAGTTCCGGATCCCAAATGTTGAGTACCGTGCAAGGCGGGGATTGAGCTCAAGAAGAGCCATAGCTTCTTGGATGTCTGCATCCCTTGCATCAGAGACTAGCCGCTCCCCGGTAGCTGAGCACCAAATGAGTCACCCATCATACCTAGGAACTCCATGTGATTCTACCTACCAAAACACTAAATATTAGCACCACTTCTTGCAGGGACTCGCGAAATACTGATACTGCTGCTGCTGGAACACTCTCTAGACTGGCCGACAGAAGAATCACACGACTCTTAAAGTCAAGGAGAATTGAAGAACGCACAAGAATGGAGAGCTGTGCGAGTAACTTATGTGTTTCCTTAGATTGAAACGGTAGGGGATCTTGAACACCCAACAAGAAACCGATTCAATAAAAGGAAAATCATGTGCCAAACGTCCCAATTAACAATACACGCAAAAGTGATTAGGAACAGATGGCAGTACATTCCAAAGAATTTCCCAAATTTTTCAAATAATCAAGGAATCTGAACTAGAAGATAACCTCAATAGATCTAAGAACAGGATCTTGGGCTCCATCCACATGGATCAAAGAGTACAAGATGCCACCTTCCTCAAAGAAATAAACTGCCCCAAATTGGCTCTAGAGATCAGGAAATGAATTGCAGATACCATCTTCTCCCAACTGGACCAGGAAAAGGTTCCAGTGTGCTGATGTAACCCCTCTTGGTTTCACTACAATTATTTGTTCCTGCTTTTGTGCAGACTGCTATTTTCTGCAGTCCTCCTCGGCCCTGATGATGTCCCTATTGAGGTGTGGATATGTCTTGGCGACGTGGCAATAGTATGGCTCACAAACCTATTCAACCACATTTTTCAAACAAACAAGATGCCTGAAGAATGGAGGAAAAGTATATTAGTACTCATCTTCAAAAATAAAGGAGATATTCAAAGTTGTACTAATTACCAAGGGATTAAGTTTATGAGTCATACTATGAAGCTTATGAGTCATACAATGAGGGGCCAGAACGGGACAGGACGGGATGGGGGTGGGAAGAACAAGGGGGGACAGGACAAGGGGCGCGTGCAGTGGAGAGAGCACGAGGAGATGGGAGCTCGACACACATGGGGGCCTCGGCCCCGCGGTTTTTTCGGTTTCTGTGAAGACGGAGCCGTAGCCCGCAGAGATGCGGCGTGGGGGTTTGTTCTGTGCTGTCATGGTAGATGGGAGAGCTGACAGAGTTCCTTCTCCCTCTGATTTTTGTTATTAGTTATACACGTGACAGTGCCAGCTGTAGCTTACACTCGTTCTTCCATTTCAATAAATATAGGAGAATATAAGTTACAATATCCATGAGTGATGGATGAGTTAACATCAAGGATCAACTTTGAGCCCATACATCTTTTCTTTTGTGATGGATGAGGTGTCAAAAGATATACAATGGGGTATCCCTTCGTATATGCTCTTTGCCGATGATGTAGTGCTGGTAGATGAAACTAGTGATGTTGTTAATAAGAAATTAGAGTTATGGAGACAAATATTAGAGTCCAATGGATTTAGACTTAGTAGGACCAAGAACGAGTATATGAAGTGTGACATTAATGGTGTTGGTTGTGAAGAAAGAAATGTTAGCCAACAAGGACAAATAGTACCTAGAAGGAACTATTTTCGATACTTAGAATCAATGCTACAAAGCAATAGCAATATTGACGAGGATGTTTGCCACAGGATCAAGGTAGGGTAGATGAAATGGCGACAAGACTCTGAAATCCTATGTGATAGGAAGGTCTCAGAAAAGCTAAAAAGGAAGTTCTATAGGACAGTGATCAGACCGGCGATGCTATATGGGGCGGAATGTTGGCTAAATAAACGGCAACATGTCCAATAAATGAGTGTCGCGGAGATGCGCATGCTACGGTGGATGTGCGGGCACACGAGAAGAGACTGAATAAGGAATAATAATTCGTGATAGGGTAGGGGTGGCACCGATTGAAGAGAAGTTAGTCCAACATTGACTAAGGTGGTTTGGACATATCCAGCGGAGGCCTCCAAAAACATCGGTTAACAATAGGATTTTAAGAGTTAGAGAAAATATTATGAGGGGTAGATGACGACCAAGGTTAACCTGGGAGGAGGTGATAAAACGAGATTTGAGAGATTGGAATGTATCTAGAGACTTAGCTCATGATAGGACTGCATGGAAAGTAGCAATTCATGTGTCGGGATCTTTGTCTTTTTTCCTTGTTACTTTTATATCTGTTCCTCTCTTTTATTTCATTATATCTCTCTCCCTTTCTCTCTCTCTCTCTCTCTCTATATATATATATATATATATATATATATATAATTTGTCTATCCTACCCCAACATGCTTGGGATAAAGGCTTGGTTGTTGTTGTTGTTGTTGTATAAGTTAAAATCTGAAATGTCATAATGAAATTAGATCTTAAAAATAGTTATTTAAGTGGGGCCCATATGTTTTGAAGAACTAGTGAGTCTATGATTTTATACACTAACCAGTCTATTTTAGTCGTGCATTCTTTTCTGAGACATTGATGTATATGGATAAAAGGCAAATAGTTGTCAGCTATAACGACTGTAATCTAAATAATGAGATTTGTTAAACTTGTCGCATTACAAAAGCCAATTCCATACAGATGGGCATATATTTGTTTTTAACTCCTGTCAATTAGAAACATATACTTAATGGATTATTCTGAGCCCATCGCTATGGATGTATTAGGTAGGATTGTTACATGATATTTACTTACCTACTACTAGGGAAAATTCAACGATGTCAGATTGACATTTTCTTTGTTGTGTGATTTGTGGGTTACTTGGCCTTTTTATTAGATTAGTTGTTGAAACCGGTGGTTTTGTTCCATAAATGCGGTATGCAATTTTTGTTTTTCCATTATTAATGTGAAAGTTGCATTAATATTGTTATTTGCATGGCCCCTGTTTTCAAGTTATGTGACACAAGAGGGTCCCACTATGTGTGCCCTCTTTAAGGCTTTATGCCTCTTTTACATTTTCCCTGCAACTCACATGCTTACCATTTATATGGCCACTTAGTATAGAATCCTGGATCCGTTTGTTGTATTAACCAAGCGGAGATATTGTTCACACATAATAGTGGAATTTTTTTGTATCAATTTTCAAGGCTCTAAATCCAAACACGAAAGGGCCATTACGGTACTATTAGTACATGAATAAATACTCCCTCTACTCTGTATTATTTGACGTTAGTTCTCCCAACATCAAATAATACAAAACAGAGGGAGTATCACGTTGGATACATTGGAGGGGTGGGTACGTAGCATCCTCAGTAGAAGACATGGTCTATCGATTTTATTGTAGTTGTCCCAATATGCCCACAACCTGCTACTAAATAGATCTGTTTGATGTTGTATCTTTTAGTAAATGACACTAATAGAAATAAATGGGGACAGTGCATTAAACTTATATTTATTGTTGGTATATAGTATATATTTGAGAAAAAATGAGTTCTGACCTATTTTATTCACTTTAACTGCTAGAAAAAAGCTTAGTTGTAATATACAAGTTCCATAGCTAAACTTAGAAGAAGGTCATTATCGACTCCTAATAATCTCTATATCTAGATTTACATTAGTGATCCTTCTATCTACCAGCTGATGTACGGAATATAGAATCTATTGATGATAGTCTTTGACACGTTGTTAAAATTAACTACTTGGATTTACATTTACAAAATTTTCTATTTTGTCTTCATGGACAATGTGGAAAATATTTTAGTGTCATGAGGTGGCGCTTGAAATAAAGGTACCATGCATTTATGTTCCACATCCAAATTTCCTGCAGGTTCTCAACAAGAGAATGACCACCCACATCTTCAATTTATTCAGGCATCCTTCTCCCATCCTGCATATCGCCTCCTGTTGTTGTTTTCCTTGCTATTCTATTGACACGATCACAACGCGCTGCCACTGTTTTTATAATAATGAAGCGACACAAATTATTGCAGCCCAGAAGAAACAAGCATTGATCCGAACCTACAAGGAAGGCATGTCTGCCTAGATGATGGAGAAAGCCATAACATTGCAGAGAACCAGTCATTGCAGCTGTTTGTCCGTTGTGGCATGCCTGCACACTGCAATGTGTTTCTAATGTTTTTTGATGGAATCTCCAGTCCTATTCATCCTTGTATTCAACTATTTGTGTTGAGACACCGATCACCGTACTAGAGGTATGTCACGGTATTACCATTTCGATTAAACCGATTGCGGAGTCGTAAAATGATCAATCCTAAATCAATGAGTAGGACAATACAACATAAACAAGTGTTTTTTTTAATTCAGCATAGTTTTATACTTCTGTTGTCTGGCACAGAAAAATAGTCTCAAGATGAATGCGTAAATGGTCAAATGATTTGTTTGGCACAGAAGAAGACATGTAACTAAGACAATGCAGGATAATATTAATTCCTGAGGTATGTGCATATGCCGTGCTTTGTATGAGCACTGGATTTCATTCTCTATAAAGAGCATGACAAGATTAGTTTTTTAACCATCGAGGCATGAAAAAGGAGTAAAGAAGCTGGATATCACTCTGTTGGTGATAGTAATTTTAATTTCATGTTGATTCTTCAACGATTAAACTGAAGTACTGCTAGGTAGTACTAGCTAGATCTGTACTGTAAGAATCAGTATACACTAGACGATCCGAGTGTTGAGATTGCAGGCAGTATAATATACACCGCACGACATGGATAGATTCCATTTTACCAGATCTTGACTCTTTCTTTCATCAGGGTACAGACAAAGGTCCACTCATAAGTGCCACATGGCAGAAAGCCTCATTTGAAACTCTCTCTCTCTCTAAAAAGAAAAATACAGTAAGAGAAGACTTTATTGAAAAACCTAACATTACCAGTCTCATGTTCATCTAATATAGTCCAATAAATTCAGGTTCATGGTCAGTGGAGTAGTTAGGTGAACAATACTGCACACTATTTGCTTCTAGCACTATATCAAAATCATATTTGCTGAGACATTTTTTAATAGGAGCCTAAATAACCATTTAGTGAGAAGCAATATGACTACATATATTGTTTTAATGATTTAGTTACAACTCGTGAATGATAACAACAAATGAGCTTTCTCGAGCTCATCAGGCTTGTGAACGTACACGCAAGCTCAAACTTGGCTCGTTTAAAATTTGAGTCGAGATTGAATCAATCCTAGAACGAGTCAAACATAAGCGAGTTGTGATCCTGGAGATTTATTGACAACTCTAGTGATCGCTCCATGAACCGGTCCTTAGATATAAAACAAGCCAACCACCTAACCATCCATCCTTAACATACAAAACCCGCTTGCTTAGATCCCTAAGATTCATGTTTGTAAAATAATGTCATCATTGTTTGGGTGATTATAAGTTTATTAAAAAATGTTAATTAAGTTTTCACATAAATCTAAACTAAGCATGCTAAGAGAAAAAACAAGAGCAATTCAATACTACTAAACCCTAATGATAGGTTTTCCAACAAAATTGACACGAGCATGGAAGTTCATAAAAAATGATTTTCTCCAAAAATATGATCAATATGGCCAAGGGCACTTGCCTTTCTACTGTAGGGTGAGTTGTGCAAGCGTCTCGAAGTACTGTTGCTGAAAGTCCTCGTATGTAGGCTCCTGATCGTACCTCGTCTACTCGCAATAACACACATACAAAAGCAAACATCCGCTACTTCATATTCTGCTGGTCTGAGGTTACTAGCCTCGTTGACTGGCGTACACAATAAATATCATGCATCAATGCAAATCAATATGATGTTACCATATCCTGCTCTAGTGCCGAGGCAGAGTACCGTACTATTGTCGTGACTTCTTCGTTGCACTAGTTTTTTTTTTTCCGAAGTCTGTTGCACCAGCTTTTAGGAGAATTTCATTGTACACTCAAGAAAGCTATTTTGGTTTACTGCAATAACGTAAGTTGTAGTTTATCTCTCAACTAATATAGTGCAACATCAGCGTACCAAGCACATAGAGAATGATTTGCACTTCGTCCGCGACAAGGTGGCCACTGGAGCAGTTCACGTTCTTCATTTGCCGACATGTTCTCAGTATGTTGATATCTTCATAATGGGTCTTCCAGCATTGGTATTCATTGAGTTTCAATCCAGTCTGAATGTTCTTGCAGATGTTCAGACTACGAGGAGTGTTATGAATATGATATTGGGATGACCTACTTAATCTAGTGTTGTCTGTTGTCTCCCCTATAAATACGTACCACCTCCTGGACAATGGATTCAGTCAATCTATTATTCTTTATATCATTCACATCCAGAATTCCCTCCATCTCCTAGTCATCAGTGCTCTGCAATTTCCCCCTGACGATTACTAGACAGTTTCTGAACTAACACGCAAATCACTGCCTGCCCTAGAACATCGATGTGTATATCGTAGTTGCTTTTCATATAGGTGCATCCCTTTATCCTAACATCTAAGTATCTTCCCTCGCCTTCATTCAATCTCTACCTTAGGATTAGTCATATGAGATGCACAATCTCAAACGGATACTCTGAACCGTGAAAGGCAGGTTTTCTCCGATGCTTCCAAATTGAATCCATGGAAAGCAAACACAAAACCTGCAGTCGTAGGATAGTAGGGTTCAACAAGTATGTGACAGAGAAAATACTATGTGTTTGATAAATTTAAATATTTATTCTCAAATAAATATTGAAATATATCAATTAAATAGAAATTTTTACAAAAATATTTGATGTAGTCGTTGTTCATCGATTGACTGTTGACAATCTCACAAAAACAAATTGAATTAATCCTGTTAATCAAGAAAATGATTTAAAATATTATGAAAAAAATTGAAACAAATCTTAGAAAATTGAAGTCTTTATATGATAATTATAATGCTAAAGCAATTATGTCTCTGTTCAATTACTACTGGTCAATTGTTAAACGAAAACTATGACCCTGGGTATTTTATCATTTCATGATGGATTAAACACTAAAGCACTCATAAAATATCTTGCATTTATGGAATAGAGTTGTTATGGTATAGGCTGTCATTATTGAAAAGGTCTTCAAAACTTAAATTGTATAAATTCTCAATCGTGCTATTGAAGATCACGGCTTTAAACTCTTGCTTCTACATATTGGGCACAACAAATAACTAAATAATTCTTGGACACTTTAAGGCTATTGCACCTATACCTCATAAGCAGTATCCATGCGCACAAGAGATGGCACACACATGGAAAAGTTTAACTGCTAAATTTCAGTGTTCACATTTTAGAACCGAATAAACCTGTGCGTGAATCACTCATACAAAACAAACTTAATGTGCAATGTTTGGAAACTACTAAATGTGTGCATGTGTCCTATTGCTGATAGATTTAGCATCTATTTATATACATAATAAATATATTGGAAATAGTTGCTCTATACTACAACTGGAAATTGTGGACAGATTCATTGAACAACATGCTATGCTTAGACGTATAAATGGGTGCCTGTATTATCCGAGATATTTAGCATAAAGTCATGCACATAATAAAGACAGTGGAAACGGTTACTCTGTACTACAACTATACATTGCGGACAGAGATTGTCCTCAATGAAGAACCATAGGTCAGGACTCAGGAACAAACGGAACTGTTTTGATTGTTCTGTTTCATGGCTTCTTTACCATCAAGCTGCCTATAAACCATTACATAGGTTTTCCAAGCTGCAACTCAATCTCAGGATTTGCTTATTAATTATCATATATATGTATATTGAAATTTCCAGCCACATCACCGTTGTATCTCCACCACCTACCACCAATCATTTATAGCGTAAGAGGAAGGGAACAAGTTTCACTAATAGATAAAATCAAACGCATATTCAAATCTCATTAGATTTTGATTCTTTATTTACAATTGGCTGTGACTTATCTGGATCAGTTTATTGTACTTATTTAATGCCAGCAATATAATAAAAAAGACATACCTTATTTGATTTCTAGTAAATAAAGAGCAATAAACTACTAAACCAGCAGGAATGCATGCAAGGTCACTCGATCAGCTCCTGTATATATCTGATGCAAGGTAGATAAAAGTCACAAGTAGTCCACAAAGTATGATACTGTGGCCCCACCTCTGAGTCGTTAGTGCAGGCTTTGAGTCTTCAACACATCCTCTATATATCCTCTGAGCCATTTCCATTGCAGCTCTGCACTGCAGCGCTGATGCTTGATATATTGTTACGTCCATTGCAACTATAGACGTGACAGCAGTCCTTTGCTCCATACAGCTGCTCAATCTTCAGTATAAGGTACTCATCTTCCTACATAGCTCGGCCATGGAATTATTCTGGTCTTTATGTTGTCTGAGCTTCAGCCGGATCTATTGACATTGCCCGTGTTCATTGTGTAATTCATGTACTACTAACTGCTACATGTATTGTCGCTGTGTTTTGTAATGTCATAGAAATGTGTGCTATGTCTTAGGTTTGCCTCCACCATCAGGCAGTTTCATGAATGCAACATTTTAATATGATAAATGCATTTGGCCATTTGAGCTATTTATTACTATAGATATCAACATATAACCAGCATGCTGTTACAAAATGTTTTTGCACTCATTCTAAATTTATAGCTGTGTTTATTACTATAGATATCAATATTAAATACTCTATTAGATCCATTGGGCCAATTGAGCTATTTATTTATATAGATAAATCCGTGCACTTATTCACTGAATTTAATTGTTTTGACATAATTTAGATACAGTAATATATGGCTGTTCAATAAAAAAATCTATAGCTATGGATATCATATAAGAAGTACATTTAATATGTTACTTTATTCCTAGTGAAGATGTGCTTTAAAACATTCCAGTGAGAATTCAGGATTGTTACAGCCGTGCAAGCAATAGGTTCTTATCGAATGGGACTTTGAGAACTAAAAACAACACACCTGTAGGTTCTGAATAGTTGAAACTTGGAACACGTTGTTTCCTAAGAGCTAAATCCAAATTTTATTTCAACTTTATAGCTTTGTCAAGAAAAAAATGATATTTGATACAATTTATTACATTGGCATGTGCATGGTACCCGAAGCATATGTATATTTGTATTTAAAAAATAATATTTATTGTTGTTGGTGGGACTTTAGTGTGCTTTTTATCAACGGTGCCACCAGAAATGATTCATCGAAGAGATAAATAATTTGAGAAAAGGTTTCATGTGGGAAGGGCGTAAGAAGGCCAATTGTGGCAGCTATTTGGTGGCATGAGAGAAGGTCTTCCAACCATACGATCATGGAGGGTTTGGCATTCATAACTTACATGTCATGGTTCCAGAAAGAAAAGAGCTGATAGAACTTTATTGGATATGGAATCCCCTCTCACCCTAACAAGATAACTATGTTTTTCATCATGTAAGTACAAATGTAGGTAGTTGGACCAATCCAACCTTTTAAACTTATAGGGGGCTCCATGGTTGTTCCTTGGAAGATCTAGCTCCAGCTATTGTAACCTGGGTTCCACCAAGAATTCACAAAATCTTCATGGTTTCATATTAAATATCTATATATTACAACCAGTAACCTTCATTCTTATCTATCCCTTTCCCTATGTCTCTATGTTCACCTCAGTGTTTTTATCGAAATGGTACTCAACCATCGTTATTTCTGTCTTCATCTTTCAGAGACAATGGTGGCGTCATTGACAGTAACTGAAGTCACCCCAGACGTTATATATAGTGCAGAAGTACAATTCAACGTTCAAAACTATAACAACCGGAAAAAACTTAGTTATGACACATTTATAAGGTCACCGAGTTTCACGGTTGGTGGCTATGAGTGATCACTTCAATACTTTCCTGATGGTGTTATTGAGGAAATGGAGGGCCATGTGTCTATTGCACTTGAACTGATCAGTCGAATTGAGTCTTCATGGACTCTAATCGGCCTAACATTTGGCGGCGAGGAAGACAGGTCGGCATGGGGATCGGAAAACTGCATTTCAATTCAACACTAACAATCATTTCTTTTATCACTGGCCTGAAGTAAGAAGTGAGTACCTGGAACAAAGAGGACTTGTGCAAAATGATTGCCTTAAAATCCAGTGCCACATTTCTGTTGTTGGATCGAATCAGTTGTTGAAGGCTGGAGTGCTTCCTGTAATCGAGGTTCCCACATCAGATGTGTTGCAGAACCTTGGAATGTTGCTGGAGGATAAGGCAACCGCAGATGTGACATTTAAAGTGGAACAAGAGATTTTTCCAGCGTTTAGGATCATGTTAGCTGCTCGCTCGTCTGTGTTTGATCGACAACTCTTTGGCTAATTGGGCGAGAAGGACCTGGGCTGTATAATAGTGGAATACATGCAGCCTGCTGTGTTCAGGGTCCTTTTGCATTTCATATATACTGATACACTGCCAGAGTTAGGTGATCTGAATGCAAATGAGTAGAAGGATCTTATCTGACATTTGCTAGTTGCTGAAGATCGCTACTGCATGGGAAGGCTAAAGGATATATGTGATTGCATCCTGTGTAAGTGCCTGGACATGGAAAGCTTGCTAACGACAGTAGAGTTGGCAGACCAACATCAGTGCATAAAGCTTCTGGAGTCATGTGTTGAGTTTCTTAAACATTCTGTGGAGAGCGATATGGTGGCAAGTCAGTGGTACAAGGTGCTCGACAGTAACCATCTAAATGTGGTAGGGGAAATTCGGGATGCACTTGAGGTGCTGCACAAAATGAATTGAATGCATACATCAATTTCGAGCTTTATAGTTCCCTTGTCATATATTAATAAAATATGATGGGGATTATCAGGTTTCTAAATCTGTGACTATAGATGTCATCTTATTTAAATTTTCAAATGATTCAGTAACAAGGATGTTATGTTGGCTTGTTCTGTAATTGTTTTTGTAATTAAGTATTTGGTTAGTATGTAGTGGCCATAACTGCTATATCACATACTTCCTAGGACATTAATAACATATTCCAATGAGT
Organism: Neostapfia colusana; assembly: GCA_030760725.1. Taxonomy (NCBI): domain Eukaryota; kingdom Viridiplantae; phylum Streptophyta; class Magnoliopsida; order Poales; family Poaceae; genus Neostapfia; species Neostapfia colusana. The sequence continues at coordinate 7,381,334 of JASWHV010000006.1, forward strand.
TTTATCTGAATTGTTACAGTAATGTCAAGTTTGAACACTTCCATGAAACTTCTATAATAAAGGAACTATATTTTTTCCCTTGACCATGCATGAGAGATGTGTATCTTTGTACTAACAAAAGTAGTTAGGGTAAAATACCTTTTTACACAAATCACCACAGGAAGTCACAAGTAACATGTGTACCCATGATTGCAAAAAATAAAAACCGAAAACACTCAAACTACACACCATGCTCAAGGGCCACCTGGGAGTATAGACCCTGATCTCCAGCCAAACACCATAGTTGTTTCTTGTCCCTTCCCTATCCGCAAAGCATCAACTATGCTTGGAGCTGATCCATCACATATACAGTGGTTGCGATTCATAGTATTCATGGCCCCCATGTGACTAGCAAATTTTAAACTTTACGGGCTTTAACACTAATGAAGTCATTTTAATCTTCATGTTGTGGCCAATCAGGAAAGGAAGTAGCATCAGATTGATGTGTTAATGTCTGAAGCCCAACATGCTGTAGCAGGGGAATTATAAGTTCTGGAACAAAACACCGGCAAACTAAAGGTGGTTCATTTTTTCTCCAACCTGATCACAAATAGGGTATTGAGCTGGATGCAGGAGACCACGCCAAGAGAGACAGTCTTTCAGTCTAGCACTACAGGAAAACGACATATTTTCGTGGGCCAAAGGCCAACAAAAATAAGGTGAAAAACCAAGAAAATAATTATTTTCATTGGCCTTTGGCCCACAAAAATAACTTGTCGAAAATAAAATTAATTTCGTCGGTGGCCCACGAAAATAAAGTTATTTTCGTCGGCCAAAAATGACCCAGGAAAATAAATATTTTTGTTGGCCAAGATGTGGCCCACGAAAATATTTCGAGGTTATTTTCGTGGGCCACATGTTGGCCCACGAAAATACAACCAAGTTATTTTCGTGGGCCAACATGTGGCCCACGAAAATACTTCCATGTTATTTTCGTGGGCAATTTCTTAGCCCACGAAAATACATGAGATTATAGCCCCAATTCAACCATATTATTCAGTTCCGAGGACATAAAATAATAAATTATCACTCAAACATACAGAACACACAGATCATAACAAATGTAACAAACTTAATTAAAAATTATAGCATCCATTACATAGTCCAAATGGTATTTAGGTCCACACACAATATAACACAAACATGTCACATGGTTCATACAACATTTTTGTCAAAACAAGTCTTATCACATGACTACATTGAGCTTTCCCAACAAATCAACAAATTGCTCCGACACCCTTTTGCTCGCCGTTTTCCTGTAACAAGCCAAAGTGATGTCTTATACAATACAAGAACGTAGACTTAAGAAATCTGGATGGTAATATATCATGAAAAGGTTAAATAAGCTAATGGAAATTAGGTTTTAATGAAACCATCACTTTAATACAGCATGCATAAAACTAAATGCTAAACTCAAATACTATTGCTAAACCACTTACATGATAAAGAAATCGTGTAAAAGGCAATGCATGGTTACTGCACGGTGTGGAGGCGGCGGTCGGGGCGTCCGAAGAGGCGGTGCCAGAAGCGAGCGGCGCCGGACCGGAGGTCGTGTGGTCGGGGAGGAAACCTGGCCCAAGCCACATATTTATTTCCATGTCTATAGATCCAAACACTAAGTGTTACAGAATTCATTCCTACAAACTAAAGTGAGTTCATCCGTGAAAGATGCATACATGCTAACTTAATATTGGTGCAATGGACAATTAAACTACTTCAAACTAATTGTATTACTCGAAAATGACATAAACTTCTACAAGATCACACACAACAGAAGCTAGAGACAGGTGCCCGTTTACATGACAACTACTACGATCTCACATACGAAATGTCATTCAGGAAAAATTTGATCATCCTAGTTATTAAGGACTAATGGGCATGTTTTAGCCAACGTGTGCATGAAAGCGCAATGGCTCAACACATAGATTCGTAGCTTAACACATAGACTCAACACATGTCCAAATCATAGCTTCAATCCAAATGCACGTTCTTTTTATGCCAAACAACTAGAATATGGTTTGACGATCATCCAAATGCACGATTATAGTAGCGGTAACCCTAGCATTGGCGCGCTTAGAGTGGACTGACCAAAACAGAATGTAGTGATGCATGATCTCTACCATGTTCTATCTCAGCTCATAGAATGTTCCATGCAAGCACCATACAGCAAGGCCGACTACCAATAAATACAGCAACACCAATGCAACGGTGTTTCTCGAGCTCAAAGCACATTGCTTCTAGCTGTAGTAGCTGTGTCTTCACACTGTTTCACTTGCAAGAAAAAAAATAATAGAGGCAACAGAGAAAAATGAGTTACCTTTGAGTTTGAGTTGTAGGACGAAGGTTGTGCGGCGGCCCGACGATGAAGGTTGTGTGGCGGCGTGGCCCAAGGCTGAGGGGGCGGTACGGCACAAGCGGTCGGGCGGTGGAGCCTCAAATGGATTACAACAGATCCAACAGCGGCTTAGACCTAGCCCGGACCAAAACTTCACAAATCCAACAAAAACAGGTTGATTCTCTCGTGTTAGTCATGCGGTGGCCTGGCGTACAAACTAGCTCCACGCCGGTGCCAGAGGCGAGTGGCGCAGCGGCGGCGCAGCGTACGGCCCGGCGATGGCGCGGTGCGCAGCCTGGCAGTGGCGGCGTGGCGCGAGCGGGCCGCGGTGCGGCGAGCGGCCTCACGGTCTGGACCGAGCGGCAGCGTGTGTGTCTTAGGTTCGGACAACACTGAAGCTTGGTCGGGGCTCGAGATGGATAGACCATGTAATTTCGTGAGCCACCCTCGAAGACCACGAAATTAATTGTTGTTTTGTGAGCCGGCCCCCAAGCCGACAAAATTAAAAGGTACTTTCATGAGCCAGCCGCCAAGCCGACAAAAATACTTGGTACTTTAGGAAGTATTTTTGTGAGCCGGCCCCCAAGCCGACGAGAATATTGTTACTTTCGTGAGCCAACCCCAAGCCGATGAAAATAGTTGGTACTTTAGCAAGTATTTTCGTGAGCCGGCCCCCAAGCCGGCGGAAATATTTTCTAGTTTCATGATCCTCCTACAAAGCCGACAAAAATATGCGTAGTTTCGTGAGCCTTCAGCACATCTAACAAAACTAAACATGTTTTCGTGAGCCTAGATGAAAGCCGATGAAATTATACATATATTGTCGTGAGCGACTATGACGGACCGAAATCCGCTCGCCCAGGATCTCAGAGGGTGGTGCAGCACGATGCGACACCTGAGAGCACATATCATAAGGCAAACATGTATTACATAGAAAAACAACTGAATATGTATGAAGTAGTACAAACCTTCAGTTTACAACTAAGTATAAAGGTTACAACAGCGGAAGCTAAATTTATACAAATCACTCCCACCTAACTAGCAAAAGTCGGTTGTCCATCCCAATGGACAACCCACACTAGCTCCACTCCGCAGTTCAGCGCGGCGTGTACTGCTCCCACTCAGCCGTGGTCCCCGACGGAGGGTAACCCTCGCCGGTGGACTCGTACCCCGAGTCCGTGGGGTAGTCTTCACCTGAAAAACACTCATAGCAGAAACCGTGAGCACGATGGCTCAGCAAGGCTTAACCGACTCACCTACACATGAAACTCTACATGCAGGTAATACAACATAGGATGGCACATTGCAGCAAAAGACACGCCTACATGTTCATCCTTAATTCATCTTTTAGCCATAAGTTAACAGTTCAGGAAGTCTGAAATTTAGTGAGCAATATTTGGTGGCACACAGGTAACCATACAATTTAGTCATAATAGCAATGTTGAATCATACATTCCATAGATTAACCTACGTCACGACTCAGTTACCAAGTGGTACTCATCACTGCGAGGGACGGCGAATCGACTCGATATACACCTGCAGGGATACCCGAAGAGCACGTCGCGTACGCCCACCCGTGGAGCTGCACAGCACGCTCACTCGATGTCGTACGGGACAACCTTTCACCAAACAGCCCAAACGTCGAACCGGTTGCACCCAAACGGACAGGAGGTTCCCTACACGGAGCATCTCTCTATGCCCGTTAGCGGATTTCCACCTTGCTGCCCTCAACCTACACCTAAAAATCGAGCGTTATGCCTCGACGCCCGGAGGTATAGGTTACATCGGTTTATCGGGGCCCATATATCTGATATGCCTTCGGTACGTTCAAAATTGATCAGCGTGGGCCGCACGCGGATCGGTCCTCAATCGACACGGACAGGGCTGCGCCCACAAGACTTCCTCTTGCTGCACCCTAGCACCTGCCTAGTCTCATTTTCTTACTCAAGTGATCTCACATCCAATCCTGTGTGTCCCAAGCCTATACTCGCGAGTAGATTCCAATTACTCGACTTGTACCGAAGTCCTATGAACATTAAGCACAGCTTGACTACTCGAGGACTTAGACACTACCCTCACTCTTGTAGGAATAATCTGGTTATGCACTTGGGTTTCATCCATCCTACACCTAATATACCTCAAGCTATGTGTACATAAAGAAAAATTTTGTAAACTAGTTAAATGCAAACCGGGGCTTGCCTTTTTGCTGCTGGACAGATGTTAGAGCTTCGTCCGGAAGGAGAAAGTCCAGCACTTTCGGGGTTTCCTCGCCTTCAGCGACTACACGTAAGCAATTAACGATATGTCAATTTAAATGCAAAGTTTGGAACTGACGATGTAAATACCATAACTCTGGCTAGACCTCCCCTTTGGCTCTGAAATTTTTATGGTGGCTTGGTAGGATCCTGACCAGAGACTTGACCAAGTTTTATCTGAAACAAAGTTCATTTGAGCTCTGTACAAATGAAAGTCTATTTGGTCATTACTAGAGCTTCTAAGGATTTCCAGGGATTTTCATGGTTCAACCCATTACTTTATGGAAACTAGAATTTGAGATGGTTCTAATGGAAGTGGTTTCATGTCATTTGAAGAATCCTAGAGGAAGTAATGCCCTAAACAAGATTTGAGAAAATATGAAAAATGTTTCTGTTCATTTTTCCATTTTCTCAGGTCAGTTCACTTAATCACACCATTAGGGGGACTAAATGAACTTGTATGGATCTGAAATTTTTGCTGTACTAAAGATTTTCAAATGAACCTCCTAGCAAAATTTCAGAATTTTCCATAAAGGACTTCTCCAGATAAAATTCCCAATATTTTAAAATTGAGGGAATTACTTCTGGAAAAGGGTGAGTTTCATGAGCTGAAACTTAATTTTCTGGATAGTAATCCAAGTGATGAATCCAAAAAAATTTAGTTCACTCAATTTGGAGCTTCCTAGTCAGAGATATGGATTTTACAAGTTTGGAGAAATTCTCTAAAAAAGGTCTCTGTTATTTTTCCTATTTTTCAGAGACATAGAGGATTGAAACAACATGTGACTAAACAAATTGAATCCAATGCCTCTGAAACTTTTACTGGAGTTCAAGGATTTCTGGAACAATGTCCTGCCAAATTTGGAAATTTTCCAATACCCAGAACTCCTGCAAAAATTCCTACAAGATTTACTTTAATTGAATTAGTGAGCCAAATCTAGGGATTTTCATACTAATTGGGATGCACCCATAGATAGTACTCTCTGAGAGGAACCCAACAAAATTTGTTTGACAATTTCTGGACACTCCTACCCAAAGTTATGGATCTTCAAATTTTAATCCGAATTAGGGAAAATCTGGAAATGTTTAAACACCTACTGTGGGCCCCACATGACAGATTCCTCTTCTACCTCGCGCCAACAGGGGCTGGTGACGGTGCTCTACGGCGAGCCCCTCGGAAAGTGCCTTCCCGGCCTTCCCCTGCCCCCAAACTCGCCGCCTCCCCATTTTGGACCACGGCCAACTCATCCCCAGGTTTAACCGAGGGCCTCGGTCACCAGAAACCCCTCGGCAACGGGCGGCTGCGGCTTACCTTCGGCAGCGTCGCACTCCCTCCACAGTGGCTCGTTTGCTTCTGATTTTCTTCCTAGACCACCGTGGTGGCATCCTAAGCACCGGCATGAGCTCAAATAAACTCAAAAGTGGCTGTAAATAGGGGCTCATCGGCGACCTAGGGTGAAAATCGGTGCCGGCTCAAAACTCTCGAAGACCAACGCCTACACTTGATGATTTTCGATGCTTTTTGATCCTAAAGGAGCGTGATAGGGTGTAGATCATGTCTATAGCTCGGTACAAGTGATGGTAGAGGCATCACCGCGAATTTTGAAGATTGGTGATGCTCGGTCCTATGGATACCGACGCAATAAATGGAGAAATTCTCCACTGACGACACACAAGAGAAGGTGAGGTCGGTATGGACGTGTTCAGCACCTTGGAGTGGACCTTTTTCATGTAGGACGTTGGCCACGACAGAGCCTCTATCGCTCGGACACGGGGGAACAGGGAGGTCGGGCGCTTGTGCAATTCTGTGCTTCGGTGCGCGAGGGAGACGGGAGAAGTGAAGGAGTTCACGTGGGCTGCGCATGCTATGATCACCGCATCCGGTGCTTCCAAGGCACAGCACGGTTGTGCGGTGTCCCCTTTGCTCGGGCGCAGGAGCAGGAGGTGGCACTCGGTAGAGATCGGCTGCCGAGTGAGAACCAGCGAGTATTGACTTCGGGTGTAAGTCTACTGACCAGTGGGCCCCCTTCCCCTCTTCTTTTTCTTTCCATTTCCATTTGAGCTAGCAAACAAACTCCAAATTTGATCAAATTTGGAGGATAAGCCAAAAGGAATATTAGGAACACAATGGTGCTCTCAAATTTGAATTCCGGTGAAGTCAGAATTTGAAACTGAAGTTTCAATTCAAATTCGAATTGTCTTCCGTTTAAATTTCAATAAATGAGAAATCTTTTCCAAATGAGCTGAAAATTTGGCGGGCTACCTATGGACGTGTGGAGAACTAAATGGTAGCTTTAGATCTCCGTGTTTGGGAATTTTTGGCAAGTTCAAGTTTGGACTTGGAGCTCACACCTCTAAATTCAAATGTTTAAATTCCCTCACCTTTTATCGGTGTGAATTTCAGCTCCACTGCTAGACTTTTTGGGGTTTCACATCCCTCCCCCCTTAAAAGAATCTCGTCCAGAGATTACCAAAGAAAAGACAAAGATGTGAGCGGAATTACCCGTGATGTGACGCCATGAAATCCCGGTAGTTTGAGCGAAGGAACTCCTTGCTCTCCCACGTCGCTTCTTCAGCGGTGTGGTTGCTCCACAATATCTTGTAGAACCACAGCGCTCGATTATGCGTGGTCCGGGCCTTCTCATCAATAATTGCCACCGGATATTCAGCATAAGTCAAATCCGGTTGCAGCTCGCTAATGTCTGCGGTGGGCACAGCAGCCGTATACTTTAGACACTTCCGTAGTTGTGACACATGGAAAACGTCGTGAACACCAGTGAGAGATGGCGGTAGTTCCAGTCTATACGCCACTGGTCCACACTTCTCGGTGATAGAATAGGGTCCAATAAAGCGGGGAGCGAGTTTCCCCTTCACGCCGAATTGGTGCACGCCTTTCATCGGAGATACACGGAGGTACACGTGTTCCCCGATGTCGAAGTGCAGCGGCCTACGCCTCTTGTCAGTGTAGCTTTTCTGCCAGGATTGAGCGGCCTTCAAGTTGGCTTGAATCATCCCAACGCACTCTTCGGCGTCGTTCACCACATCAACCACGAACGTGACCCTTTCACCGGACTCACACTAGTTCAATGGGGTGAGGCATTTGCGACCGTAGAGAGCCTCATATGGTGCCATCTTGATACTCGCTTGATAGCCATCATAATAGCAATATTGAATCATATCATTTCATATATTAACCTACGTCACGACTCAGTGACCAAGTGGTACTCATCGCCGTGAGGGACGGCGAATCGACTCGATATACACCTGCAGGGATACCTGAAGAGCACGTCATGTATGCCCACCCATGGAGCTGCACACCACGCTCACTCGATGTCGTACGGGACAACCTTTCACCAAACAGCCCAAACGTCGAACCGGTCACACCCAAACGGACAGGAGTTTCCCTACACGGAGCATCTCTCTATGCCCATTAGCGGATTTCCACCTTGCTGCCCTCAACCTACACCTATAAATCAGTGCGTTATGCATCGATGCCCGGAGGTATAGGTTACATCGGTTTATCGGGGCCCATATATCCGATATACCTTCGGTACGTTCAAAATTGATCAGCGTGGGCCGCACACAGATCGGTCCTCAATCGACATGGATAGGGCTGCACCCACAAGACTTCATCTTGCTGCGCCCTAGCCGCTGCCTAGTCTCATTTTCTTACTGAAGTGATCTCACATCACTCGAACCAATCCCGTGTGTCCCAAGCCTATACTCGCGAGTAGATTCCAACTACTCAACTTGTACCAAAGTCATATGAACATTAAGCACAGCTTGACTATTCGAGGACATAGACACTACCATCACTATTGTAGGAATAATCTGGTTATGCACTTGGGTTTCATCCATCCTACACCTAATGCACAAATATACCTCAAGCTATGTGTATATAAAGCAAAACTTTGTAAACTAGTTAAACGCAAAGCGGGGATTGCCTTTTTTCTGCTTGTCAGATGTTAGCGCTTCGTCCGGAAGGCGAAAGTCCAGCACTTCCGTGGTTTCCTCGCCTTCAGCGACTACACGTAAGCAATTAACGATATGTCAATTTAAATGCAAAGTTTGGAACTGACGATATAAATACCATAATTCTAGCTAGACCTGCTCTTTTGCTCTGAAATTTTTATGGTGGCTTTGTAGGATCCTAACCAGAGACTTGACCAAGTTTCATCTGAAACAAAGTTCATTTGAGCTCTGTACAAATGAAAGTCACATTGGTCATTACTAGAGCTTCTAAGGATTTCCAAGAATTTTCATGGTTCAACCCATTACTTTCTGGAAACTAGAATTTGATATGCTTCTAATGGAAGTGGTTTCATGTCATTTTTAGAATCCTAGAGGAAGTTATGCCCTAAACAAGATTTGAGAAAATCTGAAAAATGTTTCTGTTCATTTTCCATTTTCTGAGGGCATTCATTTAATCACACCATTAGGGGGACTAAATGAACTTGGATGGATCTGAAATTTTTCCTGTGACTCAAGGAATTTCAAATGAACCTCCTAGCCAATTTTCAGAATTTTCCATAAAGGACTTCTCTAGATAAAATTCCCAACAGTTTAAACTTGAGGGAATTACTTCTGGAAAAGGAATGAATTTCATGAGATGAAACTTCATTTTCTGGATAGTACTCCATGAGATGAATCCAATAAAATTTGTTCACTCAATTTGGAGCTGCCTAGTAAGAGATATGGATTTTACATGTTTGAAGAAATTCTCTGAAAAAGGTCTCTGTTATTTTTCCTATTTTTCAGAGACATAGAGGATTGAAACAACATTTGGCTAAGCAAATTGAATCCAATGCCTCTGAAACTTTTACTGGGGTTCAAGTATTTTTGCAAGAATGTCCTGCCCAAATTTGGAAATTTTCCAATACCCAGAGCTCCTGTAAAAATTCCTACAAGATTTACATTAATTGAATTAGTGAGCCAAATCTAGGGATTTTCGTACCAATTGGGATGCACCCCTAGATAGTACTCTCTATGAGGAATCAAAAAAAATTTGTTTGACAATTTTTGGACACTCCTACCAAAAGTTATGGCTCTTCAAAGTTTCAACAAAATTAGGGAAAATTTGGAAATGTTTAAACACCTACTGCGGGCCCCACATGACAGATTCCTCTTCTACGTCACGCCAACAGGGGCTGGTGGCAGCGCTCTCTGGCGAGCCCCTCAGAAAGTGTCTTCCCGGCCTTCCCCTGCCCCCAAACTCGCCGCCTCCCCATTTTGGACCACGGCCAACTCATCCCCGGGTTCAACCGAGGGCCTCGGTCACCGGAAACCCCTCAGCGACGGGCGGCGGCAGCGGCTAACCTTCGGCGGCATCACATTCCCTCCACAGTGGCTCGTTTGCTTCAGATTTTCTTCCTAGAGAACCGTGGTGGCATCCTAAGCACCGGCATGAGCTCAAATCAGCTCAAAAGTGGCTATAAATAGGGGCTCATGGGCGACCTAGGGTGAAAATCGGTGCCGGCTCAAAATTCTTGAAGAACAGCGCCTACACTTGATGATTCTTGATGCTTTTTGGTCCTAAAGGAGCGTGATAGGGTGTAGATCATGTCTATAGCTCGGTACAAGTGATGGTAGAGGCATCACCGCGAATTTTAAAGATTGGTGAGGCTCGGTCCTACGTATACCGACACATAAACGGATAAATTCTCCACCGACGACGCACGAGAGAAGGTGAGGTCGGTTTGGAAGTGTTCAGCACCTTGGAGCGGACATTTTTCGTGTAGGGCGTTGGCCATGACAGAGCCTCTATCGCTCGGACGCGGGGGAACAGGGAGGTCGGGCGCTTGTGCGATTCTGTGCTTCGGTGCGCGAGGGAGACGGGAGAAGTAAAGGAGTTCACGTGGGCTGCGCGTGCTATGATCACTGCAGCCGGTGCTTCCACGGCACAGCACGGTTGTGCGGTGTCCCCTTCGCTCGGGCGCGGGAGCAGGAGGTGGTGTTCGGTAGAGATCGGCTGCCGAGTGATTTTGCTGAGTATTTGGTGGACTTAGAGAGGCTCATATGTGACAATCTTGCACACTTGGCTGAAGCTCAGGATCCTTAAGTAAACCCCAAAGACTGAAGAATTCAATCAAAAATGTCACCGGCTGCAATCCATGAAAACATGAGATGCACCATTTGTCAGTGAAAGCTTTGTTTGTTGTCCATGTTGGCACCCTAGTGTGACTCCATATTTTACAGCCAAAGCCATCTAATCTAAAGGCCCATCTGATATCGCGAAGATCTATTATGACCATTCCTCCCAACTTTTTAGGCCAGGATACCATGCCCCACGTGCCACTAACCAATGACTGTCCTATGTGTTGTTCTATCATGAAAAATGTCATTATTCACATATTTTACCAGAAAATATAACTTTATCAGAAAGGATCATAAAATTTTATAACCAGCTCTATTGTAAATTTTGGCATAACTTTATGGCCATTTGTTGTGGTGATGTATCCAGGGATTTCCAGTTAGTAACCGGTACCAGTAACTGCTTTCTGCACCGGTTCTTCAAGTTTTAGTGATTGATACGGCCAAAGACGTTAACAACTGGTACTGATGACCTTTCTATAGAGGTTATAGTTCAACCGGTTCTGATGGGACGGTACAAATGACTGTTTTTGTTGTAGTGTGTGTACTGTCTGCCAAGACTGTAACTCTAGAACATGAAATGGTTAATCTTTTTCCGAGGTAATAAAATGGTTGATTTATTGGAGAGACTCAGAACATGTCTGCACAAAATGGGGAGGGAACTCCTGTTTATCATTTGTGCACAAAATAGGCAGAGATTCAGATCATGTATGCGAAAAGAATTATCAAGAACCATGGTGGGTAGCTTTTGGTTCACTATTCTAAGAACATGTATGCACAAAATGGTGATAGATTTAGAACATGTATGCACAAAGAATTATCATGACCATCATGCAAAGAACATGCATTCTTACTGTTGCTAGCTTTCTACTTGTTGAATCTTGCTGGAAGCTATATAGCTTTTTATTCTTAACCTGCTTTAAGATGTAAAGCTGCTGTAATGCAAGAATAAAAATGAAAGGTGGTGCATATGTTCTGTTGATAGCTTTATAGCTGTTGCACTGCTGTAAGCCATATAGCTTTTTATTCTATCTCGCTTCTCTCTATATACCCCAGTTCTTAGTATTGTTTATGCGTTTCCTTGACTGTTTGCAGGTTTGGATAGTAAAACAATTAACTACTTTTAATTATTATTGTTTCTACTTGCTAGGATGATCCTTCATCGATCATTCTTGATTGATAAATACTTGAGGGTTTGGACTTCAAATTCTGGGCCAAGGGCGTTGAAGTTATGATTTTTGGACTTCAAGTATGGACAACAAGTTCCACAAAGCATCAACGAAGTTAAGAGCTGCCCCATCAAGTATATAGTGATTATGGTGCTTCCATAGTTTCTAATTATCCAAGCTCGCAATATGACTAGCAAGTTGGAAAACTTTTATGTGCCTCAGCACAAATCATAACTTAGGTTTATTTACGACCGTCATAACTTATGGAGACGTTCCATGTGGGACCCTCTGAAAGCTTATTTACGACGGGCAGGAACATGCTGTTGTAAGTAATAATGGCTTATTTACGATGGCCAGCTCCAGGCCATCGTAAATAACTTAGGCTTATCTACGATGGCCACCTCCAGGCCGTCGTAAGTAAGAGATTTCATTTTTTAAAATAATAGGAAAATGCTAACCTAGCACGATGGCCAGCTCACAGACAGATACAAAAACAAATATATAACATCATAGGCAGTACACATTACAATAGTTTCTAATATAAGACACGACACTAGACACTCACACATCCGCTACCTCCGGACCTCGAAATACCGTCCTTGTGTCATGCTCTAGGTCTCGGTAGCTGCGGCAATGAAATCTGAGCCTCCGCCGCCGATCCCCGGGGTGGAGAAGTGTAGTTAGAGCAATTATGGCTAAGTTTGGCTATGTTTGAGCAATTATGGCTAAGTTTGGCTATGTTTGAGAAATTATGGCTAAGTTTTCCTATGTTAGAGCAATTATAGCTAAGTTTGACTATGACTAATTTTGGCTTAGTTTGATATAGTAATCTAATTTATGTTGATTTGAGAAATGCCACTTACCTGTGCCACTGAAAAAGGCACCTGTGGCACCGCCGGCACCTTTGGCTGCATCGACGGCTGCCATGAGGGAATGGCAACCTGCTTCTTGTTGTGCTAGGCTAAGGCCTGTGATAGCAAAGAATAAGCACATGAAGGTAATGAAATGATATGATTGGTTTGTATTTTAAGTTATTACCTGTTTGGCAGATTGTATCTGTGCATTTTAGCTGGCTTGATACTCCTGTGTGGCCTTCAATAGCGTTGCTTGCTCCTGGACCTTCTCCTGTGTCAGGCGTAGCTCTTCCTAGGCACTTTGAAACTCCAGATCTCTCTGCGACATCCGTCGGCTGGGTCCAGCGGTCGCAGGCTGTGAGGAGAAGCCCCTTGAAGGTTTTGCCTCCCTCGAGTCAACCACTCCATCCAAAATGGCAAAACTACAAGAAATATTAAGAGTAAGATAATGTAGCTCGAATTGAGAGAAATAAAAAATAGCTAGAATCTCACTGTCCATGGGCTTTTCTGCCACCGTGCGCATACACGACGTTGACGTCGATTGGTGCGTTCAGCCAATCGTAGTCTTCACCGTGAATCTTCACCGTCTCCTCCCCATATTTCTCCTACATATACAAGCAATACATGAAAACGTGTCAATAGCAATTTTAGTTATAAAAACGTAAAGCAACTCAAGTACTCACCAGTCGAGCTGTCGCCACTATAATGCACAACTAGCCAGGCTGTGAAGGGTCACTTGTCTTGTGACCTCTCTTCCACACCTGAACATCGATCGGTCGTTCAACGAGCTCGTTTTTCTATAAGTACGAGTCAGTAGCATAAATATACTATAAATATAGTTTCGTAGAAATTTTCCTTACCATTCATTTAGCCAGATGTAGATGTCCATCCAGATTATACGTATGTCCTTCGGTAGACCCTGTGCACTGTCGGGCCCTTTTGGACTTGGCAACGAAGTTCGCGCTGGACCACAGTCGACAGAGAGCCCGGTAAGCCTCCAGACGGTCCTCCAACCAAGAAATCCCCACCTACACGCATTTATTGATTAAAATAACATTGACATTACAAAATGCGAGCCATATTTAAAACACTACTAGTTTACCTCGGCATACAGCTCCTTCATCAAGTATGTGTCGGAGCCGTCTTTGAACGCCGCTAGATCCTGCCCTTGATGCCTCTTCAAGTATCGTTTGTTGCTTGAAACCAGGCATAAGAGATCACTTGTGTAACAAATTTCCTAGCGGTCTTGTTGAAGATGACTCTCGCGTGCTCGGCATCCGCTGGATTAGTGAAACAGAACCGTCTCTACAAGAAGACAGAAACGTAAGTGTTATTAAACATTCTAGTTATTAAAATAATATATTAAACATACTTACCTAGAAGTCAGCCCACAATGCACCCCGAGCAGTCCCGTACGTCAGGTCAGTAGCACGAGCGTAGTCATCCCATGACATGGTAAGGACGCGCTCGTCGCCGCTGCTAGGGACCTCACCAGGCTAGTGCAAACGTACGAGGTTGTCTAAGACAACGTTGACATATATCTGACGTCCTTTACCCTCGAAGGTAGTGTCCTCCCATCCGCTGCAAGAACAATTGTGCATGAAAGAGTTTTAGCACTACGTAATTTTCTAATGCTACGACGTGAGGGCGTCTTACCTATCGTCAATAGGGTGAATAGCCGACAGTGTTGCTTCTTCTCTAGGAACCGGAGGAGGAGCCACATAATGACTCCTCCTAGTACGTCGCCTTCTCTACACTTTCGTGTCTGCAGATGACCCGGAAGGGTGGTCCACCGACCTGAAAGGGTGGTCAGCTGACCCGAAAGGGTGGTCATCCGACTGTGGCTCAGGAGGCGTCTTGGCCTCGACCTCTGACTCTAACTCTGAGTCATCCTGCAATATTATAATAGTTTTTTAAAAATATAATTTATAATATAATAGAATAGGATTGGTAAGTCAAATTACCTCGGTCCATTGAAAGCCAACAGGTCTGCTTGCTAGCTCTGAGGTCACGTGTCTCAACAGCTGAGGTCGTCTACTCCCACCTTAGCTATTACACTGAAAAAGGGTGTCTGCCACGTCCCGTGTGCGAGCCATCCTGCTCGCACTGTTGAGAAATCTCTTCATGGTCCTCTTGATCCACTTACTCTTTTCTGATGACATCCTATTTCAATGATGAATTGATAAGTATAACTATTATAAAATATACAACATGAAACAATAAATGAATAAAAATAACATAATGAAGATCTTTATCTACCACAAGTTTCTCCAACATTTCAGCAATTTCTAACCCACTTAAACGCTTTGGCAATCTCTTCGTCACAATATTGTTCTTTTTGAAAGCATTCTTCTATTGTCTAAACATGTGATTCTGGCTACCATGAGTAACACAAAAACAATCAGCGTCAAAGCACATATCGGACCTGTCAAATGTCTGTGGACGCTCAAGCTAGAAAACATGCCGTATGGCAAGAAATTATGGACCAACCACAAGTACGCAACTCGAAGGTTGAATTTCTACTTCTTGTAACAGTAGTACGCTTCGACTCCTGTCCACAACCGTTTCAACTCTTCGATTAGCGGTTGCAACATCACGTTCAGGCGTTGATCAGGATGATCTGGTCTAGGTAGAATGAGGCAAAAGAACATGAACTCATATTTCATACAACGAGCAGGTGGTAGGTTATACGGAATAGCAAAAACAGGCCAACATGAGTAAGATATGGCATTTGTACTGAATGTGAGAAGTCACTTGTCGCTAACCCGATGGGAACATTTCTCGCATATCACTAGCAAAGTCTGCATCGAAGCTGTCTGGCGCCTTCCATGCCTCACCATCGGATGGGTGCACCATGACTCGATTGTTGTCACGCACACCTTCTTTGTGCCACCTCATGTGTCTGGCAGTTCTTTTAGAGAGGAACAGTCGCTACAACGAGGTGTGACGAGTAAGTAACGAAGTTGCTTATGTGCGACTTCTGTCATCACCTCGTCACCGTCATTGTTAACAACTTCGACAAACCTCCATTTACCACACTTTAAGCACTTGTTCTCTTTGCCATGCTCTTTCCAGAAAACCATGCAGTTGTCTGGGCACACATCAATCTTCTTATATTTGACAACGAGACCAGGAAGAATTTTCTTTGACTGGTACATGCCTTTAGGCACTTTATGAGGCTTTGGAAGAATATCACTGATCAATTTGACAATATTGTTGCAGCGGTTATTTGAGAAAAAGTACTTAGGATTAATTGCCATAAGTCGTGTCATGAAAGAAAGGAGGGTCACTTTTGTGTGTTCATGTAGTGGCTCTTCTTAGGCTCTGAGAAGCTTGAAGAATGCTTCAACTTCTGTTGTAGGAGAATCTTCGTTAAAGTCTGGTTGTATAGATTCAAACATCTCGTCCATCCTATCAAACCCCATGATATAAACATCCTATTCCTCTTCTTCTATGAATTTAGGCGCTGATTCACCGCGAACGACCCACACCTCATAATGTGGCACAAAACCGTATCGGCACAAGTCTATTGAAAGCGTTTTCTTGTCCAAACATCTCATATTCTAGCATCTGCTACATGGACACTGCCCCTTATTTATCTTATCTAACGACAATGCACGGTCCATAAAAGCCGTAGTCTTGGTTACCCACTGATCTGAGTGACTTCCATTCTTGTTCCAACCAGTATACATCCAACTATAGTCTTCACCCATATTTGAGCCTACAAATCAAATGCAGACAAGTCAACATCAGCTATCACATGGTTATATCTCTATTAGGAAGGATGTGTCCTAAACACATCCAAGAGTGACCGATAGTGCTTGCTTACTACGAGACGCGTGGTCCAGATCCTGATGAAATTTTGGCAGCATAATCCCGCAGTTCTCCAACTGCACACCCAAAAACGGTGCAGTAGAGAACATCAGGGTTATACAACCGAAACTTTAATCAAATCCGTACCTCTCGCATCTCGCCATAAGCAAGGTCTCTCAGACACACCGAGGCTATCTAAAAAGGGACAATTCCGAACCTACACGTGTCACATGCGTAGCTCAAGTGACACGTGCCGGTTTGAAACGGGTGACGCATAGGTTATGTAACTAATTTTTGGTTCATTCAATAACGTCGTAAAAAAGCTTATTTATGACGATTTTCATGTGTTGCAATGAGAGAGAGAGAGAGAGAGAGGGGGGAGAGAGAGGAAAGAAATAGAGAACGAGAGGGAAGGGTTAGGAGATGGCCGTCAAATATTGCAAGTGAATATGTCATAAACATCCAATGTTCCAATGAGTGGTTGGCGTCCTCACCTGCACTGTTCGCCTCCGTGCCCGCCTTGACGGTTGCCTAGTAATTATTGTCCTACTATCATCGTAAATAACATAATATACATGCTCTCGCGATGGTGTCTATAGCTAACCGCCATGAAGCAAACAATTAACAATCATTTTTTTGATAAATCACGAACTCATCAACTAGATTAATGCAATAATTTAATTAATCAAATATTTATACAAATTAATCTATATTTATAACTAATTCAAGTACATTATGTAACAATATAGGTAATTTAATAATAAAATGAATATTAAACTATTTAAAATTTCATATTAAATAAATAAGTAAACAAACAACTTACAAAAAATTAACAATAATACTAACTAAGAACTATATTAACTAATGTAACTCTAGTTATCACCTAAATTAAAGAAAGTAAAAACTTCAAATCTAAATTAGTAACTAAACTAGCTAAACTGAACTATTTGACAATTTTCAACTAAATTTGTACCTACAAACTACTAATCAACTAGTTTCTATCTACAATTTTCTCAACTAATTTGAACAAGAAAAAATTTACTTGCTCGACGGCGGTGGCGGGGCTCAATGCCGTGGGAGCTCGGGAACGGGGGGCCGGGGCACAACTCAGGCTTCGGGGGCCGCGCGATCGGGGGGGGGGGGGAGGCCGGGGAGGGGCGGCTGTGGCAGCCGGGGGGCGTGGCGGAGGCCGGTGGTGGCGCGACGGCAGGGACGGTGAGGATGCGGCGGCGCGGATATGGTGGCGACGACATGGAGGAATGAAGGCTCGGGCTCGGGCGGAGGAAAGAGAGGCGTGGGGGCTCGGGCCGGGGTATAAGGCGTCTATTTACGACGACCTGGCTGTGGCCGTCAGACAGTGCCCAGGTCGTCGTAAATAATAGCTAACTTATGACGGCCCAGGTCTGTCGTTGTAAATAATATTGTTTACGATGGCCAACCCTCGAATCGTCATAAATAAAACCGACCGTCAAAAGTAGCTCTGTTTCTTGTTGTGTGGTAACAAAGGATGAAATTACGACTTGTGGCTAAAGTGGTACAATCTCCGCGGAGAATAAAATTATCATTACAGCTATGCTCACGATCAAGATCAGCTTTTAACTTGTTCATGATTAGTAAACATTGAAATGGACTGGGTGGGATTGTCAGGTGTTGTAACCTGGCAATGTTGGAAGGTTATGAATGTCAGATATTGTAATATAAATTCATTGGATTATAATTATCAGGTGGTGTAACCTGATAATGAGGTTGCTATCCTACAATTCATGCATATATTCACTTAGTAATATAGGATGCTTAATGAAGCTAAGGGGTTAGGATCAATGCTTGGTGCCTAACTTGAGTCATCCTTCCTTGCTATTGGCCTACATGTTATCTTTTCCTACACTTACTGGGTATTATTGATACCCAAACTTGTTTTTGTTGGTATTTAAATGCTGCTAAGGATATGGTGATGAGATAGAGTACAATGAGGAGGACTTCTATTCCGAAGAGTTGTACTACGCTGGTGGAAACCCCAAGCAACGCCTCTGATGGAGCATCAGATATTCAATCTGCTATTGTGATATTTTTATTGTATTTTTTGAGGAGATATTTTTATTGTATTTAGTAGATATATGTAAGACTTTATTACACACTAAACTTGGCTTGTAATATATTATGATATTTCACCATTGTCAGCACATGTATAAGAAAAAGATCCTGGCATACATGTGAGATACGCTCGGTTGTTCTTTTTGAAAACTGGTTGTGACAATAGTCCTTCGCTCCATACAACTGGCTCCATCTTCAGTACAAGGTACTCACTCATCTTCCTCCATAGCTCGGCTAGCATTATTCTGGTCTTTATGTTATTTGAGCTTCAGCTGGACCTAATGATATTTCCATGTTCATTGTGTTATTTGAGCTTCTTTATGTATCGTTGCCGTGTTTTGTAACCTCAGATAGGTGTCTTCTAAGTCTTAGGTTTGCCTCCACCATCAGGCCATTTTCATGAATGCAACATTGTAATTTGAAAAATACAATTGGCCATTCGTGCTATTTATTGCTGTACATATAAACATACAACCAGCATCCAGTTACAAAATGTTTTTGCACTCAATCTAAATTTATAGCTGTATCTATTATTAAGATATCAGTATTAACTATTTTATTAAATCCATGTGGCCAATTGAGCTATACATTTCTGTAGATAAAGCCATCCACTCATTCATTGAATTTAATTGTTTTCGCACAATTTAGACAAAATAAGCTATGGCTGTTCAATAAAAAATCTATAGTTATGGAGCTCATATGTAGAATACATTTATATGCTACTTTATTCCTATTGAAGAGCAGATTTAAAACATTCCAGTGAGAATTCAGGATTGTTACAGCCGTGCAAACAATTGGTTCTTATCCAATGGGCCTTTGACAACTAACTAAAAATCAAACACCTGTAGGTCCTGAGTAGTTAAAACTTGGAACACCTTGTTTCCTAAGAGGCTAAGTCTAAAATTTATTTCAACTTTATAGCATTGTCAAAAAAATTGATATTTGATACAATTTATTACACTTGTATGTGCACGGTACCCAACCAAAGCATATGTCTATTTGTATTTAAAAATTATATTTATGGTTGTTGGTGGGACTTTAGTGCATTTTTGTATCAATGGTACCACCTGAAATGATTCATCAAAGGGATAGATAATTTGGGAAAGGGTTTCATGTGGGAAGGGCGTAAGAAGGCCAATTGTGGCAGCTATTTGGTAACATGAGAGGTCTACCAACCATCCGATCATGGAGGGTTTGGCATTCATAACTTACATGTTATGGTTATAGAAATAAAAGAGCTGATAGAAATCTATTGGACATGGAATCCCCTCCCACCCTAACAAAATGACTATGTTTTTTTCCTCATGTAAGTACAAATGTAGGTAGCAGGACCAATCCAATCTTTTAAACTTATAGGTGGCCCCATGGTTGTTCCTTGGAAGATCTAGCTCCAGCTATTGTAACCTGAATTCCACCAAGGATATGCAAAATCTTCATGCTTCATATTAAATATTCTGTATATTACAACCAGTAACCTTCATTCTTATTGATCCCTTTCCATATGTCTTCGTGTTCACGGTCACACCCAGTTTTTCCGAAGACAAACCGAATGAACCTCACATGTATGCTAGGATCATTTTCTCATACATGTGGCGACAAATAGCAAAATATCATTAGATTACAAGCTAGGTGTTCGAATACATAAAAGTCTTACATAGAGTCTCAAAGGACTATAAAATGTTCATAACACAATAACTAACAAAGCAGCGGAAAACATGTCTCGTGGGCTCCGTCAAAGGCGTTGCCCGGGGAACTCCATGAACCTAGAACCCTTCTTCAGACCAAAGTCTTCGTTATTGTACTCCACTTCATTCCCTTGGCCTGAGCAGCAAGTAAAACCAACGAAAAGCAAGATTGAGTACCATTGGTACTCAGCAAGTATGGGAAAATAATGTGATGCAGGCTAGAATCAAGGAAAGGCGGAAACCATGGTTAATGCACTACGCAATTAAATCCTATCACCTTAGCTTATTAAGCACCTCTATTACTACAAAAGTGAGGTAGTCCCAATCCTAACATCTCTTCATCAATGTTAACCTCCCCGCTTAACATATCCAACCTCTCTCTTCATCATCCTCTAATACTGAACAAGTCCAAGCCGCTCTTGACCGTGAGCACGGCTGTCATGACAGTATTGACTCTCCAGAGTTTTTACCACTTTTCCCACAAGTAGTGATTTCACCCCCCGTTGCCGTGTGGACTAAGAACCTCCATTATGCCTTTGGCCGCGAACGATGTTCACACTTCCTAGGTGTGTAGCCAGGAGATACTACGAGGCCTTTACAAAGGGATTCCCGACGAGTATGAGCCCACTGAGGTTTCACCCCTAACAGCATCCAGGAGGTTCCAACCCCTGCTGCAGTGGCCCCCTCTTGAGCCTTGCGGTTCCTATGGTAGTCCAGCTGACGTCTATTTCTCGCACCATACAAACACCCACACTAAGATGGAAATGCACCTAATTAATTGGCCAAGCGCCCCTATATCAGCATGTGGTGGCATGGTAAAGCGGGTTAAATACTCCATGAACCGGTCCTTAGAACCCAGGCAAGCACTCAATACAAACCCGAGTCTTGTGCACGCAGCACCAACCAAAGCATCCAGCTTGCCTAGATTCCTACCTCTACCATGATTTATCACATATCATCAATTGTAAATAATCAAAGTTTTCAATTCATATCCCATCCCAATTCTAAGCATGGCTAAGCATAAATGAATAACAATAGTAACATACTAAATAACTCCCAACCAAGGCATTGGTTTCATAATTCATATGACAATGCAAATAATTCTAACTACACATCCTAGCTTCGGTGCAAAGTGGTCAAGTACACTTGCCTTCTTCTTGCTGCTCTGGAATGGAAGTCTTGATCTTAGACATTGAGAACCGGCTCTGCAAGCACATACATAGCAAAAACAAACAACACTCCATAAGCATTCATTCACATATACACTCACACAAGTCATACATACATACATACATACATACATACATACATACATACATACATACATACATACATACATACATACATACATACATACATACATACATACATACATACATACATACATACATACATACATACATACATACATACATACATACATACATACATACATACATACATACATACATACATACATACATACATACATACATACATACATACATACATACATACATACATACATACATACATACATACATACATACATACATACATACATACATACATACATACATACATACATACATACATACATACATACATACATACATACATACATACATACATACATACATACATACATACATACATACATACATACATACATACATACATACATACATACATACATACATACATACATACATACATACATACATACATACATACATACATACATACATACATACATACATACATACATACATACATACATACATACATACATACATACATACATACATACATACATACATACATACATACATACATACATACATACACATTGCTTCACTTTATTAATTTAGCTTACAATTACAAAGGTCTACATATATATGATCCTCTTGGGTATCTCATGGTGAAATTCTCAATTTTAACTTCATAAGATATTCCCACAAATTTTGGGGTATAGGTGCGCATATATATTACATTTAAACATTTCTTTTAGCCAAATTTCAAACTATATGAGTTGCTTCCATGCATACCTACACTTTTCAAAATATATTGTTTCTAAATTTGTTATTCAGATTTCAAATGCACACCTAAAATGAATTGTCAATTTAAACTAATTTATATATTAAATACCACACTTTTTAGCTACAAAACTTGCATAAAAATGTATATTCCAACCCCAAAAAGGATTTCAGACTTCCTAATCAACTTTCAAATTGAAACTTTATGTTCCAAACCTTATATGAACATTTCCTAAGTGTTTTTTATTTTTTGTATACCTAGATTTAATTTTTGCCTAAAAAGTGAATTTCAGAATAAAAACAAAGACTAAATTACATTTTCAGAATTCATTTTCCATCTAAATCCGATATTCAAACTGTTCTACAAGTTTTAAAAGTGCTAGGCCAATTTAACTTGAATTTTCACACATTTCAGATTTACTTCTATGCCTAAAAATAGATTTTCAGCAATAACATAAACTAAATGGCATTTTCAGATTTTACTTACATCTTAAAACCACTTTCCAGATTACTGTAAATGTTTTCAATGTACCAGATCAACTTACAATGAATTTACATAATTATTTGCACTTCTAATGAATTTAAATCCTATTGAAATGTCTAAATCCCTAATTTGAATGTTCTGCAGGGTCCAAATTCTATTTTGTATAAAATCCAGGGGCCTAAACCTCAAATACAGGAAGAGTTTCCTAATTTCTATTAAGTACAGGGGCTAAAACAGCAGTTTAAATGTGTTTGCATATTTTCCTGAAAGTCCAGGGGGTAGAACCAAAGTTCAAGGGGCTAGCTCATCTTTTCCCGAAACCCCAGGGTTAGCCCGCAAGTTTGTTGGCGGGAATTCGGTGCTTTAAACATGGGCCGTCGGATTTTAAATGGAAGGCCAAGATTAGATCGCGAAGGGGTACGCTGTGGTTATAACTTCAGCCGTAGGATTTAAAATGGACGCGCTTCATGGTGCCACGTCATGCCGGCAGGGGGAAACGTAGCGCGCGGCGGCGCTCGGCGGTGGAGGTGGCTATCTCGCCGGCGAGGTCTTGGATCTCCCTCTACGTGCGCTAAGAATCGGATTTATTGGCACGGATCGGCAAAGGGGAGGTAGGGGAGCTCACCAAAGGCGTTTTTGTGATCCCGAGGTAGTCGGAGGATGGTCGATGGTGGCGATTAGTGGCCGTCGTCGGTGAACGGTGTCAGGAGGGCGTTCGGGTCCGGTGTTCTTCAAGTCTTTCGATCGTGGAGCTTCGTTGTGGTCCGGGGATGAAGCACCGAGGCTCAGAAAAAGCCAAAATTCTAGTTTCCTAGGGGTTCGACGGCAATCAGCGGCTAGCCCTTACCGGTGAACGGAGGGATAGGTGTTTCCGGTGACAGTTCTTAATGATGTCGGCTCTGAAGGGTCGAGGAAGTTGCTGTGAAGCAGAGGGGCGAGTTAAACTTAAACGAACCACAAGAACAGAGGAGAATTTTGTACTTTGGTTGCGGCTTACCGAGAGTGGCAGCGGAAACATGCGAGGACGAGGAGATGGGGCCGGGATCACTTAAATCGAGGAGGAGGAGGGTTGGGGAGGTTGAGATCGTGTGGTTTGTGCGCGGAGAAACCGGACTCGTGGGCGAGCACGCAGAAAACGAGCGGGCGGCGTGGAGTCTTAGCGCAGGAAGAGCGTGGCCAAATGTTGGGAGAGAAAGGACTGCCATGTGGGGTACTGCCAGCAGTGAGGGGAAGAGGGGAGAAGTGGCGCGGCTGGTTGGGCTGCTCAGGTGTTTCGGCCTAGTAGCCTGTTTTTCTTTTTTTTCCTTTTCTTTTTTGTTTCTCCACTTCAAATTCGAATTCCACTTTGAACTTTTGAATTTTCGCCCATGCATCACGTCCAAAATTCCTCTTTTGAATTTTTGAAACTTTTGGGTGTTACAACTCTACACCCCTTAAAATAAATCTCATCCTCGAGATTTGGTGACTCCTAGAGGAATAGATCTGGAAATTGTGCCTTGAGTTCGTCTTCTATTTCCCATGTAGCTTCTTCTTCCGAGTGATGCTTCCACTGCACTTTGCACATGTGCCCTCTTTTGTTCCTTGTGATGCATTCTGACGTCTCAAGAATCTTAACCGGGTACTCGATATAGGAAAGGTCTTCTTGAACGTCTAACTCATTCATTGGTAACTTCTCCTCAGGTGTTCTCAAGCTTTTCTTGATTTGTGCACATGGAACACATCATGCACATCTGATAGTCGTGACGGTAATTCCAACTGATATGCAACTTCTCCTTTCCTCTCTAGAATCTAGAAAGGTCTGATATACCGAGGGGATAGTTTTCCTTTCATTTTAAATCGATGAAGCCCTTTGATAGGAGACACTTTGAGATAGACATAATCCACTACTTCAAAGGTGAGATCTCTTCGTCGCGGATTTCTCTCACTTTCGACTCGGCATCTTGTAGCACTTCTGGCCCAAATACTTTGCTTTCTCCTGTTTGATTCCAAAACAAAGGAGGTATGCACCTTCTCCCATACAACGCCTCAAACGGGGTCATCTTTCTCAGTATTGGCCTGAGTCGCTCTACATGCTGGTGAGTTGTGGATCTTGAGCAACCTATTGTCGTGGTAGATCCTCATATCTGAGCTCCACTCTTCGCGCTCTGCATGAATGGTCTTGGTAGAGCTGTAGTGCACTAACAGCTTGCCGGTGTTGCCAGTGGTGTGGAGGATACGTCGAAGACGACACAGCAAACTCACTACACCTATCCCGTGAGAGTGGTACGTCACAGGGAGGTTCTCTTCCCTCAAGGCGGGTGCAGCTACGGTAACTCGTCCTCCGGTGGCCTTGCGAGCGGTGCGGATCATGCGAGCATCCTAAAACATAAAACATTGAACAAATCAAGTGAGATATTAAGCAAATAAATACTCTCTTTTGAACAAAAGTTAAGATGAGATGAAATAGTAATATAATTATCTTAAATAACACTTTTACCCCACACACGTTTTTAAAATAGTTTTTAAGAACATAGTGTCCTCAAGTACGTTCGTTTCAACCTAGGTTCACGTTCCTACTGCAACCTTGGCTCTGATGCCAGTTCTGTCACACCCAGTTTTTCCGAAGACAAACAGAATGAATCTCACATGTATGTCAAGACCATTTTTTCATACATATGGCGACAAATAGTGAAACATCATTAGATTACAAGCCAGGTGTTCGAGTACATAAAAGTCTTACATAGAGTCTCAAAGGACTATAAAATGTTTATAACACAATAACTAACAAAGCAGCGGAATATATGTCTTGTGGGCTCTGTCACAGGCGTTGCCCGGGGAAATCCATGAACCTAGAACCCTTCTTCAGGACCAATGTCTTCGTTATTGTACTCCACTTCATTCCCTTGGCCTCAGCAGCAAGTAAAACCAACGAAAAGCAAGCTTGAGTACCATTAGTACTCAGCAAGTGTGGGAAAGTAATGTGATGCAGGTTAGAACCAAGGAAAGGCAAAAACCATGGTTAATGCACTACGGAATTAAATCCTATCACCTTAGCTCATTAAGCACCTATATTACTACAAAAGTGAGGTAGTCCCAATCCCAACATCTCTTCATCAATGTTAAGCTCCCAGCTTAACATATCCAACCTATCTCTTCATCATCCTCTAATCATGAAGAAGTCCAAGCCGCTCTTTACCGTGAGCACGTCTGTCATGACAGTTTTGACTCTGCAGAGTTTGTACCACTTTTCCAACAAGTAGTGATTTCATGCCCCGTTGCCGTGTGGACTAAGAACCTCCATTATGCCTGTGGCCGCGAACCACATTCACACTTCCCAGGTGTGTAGCCAGGAGATCACTACGAGGCCTTTACAAAGGGATTCCCGACGAGTATGAGCCCACTGAGGTTTCATCGCTAACAACATCCGAGAGGCTCCACCCCCGCTGCAGTGGCACCCTCTTGAGCCTTGCGGTTCCTATGGTAGTCCAGCTGACACCTATTTCCCGCACCATCCGAACACCCACACTAAGTCGGAAATGCACCTAATTAATTGGCCAAGCTGCCCTATCTCAGCATGTGGTGGCACGGTAGGCAAGCACTCAACACAAACCTGGGTCTCGTGCACGTAGCACCAACCAAACGATCCAGCTTGCCTAGATTCCTATCTCTACCATGATTCATCAGATATCATCAATAGTAAATAATCAAGGTTTCAAGTTCATATCCCATCCCAATTTTAAGCATGGCTAAGCATAAATGAATAACAATAATAAGATACTAAATAACTCCCAACCCAGGCTACAAGGAAATATGATAATGAAAATCTAGGGAAACTTGCTAACATATCCTAGCTTGGTTGCAAAGTGGTCAAGGATACTTGCCTTCTTTCTGCTGCTCCGGGAATGGAAATTCTTGATCTTGGAAATTGAGAACCGGCTCTGGGGCTGGTTGTACTCATGCAAGCACATACATAGCAAAAACAAACAACACTAAGCATTCATTCACATATACACTCAGACAAGTCATACATACACATTGCTTCATTTATTAATTTAGCTTAAAATTATCAAGGTCTACATATATATGATCCTCTTGGGTGTCTCATGGTGAAATTCTCAATTTTAACTTCATATGATGTTCCCACAAATTTTTGGGGTGTAGGTGTGCATATATATTACATTGAAACTTTTCTTTTAGCCAAATTTCAAACTATATGAGTTGTTTCTTTGCATACCTACACTTTTTGAACATATATGTTGTTTCTAAATTTGTTATTCAGATTTTAAATGCACACCTAAAATGAGTTGTCCATTGAAACTAATTTCTATATTAAATACCACACTTTTTAGCTACAAAACTTTCATAAAAATGTATATTCCAACCCTAAACAGGATTTCAGACTTCTTAATCAACATTCAAATGGAAACTTTATGTTCAAAACCTTATATGAACATTTCCTAAGTATTTGTTATTTTTTTCATATACCTAGATCAAATTCTATGCCTAGAAAAGGAAATTTCCGAATCAAAACAGAAACTAAATTGCATTTTCAGAATTCATTTTCCATATAAATCCAATATTTAAATTGTTCTACAAGTTTTCAAAGTGCTAGGGCAATTTAACTTGAATTTTCACACATTTCAGATTTATTTCTATGCCTAAAAATAGATTTTCAGCAATAACAGAAACTAAATGGAATTTTCAGATTTTATTTACAACTTAAAACCTGTTTTCAGATTACTCTAAATGTTTCCAAAGTACCAGATCAACATACAATGAATTTACATAATTATTTGCACTTCTAATGAATTTAAATAATATTGAAATGTCTAAATCCCTAATTTGAATGTTCTGCAGGGTCCAAAATTCTATTTTTCTATAAAATTCAGGGGCCTAAACCTGAAATACAGAAAGATTTTCCTAATTTATATGAAGTCCAGGGGCTAAAACTACAGTTTAAACATGTTTGCATATTTTCCAGAAAGTCCACAGGGGGTAGAACCAAAGTTTCAGGGGCTAGCTCATCTTTTCCCAAAACCCCAGGGGGTAGCCCGCAAGTTTGCCGGCGGGAATTCGGTGCTTTAAACATGGGCCGTCGGATTTTAAATGGAAGGCTGAGATTAGATCGCGAAGAGGTACGCTGTGGTTATAACTTCAGCCATAGGATTTAAAATGGATGCACCTCATTGCGCCACGTCGCTCCGGCAGGGGGGAAACGCAGCACAAGGTGGCGCCCCGCGGTGGATGCGGCGATGTCACCGGCGAGGTCTCGGATCTCCCTCTAAACGTGCTAAGACTTGGATTTTTTGGCACAGATCGGCAGAGGGGAGGTAGAGGAGATCAACAGAGATGTTTTCGTGATCCCGAGGTAGTCGGAGGATAGTCGGCGGCGGCGATCAGTGGCATTCGTCAGCGAATGGTGTCAGGAGGTGTTCGGGTCCGGTGTTCTTCAATTCTTTCGGTCATGGAGCTTCGCTGTGGTCCGGAGATGAAGCACCGAGGGTCAGACCGAGCCAAAATTCAAGTTTCCTAGGGTTCGACAGCGAACGGCGGCTAGCCCTTACCGGCAAACGGCAGATAGGTGTTTCCGGCGACGGTTCTTCATGATGTCAGCCCAAATGGTCGAGGAAGTTTCTGTGAAGCAGAGGGGCGAGTTAAACTTGAAGGAACCACAGAAAACAGAGGCGAATTTTGGACTTCGGTGGCGGCGGAAACGTGTGAGGATGAGGAGTTGGGGCCGGGGATCACTTAAATCGGGGAGTAGGAGGGTTGGGGAGGTTGAGGTCGTGCGGTTTGTGTGCGGATAAACCGGACTCGTGGGCGAGCACGCAGAAATCGGGCGGGTGGCGTGGAGTCTCGGTGCGGGAAGAGGGCGGACGACAGTTGGGAGAGAAAGGACTGACATGTGGGGTCCGGCCGGCAGTGAGGGGAAGAGGGGAGAATGGGCACGGCTGGTTGGGTTGCTCAGGTGGGTTTTGGCCCAGTAGCCCGTTTTTCTTTTTCTTTTCCTTTTCTTTTCTGTTTCTCCACTTCAAATTCAAATTCCACTTTGAACTTTTGAATTTTCGCCCATGCATCACGTCCAATATTCTTTTGATGTTTTGAAACTTTTGGGTGTTACATTCACCTCAGTGCTTTTATCGACATGGTACTCAACCATCATTATTTCTCTCTTCATCTTTCAGAGGCAATGGTGGCGCCATTGACAGTAACCAAAGTCACCCCAGACGTTTTATATAGTGCAGAAGTACAATTCAACATTGAAAATTGTAACAACGGAAAAACCTTGGTTATGCCACATTTATAAGGTCACCGATTTTCACAGTTGGCGGCATTGAGTGGTCACTTCAATACTTTCCAGATGGTGTTACTAAGGAAACGGAGGGCCAGGTGTCTGTTGCACTTGAACTGATCAGTCAAATTGAGTCCTCATGGACTCTAACCGCCTAACATTTGGCGGCGAGGAAGACAGGTTGCCATGGGGAGGAAGGAAAACTGCATTTCAATTCAACACTAACAATCATTTCTTTTATCACTGGCCTGATGTAAAAAGTGAGTACCTCGATCAAAGAGGGCTTATGCAAAATGATTGTCGTAAGATCCAGTGCCATATTTCTGTTGCTAGATCGCATCAGTTGTTGAAGGCTGGAGTGCTTCCTGTAATAGAGGTTCCCACATCAGATATGTTGCAGAACCATGGAATGTTGCTGGTGGATAAGGCAACAGATGTGACATTTAAAGTGGAACAAGAGACTTTTCCAGTGGATAGGACCATGTTAGCTGCTCGTTCGCCTGTGTTTGATCGACAACTCTTTGGCCGGGGAGAATGACCTGGGCTGTATAATAGTGGAAGACATGCAGCCTGCTGTCTTTAGGGCCATTTTGCATTACATATATACTGATTCACTGCCAGAGTTAGGTGATCCAAATACAGATGAGCAGAATGATCTTATCTGACATTTGCTAGCTGATGCACATCGGGCGCAACTGCATGGGAAGGCTAAAAGATATATATGAAGGCATCCTGTGTTAGTGCCTGGACATGGAAAGCTTCCTAACGACAGTAGAATTGGCAGACCAACATCAGTGCACCAAGCTTCTGGAGTCATGCGTTGAGTTTCTTAAACATTCTGTGGAGAGCGATATGGTGGCAAGACAGTGGTACAAGGTGCTGGACAGTAACCATCCGAATATGGTAGGGGAAATTCGGGATGCACATGAGACGCTGCACAAAATGAATTGAATGAGTACAACAATTTTGAGCTCTATAGTCCCCTTGTCATGAATTAAGAAAATATGATGAGAATTACCAGGTTTCTAAATCTGTGACTATCGATGTCGTCTTATTTAAATTTTCAAATGATTCAGTGACAAGGATGTTATGTTACTGGCTTGTTCTGTGATTTTTTTCTAATTGTGCATTTGGTTGGTATGTAGTGGCCATAATTGCTATATAACATACTTCCTTATTGGGCATTAATAACATATCCCAGCGAGCTTTATCTCAATTGTTACAGTATTTTCAAGTTTCAACACATTCTTGAAACACCTACAATAAAGGAATTATATTTTTCCTCGACCATGCATGAGAGATGTGTATCTTTGTATTAAGAAAAGGAGTTAGGGTAAAATACACTATCAAATCAACGAAATACATAGAGTAGTGTAAGCGATGATAGAGTTCAAATGTAATTCGATTTAAGCAAGCCATGATATCATTAACTCAACTATTTTAAAACTTGAAAGCATGACTAATATTACTGTATTTTTTATTAACTTTCATTATATATGTAAAAAATTGCATGTAGCAAGAGATTATATGCAACATCAGTCTTATGCTAACCAACCAAGCCAAACCTATGTCAATGGATAATCAGAAGCTTAAGGACATGGTTTTAGTCATACTCAACTCCTTTCAAGTTCGTATCTAAGTGCAACGATAAGCAATCTCAAAAGAAGAAGTGTGATGCATATATATTCTCTTGATCATTCTAGTTTTTTCTACTTTGATCATAAAAGCTCAGCATATAGTCTGTTGTATGTTCAATTTCTTAAAATTTAAAGCACTTGTGAACATGTAACAAGATTAAAACAGCAAAAAAGTTCAATCATGACCAGATCTAGTGTAAGTTCCAATTCCAATTGCTAGTCATGGCAAAAAAATACAAAATGTATAAACATGAGCGAATGTCGTAAATAACTTTCAGCATGCACAAGGAATTACAAAGTCATATACATATGTAACACTATGCTCATATTATTTTTAAGTACAAGTTCACATATAGATTTCACAAATGTCAAAACTCCCCCTCAATTCATGCCACGAGGGTGCATAACCCCTAGTTCAATCCGAATGTAAGAAAAACGAGTGAAATCTAAAGGTTTTGTGAAAATAGAGCTAACTTTTGTTCGGTATCTACATGGTGAAGCACAATGTTTCCTTTTTCAATATTATCACGAAGGGAGTGATACCTAATATCATTGTACTTAGCTCTAGAGTGTTGCACGAGATTTTTAGCATTGCAAATATCACTAGCGTTATTACAAAACAGTGAGACAGTACCTAAATGAATCCCATAGTCCTTAAGTTTTTGAACAATCCAAAGAATTTGAGAAAACGCATGCAGCAGCTACATCTTCAGATTCGACAGTGGATTGTGTGACTGAACATTGTTTTCTAGAAGACCAAGCAACAAGTCAGTTATCCAAGAAATGATAAGCACCCGAAGTATTTTTCTTATCAATCCTACAACCCCCAAAATCAGCATCTGAAAAAGCTCTGAAAGTAACAATTGAGAAAGAAGGAAGAAAAACGCTAAATTCTTGGGTTCCATGTGAGTACCATAGTATCCTTTTGATGGCTTGACGATATGTTGCACGATAGAAGCTTGGAATCATGGTTTTGAAATATTTGGACTTCAAAGCATGACAAACATATCCTTATTCATCATTTTGACATAACACACACTTCCCCTAAGTATATGCACTTGAATGTCATAAAAATTGAACACATGATTGTCCAAACGTATTCAGATGAAACAGCTGTTCTTGAGCAATCTCATGTAACAGTTGAAGTTGAAAAACATCTTCTATCTATTGTACATTATGTCCAAGATGCATCAATGAAAGAGGAGAACCAAACTTCTTGTATGCCGTTTCACAGGAAAGTATCCGGAGTTGTTTTAGCTCAAAAAGTTCTCCTTTCCTGTAAAACAGCTTACAAGGAGACAAAATTCATCGTTTTCCTGGTGTCGGGGTTAGTTATATCATGTGTAGGTATCCAACACTTTGTCAAACGATGAACAACAAACATAGAACAAGAAATCTGAGGAAAAACATCAAGTTTATGAGCCAAAACATGTGATTTTTTGATGTGGACATCACAGAAAAGGACACACATAAACAATCCTATGAAGGACCGATTACACGAACTCGTCCTACGAAACTCGAACAACAGGTCAATGCTTTCCTCTCTACAGTACATTTTAATATTGATGAGAATAATATGCTACCTAAGTCTTGTTATTATGTGATACTCAGGTTTACACATGAAGGAGCATCATTGGCTGCCACGGAAAAGAACCAAGTTAATTTGCACCGTCTGATCTGAAAACGGGTGCACTGCAGCAGCCTCAACATCACGTGTAATTCTGTACCAATCTGTCACGTTCCAGGGGGCATAATACACATGGTGTGAAAGCTTATCAAGTCTACTTTCAAACGCAACAAACGGTGTGTCGTTTGGAATTATGGCCAAATTACTAAAGACTGCACAGAAGGCAAGCAGACGCTTGAGGACCAAAGACTACTTCGTGAATTGCTCACTACCTGGCCCTCCACCTCAAAACATGGTGACTTCAGTTCACACCTAGCTAGGAGGGTTGTTCCTAGTATAAATAACACCCTTGTGCTCTTGGAAAAACAACCATTGATCATTTGATAAACAATATAATTCTGTGTGGAAGGCTAATTCATGCTCTAGGCTTCCGGGCCTTTTGTGTGGATTAGTTTCCGGTTTGTGGTTCTGCGGTGGTTTGGTGATCGAGTCGAAATCCTCAAGGTTTCTGTGCCTTTCTCCCCGTCGCTTGGTCGCAACCAACCTTGGCTGCTGTAAAGCTAGTTATATCGGATTGTGGTTCTGTGGTCGTTTGGAGATCGAGTCGAAGTTCTTAAAGACTTTGGTGCCTCTCTCCCCGTCACTTGGTCGCATCCAACCTTGGCAGGTATAAAGCTAGTTACCCTGCTATTTTCAGCTAGTTACCGTTGTTCGTCCCGCTGTCCGATCTTTCCATTTGCCCTTCGTCGTACCTACTTCCGTGAAGATCAGGCCACCTCCCCCCCCCCCCCCCGGGTTTCCTATCATTTGGTATCAGATTTTGGGTTTATACGGTAGGTACGATCCTCATATCATCCATTTGTTATCACCATCTTTTTCTGTTATCCATCTCGTGTTTTTCGTGTCATATCTATAGTCCACTAAACCACCAGAAAAAGTAACCGAACCTTTGTGTAGTACCGCTGATCTTGTGTCATTTGCATCATTTCTTGTTGCCATATCCATCTACATTGTGTTGGTCAGCCCGCATCTTGTTTGCATAAAAAAAGAAGAAAAAGGAAAAGAGATAAGTGAAAAAAAAGAGAAAGGTTTAAAGGGCTGCAAGATTATAATCACTGTTACAAGAATTTTCAGATTGGGCAACAAAGTTTTACTCATCTTTTGACTTGGATTATTGTGGCGGACCGGAATCCGCCCATCCAGGATCGCAGAGGGTGGTGCCGCACGATGCGACACCCGACATCACACGTCATAAGAACACGTTATATTACATGGGAAAACAAACTGAATGTACAAAGTAGTACACTTCTCAGTTACAAACTAAGGTCTTTTATTACACAGCAGAAGTTTCTTTTGTACAACTCACGCCCACCTATCTAGCAAAAGTCGGTTGCCCAGCCCTAGGGCAACCCACACTAGCTGCACGTCTCAGCTCAGCGCGGCGTGTACGGCTCCCACTCAGCTGTGGTCCCCGACGGAGGGTAACCCTCGCCGGTGGACTCGTACTCCGAGTCCGTGGGTGGCTCCTCACCTGAAAAACACTTAAGCAGCAACCGTGAGCACGAAGGCTCAGCAAGGCTTAACCGACTCACCTAAGCATGAGACTCTACATGAGGTGTACAATGACATAGGATAGCAATGTTGCAGCAAATGGACACGCCTACAAGTTCATCCTTAATTCATCTTTTAGCAACAAGTTAACAGTTCATGAAGCTGAAATTTGGTAAGCAGTATTTGGTGGCACACATGTAGCAATACAATTTTATCATAACAGCAATATTGAATCATAACATTTCATCCATTAGTCTACGTTACGACGCAGTGAACAAGCGGTACTCGTCACCGCGAGGGACGGCGAATCGACACGATATACACCTGCAGGGAAACCCAAAGAGCACGTCACGTACACCCACCCGTGGAGCTGCACAGCACGCTCACTCGATGTCGTACGGGACAACCTTTCACCCAACAGCCCAAACGTCGAACCGGTCACACCGAAACGAGCAGGAGGTTCCCCACACGGAGCATCTCTCTATGCCCGTCGGCAGATTTGCTCCTTGCCGCCCTCAGCCTACACCTATAAATCGGTGCGTTATGCCTCGACGCCCGGAGGTTTAGGCTACATCGGTTTATCGGGGCCCATATATCCGATATGCCTTCGGTACGTTCAATACTTGTTCAGCAGCGCCGCACACGGATCGGTCCTCAATCGACACGGGCAGGGCTGCGCACACAAGACTTCCTCTTGCTGTGCACTAGCCCCTGCCTAGTCTCATTTTCATTACTAAAGTGATCTCACATCACTCAACCGAACCCGTGTGTCCCAAGCCTAAACTCGCGAGTAGATTCCAACTACTCGACTTGTACCGAAGTTCTATGAAACATTAAGCATAGCCTGTCTACTCGAGGTCTTAGACACTACCCTCACTCTTATGGAAAAGTTTTGGTCATGCAAGTGGGGTTCCATTCATCCTAAACCTAATGCACATTCATAAATCACCCTAATTATGTGAACAAAGCAAAACTTGATAAAAAGAGTTAATGAAAACCGGGGCTTGCCTTGTTGCTGCTGGTCAGCAGTTAGCTCTTCTTCCGGAAGGAGGAAGTCCAGCACTTCCGGAGTCTCTTCTTCAGTTACTACACGTTTAATACAATACTACATGTTAATGAATATGCATATGAGTTTATTGTAATGCTTTTGCTATTAGTTCTAATATTCAGCCTCTAACAACTGGAACTCTGTTTAAGAATTTAAAATGGAACTGGGGTTTAGTGGTTTGGGCTTAGACCTAAGCACATGGTTAAGTGCTAAGTGGTTTTCCCCCTTTTCCATATTAATCCCCTCAAGTGGTTTAAACAGGATAGGGGTGATCCAGAGCTCCAATGGAACTGAGAATTTTTGTGTGAGTTCATTGTCACAAGAAAACCCTCTGTACCAATTATTAGCACATTTCCTTGAATGGTTTGCTCAGAATAATTCTCTTAGGAATTAAGCAAAGAAGAATTAATTCTGAGGTAGCAACCCTGGTCATGCCAACTTAGTGAACTACAATTTCAATTATAGCTCATAGAGTTTGCATGAATTTTCCTAGCATTTTTGGAGCTAAGATTTGCCCAGAACTGAATTTCCAAGTTTTGGAAATTCTCTGAAAATGTTTCTGTATTGAAATGAACACAGCACCTTCAAATTTGCATTGCTCTGACAAAATCAACTCCAAATGGTCTGAAACTTTTACAGGGGTTCACTAATGTCCTAAAGAACATTCTGGCAAAATTTGGGGATTTTTGGATGAAACAAACTCCCTCTAAAATTCTTTTGCTGAAAAGCTTTAAAGAATTTTCCAGAATTAAATAATAGGTTTCGTACAAATTGAGTTGCATATTTGGATAGAGCTATGCAAGATGAGTCCAACCCAATTTGAATCACTAAATTTGGAGCCTCCTAGCAAAAGTTATGGGGTTCTAAAGTTTGGGGAAATTCTGGAATTTGAATTAACTAGGGAAAAGTTCAAATTCCTGACATCTGGCCCGGCCCCCACGTGTCACCACCTCGGCTGCGCCACACGGGGCCACAGGACTGTTCTCCGCATGGTCACAGCTGATCCGGTGCAACAGAAAATCCCCACGCTGTGCAACGAGGGACTGACGAGTGGGCCCCGCCGGCTCGTCTTCTTCCTCGCGCCCCCTCTTTTTCCCGCGCCGCCCCCTCGCCGGCACACCTCTGAAGCTCGCCGGACTTGGCTTCCCGACCGCCTCTCGGCCGGAAACTCGCCGCCTGGGCCTACTTTCGTGCGCTGAACACGATGGCACCGACTGCTCCGGTCGGTGGTGGCCCTAACCTAGCCGGCGACGGTGCAGCGGCTCGGACTCCCTCCGGTTATGCCACCCGGCCAACTCAGCCCGCCAAAACCTCGGTGGAAGGGATCTATAGCACCGGGGGATCTCAGAGAAGGTCGACAAGGCCATGCCAGGGTTCGGGAAGAGCTCTAACCTAGCCGTCACCGTGAACCCGACCCTTCCCGTCATAACCGCGGTTGGAAAACCGGGAAATACGTCGGCTACAGCCAAAACTAAACTAGGGTTGCGAAGCAAACTTGGGCGCCGTCAAATCTAGCTCCTGTGATTGCAGTTTGATAAACTCTAAGCAAGCATATGTCAGGAATTTGTGGGTTTCTTACCCGAGGGTAGTTCTGCACCGGCTGGAGATGTTTTGCGAAATTCGCCGGCGATGATTGGTCACTGGTTCTAGGCTTTGGGGTCGAGCAGCGTGGAGCCTAGGCGCGTCCAAAACCCCTCCTTCATGGCCGTGACAAGTCCTCTGCCGAGCTGCCCACGGGAGCACCTTTGCTCGGTTCTTCCCGGTTGCCGCGAAAAACGTCGTTTGCTCGGTTTGTGGTGGCTCAACTCGACCCGGAGTGATGCGGGGAGGGCGTGGGAGGGCTGGGGGTGCTGGTTTGCTAAGTTGCCGACGTTGGTACGCGAGAGACGATCGCTCCCGAGTGAATGGATCACAGCGGCGGCTCCTCGGCGCTCTGTCGTGCGAGAGGGCGGTGGCTGGGGGTCGGCTCGTGGATGTGGCGAGCTGGGGCATGGCTGGGAGTTACTGCGCCCCCACGAGGAGCTCGCCAGCGCGCGAGGGGAGAGCAGGAGGTGGCGCCTGGCGTTTCTCGATGTGTCACGGTGGAGCCTCGGCTCTGTTCCGAGTGCAACACTTAGCCCCTAAGGCTGTTGACTTTTGTGCAATTTTAACCTCCCCAATGACATGTGGGACCCACTTGTCAGTGCTCCCCCACCCCTCAAAAGATCTCCAAAACTTGGCCAGGGATGAATTCAAATGTTTGGAGTTTTAAACTGACCTACATTTGTATGGTTGAGCACATTTCCCCCAAATTCAAATTTATATTTGAATTCTTGGCATATTTGGATCCTTTTTGGAAAAATGGGTAGCAAACCTTTTCAAAAATTATTGAAACTCTGCCTCCCCACTAATTTGGACCTGAGGAATCCAATTATGCACTTTGATCCTTGTTTTAGATGCTGCAACCATGAGTTTGAATGCAACAGTTTTGAATCATCCTCCCATGTGTCATGTGTAGAATTCCCACTTTGTGAAAGTGTAGGTTTCCCCTCTAACCACTCTTTTGATGGAGGTTACATGCTCTTCACACTTTTTCACAATCTATCCACAACAAAACTGTGGTGTTGTGGGGTGATAAAAAGTTTTTGCAAGTCCCTTTTCTTGGGCTTTTACATTTATGATACTTGATTTACGGTGCTACAACCCTTCCTTGTTCAGCCATCCTAGCTCCAAAAATATACCGTAAACGGATCCCTCGACTCGTAATCCTTTCAACCGCTTAATCACAGCAGGGATCCTACCACATTTTGCGCACTCGCAGTCCTTGAGAATGGGTAAAAACTTTGGTAAGCAAGAGGTGAGATTGTGTGATTCCACAAAAAATTCCTATACCATTTTCCCTCCACTATTCTAACATGGCAGGATCTGATTCGAGTTTTCATGGTGGTAACACTGGAAGGCAAGAACTACCGATTGCAAGAGCTGAACTGCACCAACTCAATGACTAACTATTGGAGGCCATGGAGAGGATGTTCAATTAACGTCTCCCTCCAGCTGATCGCAGGGCTCCACGGCATCAAAATGAAAAATTTGGCGATGAAAATTCTGGTTTTGGGAGTGGTTTTTGTAAAATCCCCAAAAGTGCTAGCAAGAAATTCAGCACATTCACACTTAGGAAAAATGAGGGGAATTAAAACTTTGAGTTATAACGGGGTGATATCAAAGTGATGATTCAAACTTCCCAAAAACTTCCAAACATGGATATCTAAATTCATAACTTGGGTCTCCATAATTCAAATATTAAGCCTCCCAAATTTCAGCTCATTTAGAGGGGTTTACTATTTGTTTGGAATTAAGAGAGGAAGCCCTCAATCCTGAATTCAAATTTCAGTTTAAAATTCACAAATGTGTTATCGACATCTGATTTAGCATCCATGCCAAATTTCAGATTTATTCGGGTTTAGTTTGCTAGGGTTTTGAATAAATGGAACGGGGCAATTCACTTCCAAATTTCAAATTCCAACATCCAAGTGTAATTTAAATGCTACACCCAGGAAACTGAATATAGTTGAACTAAAAAAAATTTAAATCCATGACTTTGAGAGGAAGCAAAGCCTTTAATTTGGAAGAGGGAAGGAAAAGATCAGTAGTTTTATTAGGTGTTGTGGGGTCCACAAGTCAGCCACACATTTCTACACGATCAGGCTCTGTTTTCACCTTTGTGCGCCACCGAGCGGCTGGACAAACTGCCGGGCGTCGATGTACCTTCCAGCTCAGAACTGCTATCCACGTCGTGAGGCACGGCAGAGTGCACGAGACCTTCCGTTTCCCTCAGCTCCTCGGTTTCCCTTGCCTCTCCCCTCCTCCCGTGCGAACTCCCGCTGAAACGCTCACCTGGCAGAAGAACTCATTGGCTCATTGACGCCCGGCGAGCTCAGCGTGCTTCTCGCGCGACTGAGCCACTGGAAAGCTGCACCAAGTCTCTCTTCCGCTTACTGAGGTCCTAAGGAGTCGCTAGCACCGTCGGTTGGCTCCCGCGAGCAAGGTTTTCCTTCGGCTATCCGGTGTTGATCGCCTCTGCGCCGCACCATTGCCCGACGGATTGACAGCCTCTCAATCTCAAACAAAAAGTTCTGAGGTGCATTAGGAACCCTTCTTCCTTCCCTCCAATGTGCTCCCTCTTCCCTAGCTCTGGCGCCGAGTAATTTGAAGTTTGGCGCCGAGGGTTCTTTAGAAAACCGAGAACTCTTCGGGGGAAATTCATCGTGCTCCGAGTAGCTCCATGGTAGATGAGCTTAGGGTAGATTCTTCACACGCTTGCGAACCTTTCCGAAGACCTAGCTATTCAAATGATCACGTACAGGTACCGTACACCAAGTTTTTGTCACCGCCGTCGTTTTGTGGGCTCGGGTCGCTGGTGAGGTCCCACCTCCGGTGGTTTTCATGGAGAACGGGATGCAGGTCGAGGTTGGCCATGCCTCACTGGTGCTTTTGAAGCAAACCCTAGCCCGAATGACCAATTTCCGAGTGAGAACGAGGTCGCCGAAGTGGAGCTCGACATGGCCGCTGGTGCAGGCACTGTTCCGGTCATTGTCACCCTTCCCCGACCCCACCATCATGTTCAGCATGGGGTAAAACTCACAGACGGCAAATCTGGTGAAGTTTGGGGCACGGGAACCTGCCCTGGCAAGCTCTCCAGCGAGGGTTGCCGCGGGGGAGCGCGGGCAGCGCGAGGTTGACGAAGGGCGACGGGTCCCACCGGTCAGCCATTGTTTCATCCGCGGGGATCAGTTTGCGGCTGGGATTTTGTGCGGCTGCGCGGGTGGAACCCCGTGGGCTGCGGTGTGGCCGCGAGCTCAGTGGCCCAATTCAAACGGTGGGCGCCCACAACCAGAGTTAAACTTTTCTGGAATTTCAGATTTAGGTCAAACTTTGAAACCCCATAACCTTCAGTAGGAATGTCCGAATTTTGTGAAACAAATTTTGTTGAATTCCTCTCAGTCAGTACTTTGCAGAAATGCAAAGAAATTGGTCTGAAGATCCGTGGCATTTTCTTCAAAATTCATCAAAATTAAATATTTGGGAATTAATTTCATGGGATCCCTTTTATGGAATTTCCTCAAATTTGGCCAGAAGATCTTTCAAACTCCAGTGATCTTCTGTAAAATTTTGAGCTTCATTGGAGTACATTTGCTTGGCTAAACTATGATCCAAAGTTCAGCCTTCATTTGGAACTTCCCAATAAACAGAAACTTTTTCAGCATTTTGTATCAACTTCAAAATTCCATTTCTCCCTGTAGGTAGCTCAAAAATTATGAAACAAATTTTGTTAGTACCAACACTACAGGAATCCGGACAATAGACGACGGCCGGAAACCGTCGTCAATAAGGACACTACCATCGTCAATAAGTTATTGACGATGGTATAACTTTATAGACGACGGTTTTCGGCTGTCGTCAATTATTAGTCGTCAATAAACTTATTGACGATGGTAACCGTCGTCAATAATCTTATTGACAACAGCTAAATCTAGCTGTCGTCAATAAACTTATTGACGACAGCTATGATATGAACCGTTGTCAGTTACGATGGCTTATTGAAGACGGTTTCTAGTACCTGGCCGTCGTCAATAAAAATGGCTTATTGACGACAGCTAAATCAGGCTGTCGTCAATAAGATTATTGACGACGGCCAGGATTTCAACCGTCGTCAGTAACCGTGTCTTATTGACGACGGTTTACACTAGGCCGTCGTCAATAACAATTGCTTATTGACGACGGTTTCTGGTACCTGGCCGTCGTCAATACTAATGGCTTATTGACGATGGCCAAGTACCAGAAACCGTCGTCAATAAGCTTTCCAATTTTTTTTAAACTACAAAAAATCCTGCCCTGGCTTCGAGGCCAGCCCTGGCTCGATGGCCAGATCACAGGCAATCAAAATATACATCACAGAATTGAATAAAAACACTATACGCACGCCACACTACCCTACGCTACCCCGACCGCTGCCACCGGAGTCCAGGAAGTCGTCGTGCGCTCGTCCAAACGCTGGTTGCTGAGGGGATGGAGTTTCCTGAGCCCGCGTCGCCGATCCCTATGATGTACATGTATAGTTAGACAAATTAGAAGTTCACAAATGTGTATATGATTAAATAAACTCATTACAAGTTAAAATCGAGCAAGTTAGCTAGATTTGGCTATGTTTGAGTAAGTTTGCTCATATTTTACTAAGTTTGAGAAGTATGGACTAGTAGTGTTTGTGTTTGAGCTAGTTCAAATAGTTTTGGCTATGTTTGAGTAAGTTTGGTCATATTTGACTATAGTTGAGTAAGTTGTACCATATTTTACTCAGTTTGAGGATGTTTAACTAGTTTTCTCTAAGTTTTAGTAAGTTTGATCAAATTCAACTAAATTTGAGCAAATTTAACTAGTTACAGCTATTATGAGAAATTTTGTACCTGTGCTCCTGACGTCGGCCCCTGTGGTAGCTGTATCGGTGGCGGCGCCCACTGAGGAAAGACAACGGGCTGTCCTGTGGCCATAGCCTGCAAATATGAAGTAAATTATTATACATGTCATTTATATATTAGAAACGTTGAGTACAATGATCTGAACTTACCTGCATGGCAGCTTGCAGCTGTAGCATGTACGAGTGTTGATACTCGTCCCTAGCCCGGAGCTCGGCTGCCTGCCTCTCGTTCGTGAGCCTCAGCGCTTCCTGCGTCCTCTGGAGCTCCTCTTGGACACTCTGGAGCTCCAGATCACGGCTGCCACGCCTGCTGGATCCACCCTGCGATGAAGAGCCCCTTGAGTAAGACCGCGCCTCCCTCGAGTCTACTACTCCATCGAAGATGGCCAACCTACACAACGAAGTAAGAGTATTAAAGTTTCATGTCTCGAAGTTAATGAAAGTAAATGAAAACAACAGAACTCACCGGCCGTGAGGTTTACCGCCACCGCTTGCATAGGCGGCTTCAGGTACGATCGGCGAGTTCTGCCAATCGTAATCGTCGCCTCGAAGCCTCCGCACCTCCTCCCCATACTTTTCCTGAAAATACAGAAAATTAAAGTCATCAGAAGTTTTAAAGATAATACAATTAAGTCAACTAAAGAACTCACCAACGTCTCTGTCGCTGTCTGAGAAGACAGCTGATCAGGCTGCGAGGGGTCACTTCCCATGTGACCCCTCGTCCACACCTGGATAGCGGTCGGCTCCTGACCGATCTCGCGCTCCTATCGATACATGTTAGCACAATGATAGCGATATAAATTAACTAGAATATAATTCGAGTATCACTTACCATCCGTTTAGCAAGGCGTACGTAGCCATCCCCGCCAAGACGGTGTTTCCCGTCCGTCCCTCGACTCTGTCGGCGTGTCATCGACACCCCTTGGAAACCCTGGCTCGCCTAACGAGCACACAGGGAACTGTAGGCGTCCGGACAGGACTCAAGCCACGGTACGCTGACCTGCACACATTTGTTGTTGGATGAAAACATTGACGAAAATTGAATAATGAAGCAAAGTAAAATAAAGAATTTACCTCTGCGTATTGGGCCTCCGTCAAGTACTTGTCTGCCACATCCCTAAACTGCCCCGGTTCACCCTCGTCCGGATGCAACTTATAGTACGCCTTCGTAGCCTGAATGCGAGCCGTTGAAATCGACTGCGTCAGGAGCTTCCTAGCGTTGTTGTTGAAGACCAGACGAGCGTGATCCAGCTGGGCCTCGTCCTCCAAACGGTAATATTTCTACAAGTAGAAATATACAAGTTAATGTATTTAACATATAATAGGTTCGCATTTAACAAATAGACGATTCACTTACCATGAATTCATGCCACACATACTCCTGGTGCTTGCCGTAGGTAATGTCCTGGGCCGTAGCGTAATCGTCCCAAGACGTAGCAGCCCGTCCGTTCACTAGACCGGGGTAGTGACAACGGATGAGCTGGCCCATGACAGCGTTGACCTGGCGGTGGCGTCCTTGACCCGTGAACGAGTCATCGGCCCAAGACCTAATACACGATTCTTAATTAGTACATATATAAGTGTTAAAATATCTAAATTGATTTGTTATAGATTTACTTACCTATCGCCAACCGGACGAATAACGACCCGATCTTCTGGCCATGCAGGAACCGGAGGAGGAGCCACGTAGTGGCTCCTCCTGTAACGCCGTTGTGGAGCCGGCTCCACATCAGGCTCTGTGGAAGGCTCTGAAGCAGGGTCTGAATCCTGCGGTGCCGGAACCTGAAGAGGATCCGAAGTAGGATCTGTAACAGGCTCCGAAACCTGTGGTGTCTGAAGAGGACCCCTAGCCTCTGTCTCCTCAGACGTAGAGTCGTCCTAAAAATTTGAAGATTAGTAATATAGATTTAAGAAAGTTATTTATATAATTTATGTAATTTAATATTTTTTACCTCTCGTGACCGCTCTCGTGACCCCTGGCCTCTGTCGAGGCCCAACAGCTGAGACAGTCTACCACTGCTAGACTGACAGCTCTGGAAAACGGAGTCTGCTCTCGGGGCAGAAAGCCCCGCGTCCCCCATCGTCTACTGCTCGATGACATCCTGATGAAAGGAAATTTGATAATGAATTTAAAGGAAAATATAGAAGACGAAAGAAGAGATGAAAGAAACTATACTTGTACTCAATTTCAAAATTCATCAGTATCACGATCATGTACTCTACTTCGTAAACCGGACCATCGATCTTTTGTCATGGTTGTTCGCCGTTTTCGTTTTTTCACATTATGAGTCTGTACATCTTGTGCATCTCCAACTAATTCATCGAGTCGTAGACTAGGCTCAA
The DNA here is from genome assembly GCA_030760725.1 of Neostapfia colusana. NCBI lineage: Eukaryota > Viridiplantae > Streptophyta > Magnoliopsida > Poales > Poaceae > Neostapfia > Neostapfia colusana. Next base: position 7,425,092 of record JASWHV010000006.1, read on the forward strand.
CGACAAAAGAATCCGGCAACTCTTCTTCTTGGTAAACAACATCTGCCTCATCAATGTAACCAGTATTGTCCGGTGTATATAACCGCTCACGAGGATTCACCTTTTGTACAACCCACCATGCACTAAGTTTTTCGCATGGATATTGTAGATAGTACACTTGTTCAACTTGGTGTGCAAGGACAAAGGTGTCGTAGCCTCGTAGTCGGTCCTTGTGTTCGACTTCTACCATGCCAAATTGGTTTTGTCGAGTTCCATTGTTATTATCAAACCAATCACAGTCAAAGAGGACTACTTTAAGGTCTTTACTCTCGGCAAAACTAAATTCTAGGATTTTGTTTATGATCCCATAGAAATTAGTTTCATGTCCTTCGGCATCGGCGGCCCTCGTCACAACTCCGGTGTTTGATGTTGCCCTTAGAGGACGTTGAGCTTCAAATTGAGTTGAACGGAATCGGAACCCATTGAAATCATATCGACCAAAGAGTTTAACTTTAATAGATCCGTTGGACAGTTGTCACAAATCTTCATGAACACCGGCTTGTGTCTTGCACTGTTCAACATATGAAGTAAGAAGACTATTTTATGCTATGAACATAATTACTAAGAGGAACAAGACAAGGAAAACGTTACATGATTTCGAAACCACGTTTGGAAGTTAGGTCCTCCATTTACTCCATAGTGTCGCATTGTTTGTATTTGCTTGCTAGTAGGTTGCTGCTTAGACTTCCAATTTTGTCGATCGAACTCACTAAATCAGGACAAAACAGAATTATTGGTGTATATGTATAACACACCACGCAAATTAGTATAGATGTTGAACAACCACTTACTGAAAAAAATTGTCCATCCCATCTATGTCAGCATACATGTATAACAAAACAGCTGTCTTTTCATCTGCTGAAGCATCATATCTCGTGCCACTACCAACAGTGGTGCCTCTCGTTTGAAAAAGTGAGAGTTCGCTACAAGAGGTTGCTTCAGCCATATTGTACCGTAACACCGATGCATTAACATTGTGTTCTTCTGCAAAGTAGACACTTGAAAAGTATCCTATCTCCTGAAGTGTAAATGCTTCGTCGATGCATCCTTCAACCCTTGCCCTATTACGAACCATCGGTTTTAGACATCTGAGTGCTCTTTCAATGTGGTACATCCACCTATATTGAACAGGGCCACCTACTTTAGCTTCATATGGAAGATGGATTAGAAGGTGTTGCATTGGATTGAAGAACCCTGGAGGAAATACTTTTTCCATCTTACATAAAAGCACGGGTATCTCTTTTTCCAACTTCTCCATCATCTCCCTTTTGATTTCTTTAGCACAAAGCTGTCTATAAAAATAGCTAAGCTCGGCTAACACCTTCCATACCTCATCGTCAAGATAGCCTCGAAACATAACCGGCAGAAGTCTTTCCATGATTATGTGATAATCATGGCTCTTCAACCCAGTAAGATTTCCAGTCTTAACATTAACGACTCTTCTCAGGCTAGCAACATAACCATCTGGGAACTTCAACTGTTTCAACCACTTGAAGACTTCTTTCTTTTCTTTTGGTCGAAGGCAGAAAGAAGCTCGTGGTTTGCCACCAGCTTCGGAGAGCTCAAGACTTGGTCGGTTACAAACCTCTGCCAAATCCTTCCAAGCTTTTATATTGTCTTTTGTTTTTCCCGTCATATCCAAGCACATGCTTATGATGCATTCGCCCATGTTACGTTCCTGGTGCATGACATCAATGTTATGCATTAGAATTAAAGACTTCATATACGGTAACTCCCATAGTGCACATATATGAGTCCAATTGTGATCCTCTCCGTAACCAACAAAATATCCAGGACGACCTTCATCTGGCACTAGATTGTTGAGCTGTTTAACAATTTCCGACCCGTTCAGATGTTGTGGTGGTCCCTTTTTTACAATGTTACCCTTCCTGAAGGCATTTCTCTGTTGCCTAAACACGTGATTTGGCGGTAACCAACGTCTATGACAATCACTGTAGCATATCTTGCCACCATGACTTAGACGAAAACAATCCGTGTCCGAAGCACATATTGGACATGTCAATCGACCATGAGTGCTCCAGCCAGAAAACATGCTGTAAGCTAGAAAATCATGAATAGACCACAAGTATGCAGCTCGAAGGTTGAATTTCTGTTTTCTATAACAGTCGTACGCTTCGACTCCTGTCCATAACATTTTGAACTCTTCAATCAATGGCTGCATCATCACGTTCAGTCGTGAACCAGGATGATTCGGTCCAGGTACAATAAGGCATAGGAACATGAACTCATACTTCATACAAAGCGATGGTGGTAAGTTGTACGGAATAGCGAACACGGGCCAACAAGAGTATGGTGTGACGTTTGTACTAAACGGTGAGAAGCCATCTGTCGCCAACCCAAAGCGAATATTTCTCGCGTCATTGGCGAAATCTAGATTGAAGTGGTCAAGCGCCTTCCATGCCTCACCGTCCGACGGGTGCACCATCATGCTGTTGTTCTAACGTACACCTTCTTTATGCCACCTCATGTGTCTAGCTGTTTTTTTAGATAGAAACAAACGCTTGAACCTAGGTGTGACAGGCAAGTAGCGAAGCTGCTTCTGTGCGACTTGAGTCATTACTTTTGAACCAACGTCATTAACAACTTCGACAAATCTCGCTTTACCACATTTTAAGCACTTGTTCTCGTTGGCATGCTCTCTCTCCAAAAAAGCATGCAATTGTCTAGACACATATCAATCTTCTCATATTTCATACCTAGACTAGAAATCAACTTCTTAGACTGATACATATCTTTAGGCACTTTATGTGGTTGTGGAAGGATATCGCTGATCAATTTGATAAGATCGTTGTAGCAGTTATTGGAGAAGAAATACTTAGACTTAATGGCCATAAATCTAGTCATGAAAGTAAGGAGCGTCACTTCGGTGTGTTCATGCAACGGCTCTTCTGAAGCTTTGAGAAGCGTGAAAAACGCTTCAACTTCCGTTGGAGGAGGATCCTCCATCAATTCAGGATTTATGGCATCAAGCATCTCATCCATCCTATCGACCCCCGTGTTGTCATCCTCATCTGAAACTTGTAAGGGTTGAGAAGATGTCTCACCGTGAAAGGTCCACACCTCATAATCTTGCATGAAACCGTATCGACATAAGTGAAACGCCAAATTCACTTTGTCCCAACACTTTGCACCTTGACATTTCGTACATGGGCACCGCACCTTATCGATCTTTGACAATGAAAAAGCTCGATCTACAAAAGCATTTGTCTTTGCGAACCACTCATCCGACTGACCACCAGAATTGTTCTTCCAACCGGTATACATCCAACTACGATCCTCACCCATGTTTGAATCTGCAGTTTAATGTCAAGGAAATTATAGTTACTTTATAATTTATTTATGTCACGGCCCTACATCTATTGAAAAGGATAGGTCCTAAACCCACCCAAGAGTGATCGAGCGGAGCGTGCTGATGACGAGACGCGTGGTATGGATCCGAACGAAATTTCGGCAGCATAACCCCGCTGTTCTCCACTGCACGCCCGAAAATGGTGCAGCAGAGAACAACAGGGTTATGCCGTCGAAATCTCACCTAAACCCGCGTTTCATCACATGCCACGCCCCCTCGGTCACTCCCAGGCTATCCAAAAAGGGACAATTCCAAACGTACACGCCTCACATGCGTAACACATGTGAGACAGGCCCGTTCGAAACGGGTGACGCATGTTGTATAGGTTTATGTCAATCTTTCGTTTTTGAGTCATTTAAAAGAGAGAGAGAGAGAGAGGAAAGAACGAGAGAAAAGGAAAGAACGAGAGACAAAGAAGTGGGTTAGTCGTCCTAAGTTATGCCCCGTTGGGGCCTGCCATTACCTTACGACGCCTTTAGCGTTAGCCGTCGTACGTTATGCCCCGTCGTAAGTGGGTCAAAGATGAAACCGCACCGTCGGGGCCCGCCGTCCACGCGCGGGAGCTTGCCGTCCTCGGTGCCTGTCTCGACTAATACATTACCAATAAATGGGCCGTGACAGACCCTAAATGGGTCGTGTCAGGCCGGACCGGACCGATACCCATTTATTTACATATAGTAACTAATCACGCAATCAATCAAAGTATTATTTAAACAATAATCAATAACAATACTAATTAAACAATTAATCAACTAAGGTCGGGGCTCGGGGCGGCCGAGGCGCGGCCGGGGCTCGGCGCGAGCAGGGGCGGCCGAGCGGGGCTTGGGGCGGGACGGCAGCGGCGGCGGCGGGGCGGGGCGCGGGATGGCGGTGCGCAGTGGGGCGGGGCACGGGATGGTGGTGCGCGGCGGCAGGGCGGGGTGTGGCGGCGCGAGGAATCACCAGCGTGAGGCATCGACGGGCTGGAGGGGGACGGGGGAGGGGCCGGACGGGGGGAGGACGGCGAGGCCGGCCGGCCGGTGTCCGCCGGCGTGGTCGGGGGGCGAGGAAAGCGGGGGAGAGGCCGGAGGGGGAGGGGGACTTACCTCGGGCCAGAGATGGCTGGCGGCGACGGGGACGGCCGACGCGATCGAGTCGGGAGGTGGCACTGGCCGCCTGCCGGCTCGTGTACGGGTTGGTTCATGCATACACCCCCGATGAACTCATTTGATTACCGATCCGATTATCCGCCAAATAAAGTAGTTATCGGCGCCTAAAGGCCGAATCCATTAGTTGTCTGTCTCCTTTTGACAACATGATATGTTCAGTAAGCATCTTCAGCGGCTTACAATGAATCTTGACGTCCCATCACGTCGTCTTGGTGTCCAGGAAGTGGTCGTGGAGGTGAGTAAACCAGCAGAGGAGGCTGGTCGGATGGATCAAGATGAGAACGGCAAGGAGAAGGGACTGATCTACAGTGTGGACTACAAGGGGGTGGCCATGCATGCTGGCTCTCCGCCCAAGCACAAGCACCCCAAGCCATAGGAGTTTCATATAAGATTATTATGTACGTATGTAGCTACTTATGTTGTTAATCGTGTCTTATATCATGATAGGCTCCGCTGCTTCTGTTGCGGTGCCTCTGCCCTCGCATGATGTCACGAGAGAGAGAGAGAGAGAGAGAGAGAGAGATGTCACGAGGCCGCAACAGAGCATGTATGTTCATGACCTGATCTGCCGGTGCCCTGTTAGATTCTGCCGCGCTTCCTTCTACTGATTAATCAGGATTCAGAAGCGATGGTTCAGAGTGTACTAACTGCGGCTATGGCACCCCACACCTTACCGCCGGCGCCAGTCGACCTCGCGCGGACGACAGCCTTGCCCCGCACCCCCAACCTGCCACTGCATCGCCGGCACAACCACCAGCTGCGCCATTTTCTGATCAGCCAACCCAACTGCCCGCCCTACCTTCCGCTACAAACCTTAATTTAACAGAGCAATCAGCGCACAGAAGGTCATACTCTGAATGATGCCAATCTGGCCAGCAATTCAGTAATTCGGGAAATTGGCTAGATAACCTACCACTACAGAATAACATATCTGTCAGGAGGAATTCTCCAGTACTCAACTCGCATGTGCCCCGTGCAAGCCCAACATCCCCCTCATGTACTGATCCCTAGTTGTTCTATACATCTGGAGCAACAGCTCAAAGCTCTCGCATGCGGGTCGTCCATGGCGGGGCCAGCGGGGCGGCGGCGACCGGCGGGGGCATACGGGCGACGACGGCCGGCGGGGCATCGGTGGCCAGCGCTGCAGTGGAGGAGGGGAGGGGGAAGGGAGGTGGCGTGCTCGTTGGTGGGCGGCGACGGCGGGGTAGGCGATCGGCTCCGTCGGCGTCGGCTCCGGTGGCGGTTGGCTTCCGGCGGTGGTGGAGTCGTGAGATAGAGCGGGGGCGCGAGTGGGAGAGAGAGAGCCGCGGCGCTGAGTATATCGGGCCTTAAAGACGACGGTGCACTAACACCGTCGTCTATAAACCCCGGGCCTTAATTGTCGACGGTGTACCGTCGTCTATAAGTCCCGAGAACTTATAAACAACGGCCTAGGTTAACCGTCATCAATAAATGATTAATTGACGACAGTTTTTTCTGGCCGTCGTCAATAAGTTTATTGACGACAGCCCCGTCGTCAATAAATCTAGCCGTCGTCTGTTGTTGCGATTCCTGTAGTGCAAGGAGACCTGCTTTAATTAGATCTTCCACTGTTAGCCATGTCAAAACTTCAGATTTGGGATCAAAATTCAGAGAAACCTTGTACTTGTGGGAATTTTGGAGACCACAAGCTTCCATGAGAATTTCTCAAATGTTGCTCGAATCATCCTCAGAGAATCTAGTATCCATTGGAAAAATCCCAAAGCCATTTAAGAAACCTTAATAGCTGTAGCTAGTAATATAAATTTATTTCTTATAAATCATTCGCACTTATACATCTATTTTTGTTGCATATCATATAGTGACCGAAGTTGAGGACACTCCAGAGCCATTGGAAGTCCTTCCACCAGAATCTAACTTCCCGTTTAACTCGCAGCCAGGCAAGCCCCTGTTTGCATTTAATTACCTTTTGCAAAGTTTTCATTTGTATCACCTATGTCTAGGGTGCAGTGCTTGCATTAGAGTTAAGGTGATTGAAACCCCACTTGCATGACTTCTGAATCCTATGGAGGGTTGGATAGTTTACAGCTCAATGAGTACAGAATGATGTGCTAATATTCTTAGGATCTCGGTAGAAGTCGAGTAGTTGTAATCTACTCGCGAGATAGAATTTTATCACACGAGATAAAAAGAAATAAAGAATGGCTTAAGAATGAGAAATTGAGACCTAGCAGGGGGGATAGGATGCAGTGAGCAGAGGTCTCACGTGCATAGCCCTGTTGGCGTCGGTTGAGGACCGAGCCGTGCGTGGCCCTGCTGGACAAGTTTGAACAGTACCAGATGCATACTGGCATATGGGAACCAGGAAACCGATGTAATTGGTTAACCTGTGTGCCGAGGCTTACCCAACCGTTTTATAGGAGTGGGTTGAGGGTATCAAGGTGTAAATCTGCCGGTGGGCACAGACACGCTCCATGTGGGGACCTCATTCCCGTTACAGATGGACCGGTTCGGCATTTGGGTTTCCTTTAAAAGGTTGCTGTATACAGCAGAGTAGGAAGGTGTGAAGCACCACACTTCTGAAATGGGTGTATGTGACGTGTTATCCGGGTGTCTATTGATTGCAATCACCGTCCATTGCGGTTATTTGAGTACCGCTTGTTCACTACGCTGTGACGTAGTAAGAATTGAAAGAAGCCAGAAGAATATGATGCATTTGATCTATTATTGTATTGAAACTATGTATGCTGTAGATGTAGAGCTCATTAAGTTTATTTTCCACTTTGGGCATAATCACATCGGAGGAAAGCATTTCTTGTTTGATTGTGGACTTCTGATGCGAGAGATCCTAAGGCATAATAATCTTCTGTTGTAAAACTGAAAGTAAGGATTAACGTGTAGGTGTGTCTTTATCGCAATATCATTTCCTATATTACTAATCCCTGCATGTAGAGTCTCATGTTTCGGAGTGACGGTTAAGCCTTGCTGAGCCATCGTGCTCACGGTTGCTATATTAAGATGTTGCAGGTGAGACGTATGAATAAGGCTCCGAGGATGAGGCGATGCCCCCTTCGGGGTACACGGCCAAGCTGGAGCGCTGCACACCGTCGTGACCTTCAGATGATTGCTGCTAATGTGTAGCATCCCTGGGCTGGACAGCTGCACTTTTGCAAAGCTAGGCTGAGAGTTTAGCTATGAATGAGACTTCTGCTATACATTACTTTTGTAAAAGACTTTCGATGTTTTATGTAAAATAAAATTTTGTATGTTGTTCTTAATCTTTTCTTGTGTGCTGTTGGGTGCCGCATCGCACGACACCACCCTCTGTGATCCCGGAGTGGGAGAACCACGGGGTGGGGCCCCACAGACGTTGTATCAGAGCCGCATTGGGAATAGCATGCTCGAAAAGAGCCTATTTTGAAAATGTAGAAGTAGTCGAGTGAGGATTAGTCACTATGCCCACATAGGTTCTATTATAGTAGTAGCTACTAAGGTGGAAATGCTAACATACTTGTTATTAATTTGTAACGACGCTCTGACGTCAGGTAAGAGGTAAGGTACCCCACCGCAGGCGGATCAATTGTGGTAAGCTAGCCAGAGGAGCAAGGGTATGGAATGGTTTACCGTGGCTTGGCACGGTAGTGAATATGAGTCTTTGAACCTTCTCATGGTACTGAGAGCATATGAAAATGCTGATCTCCAGCGTGCTTTAGGCAAAAGCGAGAGTACCCCATCGTGTGGTAAGCAACACGATAGTATGCAACTCTTTAACGTTCAATGTTCAAAGGGCCATACGAAGCGCTCGCCATCTGCGTGCCTCAACGGTCATGACACAGTAGGTGGTATCCATTGGGTTGTTAAAATTCCCAACCGTGACGATCCGTTCGCGCTCTACTCGGGTACCCCGTCGTGTGGTGTGAAAACACGACCATGTACCTTAATACGTGGCTTGACTCAAGGACGATTCGTATTGAAATGATACGGACCGTATGTTTTAATATGATATAGACCTGCCTGAAATGATCAACCTTTGTGTGCACCATTTATGTGTGGTTTTCTGCAGGTACAATAACCACATTAGAGCATGACGTTTAGAAATCGTTTGTGAGTGACATTCTTAGTTCCACCATTTGACACGGATACGCCGGAATACCGGCTTATGATTTTTCTTTGGTGAGGAAACGTAGTACCAAGATGAGTTCTTAGTTGCATAAAAAGGACGTTTTCAAAGAAAAGAGTCAATTCAGATTTTAGGATTCAATTTAGGAGTTATTGAACACCCATATTGAACTAAGAGGCAATTGGGAGTATAGCTTCATTTACAAAGACTTAGGAACAACTTCCCCTGTTTTCGGTAGAATTTTTGCTGAATATAAACAGGGTATAACATATGATTGCTTGAACCAATGGAGGCGTGTTATACTATTCTGGAAAGGTCTTGATGTCTTCTACAACTTTTCTGTAGAATTACTGAACAGAATCTCCCTCCAAATGGATGTAAATCTCAGATGAGTATGCACTGTCCAAAAACAGGGCAGACCAAAAATGCTCTCTGGAATTTTCTGTATTTTGACCATAGCTTCTTGTAGGAAATTTTCTAAGGGTCAGGAAAGACACGTTATAAAGTGTAGGATATGTTCTACAGCTTTGTAGTTCAATGTTTTCCCAGATTGGGGCAGAAATAGTTGGAATTTGGTGAACAAAACAGCCACGTGCAAATGAGGTGCTGTCAAAATTCCTGAGAAAAAAAAACTGTCAACTTGTAAAAATCATAACTCCTAAACTAGAAAAGATATGGAGGAAAATAAATACAATATGGATACTTTTTTGAGTCTGCTACAACTGTGTTGTTGAACTCTAGTCTATATTTTGCCTCCAATGTGGTCAAAACAGTTGAATTCTCCAGACTGGTCAGCTGGACCAGAATCTGGACAGGGAAACCAGGTGTGAAATTTTAAATTTAACTCACTTGGTTTCCCGTTACGAGACCCAGCGGCGATTTTAAAACAGTGGGTTGGATTCGAAAATATTATGCATTCGACATATCACTTTGAGCGAGGACATGTTTGCGTCGTGTACAATAGCGAGGACATACGCATGCTAATACATGTAACATCCCGTGGTGACCCACGATGGTCGAAATGAACTTTTAATCCATAAAGTTCATTACTTTGGAACTCGATTGTGGTGACATGGTCCAGGGATGTATATGTTGTATAAAGTGTATACTTTATCCATATGTGTGAATGCTATGCGTGTCATTTGTTCATTCTCACACTACTATTGTATAGACTGGATAAAGTAAACAAACATGTGCTGATTGTTTGAATGGTGTGAATGCAGAATGGTGCGTACACGGTCCACACACGAGGACGGAGGCCCAAGTCAGGGTCATGGGGATGAGTCTCCACCCCCAAAGCAAACCACGACGCAGCAACAACCACCTCCTCCACCACCAGAACTTCCAAGAAATCTCGCAGAGGTTCTTGCCGCAGTACTCGGTTCGCGTGACGAGCAAACCAAATTGCTGCGGATGCTGGTGCAGCAAAATGCGTCCCGTCAGGGAGGACGCCAAGACAATGGGCAATGCCAGCCCCAACATAGTTTGTACTCGTACTTCTTGGTGACCCATCCACCGGTCTTTACGGAGGCCGAAGAGTCTTTGGAGGCGGAAAGCTTTATCCGCACCCTCGAGGCGAAGTTTGGTGTACTTGCACCGAACTCCCGAAGGCGCTGTTTGCAGCGCAATAGCTTCAAGGGGAAGCCAGTACATGGTAGGCAAACTACATCGCCTCATTACCGGATGGCCATGCCGTCACTTGGCCGGAGTTCCGGGAGGCGTTCCGCACCTATTATATACCTCCCGGGGTTATGCAGAGGAAGCTCTAGGAGTTTCTGGAGTTGAAACAAGGCAAGAGGAGTGCTCATGAGCACTCCAGAGCATTCAACCGGCTGGCACAATATGCGCCAGAATATGTGGGGATAGAAGAACAGAAGTGAAACACATTCTTCCGGGGCCTAAATTCATAAATGAAGGTCCATCTCGCCCAAAGCAACCGCGGCACATTCAACGACCTTCTTAATGCCGCGATTGTACAAGAAGATGCCCAGCGTGAGTGCGGTTCCGATGAGAGGAAATGCAGCACGCTGGCGAGCAGCAGTGGTGGGGTGCCACAAAAGTACCACGTGGTGTATCGCTCACCATCCGGTCAGAGATGGCAGCCACCGGCGCGACAGCTGCAGCTCCGCAGTCGTCAATTTAATGTGCCAAGCTTCCGACCGTCGTATCCACAACAGCAACAGCAGCAACAAAGGATGGTCCCGCGTGCGACTCCATTTCATCCACGTGCACCTGGATTCCGTCCTCAATTCGGAGGTACCCCGACATAATACACGTGCTTCACGTGTGGCTGTGTCGGGCATATTGCTAGCGACTGCCCTGACCAGCGACAGGGCAGGGGCCCAGCACCGTATCAGGGTGCAAATCAGCCCCGCAACCAGCCCAAGAAACCAGCACAAAAACCCGGAAACGTCCACCACTTAGCCATCAAAGACATGCAGGAAGGCGAACCCGTCCTCGCGGGTACGTTTTCTTATTTAGATCACCCCATAGTCATACTTTTTTACTCCGGTGCCACCCATAATTTCATAATTCAATCCTATGTTATTAAATATCAATTTCCTATCATTCCAACAAAAAGTTCATACTTGATTTGCTCTCTGGGTGGGAAAATAACAGCTGATTGGATGGTCTATAGAGAACCATTGCAATTGGGTGGGAATCTATATTCAACTTCTATAATTATGTTAGAGAGTAAAAAACTCAATGTAATTCTAGGAATGTCATGGCTACAATGCCATGGTGATGTTCTTGACAACACTCCACGTGTGGTTCATTTTAATTCTTCACTTCATGAACCACATACTCTCATTCTTGACCGTTTGGTCCAAGAAATCCCAGCCACATATAACATGGAAGCCACAAAACTTGAGGATATTTGTGTGGTCTGTGAATACCCGTACGTATTTCCGGATAATCTCCCGGGATGCCACCCGAAAGGGATGTCGAGTTCAAGATCGAACTTGTACCCGGGACAACACCGATATCATGGAGACCGTACAAACTGGCTCCGAATGAGCTAGCTGAATTGAAGGAGCAGTTCAATGATCTGACGAGTAAGGGTTCCGTTCGACCAAGTTCCTCGCCATGGGGATGCTCGGCGCTATTTGTGAAAAAAAGGATGAAACCTTGAGGTTGTGTGTGGATTACCGACCTCTCAACGCCGTCACCATCAAAAATAAATATCCACTGCCCTGCATCTATATCTTATTTGATCAACTTGTGGGTGCGAGTATATTTTCGATGATGGGTCTTCGCTCCGGATATCATCAAATAAAGAACCGAGCAGAGGATATTCCGAAGACGGCCTTCTCGACAAGATATGGGTTGTATGAATATCTCGTCATGTCTTTTGGTCTCACCAACGCCCCAGAACATTTCATGTACCTCATGAACTCAGTGTTTATGCCGGAGTTGGATAAGTTCGTGGTGGTGTTCATAGATGACATCTTGGTTTATTCCAAGTCCGACGAAGAACACGCTGAACACTTGCATATCGTGCTTCAACGATTGCGAGACCATAAACATTATGTCAAGTTCAGCAAGTGTGTGTTTTGGATCAGCCAAGTGCCATTTCTTGGTCATATTATTTCTGCGGTAGGCATTGCATTTGATCCAAGCAAAATTGAGCAAGTGCTGAAATGGAAGTCCCCTACCTCTGTCCATGAAGTCAGAAGTTTTCTCGGTCTAGCGGGATATTATCGGAGATTCATCCCAAGCTTCTCCAAGCTTGCTAAACCAATGACCGAATTGTTGAAGAAGGGGATTAAATATGTTTGGAGCTCAGCATGTGAAGGAGCTTTCCAAGCATTGGTGAAGCATCTTACAACAGCCCCGGTGTTAGCTCTACCAGATACGACCAAGCCCTTCGACGTATATTGTGATGCGTCCACTATCGGGCATGGCTGTGTATTGATGCAAGAAGGAAGAGTGGTCACCTGTAGCTCATGTCAACTTCGTAACCACGGGCAGCACTATCTGACTCATGATCTTGAGCTAGCTGCTGTGATATTGGCATTAAAAATGTGGAGGCACTATCGACTTGGGAACTTAGTGCATATCTACACCGACCACAAAAGCTTGAAGTATATATTCACTCAAAAGGAGTTGAATATGCGGCAACGGAGATGGCCGGAACTGATCAAAGATTATGAGGTCGAGATTCACTACCATCCTGGCAAGGCAAACGTGGTTTCCAATGCCTTGAGCCACAAATCTCACGTCAACAATCTGTCCATCACTCCGCTTGAAGAGGAGGGGCTGAGTTTACACTTGGTTCCATATGGGGCATTATATAATCTTGCTCTCATCCCTACCATACGAGAGGAGATTATGGAAGCTCAGAAGAAAGACGTGGAAATGTCGCACATTTGGAGAAGAATGAAGAATGGCGAGAATGCTTCCGAAGGGATGAACACGATACTTTATGGTTTAAAGACCGTATAGTGGTACCCCATGACATGGTACTTCGAAAGAAAATCTTGGACGGAGCTCACTTGTCCAAAAATTCTATTCATCTGGGCAGCAATAAGATGTATCAAGATCTGAAAACCAGGTTTTGGTGGACACGGATGAAAAGAGAAATTGCCATGTACGTATCCGAATGCGATACGTGTCGGCGTGTGAAAGCTGACCATATGCGTAAAGCTGGACAGCTGAAACCATTAAACATTCCGGCATGAAAGTGGGAGGCTATCAGCATGGATTTCATAGTTGGGTTACCTCTCACGTCCCACAAGCATGATTCGATTTGGGTGATAGTCGATCGGCTAACAAAGTCGGCTCATTTTATTCCCGTACATACGAAGTACGTTGCCAAGCAATATGCGGAGTTGTAGATTGCAAGGATCTTGTGCTTGCATGGTGTTCCCCGCACAATCATTTCAGATCGAGGTGCGCTGTTCGTTGCTCGATTTTGGGAGCAGCTGCACGCGTCATTGGGACCAAACTGATCCGAAGCTCCGCATATCACCCGCAGACAGATGGTCAAACTTAGCGGGTAACGAATGATCAGCACAGCATTGCTCGTGTCAAACTAAGTGTCCCAAAGTTTTCAGGAAAAGAAGATGCAAATGCATATATAGAATGGGAGGAGCAATGTGACCAAATATTTAGAGTGCATAATATCTCCGATCGACGGCGTGTAAACCTTGCCTCCATCCAATTTTCAGGTTATGCTCTCACTTGGTGGAATCAAATACAAGAAAATCAACTTGTGTTGGGACGTGATCATATTAACATATAGAATGAGATGAAGGAAGTGATGAGAAGACGTTTTGTATCATCCAGCTATCAACGTGACCTTTGTAATAGGTTGCAGCAATAGAGACAAGGTTCCAAATCAGTTGATGAGTATTACAAGGAAATGGAGTTGCTGCTGATTCGATCGGGAATTAGAGAAGATGAAGATCAAATATGGCAAGATTTTTGCATGGTCTTTATGCTGAAATCTCTGATTATGTTGAGATGTTTACATACCACAATTTGCGGAGCTTTGTGGATCAAGTTATGCGCACCGAAAGAAAATTTCAGCAAGCTCGACGAAGTCAATCCTATGGTGGTCGATCTTTTCCTTGGAACCGGCAGCAATCCAGTACATCTTTTGTTGAGGGGAAATCTCAAGACGCTGCAGCTAAGTCTTCTCCATCCATTGGTACTGCAAAAACATCAGTTTCAGCTGCTTCTTCGCCTACAATTCAACAAGAGCAACGATGTCGCACTACTAGTACAGCAGTCCCTTCTGTTGCATCAGCAGCTGTGTCCTCTTCAAATAGCCAAAGCATTGTGTGTCACAAGTGCCAAGGGCGTGGACATGTTGCTGCTGAGTGTCCTACTCGAAGGACTATGATTGTGAATGAACAAGGAGAATGGGAATCTGAAAGTGAACCAGAAGATAAACTATGTTATGATTAAGACATTAAAGATAATGAGAATGAGATCCAACCCGAAGAAGGTGATGATAATTGCTTCATTTCTTGTTGAGTGCTTAGTGTCACGGCTGTAAAAGACGATAATGGACAGCGTCACAATCTTTTTCATACCAGAGGCATGATCAAAGACAAAGTATGCAAAATTATTGTTGATAATGGCAGCTGAAGTATTGCAAGTCAAGAATTAGTGGAGAAAATGGGGTTCAAACAGCAGTGTCATCCTAACCCATACAAGATGCAGTGGCTTCATGATTGTGGGGCACTACGTGTCACAAACACCTTAATTGTTCCTTTCCCTATTGGGAAGTATAAAGACCAAGTGGAATGTGACATTGTCCCCATGCACGTTTGTCAGCTATTACTAGGACGGCCATGGCTACTTGATCGTGATGTTCAGATTTGTGGTCGTGCTAACAAGCTTATCTTCATGCACAATGGAGAGCGTCTCACTCTACTTCTATTGACACCAGAGAAAATTGTGAAGGATGGTCTGAAAAGAAAACAGCGAGAGAGTGAGACCACTTGCGAGTGACCCACAAACATAGTGAGGGAGTGCTTCGACAGCCAAATAAAACTCCACAGACGCAAAGAACCGAGCCAAAGGGAAAAGAAGGTTTAGTGATGATAGCTACAAAAGGGAATTTAAAAGAATTGAGTGAACCCAATGCCACGTTCTATGTACTCCTGTACATGGACAACTTTCTTACCACTAATGATTTCTCCTCTACATTGCCACACGCTGTTTTTGATGTATTGCAGGAATATGAAGACGTATTTCCGGAAGAAGTACCACAAGGGCTGCCACCAAAGAGGGGAATTGAGCATCAAATCGACCTTGTTCCTGGTGCTCTGCTTCCTAATCGTGCAGCATACCGCACCAACCCAGAGGAAACAGAAGAAATTCAGAGCCAAGTACAGAAGCTCATCAACAAAGGGTATGTAAGGGAAAGTCACTCACTATGTGCAGTTCCCGTTCTTTTAGTTCCAAAGAAATATGGTTCATGGAGTATGTGTCTTGATTGCCGAGCCACAAATAACATTACAATAAGGCATAAACATCCCATGCCTAGACTCGATGACATGCTTGATGAGCTTAGTGGTGCTATCATATTTACAAAAATTAACTTGAGAAGTAGCTATCACCAAATCTGAAGGAAAGAAGGAGATGAATGGACAACAGCTTTTGAAAACAAATTTGGCTTATATGAATGGTTGGTAATGCCTTTTAGATTTACAAATGCTCCTAGTACTTTTATGAGATTGATGAATCATGTTCTTAGATCCTTTATTGAAAAGTTTGTTGTGGTTTACTTTGATGATATTTTAATTTACAGCAAGTCTCTTAATGAACACATGGAACATATAAAATGTGTGCTTGCTGTTTTGAGAAAAGAATGCTTGTTTGCTAACCTTGCAAAGTGCACCTTTTGCACCGACAAGGTAGTCTTTCTTGGCTTTGTTGTTTCAGCTCAAGGCGTGGAGGTCGATGAAGAAAAGTTTAAAGCTGTTCGTGAGTGGATGCATCCACAAAATGTCAGCCAAGTGCGAAGCTTTCTTGGACTTGCAGGTTTCTATCAACGTTTTTGTGAAAGATTTTAGTACCATTGCCGCCCCAATCAATGAGTTCGCAATGAATGACGTACCTTTACATTGCAGAGAAACACAATCAAAAGCATTTGAAGAGCTAAAAAAGAAGTTGACAACTGCCCCACTACTTGCTCTCCCGGATTTTGGTAAGACTTTTGAGATTGAATGTGATGCAAGTGGAGGTAGGAGTTGGAGGCGTTCATATGCAAGAAGGTCGACAGTGAGAAGCTAAGTGGTACAACTCTCAATTATTCAATTTATTTAAAAGAATTATATGATCTTGTTAGATGTTTAGAAACATAGCAACACTATCTTTTGACTAAACAATTTATCATACATTCAGATCATGAATCTTTGAAACATCTTAAAGGTCAATTAAAACTGAACAAAAGACATGCAAAATGGAGTGAATTTATTGAGACATTTACTTACATTGCAAAGTACAAAAAAGGGAAGGACAATGTTGTTGCGGATGCTTTATCTAGACGTCATGGTTTGTTATCTCAACTTGATGCAAAAGTGCTTGGCTTAGAAAGCATCAAAGACTTGTATGCCACTGATTCATATTTTTTTGAACCATTTTCTAAGTCTTGTGATGGAAAAGGATGGAAGAAATTTCATATGCATAATGGATTTTTGTTTCGAGCTAACAAACTTTGCAATCCAGATTCCTCTCTTTGTCTAATGCTTGTGCAGGAAGCTCACGCTGGAGGCTTGATGGGTCACTTTGGTGCCAAGAAAATAGAGCAAGTACTTGTCAATCACTTTTTTTGGCCAAGGATAAGAAGATACGTGGAGAGGCATGTTGTACATTGTGTCACCTATAACAAAGCTAAGTTGCGCTTGAACCCTCATGGTCTATATACTCCTCTACCTATTCCTAGTGTTCCGTGGGAAGACATTTCTATGGACTTTGTTTTGGGTCTACCTTGAACAAAGAGGGGGAGAGATTCAATTTTGTTGTAGTCGACAGATTTAGTAAAATGGCTCATTTTATTCCCTGTCAAAAGTGAGATGATGCTTCACATATTGCTGAATTGTTTTTCAGGGAAATTGTACGACTTCATGGTGTACCGCGGACTATTGTTTCAGATCGTGACACCAAGTTTTTGAGCTACTTTTGGAAGACCTTGTGGGGACAACTTGGTACATGACTTCTATTTTCCACAACATGTCATCCAGAATCAGATGGGCAAACTGAAGTGGTGAATCACATATTATCAACATTAATACGAGCTGTTCTAAAAAAGAACTTGAAACTATGGGAAGAAAGTTTGCCACATGTGGAATTTGCTTACAACAGGGCAGTACACTCAACAAAATTTTTTTGTCCATTTGAGATAGTATATGGTTTCAAACCCACTGCTTCTATCTATCTTCTTTCTCTGCCTTTGCAGGAACGTGAGAACTTTGATGCAAGCAAGCGTGCTGAATTTGTGCGTGCAAACATAGAGAAAATGACAAAATTCTATGAGAGGCATGCCAACAAGGGTCGCAAAAAAGTGGAATTTGCAATAGGAGATTTGGTTTGGGTGCACTTATGCAAGGAACGATTTCCTGCACATCGCATGTCCAAATTGCAGCCTCGAGCAGATGGTCATTTCAAAGTACTTCGAAAGATCAATGACAATGCTTATGAGATTGACCTTCCAAGTACATATGGCGTAAGTAAAACATTCAACGTCGCTGCCTTTCTCCTTACATTGGAGAAGAAGAGTCGAGGACGACTCCTTTTCAAGAGGGGGAGGATGATGTGGACATCACAGCAAAGGACACACATAAATAATCTTACGAAGGACCGATTACACGAACTCGTGCTATGAAACTTGAACAACAGGTCAATGCTTTCCTCTCTACATTACATTATAATATTAATGAGAATAATATGCTAACTAAGTCGTGTGATTATGTGATACTCAGGTTTACACATGAAGGAGCATCATTGGCTGCCACGGAAAAGAACCAAGATAATTCGCACCGTCCGATCTGAAAACAGGTGCACTGCAGCAGCCACAACTTCATGTGTAATTCTGTACCAATATGTCATGTTCCAGGGATCATAATACACGTGGTGTGAAAGCTTATCAAGTCTACTTTCCAACGCAACAAACGATAGGTCGTTTGGGGTTCCAAAGCTAGAGTTATTGCCAAATTACTAAATACTGCACAGAAGGCAAGCAGACGCGCGAGGACCAAAGACTACTTGGTGAACTGCTCACTAGCTGGCCCTCCACTTCAAAACGTGGTGATTTCAGTTCACACCTAGGTAGGATGGTTGTTCCTAGTATAAATAACACCCTTGTGCTCCAGGAAAAACAACCATTGATCATTTGATAAACAATATAACTCTTAGTGCCTTGCACACCTTTGTTCCTCCTAGTTCTTCATGACTTGTGAAGTGATCCCTCAGGGGTCCCCTGATCTGTGCTATAGGCTTCCAGGCCTTTTGTGTGGGTTAGTTTCTGGTTTGTGGTTCTGCGGTCGTTCGGAGATTGAGTTGAAATGCTCAAGGTTTCGGTGCCCCTCTCCCTATCGCATGGTTGAAACCAACCTTGGCTGGTATAAAGCTAGTTATCTCGGACTGTGGTTCTGCGGTTGTTGGGAGAGTCGAAGTTCTTAAAAACTTCGGTGCCTCTCTCTCCGTCACTTGGTCGCATCCAACCTTGGCAGGTATAAAGCTAGTTACCCCGCTGTTTTCAGCTAGTTACCATTGGTCATCCCGCTGTACGATCTTTCCGTTTGCCCTTCATCGTACCTACTGCCGTAAAGATCGGGCCACCCCCCCCCCCCCCCGCCGCCCCGGGTTTCACCTTATCATTTTTGCTCCCAACCACTGACCCACAAGGTTGACCACGTGTAATACGAAAAACAGTAGTTTTGGAATCAAAATTTACATGTTTTTACTTAACACAGGAGGGTGTGCGTCTAACATTATGAACAAAAATTGTGGCTTGGGATTTTTATAAGATCTAGCTATCTTTTTCTCCCTTTTATATTGTTGAGTTAGTCTATAACAAAAATCTATGGCATGTCCATCTCTACAACAGAATGTACAATGAGATTTCTTTTTTTATTCATGTCTAGATGAGCTTGCAACCTGTTTCCTAGAATCGAATGAGACAACACCTCTGCTGACCTAAAAACCACCTCTTTTTCCTTAGAAATTGTTTCAATCAAACCACTTCCTAGTGATTTTACAACCATTGTAAAACCCAGATTTTTTTAAAACCTTGAATTAATGGAGAATTTGCATCAAGTATGGGCTGATGAATGAAAAGCGAATCAAAATTTAGATTTGAAAGTGGGAAAACAGAAAAGAAAAGAAAAAAGAAAAATGAAAACTGCTTTGGGCCGAAACTTACCCGCACAGCCCAGCAGCCTGCCAGTCCTCCTCCCCCTACTTCTCTCGCTGCCAGCCAGGCCCCACGTGTCACCTCTCTCCTTCCTCTAACCGTCGCGCGAGCTGAGCACCCGTCACCCGCCTCCGATCTTCTCGCTTGCAAACCCCACGATCCCGAATTCGTCGTGCTCGTTCCACATACATGCAACAGCCCCACGTCCCGGCCTCATCTCCTTCAGTTTAGAACTCCTGAAAACCTCCTCGCATTCCCCTTGCTCGGTCGCACCCGTCGCCGCTGAGTACCACCGCCAAACGCCGTCGCCCCTCCATCCCTCGCCCTAATTTTTTTCCTTTGATCACTCCTGCACCCTTGCAACCTCGTAGGGAAGCTCTCCGACCAAGATTCATCAACGATCCTTGGCTTCCACGCTCCAGCAATGATCGCCAATGAGCTCCACCACCAAACGTCGCTGCCGACCGCCTCCCAAGCTCTTTGGGTCTTCAAAAACGCCCCTGGTTTGTTCCCCTACCTCCCCTCCATCCATGTATGTAAAGAAAATTAAGTTTTAGCAAGTGTAGATGGATTTTTTTCTCCTCTGGCAAGATCGCTGGCGAACATCGCTGAGTGCCGCCATGCTTCATATTTGGCTCCGGCCGGAGTGACGTGGCCCTCCGTGGCCCGTCCATTTAAAATCCCACAGCTGAAGTTAGATTGAGCTGTACCCCTTTATAAATCTGATGGCCCAGATTGAATCCCTCTTTATCACGCCTGGGAACTTGCCGTTAGACCCTCGGGTTTTGAGCAAAACAGAGTCTATACCCTAGAATCTTCTGACCTAGGCCCTGTAGTTTTTCAGAACTAGGGAAAATGCGAAAATTTGCTGATTTAGACCCTGGAATTTTCAGGAATTAGAAATTTTAGTTTGTAAATGTGAAGTTAACCCCTATAATTCTTTTTAATTTGAGAATAGCACTGAAATAAGGAATTAGGCCCCTGAAAATTGAATAGCGGAAAGAATGGATTGCTACCCTTGGGGAGCTAATCGTACTGGACTGATAGCGCACTGATTGAACCGACCCTGGACGTACCACTGGGGAACCTGTGTCTATCTTTGAAGTGGCTATTGTACCGGGCATTCAACAGCTTCCTAAAGTATACTCACACATTAACACAACTTCAAACCAAGTCTGAGCTTGCTTACTGGTATCTTGGAACATATGGTTGTCATTCTCTACCAATTAACACGGATAGAGGTGTTGTGGGCTTTTCCACTGGGTATTGATAACTAGATAAAATGAAATCCCAAACAAACAAAATAAATAAGTCAAAAATACAAATGAAAGCTTTAACTTTATATATCCCATTCAAGAATCAGGTATTCAAAACACATAGACTGGACAGGGGAGAGAGGGGTACTAATCAAAGAATATTTGGAGTTTAACCCTGCAGCAGCCATAATTTCATTTTAGAATTTGTAGAAGGACCAAATTAAGGTATTTTAAAATCTGTAATTCAAGTTTAAATTTCTACAGCAGCAAATAAGTGAAAAAGGTGAATCCATATTAATATGGTCATTTGGATAATCCTTAAAATGATATGTTTTGTGTTTTAGACAAACTACATATTCTGCATTACCAATTAATTGTCAGTTTTAATGCTGAAAATATGCTTTTGGGCATAAAAACAATTCTGCATTCACGTAAAAGTGATATACAATGTAGAAATTAAATATAGAAGTCTTAAGTGCAGATTAGAATCTGAAATATTGATTAAGAGCTGTAACAATTCTTTATTGGTGCTGAAAATATATTTTTAGCCATAAAAATAAAGCTGAACCCATAACAAAATGATATATACATTAGGAAAGGATTATAAAGGGTTTTAGAGACAAAATTTAATGTATGAAAGTCTTATTAATAGCTAGAAAAATTCTGTTTAGGCTGAAAGTGCATATGTTAGGTAAAAAGCTAACGCCTAAATTTTGTTTAAGGCTATATAAACCCGTTGTAGCTGAAATTCCATTTTTTGGTGTATTGATAAACCTGAAATTTAAGTAAAAACAGTATATGTTTCATAAAGGTGCATATATGTATATGTAAAATACTTGTACTGTATAATTAGGCCCAAAGTGAAATTTTATATATATATATATATATATATATATATATATATATATATATATCCACATATACACACCAAAATTTAGTATAAGGATGATATCACGATATAAGTAAATGTTTTATCATAAGAAACCAAAAGTGAACATATATATTGTAAATTTAGCGAATTTAGGCCAGAATATTAAATGGAGTGTAAAGTGCATAAGGATAGCTTTACATAAAAGAGATACGAATAAATAAATGGACCTATGTCTTTGTGCTCGTTGAATTGCTTGATTGCTTATGTTGGATGGGTTCTTATTGTGCATTGTTGCAATTGTTTTTTATGTATGTTTGCACAAGTAGAACCATCCCCAGAGTCATTTCTAAAACTTCAAGTGCAAGTCTTCGACATTCCTGAGCATCCACAAGAATAAGGCAAGTGTCCTTGATCACCTTGCACCTAACTTAGGATGTTAGTTAGAATTTAATTGCATGTTATCCTAACTTGTGAAACCCAATATTAGGATGTTTCCCTAGTTTTTCCATGACTTATTACTTGTAGCCATGATGGGAATTTTATTGGTATATGAATTATTGTGTTTTATGCTTAGCCATGCTTAGTTTTATGGGAAATCTAGAATATGGATTACAACTTGATCTTAATGAATCTTGATGACACATGATGACTTGTGGTAGAGTTAGGAATCTAAGCAAGCTGGATGACTTGGGTTGGTGCTGCGTGCACGAGAAATTGTGTTAGTGTTTAGTGATTGCCTGGATTCTAAGAACCGGTTCATAGAGCATTTAACCTAGCTTTACCGTGCCACCACATGCTGAGATGGGCAGCTTGGCCAAGTAATTAGTTGCGTTTACAACGTAGTATGGGTGTTTGAAAGGTGCGGAGAAATTGGAGTCAGCTGGACTACCTTGGGAACCGCAAAGTTCAAGAAGGGGCCACTGCGACGCTGGTTGTTGCCTCCTGGATGCTGTTAGGAGTGAAACCTCACTGAGCTCATGCTAGTCGTAAGTCCCTTTGTAAAAGCTTCGTAGTGATCTCCTGGCCGCATACCACGGGAAAAATAGAGGTTCTTTTAGTCCACCCAGAAACAGGGGATGAAATCACTACTTTTGGGTAAAGAGGCACAAACTCTGCAGAGTTGGGAAAATGCCATGACAGCCGTGCTCACAGTCAAGAGCGGCTCGGACTTCTTCATGATTAGTGGATAATGAAGTGAAATGGTTGGGAATGTTAAGTGGGAAACTTAACAATGATGATATGGTTATGGGAATGGGATGAATTCATTTATGTAGTAATGTAGGAGCCAATTCAAGCTAAGGTGTTGGGATATATGCATAGTGCTAAAACCAGGATGTAAGTCTTTCCTTGTCTTGGCTTTCATGTCATTTCTTTCCCACACTTGCTGAGTACCTTAGGTACTCAAGCTTGCTTTTTGTTGGATTTAATTGCTGCTCAGGCTATAGAGATGGTGTGGAGTACAATGAACATGACATCGACCAATAAGACATCTTCTAGACTTGCGGAATTCCCCCGGCAACTCTTGTGATGGAACTCCACTAGATTAATTCCGCTGCATTGTCATTGATGTATCTATTACACTATTAGTCTTTAAAGATATTTATGTAAGGCTTTATGTACACGCTTAACTTGGCATGTAATATATGTTGTTATCACTATTTATCGTCACATGTATGAATGAATGATCCTAGCTTACATTTGTATATTCACTCGGTTGGTCTTCATGCAAACCTGGTGTGACAATAGTGGCATCAGAGACAAGGTTGCCCGTAGGAACGCGAACCTAGTTAGAAATGGAAGCATTAAGAACATAATGTTCCTAAAAACTATTTTACAAAACATGTGATGAGTTGGTGTGTTATTTATTGTTCTCTTGTTCATTTAGTATCTAGCCTTATCTATCTTCAAAATAAATTGTTTACTTACTTTGTTTTAATCCTTTCATGTTTTAGATTGCTCCCACTCGCAGCACCCCCCGTATGTCGACCGAAGGACGTGTACCATGACACCAGCTCGCCCCACGCAACCCACCACATCCTCCGCTACCGGCTCAAATAAAAAGGAGAACCTATCACACCCATGGGGAGGCCACGGAAGGGATGATTCAGCGCCTACGTTTACTCCTACGCCGTTCAGGCTTCGACAACAGGTTGAATGTGTGTTAACACTCCACCAAAATCTCCCGAGTTGGACGTGAGGAGTGGAGGTCCCAGGTACTGATCTACAACGAGGACAAGCCGATCAAAACACACCAATCACCTGCTTGTATAGCTACACGAGAAGTGGTGGAGAAGGATGCCACATGGGAGGTCATCACCAGTCAGTGCCACAACTACCGAGAGACGCTGGAGGGCAGCATATATATGTATTTCCCGCAGCGACCGAGTAGCACCGCCGAGTTCACGCACGCTGAACTCCAGGAGGGATGGACGGCTTCCCAGATGTCGGTAAGCCTTAAAGATGGTGTCATCCTTAGTACTCGCCTGAAGGAGTGTCAGCAGGAGCTGCACGATGTTCGGGACCGTCTCAAGGACATGGAGGCCACCCTCCGTAGTTATATGAGAATGAAGAGAGGTGAAGATAGAGACCTCTACTCGTCGCAGAATCTGACTTGGACCGCCACGTCCCCTGACCGTAGGGCAGCCAAGCGCCCCCACTGTCCTTCACCGCCTTCTGGAACACCTACGGTGGAGTCGAAGGGAAGTGCTAAGAATGATTATGACGACCCCGAGGAGAGAGAGTGAATACTAGAAGACGGCGTGTCTAGGAATTATTGATTTCCCTTATTTATGCATATCATTGAATAGTATCGTCATGGACCGTAATAGTGAACTTATGCATGTTTTATTTGCTTATGAATGTTTGTGTGTGACATTAGTTGTGGAAGCCATGTGCACTTGTCCACAACCTCATTGTTATGTTTTATGGATTGGAACCTTGATGCATTAAAACTATTGTGTTCACATGCTTATAAATTGTCCATGTCCAAGGCTGCATTCATTCCAAATTGTTGGCTCTCTATTGTGTGTTTATGCCCTCCTTATATTCATCTCTTTTGCCCTATAGTGTTGTATTCATCTTGTATCAATGTTTCCCCACCTTTTTACCACAGTCCCATTGATCATACTTTTAATTCCTTCTGTTCAAATGATATATGTAATTGCTGTCCAAATGGTCAATTTAATTACTGTTTTGCTGCCCAAAAAAATCTGATCTGTGCTGCCGAAAACCTGTTTAGTGGCTGTCCATGTGCTTGTTTCGCTGCTGTTTTGCAGAGTAAATGATTCAATTAGCTGCTGCTCAAGTAATCTCACTTGATGCTGTAGAGAAAATCTACAAAACTGCTGTCCAAACCAACCATTTACTTGCTGGTCAAGTGGTTGTTTAGTTGTTTTTTTGTCCCAATGATCCCTTTAACCGCTGCTCAAAGAATCTGAATTGCTGCCGTCCAAAAGCCTGTTTAGTGCTGTCCAAAGATCAATTGTGTGCTGCATGAATGATCTGAATTATTGCTGTCCATAAATCTGTTAAGCGCTGTCCAATTGATTAGCTTGTGCTGTCCAAATAATTTACTCAGTTGTTGTCAAAGTAATCACACTAGTTGCTGCCCATATAATCAGCTTAGCTGATGTCCAAACACTCTAATTAGCTGCCGTCCTAATTTAATCTCCTGCGTATGATCATGCAAAGATACATATATAAGTTTATATGTATTGATTAAATCTGAATTTGGTTGTCTATGATAGATGGTTGGCAGAGGAAGAGACCATGGTGCAAACAACAACAACAACGAGGCTGCAAATTTCCCTCTTCCAGGCTGGTATGGCAGAGGTGGTCGCCGAGGAGCGGCTGACCCACTGCAGCAGATGATCAACATGCAGAACCAGCTCATCTAAAACTTTACACAAGTGGTGGCCAATATGCAGCAAGCTCCATCGCTACCGGCAGCACCATGTCAGCCGAGGTTGAGTGAGTTCCTTAGCACTCAACTACTGAAGTTTACAAGTGCCACTAAACCACTGGATGCATATGACTGGCTGAAAACCATTGAAAGCAAGCTAAAGATTGTCCAGTGTAAGGGACGTGAGAGAGTATTGTTTGCCTCTCACCAATTGTCCGGACCCGCGGCTGACTGGTGAACTGCCTACACCGCAGACCATGCAGATCTAGAGAATATCACTTCTGAAGAATTCAAGCGAAGCTTCTGCAATCACTATGTGCCAGCTAGAGAGATAAAAAACAAGAGGAAGGAGTTTCTTTCTCTTAAGAAAGGAAGTATGACGGTGCGTGAATACCTCACCAAATTCACGCAGCTGTCCCGCTATGCACCCAGTGATATTGACACCGACGAGAAGAAACAAGACTGTTTCATGGAAGGACTTAACAAGGAACTGCAGTACGCCATGTCTTCTAGTGACTATCCCAACTTCCAGAAAATGGTGGATAAGGCATTCATTGTAGAGAATAAAAGAAGGGAGTTGGATGAAGACCGTAAGGGGAAGATGACTTGGCAGGGTGGTCCTCAGGATGTAATGTTGAACCGCACTTTGCATCGCAGCCCACGGGTCAATTGAGCCGTCCCATGGTGCCCTATCAAGCGCAGAAGAGTTACAACTCCACTTTCAAGCCTCCCACACCACAGGCTCAGTTGCAGCGCCAGTAAATGCAGCAGTGACGCCCTGGTTTTCCACCTAGGCCAGCAGGACAAGGTAAGCAAAAAAACAACAAGGGTCAGGCACCTAAAGCTGGGGTGCAATGCTTCAGCTGTGGCGACGTTGGACACTACGCTCATAAGTGCCCAAAGAAGAAACCACCCCAGCAACAACAGAAGAACCTTATGCATGGAAGGGTGAATCATGTGACCATGGAGAAAGCCTAGGAAGCGCCAGATGTGGTGATTGGTACATTCCCCTTAAATTCCCACATTGCTACGATTCTATTAGACTCATGTGCTACCCACTCTTTCATAGCTAGGGAATTCATTAAAAAGCATGATTCAGCAACCACACACATGAACCGTATGTTAGCAGTGAACACCACATAAGGGAAAATAAGAACAAGACAAGTACGCCCTACGGTAAGTCTAAACATTAATGGGTAGTCTTTTCTGCAAACCTCATAGTGATAAATTCGCAAGGGATAGATATAATATTGGGAATGGATTGGTTGACCAAGTATGATGTTGTGATTCATTATTCAACGATAACGGTAGAGTTGACCCATACGAATGACACCAATGTCAAGGTCATAGCCATCCAAAAACACAGGAAGGACATTAGACTCAATCAAGTGGAAAAAACGGTTGAAGATATAAGGGTGAAAAATGAGTTTTCGAATGTCTTTCCTGAGAAGTTACCACGTATGCCGCCCTATCGAGAAGTGGAATTTGCGATTGAATTATTACCCAGAACAACCTAGATATATAAGAGACCTTATAGAATGGACTCTGTTAGAAGAGCTCAAGGAACATATCCGAGAGCTGACGGAGAAAGGGTACATTCATCTTAGTTCCTCACCATGGGGAGCTCTAGTGATATTTGTACCTAAGAAGGATGGAACCCAAATATTGTGCATAGATTCTCGTGCACTTAATGAGGTAACCATTAAAAACAAGTACCCGCTGCCACACATTGAGGACTTGTTTGATCAATTAAGAGGGGCATGTGTATTTTCCAAGATTGATCTCCGTTCAGGATATCATCAGTTAAAGATACAGACTTCGGATATTCCGAAAACAGCTTTTGTCTCACAATATGGGTTGTATGAGTACACGGTCATGCTGTTCGGGTTATCCAACGCCCAAGCGTACTTCATGTATCTTATGAACAAGGTATTCATGGAATATTTGGATATGTTTGTAGTAGTGTTCGTTGATGATATTCTAATCTTTCCTAAAGATAAGGAGGAACATGAAAAACACTTGAGAATGATATTGCAAAAACTGCTAGAACATCAACTATATGCCAAGTTCAGTAAATGTGAATTTTGGCTAAAGAAAGTTCCTTTCTAAGGACACATACTATCTGAAGGAGGAATATCAGTCGATCCTGCTTAGATCGAAGATGTGCAAAAGTGGAAGACTCCTTAGAATGTCAGGGAAATCTAAAGCTTCTTAGACTTGGCAGGGTATTACCGACGATTGGGTTCTCTAAAATCGTGAAGCCTCTCACTAAGATGTTAGAGAAAGGAGTCATTTTTACATGGTCACTAGATTGTGAGTCAAACTTTCAAGAATTAAAGAAAAGGTTGACAACAACTCTTGTCCTAGTTATGCCGGATATGGAAAAGGAATTTTTCGTGTATTGTGATGCTTCCGGACATGGATTGGCGTGTGTTCTTATGCAAGACAGACACGTCTTTGCATACGCCTCTAGACAGCTCCGGAAGCATGAGAAGAACTACCCTACGCATGACCTAGAGTTAGAAGTGGTGGTTCATGCGTTGAAGTTATAGAGGCATTACCTAATGGGTAAAAGGATAGAGATCTACACTGATCATAAGAGCTTGAAATATATTTTCATGCAACCAGATCTCAACCTCAGGCAAAGACGATGGTTAGAATTGATTAATGATTTTCATGTGGGTATTAATTACCATCCGGAAAAGGCTAACGTTGTTACAGATGCCTTAAGCCGGAAGGCGCATTTCAACATGTTGACCATAAGTGACATACCACCGCAATTATGCGAAGGATTCACGAGACTCAATTTGCGTTTCATGAATAACCGTGAGGCCATTGCAATGTAAGGGCCTCAGTTTTGGACACATAACTGAAGTGTTCATCACCATACACACACACACCTCATTTGAGGAAAGATGATGAACACAAATGAAGAGCAAGTAACCACCATCAACATGCTCATTAGAGAACAAACTCACACATTGCAAAAGTGGTATTTTCCACATGTGATATAGGTGGGCTGGACATATGAAAACTCCTACACATTGCTAAGAATGTCCATGCCAAGTTTCACCCAAATTCAAAACCTTTTTGAGGTCATTTTGGGTATAGCTAGAAAGAGGGCAGTTTGAAACCATATTCAAATTCAAACTGTTTTCATCCCATGAATTTAAAAGTGGGAGGCATATTCTTACTCAGCACATTTTTGTGAGCTCACACACCAATTTTCACTCCATTGGGAGTTGATCTTGACATGAACTAAGTGGGGCAAATTCAAACTTTATTTGAATTCAAAACTGAACTTGTGCTGAAATTCATTCAAACCAAACCCAATTTGAATTCTACTCAATTTAAATGGCTCATGGTTGAATAATTTGAATCACCATGAGTATTTTGGGGCTCAATGTTTACAACAGTGATTAGGAGTGAATTTCAGAGGTTAAAACCCCGGGTGGGACCCACATGTCAGCCACTGAAGCAAAAGAAACCGACTGAGAGCTCAGCTCGGGTAACCGCGCGCGCTGCAGCTGCCGCCACGGCGAAGAAACGGCGAAGCCACCAGCTGCTTGCTGATCTCAGCCGCGGAACCGACTCCCTGGGTCTTTATCTACCCGCCCGAGTGGTCACCGGCGCCTTCCACCGCTGCCTCGTCGCACTTCCACCCAAAATGCCGAAACACCTCGCCGCCCGAGTGAACCTTCGGTTCCTCATCGCCCGGCCAATCCAGTGACCCTCCCAGCGATCTGAGACCAGCACCGGGTGCACCAAGCCATCTTCAACACCCTCGCATCGGTTCCAGACCCTGCGCAGTCTTCCCCGAGCTCCACCGCGGCGATCTTGTCTCTGCCGATTCAGCTCAAGCCGCCACTGCGGGAACCGTCCTTCCGTCTACCACAGCCCACCGTTCACGGAGCAGTGAACAGCAAAGAGGTTCGCCTCCAACCCCTCTTTCATTTCCGCAAGCTCCGGCGGCGTGACAAGCACTGCTCCAGCCGGAATTTCATATTTTCGCGACGGTGTGCAAAAGTGAGGTCGGTACCGATCCGAGAAATTCATAAGCCACACTGCATCACTCATCCTCTTGTAGAGAGGATCACTTCTAGTAGCCCGTGCGGATCCATAGGAGCAAGAACCACGAAGAACCGTGGAGGGAAACCGCTGTTCTTCGAGTTTTAGTAGAAACCCCGATTTCCGGCCTAGGTCGCACGGTGAATTAGGTAGGGGCGGCCAAAATCGTGAAGTTTGGAGCTTTACAGAAGCCGGCGGCGAGCCCTCCGGCGAAGTTCCCCGGCGGCAGAGCGCGGGCGTCGCGAGGTTGAAGAAGGGGGTGGACCCCAGATGTCAGCGACCGATATTTTAAATCGGGATCGGGCTGCGGCCGGGATCGTCTGTGCTGGCGCGCAAATACCCTGTGGGCCTCGGTGTGCCGGACACCTCCGCGCTCAACACGTGTCCCCGCGGGCCCCCGAGAGTTTGAACTTTTTCCCCGATTTTCAGAATTCTTCCAAACTTCAAATCCTCATAACTTTGGCTAGAAAGCTCCAAATCGAGTGAACCAAATTTTGTTGGATTCAGCTCTCTGAGAACCTCCCAGCAAATCAAGTTTCACTTCATGAAAATCTTTAATTCTCCAGAATTAATTCCTTAAAGTTTAAACTGTATAGAATTTTAACTGGAGAATCCTTTGGAGGAAGATCCTGAAATTTTGCTGGGATGTTCACCAAAATATCAATGAACTACCACAAAAATTTCAGATCCATTTGAGCTCATTTGATCGACCTAATGGTGTGATTAGTGAAACTGTTCTAGAGAAAATAGAAAATGTTCAGAAACATTTTCAGAATTTTCTCTGAAATTGTTTAGCTCATATATTTAATTAGGAACCATCAAACTAAGTGAGACCAACTCCATTAGAACCATCTGAAAATCTAGTTTTCAGAAAGTCATAGTTTGTTTCATGAAAATCCTTAGAACACCCTAAAAGCCTTCAATTAAGGTCAAGTACATGATTAATTGTGGAGGGCTCAAATGAGCTTTGCTGCAACTAAAACTTGACCAAGTCTCTGTTTAGGTTGTAACCAAGCCACAGTAAAAATTTCACAGTCATAGGGCTTGTCTAGTAAGAGTTATAGACTTCACAAGTTTAAACGTTAATACAACTGCATTTAAATTAATACATGTATTGCTTCTATCATGTAGTCGCTAAGGTCGAGGAGGAACCCGAAGTCCTAGACTTTGTTACTCCGGAGGAACAGCTAGCCTACAACCAAGAGCAGCAAGGCAAGCTCCGGTTTGCATTAACCTTTTTACAAATTTTTACTGTTTTGAGCACATACTTGAATACCTTATTCTTTGCATTTGAGTCTTGTTTGGAAACCCAACTGCATAGCCAAGAAAACCATGGGTTGGGTTTAGGATTGCAAACCCCGTTAGCTACTGCAATGCTAAGATAGTGTAGGATTCGGTACAAGTCGAGTAGTTGGAACTACTCGCGAGCATAGGCTAGAGGCACTCGACTCGGGTAGAGATAGCACATGATAAACATGGCAAGAAAAATGAGACCGGGTGGAGAGTAAGGGCAGCAGGACTTTGGGGCCTGTGTGCTATAGCTCCGCTTGTGTCGATTGAGGACCGAGCCGTGTGCGGGCCTGTTGAACAAGCTAGAACAGTACCGAAGACCTACCGGATATATGGGAACCGGGAAACCGATATAACTCGGGTAGCTGGGTATTGAGGCATTGCCCGTCGTTCAGAGGGTAGGTTGAGAGCTCGAGGTGTAAATCGGCTGGCGGCACTGAGATGCGCGTGCAGAGACCACTTGCTCGGGACGATGGGACCGGTTCAATATTTGGCTGACGGGCGAAAGGTGGTTGCGTACGGCATCCGTGATGGTTGTTGTAGGCAACATCGAGTACGGGCGTACGTGACGGGTTGTTCGGGTAACCCTACAGGTGTAAATCGATTATAATCGCCGTCTCTCGCGGTCAGTGAGTACCACTTGTTCACTGTACTGTGACGTAGAAAGAACAGGCTAGTTACATGTTAAAATGCTGCTGATTGAAAGATGGACTTTGCTTGTTAATGGTTTGTTGTAGTTTAGAGCTAACTAAAGTTCTTTTCAACTTTGGGCAAAGTACATGAGAGAAATGCGTTTCTTGTTTGATTGCGGCTCTCTCATGTGCCTTAGCGTAAGGTTCTCCACAATCTGCTGCTAAAACCTGAAAATAAGGTTCTACTAATTAGGCGAGTCCTTGCAAATGATTTTTACCTCATGTAACCCATTACCCCTCATGTAGAAGTTCCATGTTTAGGTGAGACGGGTCAGACTTGCTGAGCCTTCGTGCTCACTGCTTGTGTTTGAAGCTTTTGCAGGGTTCTATGAGGAAGGGACTCCCGAAGAGGAGACGGAATCCCAGGAGGGGAACCCCGTCGAGTGGGAGTCGTGCACACCGCAGAGTTAGTGTGCGTGTGTGCTAGCAAGGACACGTTCAAGGGCTGAACGTGGACTTGATGCATAGTGTACGCCCGTGAGTGTAGACTGGAACTATTTTGGTGTAAACATGTTCATAAACTTGTTTATGTAATAAAATTCCGCTTCCGCTTTGTACCTTTGACGTGTGTTATCCGGTGCTGTGCAACGCAGCACCCCTCAGCGTGATCCTGGCTCGACAAGACCGTTGGCGTTGTATCAGCGTGGTATCAGAGCTCGCTTAAGGTTTAACACACTAAAAAGGTCATCTTTTTCAAAAATCCAGTGAGGAACGAGTTAGTAGCCCGTATAAGGATGTTATTAGTGTATAGAAAGTGGCATATTAACCTATTTGTCTATGTCGGAAAATCGTGTATCTTGGGACGTTTATGTCTTGGGGGGTACACGTAAGCGCTGTCCACCAGTGCGCACAAGCTGAAGGGTGGAGCCCCACGGGTGGCAGGTAACCCGACCCGCTTTAGTATCCTACGACTCTTCGTGTCGTTTGGGGTATTCGAGCGACGTCTGTCCCTAGCGTGCGTGGTGCAACTTGGGAGACCCCGTCACGTGGTCTGAAACGTGAACACGTAACTGAAGGCGTGTTTGGCTTGAGAACATCCGGGCGAGTGGTGATGGCCGGTTGTACGAACTGTATGGATTCCGGGCTCGGTGTGCAGCCGAGTCTGACGATTGCTTGAGTTTCTGCAGGTAGCCTGACCACGAAACGGTAGACGTGTAGCATCCATGTGCGAGTGACGTTTAGTGCATTGAATTAACGAAGCCGGCTAAGTCCGGTATAGGTTTTTCTTTGTGAGGACATAGTACCGACATAATCTGGTGATGCATCGATGTCACACCCCAACTAAATGAACAACTTCATTGTAAAAACTTGAAGGTTTTGATCCAAAGTAGTAAAACTTGATGTAACTCCTTCCCTTGAACAGGATATTCAAAGTTAACAAGTTTTCAACTTATAGGTTGTTAAGCACAGAGCACTGTGTGTTCAGCTGAATCAAGGCTGAAGTTAATCAGCGGTTAGAGGTTAAGTTCTTTCGAGGTTGGGGTCGTATGATACATTTCTGGAAAGCTTTGGAAGAGCTTTACAACTTTTCTGTTGAGGTCCAGAGGTGTTTCATCCCTTAACCAATCGAAAAATGCAGTAGAATTGAAACTGTCCAGAAAACAGGGTAGAGCAAAGACTCTCTGTAAACTCTCTGTAAATTGAGTATAACTTCTTGCATAAAAATCCAAAAATAGAAAATGAGGTAGTTCTAGAAAGCCTATGAGATGGGTTACATCTTTGTAACAGAAAGTTTTGTCATATTAGGAACAGAATTAACTGGAATTCTTGGATCAAATCAGTACCTATAGCAGGGAGGTGCTGTCCAATTGTTTCCAGAAATTCTGCTAACTTTGGCATCTCATAACTTTTGAACCATGACAGATCTTAGGCCAAGCAAATACTTTCTGGAAAGATATTGAAGTTATATTTAACTTTGATATTGAGCTCCAGAATTGGTTTTGCCTTTAGCATGGCCTAAATCAGGTTGATATGGAAACTGGTCAGGGCTGTCATGGGAACAGCAGATCAGCAGTCAAATTTGTTTAAAATTTGAACTGTGTTTCCAAGTTTTATGGGTTCAATGACATGTCTTATGTTATAACTCAAGGGTTTACTGTTTAAACAAATATTTGACATTTCTCAAATATATTTTTACAGATGACAGCAGATCAGCAGTTGGAGAACGGGTGGGTGATGTCCCACTGTTCTCACCGCAGTGGCTACCCGGAAGCATTGTGGCAAATGCTCCAATATTTCGGGTACAACCAGATGCCGCAGTACTTCGCCAAGGAAGAAGGTGAAGAGGGGAACAAGACGTGGACAATCCATGTCGAAGTCCCTGCAGGACCTACGCCACCCGGTTGGGTGCCGTTCACCGTTACGGTGAGAGGAAGACAACCGGAAGGGGTGTGGCAAGTGGCAGCCCGTGACACTATGTCACGTTTCTGCCAACTACACGTGCAGGCTATGGAGGGCAATCCATACGAGCTCGTTCCGGTGGAGGGACGGGCTCAGCATGTGTGGGAAGAGAAGTACCTGGAGGCAACGGACCCGAGTTGCCCAAGGTACAGCCCCGCGGAGGCAAATCTCAGCCTCCAGATGAGGGC
Organism: Neostapfia colusana; assembly: GCA_030760725.1. Lineage (NCBI taxonomy): Eukaryota > Viridiplantae > Streptophyta > Magnoliopsida > Poales > Poaceae > Neostapfia > Neostapfia colusana. Next base: position 7,459,284 of record JASWHV010000006.1, read on the forward strand.
GGGAAAAGCCGTGATGGACAGCCAAGCTGTTCATACGGAGCATCTCGCCACAAAGCTCAAGGAGAGCACGAGCCGTGGAGACCATTTCGAGAGTGCTCACAGCGCACTCCGCAATGTGCTCCTTCCGACGATCAAGCGACTGAATGAACAATATAATCAGTTGCATCGTCTGAAGAAGGCGAAGAGAAAAAGCCGTGACGACATCGCGGCGTTGCAAGAACTGGTACAGAATCTGACCCAGCAGAACGAGGAACTTACTCAAGAGCGGGACGACGCTATTGAGGAAGGGCAAGGCTGGGAAGAAGATTACAACCAGGCTATGGACGAGGTGCACGCCTTGCAGGACCTCGTACCTCCGGTGTTAGGCGTACCGGTGGTCTTGGGCCTTCCAGCAATGGGAGAACCCGAGATGGGAGAAGAGGTGGTAGATCCAGAGCCACCAGCAGAGGTACCGGAGGAGGATGACCCCCAGGAGGTCGAGTTTTACTCCAAGTAAGGGGTTACAGTTGCCAAGTAGGGCAGCCAGGATAGTGTAACCCAACTTTTGTAATCAGTGACATGTCGTGTAGACAGTAGCGTATGTATAGGTAGTGACGACATGAGCACGACTTCCCGGAGACCCGAGAATAATGTATCTTGTATAAAGTTTATGCTTTATCAATATATGTGAATGTTGTGCAAATTATTCATGTGTCACTTCAATACCTACTGTTGCATATGGAAAATTTTAAGTAAGACATGTGCTAATTGCTGCTGTTTTGAATTTCAGAATGACGCGTACTCGTGCCAACCCGGACGTTGGGGGTACTAGTCAAGGGGGAGAGACCTCCCAACAGCCTCCCGAGGACTCTTCGGGACAGCAGCAGCAACAGCAACAGCAAACACCGCCACCGCCACTGCCAACGGTTACATTGGCCGACATCGTCGCGGCAATGGCAGGTTCACATCAGCAGCACACGGAATTGCTGCAAACTCTTATTGCCAATACGTCTCGCCTAGAGAGACGTCAAGACCGTGAGGAGCGTCAACAGAGCTCCTACTCCGACTTCCTGGCGACTCATCCCCCAGTATTCTCAAGGGCGGATGAACCTCTTGACGCGGACAACTGGCTCCATGCAATAGAGATGAAGTTGGGGCTGCTCCAGATAAGCGAGCAGCGCAAGACTCAGTTCACGGTCCAGCAGCTCCAAGGATCCGCGAGCGCGTGGTGGGCCAACTTCTGTGCTTCACAGCCCACCGACCGAGTGATGACCTGGACGGAGTTCCGGACGGCCTTCAGGTCCTATCACATACCGCCAGGTCTGATGAAGAGGAAGACACAGGAGTTCCTGCACCTACAGCAAGGGAGCCGGAACGCGCTGGAATATTCCAGGGCGTTCAATGATCTCGCGCTTTATGCGTCGTATCATGCCGATACCGACGAGAAGCGGCAGGACCATTTTTACCAGGGGCTTAACCCGCTCCTGAAGGACAAGTTGGTGATGTTCAATCGCGGCAGCCTCAACGACATCATTGATGCTGCGATTGTTCAGGAGGACTCCGGCAAGGAGTTAGCAGCGGCTGAGCGAAAGCGAAGCGCGCCGCAAAGCAGCGGAGAAGGAGTCGGTCCTTCTCAGAAGTTTCGGATGGTGAATCGCCCACCATCAGGTCCACGCTGGCAGCCACCACAGCGGTCGATGCCGTTCCGCAGTCGACCGTACTCTTCACCGGCATTCAGGCCGGCACTGCCAGTACCACCTCCACAACAACAACAGCAGCAGCGGGCGATGCCATGTGCGTATGCACCTCAGCAGCGCATGCCGGGCTTTCGTCCCTCGAGCACTACACCAGCAGCGGCCACATGTTACAAGTGTGGTCATCCAGGACACTTCGCGAGCAGTTGCCCGGAGAGGCAAGGCGGCGGAGTGGCACCGCAGTTTCCGGGAAGGAATCAACCCCGGAACCCTACTAATGCGCGGCAGGCAAACCCTAGGCCCGGCACCGTCCACCAGCTTGCCATTGAGGACGTGCCGGAGGGCGAGCCAATCCTTGCGGGTATGTTCCAACTCCACCAGCATCCCGCTATAGTACTGTTTGATTCAGGCGCCACGCATAATTTTATTAGCCAAGCTTTCATTGCTAAACACAGCTTGCCAATACTACCCACCGATAGTCCATATTTAATTTGTTCACCGGGTGGGAAGATTTCAGCAAGCGTAATGGTTTCCAAAGCACCATTATGCTTAGCAGGTAGAGTGTACCCCACATCTCTCATTCTCTTAGAGGGATAGAAGGTCGATGTCATCCTAGGGATGTCGTGGTTAACCCGCCACGGCGCTGTTTTAGACTCCGTCCTTCGAGTCGTGCACTTAAACTCAGAAGTGCACGGGTCTCACTCATTATTTCTGGACAGTCCAGAAATAAAACTTCCAAGTGTCTATAAAGCCACAACTATCAGATTGGAAGATATTCCAGTAGTCCGAGAGTTCCCTAATGTGTTCCCGGATGATTTACCGGGAATGCCACCCGATAGAGAGGTGGAGTTCAAGATTGAACTTGCACCGGGAACCATGCCAATATCCCGAAGGCCGTACAAGATGGCGCCCAAGGAGTTGGCTGAACTGAAGACTCATCTCACGGACGTTCTGGAGAAGGGTTTTATTAGGCCGAGCTCCTCACCATGGGGTTGTTCGGCATTATTTGTCAAGAAGAAGGATGAGACGTTGCGGCTTTGCGTGTACTATCGTCCATTAAATGCCATAACCATCAAGAACAAGTACCCGTTGCCACGAATCGACATGTTGTTTGATCAGTTGGTCGAAGCAAAGATCTTTTCCAAAATGGACTTAAGATCCGGGTACCATCAGCTTAAGATAAGGGCTGAGGACATTCCGAAGACGGCTTTCTCGACGAGGTACGGACTCTATGAGTACCTGGTCATGTCCTTCGGCTTCACCAATGCTCCAGCTCACTTCATGTACTTGATGAACTCGGTATTCATGCCGGAGCTGGACAAGTTTGTCGTGGTCTTCATCGACGACATCCTGGTATATTCCAAGTCGGAAGAACATCACAAGAAGCATCTGCGTATAGTCTTGCAACGTCTGCGGGATCACAAGTTATACGCAAAATTCAGCAAATGCGAGTTTTGGATATCGCAAGTCCCTTTCCTTGGGCATATCATCTCAGCGGAGGGTATCGCTATAGACCCGAGCAAGATCACTCCAGTGCTGAATTGGAAATCCCCGAGAACTGTTCACGAGGTACGGAGTTTCCTCGGGCTCGCGGGATATTATCGGAGGTTCATTCCGAACTTCTCGAAGATTGCCAAGCCAATGACAGAGCTGCTGAAGAAGGCTTCCAAATATGTTTGGAGTCCAGCATGTGAAGCAGCATTCAAGGCTTTAGTCAAGCACCTGACATCAGCACCGGTTTTGGCGCAGCCAGACACAACAAAACCGTTCGATGTGTACTGCGATGCATCCGGCATTGGGCTCGGATGTGTGCTGATGCAAGACTGAAGGGTGGTCGCGTATGGATCACGGCATCTTAGAAACCATGAGCAGAATTATCCAACTCACGATTTGGAGCTCGCTGCCGTGGTACTTGCACTAAAGATGTGGAGGCACTACCTACTCGGTAACCTCGTACATCTATATACCGACCACAAAAGCCTCAAGTACATATTCACTCAGAAGGAGCTGAACATGAGGCAGCGAAGATGGTTAGAATTGATAAAGGATTACGAAATAGAGATCCATTATCATCCGGGCAAGTCAAACGTAGTGGCGGATGTGTTGAGCCGCAAGTCACACGTCAACAATCTGACCATCACACCATTGGAAGAGAGCGAACCACCACTACATGTGATTCCACACGGAGCTCTCTACAACCTAGATTTGATCCCCACCATCCGTGAAGAGATAGCGGCAGCCCAGAAGAATGACAAGGGCATGTCACATTTTCGGAGACGTGTAGACAGTGGGGAGCTGAAATGTTTCTGGAAGGACGGAGACGGCGTCCTATGGTTCAAGGACCGGATCGTCGTACCCCGTAACCCGGAATTACAGAAGAAAATCTTTGATGAGGCTCACTTGTCAAAGTTTTCTATTCACCCCGGCAGCAACAAAATGTATCAAGAACTCAGAAGCTAGTTTTGGTGGACACGGATGAAGCGGGAGATCGCGAAGTACATGTCCGAGTATGATACATGTCGAAGGGTGAAGGCAGACCACATGCGGAAACCGGGACTGCTGCAACCACTGGGCATTCCTGCCTGGAAATGGGAGGATCTGAGCATGGACTTCATCGTCAGTTTACCCACCATCTTGCAAAAACATGATTCTGTGTGGGTGATCGTCGATCGGCTCACCAAAGTTGCCCATTTCATCCCGGTTAACACAAACTACAACGCCAAGAAGTACGCTGAACTGTACATCTCACGGATCCTATGCTAGTACGGCGTACCCCGTACCATCATATCTGATCGGGGCACTTTATTTGTGTCCCGTTTTTGGGAGCAGCTGCACGCTGCCTTGGGGACGAAACTGATCCGTAGTTCAGCATACCACCCGCAGACAGATGGGCAGACGGAGCGGGTAAATCAGATCCTAGAAGACATGCTACGAGCTTGCGCTATCAACCACGGCAAGAATTGGGATGATCACTTGTCGTTAGCCGAGTTCTCGTACAATAATGGGTACCAAGCCAGCATCAAGATGGCACCTTACGAGGCGCTATACGGTAGGAAGTGCCGCACACCATTGAACTGGTGTGAGTCTGGCGAAAGGGTTACCTTCGGGATTGACCTTGTCAACAACGCGGAAGAAAAGGTTTGACTAATTCAGGCGAACCTGAAAGCCGCTCAATCCCGTCAGAAACAGTATGCGGACCGGAGAAGGCGCCCATTACAATTCAAAGTTGGAGATCACATATATCTATGGGTATCTCCAATGAAGGGCGTAAACAGATTTGGGGTGAGAGGAAAGTTGGCACCCCGATTCATCGGTCCATTCCAGATTACCGAAAGATGTGGATCAGTGGCATACCGGCTGAAATTACCAGGAGCACTTTCTGGTGTGCACGACGTCTTTCACATTTCCCAGCTGAGGAAGTGTCTTAAGCTATCAACTACCGTTCAGCTGGAGGATATTGAAGACCTGCAACCGGATCTCACCTATCGGGAGGAATCGGTGCAGATTATCGACGAAAAGGCCCGAACCACACACAACTGTACGTTGTGGTTCTACAAGGTTCTATGGAGTAATCACTCCATGGACGAAGCGACATGGGAGAGCGAAGAATTTCTTCGCGCTAACTACCCCGACTTTTTCACGTCGCATATCTGGTAATTTTCCACCGTCCTCTCTCTCATTTTCACCTTATAATCTCGGGATGAGATTCTTTTAAGGGGGGAGGAATGTAAGGGCCTCAGTTTTGGACACATCACTGAAGTGTTCATCACCATACACACACACCTCATTTGAGGAAAGATGATGAACACAAATGAAGAGCAAGTAACCACCATCAACATGCTCATTAGAGAACAAACTCACACATTGCAAAAGTGGCATTTTCCACATGTGATATAGGTGGGCTGGACATATGAAAACTCCTACACATTGCTAAGAATGTCCATGCCAAGTTTCACGCAAATTCAAAACCTTTTTGAGGTCATTTTGGGTATAGCTAAAAAGAGGGCAGTTTGAAACCATATTCAAATTCAAACTGTTTTTATCCCATGAATTTAAAAGTGGGAGGCATATTCTTACTCAGCACATTTTTGTGAGCTCACACACCAATTTTCACTCCATTTGGAGTTGATCTTGACATGAGCTAAGTGGGGAAAATTCAAACTTTATTTGAATTCAAAACTGAACTTGTGCTGAAATTCATTCAAACCAAATCGAATTTGAATTCTACTCAATTTAAATGGCTCATGGGTGAATAATTTGAATCACCATGGGTATTTTGGGGCTCACTGTTTACAACAGTGATTAGGAGTGAATTTCAGAGGTTAAAACCTTGGGTGGGACCCACATGTCAGCCACTGAAGCAAAAGAAACCGACTGAGAGCTCAGCTCGGGTAACCGCGCGCGCTGCAGCTGCCGCCACGGCGAAGAAACGGCGAAGCCACCAGCTGCTTGCCGATCTCAGCCGCGGAACCGACTCCCTGGGTCTTTATCTACCCGCCCGAGCGGTCACCGGCGCCTTCCACCGCTGCCTCGTCGCACTTCCACCCGAAACGCCGAAACACCTCGCCGCCCGAGTGAACCTTCGGTTCCTCATCGTCCGGCCAATCCAGTGACCCTCCCGGCGATCTGAGACCAGCACCGGGTGCGCCAAGCCATCTTCAACGCCCTCGCATCGGTTCCAGACCCTGTGCGGTCTTCCCCGAGCTCCACCGCGGCGATCTTGTCTCTGCCGGTTCAGCTCAAGCCGCCGCTGCGGGAACCGTCCTTCCGGCTACCACAGCCCACCGTTCACGGAGCTGTGAACAGCAAAGAGGTTCGCCTCCAACCCCTCTTTCATTTCCGCAAGCTCCGGCGGTGTGACAAGCACTGCTCCGGCCGGAATTTCATATTTTCGCGACGGTGTGCAAAAGTGAGGTTGGTACCGATCCGAGAAATTCGTAAGCCACACTGCATCACTCATACTCTTGTAGAGAGGATCACTTCTAGTAGCCCGTGCGGATCCATAGGAGCAAGAACCACGAAGAACCGTGGAGGGAAACCGCTGTTCTTCGAGTTTTAGTAGAAACCCCGATTTCCGGCCTAGGTCGCACGGTGACAGCCCAACGCAGCCTTTTCCGAGCTCCGTAGAGCTCATGTCGACCTTTCCTATGGTCCACTGATGCTCGATGACCCTTAGCCTGATCGGGGGAGGTGCTAGGGAGGGTGGACAACGCGACCGAAGTTCTCCCGAGGCTGCGGCTCGTCGCCGACCAGGTGACGGCCGTTGTCATGACGAGCTGACCCCAGAATCCTGTTCCCCGAGTGAAAGTAGGCAGGGGCGGCCAAAATCGTAAAGTTTGGAGATTTACAGAAGCCGGCGGCGAGCCCTCCGGCGAAGTTCCCCGGCGGCAGAGCGCGGGCGTCGCGAGGTTGAAGAAGGGGGTGGACCCCAGCTGTCAGAGACCGATATTTTAAATCGGGATCGGGCTGCGGCCGGGATCGGCTGTGCTGGCGCACAAATACCCTGTGGGCCTCGGTGTGCCGGACACCTCCGCGCTCAACACGTGTCCCCGCGGGCCCCCGAGAGTTTGAACTTTTTCCCCGATTTTCAGAATTCTTCCAAACTTCAAATCCTCATAACTTTGGCTAGAAAGCTCCAAATCGAGTGAACCAAATTTTGTTGGATTCAGCTCTCTGAGCACTTTCCAGCAAATCAAGTTTCACTTCATGAAAATCCTTAATTCTCCAGAATTAATTCCTTAAAATTTGAACTGTTTTGAATTTTAGCTGGAGAATCCTTTGGAGGAAGATCCTGAAATTTCGCTGGGATGTTCACCAAAATATCCCTGAACTACCATAAAAATTTTAGATCCATTTGAGCTCATTTGATCCACCTAATGGTGTGATTAGTAAAACTGTTCCAGAGAAAATAGAAAATGTTCAGAAACATTTTCAGAATTTTCTCTGAAATTGTTTAGCTCATATCTTTAATTAGGAACCTTCAAATTAAGTGAGAACAACTCCATTAGAACCCTCTGAAAATCTAGTTTTCAGAAAGTCATAGTTTGTTTCATGAAAAATCCTTAGAACACCCTAAAAGCCTTCAATTAAGGTCAAGTACAGGATTAATTGTGGAGGGCTCAAATGAGCTTTGCTGCAACTAAAACTTGACCAAGTCTCTGTTTAGGTTGTAACCAAGCCACAGTAAAAATTTCACAGTCATTGGGCTTGTCTAGTAAGAGTTATAGACTTCACAAGTTTAAAAGTTAATACAAAGGCATTTAAATTAATGCATGTATTGCTTCTATCATGTAGTCGCTAAGGTCGAGGAGGAACCCGAAGTCCTAGACTTCGTTACTCCGGATGAACAGCTATCCTACAACCAAGAGCAGCAAGGCAAGCTCCGGTTTGCATTAACCTTTTTACAAATTTTTACTGTTTTGAGCACATACTTGAATACCTTATTCTTTGCATTTGAGTCTTGTTTGGAAACCCAACTGCATAGCCAAGAAAACCATGGGTTGGGTTTAGGATTGCAAACCCCGTTAGCTTACTGCAATGCTAAGATAGTGTAGGATTCGGTACAAGTCGAGTAGTTGGAACTACTCGCGAGCATAGGCTAGAGGCACTCGACTCGGGTAGAGATAGCACATGATACACATGGCAAGAAAAATGAGACCGAGCGGAGAGTAAGGGCAGCAGGACTTTGGGGCCTGTGTGCTATAGCTCCGCTTGTGTCGATTGAGGACCGAGCCGTGTGCGGGCCTGTTGAACAAGCTAGAACAGTACCGAAGACCTACCGGAT